>JAWNPI010000018.1:11515000-12795000 GCA_035047625.1 Drosophila mettleri
TATCATATATCATATATCATATATCATATATCATATATCATATATCATATATCATATATCATATATCATATATCATATATCGTAGACGGCAGATCTCCTGAACTATTCAAATTATTTAGTTGTTCTCTCATGCACTCGACTATTTCAGACCAAATGAAAGTACCCACTAGAAGAGTATAAATAAATCAGAGCACCAAAAACAGAGCCAGACTAATTTGGTTTCCACGTCGGCAGAAGCGGCAGGAGAAGTTCGAGTTTGGCTGGCAATTGGGTTTGGGCTTCGGGGTCTGGGGTCTGGGGTCTGGGGTCGAAGTATGAGCGAGCCGCGTTGTATGGCGCAGACACTGCAAATACAAATTACGTTTTGTTGCGTGCTGAAGATTTTTATCGGTTCGTGTAAATTGTGCAGCTACCAGACGATTGCCTGACAAGCAAATACCGCTGGGTGCATTGGGTTTGCCCGTTAATGGCAGGTTAATAAACGTTATTTAGTGACACACACACACACACACACACACACACAGGTGCACATACATTAAGTTAAGCATTTGTGGCAATTGAGCAAACACGTGTCGCTTTTAATGCATAATTTTTAATGTAATGCGAACTAATTAAGTTCATTTAAAGCAAAATGCTTTCCGACAATATTTGGTCATGGGTGAGGGAGGAAGTGAGGGTAGATGGGGAACAGAATAAAGTGTGCCCACATGACCATCTAGATAGTGGGAGTTAGCTTTAATTATGTTAAGCGTGCGAACATGATCTAGATGACCTTTAAACTCCATCAATTGAATGGACACGATTTTTGAGGGTGCGAGAGTGAAACTAAATGCTCAGAGATTTCTGTTGTGCTGGAATGAGATGGCAGGTATCCGGTGGTAGTCACATATTGTCATCATCAGACATATGTAGAAGGCACTTTGGAGCTGTCTTCATGCTTTAGATAAGAAATTTAATTTAAAGTAAAGGAAAAGGTTCCGCTGCTTATGATAATATTTTACTATTTACTTTTAAAGAAATTTTTTAAAGAGAAAGTTTCCAATTAGTTACTAGAGTTAAAATACTAGCAAATATTTTATCAGTTTTTCATTTTTATATAATCTATATTACTAGCAAATTTTTATATAAAGTAATAAATATTTTGTCAGTTTTTAATTTTTATATTTATTTATTTATTCTTTATATATAAAAAAAAACCCGATTATATCAAATTCTATAGTTTATATAATCTTCATATCTACGAATATTATATTGAATTTAAAAATGTATTTAATTTTTATATATTTATATAAATTGTCGCTAGTAATAGAATTTTAGTAATTAATTAATAATAATTGAATGGGCTTAATCTGGAACTTTAGAGTATACTCGTGTATGTCATATGCGATACTCTTATTATTATCATTTTTTGATAACTCATTTCATGCTTTTATTTATCGAAAAAAAATAGATATATTGGCTCTATTTTTTAAGCCTAGCAAGCATTGTTTTAAATATATAAACATGCACAAAATTTATATAAAAAATAAAAACAAAAAATTAAATTTTTATATTTTGTATTCTTTTGATTTTTGATACATTCGACAATAATTCAGAAAAATGTATATTAATTACTAGAGACGTCAGATTTGGCAACTAAATACATATTAATCTCTTAAACACGCTCTAAAATTTGTCTTCACAACTTAAGTCTGGAGCTAAATTTCTTCAACATTTAAATTACCATAGCAAAGCCTCTGCTGCAGCCGCAGCGCGTTAACTGTGCAGCGAGCAGAGCGCGTGCTTATGCATGTGTACGTGTGTGTGTGTGTGTGAGTTTGCTATAAATGCATTAGAGAAACTAAGAATGATTTTATCGGCTCAAAGAGCTCAGGGCAACTTCTAGTCAAGCCGTCGCGACTGCGCAGCCTTTTTAGTTATTACATTAATAATAATATAAACTTATTATGAATTTATATAAATTAAATATAAATTTATATAAATATAAAATAAATTTATATAACACTTTTAAAAATGTAATATTAATTTATAATTTATATAATAATTTATTGAGATTACTTTAACATATACAAACAGTTTATTGACCATGGCTAAAAATATTTGCAATCTTAAATATGGTAGCTGTTTCAGCATTCTTCAATAAATTCCATTTAATACACAGAGAGCACAAGTGCCATGTTTCTTCCGCAAATTATGAGATGCAATCTCGGATGCAGGCAACGTCTAAGCAATTTGTTTTTTGTATGCATCTCAATTGCCAAACCAATTTCCATTTAAACCGCAAATTTTCCTTATACAATTTCTTTTCATGTTGGCCATGTGGCATTTTGTCAAACTAACACATCATTTTCCGGTGCATGGCCTAGCCTAGCCTAGCCTGGGCTGGCCTGGCCGGGGCCCGTCTCGATGCGTTCACAGCACGCACTCTGAAACATAAATGTGCATAGAAATTGTTTCCTGTAATTATGTAAATGTCACAGCAGGTTTGCTGCTGCGCTCTGCATTCTCACAATGGCAAATGAAGAGCGTAAATGAAAAATGTTTCCATTTTTTTTTGTGCTCTCTGCCAAACAACAAAGTGAATACTGAAGAGAGAGAGAGAGAGATAGAGAGAGAGAGAGATAGAGAGAGAGCGCATTCATGGAATTGACCTTAACAGCAATTAAGCCGCTTAACCCTTTTTGGTCAGAGCCATGCTCCCAGCGAGCACTTGGCAAAGCCCCTACTCGCTGCCTCGCGTTTACCCTAAATCCGCATAAAAATTTTTAAGCTGCCCCCTTCCGTCTATACCCTACCCCACCCCAATCATCCAACTCACAGTTGGCACTTGACAAATGGAAAAATGGCCCCAAACTTCCGGCTGTTACAGCTGCAGTTTGTCAGGCTTCAATTTGTTTGTCGTTTTTGGCTTTTAGCTCGTTGCGAGATTTTCATGAATTTTATGTAACGATGCTGTCCCCCCCCTCCAACCCCAACCAGTCCAACAACCAACCGCCCCCTGGCCACTCCAGGGGTGTTTGTATCACACGTTGAAAAACTGCATCGAATTGCAAATTCAATAATATTCGTGGCAAGCTTCGACTCCTTTTGACTACCCCTCTCTCTCTATCACTCTCTCTCTCTCTCTCTCTCTCCCACTAGCACCATTAACTAAAACTCGCTCACTACTCGGGGGCTGCTGCAGCTTCTGCACTTTATTCATATTTCTGTATTTGCCCGTTAGTTTT
Organism: Drosophila mettleri; assembly: GCA_035047625.1. Classification (NCBI taxonomy): domain Eukaryota; kingdom Metazoa; phylum Arthropoda; class Insecta; order Diptera; family Drosophilidae; genus Drosophila; species Drosophila mettleri. The sequence goes on from JAWNPI010000018.1 coordinate 11,518,228, forward strand.
AAGTATGCCAAACGAACGAACGAACGAACAACGGGAAGCCAGCTCAAGCACCGATACCCGTTAGCTTTGCCCCCTTTGGCTGGCAACGTCTCGAGTGCACCACGGCGGCTACGAGCCGTGGCTGGTTGCTTTTGGCATGCACTGTAATTGGTTCGATAATAAATACAGCGATTGATGATTTCTTTTTTTTTTTCTTTTTTTTTTCTATTTCTTGCCACGCTCTCAGCATAGTTTCCGATTTAATTAAAGGCAAAGGTGTGCGTGTGACAAAGGGCCAGGAGGCTAAGGGGGCACAGCAAATCAGTTAGTAAAAGTGATAAAGGAATGCGTCACTTAAGTGACGTTTGCTGGCAACAGTTTGAACGACCCACAGGTCGTTGGCCCAAGGAAGCAGCAAATACATGCATTAGGTATACATAGATATAGATAAAGCTATTCAGCTTATGTGTAATAAATTTATATTTTAAAATACATAAATATATTTGTGGCTAATCAAAGTTTGAATAACAAATGTGAAAAACAATTCAATTTAATTTTAAAGGCTTCAGGCATTAACTATTATTATTACATATATACTATTATTACAACAAAAATTAAAATGATTGACAATTTAATTGGAATTTTAACTAATACTTCAAAGATTTCAATGAGGATATTTGCAATAAATTATTTAATTTTCCATTTCTATGAAATTATTTTGTAAGCTTATCAGACAAAGAAAACAAAGCAGAAGCAAAAACTGATTCAGTTTACTTATTCTTATCGAATACGAAAATACGAATTATTCAGTTCCGTTATTCATCTCTGAATATGAAGCTATGATTTTAATCAGTTGTTCTTCTGCTCGCAGTTGCTGTGCTTACACTTGTTTTGTCCGTTCTCCCTGTGCTTGATTTATCTGCGCTCGTTTACTATGCCCCGTTTCACTGTGCTTTCTGACGCTGTGCTCGCACTCGCTATTTTCACTCTCCCTGTGCTTATCTACCTGCGCTTGTTATCGCTATTCTCGCACTCGCTATTTTCGCTCTACTTGTGCTCATTCACCCAGTGCTCGCTGAGATTAAGCTAATATATGATTATTTCCTAGTTCCGTTATTTCCCTCTGCATAAGAATCTATGGCTCAGTTTAGTTGTTCTTCTGCTTTCTGTCGCTATTTTCGCTCTCTTTGTGCTTGATCTTACGGCGTTCGTTTAATATGCTCCGTTTTACTGTGCTTTCTGTCGCTATGCTCGAATCCACTCAGTTCGCATTCTTTTTGCTCACTCTCCTTGTGCTCATTCACCCAGTGCTCGCTGCTATTAAGCTACTATATGAACACTTCCTAGTTCCGTTATTCTGCGTAAGAAGCTGTGGCTCAACTCATTTATTTTTCTGTTCGCTGTCGTTATGTTCCTACTCGCTATTTTCGCTCTCCATGCTATTTGTGCTCGCTCTGTCTGTGCTTAGTCTACCTATACCTGCTTTGCCTACGCTCACTTTTTCTGTATTTACACTATGTTCGCTTATAATTAGCTTACAGAGTATAGGCATTGTTACATATGTACATTTGTATGTATGTATGCATGATGTTTCCGAATTCCTATATCAGAGAAAGAAAGCCACAAGTTCATAATAGAAATGGTTTAATAATTGCAATTCTCACAGAATTACACTCGCCATCAAGACAACTCAATTAAAACAAGCTATATTTGTAAGCCATATTTAGCCAGTCTAATATAAAGTTACGATTTCCATTTCTTATGAGCTTCTGCGAAATCTGCCTCGTCATTTCATTAAGCCGATCTTAAGTATTATGGTGGCATTTTAAAGTTTTAGAAAGATTAGAACTAAAGCCGCTTGCCACGGCCTAAAAACATAGCGGAGCAGCGCTTAACATATACAACAAAGGCAAAACGTATTTTGCAGCACTAAATAAATTCGAATGCGACGCCGCATAAAAAATGAAGTAAAAACAAATGCCAGGCACGTTGTTCGCATTTATCAAGCGAGACGCACGCACAGACATACACATATACATATATATACATACACATATACAGCTGTCATGTGTGCTAACAAGAGCAACAACAATTGGCACACCTTCACACAGACACTGAGAGAGAGCGGCGTGAGAGAGAGAGAGTGTGTGAGTCTGTGAGAGAGGGTGGGAGATGAGCCTGTCGCCTGTGTTGACAAAGAGTCGAAAATTTCAGTCACGCGAACGGATTGAAAGTCATTTGATGTATTCACTGTCATTTAAGTTGGCGAACTGATAAAGTGACTGATAGATAGATATATACACATGTACACATCTATATATATATATATATATATATGTATATGATATTGAATTGAATCGATGGGGGCCTGGCCCTGCCAATAACTACTACAAGCAAACGCTCTCAGCTGCATGCATTTGCCGGAGCCGTAGATAAACCAAAGTTAAATGCATTTAACTGACAAGGACGTTGGCACTAGGCGTCCCTTCTTTTGCTTGCTTTCTTTTTCGCCTTATTGACATGTGTCCTGACTGCCAGACCTATCCGTTAGTTGTCGCAGCAAGTCAATTATATACACACGCACACACACACGCTTACATATATGTATGCAGCGAGATAAAATTTAAATCTGCGCCGCCTGTTCCAGGTGAAGAACTTGTGATTTATTGAATAAATCAGTAGGGCGTTCCACTTCACAAGCTCTTCAAATATTTATCAGTGCATCTGCGCGTGCGAGTCTCGCTGGCTCTCTCTCCCTCCCCCCCTCTCTCTCTGCGTGTGGTTTTTAAATTTATGTTCGCTAGTAAATAGAATGGGCCTCCGCAGACCTGCTGAAAGCCACAAGATGAGCCAATAAAATATATAAGATAACTGCGCGAAAAGTGTGTTAAACATTAAAGATCAACATTTACATTTTCCTCTTACTTTTTAACTTTCGCACAAAAATTTATTTGCACACACTCGACGGCAGTAAAACATGCCAAAACAGCAATTCAAATACATTTTCAAGTAGACACTGGATAAGAGCATAGAAATTTAGATAAAGCATAGGCCCATATAGGCGAAGTTGTCGAACATATAAAGATGTACTCTAGGGCTGTACAGTTATATTGATTTATATTTTAAATATATTTTTTTTTTTCTGATTTATTATGACTTCCTGCAAATAATAATAATCATAATAATAATATCAATGAGTAATCAATGTATATAGAATATATAGACCTTTTTTAGTCTACCCTATAAAATTGTCCTATTCCCCTTAACATATTCAATAATTTCACTGCATTAAGCTTGGTTTTAAGGGGAATACCAAAAATTAATTTTTGTATTTAGTCAGCTAATTAATAAAAAAATCAGGCATCAACGAATTTGCTTAATTGATTTTTATTAAAAACTATTTAATATTTTTTCTACCTGCTAAGCTTAAAATAGTTGAAACTATTTTTATTTTTATGCCGCGCACAGCTTTGGCCTTTTATAGCCTTCAACTTTTAAGCTTTGCTCATTAAAAAAAATTAATAATAAATGTTGAAAAAATTTTTTCATTTTTGCATTTGCATTTGCCAAATCGCATAAATGTTAATTCATGTCATAAAATTTAATTAAAGCAAATTAGCAAAAAAAATAAAAAATAAATAAATAAAAAAGATTTAATAAAAATCATTAAATAATGCGCATCGATATTGCTTCTTTATCTCTTGTGGTTTGTTAATCATAAAATTGTTATTTTTTTGTACTTTCAAATTATGGAGTGCATTAATTTGGCGACTGTGTTTGACATAACATTTAATTAATTAATTTTGTATTTGATTGAAATTGATTTTTATTTATTTATTTTTTTAATCGGAGATTTGCGTGCGATTTTCAATTGATTTCGGTTGATGTGTCACAGCCGCTGACCCATGTTGACTTTATATTAATGGCTGTTTACACTGTCCATCAAATTTGTCAATGCGCAAATAATTGTTTGCTAATTGAAATTAATTGTTCGAATTTTTGCATGCATATATAATATATATTTTTATTGATTTATATTTTTTTTCTTTATATTTTGGAGTGAAGAATGAAAATGCTTTGATTTGCTAGAATTTAAATAGATAATATTAACTGTAGCAAGACGTTATATATTTAAGAGGCTTATATTTTATATTATAATGTGGCAGGACATATTTTATTTATAATATAATTTTTTGTTGAATACAATTTTTTTTAAAAATACTTTTTAATAATAGACAATTTATCGTATTAATTATTGTTTTCGTTCTGTTTTTATTTTTATTTTTATTCACTCTTGCCTAGCTTTGAAACCTAATCATTTCAGACTTAAAAAAAAAAATTTAAAAAAATATAAAATAAAATATTTTGATAAGTTATAGTTTCTTCTATATATAAGAAAATCTTTAATTTTTATTTATTTATATAAACAGCAAACATAACTTACCAATTAATATTGTGAGCAGAAAAGCTAGTTGATAAAAAACATGTAGAAACCGCATGTTGATATTTTTTCGATCTTAAGTCTGTAAAAGAGAAAAGAGATAGAAGAAAATAAATATATATTTATAAATTTATTACAAGCTTAAAATACAATGATTATTGTTAAAATTGAAATAATAATATTAAATTATTAGTATATATTAAGCGATTAGCACTGTAAGGAATAGCAGGAGAAGCTGGAGCTGATGGAGCGGTATTTTCGCTCTGCATAAAATCGCTCTAATAGAACAATTATATTTATATAAATTAAATAAAATTACTAGAAATTAAAATTAATTTATTTTCTAAAATTAAATTAATAGAAAAACCAAATAAAATAAAATTAATAGAAATTAAAGTAATTTATTTTCTAAAATTAAGTTAATAGAAATAAAGATTTAAATAAAATTATTCGAGCAACTGCAAAAAGTGTGGTTGCACTCTTTGGAACTATGTATATAATTATTAATAAAAAATATAGTAATAAATACAATGAATATACTAGGTATTTATTTATTTATTTTAAGGTGCTAACTCCTCTTTAGATTCGAATGCTAAAAGCTACAAAAATTGAACATATAAAATAAATAAAATGAATGAACTTTGCATAGACATTTAGCTAGCTGTTCCGGCTTGACAGAGATACATTTGTAAGACTACAAAAATGCATAAATTGTATTATTGAAAATATTATTAAATATTGATAGACTCAAAAATATTGTGTTCCACACTCAAGATCTAAGTTTTTCCCCTAAAAATTTGTCTAAGCTACACAATATGATAATTTATGATATCGGCAGCTATTGCAGCAAGCAGCGCTGATATGGCCAGGTAGCTGAAAGTGCGCACCTAGACCTAACAGCTCAAGTTTCCACAAAGAACAATAAAAGCAGCAACAACAAGAAATGAGTTGCTTAATGCGTTAAACTTTTGCTGCAACACGTAACTCAAGTTAGGCTGCAGTTGCTGTTGCCCAAATGGGGCACTCACACTCTCACCCTCTCTCTCTCTTTCTCTATATATATATTTATATGTATATGGGCAGCTGAGCAACAGCACCTGGACAGGTGCGCCAAAAGCGAGTTTGTTGTTCTTCCACAAAATATTGAAAGCAATTTTGTAATCAAAAAGAGAAAACATAAAGCGAACGAACGAGTAGAAGAAGAAGAAAGCTTTATAAAGTAATAACTATAAAGAAAACTGCAGCGATTTAGCAGGCACCCAAAAAAAAAGAAAAACACATACACATACATACTCACACTCACACTCACACTTACACACACACACACACACATTCGAGTCAAAAAGTTTACCAGTTTAGAGTGGAAACAGGGCTGAGGTTTTACTAAACGAACCACAAAATGGCTGGTTAAAAAACCTCGCAGCGGAAGGAGCTTGGCTTTGGCTGAGCGACTACGACATACCCTGTAAATGATGACAACAAGCTTTGTTATTATTAAATATTAATTATAGTCTAGCTCGTAGTCTGCTCTCACATATTGCTGAGCTCTCACTCTCTCTCTATCTCTCTCTCTCTCTCTTTTTTCTCTCTCCCTGTCTCTATCACAAATATATTTTCTCTTATTTTTCATTTATCACTCTCTTTTCTTCTCACTCTGTGCCACTAGTCTAAGTGTCTACATATCAATCTCTCCATCTGTGCCTATCTCTCTCTCTCTATCTCTGCCTATATATCTTTATATAACTCTACCTATTTTTTTCCATTTTTCTCAGAGTAGTTTATCTCTCTGTTTTTCCTACTTCAAGGCAGAGAGCCAATCCCTTTTTTTTATATATATTTCTGTGTATCACTCTCTCTATCTATCTCTCTCTCTCTCTCTCCCTCTCTCTCTCTCTGTCTATATATTTTCGTATATATATCTTCCTCTCTCTCTCTATATATGTAAATCTTCCTATATCTCTCTCTATCTCTGTATATCTCACTTTATAATTCTCTTTTTATCTGTTTCTCTCTCTCTCACACTGTTACTTCTGCCAGTCACAAACTCAAGCTACAGCACAGTATACCCCACACCTAAAATCTATAATGTGCATGTAAAAAAAAAAAGTAAAGAAATTGCACTCAGTGCGTTCATATGGGAAATATTCCACATTTAAAGTTGAAAATCGGATTATAATAATCCCCTTAGCGAAGGCGCACTGAGGAACAGCATCTCTCCAGCTCTCTCTCTCTCTCTCTCTCTCTCTCTCTCTCGCTCGCTATATCACTCTCATGCTCTCTCTCTCTCCCTTGCCTGGCCTAGCTGAACAACACGCCACATGACATGTAATCTTTTGCGGCAGCAAATTGCTTTAGCACACGGCCCACATTAAAGACGATTTCAAATAGTTTTTGACCCATTAAGCCTGGCCGTAGACGCTTTTAATTGCTCAGGCTTCATTAACGGCGAAGAGCAGAAAGCAACTTTTTAATTTATGCATTGACAAACTTTTGGCGCCCAAAACAAAAAAAAAAGAAAAAAAGAAAAGAAAACATAACCTAAGTGGTCAATGGGTTAAGACAAACAACAACCACAACAGCAACAACGGGAATCGAGTCTGGGTCTCTGTGCAGAGCGAGATAAGCCGCAAAACTGCAATCCAGACACAAGAATTCCGCGCCGGGCGCTAAAGGGGCTTAAGAGTGTTAAGAGGGTTAAGGGGGTTAAGCTCTGGTCGCGAAAGGCGAACCGAAATTGCATGCAAGGCAAAAGCGCAGCATCCTTTTAATTGGTTTTCGGCCAAACAGTGCAAAGAAAAAAGGAGAACAAAAAATTGCATTTTTTAAAGCATTTCCTTCACTTGACTTTCGAGCAGCCACTTTATGTGCCTCACCAACTGAGCACTGAGCACTGAGCACCGAATTCGGATCACTTAAAACTGCAACAGCCTTGAGGAACTAGCAAACTAGTTAAGACATGCCATTTGACTATTTAATTAATATAAAAAAATTCCTCAGACACGAAAACTTAATAAAAGTTGCTAAATATTATAGTAAAATAAATCAGAAAATGTTAAATAAATTAAATACATTAAAATATAAATAATGCGCAGATGATAAACATTTTAATGCTTATATATTATCTGCACATTATATAAATAAATTATATAAATTTAATATTTTTATATATATTTTAAATATTAATAAATATTTTCAAATATAAATAATAAAAGAAAAAATTAATTTATGTTCATAAAAATTATCTGTATTATTATCAAATAAATAATAAAAGAAAAAATTAATTTATATTCATAAAAATTATCTGTATTATTATCAGCACATCTGTATTATTATCAGCACCATATATATAAATTATATGAGTATAAATATTTATTTTATAGTTGAATATATATTTTATATTTTAATATTTATTTAATATATATAAAATATATTGAAATATAAATAGTGCGCAGATTATACACATTTTTCTTATATTTGCATTTTATTACTTTTTATTTATTATTTTATTTGATTATATTTTTTATTATTATCTGCACGATGTATATGCATTAAATAAATATATATATTTTTTATGCTTATAATACATAATATATATTTTATATTTTTAATAATTTTATTAATTTAAACAACAAAAAAATGTTATATATTCCTATATATATATATATATATATATATTTTATTATCAGCACATTTGATATAAATTAAATAAATATGTATATTTTTTGTGTATACACATTATATTTATTTATATTATATTTTAATATATATTTTATATTTGTAACTATTTAATTAATTTGAACAAAATAAAATGTATTTACGCATTTGTATAAATATATTACATTTTTATTTAACTTTAATTTAATATTGTAACTGAATTCACTTTTGGCAAATTTTCGACCGTTTTGCTCAGTAGCCTGAATTGAATTAACAAAATTTGCATTAATATTAAATAAAATCTTTGCGAAATATATAAATATATTTATTACATATTGAGAACACACATGTATATATTAAATAAACAGCTGATAACAAAAACATTTGAATATTAATCATCTAAATGCAAAGTAGCAACAATGTTATCAAGTTTCTATATATATTAAATTCGTTCTTTATGCTATATTCTAGAATTGTGTAAATATGATTGTCAATCTTTCTTGAGTTAAAAAAAAGAAAGAAAAGAAATGAGAACAAAAACCAATAAATAAACAAATAAGTTTATTTATTGCATAGCAAGAGTTATTTAGATATGTATGCGCACACAATAGGCTTACAAATGCTTTTGTCAGTTCATAAAATCGCATTTATTACATAAAGATAGCAATGGCTTGACTAAAGACACTCGCTCTCTCTCTCTCTCACTCTCGCACAAGTCAATTGTTCAATTGTTCCAATTAGAAAATATTTAGAGGGAAAAATGTGAAGAGTTGCCGGCTTCCGTAGATACATTGGCAGCACTTGGGCGCTAAATCAAAAGGTTGCTCGAGTGCTATTAAACCGCTTTTAGCATTGAGAACAAACAAGGACTTACTCAACACACACACACACACACGCACACATTTGGCAGACAAACTTGTGAAAATTGGTAAACAATTTATGTGGTCAAATAAAATTGCAGAAGAGCAACAAAAATTGCAAATAGCAAAAGTAGAAGTAGAAGAAGAAGAAAGCGAAAAGCAGCCGCAACAAAAGCAAATTTATTGCAGCTCCACAGAACCGAAAGGCTACGATTGCAGCTAACTGAGCAGGCGAGAAAGAGAGAGAGAGAGAGAGAGAGGCAGAGGGAGAGCGCTCAAGGATATAAATTACATGCTTAGCTACTCGTGGTGCTCATATGCAAAAAGTTGTTCGCCTCGTTTTTATTTTATTTTCTTTTTTTTTTACATCGGCTGCAGTTGTTGTTGCGGTTCTTGTTGCTGTTGAGATTATGAAATAAATTTGCACATGCCACAAAATTTCGCAGGCGACGGCGCTGCCAACCGCAGCCGAAAAATTCTGGCAATAACAACAAAAATAAGGGATCAAATAAGGGAGAATTTCTAGAGGTAGACTTCTGCCTTCTTCTTGTTGCTGCACTTGAGATGCAACCAGGCAATATCAATAGATATGGAGACGTAAGAGTGAGCCAAGCTGCACGACTAGCACATACTCTTCATGATTTCAGATATTTAAATGAAATTAATTTCCATTTAATTTGTGAGAATAAGTTACGTATTTTAATTATAAATTATTAATTTATAAAAAAGTTTATACTAAAATATTTATTTATTTATATTTATTTTTATTATTCTTTTTATAGAGGCTCTAAAATTTTAAAATATTATAATATTTATGCATTAATTTTTTATATTTAAAAAAATGTATATATTTTTATTTATTTTATTTTTAATAATTTTCTCTCTTTACAGGGTATTATTATATTTATGTATAATATATGTATATATATATATATATATATATATATTTATGACATGTGCATATATTTGATATACTTATAAAATTTATAAAATATAAAATTTCTTTCCTTTATTTTAATAAATTTCCTCTCATTACAGGGTATTCTGTAGCACAACAAAATACAAAATATTTTATAAATTTACATATGAAAATATTTTTCAATCGCCCAAAGGTCTGCCTGTTGTTCTATTTGGCCAAAAGAACTTTTGATATGTGGATCCCTTGGCTAAAGTTTTCACACAGAAACTTCCGCACTTGAATCGACTATTGCTCTCTCTCTCTCACACACTATTCTTTTTTTCTCCATTTATGTTGGAAATTTGTAAAGTTTTTACCATTGCCATTTTCAATATATATATTTATATATATATATATATATATATATATATATATATATATAAATGGCCAGCGAGATAAAAATAACAGCAAAGTGCAACTTGCTAAGCCTCTCTCTCCGAAGTTCAATGAAGTGTGTCTGGGTGTGCGTGGGTTCTCTATCTCTCTCTATCTCCCTCTCTATCTTCCTCTTTTTTGCAGCTATCCAGTTTTTTGCAAAAGCCCCATTTGGGCATGGAAAAGTTGCTGCTTGATGTAAGTCGTTATAATGGGAAAATTGAAAACGGAGTTGCATCAATTTCATTTCGTTGTTTGAATATGCATCAAAGTGCATATTGTGAGGAAATTATTATTTGGCTTGCATGAATAAATATTTAAAATATGATACATATAAATATAATTTGTGGCAAATGTGATACAGATAATAGCAAAGGCAGAAAATAAATATTGTATATATTCCCATTATATACAAAAAATTATTCGAATTTCCTGAGAAATATATTCAATGATCAAAGTAAATATTAAAATAAAAACATTTTTTTATAAAATGTATCGACGAATAAAATTCTTAAATAAAATTAAATTGTAAATTATTACAAATCATAAAAAATTCATGTAACGGAGAGAGCTAGAGTGTCGCTCTTCCTATAGTCTCTCTCTCACTGCCTGAGCTCCTATACTCACTCTACTATGGAATAAAATCAGTATAACATTGAGTCTAATTTCATGAGCAAGCAAATGAGTGAAATATTCCAATTTGCATTATATTCTACCTCTCATGTTCATGTTCTACCCTCTCATGTTCAATATTCGCAAAATATTTCGAAGAGAATAAATATTTTCTCAATACTTATAATTTATTATCTCAATATAATCATATACAATTTATATTATATGCGGTATAAATTGTATATATTATAATCATATATTTAAAAACAAATTGTGTATAAGTTATAATTTAATAATTTAATATTTAATATTTATTTAACTGACTTAAAATATAAAATATAAAATATATATAAAATATAAAATATAATATTCACATATATAATTAAATATATTATGTTTTTATATTAAATTTTATTAGTATTTTTTATGAATATTTGTTATGCAAGGAATACTATTTTTTAATATTTTATTAATATAGTAGAAGTAAATTATGGCAATTAAAATCATCATTATTGATAGATAAAATATGCCGGAAATATAATTTAAATTTCATATTAAGAATAGGCATTAAAAAAATGTGAACCAATATTTTTAATTTAAATTCTAGTTGCAGAAAACTTAAAATCAAATTTCGATTAAAAATATTTAAGATCAATTTTTTCTTTACCTATTTTTAAAAGTATTTTTTTATTATTTTGCAGACAAGTATTTTTAATTAAAAATAGAAAACATAAATATTTTTAGTACTGGCTTTAATACAATAAAATGGATTTTTAGATTAAAAAATGTATTTTTTAAATAAAATAAATAAAATCATATTTCTTTTAGCTACTCTAAAGTATGTACAAAAAGTTGAACTTTTTCCATTTCTTAATAATTTTCAGAAAATAAAATATTAAATATGAATATATTTTTCATATACAGAAATTTGATCTCATCCCTGAGCAGAATATTTCGATGCAGCTCTGCACACACTCTTACAGTAGGTACAAAAAAAAAAATAGCATAGGCCAAGTTCATACTTTTGCATGTTTATCATTTTCTTCTTCATTATGTTCTTCTTCTTCTTCTACGGCTGCTGCACTTTGTACTCCATCAGCTGGGCCAATGAAAGTTGCAGCTCTGGCAGTTGCGCTTGAGCTCACATTCACTTTATCAGCATTAAATTTCATTTTAATTAAATGCAAATTAATTACGAAACTTTATCAGGGCGGACAAAATGTAAGAAGAAGAAAAACGAGCCGAGCATACTTTAAGCAATATTATTGCGAAAGGCTTGGCCATATTTCTGGAAAATATTCCCGCAAGGACGCATCTTAAGCTAATTAACGCAGCTGCCAGGTGAACTGTGCGTTGTGTGTTGGGAAATTTTTGAAAAATCTTCGAGCATAAACCACAGCAGAGACCGAAGCAGAGCGACAAAGCAAAAAAAAAAAGTAAAAAAAAGAAAAACTGGCATGAAATACCAGAAGTAGAAGAAGAATGCGTTGTCCTTGCAGGTGGCAGTAAAAAATTGTTGAAATTCCTGGACTGGACGCCAGGCGCCAGCTCGCAGCTCGCAGCTCATTAAACGCTTGTCAACCCCATTTGGCCCCTCCCCCACCCCATCCGCGTTGCCATTGCCGTTGCTGCTGCAGCTGATGGAGTTTTCGGCGGAGGCGTGGCATGGCACAGGATAATCCTGGTACAACTTAATGCGCCCCTTGGCCGTGCTAAATAGCTTTCATTATTTACTTTATTTTTCGCATAAAGCGCAACGATAAACAACAACAAGAACAACAGCAACAGGAAGAAGAACTTTTGGCATTTTTATGGCCAAAAGCACAAAACGCAAGCCAGAGAAAAGAGATAGCAAATGATAAAGATAGACAAGAGAGGAAGATTGCGACAGAGAGGTGGAGAGGCAGAGTGGCGTAGAGTGAGAGAGTGCATATAAATGTTATTTCACAGCGTTTCGACTGTTTTAACTCTAACGTGAAATATTTTTAGGTCTTATGCCAAATACCCATTGAAAGTGCAGCAAATTGGGTAGTTAAATTTATGGAGTATATATGAAGTATAAATAATATAAATAACAAATAAGTATAAATAATAATATATACATAAATATAAAAAATAATAATAAATAATATGAATTATGTATTATATTTATTTTATATAAAAAATAATAATAAATAATATGAATTATGTATTGTATTTATTTTATATAAAAAATAATAATAAATAATATGAATTATGTATTATATTTAATTCTAATAGGAAATTTTAAATTTTTTATTTTATTTTATTTAAATATTATTTTAATTTATTTTAAATATCCAATAAGAATGTGTACTTGTTACCGAAGCATGGAAATGCTTCTAATAAGAACAATCAATTTTTTTTAAATGGAAAATGAATCATGATTAGCCCTTATATATTACTAAAGGTACTTAATGGAGCGCCAAAAATAAATAAAAAAAAATCTAATAAAAAATGATTCCCATAACATTGCGTTGCAATTGGTTCTGATAGACCCATAGAACTCTAGCAATTGCATTGCTTGTCAACTTGTATACCCTATAATATATTTTTAGCAAATATCTAAATTGAAAGAGAAATAAATACATAAGGAAAATAATAAATAAAATAAAATCTAAATAAATATATATTTATTAGTGCTCTTAAATTCCAAATACAAATAATAAAACTCTTAAATTCCATATACTAATAACACCCAATAACACCCCATGTATACCCTCTTTATATGCACTCAAAGAGTATATTCACACCAAGCAGAAGAAATTCTATAAACACAAACAGAGAGCCAAGTCTTTAATAAATAATAAACAAGCGCAGCTCGCAGCTAATTACGAGTCATCTTTTTAGTCAAACAAATCCAGTCGAACAGCTTTCACTGAAAGTAGTTTGGGTATGCTTTAAAGGTCCCTGGCCTTTGACGAGCCATAATAAATCATGACGCATATCAATCAGTCAATCAAACATGCCCCAGAAAAATTGTCCACATATTGATTGTGTCCTACAATAATAGAAGCAACAGCAACAATATATGCCTGACTCAGCATTTTTGGCAAAAGAGAAGAGAGAAAAACTATGCTATGCATTTGACATTTTTCGTCAATGATTTAAGCACAAAAAAAAAGAAGAAAGAAAAAAAAAAATGAACTAAGAAGCACAGCAAGACATGCGAAAGGACACGAGGCACAAAAAAAAAATAGCTTGAAACATTGTTGCATGGGCCAGAGCCATGTGCCCTGCCTTCTCCGACTCTCAGTTGTCTACCAATTCTCAACTTTTGTGCAGCTGACAAGTTTTGCTTGGCGGACTTTTTTCTTGATGCCGCCTACACACACACACACACCATCACACCCACACATTAGGAAATTGGCCACGAAATTGCCTAAAATTTCTTGATTGAAATGTATTTAGTGATAAGCCAAAACTCAAATATAAGTAGCCATTGGGGCAGCAATTTGATCAGAATCAATTAACAGTTAAACACAGAAGCTAAAGTAATATATATATATAAATACATAAATCAAATATAACACTTTTCACCAGTATTAATCACAGTAAATAAAAATTGTGAAACACGAATTTAATTGAGTTTTGCAAAAATTATATAAATTACATATATCAAAATATTTTAAATAAATTTATAAATCAATTAAGAAAATAAAAAAATAATGTATGTAAATTAAAAAAAAAACATAAAATCATAAAAAAAAACTATAAAATAACTATATAATAATATAATAAAAAAATAAAAATTAATTTAAGTGAATTAAAAAATTCTTCAACGAGAAATTTATAGAAATGAATACGTTTTTGTTAAAGTAACAATAAAAAATTTCTTATTTCTTCTGATAATGACAATTTATTTTTAAAATATTAAAAAAAAAAATGTTTAAATATTAAACTAAAATTTATTTAGCTACAAATACTACTTTATAATACACTACATATAATAATTGTATAAATATAAAAAAGAAAAAATAAGTTATTAAGCATTAAAAATAATTATTGTACTAAATTAAATAAATAAAAGCAAATTTAATTAAATAAATGTCACGATTATAATTAGTTTTGATCAAACAAAAAATTGCATATAAAATGTTTTTGTTATATACTAATTGAATTAAGTGAGCACATAATATAAAGCAATCTCTAAAATAAGTTCAAATAACCAAAATCTAATAGGAAATCAATACGAATATCTTAGCAAAAGTTTCCATTCCCATTCTCATTTTATATGCAGCAAGTTGAAGTTGGCCAAATCTAATAAGAGTCCAATGCGAATGTCTAGAGAGAAAAGTTTTCGCTGCTATTCTATATTCCACATTCGGCAATTTATATTTGGTCGAAAGCTAATAAGAGTTCAATATGAGTGTCTACTGGGAAAATTTTCCACTGTTATTCATACTTTTTCAAGATTCTTATAAGAACACAAATCACATATTCTACTTGATAGATAACTGATAAGAATCTCGCCTGACTATATATGTTCGACATCATCAAATGTGTATGCAATAGGAATGTAAAACTTAATCTCTAATTTCAACTTGATCGAAATCTAATTAGACCCCAATATAAAGTCCAATTGGAATACGTATGCTTATTCTATTGTGAGTACTTCGTCTTCCGCTCACCTTTACGATGTCCGTTTAAATGCAATTTGCAATATGTTCAAGTTTCCGCTTGTAAGCGATATTTTGCTGTTGAGCTTTTGCTTTAATATATTTTACACACTTTTTACACCATTTTCCTGGAATATTTTTAGTTTACTTTGTTTCGTTTGGTTTACCGTTTTGTTCAGGCAAACAAATTTAATGCAATTTGTTGCTGATTTGCATTTAGCTGCGTTAGAGCGAGACAAAGCATGTGTGAGAACGTGCGTAGAGGAGCGGGGTATTCTAACTGTTAGTTGCCTTGCTTCTTTTGTTTTATATTCTTCTTTTTGTTTTTATTTTAGCGTCGTTTGTTGCTGTTGCTGGTGACTTTTATTCGCTGTTGCTTATCTTATTTCGCGTATCACGGAACTCGTTAAAATCACCTTAGAACACGTGACTGCACGTCATGCACAAGCAAACACACGCAGCACACACACACACACACACGCACACAGACACAGACACATACAGACAGAGCTGTGAAGCAACAGCGCCGCACACACATACACACTCACGCCGCTACTGATGGCAGCAAAAGGCAAAAAAGGTGCCGTTAGGTCGATCGCCGGTTCGTTGTGTTTCTTATTTTTTTTTTTTTTTGTGCTTCTGCTGCTCTGCCCGCTTCTCTTAGCTGCTCAGGTGCAATGTCAAAAACACAAAAATCTGCACATGACTCGCAACGGGAAATGGCAAATATGCACACAAACACACGCACACACGCACACAGAGTCACATACACTTATGCACTGCGTAGCAACGTATGCTTTAATTCGCGTAATTGTTAGCTGCAGTTTGTTGCTTCGAGTTCGTTTTTTTTTTGTTTTTGTTTTTGTTTTCGCTTTTGCCTTTTTGCTTCTGTCCTCTGACAAAAAAATCTAACTGCGACAGTGCGCTCGAACGCAAATCAATCCTCACGCAAAGGCAACGCAATGAAAACTGAGCCAAGAACTCGCGTTCTGTTTGCCGAGTCGTGTTCGCGTCGTGTCCTTTGCACAGATTTGGCACAACGAAAACGAGACACGAAGTGCCATTGCGTACTTCGGTTAGCTGCACGAAGTCGTGCACGAAGCTGCATTCGGCTGGCTTCTTAACCAAACGCATCTAACGAGAGCAGCCAACTGGTGGCTGGTTGGAAGTAAGCGAAAGATAGAGAGAGAGAGAGAGAGAGAGCGCGCGTTGTTTTTGCTTGAAGCATTTGGCCTCTTAAGTGTGTCAACATATAAGGGGCAAAATATAAGGGACAAGTGGTGAATAAGCAGTTCAACTGCTTGTATTAATGCATAAATATTCATAATTATCTTATAAGATATTTATGCCTGATAAGAAAATAATATAGTTAAAAAATTATATATAATAAATAGCATAGGTAAATGTGAATTAAAAAATAATATTTTAGTTTACATTTACAAGATATTGAGCAAATGCAATGCTTTTTATGGGTTTTTGATATAATAACTTATTAACAACATTAGACACATAAAGTATTTATTTAAATTATGCCTATTTTATAGAATTTCCCTTTATTAATATATCTAAGCATACTTCTGCGTTTTTTTCGTAATAGCATTTTCTTGTTAATTACTTCTTTTGTACTGTTTGATATAAGCTGGAGTAAACTGGCGCAGGAGAAACTATATTAACTGCTTTCTTTCACACCACACTTCTCCTTTGTTCTTGTACTCACCAGGGTGAAAATTCTCTCCACACTTCTCCTGCATGTGTTCAGTTTATTTGTGGTGTATTGTTACCCCTGCATAAACATAAACTGCTTGTCTGACTATTTCACTGCTTGTATGTTGAACATATATGCACTGCATTCAGTGTCCTCGATGAACCGCTTGAGCCGTTGTGCCCCAATCAGAATGTTTATAAAAAATATGCATTATTTATTACGTATTTTAATTTTATTTATTTTTGTATTTATTTGTATTTAATGAGTAATAAAAAAAGAATTTAAAATATATTTACAGAAGATATGAGCTCTAATGTTCATATGTTGTTGAGTATCTAAAACTTAAACAAAACTAAAATAATAAAAAATAATAAAAATAATATAAAACAAAAATGAAAAAAAAAAAAAAAATTAATAAAAATAATATAAAACAAAAATGAAAATATTATAGTATAGAATTATATTATTAAGAATAGTTATTTTAATAGAAAAAATATAATTCAAGCCGTTTTCATGCTTAAATAAAACTAAAATAAAATAATAAAAATCATTAAAGAACAAATTTATTAAAAAAAAATTAAAATAATTATAAAAACTATAAATCAAAAATGAAAAAATTAAACAAAATATATATATAGGAAAATATATATAAAGGAAAGAATATTAATAATAAAAATACTAAAAAAAATATAATAAAAAAAGAAAAAATTAAATAATATAAATTCAGGAAAGAATATTAATAATATTAATACTAAAAAAAAATAAAAAAAAAAATAAATAATATAAAAGAAGGAAAGAATATTAATAATTAAAATACTAAGAAAAAGTAAAAATAAAAAGCAAAAAATAATCTATTAAGAATAAAAAAAAAAATAAATAAAATAAAAAAAGGCAAGAATATTAATTGCGAAAGTACTAAGAAAAAATAAAATAAAATAAAAGAAGGAAAGAAAGAAGAAGAAAGAATATTAATAATAAAAATACTAAGAAAAAATAGAAATAAAAAAAAAAACAAGTAAAAAAAAATAATATATTAAAAATAAAAAAGAAAAAATTAAATAAAAAAGGCAAGAATATTAATAATTAAAATACTAAGAACAAGTAAAAATAAAAAGCAAAAAATAATCTATTAAGAAATAAGATATAAAAAAAAAATTAATAAAATAAAAAAAGGCACGAATATTAATTGCGAAAGTACTAAGAAAAAATAAAATAAAATAAAAGAAGGAAAGAAAGAAGAAGAAAGAATATTAATAATAAAAATACTAAGAAAAAATAGAAATAAAAAAAAAACAAGTAAAAAAAAAATAATATATTAAAAATAAAAAAGAAAAAATTAAATAAAAAAGGCAAGAATATTAATAATTAAAATACTAAGAACAAGTAAAAATAAAAAGCAAAAAATAATCTATTAAGAAATAAGAAATAAAAAAAAATAAATAAAATAAAAAAACGCAAGAATATTAATAGCGAAAGTACTAAGAAAAAATAAAATAAAAGAAGGAAAGAATAGTAATAATTAACATACTAAGAAAAAGTAAAAATAAAAAACAAGGAAAAAAATAATATATTAAAAATAAAAAAGAAAAAATTAAATAAAAAAGGCAAGAATATTAATAATAAAAATAATAAGAAAAAATAAAATGAAAAAATAAAATAAAATAAAAAATAAATACAAACAATAAAACTTCTTTAAAATGTACAATTATTTAATAACAAAATGTAAGGTAAAATAGGTTAAAAAATATATTAAATAAAAATTAAGTTTGATAA
The DNA here is from genome assembly GCA_035047625.1 of Drosophila mettleri. Classification (NCBI taxonomy): domain Eukaryota; kingdom Metazoa; phylum Arthropoda; class Insecta; order Diptera; family Drosophilidae; genus Drosophila; species Drosophila mettleri. The sequence continues at coordinate 11,537,222 of JAWNPI010000018.1, forward strand.
TGAATATATATTTATATAAATCTAAAAGTTCACATTTTAAAATACTTTCTTCAGTTTTTCTCTCATTTAGATAATATCATAAATCGCATTTTGTGTGCCACATTTGGTGGCATCATTTGGCAGTGTTGTAAAGTTTCCAATTGAAGTCGCTGAACTCGAGCAGCTCAAGTGATTATCCTTGTTCTATATATACATATATATATATTTATATACATACATTTTGGGCCGTTAGTCTAGTTGGCCTATGACGATGCTAATGACTTCATCGTCTCCAGTTGTCTGCATAATTTGTATTATTTTTAGAGCACGACAAGCGCTTGCCAACGTGCGTGCGTGTGTGTGGGGGCTGTTCGGACTGTGGGCGTGGCAGGCTAATGAACTGTAAATGTGTTGTTCCCAGTAGCTCGAGTCACATCAGCATAATTGCAATTTTTATTATTATGACATTCTGGCCAGAGGCACGAGTCGCGTCCCTAGTGGCCAATGGCAATCAATTTCCGTATCCTTTTCTGTGTCCTGTGACTGTGTTACACTCTTCTTCTTCTTTCTTCATGTGATTTACAATTATGCAGCTAAACTTTAGTTTCCATTTTTTTCGCATCTTTTGGTCAGCCAAAAAGTCGCCGCGCCAAACATTTTGGCATCGCCTCGAGTTGAGACAACTCAAATAGTTTCTTAAGTGCAAAGATTCCTGCTCTGATTTATGACACAAATACAACTGGACGATTGGCTCATGTACTAGATTTAATATATGCATTTAGTTAACGGGCTATGTTTAAAGTTATATTAATGTAACAATTTGGCATATAAATTTAATCGAATTAACTTTAAATATAAAATATAAATTAACAAAAAAAAAAAAAAAAAATTTGAATATTTAAAACTAAAATATTTCTATTTGAATATTATTAATTAAAAAAATGTATTATAAATACAAAGAAAGGTAATAAACAAGTCATATATGTATTTAATATATTAAAATAAAATTCATATTTATAATAATAAAAAAATAGAATTAATAAAATTTAATATAATAAAAAATATAGATTTTTATTAAACTAAGCAATAAATTAATTTTATAAAATTAAAATAAATAAAAAATAAAAAAGATAAATAAATAAAATAACAAAATATGTATGTCGTCTTGATATTTCAATAAAATAAAAATAATATATTTTTATAAATAATTAAAAAAGATAATAATATATAAAAGATAATAATAATAATATAAAAATACAAAATTTTTTTTCCTAAAGATTTAATAGTATTTTAAGAAAAAATATATTTAGAGACACAAAAAAATATATATTTATATAAGTGTACATATATAAAATGAAAAAAATAATTGTTTGGTAATTTTTTATATAAATTGAATTTGTCTTTATAAAAATAAAATATATGCATATATTTATATATTTATTATATATTTGTCTTTATAAAAATAAAATGCATGCATATATTTATATATTTATATGAATATATGCATATATTTTATTTTTATAAAGACAAATTCAATTTATATAAAAAATTACCAAATAATTATTTTTTTCACTTTATATATATACACTTATATAAATATATATTTTTTTATTTTATATTTTTGATATAAAATTAAAAAAAATAAATATATATATTTCTAAGTCTTAAATATATGTGAATCCCAAAATTATTTACAAAATTTTAAATTAAATCATTTATTTTTTTATTAAGAGGAATAGATAAAAACTATATATATTTAAGAATATTTCATATTTAAATATTAACACAATTGCAAAACTCTGCTAAGTAAAAACATATAATATTATAATTTATAATAATTTAATTAATCACCCAAGCATAGCAGCAAAAATAAAATTGTTCAATTTATTTAAAAATAGTATTTAAAAATCATTGAATAATAATATATATAAAAAAGTAATAAATAAATAAAATATAGTATTAGAAAACACTTTGAATAAAATAAAAATAAACCTAAAAGTTAATACTAACAAGTAACGAAACTCTAGTCGAGACTGCTCGACTAAGAGATACCCTGAATCCATTGAGCTGTAATACCAATCATTAAGAGCTTCATTTATTCATTAATAGTAAACAACACATGCACACACACACACACACAAACATATGCATGCACGTAATATGCTCACTGCACAGTTTTGCGGCTGCAGCAGAGGCTGTACTATGCAAACTTTATTGTTTAATAACTTTTTTTCTCGACCTATGTTCTTAATGAAATTTTCGGGGAATGATTATGACATCCAAATGTACCTATTTGCCAAATTTCAAGTCTCTAGTATTTGATATGCGTGAGTTATCGTTTTTGTTGAATTGTGGGCGAAAGGGGCGTGGCATCAAAAATCCAAAAATGACAAAATGTGCGGATTCACTGTAGCTATCAAACACAACTTAGTGCACGATTCTATCTTTAACGGTGTGCACGCCAGACCTCAAAAACAAAGCGATATTTTCGATAGTTATCGATAAAAAAGAAATGGGATGAGTTATCGAAAAAAAAAAATAAACTCGTACAGCGTATGGTATTATCGAGCATTTTGCTTTTTATTTGAAGTCTCTAGCTTTTGTGGTTGCAGAAATGCAGGTGTTTACACGGACGGACGGACGGACGGACGGACGGACGGACGGACGGACGGACGGACGGACAGACGGACAGGGCTAGTTCAACTCAGCTCGTCGAGCTGATCAAGAATATATATACTTTATGGGGTGTGGCACGCCTCCTTCTGCCTGTTACATACATTTGCACAAAAACATTATACCCTGAAATTTCCATTTTCAATGGATTCAGGGTATAAAAACAAATTCCTCACAATTAATTGAGCTCGGCTTTCTTGCTCTCACTTGACAAGATTTTATTTTAAATAAGATATTATTTTAAATATTCGATATCTCTAGAAAATGTCGCCATTTTGTTGAAGTCTCACACACACATGTATCAAAAATCTGTTATCTGGGCATCTATGCTAAAATACTACCTGAGCTTGGGCAGGCTTCGCGTACTAATCCCTTTACTACTTCCAGGAGCTGAGCTCTGAGCGAAGGTCAAACTTTTATGCGAGCAGCTGCATGCTCAATTCTTGGTAATTTCGATGAGCTCAGGTAATTGTAACACCCGGTCTCAGTCTCGGTCTCGATGGTATAAATAGACGGCTGCAGCGGCGATCGTCAGTTCAGTTCAGTGCAAGCCTTCGTTCCGTGGTGAAGTGTCGACTCAGCTTCACTTTAGTTTAAGTATTTCAAATTTATACAAAGTGCAATTTACTTAGTTAAATTAAATTTGTGATAAAATCAAATTGTCAAATATTCCATGCGCTGAGTCGACATGGGTCCGTCCGTCCGTCCTGAAAACTTTTTCTTGAACTCAACACAAACAAATTTAAATTTAATTAAATTTTTTAAAATTTTCTGTAAATAAAACTATTCTTTTTTCTATATTTATAAAATTATTTCTCTTATTAAAATTCTTACTTTTTTCCTGTTTTCGGACTTTTTACACTTATTTTAAAATTTTAATAATTTTCTGTAAATATTTCTGTTACTTTATCTAAATTTTTCTCCTCTATTATATTCAATTTTCTATCACGATTTAAATTAATTTTTACCGCGTTTGCCTTGCTCTACTTTTTTTCTTAAATAAAAAAAAAAAAAAAATATATATATATATATAAAACAAACCCACTAAAACTCACTAAAATATTCAAAAATAAATTACTTAATTTAAGTATAAATTTCAAATCAATTCAAACAGTCCTAAAAACAAAACTAAACTTAATTTAAATATAAATGAAATATTTTCTTAATATAAAAATTAAATTTCAAATTCAATTTAACTACCTTTTGCTTTTCCCCAAGAACCACAATAATTTTCGTAAATTTCTATTCGTTGTTTTTTTTTTTTACTTTTTGGAAATCCAGATTTAATTTTGTTTTTATTTTTAGTTCTTTTCTATTTTGTGAACATGGACATTTGCGTAGCTTCTTAATTTTTTTATTTTATTTTTTCCATCGGTTAAATTCATTTCTTTACAATATACATTATAAATACGTTTGTTTATCTTCATAAATAGTTCATATAATAAATTTCGTTTAAGTACAAATGCGAGTATTGAGTCAAGCCAAACTGTAAATAGTAAATTTTGTTGTGCACACTACTGAAAATATTACGCATTATTATTTTTTTTTCTCTTTTCTTTTATATTATTTTCTGTGTTGTGTTTCTAGTTCTGTTTGTGTTGCTGTTTTACTGTTTATCTTTTTAATCATAAATTTCGTGTTTCTGTTTCTGTTTCTGTTTTGGTCTCGCATTTGCTAAATATTTCAATGCCTTAGGCGACCTTATTAATTACGTTGAATAAATAAATGAGTTTTGAGTGTGGGAGAATGTTATTTTCTTAATGTTATATATGTATGTTTTAAATGTTTTTTTCTTTCGTTTTTTTTTTTTTCTCTGTGTATATTCTGTGGTACTTTTGTTTTTGTTTTGTTTTGTTTTGTTTTTTTTTTTTTTGGATTTTTTTTTTTCATTTGTTTTTAGTTTTCTGCAATTACTTCACATCGGTTGGAATAACACATGCACCTTTCCCCAGCACTTGTTTTACCACTGATTCGAGGGGCGACGCTCGGCACCGGGCGCAGCGCTGCCGGAGAATCGCGGCGAGGAGCTCTGCGAGGAGCTGCTGCTGGGCAAACTACTGCAGGCGGCTTCGTTAGCCAGAAGCGTATGAATGGCCGCCAGCAGCTTCTTGCGAGCTCCGAACGCCGTTATGCCCAGCTCCATGAGATTCTCCTCTGTCAGTGTTGGAAACATTTCCAAATCGATTTCGTTCAAAACGAAAATTTCTACAAAAGACGAAAAGAAAAAAGAAAACAAAATTAACAAAAAATGACAAAGCAAAATTAAAGAGAAAAAAAAATAAAAAAAAAAATCATAAAAAAATACAAAAAAAAAAAATAAATAAATAAAAATAGAAAATCTAAATAAAAACCTAAAAAAAAAATTAAAAAAAAAAATAATAAAAGATGTGAAAGGTAAAAAAAAGAAATATAGAAAAAAAAAAAATAAAACAAGTAACGAAACTCTAGTCGAGACTGCTCGACTAAGAGATACCCTGAATCCATTGAGCTGTAATACCAATCATTAAGAGCTTCATTTATTCATTAATAGTAAACAACACATGCACACACACACACACACAAACATATGCATGCACGTAATATGCTCACTGCACAGTTTTGCGGCTGCAGCAGAGGCTGTACTATGCAAACTTTATTGTTTAATAACTTTTTTTCTCGACCTATGTTCTTAATGAAATTTTCGGGGAATGATTATGACATCCAAATGTACCTATTTGCCAAATTTCAAGTCTCTAGTATTTGATATGCGTGAGTTATCGTTTTTGTTGAATTGTGGGCGAAAGGGGCGTGGCATCAAAAATCCAAAAATGACAAAATGTGCGGATTCACTGTAGCTATCAAACACAACTTAGTGCACGATTCTATCTTTAACGGTGTGCACGCCAGACCTCAAAAACAAAGCGATATTTTCGATAGTTATCGATAAAAAAGAAATGGGATGAGTTATCGAAAAAAAAAAATAAACTCGTACAGCGTATGGTATTATCGAGCATTTTGCTTTTTATTTGAAGTCTCTAGCTTTTGTGGTTGCAGAAATGCAGGTGTTTACACGGACGGACGGACGGACGGACGGACGGACGGACGGACAGACGGACAGGGCTAGTTCAACTCAGCTCGTCGAGCTGATCAAGAATATATATACTTTATGGGGTGTGGCACGCCTCCTTCTGCCTGTTACATACATTTGCACAAAAACATTATACCCTGAAATTTCCATTTTCAATGGATTCAGGGTATAAAAAATACTGAATTATGTAAAAAAAGAGAAAAATTAGCGAAAATTAAAACAAAAAAATTTTAATATTGTAAATATAAAAACTTGTAAAAATAACAGCAAAAAATTTGTAAAAAAAAGAGCCGCACAAAAATTGTGTAGAAAAAAAATTATTTACCATTTGAAAAATAAACTTATCGAAAAAGAATGTAAAAAAATATAGTAAAAATAATGTAAAATATAAAAAAAAAAGAAAATTTCAACAAAATAAAAAAAAAAGTAATCTAGCAAAATTTTTAGATATAATTAGATAAAAAAGCAAATTAAATTTGCAACAATTTAGTATCTTCAATATGTCACTGCCACAAAGTACAAATGATAACAACAAAAAATTGACTTAGCTTCTGGCTATAACAAAAAAAAAAAGAAAAGAAAAATATAACGTAAAATGATAAAAAAAATACCTCTCCTGTAAATCCTTCACTCCCATACCAAACTCCTACTCTACATATTCGATATACAAACATTGTCTGCAGAGTCATTTTATATAAATACAACAGATAAGAAAGGCTGAACGGCAAACGGCAGGAAATCTCAACAACGCAACAATGTGAGACAGCGAAGGCAACATTACGTTAATTTCCAACTACAGAAACGATTTTTAAAGTAAATCATACAAGGAAAGCCTCGACACAGTGCGCCTACTGCAAGCTGCTACCAGAAACGCCTTTTACACCATTTGCCAACAACTATCTATACTATAAATCGAAATCTCTGCTAATCTACAGAGTTTGCTGGAATACGAGATGAGCACAAAAACATATTTTATCAAGCCAAATAATCAATTCTCTGCCACAACAAAAATATATAGTATAGTGACCTACCCAATCCTTCTACCCAAATTTCTATGAATAACCAATTATATTCCTATAATATTGACAAGCCATTAAAAAAATAAAATAATTTCAAAATGTAAAATAAAAAAAAAAAAAAGAAAAAACTTAAAAAAAAATATATAAAAAAAGTTGAAAAAAAATCTTAGAAAAAAAAAATAAATAAAAAAGCAAAAAAAAAAAAAAAACAAGAAAAATAATAATGAATGAAATACACATATAAAACAGACAGAATGCATAAAATAAAATATTTTAAAATCTTAAAAAAAAAAATTAAAACTAGAACACAAAATTAAATAAAATAAAATGCTTTAAAATTAAAAAAAAAGAAGATTCTTAACATTAAAAAATGTTAGATGATAAACTAACATTTAAAAAAAAAAAATATATATATATATATATAAAATTCAAAATTGACAATTTTAAAATGAAAAAAAAAAAAAAAATTAAAATAAATTTTTTTATTTTATTTTAATTTTTTTTTTTTTTTTCATTTTAAAAACGAAAGCTAAAAAAAAAAAATATGAAAAAATCGAATGCTTAAAAAAATTGGTTAAAATGCACAAGTATTAAATAGAGCTATTTGTTACCTGCTAAATAAGATGATCTATTTTGCATATTATATTAAAATATCTAAATTTATGTTTTATATACATTTATATATTATGACACTAAAATATGTGAATAAATAATTAATTATGAACTTTAGTATTAAAACAATTTATATATGTATATTTAGAATTATTTAAGAAACTGGTAAAAAATAGCTATAGCTACGCTTGAATAGAATAAAAACTTATTGACTTTATAAATGTAATTGACAAAGAAATTCGTATAAAAGTTTCTATAATTTATAAATTTAAAAATTATAATTAATATCGCAATTAAAATTTTTCAAAAAATAATATACTATAGAGTGAATAAATAAAACAATAAAATAAGTTAGACGCAGCCTAATAAATTAAAAAATAAAATAAGTTGACGCAGCCTAATAAATGGAATAATTTGTAATAACTTTTTCATTAAAATTAAAATATCAAGCCCGAAAATAGAATTATAATTAGAGATTGATTTTATATTAAATATTTTGAGTTTGATTTTCTTTTTGAGAAAGTTGTAGAGAGAAGTCTCTAAAGATGTAAAATTGTCAATCTTGAAATTGATTTGAATTTATAATAAATTTGTAAAAATTTATAAGTTTGATTTTAATAGAATTTGATCTATTAAAAAACTTTCAGAAATTTGATAGAGGACATATAAATAGCTTACTAGTTGACAAGGAAAAGTCGAGTTTTTCATTTACTCACTTATATAATGCTCCAGGCCGAGGCTTGTCAATAAGGTGTGTATATCCTTGTGTTGTGAGAGTTGCATGCGACGACTGACGGGCGTTGCGTCAAGCAAGCCCGTCGTGGCACTCAGTCCATAGGGTGAACCCAGGCCGGGTGGCGGTAGTGGCATGCGCCAACCATTAACACCACTGATCCCATCATCGACCGTTTCGAGGGGCGCCGGCGAGGTGCGACTGAGGCCCATGCCCAGCCAGGCGGGCGTTGGGGTGCGCAGTTCACCTGCCACAGGAGTACGTTCCATGGCCTTAAATCCAAGTGCGCGTTTCATATCAAAATCAAATGCGCGTTGTTGTTGTTGTTGTTGTTGATGTTGATGTTGTGGATGTTGTTGTTGTGGATGTTGTTGATGTTGTTGCTGCTGTTGCTGCTGCTGTTGCTGTTTGCCAGCGACCGCGGCCAAATCGTAGTGCAGACTACGATAGCTCTCGGCGCTGCCAGGCAACAGATGTGCTCCGCCGCTATTAATGCCATTCGCATTGCTCAAGCCAAGCAAGACGCCATCGCTGAGACGCCGTCCGAGTCGTGCGGCACCCACAATGCTCGCCACTTCGCTGTTGTATGTGGAGTCCGGTGAGTAATGCGCTCGATTGGCGCCCGACGATGAGGATGTGGACGAGACGGTCGTCTGTACTTGAGCATATGGTGGATACGATTGCTCCAATGAGGTTGTGCTGCTGCTGAAGCTCTGATAGCCGCTCGTATTTTGGCTGCAGCTATTTCTAGGTGATAGATTTATGGATCCCGTTACATTCACTGTGGGCGCAACATTCGCCGGAGGCTTGAGCAAACCAGCTCCGGGCACTTGCAAATAATTGTTATTATTATTTATGTTGTTGTTGTTATTGTTATTATTGTTGTTGTTGCTAAGATTGTTGCTGGCTGCACCATTATTACTGTTGTTGTTGCTGCTGCTGCTGTTGGTCATGGTTGACAGCGGGCGGGGCTGATAACTGCTGTTATGCAACTGCAAATATTTCTGTGTGGGCGCACATATGCCGGTGGGCGTGGCTAGGCCAGCACCGAGCAGCATATGGCTCTTGCTATTGTTGTCATACGGCGTCAACTGTCCGCCCATTGCGGGCGGCAACAGCGATGGCGTCTTCGGACTGTCCGGATAGCCGGCCAGCAGCGCGGTCAATTGGGATCGATACGCCAGACTCACGTCGCTATCCTTTGGCATGTAATAATAATCTGGTATCTCCGGCTTAATGGCGGGCGTAGTCAGATGCAGGATCTCCTGACGCGCCTCATAGATTTTATCTGTACAGCAAATAAATTTAAGGAAATAGTCAAAAAAAATACTTTTTCTCTTTGATTTAAGTCAATTTAACTCTTAATTTTGCAGCTTTTTATATTATTACTCTCTCTCTCTCTCTTTCTGCATGTACCTCATTCAGACACGTGTGGATCGTGTTGAAAAGCTTGCGAAAAAGCCACAAAAACAAATTGGTCTTTAGATTATTATAATTTTACAGAGATAGTACAAAAATTTAATTTTCCTCAATACACGTAGCACATACAACACTATATATTTATTTAAAACAAATATTAATTTTAAAGGCACATGAAAAAAATTGAAAAAAAAATCGATCTTGTCCACCCAAAGGTCACGCACAAACTAAATTGCTATTGCCCCCGACTATCTACGCTGCGCAGCAAGTGGCACTAATACTACAATAAATTGGCACACACATTAGCTACTTAGAGCCCACAGCTAGAACCCACCCGCTCACACAATCCACATTGACAAAATCGCTCTCAACGCTCACCTATGCATCTCTCACTTTAATTGCATGCACACTGCATGCACTCCGCCTAAGCAGCTGAGAGTTGCTAGCTGAGCGTACAGCTAGGGATAACGGGATCAAACATTTTATGCTCATACTGTAAACCGAGAGCTCACATGCCCATACCCAAGCATGTATAAGCTGCTCACTGAGCGCGAAGCTAAGGAGAGCGGAATTAAAACAAGACATTAGCTGCCTGCAATTTACACACACAACATTATGCCATGCTCGGCGATGATTCTCTTTTTTTTTTTGTCTTTGCCTTAGTACGAAAAGTAGTAAATGAAGATAATGCACATGTATGATAGACAGAGAAAGGTATAGAGCTGCACAATTAGATTGCATAGAAAGATTTAGTAAGCTAAGGAGAACGTTATTAAAAGCAACAACAAAATTCTGCGCGAAGCTAAGGAGAGCGAAATTGCAAATTAATAATCCACATTAACTGCCTGCAATTTACACACACACAAATATTATGCCATGCTCCACGACAATTCTTTCTTTTTGGCTTTGCCTTAGTACGAGAAGTAGTAAATGAAGACAATGCATAGACAGAGAAAGATATAGAGCTACACGATGTGGATTGCATAGATTGATTTAGCGAGCTAAGGAGAACGTTATTAAAAGCAACAACAAAAATTTGCAATCCACAATTCTGTGTTTCACATATGATCGGCTTGATTCTTATATTTCCTCTTTACCTTTATACAAAAAGTATATGTATGAAAGACAGAGAAAGATAGAGTTGTATATGATATATGCATTGGGTATTTTAGTTTAGTTATAGATAATGTAACAGTTTTTATACTTTGATATATATATATATATATATATATATATATATTTTTCACTTACCTATAAATTTCTCAATGCCCTTGATAACAATTGCTAATGTGCTTTGTCGCTGCTTTTGCCGTAGAGTTATATAAACGCCGTGCTTGATATTTAGGCCCATTATTTCGGAGGCATCAGTCTGATTATCCGGAAAATCAAATATCAATGCAACTGGCATATTGCCGAGCAACTGCTGTCGTGCCCTATAAACATCGTCGATGCGTCCGCTGATCGTAACCTGCGATTTTTTCAACGGCTTCACATTCATATCCGTCAGATCCGGAAATATGATTTTGGTCTGAGTGCGTTCCATAATGCTCAACAGATTCACATTATTCTTGCCCTTGACTATCTCATGATGCTGCGGCGAAATTTCCATTTGGACATTCACAAGAATTTGACTCTAAAATGACGAGTGTGTAAATTATAGTTCGAATTGCGTCTCATTTATATGTTTTTGGACTTACTGCAATGCTCTCAAAGGCAAAGTTGATCAGCAATTGGGTGGCATCGCGCACCTGAGCCGATTCCTTCTCAGAGCCCTTGACCAGTACCAGGGATGTGTGTAGCTTGGGACGCGATGAAAATATGACCTGGTTAATATAAATGTGAAAAACATTAAATAAAAATAAAATTGAAATGAAGTTAGAATTAAATTAAAATTAGCATAAAACTAAATAGGTTAAAATTAAATTAAAATAACTTAAAAATTATTAACAAATTACATTTAAATACAAATTTTAATTATATAAAAATGTTCATACAAAATATATAAAAATAATATATATAAAAAAAAAAATTGAAATTATATAATAGTTTATAAACAAATCATATAAAAATTATAAATTTAAAAATTATAACAAAAAAAAAACTTATAAAAAAATAAAAATTAAGTTTAAATTATATAAAAATAATACAAATGATATAAAAATATATAAAAATCATATACAAATATATAAATTATATATGTATATAAAAATTATAAATACATTTTATAAAATTAAAATTAAATTAAATTAAAATTAATAAAAAATTATTTACAAATAAAATTTGAATTAAAATTATATACAAATTATATGAAAACTAAACTTAAAATATATAAAAACTTATAAAAATGATAAATATCAAAATTATAAAAATGTATATACAAAAATTAAATATAAATAATATTAAAAATATATATATACTTTATATGAACATTATAAAAAATTAGAAATAGAAATTCAATCTAAATTGTATAATATATATATATATATATATATATATATATATATATAAATTATATAAATTTAAATTTAATTATAGATCTAAATTAAAATAACTGAAAATGCAATTTACCTGCACATTGAATTTGCTCTCAATCATTTTGATGTACGGCGTCTCGTGATCTGGTTGAGGTTTACCCGGCCCCATCACGGGCATCTCGAACGAGATGAGCAATGGGGTAGACAGTCGGACCAAAGCTCTGGCACGCTCCACACCCTCCAGGCTGCCGCACAGCGATACCTGATTCGATTTCTCCGTCGGATTCGAGCGGTTCGAGTCCGGGAAATGTATGTGCGTGTGTGTGTCGTCCATGATGCGTTTTATATTGTTGCCGCCGCGTCCAATGATATATGAATGATCCGTATAGCTGACATCCATTTTCATAATAACACGAGTGCCCTAAGCATATGGAAATAAGAATGGAATCTAGAACTGAATTTCGAGATTTGAGCTTACCCTGGAGTCCAGACTGCCAAGAATATGATCTTTGGCGCGCTGCACCTGCTCCACCTTACCCACAATGCGTACATGAGGATCTAACGAAATCAGACTTATATAAGATTAAATCATATATATATTTCGATTCGTTCACTCACCCTTCTTGCTCTTGGCGCCAATCTTCAGTCTGCAAGGCCAGCTTACATATGTATCAGTGGTGCTCATTATCTGAAAGATAATATGTATATATATACATATATAGTTGATGTATATATGTATATATATGCGTCTTTATATAATACTCTTGAATTTAGTTTTAGTAATTAGAATTGGCTAAACATTTATGGTTTCTTCACTAAAATTTGTAATTTGTCGGCTAAATGTTTAAACGTAAATTTTGTTGTAACGTTTAAACAATTTGTATTTAAGTGATACACGTCTGTTAAATACAAAAATTACAATACCTACTGAGATACTAAGCCATTTCGACATGAAAATTACGTTGAATGAAAACTCTATGGAAAGCGTGTGAAAAAATATGTATCTCAGTTGAGATTTCTATAGTTGAAACATAAGTCGAATTATTTTTAATTTAAATAAAAGATATGCCAAAAATATTGATAAAAAAAAAATAAATTATTTATGTAATTAGACTTAAGTTTTTTTTTTAAATATTTTATATTTTTAATAAAATTTAGGAGAGGCTCAACTAGCAGCTACTCTAGACTCCACATGGAGGTGACGATTGAGTAGGGAATTATATAAAGAGTGAAGAATGAGAAATTTGTGTAAGTTTCAGCTTTGCGAACTAACAAATATAAAAATATATATATATATATATATATATATATATATATATGTATATATATTTATATTGAAAATTCAATAGAGGTACTGGCACACAGGCAAAGGAATGATAAATAGTTGAGGACTAAAGTTGGTTACATTTAGCTCTTTAACCAAAAATTGAATAAATAATTAAATAAAATTAAAAAACAAAACAAACAAAAAATTAAATTTAAGAAACATTAAGAAATTTCTATTAATTGTTAAATGTGTTGCGAACAAAAATATTGAATAAATTATAGTTAAAAAAAAAAAACCAAATGTTTTTAATAAATTGTCAAAATGATGAATAATTACAAAGAACTTAATGCTTTTTATGCTGAACAGTGTAATATCAGAAAATTTAATTGAATTTCGAATTATGAATTATTTCTTTCATTGTCAATATTTATTTAATCTGACAGTTGGAGCAAAAGTTAATGATGTGGTAAACTGTTAAGTTGAAAAGGGTATTAAGATTGGGTATCTAATTAATATTTAAATAATATAATTTGGATTGCTGAAAAAAAAATATATATATATATATATATTATATTTAATATATATATATTTTTAATATATGTATATATGAGAATATATCTTTATATTTAGAATATTGAGTTGCTGTCTCGATGCTTCAAATAATAATAAATACCCTGCAATTTCAACTTTTTTAAAGCGTAAAATATAATATAAATGATACAACTACGGGAAAAGAATATTAAGTTCTTACTTGCTTATATTTTATTTGTTATTTAACTTACATTATCAAAGAAATATTCTGCACCATTCATACCCTCAATGGCGCTGTCCGCTGTGGAATATTATTAAAAAATATATATATTTTTATATATAAATAAAAATGGCATGATTGAAGAAATAATTTATGGGACTGATTCTATTTTAAATAAATATATTCATCAATATTTACATCAATATATGCTTCAATATATACATCAATATATACATCAATATATACATTAATAAATACATCAATTTATACATCAATATATACATCAATATATTAATCAATATATACATCAATAAATACATCAATTTATACATCAATATGCCCCTCTTGCTCACCCTTTAGCAACTGCTCCAGCTTCTGTCGATCGACCTTGAAGCGCTCCGTGTGCAGATCGTCGACATTTTGCACGCCCAACTTGAGTGCGATCGCTCGAATGTCACTCCAGTCGCTGTCCACAGACGAGATCTCGCTTTGGGTTTCGCTCGGCGCCCGGGGCAGAGGCAATGAGTTGAGATTAACCCCAACGGGGGTCGTCTTGCCACTGGCCATGGCGGTGACCTCGGCGGCCGTTGGGTAAATCAATTTATTGAATGACGCACAGGAGAGCATCTTGGTTAACAGTTATCAGTAATCGGTAATCAGTTATCGGTTATCGGTTATCAGTTATTGGTTATCACTTATCGACTAACGACTGTTGGTTTGTTATCAACTTGTTCAATTTGTTTATCGAATGGTCGTTTAGTTTTTAAAACCAAGCAAAAAGGTCGTGTTATGTCTGTCCGTCTGTAGGTTCGCGCGTGTGTGTATGTATGTGTGTATGTGTATGTTTGTTTATGCGTGTGTGTGTGTGTGTGAGTGGGTTTGTGTTGCGTCCAAGCAACACTGCGATCAATGAGATTAGCTGTGCGAAAAAGACGAAAGGATAATAAATGTAGGAATGAAGCAAAGTAAATGAAATTAAGTAATAATGAATGAAATAAATTAATAAAATATCATTTGCTTAAAATTAAAAAGTTAATATATATTATATATAAAAAACAACTTTTACAGTGCAAAAACAAAATTCTCTTAAATTTAATTTATTATTTATTATGAATTAAATATTTAAAAAACTAATAAAAATAGATATTAATCTTAAAAGATTGGGAATTTTATTTTTATGTGTGTAAACTTTCAAGCTAATAACTTACAACCAAACAAAGGTTAAATTAATGTTTTTTTTTTATTTTGTTTTTTATTCTTTGGTTTTTTCCAAGATTAACACAATTTTTAGAAAAATTGTCAAACCAAACATAATTTAGAGAAACGGAAGATTTTTCGGTAAAAAAAAACGAATTAAAATAATGAATATATAATTAAAATATTAAATATATCTTATATACTGAAAATAAAATCTTTAAAAAATATAAAAAAAAAGTAAAAAAAAAAAATAAAAAAAAGTTGCTCATATATATATGCATTTCTAGATTGTTTTTTATTTTAATATAAATCTCACAAAACGTATATGTAAATATTATATAAAAAAATAATGTTTAATATATATTTTGAAAAGCATTATTTTTTAATAATCATATTATTATATAATTAATATATTGGAATTTATGCTTATAGTTAAATATATTATATTTTTAATTTTATCAAATATATTTTGTAATAATTTATATTTTGCCTATATCTAAAAATCAAATATTTTATTTAATATATATATATGATATTTTAAAAAAAATATATATTTTTTTTATATTAAGAATTATTTAAAAATTGTAAATTCATCTACGCAGAATAAGAACTTTTTTTTTATATATATTAACTTTACTTACTCAATATTTTATATATTAATGTATTAATAAAATAGATATAAAAAAATTGTAGAAAATAAAAATAGCTTAATTATTTCTCTATTAAATATTAGTGTAATATTATTATTAATATATTATTATTTAATGTCTGCAGAGTTGTTTCCATTCAAGTTTTAGATTTATTTGATTTGAATTAATTTGAACGCATCAACTTTGGTATATATTTATTTTGTCTATGGTTTTTATTTGTTTTTAAATATTCCATATTTAATAACTAATTTTTTAGCTCTTAATAACATCTATAGAGCACAGCCATAACCTCTCTGCAGGGCTTGAGGCAGCCATGAGGTTTTTGCTTATGTCTCGATCCATTTGCAGAAACGGAAACACGCAAAGAACACACCGAAAAATTAGGGATACACATAAATTTACAGTTAGACTTTCACTTGTCTGTGACACTTTCACACACTCACACACCGACTTACCGAACCAGTTCGCCAGCTCTATTTGAGATTGAAGAGGCCTCGAAAGTCCAAACAAATGGCATGGGTTAGGTCCTGGACGAATTGTATGGCCTCGACGAGACAAACGTTCATAACAAAATTACGAATTTGTACGAATCTTTCGACGAAAGGCATTTATATTGGCTTGGATTTTATTGTTCTGTCTATATGTGTCAGTATATAGAGTTTTGAAGTCTTTAATAATTATTATACATTTATTTAGTTTATACATATATATAAATATATATATTACAAGTGTGAAATAAGTGGATATTTCTATATATATTTTTTTATGTTTTCTTTTTTTTTTTTTTTTATATAAATTGCAAGCAATTTATTTCTTTTTTTTTTTTAATCTTTTTTTCTAACTAGGAACTTTCTGCTGCTACCGCTTGAACGACTCAAAGCCAATTGAACGTGCTGTTGTCTGTGGAGCCGCTGACAGGGATCGAGCGCTACGACAAAAAATGTGCTAAGCAACGGTACAGTGCGCTTAGCCAATGGGAAAAATGTGGCCTGACGCCTGGAGAAATGCATTTAAGAGGACCATCTGGGTCAACGAACCGCTCGCAGAGAGTGTAGGAGGAAACAAATTTAGATTCTTGCAAGCAAAACAAACGCACAGAGAGTCGAGCTGTGTGAGCGCCTGGAAGCGTGCGGTCACTCGCTCTCGCTCTCGCTCTCGCTCTTTTGGGACATTCCGCAGAGAGAAATTTCCTTTTATTAGCTAAGATCAAGCGAAAATTAAAGTGCTTAAGGGAATTTTTACAGCTTAAGCAGTATATTTATTTATTAAAAATATAAAATACATTTTTATTTTTTTTTTTTAATATTAACTTAAAGTTAATTTATTATTAATATTTTAAAATATCTTTTCCATTTACGTCGAGAAGCTTTTATTTTATATTTGAAAATGTTGCTAAGCTTTACCAGCTCACTGTTAAGTAGTTAACAGTCTGTTAACATATTACAAGAAGTTCGCGTAAAGCAAATTCCGAAAAAAAAAATTATCTACCGTTTTACGCACACATTTTTTTCCCGCCAAAACAAAATGTAAGAAAAAATAAACTTACCGTAAGTCCGAATACTTTTTTTTAATTGAAACAAGTTACACAAATGAATCGAATAATTTAGTTAACGAAATAAATATTTATAAAATCATAAATAGGCACAAAATTATAATTTAGCCAAAGAAAAGACGCTTTATTTATAAAAAAAAGTGAAATTTTGGGCGCAATTACGTCAATTGGTTAAATTTGTAATTAATTAGATTGTTGGCAGTCGTTTTATTTTTTATATGAGCAAAAAAAAATAATCACTACCGAAGACAGGGTACAAAAAAAGAAAAAAAAAAAAGACACGTGCGTGAAAAAAAAGTACAAAAAAGTTTGGAAATTATTGCAAGGCAGAAAAAAAAAATATTAGAGTCAAGGTCAAGTCGAGTAAAGCGCGAATTTAATTTTTAGTTTCGTTTTTTCTTTTATTAACACTTAAATTAGTTGAGTTAATTTTTATTCGAAATACAACGCGTCGTAGTAAATGGAGAGGGACTTGGACGGTGCTTTCGTCGTCATTGAAGCGCGTTGACTGCAGAGCATGAGGCGGAGTTCTTGTCCCGTCTGACCTTCAGGCGGAGCTTTGGCCAACTGAAGCTGGGCGTGCAGTGCTAATAAGTAAAGCTCGCTGATCACAACACGTGCATGGGGCATAGCTGCAGCTGCAGTAACGGCGATTGACTAAAAGCTTAAATTGCTTAAAAGCTGTGCTAGGCAGTCTAGACAGCTGTCAGAAAGCTGTCGGTGTCAGATGTTGCGGAGGTAAACCACTAGATGGCGCTTGTACTAATAGCGCCGCCACAGTGCGCTACAAAAGTATGTAAAACTCCATGAAATGTTTCATTATTTATAATTTATTATTGTTTATTTATGTTCATATATATATATATATATATATATATATTTATATATTTAATTCATAGCCATAAATACTAATGCTTGCCAATTGTTTAATTTACTTTTTACATGTATGCTTATTCATTAAATATTTATTATATATATTTATAAACTTTTTTCCTTTTTACAATATTGCATTGTTGTTTTTTACTCTTTTGACATTTGTTTTTGTTTTTATAGATATGAATATGTTTTGTTATATTCAATGTAAGCTTTTGCATTATTCATATAATATATGTATATAAATCTAAATCTAGTTAAACAACATTTATGTATCTGTTTTTTATTTATTTGTATATTTTTTTTGAAAAGAATAAATATTTGCTGTTCCTACGACGCTTTTCTATATACACTAACAATTTGTGAATAACTTTTATATAAAGTTTTTTAAATATTTGTATGCTCATTAAGCTTAGCTGTGAACTGAAATTTTATGAAATTATAAAACAATTCATATTGAGTAAAAGTCAAACAATAAATCAGGGAAGACAACTTTCACAACACTTTTATTTTGATTAGATAAACCTTAGCATGCATTTATAGCTGTTATATATATATATATATATTCATGTATATACTTCTATATATATCATATATCATATTTAACATTTACACATAAAAACTTACTAACCATAAATTCACAATTTATTAATTTTTTATTTTTTGACAATTTCTTAGTATTTTTTTTTTAATTATTTACAATTCAATTTAAAGTTTTGATTACATTTTCATTTTTATTTCGCCTAAAAAAATCCAAAACTTTTATTTATGTAATTTTTTTTTAAATTTTTTCGATTATTTTTATTCCATTTACATATTGTTTTCCTTCCATTTTTATTTTTTTTATTTATAAGGCAAAGGAACTATTTACCGCTGGATTTTTGTTTGCCAAAAATTTTAAAATAATTTGTTAATTTTTTAGTTAGCTGAAAAATAAAATTGATTTTTTTTTATTTAAGAATTTTATTTTTGTCGATTTAACTGTTATTTAATTTTAATTTTGCGTCTACAAATGAAAAAGTTTTTCGTAATTAATTTTGCATGCTTCCAAAACCGTAAAAAGTTCCTTTTCTATATATAATTTTGTTATTATACTCTTGCTTACATAACTCGATGTCTTATCATACTCTCTTATTCTACTGATAAGCAAAACTTTATTTACAAATTCAATGGTGAGTGGGAGAGTGAGCGAGCGGGCTGTTTCCTTTACTGTTTACGCTTCTTACTGTACCTTAAACTGCACTACGATATATAAAAGCTAAGCTCAAGTGCAAATTTAAAGCGCAGCTAAAGCTTTTCTCTTTTGCTTTATTGTGGCATACTTGATGTATACAACAAGAGATACGAATTTTTAAAAGAAAGATTGTAAAAACACAAAACATGCTTTTGCTATTGTAGCTCTTAAGAAACGAACTGTTTTTAAAACAATATGTGAAAAAATCTCCAAAAATGCCTCGATTTAAGAGAAAGGCTGGGGTGAAGCTCAAGATCAAATCCTATTAGCACATAAAATAGCACACATTCATACATATGTACATTTGCAATTAGGAAATTAACGAGAGCATGTACAAAAATTCCCTGTTTCTGCAAAGGGATTTTTTTTTAAGTCAGTGTCATTTTCGCAGTCGAGTGTAGTGCATCACTTGCGCGTGTGTTGCAGAATTTCATTGGGAATTTTTTTCGGTAATTGGAGTTGTGGAGTTGTGTAGCTAGTGCAAGTGTGTTTTTTTTTTTTTTTTTAATTCTTTTTGTTTTAGCTGTGATGGCTTTGTGTTGTGATCTATTGCGCAGTTTGTCAGTTTGTGCTGAAAGAACATAACAGTAAACGCGTGCGCAAACGTTTGGCATTGAGCAGAATAGCTTTCTGTGCGTTCGCATTATGAGAATGAAATGAATAAAGAGGAAAGCAACAAAATTTAACCGTACAAGCTTGCATATCTGTGAATTCCTTGTTTGTTTTTTTTTTTTTTTGTTCTTATTTTTTTGTGCATTGACTTTCGCGTGCTCTGAAAGACGAAAAAATGAATGGCGTGTGTTCTCAAGTAGCAATGAAAGATCGAGCAAAGCATGGAGCACAAAATCTCTTTCAAGCGAGTGCTTATTTTAGTTTCCTTTTGTGCATAGGCAACGCAGCGAACAAGTGAGGCTGATTATTTGAGTGCAAAATCAAAATGAGCGTAAGCTCAAGCTGCGCAATTGTTGCGGTAAATTCGGGCAATTGAAGTGAAGTGAAGAGAGAATGCCGTAACTGTTAAACTGCACTACTTATACTGTCAATGTTAAAATAAATAAAATAATTTAAATGTCTGCATGGTAAGAGTATTATTTTCTAAACTTAACTAATTTCTAATGCATTTTATACATATAGTTTTTGATACATATTATTTAATTCTTATCATATTTAACTCTATACTATGGGCTTCACCTGTTATTTGTTTGCGTACATATGTTGTTTATATAATTATATTATTTATTTATTTATTCATTTTTGTTGTTGTAATTTTTATATTACTCTCATTGCATATATATATATATATTTAATTAAGTATATTTTATATTAACATATTACCAGTTGCGCTCTTAACTATATTTAAGCTTCATTTTGCTTTTCTTCGCTTTAAGTCCCAAATTGCCTTCTCAACATCTTAAGTGCGTTTTAACCAGGGCGAACCGTAAGTTTTAATTTTTTTTTTTTTTGTTTTTGGTTTCCTGTTCTCTGCTTGAGGCATTAATTATTGCGCGTGCAACAAATAAGAGAAAGAAACAAATATGGTTAAGAGAAATGTGCCCATTCGTTCGCATGGCAGCACCTTAAGCTACTTTTCGAAATGCATTTCATCATCAATTCAGCATCAGCACGTCGCTGCCGCTGCCGCTGCTGCTGCCAGCGCTGGGCAAGTCATCAATAATCGTTGATCCGGCTGCAAGGCTGCGCTCACTTTAGCATGTGTCGCTGACAGCTGTTGATGCTGGCGCTTTAGTGTTGCAGCTGCAGTTAAATCAACGCCAGAATTGGCATCATCATCATCATCAGCATCATCGTTATCGTCATCATCATCATCATCATCATGATTGCGTAGGAAAAGTGTTGCCAATGCCATTTGACAATTATAAAAGCATTTGTCGCTCTCACTCGGCGCTGTCTTTGACATTGTCACATTGGCAGCGAGCGCGACGTCGCCTTCGCTGTCACCGTCGCTGTCGTTGTCGCCGTTGTCGTCGCCATCGCCATCGCCATTGCCGTTGCTAACCTTCTGTTGCGTCGCTGCGCTCTCGCTGGCATATTGACAGTTGTTCATTTGATGGCCGCCCATCCACAGGCAGAGGGGCAGCACGAGTGCAACGCTTAGCCATGTGGTGTACGCATCAAAGTGCCACGCCCACTCCGCCAGTTGCCTGTTGATGTGTCTGTGCAGCTTTGCCATGTGTTGCAACGGCAACGCCTCCATAAGCTTCAATAGCCAAACGCGCCAAAAGATTTCCTGAGCAGCACTCGAAGCGCCCGATGCACCGTTATCCGCTGCAAAATAGACACAGAGTAAGCGAAAGAGAGAGTGAATGAGTGAGAGCGGATTATAAAGAGAGCGCAGTGGTCCGTGTCTATTGCGGGGCGTGTGCATTAGCAAAGAGACTTTATAAGCGCACACTAAAAGGAAGCTTGATGTATAACTGTAGCTTAAATTCGCATTGAATGCGGATTGACGGGGCTTTAATGATATTTTCTCTGAGCTTATTTCTCTTACGGACATATGTTATAGAAATGAACAAAAATTCCTCTATTCACTGAAACCAAATTACTTAGGGATTTTTATGTCAATGCTATTCAAATGTTCTCTTAAATGAAAACTGTATTTATTGGAATATTTACTCTTTTCGCAAATTTTCTATAAATTATGAAAGAGTTAAATGTACTCCAAATAAACTAAAATCAATGGATTTTATTTTATAAAAGGCTATGATCACTTTAAGCTAAGCTCTTTGCTTATGTTTATTTACTCTTTGATATTTTGCATAAGCACAGCTTAAGCTTAATCCTCTGATCTTTTGTATCGATTCCGATATGCTCAGCTATATTTTATATGCAAACTCTCTTGCACTCCATTGAGTTGCTGCCAGCTGAAAAATATCCGATAA
Source organism: Drosophila mettleri (assembly GCA_035047625.1). Lineage (NCBI taxonomy): Eukaryota > Metazoa > Arthropoda > Insecta > Diptera > Drosophilidae > Drosophila > Drosophila mettleri. Next base: position 11,559,622 of record JAWNPI010000018.1, read on the forward strand.
ATCTACCCAAAAAAAAAAAAATATATATATAAAAAAAATACAGTTCTTAGTCAATATACTCGCTTGTGGGAGTGTGTGTGTGTGTGTGTGTGTGTGAATGGGTTGCATGTCAACATTGCATTTGCATAAAGTTCACAAAAATCGAATTCGTTTGAGTCGCAACTATGAGCAGAGTAAGCTGCAAACCCCACTGAAAATCGAGTTCATTTCGCATGGGTAACGCGCTCTGGCGCTTGTTGGAGCTAAGAATGTTGCATACTTTTATGCGCCCGTTGAATATATAGTCTCTACTATATGTATATGTATATGTATATGTATATATATATTGCGTACTTCTTTTTGAAGTCGATGCAATTTTAAATACAATTTGCAGCTCAATGCGTTTACAATGTTGTTGTTGTTGTTGCTGCTGACGCTGCTGCTGTTGCGTTTTGGTGTTAAGTAAATGTTGCCGCAAGTAAGTGGCAACTCTAGCAAATAGTCAACGCGTTAGGAAGAGAGAAAGAGTGGGAGAGTGGGAGGAAGCACGACAAGGAGATGCGATTTTTATAAGCATAAGCTACACAGCAATCAACTTGCTTTGCCACAGCGTAAATTAGAGAAACAAGTATGCATGGAAGAGTGTGGTTTATCGTAATGTGATAGACTTGCAGATGCCTCGCATATAAATATATATATTATATATTTATTAAAATGAGCTTACATATATTTAACTTGAGTATATTCGTATTGTATTCATTAATAATTATTAATTATAATTTAAATTCTCAGAAATTCTCTATTATCTGTCACATTCATTAACACAGTTATGCTTCCATTCGAAATCAATTTACAATAAGTACAGGGTATACAAATCACCTCCCCAATGGCAATGACATGTAATATTGCCTGTGGGCTACAGCATAAACAGAAACTAGAGTAAATCAGCTGGCAGTCGGCAAAGAACATGCCGCGACAATCTTTCACTGTCTGAAACGAAGTTTATGCCAATTTGATTTGACCCGGCATTTGATTCGATAAGCGTGTCGGTTATCCTGCTGCCACTTGCCAGTGGCAGGAGCAGCGGCAGTGGCAGTGGCAGTGGCAGTGGCAGTGGCAGTGGCAGTGGCAGCAACAACAGCTGCTGCTTTTGCCTGAATGTTTATGCTGGCAAATGTTATTTGCATAATTTACGTTGTATGCTCGAGCAGGATGGCGACGAGTGCAGCATTCCACAGGACACCGAGTGCCTTGATGGGCAACTATTGAAAGTTGACATAGCAGATGCTCAAAAATGTAGCTACTCCCCCCAAACCAAGTTCTCGGCTGCAGTTTGTGTGCAGCTTGGCTCAGGCTGGCAAACACTTGTTAAAAGGTTTTTCAGTTTAGTTTTGAAATCTACTTGAGACGGCATTAGAGCTCTGGGCGCTGCTAAGCAAATTCTATCTAAGAAACTATTGATTTTTTTTATTGTCTGTGAATTTGGAACTTGAGTTAAAAATCTGGGTTACGCTCAAGTTATTCATAAGCTGTCAAAAAATTGACGAAAAGGGTTATTTAAAGAAAAAAATTAATTATATATGGATATAAGGAATATCGGAAGAATTAAAAATGATATAAAAATATATAAAAATGATCAACGATTAGGGTTTCTTAAGGGATTTCTATTCTTTTGTCATCTCAATAATATATACATATATTTATTATTAAAAACTTACTCGACGAATATGTTAAATATGATTCATTGTGTTCCTCATAGCCGCCACGCTCCCGATCGCCGTGCCTGTTGCCATGATCTTCCATTGGATAATTGTTGATATCGTATGAGCGGCCCGAGGCCATGATTCGGGGGCGATCCTCTTCGATAATGCTTTCGATTTCCTCTTTGAATATGTCAAATATGTAGGCCGTGCACTTGAGCTGTTGGAAATTTTGTTGTTAAATATTGTTCAAATATTGATTTCGAAACATTGCAAATATCTTGACACGTGCAAACACTCGATTTGTATAAAGTACATCCGTTTGGCTTACCCTCATTTGACCCTTGAGAAAATGCTGTGTGGTTACCATAAAGTGTATGGCACTTGTCACCGATTCCAGTGTGCTGTTCTCTTGTTTCTCAATCTGATAAGTCTTGATATGATGCGGTGGCACCTGCGAGTGGAAACAAACGTGAATTGGGATGTGTGTCAAGTGGATGGAATGAAAGGAATAAATGCGCGCTTCAATGCATCAGTTCAAAGAGTTGACAACGCTTGCAAATCAATTTATAAATATTTATCAAAAAACAGAGAGCGAGAGAGAGAGAGAGAGTGAAGGGAGCTGCATCTTAGAGATATGCGACATCGAGTACTCAACCACTATGTTGTAGCACCACATACAATGCACAATGCACAAGTGGAAACTGTGCCGTGTCCTGTTCTCTCAGCTGCGGTCCTCTGCGGAGGCCTCTGCCACTTCTTACGCCCAAAAAACATGCCACAGCAGGCAAATTTATAACTTATGAATGATGAATAGATTCACGCTTGAGTGATTAAGTGGAGCAAAGCGATGGAGTGGGCCACGATGGTGCTGGACGGTTGAGGAGCAGGAGAAGCTGGTGGGGAAGGCTGTGCAGTCGAGCCAGGACGAGGCCACTTTGTTTGCGGTGAGTTTAGTTTGAAGTGCCTGCAGATAACGTTGCCAGCCTGACAGGCGGACCCAGCCGCGCTGGCCCTCACCCTCACCCTCACCCCCCCTCACACATGGGTTGAGCGTAGCAGCAGGTCCTGTTGAAAAGCGCTCGTTAGCTAAAAGATCAAGTGGCGAACCAGCGAACACACCAACACACACACACACACACGCACCAGACCACACTTGAGTGTTGTTTGTGTTAGTTTTTGCTGAATTGCTTGTTTGATAATGATAAAAAAATTACATATATATACATATATATATATATATATATATATATATGTATATATATGTGTGTAGAAAACATTCTCTAGCTGCAACTTTCTCAGTTGTTCTCTTGGTCCTTTCACTTAATGCCAGCGAGGTCTTGCTTTTTTTCTAAGTTTCCAAGTACCTAGCTACACAAATACAAATATAACAAACAACTTTTATTTTGCTTCGCATTTATATAAAAATATAACCATTTTTTTTTTTCTGTAATTTTTTCCATTTCAATTGATTGCATTTTTATTTCACATATTTGAGCAAAGCTTTTTTATTGCTTAATTGAAAGGCAGCTCGTTTAGATTTGAAATTGTTTTCATTAAATAACTAGCAAAGTTTTGTGTTCTATTATTTTTATTTAAAGTTTGGCTTAAATAAAAGGCGCTACAAAAATTTTGTCAGATATTGGAAATTTAGAGAACAATTTAGGATTTTTTATATTTAATTTTTTTAATACTTAAAATTGTTTTAAAATTACAGAGCCATAAATAATTAAAAGAAAAATAATATTGGAGTCGTTATTAAAATTAAATAAAAATAAAATATATAATAAAATAAAATAAAAATAAAATAAAAATATATAAATTTAAAATATAAATATATAATATTAAAGTATATATTTAGAGAACAATTTGTTCGTAGATTGATGAATTTAGGATTTTTTATATTTAATTTTTTTAATACTTAAAATTATTTTAAAATTACAGAGCCATGAATAATTAAAATACCTTTCATAAAAATAATATTAGAGTCGTTATTAAAATTAAATAAAAATAAAATATATAATAAAATAAAAATAAAATAAAAATATATAAATTTAAAATATAAATATATAATATTAAAATATATATTTAGAGAACAATTTGTTCGTAGATTGATGAATTTAGGATTTTTTATATTTAATTTTTTTAATACTTAAAATTGTTTTAAAATTACAGAGTCATATATAATTAAAATAAAAATAATATTAGAGTCGTTATTAAAATTAAATAAAAATAAAATATATAATAAAATAAAATAAAAATATATAAATTTAAAATATAAATATATAATATTAAAATATATATTTAGAGAACAATTTGTTCGTTGATTGATGAATTTAGGATTTTTTATATTTAATTTTTTTAATACTTAAAATTGTTTTAAAATTACAGAGTCATATATAATTAAAATAAAAATAATATTAGAGTCGTTATTAAAATTAAATAAAAATAAAATATATAATAAACTAAAATAAAAATAAAATAAAAATATATAAATTTAAAATATATATGTTATAAAAAGTCCCCAATATCTTTTGCACCAACAATTCATAATTAAATATTTTTTTTTGACTGTTTGTGCATGTCATTTCGATAACAGTTAAACCTAAATAAAACTGAAATTCAGCCTGTTTTCCAGCAACCGCAATTCTCATATTTTTGGAGAGTCAAAGAAGTTATTAAAAAATAGTAAATATATTTTTAAAATTTAGTGAAACCTCTGCTTTTAACATTTCAGTGCTTCTATATATTTTTAAAAATTATAATATTTTTACACAAGTAAATTGTCACATAAATTTTTAATACTTAAGTAACTTATAAAAATGTTTATTTTTTTTTTAGCAAATGCAAATATTTTCCAGAGTATTCAAGACCCGACACACTCTCTTAAATTTCCCTTTGCACACAGAAATAATTTATAGCAGAAATAAAATAGAACGTAGATGTAATATCGTCCCACGTGGAATGTCTTGGCGTACAGTGGGCGGGGCAGGGTGTTCCACTAGCTGACAACCGAAACGTTTCTTAAAACAAACGCAGTAGAATGGCAGTGCAGAGCTAAAAAAAAATGCCGGGCCATGTCACATGCGTTGGCTTTGTAAGCCCCAAAACTCCAAAACTCTGTGAAATCATGCGGAACTATGACAGCAGCTAGGTGCACCCCTGAGCACCTTTCCCTTACAGCAGCCAGTTCACCTGCCGGAATATGTGGAAACTACCTGCTGTGGTTGCGGCCATAAAACAGCCAGCCGAAGTAAAAGGCATAAAAAGTGACTGCCTATCAAAAATGATATGGTATATATATATATGGGGGAAGTCTAGGCGGAAAACCAAAGCGAATAAAAAAAAAAAAAAATAAAGCACCTACAACACGCAGGTGCCAAAAAGTGTGTATACGTGTGTGTGAAATGAAAAATCACACACTAAACGCTAAAAGATTGCCAAACGACGCAGCTGAACAAAGGGTAAAGAGGGGAGGCTCGAGAGTAAACGCAGTGTAGCAGCGCTGGGGAATAATTGTAGCAGATCGAGAGAAGAGCCGAAAATTAAATGAGAATAGAAGCAGACACAGCTAAATTTAGCGGTAGACGAAGCAGAGTTGACTTTATGGTTTTGATTGAATTTGAATTTAATTTCAATAGGAAAATGTATACATAGAAATAAATATAAAACTTATTATTAATATCAATATGTATAAAAACTTAATATTTCACCATTTAAATATATAATTTTATTAAAATATATATTAGCTGCCAACAATAAAATTCAATGTATTAGAAGGAAGTTAAAGCCTCCGAAGGACACATTCAACTTTTTCTCTGATAATCACTAGAACTATTCAGATTAACTCTTTAAGGCTGACGAAGACTGTTTTTCCATACACATGCTATCGTGAATTGCTCGTTTACTTTGAGTGCAATACCCATGACAAATATGCTTCATCTCAGGCTTAGCGCTGATTTGTGATCGAAGGCCTGCTCAACTCGAGGCGATGCAAAGTTAGCGCCGAGAATGTTGAGCTGGGATATTGCATGCAAAGTCCACATTGCAACCCGGCAGACATAACAAAAGTTTTGCTACTGCATATGCAGCTGCTTCTGTATTGACGTAGGTGCGTTAGTTTCTGGTGAAGTGCTATTTAGTATTTCAGCAACGTCACAAATACAGCAATATCTTCTCACTAAGTTAGGCACAGTTATATGTATGAATATGATTGCTTAATTTACACGCTAAGACCCCAAGGGCTAATTGGCTTCAGGGGAGCAAATGCCTGAATTGAAGCGGAATAGAACAGAAATCCAGCATCTCAATATGTCTTAAGATACTTAGACCATTTTTAGATACTTTCTAGATATGTAAAAGAAACATATTTACATAAAGTAATTTTTTTTTCTAAAAGGAAAAAGTTTTCTATGCACCAATAAATAGCATAACATATTTAGAAATAACATGATCTTCCTTACTATAAATTCTTATTTGTCTATTAGCTATCTGACACTATCTATTATATCAAATGCTTAAATGTTCTTCTTCTTAAATTTTCGCCTGCCAACAATTGGGCAATTAAAGTGTTAACTAAGTGCTGAAAAGGAAACTTTCAGCCGAATTGGCTCCACTGGCGACTAATTGAAAAATTGCGGGGCTATCAATTGAAAATTGCCTCGAAGCGCACACACACACTCCACACCACTCGCATCCACTCCGCTCACTAATTGAATGGCGGATCGCAATGGCAATGGCGATGGAAATGGAAACCGAAACCAAAACTTACCACAATACCATTAATAGTCCATGTCAAATTAGCAGCCGGTTTCGAGTATTTAATTGAGCAATTGCCGTCGACCAAATCGCCAATGCGATAACGTGCCTGTATGCCGGTAACCACTGTATGCTCTTCCGGTAACTCTGCCGCACAGACAGCCAAGGAGTGAGAAAGAGAACAAGAGAGAGAGAGAGAGAGAGAGAGAGAGATGAAATTAGCTGTAGGCTGCATAATGGAAATGTAAAATTAGCTGACCAGCACTCCAAAAAAAAGATGGCAAAGGCTGGCGCCCATTTGTCTAATTAATTTGCTTTCGGTGTAGTAAGGCAAGGCTGGGGCAAGGCCGGGCCAAAGCTGCCTTTGCCATTTGCGCTAGGTGCTGATAGTATTTTTATTGCAATTTTTCTATTTTTTTTTGCCCTTTTTGGTATTTTTTCATTTTACTTACCCACTACCTCCATTTCGCCGGAGACCATTGCCGTTTGAAATGTGGGCGCCTCCACAGATATTTCGCATGTAAATTTGCCCGAAATATTCAGCGGGACCGACTGCAGCACGACATGACTTTGATTCGAAAGGTTGCGCTAAAAGCGAGACAGAGTGTGAGTGAGAGATGAGATGAGTGCAATAAAAATTAGTTGAAAAATTGACAGGATGCGCTGCATAGAAATTGAATATAACGCAATGCCAAAGTGAAAAAACTGGGGTAGAAAAAAATAATGTCGAGTCCACGGCGGAGCATCGCAGCAGATGTTGTTGATGAAAGATACTCGAGCAAAAATTGAGCCATGCAGCCCTGGCGCTCGCTATACAGTTATGGATGGAGCTTGCATTTTAAGTCGGCCTGCCCCCCGTTTTGATTGCTTTGAGTCAAAGCAATTTCGCCTTTTGGCTCTGCTGTTGATTTGTGATATTAAAAGAAAAAAAATAATAATATCTGTTATGAGCTGCATGAAATGAAGTGGTTGGCAGATCTTTTATTTATGAGTTGACCAGCGCAGACAATAACTGTGAAATGCCAAATTCCAGACCAGAGATATAATACCTAATAAAACGCTATTTGAGCCGGCTCAAATTGATGCATGCAAAAACGCAAATAAAGTTCAATTTAACTATGCAAAATATGAAAAATTCTATTTTTCATTGAAAAATTCTATTTTATGGCAGCTTAAATAAATAGTAGAATTTCATTAGGTGTGGGCTCTTGAACTGTTGTGTTGAAAATAATTGACTTTGATTTTTTATTCATTTGCTGATGCTGAATACAAATTATTAGCTGCTCATTTAATTGGGGGAGCCAGAGATGTTTTTACCGTTTGTCAAGTGCATCATCATCACTTGTGCCCACTCGGTGGGCACTTGAAATTGTATGAAATTGTTTACGCGAAATTTAATCTTTGACACAACAAGCTGTAAGCTCATGCAGCAATCCACTTAATAAAAAATTAAATTTTAATAAATTGCATTTAAAGATCGACTTTAATATGCAAAAATATGACACTTCGCTGCGGCCGTCGATTGGATTGAAGTGAACTGAACTGGATTGGTTTACGCTCAATATTTAACCCAATTTGCGTCCGGTCGCCAAACTAATTGGCCCTACTACATTTCAACGTAATAATTAAAGTTGAAAACTTCGCTCGTCTGACTTTTATGGAGTATTTTTTTATGCAATCTACATATATTGTTTTTTAATGAGCCGCAAGTCAATCGCGTTGCCAACTAATTGGGCAATGGAACTCACTGGGATGTTCTGTTCTGTCAGCTCTTATTGTTGTTGTTGTTGGTGCTGCCGCTGCTGCTGCTGCTGCCGCTGCTGTTGTTGTTGTTGTTGTTGAGCATAATTACAACATTCAGAATTTCAGAGATTGTTGTGTAAACGCCTGAGAGGGTATAGTATGAGGTAGAGCATGCCAGGCAGGGGAGTCAAGTATGCTGGATACGAATGAGATTTTTCCTGGCTTAATGCAATCAGCCATTATGGGCATAATTTACAGTGCGTTTGTTATTTTATGACACGCAACTGCAGCATGTGCTCTTAATGTGAGCCAAACGCTCAGCCAGACAAGATACATACATACATCTACATATATGTATTTGCTATATATATATATAATACCCATGCGAACAGTCTTTAGTCTTTATACTCACCTCAACATTAAGGCCACTTGTCATGGCAAACACTTTCATTGCCGGATTCTCTTTGGGTGTGTAGCGATAAAACTCACGTTTACCTTTATACCATTTCACCGAATATAGCGTATCGTTTTCCATATCGTAATTACAGGTGAACAAGGCATTGCTGCCACGCTTAACCGCCTGCGGTATCCTAACCGTAACATCCTTGAGCGCCACAATAAAATCTGCAAAACATAACAAACACAACACCATGATAGAGTTAGGGCGTTAAATGAGTATATAAGATTATAATTTTATGCGCTTCGCTAAATGAAATTAAGCACACTCGACGAGCTGTGAGCAGTCTGACATTACTACAGACATCCAGCAATGAGGGAGCAGCACGTTTAGTATAATTTGTTAATATCCTATCAAGAATTTAAGGGCAGGTGAACTGTGGGCGTGTTTATGTTATTATAACAATGGCTTAACGTGACTTTGTAAGCCACACTAAGCTGAGGTATAATTTTTTTCACAAATATTTATATACTCAAGTGTTTAGGTAATCTTCAAAGTATTGTCTATATTTCATTTGAAATGCTTAAATATTACAAAGAAATTTATAAATAATGAGGCGAGGAAGTCGCTGGTTAAGTTAAGAGCGACGAGAGAGTAGACAAACAGGAGCTGAGAGAAGGCGATTACAGAAAAGTGGAAAAATATTGAGGTAGGGCAAGTAGGAGATGCAGATACAGATACAGATACAGATACAGATACAGATACAGATACAGATACAGATACAGATACAGATACAGATACAGATACAGATACAGATACAGATACAGATACAGATACAGATACAGATACAGATACAGATACAGATACAGATACAGATACAGATACAGATACAGATACAGATACAGATACAGATACAGATACAGATACAGATACAGATACAGATACAGATACAGATACAGATACAGATACAGATACAGATACAGATACAGATACAGATACAGATACAGATACAGATACAGATACAGATACAGATACAGATACAGATACAGATACAGATACAGATACAGATACAGATACAGATACAGATACAGATACAGATACAGATACAGATACAGATACAGATACAGATACAGATACAGATACAGATACAGATACAGATACAGATACAGATACAGATACAGATACAGATACAGATACAGATACAGATACAGATACAGATACAGATACAGATACAGATACAGATACAGATACAGATACAGATACAGATACAGATACAGATACAGATACAGATACAGATACAGATACAGATACAGATACAGATACAGATACAGATACAGATACAGATACAGATACAGATACAGATACAGATACAGATACAGATACAGATACAGATGTACATAGATGCCAATTCCAGTTACAGATGTAGATGCCAGACCAGAAATAGCTATAAATACTAAACTATAAATTGTACTGATACTGATACTGATACTGATACTGATACTGATACTGATACTGATACTGATACTGATACTGATACTGATACTGATACTGATACTGATACTGATACTGATACTGATACTGATACTGATACTGATACTGATACTGATACTGATACTGATACTGATACTGATACTGATACTGATACTGATACTGATACTGATACTGATACTGATACTGATACTGATACTGATACTGATACTGATACTGATACTGATACTGATACTGATACTGATACTGATACTGATACTGATACTGATACTGATACTGATACTGATACTGATACTGATACTGATACTGATACTGATACTGATACTGATACTGATACTGATACTGATACTGATACTGATACTGATACTGATACTGATACTGATACTGATACTGATACTGATACTGATACTGATACTGATACTGATACTGATACTGATACTGATACTGATACTGATACTGATACTGATACTGATACTGATACTGATACTGATACTGATACTGATACTGATACTGATACTGATACTGATACTGATACTGATACTGATACTGATACTGATACTGATACTGATACTGATACTGATACTGATACTGATACTGATACTGATACTGATACTGATACTGATACTGATACTGATACTGATACTGATACTGATACTGATACTGATACTGATACTGATACTGATACTGATACTGATACTGATACTGATACTGATACTGATACTGATACTGATACTGATACTGATACTGATACTGATACTGATACTGATACTGATACTGATACTGATACTGATACTGATACTGATACTGATACTGATACTGATACTGATACTGATACTGATACTGATACTGATACTGCATCTGTGTAGTGTAGAAGCAGCATTAATAGAAGAGTCCGCATGTTTTAAGGGCACATAACATTATCACATAATTCCAAGTGAAAATTGACTTTCAAAAGACTTTCACGTACAAGTAATATACCTGATTTCACCTGTTAATGTATCTTATGAGCTCGTTGTGCTATTTTTTTATGAGCATACTTTACGGCTAGACATTATAGATGGCATAGCTTAATATGTGTGCTATCACGAATAAAACTAAAAACTGCAAAATGACCAACTGCAGCACGGGTGGCAAGGGAGGTTGGAAAGCCGGGAAACGGACAGACGACTCACGGGCGCACATACAAAAATTCAGACAGATAGATAGATAGCAGAGGAACATGAAAAACGGAAAACCAAACTTACAATAGAATTTTACAAGCAGCACTCGAGTATGATAAAGCTGGGGTCCTGCTACCACTGCTGAGGAGTAGCTGTTGCTGTTATTGCTGCTGTTGGCAACCAGCTAAATGGAGAACCATTAAAAGTGGACATTTGTAAACATAAACTGACAGATAAACACCCAACGAAACTTTAAATGCAATCCCACATACTGGATGTGGGGCCGGATGGTTGGACGGACAATAAGTTGCCCTTGCAATTTTCATTGGTTTATATTACCTGTGAGCGCCGCATGCCCAGCTAGAGAAAGCCGTTAAAATACTTAACAAACGTAGATTGTAAAAGTTTTGCACAACAATATAAAATACCAGGCAAAAAGTTGTTGTTATTCGTTCTGCAACCACAACAATCGGAGCAACAACAACAATATGAACATCAGCAGCAGCAGCAGCAGCAAATGCAACCTCTGCTGAAGGACAATTTAACTCAGCAACAACAGCAACGAGCAATGTGGATGAGAGAGAAGTAGCGGACACAATTGTGGAATATGGCGAGGCGATACGATATGTGCAGCTAGAGCAAAAACAAAGCACACGCTCTCTATATATGGGTCAATATGAAACAAAAACTATTGTGAGAATCTGTGAGAGTAACAAATAAAACAAGTAGAAGTCGACAAAATGCCTGACTAGCAGATGTATCCTGTAAACAGCTTCGATTTGAAGTTGACAAAAATAATCATTATTTCAATGAACGAGAATTAGATTAGAGTTCTATAATAAGTCTGTCTTATAAATTAATTAAGTCTCTTAAGATTTTTGGGTATTAAAGAAAATACTTCAGCTCACGCATCAATATAGGTAATATAGGGAGCTACACTTTTCACTAATTTACAGAGTATTTCAGTGAGGAGAACACAGAGAAAGAACTTTAATGATAGCCAGCAATTGAAGCACGAAGCGGAAAAAGGGCACACCTATTGGTCGTATATGACGCTATTTAGTGCTGCATTTGTTGTCACTTGAAACGCACTACGGAAAGCAGAACAAAATAAAAGGAGCCACACGCAGTTGGGTTAGAAACTAGCAACTTGCAACTTGCTTATCAAAAGCTGTTCCAATGTGGGCACTGGGCATTGAATGCGCACAGTTAAGGGGTCACTGGATTCTATTTCTACGATTCGGATGTTCAGACCTGTAATTTGTGCATATGCTATGCCCACTATAGATTTTGGTTTTCGTTTTTCTTTCTTTTTTTAGATAAAGGTCAAAGTAGTTATTGTTTGGGCTTTCCAATGATTGCTGCACTAATTGAAATGGGCCCGGTTGAGCATTGAGAGAAATCGAGAAGCTGAAAACAATGAATGAAACAACGATAAGAATAAATGAAATTGTGTTGTTTCTTCGGAATTTGATGAACTAAAGAGTTTTTATATGTTTACAGTTCATATTAGTTTTCATAGTGTTTTTCTTAGCTTTTAAGCACACTCTTGCACTTATAAAAGCTTTTTAATATCTGGCGAGTTTTACATTTCTCTTTGCATATTTTTTAGCATTATTAGCATCTAGCTTTCCTTTTTCATTTATTTTCTGTATTAAATAAAAATAAATATATATATATATATATTTCTTTCAGCTTTGCTTCTGAGTAATAATCTGCCATTTCTCAGCCGTGTTCTTATTTTTCTCGCTTTAAGCCAAAAAGTTTTTTCAGTATTAATGTTACAAGCGCTGCACAATTTTCGGCAAGTAAAAGCGCCAAAACTTTTCACATATATTGCAGGGATTTTATTTTGCTATCTTTATTTTTCTTTCTTGCACATAAATACGCTGATTAGTTTTTTTTTACTTTCTGTTTTTAGCTTGTGAAAAATTTGTTAACAGCTTATGCGGTTTTTTGGACTCTATTTGTATATGTGATATGATATGAATACATATATGTTTATTATTTATCATGTATACAAATAATTTTGGTTTCTTGCTGGCTGAAGTGCTGCTCAGTCATTGACTTAAATAAGTTGGCTCATTTTGGCAAAAAACTTTGTAGACGAAATGCATTTGAATTGGACATTAAAAGCTGATCAAAAGTTAAGCAGCTAAAGCGAAAACTGCGGGCCAAACACCTCAAAGTGTTGTTCAAAACTCTGGCAAAGCAAACAAAACAAACGATTTGATACCCGCTGGCTAAACACCAGGGTGTGGTATGGGAATGGGGAATGGGGGGGCCGGGGGTGGATGTTGTGGTGTGGCGTGGCAAAGTGTTGCCATTGCCAAATAACGAGGGTGCCACTGAGAGTGTTGCCTTATAAGTGTGTTGCAACAGAAGTGACAACCAGACACATACACAGGAGAGTGGTGTAAGCGAGGGACGGAGCTGGTGAACCACTTCAGACCGAGACACGCGACCGCCGGCAGGACCGCAATGACCTGACCAGAAAAACTGCTCACCAGCTGATGACTGAGAATGGCGACTGGCGACTGTCGACTGTCGACTGGCGACTGTCAACACCGCAACCAGCACCAAACGATCCGACTGGACCCTGCCCGCTCTGTTCACTTTTTGACTGGCCATCCTTGTCTTGCAGCCATTTCAACTTTGGAATTTCAATAAGGTTCTGGACGTTCTGGACGTAGCAGAGCGAAAATGCCGCAGGTGCTGGTAGGCATAAAAGGGTCGCAGCAGGCAACGGGAAATGCAAAAGTAAAGCAAATAAACCAAAAAGTAAATACATAAATTAAAAGTGTTAAGGCGCGAAAAGTCCAATGCGTGCATTAAATGAAATTGTGTACTTAACAACTGAATATTTGAGTTGAATGCTGTCACGGAGCGCAGTTTTCATTCCACAATTGAAAATCAACAATTTGTCATATTTAATGTTGATATATATTGATCTTAAGTTAACTTTATAATATTTTTGTTGTCAAAAGCTGCTTGAGAAAATTGCAAACTGTTGGCTCAAGTTGCAGCTATATACAATATTCCTTAATATTTTATTTATATATTTTTGTTGACTTTTAGTAAAATTATATTATAGTTTCTAAGACCCTTTTTACATTTTATTTTTATTCCGTTTTTAAATGTTTATTTTATTTCGGAATATTTTAATTTTATATATTTATATTCATTCTTATAATTATAAAAAATTTATTAAATTATTAAGAAATTTTTATTCTTAAAAATATTTCTATTTTCTTTCAGAATAAACGGAATATTTTGGAATACTTTAATATTATTAATATTAATTGCACTTTGCACTAAGAAAACTAATTAGATTCCACTGCTTTTTCTATTCCTCCCTGAAGACTGTCTTCTTAACTAGTTTATTTGCTTTATATTCAATCTCTTCTTTAACCTCTACTATTGAACCCGAAAAATGTTGTTGTTTTTCTCTCTTAATTTTCTCTATTTTCCAAACAATTTTTTATCATCAGCTGTCAATAGTTCATGCAGCTGGCCAGAGGAGTGGACAAAAAATGGGCAAAGAAAAACAGTGAAAATCATTACATAAAAAGTGTTTTATGTTTTGCTATTGCAACTTTGACCAGGCGGCGTATAAGCAACACAAACACACACCAAGGGAGTAACGTGTTGTTGTTTTTGCTTTGGTTGTTATTGCTGAGAAGGGCTCGCTCTCGTGTTGGAAGTATTCCAAACTTTCAAATAGCAACAACAACTCGTTTTGTTGCAGTAAACTTGGTGTTGTTGCTGTTTCTATTTTTGTTTGTATTTTGCCATAAAACTTCAAAAAAAAAAAAAAAAAAGAAGAAAAGTAAACTAAAAGAAAAAATATAGCAAATCGAAATAAACGCATTTTTATATATATCTGTATTTATGAACCCCATAAATATGTCAAATAAATTACAAAACAGTCAAAATATTGTGGCATCTGTGTGTTACCCGAGCAAGTGTGTGTGTGAAGTCATTTATGACGATAAGGCAATATATATATATATTTATATATGGCATATATATTGAGATTGTTTGTTTTGCGAGTACACACTGTATCACTGTTGCGTGTCAAGTTTTATTTAGGCTCTGCCAGAAAATACACGCTTGAATTGATTGGTATTGCATGCCTGAAAACAAGACAGTTTTTTGGGCTGAAACTGGAGTTGACTTTAAAAATATATATATTTATGAATTTTTCAAATATATCTTATGGAGTTCTGAAAGCTGTTTTAAATTAAAAATATTTATATACATATATCTGCTTATCTTGTCTAAAAAATAAGATAAAAACGCATCTTTTTTTTTTAATATAAATCCTTTATCCTTTTAAAGTTTGTAGTTAGCTTTTAATTATTCTTAATATTTTTTTGGTAGTCCTAAAAACTATTTAATTTTTATATAAATATATTTTTAAATATATATGTTTACAAATTCAATTTTTTAGCAAAATAAAACAAAAAAAAAATATTTTTTTTCATTACTAATTTTTCTTTCTACTCAAAAATGTTGATCTAAAGCTTTGACAGTGGTTTATATAAAATCTTTTCTTTTATTTATCGATTTGTGCAATTCAAATTGCTTTCACATATAAACATAATTCAATTCCGCTTTGAGCCGAATCATAAACAGTTTTAATTAGTTTTTCAAAAACATTTTTATGCAGTGCAAATATTTTCTGATACGAAACGGCCAAGCAATTAAAAAATTGATATATTTTGGCTGACATAGTTTTAATCAAACCCACTTTAATATCATTTTATAAGTATATTTGGCATTGGATTTTATCCAAAACCTCAAAACATTTTGGAATATGAGCGAGCCTTTGATAATTTGCTGGCAAAGTTCGCCAACAATTTGGGGCCTGTCATCGAAATCAGTGGCAAATTTTGCCGCAATATTCAAAATAAAAGCAATGCAAAACAAATTCATGCGAATGAGTTTGGGCTTGTTTTGGCGGGTCGAAGCGGCGGCTACTAAAGCGGGATCATGTATCAGCGCTGCCCGCAGACAATTTCATTAGAGCGTAAAGTAAAAAAAAAAAAAAAGAAAGTATTAAAAGTGCCTGCACACATACACGCAGAATAATGAGCATTGTGTGGCAATGGCTGCGCTGCATGAGGTAAAACAGTGGGCGTGGCTAAGTAACCAAAAATGTACGAACAACTAAAAACAAACACAGAAACGCACGCCGTTTGCATTTGGCGCATTCACAAAATGTTTGTCACTGCAATGCACACACACATGCATACTCTTGTAGTGCTATTGTGAATTGTTTTTTTTTTTTGAGCTTGTGGTAGGAGGAGGCTAGGGCTCTTTCGGCGTTGTTGGTTGCCAGCGCTGCGCTGTACTATTAAATAAACATGCAAATTATTGCGCAATTTTTGATTACAATTTTTCAACAGGCGGCAGCAGCAACAACAACAACAACAACAACAACAACGCCGTCTGCCTGCATATTTGTGTATGTAAATCGCAGTGTGATGCCCACTGTGGCCGCCCTCTAGCCACTCACACCCTGGCAGGCATTCAATGCATGCATTTAACACTCAACGCCTATTTTGCATACAAATTTTATTATTATTGTACATATTTGTATTGAATCGCTGGCAATGCCGCGGCGATGCCAACAACAACAACGGAATTGGACACACAAGAGCATATTTGTTGTTTTTTTTTTTCTTTTCTTGTTTTTTGATACGTTTTTTTTTTTTTTTGAGCATTATGCAAAAATGAAAATCTGCAATTTCTCGCTTGACACTTGTTTCTTGTCATGTTTTCTACGCTTTCGACAATTACCAAAAAAAAAAGGAGAGAAGAGGAAAACATGTATAAATTTGAATCTAATCGTATTGATATTTATTATTTTCTATTCTTACAGATGTGGTTTTTTGAATATTTCTGCTACTCTTTACTGTCTTAAGTAGGTTTTTCAAATATTCAGTACTAGTTTGTGCCATGTAATATGAATAAGATACCATCAAGTTAAAAGCTTTTTATATCCATTAAGAAACACGAATTTCATACGCGAGTTTCGCTAGTTTCCTTTTTGGCAGTATTTTCATGCAAAATACAATCTTAATTTATGCAACAATCCATTTCTCGCAAACGTCGAACCGCAAATCGAGCCATCAAATGCAGCTATACAACAATTTAAATGGAGGATATGCCAGATGGAGATAGACAGAAAAAGAGTGTGAGAGAGGGAGAGTAACAGAGTGAGAGGGAGAGACAGATAGTGTGAGTAACGTAAGGAAATTTCATATGGATATATGTATATAGCAATACACCTTGCATGTGAGGTTTCAACAAATGTTGTCATGCAGTCGATGCAACTACTGCGTATGAAGGACTCAGTACACAGGATGTTGAATATTGCATCTTCTTTTTTTTTTGTTTACTATTCGTTATTTCGTAACTCCATTTACCTAACTGTCGCCCACTTTGAAACCTGTGTCAATCGACGCCCAACTGTAGCGGTCAGGTGCAAAAAGAGGAACTGAAGTATGTGAGTACTTAAAAAAAAATGGTTCTGAAAATATGGTGAGAAATGAAAAGCACTCAGAATTAACAAAAAAATAAAAATCAAACTTACAAAAATGAAAAATAAATAATAAAGTTGACTTCAAAATACCCTTACTACGGGCAATAAGTCTATATATTTATATGTGTACGTATATATATGTAATGTTCGGTGAAAAGAATTAATAATAATGAAAAAATATATTATGAAAGAAATAATTAGGAATTTAAGAATTTACTATTTAATATTATAATAAATATCATGGAAATATATAAATAATATATTTTATAAATAATTATGAATCAGGAATTTATGTGTAAATAATATAATATGAATGAAAAATAATATAATATGCATTTTCATGGCATATATTTTATTTATGGTAATAGAATAATTTTTACGCGAGAAAAAAAAATAAAAAATATATATATATATATCACCTCGTGTCTTGTCGTTCCTTACTCTTTGGATTGGATTGCAAGGCAACATTTACTATTTTAGCATAAATGTTATAAACACTGACATACGCTGCTATTAACCTGACATGTCGCTATTAGTGTTAGTGACAATAAAAAATTATTTATTTATAATTTGAATTATATTTACTTTTATAATAAAAATTTAATTTTTGCTTTGTATTCTTAATGATTTCCCAACAATAATTTTTTAATAAATAAAATAAAAAAAAACAATCTTTTCAACTATTTTCTAAATTTTTTTCATAGTGATAGTCATAGCTACGTAAATGGAGTTTTAAGTAAAACTTAAAAAAATAAACAAAACTCTGCAAATACAGAACCGAAAAAAAAGACTAACTGAATAACCATCAACAGGGAATGACCCGCGCGTTTTTCATTGCCTTGTTCATTGCATATCAATGGAGATGAGTTTTTACCAAAAGTTCCTCAGACTTTGGCTGTGTTGGGTGGGTGGGTTTTTGGTTTCAGTGGGTATGAGATGCCGCCATGCGCTGATGATGCTGTTGGCGACGCTTTGGCGGCCGCTGACAAACACACACACACATACACTGACATACTCACACATATATACAAACGCTCATGAATGGCATGCACTGAATTACTCAGTCTTCGGCTTCACCCCAACCCCAACCCCACACAAACTGTCCTGAGTCAAGTCTGTTCTTTTGTATTCCTCTCGCTCAATGGAGATGACATGTCAAATGCATGAACAAATAGTCGTTGGCTTTGCATCTTCTTCTTCTTCAACTTCTCCATCAACATCATCGCTTTTTGTTTGATAGATTTTCAATGAATTTTCGCTTATTTTTCAATAATATATATGCAAGCGAATGCTACACGTATTTTATTTTAGTTGTAAGTAAGAGAATGTAGAAAAAAACTAAGCAATGTGGTCTTAGTTCTTAGAGGAAATTAAATATAAATTTAAATTTTCTACAGAATTTTGCTGAATTTTGTTTGAATGTGATTTAGAATGAACTAATGTAAGAATGAAGTAAATAATAAATTTTTTTGCTATTTAATTAATAATAAATATAAAATAATAAAAATAAAAATAAAACTTTCACTCAAGATATTATTTTAATTGAATTTAAATTATTTTATTTTTGAATTAATAAGCTCTTATTGAAGTCTTAAATTTAAAATTTTTCTATGCTACATAAGAACTTGCCTGTGGCTCATTGATACGAGTATATAATGTTAATGTCAAAACAATCAACTGGGGCAATCAATATGCGAATGGTCCCTAGATTTAGACCCTCTCTGCGTCATAGCTCGCACATTACAATGCCATTTGAGTGCCATAAACAAAATATAAAATGCTCTGCATAAGCATAAACACATATACATTTACACATCTATCTGTCGAGTGTTGTGAGTCGTCTCTGTCAATGTGCAATTCACATTTAGATTAAAGTGCTTGGGCTACCAAAAAGTGCCAGCACGTCAAGAGCCCCAATAGCTGCTGAAGAAAGAGAGAGAGAGAGAGAGAGAGAGAGAGAGAGAGAAAAGAGAGAGTCAGCAATGACAGCTGCTCCAAGGTGATGCGTTCTCTCCTTCTCGCTGTGGCCAAAACATTGTTTAGTAATTTATTTTATTTCAGACAGTTTTTCCCATATCTACCGAAAGTGATGCCCCATCTCGACTACTTCTTTATCATCCAATTGTTTGCTGTTGTTATTGTGATTGTTGTTAGTGTATTTATTGTTGCTACTTATGCATCGTCATTGCAGCAGCAACTCGAACTCAAAACTCCAGGCTGAAAAATTGCCGAGTTACGTGCTGCTTGGTTCTGGCCCAGGACAACGATGAGCGAACGAACGAACGAATGGACGAACGAACGAACGTCCTTAGCATTTCGTATGCAAAGCATGAACATTTCTGAGCTGCAGCTGAAGTTTCGGTGGGAGTTGAAAGTTGAAAGATAAATTGATATTTTGAGACTGCAACGGATAGTATTTACTTTATGGCCAATGCGCAAACTGTAAACTGTCCATTGCCATTTAAGCCAGAAAAATACCAGCATCAACTCAAAAACAAAACGATAAAATCTAGATGATATAATAAACAACATTCGCAGATACCTTATATTGATTGATTTTATAATGTGGCAGCTTATCTAAAGCAATATTTATCGAAGTTAGGGCAAAATAATTTATGTTGTTATATAAGTTAAATATATATATATATATATATATATATACCATTTCTGTAGAAAAACTATACAAATTTTGTTAAGCAATCTTCCATCATCCACCTCTGGCATTTCATTAAAGAAAATAAATTATTAAAAATATATTTATGCAGATAAACTTCAGTCAGTGTGTAGCAACTCAGTAACAATTTGGTAATAAAATAAATTTTAAATAAAAAAATATATAAAATAATAAAATGTATAAAGTAATAAAATATATTAACTCTTAAAATATATTAATAATAATTTTAAATATATTTATCAAATGAAATTCATAAACTGGAACACAATATTCTCTTGAATGGAATCCCTTTAAATTGTCAACTTTTCAGTCCATTCAATTGTTACTAGGGTACACATATATATATATATATATATATATACTGGTCCCATCTGCCAAAGCTACAATCCTTTTATTGTTCATTGGCTATCAGAATGCCTTAATTAAGAACGCTCCGACTTTTGCAGACAGTTCAGTAAACTGTGCAGCTGTCTCATTGCAACTCACTCTAGTAACAACCAAAAAAAAAAAAAATAAAATCTCTTTACTACCTTGTTTGAGGAGTGTACAAAAAAAAAAGGAGGAAAATGCAAACCGACAATTTGCAGTTTACAGTTAACAGCAGGCAACAGAATATACGTGGCACGTTATTGCAAAAACACCGAAAATTGGTTTGTTTGATGGAACAATGTCTGCACAAATTCGATACGGACTCCTACGCTATATATTATATACATATATATATATATATATATATACATATGTATCCGTATATAAAGGGAAAAACCTCTGCAACTCTCTGATAGACCAAAAATGAAATTACGCATTTATATAGCTTGGCATTTTGTATGCGTACTCCACTGGGCTATTGGTTAATAACTTTGGGGAACATTCGTGCTGTCAAATGGCATCAAGCCGCAGCGAGGTGCAGCTAACAGCATTCCAATTAAGCATGTTCCAATTTGAAGATGTGAAACATGGCCAATTGGATTGCTAGTTGTCAGCTACAGAAACAGATGAACTTAAAGAGTTTCGAGTTTGAGTTTGAATTTATTATTTAATTTCAGTTAATTAAGATTTTTTTTATGTCAAGTTATTTTATACAATTTTTTTATTATTAAAAATAAATTTGTTATTCTAAAACCCACTCTATTCTCTAAGAGTATCATTAGTGCATCCACCTATTGACTTACATACATCAGGGTGTCTAATCTGGTCTGGTCTAGTCTATGCTGGCTTAGTCTACTTTGCTACTTCGGCTAGAGCTAATCAGATTTACACAAATACGTCTAATGCAGTAATAAAGACCAAAAGCTAGCAACTGCCATAGACAAGAAACTGAAGCCACGCGCAGGCGGCACTTGAAGAGCTGCTTATCAAATACAAATTACAAATCCAAAGCAAAAAAAAAAAAAAAAAACCAAACACAAGAACAACAACCAGAGAACAAACAACAACAAGCCACAGGAGGATAAAGCGTTGGCCACAAAACACAAAAGCATGATTGAGGGCCCAAATCTTTTATCAAATGAATGTGCCATAATAAATGAGGAAGAGAAAAGGAAGAAAGAGCAGACTTGTTGTTGACTTTAAGTTGGATATAAGCACGCACATCAGACACACACACACACACACACACACGCATAGATTGTGTGTCTTATACACAAATCTTAAGTCGAGTCACTTCAACATAATCACACGACAAGCCGAAAAACAAAGCTAACGAACTAATAGATGGACACACAGATTGTTGTAACATGCTCTAGTTGCCGTTGCCGTTGCCGTTGTTGGTTGTTGCTATTGATAAGCATCGAATTCATTAATTTATATGTTCCATGGCCGTCGGGCAGGATAGCAGAAGGAGTTGTCTTTGGCCACGTTGTCTACGGGATAGCTTTGTAATGTGAAACTAAGTGATTTGCTCTGCGTGCGGGTGTGTGTGTGTGTGTGTGTGTGTGTGTGTATGTGTGTGTATATATATCTTCATTACAAATCCTAGCTGGGATTTGAAATGAAATGGCCGCGTCTACTCACACACACACACACAAACGTCTTTATGGGCTGACCAGAATCCAGTTGGCTTTAAGCACTAAGTTCAATCAATTTCGGTCGGTCAAAGGACTCAACTGCGGCCCTAGCAATGTTTAGCCCAAGGCTTTGAGACATGTCTCTGACAGCGCACAGTAAAATCTTCAATTCGCAACAATTAATACAAAGGAAAGTAAAATCAAAAAAAAAAAAATGCTACAAAAACTTAATAGAACCCTTTGAAAGTAAAATTACATATTTGTGTTGACAACACGAGTCGTATACGTAATGTGCATATGTCCAGTATGCTTGAGCAGTGCATGTGACAGCTCTGCCTTTGTGCCGAGTTTCGGGTCAGGCAAAAGTAAATGCTCAAAGCGTGCTGTCAACCAAACCAAATGATATATGGCCAATCGATGATCTTTGAGAAAACAAAGCCAAGCACACACAATTAGAAAATATTCAACAGTCACACAATAAATCACAAGCATATGTATGTGTGTGTGTGTGTGTGTGTATTATAAATCAAATTGCAGCTAAAGATGTAATTAAAATGTCGACTAGAAGCGGCAGAAATTGTGGTTAATAATTTGCATGCCAAATGCAAGTGCAATTGGTCAATTAATACACATAAAGCAGTTGACAATGGGCATAAATATTTACACATAGATTAAGGGGTTTTCGGTTGAAAATTAATGAACACATATTGAATGAGGTTTTGAATAAGATTTTCTGCGCACATTAATTAAATAAATTTTATTATTGAAAAGTATAATTGCCAAATGTCGATGTATTTGAATTCAAATTTTTAACAGATACGAATCAACATCATATTTTAAATGTCCTCAAATCAAGTTAAATAAATTATGAAACCGGATTGAAAAATATTAATTGCAAATGTGAATGTATTTGAATTCTAATCAAATTTTGCATCATATGTTAAATTAATTCAATCAAATGTCGTTTATATAAATAAATAAATTATGAATCCTTGAACCGGATTGAAAAGCATAAATCGTCAATTGAGAATGTATTCGAATTCTGCATTTTAATATATACAAATTTACATATTTTAAATACGTTTTATCAAAAGTGTTCTAATTTTTAAGTTAAATCAATTTCGGATTGTTAAAAGTGATTGAAATGTTATTTATGCTTCAATTTTCATGCATTTCAATTAAAATCTTCAAAATAAAAATTATACCATATTTTAAGCACATTAAATCAAATGTCTTCTGATCTTTAAATTAAATATATATATTTATAATATAAATTAGACTGAAAAGTAAAAATGCACAATCTTCACATATTTTAATTTAAATAAGTACATTAAATCAAATGTCTTCTAATCTTTTAATTAAATATATTATAAAT
Source organism: Drosophila mettleri (assembly GCA_035047625.1). NCBI lineage: Eukaryota > Metazoa > Arthropoda > Insecta > Diptera > Drosophilidae > Drosophila > Drosophila mettleri. The sequence goes on from JAWNPI010000018.1 coordinate 11,583,452, forward strand.
ATATATATTTATAATATAAATTAAACTGAAATGTAAAAATGCACAATCTTCATATATTTTAATTTAAATAAGCACATTAAATCAAATGTTATTTATTTCTAATCTTTTAATTAAATATATTATAAATATATATATTTATAATATAAATTAGACTGAAAAGTATAAATCCCTTATATTGTATATTTTAATTTAAATATTTAAAACTTAGCAATTCACATCACATTTTAAATACATTAAATCAAATGTCTTTTAATCTGTGCTCAACTTGAGTTTAAAGAAAAATCTATTTAAAGTAATGAACATTTATTTGGCCATAGTCTAATCCGCTTATTCATTAGCCGCACACAATCTGTATATGGCTGTGTGCGTTCAGCTAATTGACGTTTGGCCACATTGCAAGGCAGCGCCATGTGCCTCATTCATAGCAATTAAAAAATGCAGTTATGCATGATTTTGACGCAATGGCTGGGCAAAATCGAAAGCTAACGGCTCAATGCACACGGCAAATGGGCTACACGAGGCATGTTCAGGTCACACACCCAAACACAGCCATATGCTTGCAGTTTTGAGTATGCTTCGTTTTGCGAGCGACCATAAAGTAGAACCGAAATGTTGGCTTAGCCTCGAATGCTGTGCACCTCGAAATCTACCTCAAAGAAAGCAGCCTCATCAAAATGCAATAAGTGCCCAATTTGATTGGGCTGTGTGCCACAGAAACGAAGACAGCGCCACACACAATGGCATTGGCAAATCGTTTGCCTGCCCCAATGGCCACAACTCATCATTTAAAACGTCTGAATTTGTCCGGCAGGTGAGCCAAGCAGAAATGTACGAATCTTGCAAATATTAATGAAATTCTTCAATATATAATACAAATTTATTGAACTATAGCAAGATATGAAAAGAATTGAATTTTTGAGATTTTTAGAAAATTTTTGTTTGCTTGGAATTAAAATGTAAAATGTAAATGTAAAAAATAAATAAAAAAAAAAATTATAAAAAATGTTTAAAATTAATCCTGGACAGCCTAAGAAATAAAAAAATATTAATATAAATATATTATATTATATAATATAAAATAACAAAAAAAAAAAAAAAAAAAAAAAAATATATTATAATATAATATAAAAATATAAGATAATAGAATATAATAAGATTTTAGCTGTCCATGGTTATTCACGCACCAAAAAATGTTTTTTACGTATATTATTTCTCGTTTAAATTAAAGAAACCCTTATTGTTTTATAGTTGTCCCCTTTTATTTGCACCTTAATTATATGATTAAAAATGATTAAAGTTTTTTTTATTTGCACCTTAATTATATGAGTTTGAAAAAAGCCGATCGCCTTCTATAATCAATAATTATTTATATATTAATATAAATGAATAAAAATAAATTAATCATTAAAAATGATTAAATTTTATAAATTTGTTGTCACATTTCTTCCCCTCTCAATCTTAAACACTTTAATGTCACATGAAATCGCTGCCAAATCGCAATCAAAATTGTTCATTCAAATGTTTTCAAATACAATTCGCAAATGCCAACAGGTGCCAAGAAAAAAGGTGAAAAAATCTGGTATTCGCATTGCCAAATTGATTTAATTTTCAATTTATTTGACTTTTTTTTTGGCGCTAAAAATATTTGTGAATTAGCTATAAAATCGATTGCAAGCCATTTGTGTGTGCATACAAATTGCATCGCATGCTCTCAGGTACGGCCAAATTGTTTTTCTATTTCTTAACAAAGGAAAAAAAGGGGCGAAAAGGTAGCCGCTGGTTTGGGTGAGGTGCATGGAATCGAAATTCGTAGCCTTCTTTGCCATTTGTACATACACTCTGCTAATTTTCACAGGCATCAAAGTACGTGTGACAATGTGCCAACTTCTCGATATTCATATTCAAGCCATCCCCAGTCACGCCCCCTACCCTGCCACGCCTTTATTTTGTCCCCAGTTTTCAGCAAAGTTTACGCTGATTTTGGCACGCACACATTTTGCATACTGATCAGCAATCAGCGGGCGTTGCTCGGCCGTATCGGGGTGCTTATGAGGCTTGGGCTGTGCGGGTGGTTGGCTAAGGCGTGGGGGGCGGCAAATTAAAATTCCACTTTGGCGTTTGGGGAATTCAATTATTTCTTTTCTCGCTTACTTCATGGTCATGCGAGTTGACATTGACAGTTGACTCTTCTCAGTCAGTTGCTGTGTGGTCAACAACTAGAATTTTGCAGCGATTCATTTTGCGCGCCGTCTATCGGCAAAATGGAGCAGCAAAAGGAAGAAAAGATAAAATGCCAGCGCATCATTTGCAGCGAATTTTCATGCCCTGTAATTTGAGCTGGGCAGCATAGGTTGGGGGATTGTAAATTGAATTAAATATGTATTTTCAGAATATTGAGCGTGTAACTAAAGTTTTAAGTTGCCAAGACTATATTTTGCTCAATTTACATTTAGTATATTAAATAAATAAATAAAAAAAAAATATATTAAATAAATAAATATATATTAAATAATTTAAAAAAATATTAAATAAGTATTAGATAAATAAAAAAGTTTTAAATAAATTATTATATATATTAAATATATTAGCCAGTACTTTAAAATATTGTTAAAATATTCAGACCATTTAATTTTTTCCTTTTCCTTTTTCATTTTCATTTTCTTTATTTTCTTTTCAATATTTTAAGATATTAAAAAAACTAAGTACACATTTTAATACACATTTACAGGGTAGCTGTGCGTTAGACATCTTCATGCAGCTGGCATTCCCACTTGTTCTTTCTTTTGCAGATTTATTGCCTCGAGTGGCATCTGCCAATTGTCGCCCCAATGCAATCAGCGTGTTTATTGATTTGGAAAATTAAATATTTTTCTTTCGGGCGCGTGCCAAAAGTCGCGGCCCATAAATTAACATCGTGATTTGTAGAGGCAGCTGCCTCGCACATATTTGTATTTGCCTATGAAATTTCCGGCACATTTTAATTAGCTATTGATAGGAAATGTTGAAATAAGTGAATTGCAGTAGATAGTATAAGACACACACACTCACACGCACATACGCTGATTATTATTATTATTCACTAAAAGCAAAAACTTGTCAAGACGAGAGCAAAGGCTGTAAATGAGGAAAGCGGGCGGCGAGGGGTGTTACGCAGCGAAATATGTGTGAAAAATGTATTTCGCTTGCTTAACGGAAATGTATAAATTGCATTTTGTGGCAAAATGAAAAAAAATGGAGTCGGCGTTGCAGCAGCAGAAGCTGAGCTAAGTGGAAACTACAGCTGGAGGATGTTGTGCTAGATTTATCCCAAGCATACACGCACATCTGAAAAAAAAATACAAAAAAAAAAAGGAAGAAGAAACTACCTCAACAAAGCTAGACACCTGCGTCGTTTAAATACAGGCGACAAAGTTGTCAGAAGTATTTTGCAATTATCAAATTAAGTCTTCGTAATTGCATTGTAAATAATTATATTTTTTAATTATTATAGTATATTTATATTTATAGAACTTTAACTATATTTTTAATTATTTTTTTTATTATTATTTTTATTTTTATTGTTATTTATTATTTTTTTATATTTTTTATAATTTTTCAAGCAATTCATTTAATTTTTTTATTATTATTATATTTTTATTATCATTTATAAATATAATTAAATATTGGAATTAAATTAAAAAGAATTTTTACTAAAATTTTTTAATTTTTGATTATATTATATATATATACATATAATAGATATAAATATATATAAATATCAGCAACATGCTTAGAGTATTCTATACTACTTTAATTTTTAGTTTTAGCTTAGAGTAGTCTATACTACTTTAATTTTTAGTTTTACTTTTTCCTTTTTTTTTTTTAAATGGCTCACAGCACAAACTTTCAGATTTTATTACAAATAAATTTTTTTTTTTTATTTTATAAAATTTGTATTACTCAAATTCCTCTCACAACAATTTTTCAGGTCAACTTATTTATTTCTTGATACAATTTTATTTAATTGACAAATGGAAATTTTATTCAATTTAATATCGCGTGCTTAAAATATTATTTTTTTAAGTGTCGGTAGATAATCTAAAAACCAGCACAAAAATACACACGCATACACAGACACACACATCTGCACAGAGTAGACCAAAAATGAAAGTGTTAAGAGCATTTTCTGCACTTCTTCAGCACATTTTTCAGCGTCATTCTTTTACATCTTGTGGCGAAAAAAGCACTTTACACTAATGCACCTTAAAATTTAAAGATGTCATAACATAAACATTTATCCTGACGCCAATGGCGACGGCGGCGGCAATGGCGACAAGGACCCGGACAGGTGTACAGAATATTGCTTGCGGTTGGTCAGAGAGCCGCAATGCACATCTTATGATGTTGCATAAGCGGGAATTACGTTAGAAAGTAGATGTTTGTAGTATGACTATACTCGTCCACTGAGTGCATAATCCGTTTAAGTAAAATTACGATTAAATGCAATATTTGAGTGAAATAGACAAATATCCAAATTTATTAAGCGAACAATTTTCAATCTCAGTTTGCTTGACATAAACGAAAAATACATTCCTTATTAAAAGTTAATTTGCACTAATTTAAGCTTCATCTCCCTGAATTTTATTTTCTGCCCAAATTTCTATTAATTAATGAAGCTTTACATGGCGCTATAAATATTTCGGCCCGAACCCCGGAGTCGACCAATTTACTTGCCTAAGCCAACGCATAATTTTTGCTTTAAAAAAAAAAAATGCTTTGGCATTTAATTAGCTACTTAGCGTTCAGCAATGCTTGTCCCAAAAAAAAAAAAAAGGCAAAAAAAAAAAGCCTCTCCATCCACTACATATCATCATAATAAGCGTTCCACTTTTTGCTAATTGATTTTCCATGCCAATAATAAACACTTGTCTGCCCCAGCACGAGCTGCTAGGCAAGCAAGCAAACAAAAGCTCCCCAAAAACAAGCACATAAATTCCTAAAGCAAAAAAAATGAAAATGAAAATGAAAACAACGCCTGAGCACGAGCTGAGACTCGGATTGCGTTCTGGAGTGTGAGCAAATATTTAATTTATTTCAATTTCACTTTTAATTTAGGCACTAATCTAGGCAATTTGTACACTTACACGCCATTAAGCGAGACGACGACCAACTTATCCAAAAGAAAACAAAAGAAGAGTGGCTGTGTGACACCTCGATGACTAGATACCCTTTATGAAATTATGCCATGGCAATGGGTATGGATTAGTGTGGGATAAGCCGAAATAAATGTTGAAGAATAAAATAATATTTATATAAGATAATTATTATTTTTAGTTAAAAAAATAAAAAAAAATATATATATATATATATATATATACAAAATATTTTTTTAAAAATTGAATATATTTTTAATAATTATATAAAACCCAAAATGTTATCCAAAATGGTTATTCATTTTGTATAAAATATTGGGTTTTCTATAATTTTATATATATATATATATATATATATATATATATATATATATAAATTATAAGTTATTTATATTCATGTTAATGAATATATCTATGGATTGTAGAAAAACAGACTTAGATTTATTTGAAAGATATATTCATAAATTCATATATATAAATATATATAAGTATTTAGTTTGCTGATGATACACTCAAATCCACATTCAATACACGTTCAGCGTTCAATAACATCAAATCTTATTGAATCGAATTGTTAGAATTGGATTTAAGTGTTCACAGTGCTTGGATTATATTAAAAATCTTTTGCTGAACACATTTGTAAAGAGCTCTTATTAGCTCCCCACGTACTCCACTCAAGGGAGACAGCACACATGCCGCACACTTTGCCAAGATCCTCTTATAATTCAACCACTCGTTTCTGGCTCTGCCCTGTGGCCCGTGGCCATCGTCACTCAAGAGGCATATTCAGCCTCAAGTGGTAAGCGGCAAACGCTTCGCTTCATCACCCCCAAAAGCAAAGGAATTCCGATATGAAGCTTCTTTGGCATATAATAAAAAATGCTCAGGGTATATTTATTTGTTTTCATTTATTTTCAATAATTTCAAATTTCCATTACATTAGTTTTGCCCCCATACCCAATTTCCCCATTTTCCTGCCTGCTGCTGCTGTCTGCTGTGAAATGTGCTTTATGCCTGCGCACGAAAAACAAACAAATTCGAAGAAATTTCGCCCACGCATTTTGCTTTGATTACTAAACTAAATTTTTTTGGTCGCCTCCACCGTTCATGTAATTCGAATTGGGTACAAATATAAAATAAGCGCCATCGCTCTTACCGTATTTCTGCAGCTACTTCTTCTTCATCTTCCCTTCAGCGTGTTGGGGATTTTGCTCTTTTGCTGGTCGAAAACTTTTCTCATTTCTACTTTAAGAAACATCAATACAAACAGGCGACCTCTGGCAACTTGAAACATATTCCTGGGGTTTTACTCTACTTTTTTCTCTCCTAATATTTCTTATTTATTTATTTTTTTTTTCTTGCTGAGGGGGATTTTCTTGGTCTCAGTTTCTTGCCGAGTGACATTTGGCACTTGCTCTGAACTCGACCGAACTAAGTGAAGGCGAACAAATTTACACATCTTTTGGGCTGTATATTTCACTGTTTCTCGCTGTTTTTCCTAGTCTTGAATTTGTTTTTTGCGTCCCCGTTCCAGCGTTTGCCCTACAACTTCCGTTTCCTGTTCATTTGTTCACATTTCGCATGTCAGCTGCGAAGTTTTGGTTTCTCTTATTTTTATTTTTTTTTTTTAATAAAACTGTCAACATTTGATGTAGATTAAGAAATTATGGTGTGGTGTGTTTTCTTTTTTTGCTTAACATTAAACAGGGGTAAAAGATTGCTTAACAATCAGTCCCGGAAAGTTTTCCCAATTATTAAACAATGATTTACTGTTATCGCTTTGTTAATCATTGAGGGGATAGAAAAGCCAGAATGAGCTCAAAAATCAATTTGATAAGTGGGATTAAAGGCTTAAGCTTTTTATACCCTGATCCCATTGAAAATGGGAAAAAAGGGTATAATGTTTTTGTTAAAAGTATGTAACAGGCAGAAGGAGGCGTACCACACCCCCAAAAGTATATATATTCTTGATCAGGACGACAAGAGAAGTTGATTGAGCCCTGTCCGTCTGTCTGTCCGTCCGTCCGTCCGTCCGTCCGTCCGTCCGTCCGTCCGTCCGTCCGTCCGTCCGTATGTATGAACGCGTCGATCTCAGAACCTATAAGAGCTAGAGACTTGAATTTTTTTTTGTTAGGCGCGTATATTGGGCGCGCATATCGAGTTTGTTTCAGAAAATCGATAACTATTCCTGAATATTTGTTATCGATTTAAAACCATATGAAAAAACAGTTATGATTTTTTATCTTTTTTATCTTAAGAGCTAGAAACTCCAAATTTCGCATCTAGCTTTATGTGTATTTTTACCAATTTCGGTTTTTGTTACATTTGGATACCGGCCCCAAATTTCCCCACAATTTTGAAAATTATTTTCAGTTGCAATATATATGGTGTTTGGTCTTTTTGAAAACTAAATCAATTATCTAAATCATATGGTGAAAGTTTCATCAAAATCCGTTGATAAACACAAAAGTTATTAAACAAAATGTTTGGCTAGATCAACAGCGATTGAACTGCAAGCGCACACAGACCAGGTGGCGCTTATACATGTTCAATTTGTATACATGTGCACACATACATGCAAATGCTCGCGAACAAATTTTCTAAGAACCGCAATTGCCTTTGAGTTTGGGTCGAATTGTGTTCGAATTGTTTTTGCTACCTACTTCCAATTGCCGCTCGCCGCTGTGTGTCGCTGTGCGAATATGTTTTCGATTCTTCTTCTTTAATAGTAACGGAACAATTCTTGTGAGCTTGCAAAAGTATGCTGGCATAATCTGTGTGTCGAATTTGCTTGCATAATTCCTCTTTGATCGACATTCTTAGTACCATTGGCACATACTTAAGTTGCGTGATATGGTTGTACATACGAGTTATGGACTATATTAAGAAAACTATGGGGGGGTGGGATTAGGGTATCCCCTAGTCGGGCGCGCCGACTAGAGTTTTCTTACTTGTTTTTACACGTCTCTTACAAAAATTCCATAAGAGCTATAAGTTTATGCTCTTAATTTATATTAAAATATTGTATGCCAAAAAAAAAATCTTTTTAAAAACTTATAAATTTATAAGACATGTGTAAATTGCCTAGAAATTTCTGTAAGATTTCTTAAGCTTTAAAAATAATTCAAATTTTATATAAATATATGTGTATTTAAAAAACTTTCCTTGATTTTCTTTAATTTTATAATTACATTTAAAACAAGTAAGAAAACTCTAGTCGGCGCGCCCGACTAGGGGATACCCTAATCCCACCCCCCCTTAGTTTTCTTAATATAGTCCATAACTCGTATGTACAACCATATCACGCGACTTAAATCTATGCCAATGGTACTAAGAATGTCGATCAAAGAAGAATTATGCAAACAAATTCGACACAAAGATTATGCCAGCACACTTTTGCAAGCTCACAAGAATTGTTCCGTTACTATTAAAGAAGAAGAATCGAAAACATATTCGCACAGCGACACACAGCGCCTGCGACTGCGACACACAGCGGCGAGCGGCAATTGGAAGTAGGTAGCAAAAACAATTCGACCCAAACTCAAAGGCAATTGCGGTTCATAGAAAATTTGTTCGCGAGCATTTGCATGTATGTGTGCACATGTATACAAATTGAACATGTATAAGCGCCACCTGGTCTGTGTGCGCTTGCAGTTCAATCGCTGTTGATCTAGCCAAACATTTTGTTTAATAACTTTTGTGTTTATCAACGGATTTTGATGAAACTTTCACCATATGATTTAAATAATTGATTTAGTTTTCAAAAAGACCAAACACCATATATATTGCAACTGAAAAAAATTTTCAAAATTGTGGGGAAATTTGGGGCCGGTATCCAAATGTAACAAAAACCGAAATTGGTAAAAATACACATAAAGCTACATGCGAAATTCGGAGTCTCTAGCTCTTAAGATAAAAAAGATAAAAAATCATAACTGTTTTTTCATATGGTTTTAAATCGATAACAAATATTCAGGAATAGTTATCGATTTTCTGAAACAAACTCGATATGCGCGCCCAATATACGCGCCTAACAAAAAAAAATTCAAGTCTCTAGCTCTTATAGGTTCTGAGATCGACGCGTTCATACGGACGGACGGACGGACGGACGGACGGACGGACAGACAGACGGACAGGGCTCAATCAACTTCTCTTGTCGTCCTGATCAAGAATATATATACTTTTGGGGGTGTGGCACGCCTCCTTCTGCCTGTTACATACTTTTAACAAAAACATTATACCCTTTTTTCCCATTTTCAATGGGATCAGGGTATAAATAGCTTAAATTTTTTTACTAATGACTTAATACATTTTCCTATTCCATACCACAGAAAATTTAATGTTCAATGCTCAAATCTCAATCAAATGCCAAAATGATTTTGAAATCATTTTTCCTATGAACTTTTCACAACAAGCCAAACTTATTTGAGTTTTAAGTCTTTTATAGCATTTTCATTGCTTAACTCCGGGCAAATTTTTTTTTTGGCTGTTTCTGCATTGAGTGTGCTGCTCGTGAGCTGGCTTTTATAAGCGCATACATATGCATGAGATCATAAAGTTGGTGTGTGTCAGCGTCTCTCTGTGGCTGTGTGTGTGCGTGTGTAAGGCTGTGTCGCAGTACATTTGTTGTATATGTTAAAAAAATAGCCAAAACTAAGTGGGAGTGGCAAACAAATGTACCAAATACTCACACACATACTCTCTCCCACACACACACACACACACACACACACGCTCAAACAGTTGCATAATGGTCGACATGTGTATGCATGGAGTTTCGACGCTTCCTTTTACCAACTCTTACTGCCTCTCTTCGTCTCTATCTCCTCCCTCTCTCACTCTCACTCTTTCTCTCTCTCTCTCTCGCTCTCTCTCACTCTCGCACCGCACTCAGTCGTCAACGGTAATGAATGCATCCGGCATGCATTGAAAACTTGACTCATATTTCATAACCAAAATAAAAAGCAACAACAAGAGCAGCAACAACAACCATAACAACTGCGGGTACATTGACCATCTTGTTGCTGTTGCAATTACTTGTTTTTGTTGTTGTTTGGACAACAAAAAACCCGCATGCCCACACACAGAGAGAGAGAGAGAGAGAGAGAGAGAGAGAGCGAGAGCGAGAGCGAGAGCGAGAACTCTGATATATGAGACTTTAAGCCAGTTTTTCAGCTGTTGCGTGTAGCTATTTTATTATATTTCATCAACTATCACATTCCAAGGATTTCTCAACAACAACAATTGGAGCTTGCACAAAAAACTTCATATTTTAATGCAACTTTAGTTTTTTATTATTTTTTTTATTTTTGAATTGTGCAAATTAAATGCAAATTTTCCAACATTTTTTCACCTTTGTTTTTGGTACTATTAAAATAACGTTTTAAGTGCGGCTCAGCACACAGCTAACATGGGTAGGCCTCTGACAGCTGATACATACACATTACGGGATTATGGAAATGGAAATAACAAATATTCAAAAGTGTTATTAATTATTGACTGCAAGATGAATAGTTAAAATTATTGCGGCTGTTAAACAAATTGCGGCAAGAAATCGAGAAATATAAGTGCAATAAAATATGATTGGAATTGTATCAAAACTTTGTAAATTAATTTAAAGAAAATATTTCTAGAAACTTAAGTTAAATATAAACAGATACTAAATATTAATTATTTTATTTTATTTATTTATATTTTTTATTATTTTTATAGAAACTATTTATTAATTTATAATAATAAAGCTTTGAATTGATATAAATAAAAAAATAAATTAACACAGAAAATATTTTTTTTTTATTTCTATGTTTATTAATTTGTAAAAATTAAAAAAACTATTATTAAATATTTATGAAGTCATAGCTAGACTATTATAAGTAAATACATAATAATAATAATATACAAATAAATATTAATAAATTAATGAAAGTAAAAAGATATTAAATAAATCAGTAAAATAATCAATTAAAAATAAATTAAATTAATTCAATTATATTAAATAAATTCCATTCTTAATTCAAAGCTCTAAAACTATAATGAAAAATATAAATAAACTGTGAAAAAATGTTGAGTTAATTAAACTTCATTCTTCGAAGCTGTCAAATGAAATATGCATTGGCATTTGAAATTTAAGACGTTTTTCCTTAAGTGAATTATGAAGCCAAAGTTGTCTCATCTGAGAGCTAGTAAATGTCAAGTTGTGGTCAATCCCAAATATCAATGTCATCGGCAAACACACAAAAATGTATTAATTATGAGGCATGTGTTAGCATAAATCACAGTTCTGCTTCTCTCTTTTTCATTTTTCAAATAAATTGCAACAAATTCATGCACAAATAAGCCCTGAAATAGTTATGTGAATAGTTGAGCAAATTTATAAAGATATTTATAACACATTCTCGAACAAACATACACATATACTTTGATTACAATTTGTCATACCGAGAGCTGAAGCAAAAGCATTTACAATGCAGCTAAAGCCTGGCTGTATGCATGCGAGAAGTTACCTCTCGGAATGCATCTATTGAATGGGTAACTAGACAGAATCTGACAGCCAACGCCCACGATAACTGAAGACGATGACAAAATGGGCTGTCAGCTGTGTGGTGTGTGCTGGCGGGGGCCTTCCCATTAGATGCACCAAGTTGGAATGTCAAAACAGTAAACGGCAAATGTCTGCTAGACAAAACACAAGCACCCACAAAACCCACCTAAGGACATACCAAACTACAATAGAAAAACGAAAGAAAAAAAGTAGAAAAAAAAAATGTGAAAATGGCAGCTGCAAAGTGCAAGTTCGTGTGCTATGCAAAGTGGGAGCTATGCTTGTGACTGGGTAAAGTGTGTGCAGCGACTACATACACAGCATACATAGACTAAGGTGCTGGTTAAACAAAGCACTGCACAACAGTGCGTATGCGGGATGTGCGAGCGATGCGCCGAGACAAGTGACAGAGTAACAGGCAATTTGGTGTGTGACTCTGAGGGTACTCGACATTTGTTATGCACTGTGCAACACTTGGACTGCGAATTTACTTTATAAATATCTAAAGAAAACTAATTGAAGAGACATTTATTGTTGGGCGTAGAAAATTTATTAAATTTGTTATTTATTTAAAATTGTGAAGGCATAACAGAAAGAGAGTAGAAAATATCCAAATATATTTATTTAAAATGGAAGAGGCATATCTTAAAGAGCGTTGAAAATGTTGATTTTTATTATATGCAATTTATTTTTATTTTTTATTTCTTAAATTCCATTTAAAATTTGTTTAGTTTTCTATGCTCTAAAATATATGCCACTTCAATAAGTAAAATACGTTTAGAAATTCTTTTATGTTCTGTTACGAATTAAATTATTAAATCAAATAATGTTGAACAAAAATGTTGTATATATTATTAATATTAATTAATAATAATATTATTATTTTTAAAAAAATTTATAACAATTTAATAAACACATTTTTGTCTTATTTTAGAAAATATAGAATTCTGGTAAACACATATGGTAAAGTTATACTTCAAATAATTTGGGTAATAATAAGCATTAGTGATGAATGTAAAAGAATAAATGTAAAAAATGAAAAAAAAAAACTTTAGAAAAATTTTATTTAACTAAACAATATATTTATTTGGATTATGTTTTTATAATATCTTATTATATTATATTACAAGGGTAAAATAGCAACACTTTTTTGAATTAGCTCAAATTACTTCTGAAGCTGAGTAAAAGTCAGAGTATAGAATTTATTAGAAATGATTTAGAAACGTATATAATGGTAGTGAAAGAGTCTATGCACATATATTCCATTTCGATTTTACCATCATCGTCGAGCACTAATATCTGAAACATCTGGCAACTTATTCAGACTCATTCAAGCGTTCCCTAAAATCCTACTCAACCACTATCGATAAGAAGCTCTATCTGAAAAAGTGAGATTTCACTTCTAAAATATATTTATATAATATATAAGATATTTGCTTAACATAACTCCCAATATATACACATGAGTAGAGTATTACTATTTCGTCAGAAGAAGCTGAGAAGTACTCATAAATTTCTATATGTAAGTGCAAGCATTCAAGTTGATCTTTCAGCTGAGTTAGTTTTATGTCTACATGCACAACTCTTGGCCAGAGCAACTAATATGCGGCATTCCCTTGGCAACTATAATATCTGGCAGTTTGCTGCTTTGGCTGTAGCAGGAAGCACAACACGCTGCAAGCTGAACGCTTTACACGTAGCTAAAAACACAAAGAGCCCCAAACATTTCAAGCTATGTGTGGACATAAATTACCAAACTATCGATTGAGCTGTGGCTGGATTGAATTGCAGTTGTTCAAAAGTTGAAATTGTTTTCGCTTAAAGAGCGCAAACTGAATGGCAAAGCGTTTTCTGCACTCTTCTTGGGTAATTGCAAGAAAATCCTATTTAATCCCAGCAAATGCGACTTTATCACGCAAAAAATTATGAAATATTCTTGGAGAGGCAAATTCTTGTTCATCTACTTGTTGTTGCTGCTGCTGTTGTTTTTCCGCTTGTTTACACTTGGGCTGCCGCTGTCTCTGGCTTTTCTTTGCCGCCTGCCTTTTGGCAATATTCATAGGAAACCAAGTACAGCAAGATATAAAATAGCAAATGGCAGTCGGGGCTTGCTTGGATATTAAGTAACTCATAGTTCCTTTTTTAGCAACATCATCATTTTTGGGGGTTTCCTCGAGTGCTCTAAGCAAAACGCAATGGGCTGCTATGCTATTTCGCATTTATTGTTATTAAGTTGAGACGAGGGTTAACCCACGACCAAATGGGGCAACTGCGTAGAAAATTGTGCTGTTAATAGCTTGAATTGTGATACATGCAATTAACAAGTATTTTTTGTTGCTTGACAGTAGTTTTGTGGAGGAATAAAATTGATGTTTATAGTTTTTGAATTCTCTTAAAGCTTTGCCTTACAGTTGGAGATATTAATATAATATATATTTATATAAATATATATATATATATATTTCTATAAATATATATATATATATATATTTCTATAAATATATATAATATATAATTTGTTGAGCCTGCAAGAATCATTTGGTCTAGTTTACTTAAGAGCGGCAATTTAATTAATTCATTACAGTATAATAGATTTTAGAGTTTGTTAAGAGATTCAGGTCATTTCGTTCGTTATAGAAGAAAGATTAGATTATGATGATCTATAATATATAGTATATATATTTTATATGACATCAGTATGTTTATTTTTTTAAGCATATTAATTTTTCTTCATTTTATTTTTTATTTATTAATTCAATATTTATTTTTTTATATATATGTTTATTGCATAGTATAAAAAAGAAGTGATTTATAGATAACGATTTATATAAATTAAATTATATATAAAATACTATTTCTATCTATTTATACACTATCATATCATATTAAACTTCTTTGACAGCCCTCGTCAAGTATAGCGTGCATGCCCGCAGCTGGTTTTCCTTTTCTATACTTCAGCTTTGGTCTATGTCTTTGACTATCTCTCAATATATCTCTCTTAATTCAACTCTCTCTCTCTCTCTGTGTCTCTCTCACTCTCTCTCTCTCTCACTCCTCTCTCTCTCTCTCTCTCTCTCTCTCTCTCTCTCTCTCTCTCTCTCTCTCTCTCTCTCTCTCTCTCTAAGCTGAGCTATCCCGTGTGCTACTCCAACGTTTTATGCAGATGAATGCGCGCATTTATGAAAAATTTTGTTGTCATCGCTCAATTCGTTGATTATTGTTGTTGCTACTGTTTGCACTTGCTACTGATGAGAAATAATGTTTGCGGAAAAATAAGATTTGTTTATTTTACGAACGATTGATTTTGCCAGCCCCGCGCAACCTCGAACGACCCCAGCGCTGGCCACACAGTGATTGCGTTCATTCTGTATCTTTTGCTTGTCACTTGTCCGCGCTTCATTTTGTGCAGCTTAAAAATTAATTATCGCCGGTCTCTGTCAAGCTCCGGCGAGCTCTGCCGGGCTCTGCTGTCAGTTTTGTCGTTGTCGTTTGTTTTTCATCTCTCTCTCTCTATATATATTTATATAAATATCTTTATATTTTTCATTTTTTATTTCATTTTCTTTTTCAATTTGTGTTGCCAAGTTTTGTAAATATTTCGTCAAAAAGTTTTTGCCGGACTTTGCGTAAATCTTCTACAAAATTAACTTCGATTTGTGCGCTTTTTAGTCTATTTTGCCTTTTATAGACATATTTATATATATATATATATGTTTTTTTTATGTCATTTACTTACCCGGCACGAACATCAAGAGCAGCAGCAAAGCCAGCCAGCATATGCAGCTGGTGCCTGCTGTTGTTGTTGTTGTTGTTGTTGTCTGGCCACGCCCACGCTGCCCACAGGATGATGGCATTGTGCTGGCTGTTGTCCTGTTCGTCCTACTGCTTAGCATTTGCATGCGAGCCTGCTGCCAGTTCTTATGCAGCATTGACAACATCATAGCTATACAATAAACCTAGTTTTTCTTTCACTATATATATGTTAGATATATATATATATATATATATATTTCTATTTCTATATCTATATCTGTATATATATATTCTTTTATAGTTCTTTTAGTTGCTCTTTGTATTGTGTCTGGCGCAGCGGCGGGCGCTTCCTTTGGGCGGACGCCTTATAAATATATATTGGCCAATAAATGTCAATTGTATTTGAGCCACTTTGTGGGGCAACGTTGTCTGGCTGTCTATATTTCCTATTTATATCAAGTCAGCGAAAGCAACTGCAATTATAAAGAGGTTAAACATGGGTTAAGTTTTTTTATTGTGGCCATATTAAAGCACAAATTAATGAAAACATATTTTTAAACTACTTTAACTATTTACTAAATTTATGCTACATTTAGAATTGTTCGATTTTGTTTTGTAGTTAGCTTCAGCAATTAAAATTATAACATTTTATCAAAAAAAAAATTATTTTATTTTTAGCTTAATTTAAATATAAATTGTTAAAAATTGTAACGGCCAAAAAAACTTCATTCACTTTTGCAATTGATTCCCTGAAAAAAGTATCGAATCATCAAATTAGTTTTTAAAATGCTTTATTCATTTTTGCTTTCATTGAGTTGATTCTGTAATGATTGTATAAGCTCAGAGCTGCAGTGCTTGGTCCACTTTTGTCTCGTCCACTATCTCTCTCTCTCTCTCTCTCTCTCTCTTTTCATTTTGATATCTCCATGGGCAGCCATCTCTTTGCTGAAGCTAATGCCCATGCAAACACTGAGATTAATGCAATTAACGCAGCACTTTAATTAAAAATCACTCCAAAGGCAAATGCACACATGCAATCCACACACTTCTTTGCTTCCACACACACACACACACACACACATACAGACACCCCAATTCGATTCCATTTCAACCCTAATCCGCGTGTGTTGCTGCAAATGAAAATATAATAGTATTAACAGCCAGCGGCTAACAAAGGTACACAAAAGAGAAAATTACAAAAAAAAAAAGAAAATGGTAAAAACCAAAGAAAACTTACAAAAAAAAAAAAAAAATATTTTAAATTACAGAAAAAAATAGCTGCAAATGACAGTTGCTATTAAGCGTATACCCTATGCTGGCATTTAATTGAAATTACGCATATCTACAGCCCGCATGCATATTCCTTCCTGCTGCTTGCCCTTGCTTAAGTACCATTTCCTAATTGTCTTTTGCGAGCGCATAAAAAAAAGAAAACAAATTTCAATCCACACTTTAATTATTTTTGTCAGACTTTACACATTTAAATGAGAGAAATAAACCCACACACACATATGTGTGTGTGTGTGTGTGTGTGTGTGGCTTTGTGATTGTGTGTGTTTGTTTGTGTTTGTATTTGTGGCACACTCTCCCGGGCGGCTCCTTTTTCGGCTTGTTTTTGTCGTTAAAAAGTTTTTCGAAACGCTTTTGGCAATATCATTTTCATTCGTTCTCATGCCCATTTCCACAATTTTCCATTCGCAATTACAACAAAACGTGAGATACACACACACACACACATACACATACATATGCATACAGCCATTTGAACACTTCGCTTCGCTCTATCTCTCCCTTTTGCCTTCAACTCTTTGTTTGGTGTTCCCTTCTTGCATTGACTTTTTTATGCATTTAAATGCTGAATTTCTTATTTATTTATTTATTTATTTTTTTTTTTTTTTGGCTTGGTTGCAGCAGAAAAAAAAGAGAGAAAAAGTGCAGCCAAGTTTCGCATTAAAAGGGCTGCCAATGCTGAAAAGAGACAGCTGCTGACACTGTCGCTGTCTGGCTCGCTCTCAATTTAAGGTAATGAGCACATACAAAGTGCAATTAAAAGCTTGTTGCCAAAAATGCAGTTCTCCGCATATTTCTTTGCACTCACTGCCGAAGGGTATTAATGCTGATACATGCTGTTTGTCAGCTGTTATTAGCTGCATCATTTCTTACAATAAAATTAATTAATGATGGTAAAGGAAAAACTTCTGTATTTAAAAGAAAGAAATAATTTAATAATATATTTTTAAATGAACTATAATAGAATTAAAAATCAATACATCCAATTGCTAAGTGAGTGTATTATAGTTTCGTGATGTTTTTTCCCCCAGCAAACATTTAATTATTTTTTTTGTGCTTTGCTTTTATTCAGTTGCTTTCAACGCGCGGCGCTTCGTTATTCTGTGCCGAAGCTAGTTGCAAAGTATGCAAGGGGCATTAATGCGCTTTATGGCCAAAGTCGACGGCGCATGCATTTAACGAGCCTTCCAACATGAACCCAGTTAAGTGCCGAGACAAACTACAAACAAAGAACAGCAAGAAAAGTCCTAAATAAGAGGTTGAAAAAGAAACAAGCGAAACAGAGATTAAGAAATACAATTAGGAATTGCCATGGAATTAAATGATTGTATCAGAAAAATTGTTTTTCTTAAAAAAAAAAAAATAAATAACTAAAAGGATTTAGTATATCAATATCGTTAAGTAATTCAATAAGAATTTATTCTTAATATTAATTAAAAAAAAAAAACCAGATACAAATATATTTAATGATGAAAAATATATAAATTTAATTTTAAATTAAAAATAAAAAAGTTTAGTAATAAATTAACTTAAACTAAAAATATAATTAAATTAAAATCAACAAAGAAGTTAACAATTAGAAAGAAATATAAACGTATTTTTTACACAAATAAAAAATAATTTTGTACACAAATTAGTAATATGTATACAAATAAAAATAATAAAATTAAAATAAATTTTTGAGTGGAAAACAAACATAAGTGAAAATTTATAATGTTTATACAAATAAAAATAATAAAATTAAAATAAATTTTTGAGTGGATAACAAATATAAGGAAAGATATAAACTTTTCAAATTACATATTTTTTTTCAAATTACATATTTAAATAAATAATATAAAAAAAACTTACATTAGGATTAAAATTTTAATGAAGCGTTTTTGAATTAAATAGGTAAAGTAGACTTACCTAAAATAAAAATAAAATAAAAATTATATAATATTTTAATCAAGGAAATAGTCGTGTTTTCATTTAAATCAATGAATATTGCAAAGAGTAAAAATTCATTTAACATGAATTTCTGCACAGATTTATGTCATGTTTATTTAAATGTAAAAAAATAACATTGATTTCCATAATTTATTGCAAATTGTAACATCTGCAACAGCAATGCTGACAACAGTCTGCCCCCCCGCCAGTGCCGCTTTTTGTGCCTATCAATCTCTGCGTAACACTGCGTATGCGTAATCTGTATTAGACTTGAATGCTTTGCATATCTTTTTCGTTTCATTTCGCTGCTCGTATCGCATGCTCAGTGCATTTCCGTTGCCATATCAGAAGCACACACAAATCTATATTTTCTTTTATTTATGCAAATAAATAACAAAATAAAAGCTCAGTGCACAACGAGAGCTGAGCAGCACTCAAAACGACGTCATCAAAGTCACACAAAACTTCAGCAGCACAGCTCAAAGATATATTTCTTGTTGTAGTTGTTGATGGTAGTTTTTCTTTTTCTGTATTTTTTGTCTCTTGCATCTATCTGTTGCAGTTCATTGACTTTGCAGTTGCTGCTGTTTGGTGTTGTTGTTTGGGGTTTTTGGTTTTTATATCCAAGAGTTTGTATTTATTTCTTTGCCTGGTTGCCACGGCTCACTTATTTCATTTCCCAGTGCCTTGCGGTCTCACAATTGTGTGCATATTTTATTTAAACGATTTCTCTCTCACTACGTCTATCTCTCCCTCTCACTCTCTCACTATCTATCTGTTTTATGGAGACAACGACAGTACGACATGTATGACATGCGTTTTTTCTACAATTTTCTGTTTTTCTTTATTTATTTATTTACGTTTCTTTTTTTTTTTTTTTGCTGTTCTGATTTGCTTGCTTGACTTTGTGGGTCAAGCTTTGGGTGAAATGTTTTTGATGTTGTTATGTCCTGAGCCCCACAGCCTGCCCCCACTGGGATGACGCAGCGGGCAAACACTCTAACAGCAATTACATGTGTGCATATGTTATATATAGTGAACATTCAGTTGTATCAGGTTGATATCTTTGAAAATTGATTTGGATAACATTTAAATTAGGCTTTTCACCCAGCTTATTTCATATGCACATTTCGAAGTAGTAAGAGTCGATTTGGCATCACTTTTCTTTGAGTTTGCTACGCTAGGCTCATATTAAATGAGGTAATGAAAGTGAAATATATATATATATATAAATATATATACGTATATTTTATATCTTGAATCACTTTTCTGTATGTCAAAAAAATAGATGTTTTTTATTTGTAAATTAAGTAATTAAAATTTAAAATATTTTTTTTATTATATAGATTGATTTTTTGTTAACTGGGAGAAAGATGAATATATGAAATATATTTTTGCTGGTTGGAGTGTATTTTAATTTATTTTTTTTTGCCTCATTTCAAGGGAAGAGAATACAATTAAATTAATTATAAAATTTAATTTAATTTAAAAGAAATATATAATATTAAACATCTCCAAATTTATGCTAAAAAAAACTAGCTATACTTTTTTATATAAAAAAATAAATTAAAATATAAAATAAAGAAAAAAAGAAAAGAAAAAAAAATAAAATAAAGAAAATACCAAATTAAAATGTATGATATTTTATTTATAAATAGTTTTGAATTAGTTTCTTAATTGGTGTGATTGAAATATTATACTGAAAATTATTTTAAAGTTATTAATTAATAATTTATATTTTCTCGGACAATGATAACTTGTATGAGCTCCCATATACACTTATTTATTTATTAAAGTTATTAAAGAAATCTTCTTTTTTTTTTTTTGTTTATTTAGAGTTTCTATTTCAAACTAATTTTTTCTTGTCATTCATTGAATTAAACCTTTCTCTTGAATTAAACATTCCTTTATTTTTATTGTTTATTCTCTTCTGCAAATGCAGAACAAGATCTCTATTTAGAAACTTTTGGAACTCTTCTAAAATAATTTTAGTGTCTTTTAGTTTTAAATATTTTTTTTTATAACTATTGATTGTACTTGTCTGCTTCTTACATATTTGTCAGTTTCTTTCTCCTCAGACAACTTTTTGTGAATTTTCTTAGGTTCATTGTGTAAAGTTTTAATTTGAAATATTTCAAGATTCTCTACAACTTTACAGGCTTTTAGTTAGTCTCGACAGTCGACATTATACAAATTTCTCTATCAATCAATTGCATTTTTCTTAAAAATACCTTTCATTAACAATTTTGCGTGGCATGTTTCGGTGTTTTCTCTGTAGGAGTTGCCTTTGTCGTAGTCGTAGTCGTTGTCGTAGCTGTCGGAGCTGCCAACCTTTCTTAGACCACAGAATCTCATTACGAACCTGCTCGCGTTCTCTTTCGCTCGCACATTTGTCGCTCTCTCTGTCGCACAGTGTATCTGCGTTTTTGCTATTTTGCAATTAAAACTTTCATTAAAGTAATTAAAATTGCAACAAAATCAACAAAAATACAATCAAAATCTGCTTGCAGGGCGAACTGAACGTAAGCGAGACGGGGCCAGAGGCGAGCGGGGCGAGAACATTGTGGTTAGAGGTTCAGGGCCTTGACAAATACACAAAAATGCAGTTAAAAATGTGGACGAGGGGACAGACGGACAGGGGGGGTGTGTGGCGAAACAAAGACAAAAGTGTGACAAATATAAACAGGAGTGTAAATAAAATGGCAAAATGTAAGTGACGGTGGGGCGAGGCAGGGCGGAGGATGCAAGTGGGGATAATAAAATGTGGTAATTGTAAATAAGTGGAAAATGAATACGAGCACAAGGGCGGCGAGCGTGGGCGTGGGCGTGGGCGTTGGCGTGGGCGTGGCGTGTGCTAAACAACAAACGTAAAAGTAACATTTAAAATTCAAATTAAACGACTGGCAAAGCCACAAAGGATTGACATGAAGTTACTGCCACGGTAACCAGCAGCCGGCAGCCGGCAGTCGGCAGCCCGAAGCAACAACAGAAACAGGAGTTAACCACAGCTGGCAGCTGTTTTAGCAGGCACTGTAGCAGCAGAGCGCACTGCTGCAGTTGACAGCTGCAATGCATTTTAGCATTTTTGCTATTGTTTGCATTTAAGTTTGACATTTGCAGCGCAAACAAATATGGAATGAGTGAGTGAGTGAGAGAGAGAGAGACAGAGAGAGAGAGAGAGAGAGAGTGATAGAGAGAGAGAGAGAG
This sequence comes from Drosophila mettleri, assembly GCA_035047625.1. Lineage (NCBI taxonomy): Eukaryota > Metazoa > Arthropoda > Insecta > Diptera > Drosophilidae > Drosophila > Drosophila mettleri. The sequence goes on from JAWNPI010000018.1 coordinate 11,605,304, forward strand.
AAAGCGTCTGTTAATTGCGTAATTTTCAATTAATTTGTAAATAATTTGTAAACACTCGACAAAAACAACAACAGCAACAACAATACCAGGCAAATGCTAAAAATTATATATATCGCAAATATATATATATATATATATATATATATATATATATATATATATATATATATATATATATATATATATATATATATATATATATATATATATATATATATATATATATATGTTGTCAGTATTCAGCTTTCAAACTGTCATTGTTTCTTTTTTATTTGTTTATGCTTAAAATGCAGCAAATTAATGAAATTTGCCAAATTAGTTTATTGCCTGGCAGCAGTCTAATTAGTAAATGATAATATAGAATCCATTTAAATATATAATACGCAATATTTTTGATTTTATGGCCACATAAGTCCATCATGATTAGCTTTTAGCAATAGTAACAAATAAAATATATTCAATATGATTTTGATATTTTTGGTTTAGTTTGTTCGGCTGTGCATTTTTGTTAATATATTTTAGCTATATGAGTGAAAGTTTCTCCAATTTATTTTAGACATAAATTACATAATTTAAATACATTATAATATATATTTAGAGCTATTTACCAAATTCTGCAGGCTGCTTTCGTTTACTTTCGCTCACAATTTCAATGAGCTGTATGAGAATCTGGAAGCTTTGGCTGTTGTTTACGCCCAAGTACTTTGAATTCATATTTACATGCCAGCAAGAAAACTCCAAATTCAAAACTCAAACAGCAGAGAATAAAAAAAAAAGAAAACTGAAGCTGCTGCTGCTGCTGCCACATGTGGCGTACGCCTATGAGCGGGTGCTTGTGCGGAAATAAAAGATTTCACAAAACATTGCACAGTCAATGCCTCAGCTAGAGCAGCACAGCAAACAGCTTAGCTACGCCCAACGCCTTCTTGTTTTGCTTCTTATTCTTGTGTTTTTTTTTTTTTTTTTTTTTTTTTTTGAGGCAACTTAACACGAATGAAAAATGGGAACTTCTTAAAGCGAGCCCAAGTCAAAAGCTGTAAAAAATGATAAACGCTTCAACTGATGACACATTCAGTTTCACACACGAACGACTTTCAATTTACATTTGATGTTTTATGTTTGCCAGCATTTACGAAAAAAAGAAAGCGATAGAAAAAAAAATATCACTCATACGCACCCACGCACAAAGGGCAGAAGCGAGAAGCGTGGCGCGTCTGGCAAACGCACAACAAAAAAAAAAAAAAAAAAAAAAAAACGAAAAGAGCCCAAAAACCCAAAAGGAATCTAGACGAACTAACCAAGCAGCGACTGGTCGACGGCTGCCGATGGGGTCCTGAAACGTGGGGCAGACGACGCCGGTGCCAAGCAGACGACAACAGCAACAAACGGCAAAAGACGCTGACAAGGCGAAGGCTGTGCAAATAAACGAATAATATTTCTGTGCTTCGACAATGAGCAGAGGCAGCATAATGTTATATGGAATATATGCTATTTGTATGTTATAAGAAGTGGAATATCTCAACATGCATGCAGCATGGAAAATATTATAAAGTCAAAATAAATATAAGTAAAAAATACCACGAAATATTCTAGCTGGCTTGATAAATCACAAAAAGAAAAATATATAAAAAAAAAAAAAAGCACGAACTGAACTCAATAATTCGCTTGAGCTAATGTGAACTGGATTTGAGTTGGGCAAAGGATTAAGGCTAGACATAAGTTTGAATGCTGTTTGAGGTGTGCTTAGAACACATTGTGTTTACCTAAGAGTAAAGGAGCTGCATTCCAGACGGCTCAACTAATACATACCCTAAAACTTCAAGCTAATAAAGCGTCTTATAGAAAGATTCTATATGAATGCTTTTAATATGATAACTGTATTTCACTAACTGCTTAAGTTATCATTAGCATTTAGGTAGCTTAAAATTTATATATAGTTTCAAATTTTCTATTTGATATATATAAAATGAAAATTTGGAAATATATAAAATTTATGCATATTAAAATTAATTGAGAACAAAATTTGACTCAATTCTAAATTTAAATTAAATTTCATCCTAAATTTAGTCGTCTTAATTTTAAGCATCTCTCTCCACATGAGTCGACTCTATTATTTGCTTAGTCCATTAAGAGCTAACGATGGATAAAAAGTATAGAAAATATAAGCGCTGTAGCAACTGGCATTAAAGAAGACATAGAAAATTGAATTTTAAGTCAATATGTGAAAAATAAATAGTCAAAATTTATCGAAAATATGAAAAGAAATCGTCGAAATTTAGTACTTATCATTGCTACAAAAGCTAGTCAAAATTTATCGAAAATATAAAAAGAAATCGTTGAAATTTAGTTCTTATCATTGCTACAAAAGCTATGTTGGATGAGTCATTAAATTACTAATTTAAATCGTCATTGAAGGCTTTAATTCAAATACAATTTAAGATGACGAAAATTTTAATGCCCTTTTCACTTGCTTTTTCTTATATTTAACTTTCAACTCACTATTTGGGCATCTTTTCTTAATTGCTCTGCTTCATACAAACTTAGAATAAAGTTACATCTACCAAATTTATTATCCTAAAAATAAACCAAAAAATTCCTCTTTTTTAATTTGTTGCTAAATTTAAATATATTTCAACTAAAATTAGCTTAGATATTTTTTATTTATACAACAATTTCAGTTTCTTTTTTGCAAGAGCTTGGAACTTGCACTTAATCAAGGTGGCACGTGTTTCGTTCTATTGCCTTTATTATTATTATTTTTTTTTTTTTTTTTTTTGTGAAGCGATCTAACTCTCCCTCTCTCTCTCTCTCCCTTTCTGTCTCTAAATTTCTTAATCCAGTCACAGGTCCTGGGCTCGCCCTCTGCTGGGACCACAATATTGAGCGCTTGAGTATCTCATTTTCAATGAGTACTTGTCAACGTTTCACTTCTTGGCTATAATTTGCTTGACAAGCCACAAGGCTCGACATTGCCGCTGGCTAACTCAAAGAGCACTTGAATCTGAGGCGCGCACACAACAAACTACGCCCACTCACACACACACACACACACACACACGCACGCACACAGCATGCGGTCAGAAAACAAAAGCCAAAAGCTCAAAGGCAGTTGCCAAAAATTGCCCATAACGAGCACTTGAAGACAAATGTGACATGGCACCAAGTTCAGAGGCATTTGCAAGGATACCTTTTCAATAGCAGCGCAAGGTATATATATATATATATATATATATATATATATATAAATATATATATATATATATATATATATATATATATATATATATATTTATTTATTTTTAAAGTGCACTTAAAGCTTTGGTCCAACCATTTGTCCCGATGAAGGCAAACGTCACATAAGTTACCATTTTTACCTAATTTATACAGCTGTCTGTGTGTGTGTGTGTGTCGTCCGTATCCACTTGAATCCATATAATTGCGCTTATCTCTTGGCGCACACTCAACTGCCAGCGTCTCAATATGTTTCTGCTATGAAATGAAGTGTCCAAAATGTGCTGCGGCTTCTGTGGCCACTTCTGAAGGACAGAGCCAAAGTAGCAAATAGCAACGCAACCCAAAGAAGCAAAAAAAAAAAAAAAAGTAAAAAAAAAAGAAATGAAAATAAAACCTGAGCAAAAATTGTTGTACATCTATTTGATTTAAAGCGAAATACCTTTTTTCGTTTAGTCAAGTAGTTGGTGTTGTTGCTGGTGTATTATTTACTTACTTGTGTGTCTTTTATTTTTTTTTTTTTATGTATTTTTTGTTGCTCTTTGTTTGCTTTGGTGACATTTTTATATTGTGTGTGTGTATGTTTTCACTCGGCGCGCCGCAAACTTTTTGGCATGCCACCAATGAGATTATCTTAAGTGGGCAACCATTTTTCTACGGGCAACTGTAGTCCCCAAGAAGAGTGAGAGTGAGGGGCAGAGAGATAGAGTGATAGAGGGAGGGAGAGAAAGATTGAGAGAGTGTACTCGACCCGCACAAATGCAGTTGAGCTTGATTCGATTCTGTGCGATTGCTAAATAAGTTTTGAGTGGACATCAAATATATATAAAGGAAAAAAATAAATACAGTTTTCATTTAGAGAAACTTAGAGAAACACAAGTATTTGGCAAGCATTAAAATTACTATAAAAAATTTAACCATAAAAAAAAATAATAAAACATTTATTGCTGATTAAATTGGTTAATTTTTCATTAAAAAAAGTCTTAGGTGTTTAAAAAAAAAATAAATAAAAAAAATGATTTATGTTGTTTGGCAAGATATAATTCGATTAGTAAAGGAAATTTGTATTTCACTTTCAACTATTTTTTTTACATATAAAATATTGAAAAATATGTGATAGTTTTAGTTTCTATAAAAATTATATTAAAGTATAATTAAATAATTTAATTACTTTAATTATTTTAATGAAATTATACGAAAAAATTAAAGTTAATAAAGGATAAATAATTATGTTAGGCAATTTCTAAATATGCAATCAGTTGGAAAAATTACAAAAACTTTTTTAAGTGGAGAATTATTAATGTTTAAATTCATTTAATAGTTTAATTTAATTAAATTTAACTACCAATATTTTGTATATAATGCTCGACTGCTCTATATTTTGGCCTAAAATTAATATACTATTCAATAAATTTCGATCACCATATACATATATATATTAATACCCTTCGATAAAAGCCACTCTTAGATCCCAGTCCCTTACTTGACAGTGTGTGCTATTCTACTTAAAACAAACTCATACATTATCTCTTAGACATATTGTTTTCTTTGACTTAAAGCCATGTAAAATATTCATCTTTATCTGTAGTCTGCAATTTTCGTGGGGCAGCTGTCGTCACATGCCCTTCGTGCTCTTAATTTACCCATGCTCCGCAGCGGAAAGCTTCAAGTGTGAACACATATTATAATAAACGCCTCAATTGTTGTGCAGTCATCTGTGTAATTTATGTTTAGCTAATGTTCAGGCATCGATGAGCTTGTCAGCTTTTGTGAATCACAACATACCCACACACGCACACACACACGCACAGACTCACATTTAAGTTAGCTTGTCCTGTCCGCACACACACATAGACATTAACTCCCATCGAGCTGAAATGACGTTAAGGTTGCTTCGTTGAGTCTAATAGACTTTCATGGCAGCCGACTGTGAGTTGACTTCGACTTTGCCCCAGTTTCAACCAGTTTTAGAGTCGACTCGAGGCAGAGTCCTGTGGCTCACTAAGCTGCAGGCGCACGGTAAGCGAAATCCTTTGCCATCCACTTTGCTCTGGCATTTTATAGAGCTCGCTCGCCTTTGCCTTTTTGCCCCTTTTTTTTTGCTTTTTCGTAGACATGTTTCAATGATTTCTTATTTTTTGCCATGGAACGAAACTGTTGCGCTATTTTCTCGTTTGGAGAAATTCAATTTTTATCCACTATATAAATGGGGTATTTTAGTTTGGCAGTTTTTATAGTAAAAGCCAGTTCTTAAGATAAATATGTGAATACAAGTTGGCGTGGGTCATTAACAAACAGAATAAAATACTGTTATTACATTTGTAATAATGAAAAAGATTTTAGAAAATAGAGAAAAAAATTTTATTAATTTTGTTATTCAATAAATAAATATATAAAAATGTAATATTTTATGTATCAATAAATTTGTATACCCAAATAAAGCTTATAGTGTTTTTTTAAGTATTTAAATATTTAGAAAAATATTTGTTACTATATGATTAGCTCTGCTAAATTATTAAATCTTAATGCTCAGATAAGGAAAAATATATTGAAAAATCAATAGGCATATAAATATATATGAAATATAAAAATACATATCATTTAAATATAAAATATATAATCTTAGAGCTTAGATAATGAAAATATATATTTAATTATTTGAAAAAAAAAAAAAAAAACATATAAATATATAAGTAATATATAATTGCATATGGTATAAATATGAAATATATTAAAATTTAATAATAATTAAATAAATAAATTTATTAAAGCTTTAGATGTTTACTTTAGTTAAGTATTAATTATTTCTTAATGTATTTCTATATTTTTATGTAATATATTTTTATTTAAATAACTTATATATTTATTTTTCAAATAATAAAATATATTTTTCCTTATCTGAACCAGGGGTATTTCAGCTGCCACACTTTAGCACATATCTTTGCTGTCATGTTTTTGCCCACTTTTTTATATATTTTTCTATTTTTTTTTTTATTTTATTTGTCGCTTGTCTCGGTGTTAAATCATTGATGTGTGAAATTTGTGCAAAAACGAAAAAAGGTCTTCGACATGTGAAACTTTTGATCGATATTCCGTTGCAGTTTGCTCTTTGAGTATTTTTTTTTTTTTTTTCTATTTGTGGTATTTTTTTGAGACTGAAATCAGGTTAGCATTGAATTGAAACTCCTTATAGCTCTGTATGTTTGAGCTGTATGCTGGCTTCAGATACTATTACACTTTCGTCTCTCGCCTCAACAACAACATCGAAAAACTTTTTCGATCCGAAAAAAATTTCGGTCGTTTCACTCACGCAAGCATTTTTTTATTCGGGTAAGTCGTCCAGCAAATGTTGTACAAATTTTAGGGGATATATTTTTCAATTGTTTGGCTAGTTGAATTTCTATTGCACGAAGATGTGCTGTGGTCCCTGTGGAAGCGTTTCTTATGCCTTGGCCTATGGCCCCGTTGGTCCTGCATTGCCTGCGATGAATTACAATAATTGCTGCTGTGGTCCTTGCCCGCCATGCGGTCCTTGGACCTGTCCACCCAACAGATGCTGCTGCTGCGGTGAATGCGGGTGTTTCGGACCATTCTATTAAGCCCTTTCGGGGCCCAATCCAACCAATCGATTGAACTGTTCATATCAAATTATGTATGCTTGCGTGAGAGGGCGACGGAGATTTTAAATATTTTTTTTGGCCCATTTCGTGTACTACCTCAAAAAGTTTAATGTTTCCTTAATAAAAGTAACATCAAATTTGTTTGCGTTTTATTGGTTATGAAATTTTTATATGCGTGAAAATTTTCACATGCCAAAAATGCAGGTAAAATATTAATTTACATTTAAAATGTGAATGAAAAAAATAAAAATAATAAATTAAAAAAAAATTTAGCTGAGCTTTATTAAAAAAAAAAATTAAAACATTCAACTACAAGCGCAAATTTTATTTTATTTTAAAAATGCTAAGCAGCCAGAAATATTACCATTAAAAATGGGCTTTAGCATAATGAAAGCATGGAATTAAATTAATGCAGAAACTTTTTGTATATATTTAAATTATTATTTAATATTAAACGCTTTGTTCTTTGTTAATCTGAAAACAAAATTTTTCTATTATGCTCTTATAGCCATTAAAAATTGAATTTTAGAGTATGTTGGTATAGTGAAGATGTATATAATGGCTAATTTTAATGCTTGATATTAATAGTTGGTATATCAGCTCGAAAGGTCTAGGGTGTCTCTTGGTCGAACCCTCTCGAAAAGAGTTAATTTTTTATGTAATTTATATTTTTCTATGTTAGCTCTGCTAACATCTCCCCAACACGTAAAAATATTCGAAGTATTCGCAACTTTGGAGCGTCTTGTATAGTCGAAAGGGACCCAAAGAATGCAAATCGGGATTCAATTGATTTAATGAGATCAACATATGCTCTGAGCAACGATTTTTTCGGTATTCATAACCGAAGTAAAGCACAAATGTGTTAAAATGTTTTACTTATTTGTATTTAATTATAAAACATTAAAATCTATTATTTTCAGATGTGCGGGCGTTACAAATATTTTCTATGCATTCTTTTTGGCAGCGATATCTGGATTACATTTCACCTTGTCGTAGGCCATTTGCCAATTATCTTTGGCCTCTTTGAAGTGCTGTGAAGGTGTTTTTGCTAATGTGGGAAGATCAATGCATGGCGTAACTTCAACAGTAACATTTTGATGACGCATACAGTGGGCGCGACTGCAGCTGGTGTCCTTGGCAAAACATTTGTCATGGGGACCGCATGGCGTGGGTATGAAATCCCGACCAGTAAAGCGTAAAGTGGACAAAGGTGGATTGTTGCTTGCCAGACTGTACGAGGCGCAAGCCCAGCCACCGCACATCTTGGTCAATAGATTTTTGCGCCTTAGCTAAGTGAACATTGTTATGAATGCGAATATATTTCTATAAATATATATATATATATATATATATTTCTGGACTTACTCTTGTTACTATAAAATTTTGAAGTGAGCTGTGTGCTCACAACACAAAACTAGACTGTTTTTCTTTTTTCGTTAAATCTTGACGGCACGTTGTCGACTTGAAAATGTTCTTAAAATTTCAAGGCCAGCTTTGTTCAAGTTGTAGGCAGCTAGCTAGTTGGCAGTTCGTAGAGTGCCTCGTGTTAGTTCGTTTGTTACCAACCGCAACCGCAGCAGCCGCCGCCACAGCAACCGCCGCCGCCACAGCCACCTGCGGAGCAATTGTCAAAGATGCCGCAGGGCGTGGGCGCAAAGCAGCGACCCGTATACCGCATATTGGACAAACGATGATTGTTGCAGGCAATGCTGTAAGAGGCACACGCCCAACCGCCGCACATCTCTGCTACAACTTGAATTTGGGGTCGGTCGTTTCGAGTGCTTTTGTTAAGCGACAAAACTTACAATTTGCAGTATTTTAAGTTTTTTCTGAATTTCTCGGCTCTAAAAGCAAACGAACATGGAACTAAAGCGTGTGCCGAACAAAATTTGGATTTAGCCAAAGTTTTGGTGTTGCCCGCTCCGAATGGGGAATACGAATGAGAACAGTTCTCGTTGTGTCGTTGTCGGCAGCGTAACTCCGGCTGACAGCTGTTGACATGTCCAGCGCCGCCAACTTGGACAATTGAAATCTCAGCGACAGGTCGAGAGCAGCCCGGCCGGACAGTGAAGCATTCAGCTAAGGCTACGGCCGGTCCAGGCCAGACCATTTCGTAAATCTTGCCAAGTCCTGTTGAAATCCACGAAAATCTCGCACATAGCGCATGAGGAAAGAACCAAAAAAATACACGGAAAAATATGCTAAAAACAGTGGCAGCTAAAGTGAAATTAATCCAACAGCCGCCGGCACGGCCACAGTGGTTGCGCTTATCAAAAATGAGCTTGAATTTGATCATGGTCTTCATGGTCTTGATATACTCGTATATATTGTATATATTTCATGACCTTTTTGAAATAGAAATTATTTATATTTATTATAAAATATAAAAAAAAAATTAAAATTATTTTTTCTATAGCGTTTTTATTAAATTTTACTGTGAGCTTCAGAAAGTCGTGTTTTTAATAGATCTTTTTTTCTCTCTATTGAATGTTTCTTTCTTTTAAACATATATTAATTTTTAGTCTATAGCATTTACATTTAATTATTCTTGTTTGTTATTTTCGAATTAAATTTATTTTATTGTATTTGTCACAAATTTTCAAAAATCAAATTTATTTGTTTTCTTTATCTATTTTTTTTTTTTTTCTTAATTGTAGCAAAAAACAATTCAAAGTAAAACTTATTTTTTTTTTTTATTTATAGCACAAATATATTCCGCTTAAATAAAATGAACGAAAATAACAATAAATTCTACATAAATACTGAAATAACAAAATTTATTTATCTTGCAATTTTTTAAATATTTATTTATTTAAAATATATACAATCAAATTAATAATTTCTTTTTATAGATTTTTAATTAAGTATATTACAAAATATATTTATTTTAATTTTTCAATTATATATTTTGTTAGCAAATTATTATTTTTTAAATATAATTAAAATACATTTGTTATTATATAATTAAATAACACATTAAAATAAATATATTTTGTAATATACTTATAAATTAATATTTAATAAGTAAAAAAATTAAAATAAATATATTTTGTAATATACTTATAAATTAATAAAAATAATAGCTAATTTTATATATTTCAATATTATAATTAATATATTTGCGTTATAAGCTAAAAACGGCGTATAAATCTTGGCCAGATATTAATATGTGATATATAATAATCAAATTTAGTTAAACGAAATACTATTGGCATTATAGCCAATAAATTTCATATAATCTCACTGAGTAGCTGTCCTTATATTTCTAAACGTCTGTTATTAAAAATCAATAAGAATTCTTTAGGAATATATCGTTTTTGAACCACTGTGCAGTCAGCACGCAGTTGGCATGCAAAAATCTCTCACACAAGCACACGCACACACACACACACACACACGTGGACATGCACTCCGAAGTACCACCAGACAATCTATGTTACATTTCTTCTTTTTTTTTCGCACTACACTCGTAGTGCACTTTCAGGTGGTGCTCGGCCGAGCCCAGACAATCAATTACATTAGCCCCACTGACCCAACCAACCGCAGCGGCATGCCCGAAAACTGAGTTGGGCACCTTTGAATGCGGCGCTGCACACGACCCACTCGTGCGGTCGTGAGGGGTGGGGAGAGTGGGCGACACAGTTGTTAGAGGCGTGGCAGTTGTCTTGGCAAAGCCAAAGAGGCGACCGCAAGGCAAATAGAAATTTGAATCAAATTTAATAGTTTGCCAGCGACTGAGGTTAGCTGACAGCTATTAAGGCTTGGCCGCAGTGGGAAGTCTCTCTCACTCTCTCCCTCTCTCTCTCTCTCTCTCTCTCTCTCTATCTCGAGTTAACCAGGTGTCAAGTGTCATGTGTCATAACTATAAATTTTCGAGGTGTTGGAAGCAAAGGTACCCAAAATCCAAGTGTTTTGCTAATCGAGACCAAAAAAGGTGCTAAATAATACCAAAGGCAGTTGTCACAACTGCTCATCATATTTAGCACATTTTTTGCGTGGCTTATTTGCAAAGTGGTAGAGATCGGATAGGCGAAGCGCGACGCCGAAAGCTGTTCTTAACCAGAGAAGCGTAAGGAATACATTTTAATGCCTTGCCCGCCTAAATGCCGAGCAGGCATAATCTGTGGACCCTGCGGGCCGTGTGGACCTTGTGGACCGTGTCGACCTTGCGGTCCATGCGGCTCGTGTGGATCCTGCGGCAACAGCTGCCGTCCATGCGGACCATGCGGACCATGTGGACCATGTGGACCATGTGGTCCGCGTGGCAACTGCCGCTGTCCCACCGGATCATGCAGTTGCGGCCAGAAGCCCTGCGGCATGATTTCCTATCGCCTGACAAGCGGCCCCTGTGGCCCGGTGCTGCCCAGCCTGGATCGCTGCGGCTGCTGCCAGTGCGGATGCTATCCGCCATTTTATTTTGTGCCCAACAGGTGCGCCTGCTGCTGGGAATGGGGCTGCTTCGGTCCATTATATTAGAGCCGGGCGGAACGACCTTGCGGCGTTTGGTTTGCTCGTGAACATTTTGCGAAAACAAATTCTTTGAGCTCAATAAATTTGGGTATTGTGTCATACAAGTATTTTGTTCCTCGCTTTTTTATTTTTTCCTTAATTCCCTGCCAACCCTGTGTGCAACAAAGTAAAACATTATTCAACGTACGAACTTTGTTTGGAGCATAATAAAAAAATTGTATTGTCTGTATATAACGAGCAAAAACAATTCCAATTCCAAAGGCCGTCGAAGCTCAAATTGCTTGTTTTCGGGTTAACCCCAAAATACAAAAAAAATTAAAAAAAAAATAAAATAAAATAAATAAGAGAAATAGTAAAATAAATTGAAAAGCAAACACTGTGAGGATAATGGCAAAAAACTATGTGAAAACAAAGCGTGAGGGTATTCAAAATAAAAAATTGAAATATATGTATATATAGTATATCAAATGAACTGTAAGCGCATTTGTTCCTGTTTTTTTTTGTTATATAGTTTCAAATGGTCAGAGAAATGTATTGTAGTCAAAACTGGGTCAGAGGCTTCAACTGGTGATATTTTTATGCAGTTTTTTGGCAGAAAGAACGCGTTAATTGAAAGCAATATAAGTGTTTATCAACTTTACAAATAGAATGCATTTAAATGGAATAAACCAAAACGTGAACTTGTTCTTGCTGTTGCATTCATTTACTAGTAAAAGATATTCGCGAATAAAATTCGATAAACTAATGCGATTTTTATTTGTAAATTTAAAAATGATTTTAAGCAGCTTTGGCTATTTTTTGACAATTTATAAAAAGCTTTTTGTATATTTTTACATATTTATATTTATATTTTAATTTTTTACCATGTACTATGCAGTTCCAGTGTTAACTAAATTATAGAATTCCAATCAAATACTTATTCTCTGCTCTGATTAATTATTTGAATATTCTTATGATACGAATTCAAGGTTAAATGCAGCTAGGTATAGTGAACATAGGAGCCCAAGCATTCAGAGTGATCATATTGAGAGCGACACTTACGCTCACACTGAGTCAAAGCCAGCTGCTCTTTAATTTTTAATTTAATTTTATTATTTAAAATATATTGGCACAGGCGTACAAATATTTTTTATACTTAGATTATTATTACTTTTTTTTATAATATTTATAGAAATTGCATAAAGACCTAAAGAAGTCTAGTTAAATAAAATATTTTTTGTTACATTCTTTGAAGAAAATTCTGTTTCAGCTTTTAAGTACAAATTCATTTAAGACCAAATATATTTTTGGTATGGTATAATTTAAAAAAATGATATGAATGTATTTTGAAGTATTAAATGCATTGATTTAATTTAATTTTTTTTTTTTTTTATATATACTTTAGATAATTCCTAGCAAGGTTCATAAATTTATTAAATATATCTTGAAAGCCATATATTGTTTAATATATAATAAATATAATGCATAAATTTAAATCGCTTGAAAATAAACTTCATATTTTCATATGCCATTTATTGCAATATAATTTTTTTCCCATCCAACACATATACAAATAACGCGAAATACTAAAAAATGTCATTGAAAAATGTTAAGCTTTGCAATCAATATTCCATAATAGTTCATAATATTAGCTTTTTGGAAAAATGAAAAGCATCAAATATTTTCAATAAACATAAAAAAATTGCTATGAACTGCAAGTCCTCATTATTATTTTTGATGCTGTTATTGAAGCCATCATACGTTAGGTATTCCAATGAAAATTTTACGTAAATTTAGAATATATAAAGGGAACTCAGCTTAATATACGCACAACATTTGACTGCTGTTTGCATCTTTGCGACCCTCGCTCTCACACTTTATAGTTGTATGTCATTGTGTAAGCACGCATAAAGTAAACGCTTGCTTGACTCGCTTTTACGCTCTATGCAAAGGTTGCAATCATATATAACATGACTATCAAATGGTAGCTGTGAAGCCAAGAAAGAGCAAGGCGGATTTGGAGCAGCAGTCGATACTGAAATCTGCTGGCAATAGCAATTGGAGGTTATTTAAAAAAAAAAGCTCTTTATTTTCATTCATATTTAAAAAAAAAAAAATATGTTAATTATTTAATTATTAAAAATCAAAAAAATATTTAAAAAAAATATAAATATATATATTTATAAAAAATGTAAATATTTTAAATTTCTAAAAATAACTAAAGAATTTTTTAAATTAACTATATATCATTATAATAGCATTCCAATTGACGCCTGTAAAATAAATTATTCTACTAACGTCTCGGCCAATACGATTCTTGCTTGTCTAATTGCACATCTAATTGGATTTCATGCAATTCCAATTAGCATTTCAAACGGTCGCTCAGTTGGTGTTTTGACCATGCTCAGAGCGTTTCTGTTTTTTGCTTTGCCCACGAGTAAATTACAAAAGAAAAACTTATTAAGGAATTAATAATAATAAAAACTGTTTTAATTATGTGACTATTTTAAGTTTTTGGAAAATACGTGTGCAACGAATGCTTCTGCTTTACCGAGGACTCGAATGCAATGCCCGCGGTATGCCACAACTATGAAAAGCATATAAAGAAGTTCACTTACGCCGATGGCATCTGTGAGCCACTGCAATATGGCGACACTTGTTTTCCTAAGGTCTATGCAACTCTAGCGGAATGCAACGAGGCGTGTAAGCGTTTTCTGCAGTTGGCAGTGGAATGGAAACTAAATCCAAGTATTGATTGAGATACTGAGATCAGATTTAAGAGCGTTGAGTTTGTTGTAAATAAAAAATTATAAAATTGCCGAGCCATGGCAAAGATAAATAAAAATACTGTAGACTGTATTTTGACTGCGAATAAAATAAAAATATATTAAAATATATATAATAAATAAATATATATAATAATAATTATATTTAATAATAATAATTTTATATTATCATTTAACACAGTACAAATCTGTGAGCAAAACTGTATTATTTCTTAAAATAAAATTTTTAATATTGAAATAAATTCATTAAAAAAAACTAAACATAAAAAAATCAATACAAAAAAATTATGGCAAAGCATTAATACATTTATAAATATAAATAAATATTAAATATATATTTTCATATCTATTACTTCAAGCATTCTTCATCCATCTATAAAATAATTAAACTCAATAACTGATTTCTCTCCATCTCAAATAATAATATATTAAATTGATTCCAGTTTATCCAAATTGTCAAATATTTATGCATGGTTATTTAGTGAAATTCATTTCATGCATATTACGCATACGAAATGTTGGTCTCTATTTATGGCAGCAAATTAATGCAGCTTAGATGAATCACACTCATTGTTTATCACTCGTACTAAACGCACTGTATTTGGCATATAATTAAAAGAGAATGAAGGATGAAACACACAGATCAAATTGTACGAGTATTCGTAGTGTTGCTTATAGTAATTATAAAACTATATTAATAGTAATTTAAATTTCAAAATGATGTTGCTTAAGCCAGCTTTCTCTGTATTAATAATCTTGCAAATTTAAAATGACTTTTAGACTTTCATAAACTCTGATGATTTGCTAAGAAACTTCTCAGGCAAATTTATGTTGTTTATAAGAGCTCTTTAGCATTGAGTTTCAAATTGTATACTTTGTAAAATATTCTTAATAATCTATCAAATTCACTTGCGATTAACTAAACTCATTTTTATGCTTTTAGGAATAATTTACTAAGCAAAAATTATTAAGTCTCTTGAAGAGCTCAACTTTTGAAAACTATGGAATGAGCTTAATTATATTTTGTTCTACACATTATAAAATGCAAAATTTTTTCATTCCTGTTAGCAAGTTACTAAAAAAATAATTAAAAATAAAGAAACTAAGATTTAAATATTATTGCACTAGCTTCTGGAATTTGTATATAATATTTTTATATTGCCTAAAATTTAAATGCAATTAAATCGAAATATTTGTCTAATTGGTACAAGTTATTGATTTATTTTTTTACATAATTTTTTACAAATATTAAAAATATATTTACTATTCTATAGTTTTTTAGTTTTAGTCTTTTGTATTTTATCTTATATATTTTTAGCCTTTTGTATTTTAATTCTTAATGTCTTACGGAAAAATTTCATGCGGAATTTTATTTTAATCATTTTTTTTTTCATATTTTTTTTTTCTTGTAATTTATGAAATGCTTTATAAATTCAAAATGATTTTCCAATTTATTAGAACTCTTGAACGCGCTGGTCAAAGTCTACTACTTAAATAATTAATTTTTACGAATCTTATAAGATTTGCTGCAGCTCATAAGATTCTCTCACATAAATTTTCATAATTACAGATACAAATTAAAAAAAAAAATACTTAACTCATTAACTGAAAAGTTTTGCAAAGCAACAACTGTTTGCCAAAGGAAAATATACTTCTAATAAAGTTTTATTTTCCACTTCTTTCTTCTGAAACTGAAAACTTCCTGCAGTCGGCTTACGCAGCAGTAAATGAAGCTTAAGAAACTTCAAGAAGTTGTGCAGTTTTGCTCGAATCATTTACGAATCAGTTACCATTTCCTAAGGCTTTCATTTACTTTTTGTTCAATACGATTTCAAATAGAAAGCAGCAAGTGAAAATGAAAAAAAAAAAAATAATAATAATAATAATAGAAAAAAACTCGCTCTGATTGCGGCTCACCTTTGGGGCATAACAAATTGTACATGTTATGTTGCCTCTTGTTGCCTGTTGTTGTTGTTGTTGTTGCCTTTGTTTATTTGCAGTCTGTGGCAATAAATTAATAAATTTAGCACGTTACAGTGTTACACAACGTTGAAGTCTTGTATAGAACTACATACAGTTCGCACACACATACACGCACACACATGGGTTAAACACGGCGTTGACGTCGTTGTGGGATTTGAACTTTGAGACTGTGGACTGAGACCTGGAACCGGCATCCAGAGCCAAAACGTTATTGAGCACGAGACCGGACCGTGAGTGCCTCAAATATTATTATTATTGTTGTTGTTATTGTTGTGCATTTTTCACATATTTTTCAGAATTTAACGCGCAACGCACAAGAATGTAGCGAATAATCAGTGCTTGTCCGAACCAACACACAAAAGTTGTAAAAAAACAGAAAAAGTTTTGCTTTGTGGCACACAAATCTCTAGTGAAATATTAATTTTCAAAATTTCTGACACTTTGCCACGGGCAATTTTTATTTGTTGCTTAACTTTTTTCCTATTCTCTAGCTCTCCTTCTTTTTTTTTTTTTTTGCGTATTGTTTATCAATTAATTAATTGTTATTTATTTATGCAGCTGGTGCGGCCTGTGCAACGTTTTGTTTTGTTGTTGCTGTTGTTGTTGTTGCTTTGTTGTTATTTTCGTATTGTTGTCCTTGCGTATTGACAGCGTCGTCGTTGGCAGCAGCAGCAGCAGCAGCATCAGCGGCGGCGACGGCAGCAACATCAGTAGCAGCACAGCGAACCAAACGTTTTGACATTATCAACGTAACTGAAGCAGCAGCAGCAGGAAGCTGTCGTCCTCTGCCTGTCTCAGTCGCCGGCAGCTGGCCGCTGTTGCCAACGCTGTTGTCTCGCCCCATTGCTGCTCTTCGTGCTGCTCTCACGAAGCATTGCGATGCTCGTTCGGTTCGTCACTTAACGAAAGCCGTTGCCGATGCTGTTAAAAGTCGACCGACCGACCACACAGCGCTCGCTTCGTGTGTGCTGGCATTTCTTATAAATGCTTGCTGAGCGTAACAACAGCTGACGTGTGTGTGAGTTTTTGTGGGAGAGCTGCGATGCCTCGTTCAATGTAAAATTGGCGAAAGCTTTTAGTTCGAATTTGTGCCTCGTTGGGAAATTTTGCATCTTAACAGTCAGCTGTTAGTTAACAGCGAGCGTGGATGTAAATTTTGTGCTTGTGCGAATTACCTTCCAGCTATAAATTGGAGATTTAGATGTAAGCACATGAAAATAAAATAAAAGAAAGCTAAATTAAAAATTGTGAATTAGAACTACATTAAAAAAAGAGTTAGAGAAACTATATTCAAAAAGCCAATTATTTAAAAATTTAAAATAAAATGTAATTGCCAGCTACATATTAGAGATTTAGACTAATGCAAAAAAAAAAAAAAATTTTTACAAATAAAATTTAATAAAAAATGGTACCCATAAAATACAAAATAAAATTAAATTTTAAAATTTCAATTAGAAAAATATTTTTAAGATATATTCAAGAATTTAAAATGATACTAAAAAGTAATTGAATCCTTGTCTTTAATCTTTTAAATGAAAAATATTTTTTTTTATAAATAATTGAATCCTTGGCTTTAATCTTTTAAATGAAAAAAAAAAAATTTTTTTTTTATAAATTAATGAAATACTAAAATGTAATTGAATTCTTGGACTAATCTTTTAATACAAAACAAAAAAAAAAATTTTTAAAATAAGTAAAATGAAATAAAAAATGGTACATTTAATTAAAAAGATAATTAAATTCAAAATTTTAATTAGAAAAATATTTTTAAAATATACACAAGAAATTTAAAATTATAATAAAACGTAATCGAATACTTGTATTTAATCTTTTAGATATATAAAAAACATTTAAATTTAAATTAAGATTTTTATTCATAATAAAATTAAATTGAATTTTTAAAATTACAGATAATATTAGAAAATATAATACAAAAATATATATATTGTAAAATTACGAAATTTTATTAAGACATTATTGAATGCAGTCAATTAAAAATACAGTTGACTTCTTATATATTTTGGTAGAGCTTTTCAAATTAAAACTTATATTTCTTATAATATATTTGAGCTTTAATTGAATTCAATTAGATTTGATTAAAACACAAAACTAAGTATTTGCACAGTTGGGCACTCGAGTTCGACATGGGCTCTTTATTAGATTTCTAATATAATCTAATCTCTGACACAATCGTAAATAAACAAAATATCCAAACGACTTGAACTCCAATTGAGCCGAAGATGCCCAATCGAGGAATGCTGAGGACAATAATGAAAGCAACTTAAAGTCTGAAGGATCAAATGATGAAAAGGATGCACAGCAAGTGGGAGGTCGAAGTGAATGAAGCAATAATAAACAAGAAAATACAAAATGCAAGCGACAAGATGACAAGTGAACAAACGTACACATACACATACACACACACACACACACATGCACAGGGACAAAAGCTGGCGAAATGTAAATATTAATATTGTCATAATGGACAAGATGTAAGCAGCAAATGTGCGTTTGAGCAGCTTTAAATGCAGCTCGAAGCGTCGTCAAACCAATGCCAGGATAACAACAGCAGCAAGGACAGCAGGACAGCAGGACAGCAGGACACTGGGCAAATGTCAGCTCATTTCCGGTTGCTTAATTTGAAATCGTTGCGCAAAAATTACAAATGAGCTGACAATGCGAACACAACCAAGAACCCAAACAACCGAAAAATAACAGGGCTAACAATTTGAGGAGCGCCACCAAGGCATATATAGAGTGAAGGTGCGGATGTATCGAGGGGGGTTACCTGGGGGAAGGGGGTTGTACAGAGTTTGGTCTGTTCCGCTCTGTGCTGATCTGTGCTGTTTTTGTGCGCCGGGAAACAATAAGCACAAAATAGCAGCGTCTAATACGCAAAACGAAACGAAAGCCGACCACAGCATGGCAGCAGAGCCAACACAGAGGGAGGGAGGGAGAGCGGGAGAGCGGGAGAGTGGGAGAGCGGGAGAGTGGGAGAGTGGGTGCGCAGTCAAAGCAGACACACTCTATTACAGCCCATTCCCAGCCAGCTAGACCAATCGCTTTGTGTTGTTTTACAATTTAACGCACATCCTGACAAGCAAAACGCAGTTGCCCAACAGTTTAATTTTTGTCTCAATGTGCGGGCGCGCGCGTGTGTGTGTGTGTGTATGTGTGTATTGGTGTGCACCCTAATCTAATGATGACAAGCGTCGTCTGGCAATTGTGTGGGCGTGGCTATTGCACTCAGCCGTGGCAGCATTACATTGCGTATACGCCGCGTTGCACTCGTGTCCAAACTGTTGGCTGCCTGTGGGGGGCGAGCACAATGGCTGCTGCAGGTGGGCTACTTAAAGACTGGCAGCTGATTGCTTGTCAAGCCATGACAGGCAGCGTTCAAATAGCCCCTCATATTGAAGTGCTGGCAATAATAATTTAATAATTTAAACGAGCGGAAATTGCCTATTAGTTAATAATGACTAATTAATAAATGTGCCAAGGGCTGTTAGCCATGATATTTATGATATATTTTAATAAATAGATATAAATGAATGTATATATATATATATATATATATATATATATATATTTTGTATATGTTTATATTTATATTTTATTATATGTTTTATTTTAATATTATGTGTAAATAATCATTTTTTATTATTTTATATATCATCATATTATATAATAATAAATAAAAATAAATAAAAAATAAAAAAAAAATAAATAAAAATAAAAATATGATTTAATTTATATTATTATATATAATATATTTTAATATATGTATATTCACGTTATGTATAGATATATATTTTGTATTTTAATATAATAATAATATTTTTTATTTTAAGTTTTTTTAAATAATTTTAATATTGTAATATATGTTATATTATTTATTTTAATATATATTATATTTTAAAAAATACATATATATAATTTATTTTATATTTTATATGAAAAGGATAGTTAGATCCTCAGGGGCTATAGAAATAGCCCTAAAAAATAGCAAGATTACTTGATAATGAACAGTAAGCATATAAGTAGAAAGTATATAGATATATATATATATATATATATATATTCATATACGTACATGCATTTCTGTCTCGACCTCGACTCACGCAAATTATTCAAAACAAACTTAAACTTTAGCTATGCTGCAAAATGTGGAGCTTCGCCAAACCTACCTTAGGTCTGCTGCGTCTAACTTATGGCACACTCACACACACACACAGAGAGACTCGTGTTTGACATACGCACACCTGCCCTATTGCTGTAAGCCAACTTCATTTGCGGCACTCAACTAATTGGCTAATTTATGCAAGTCAAATAAATGTCATGTCAACATATAATTAGTTGGCCAAAATGCGAGAATGCGAGCGAGCGAGCGAGTATGTGAATAAGCTGAATGGAAAATGGGCGCCAACCAGATGATATGCATTTAATAAATTATGCATGACGCTAATTAAATGAGAAAATTAAAACTAAAAATTTATGACATCAGAAAACGGAAGAAGAAGAACAACTAATGAAAACTTTGCGAAGGAAAATGTTAAGAGAAATTGAAGACGGGCGCAGTTTACGCTCCTGTTGAAGTTCAATGCGAGTGGCAGCTTGTCAGCTGCTGGTAGCATAATTTTGTTATTGTTTTGCATTGCATTACAGCAGCAAAAGCAAAAGCAAAAGCAAAAGGCAACAGTCAACAGGCTAGGTTGCAACAGGCAACAGGCAACTGGCAACAGTCAACGGGCCCCAGCTGCGTCTTAATCTATTGGATTAGCGTAAATGCAATTAGGCGCAGGCAAACGTTGCCTTAGCCTCAGTTGCCTGACAGCTTTTGGCCGGCATTGGCACTAAGACAGTCTACCGGCTCCACCAGCTCGCCGCTTGCCATCTGTCCCACATTCAACTCAATTAAACTGTGTGGACTCAGCGCATTATCAAATTGCCCAGCAACCATTAGCAACTGGCAAGGGGTTTTAGCAACATGGGCGCTGTGGGCGTGGCCCCACTCTGTGCTCTGGCCTGGGTCAGCTTTAACCTTTGCCTTTGCCATATTGAATTTCGTCAATATTCTATATACATTTGAGTGCAATTACTTTTCAAACGTTTGCCAATCAAATAAATGTATTTTAAAATACAGCTCAAAGTGAGCTTCGTGAGACGAGACTAGGGGATACTCTGTAAATTTAATAAAATACTCTGTAAATAAAAAAATATTAATATTTAGAACGCTAATAATGCAAATAAAAAAATAATAAGAAATAGAAGAAAATAAAAAAACTAATTATAATAGTAATAATAGTTATATAAAAAAAAAAAAAGTTAAAAATTTATAGATATAAAAAATCAAATTAATAAATAAATGAAAATAATTACAATTAACATATAATAAAATAATTATAATAGACTAATAATAGAAACTAAAATATACGTCATACTAAAAAAAAAAAAAAATTGAAAATAATAGTAATATTAAATAAAAATAAAATATAATATATATTAAAATAAATTAGTAAAAATTAGTAATTACAATAACCACACTAATAAAAATAAACAAATAAATAATGCAAATAATAATAAAAATTATATTAAAATAAGGATAAAAAAATTATAATAAAAATAAAATGTAGTCAGTTAAACACCAAAAGCTAAATAAATAAAATAATAAAAAAATAAAATAATGCAACATTAAAGTTATGTTTTTAATAAAAAAAATAGTTTAAATATTAAATAAAAAAAAAAAAAAACAAATTAAAATCTTTCGTGTTAATAATAATATATAATGCTTATACCAATATCAGTGACATGTATTTTTCTGAGGTAGGTTTAATTTCATCGTCAGCCTGGTCGACACTCAGACTACTTTGTCGAGTTGCATTTGCTATTATTGCTTAGCGACTACATAATTCTCTCTCTTTCTTTCTCTCTCTCTCTGCCTTTTAAGTATGAAATATTTTTCCATGTAAGACTTCAAGGTGGAGCCGGAGCTCGGCTATGTGCATAAGCTAAGCACTGAGCACACAGTACTTTTTCATCTACGTTCCACTTAAGCTTCAGCGAAGACACAGACAGCTCTTTGCTATGCAAATTTGCTGCATACGCTCACTGCTGTGTCTTCACTGATAATATTTAATATAATAACATATATAAATTATATATTGTGAAATAAATTATAATTAATTAATATAAATAAAAATAATCGCATTAAACCTACTTTCAATATAGAACTAAAAATAAACAAATATTTTAATAAATGATTTTTAAAATCATTTGTATTCTAAAACAATTCTATATATATATTCTTTTATAGGTTTAGGCTTAAATTAATCAAGTTTAATACATCTTCTTACAAATCTAGGTATTTTATAGGTTATTAATACTTATTATATTATTAAAACTCAAATCACATTTATATGCATAATATATTAAAAATATTGATATAATATTATATTAATAATTTAATTTAATTTAAGTTATATTAATTTAAAAAAAAAACTAATTTTCATATTTTGTATTCAATTTTCTTCTATTATTAACCAGCCTTAAAATAATTTTTATGGAGTCCAGTTCATTCTTTACTTGCCTATTCTACTTATGCCTTGCAATCACTTCTGATTCACTCAAAAGCTCTCTTTAATATACCCTCTAAGCAGCTTTATGTTATATACAGAGTAGCTGAAAATAGACAGTTCGAGGCTCATCAAATATTAGTGAGACGGCTAACAAAATAGCTCGCACTAAATCCACGTCAAAATGCAGCCGAAAATAAATAAACAAGCCCCGCGCCGTGGAGCCAGTTCAATAACAGTTGCCAGACCTATATTCGAGCGAAGCGGCGAGCCTCGCACCCCAAGCCCCGTACTCTATTATCTCCTATCCCCTCGTGATGGGCTACAGCTCAAACGCAATTCCAACGAGCGTCAGTTTTGGAGCATAAAAAATGGTTGCAAATTTCACCAAGTGCAAACAACGTTGTAAAACAAATATTTACAACACTTTGAACTCTATGTGCGCTCGTATGCGTGTGTGTGCCACGCCTCACGCCCACGTCTATACAAGCTCATTCGACCAGTATAGAACCACAACGAAAAATCTATCAGTAAATGATTGAAAAAATGTATTTTTCGCTCCGCGCAATAGATAACAAAAAAATACTAGAAATATTGTATAGAAAGGATATTACTTGGAGCGTTTAGTTGGCAAAGGACTTGTGGAGGGAGGGCATTGGGGGCTTGCAAAAAATAAACACAATACAACAAAGGCAGATTAAAAAGAAGTTGCAGAACAGTAGCAAACGTGTCACGTAAATTTTTGTTGAATTTGTGAAAAATTCAATTGGAGAAAAAATTATTTACAAGGAAAAAATAAAAGTGATTTTTAAAGGAAATATTTAATAATTTTAATAATCTGCAGGAAATATAATGAATATATATATTTAAATGAAAATAAAAATAAAAGTAAAAAATGTGCGAAGAATATAAAACATTTTAAGATTAAAGTAAATGCTAAATATTTCAAATGATTTACAAAAATTCTTTGTGAAAAATATTTGTTTTATACATATTCTTTAAATAATCTAAAATTTAAAAGAACTTTCAAAAAAATATATATAATAATAATAAAATAATATATTAATAGAGAATATGAAATAATAATAGTAAAATAAATAACATATCATTAAATAGTTTGATAAAACTATCACAGGCTCATTGATATAACAAAAAAAAAAAAAAAATATAAAACAATTCTTTGAATCGATAAAAAAAAATAAAAGAAATATAGTATCTTTCTATTAATGCTTTATTTTTCTCTTTAATTTATTTATTTTATTCTTCTTATTATTATTATTTATTTTCTTCTTATTATTATAGATAAGATCTTTAGGTTTGCTTATTAAAATAAAATGCAAAACATTAAAAAAAGAATACATTTTTGTAATAAAATGTAGTCTCAGCTTTACCTGTAGAATAATATGAAAATATAAAATTATTTAATAAATTTACAAAAATATAAAAACATACTAAAATTTGACTTTTGATATTTTTAAATAAAAATAATAATAAAATATATAAATATTAAAAAAAAAAAAAAAATTGAAAACTAATACCACTTTATGGTCAAACAGAAGCAATAGCGAGAACAACTTGAGATATTGCATTGTTTCTGGCTACATTTGGCAGCTGCAATCAGACGCATTGTGCGCGAAATGGCAGCATATTCAAAGGGCATTGCTGACAGCGCTTGAAGCGTAATATTCAATTTTCAATCATTTGGGTCAATATGTGCGGTGTTAATCGGGCAATAAAGGATCGCATTTTAGCCTCGAGGTCTTTTAAAGTGCTGGGTGAGCTGGTAGATTGTAGTATGTTATGTTTGCTAACATTTGCATTACTTTGTCATTCAATTTTGGACCTAAATTATGTAAATATTTGTTTTTTGCTTTATAATATTGTAAGCCATTTAAATAAAAATATTAAGTCAGCTTTTCGTAGCTTGAAAAAAAAAAAGGAAATTGCAAATTTTTTAATTAAAATAATAATAAATAATGTTTTTTTTTTATAATATGTACAATACAATTAGAAATAAAATAAAATATTTGAGCTATTTTTTAAATTTAATTCATATCCTAAATCAACTCAAATATTTAAATATTATAATTTTTGTTTTTACCCAAACTGGAATTTATATTAAGCAAACACCACAAGCTTTATTTTATTTTTTTATTTATATATTTTTGCTCAGCTTTAATGGCTCAGTTTCTTAGCAAATCCCCAAACAATTTTGCAGTTCCCAAGTCCACTGCGGGCCATTACTCGACAATAATAAGTCATAAATTTATTTTGCAACACAATTTGTTTGTGTTTCTCCGCCAACAAGGTTATGAATAGGTATATAAAGATATATATTAAGTGAGGGACAAACAAAGAGTAGTTACTTAAAAGAATTTCGCCAAGCATCATGCGATGAATGGTTATGGCAGAGGCAAGCAAATGAAAGGCTTACAATTGGCCAGGACATTTAAGCAGATTTGACTGTTGTCTTTTTTCTTTTGCCTTTTGCCGGCCGTTTCTCTTCCCCTCTCCGTCTCCCACTACCGCTCTCTCTCATTCTGTCTCTCTCTCTACCACTCCCACTCTCTCGCATTCTCTATATCCCTTCATATTTTATCATTTTTTCGCATGTTGGCGCTTCCTTTTCGCTAGCTTTTTTATTCTACCGCCCCTCCATGGCACGCCCCCTTTACGCCTTTTGTGCTTATAATTTCTCACGTTTTCCTGCAAATGCAGCACAAAAATTCTCGTAGTAACTTTTAATTTCATGCCATTTAATTCGCTGAAAGCGGAAGGGAATGAAAACGAATACAAAAAAAAAAAAGAAAAGAAGATAGAAAGAAAATGCCAAGATGAAGCCATGCAAAAGCAACAAGAAGAAGACTTTTTCTCTCACGCTCTCTCATTCTCCGACACTCGCTTTCTGTGACTGTATGTTTGGGTCAGAGCGAAAAAGAAGAAGAATTTGCCACAGGACACGCTTTATAACAAAAGTTGCTTCCTTTGTAACTTTCTTTATTTTATATATATATATATATATATATATATATATATATATATATATATATATATATATATATATATATATATAAGTTTATATATATCATTTTTTCCGTTGAGAAAGACTCCAAGAAAAGGGCGCAAAAAGTGAACTCAAAAATACGCATATTTCATATTTTTTAAGCGTATCTTTTGCATCTACGTATATTCATATTTATATATATATACATATATATTATTTTTTGTTTATTTTTGGCTAGTTATGTTAAGACTTGCCTTTTGTTTAGAAAAAAGTTTTTCAGCTGCAAAGTATTTCTATTTTTGTTGATTCTCGCAACAAATATGTTGAGAGCTCAAAAAAAAAAAAAAAAAAATGGAAAAAGTTAAGTTCAAGTCAAAGGCAAATGAGTTTTATTTTCTTTAGACAAAAATGCCCTGTAAAATCTATAGAAATCGTTAAGAAAGTCCAACAGCTATAGACTTTTTAAATATCTAATAAAACATCTGCTTGTACCATATACTCTTCAAAGTACTTTAGTTTATAAGAGATGTTGTTTGAAAAGAGATTTGAGTCACTCGTTCCATTTTCGCTGCATTCCTCATGCGTGTTTTGTTTCTATGGCGCATCAGTTCAATCAGCTCAGGCGATGCTCGTAGTTCGAATCAGTACGAAACTGACACCAGACTAATGCAGATGGGCCTGCATTAATTATTACTTTAATTGTAAATTGAGCAAAATAAAAATGTAATTACAAAAATCTGTCAACAATAGATTTTGAGTTTTATTTATAAATGCAGTTAAAAAAAATTAAAAAATATATAAATAATAAATAATTAAAAAATATATAAATAATAATTAATATATAACATTTTATAACAAAAAAATTCTAAATGAATTGTACAAATAAAATAAATATATTTTTATATATATTTATAGATTTAAAAAAAAATTATAGTATATATATATATATACTACAGTAGCTATATATTATAAATGATAATTTACAGTTTCATATATATTTTTATATCAATAATAAAAAATGTTAATATATTATGTGCATTATAAGCATAACAAATTAAAATTATAAATAAATTATAAAATAAAAAAATAATAGGAAGCAAAATAACGCCATTTGTTCTCTACATGATATTTGAAATTTTACTTAATGTAGGGTATTTGCTAGTACAGCATTTCGTTTATTTCAACTGTGCCTCTCTTGAAAGAAAGCTAATTTTGATAGTGTCCGAAAGCTCAGAACATTTATTTTATTAGCCAGCCACGCAGCTCGTGCTCTTCGTGCACTTTCAAATAGTTTTACTCTTCTTTTATTATATATATATATATTTCTTTTTTATTAGCTCATTAATGAAGTAAGTAAAAAAAACTTTTCGACTTTTCGTTTCTTATGCGTTTTATTACAAATTGCATTCATTAAATTTTTCGACTACGATTTTTGCTTTTTTTATTTTCACTTTTTTGATATGCAGACCAAAGAATTAAGTGCTTAGTTTTTTGGCTAATTACGACTAGTTGAAAAAGATAAAAATAAAAAATAAAATGAAGAAGAAGAAGAAGAAGAAGATGAAGATGAAAACTTGGTAGAGTTCGCAACGTGCTGCATTAAATATTTAAATTGCTGGCCATGGCAAGAAAATTGATTACAGTTATGTGGCGTAGGGTTTTCATAATCAAGAAAGGAGCAAACTCGAGGCGCAACTCGGTGAAACATTCAGTCCCAGGGCTTTAACCGAAGCCAAAAGGTGGCTCCAACTAATAAAGTAGCGCAGCGAACAGCTTAGGCCACGCCCACGCCCAAGCCCACACAGTGCACAACTTGCACATTGTTGGGCTAGAGTGCGAGTGGTTGCGTGTGTGTGTGTGTGTGTAAATTTTCTATATCGCATAGCTTGTTATATGCGTGCCACATTAAGTCTACCTGGTGGCAGAGCGCGCTTGGCGCGCAGCCGACAAAGTTTTTAACCATTACTTAACTGTTATGTGCACCTTAAGGCAACACACACATATATATATATATATATATATATATATATATATATATATATACATATATATATATATGCATTCGCATAAATTCACTTGGGCCCGAAAGTGAAACTCAAAACGAGCAACTTCTCTGCGCGTCGACGTCGTCGCAGCACTTGCAACAAAACTGCAAACATGTTGCATACTCTTATGCGAGCTGCAAGTTTTTAACCAACTTGAAGTGGCGTGGGCGTGGTCATGGCAACTTAGCTAGCACACTCACACACACACATGCATGGTATGCTTAGCTAGCTAAGCGCTAGCAGACATGGTTAATTAATATTCTTTATTTTATAATTAAAATATGTCACAGAAAATAACTTGCGATCTGAAGGCTATCAGTCAGACAAGTCTATAGTAACTTTATTATGTATATATAGTATATATAATATATTATGTGTATTATAAATATTTTATTTAACCAACTGAAATTCAGCTCTAATTATTTATTAATTCTTCCCATTGTAAATATGCGTTGGGCGTAAAATGTAAATGCTGCTGGCATATGCAGACTTGATACACTTTCTAAAGCATTTATATTATTAACTAGCATCAACATAACATATATACATACCCATTCAGCTGTCTGTTTGCCCAAGTGCTTGAGCTATTTGATCTCGAAAAGTCGATAAGCCATAAACTTTAATTAGAGCTCGTATAGCTGGCGTGTATCAGGTTTGTTGTAAATTATTTATAGCTGATATTATTAAAAGTCTATAGAAAATACGCAAGCTAGATCAAAATATTTGGCTATTTTTCATGACACTTATAAAAATATTTGTTTTTATTTCACCCAAAAAGAGTATGAATACTCTTGAATGAGAACGAGTTTTTTTTTCTATTATTGCATTTTTAATGACAACAAAAATAATAATTTTGATAATATACATAATAATATAATAAAGCTATACATTTTTAATACAATAATATAATAAACAAATTGATAAAATATAAACTTATATTTGAGCATACATTTCAGTCGATTTTAACAATTACAAATCTATTAAATTTCAAAATAAAATGAAAAAAATTTAATTCTTTAACTAAATAAAAAAAAAAATTAAAAAATAATTTTTTTTTAATATTCTACTTTTTAACTCAGCTTGTAAAATTAATAAATTTAAGTGTATATAAATTAAAAAAAATGCTCAAATTAATATGTAAAATGCACAAAAAAAATTGAAAATATTTAAATTTTAATGAATTATTTATTTATTTTGAATACTCTTGAATGAGAACGAGTTTTTTTTTTCTATTATTGCATTTTTAATGACAACAAAAATAATAATTTTTATAATATACATAATAATATAATAAAGCTATAAATTTTTAATACAATAATAGAATAAACAAATTGATAAAATATAAACTTATATTTGAGCATACATTTCAGTCAATTTTAACAATTACAAATCTATTAAATTTCAAAATAAAATGAAAAAATTTAATTCTTTAACTAAATAAAAAAAAAATTAAAAAATAATTTTTTTTAATATTCTACTTTTTTTACTTGTAAAATTAATAAATTTAAAAGTATATAAATTTAAAAAAAAAAATGCTCAAATTAATATGTAAAATGCACGAAAAGAGTTGAAAATATTTAAATTTTAATGAATTATTTATTTATTTTATTTAAATTTATTTTCAACTTCATGACAAGATAATATTAATATTTTATTGTATGGAAATAATATAGCTTTATAAAAAATCGTTATGGTCATTGAAATAATTTAATTACATTAAAAATTCGTATATATAAAGATATTATCATTCTAAAGAGCAGAATGTGGAATTTGAGCTGTGACGGCGGGAGTATCGCTCTGCCAATGGTCGGACTCCACTTGATCGCTCTTCTGGTGCACTAGCTGCGCTTTACCTGGAATTCGTGTAATATAGTATAAGTAGTATGAAATTGCACCTGAAGCAGTGAACAAGCAATTGAGTTGGAGTCTAAAAGTCTCTTTTATTCTGCACCCAGTTTGAAGTGGGCCGAACAACATTATTGGTAAACAAATTTCAATTGGCAATATTTTTAAATCCAGAAAACAATCTACTTACATACAATAAAATATATAATATTAGATTTTGTTTTTATCAAATTTATTAGACAACATATGGGAATTCTTTGAAATATTGACAATGACATTTGTTCTTTTTTATATTTTTATACGCAAATTGAAGCATTCTTAAAGCGTATAAGAACTGTCTTATATATTTATTTATATTAGATTATGCCATTACATTATTATACACTCAGCAACGAAATTTCATCAATTCATCTCAGGTATATAACATATTTTGTTCTTTTATTATATTAAAATGTATTGTCTACAGCAATGAATTGCCTTTATCATCATTGAGCCATTGACAAATTTGTGTGTGTGCGTGTGTGTGTGTGCACATACTTACAGCAAAATTGACAAATAGATAGCCATAATAACAAAAGAAACAACAACAGCAAAATGTGACAACAAAATGGAGCAAAAAAAAAAAAAAAAAACAAGTAGAAAAATTGATGATGTTCGAAAAATGTTGTAGAGAAATTGCGCATCAACAACATTGACAACGTCATCGAGATCAAAGGCGACTCACTACTAGCTTAGCTGTGAAGCACGCACACATATATTGTGGCGATGACAATACATTTAATATTGACAGCAATCGAGTAGCACAAAATGTGAAGAAATTGTTTTGCGGCAAACTTTTCTCTTTACACTTTATTTCATTTATATATTTTTTTTTTCTATTTCTATTTTTTTTTTTTTTGTTTGTAATATATTTTTGATTATTTTTCATTTTGTTCGCCTCGTGGCACATTCAATTTGTCTTGGGCATCATTCATATTCAGAGAGCCAAAGTGCCGAGTGCCAAGTGCCAGCTTGTCCACATGGAATCGATTGACGATTCACCTGACAATTGGTAATCAACTCGAAGTAACCAAAAATATCCGTTGATTGTGCCCCATGAATTTGTCGATTGGCATCTAATGAAAAGAATTTCGTGTATTCCATAAAGAATTGTATTATATATGTATATGCATAAGCAAATTGTGAATATGTCTGAGCGGCAAATATTTAGCATCGCCTTGTGATAGTTTGCCAACAGTTGTAAATTGAAAATGCTCAAAATGCAAATATGAGCTAAAAGAAATTTGAGTGTAAATTGTAAGCAAATGCTATCGGTGAGTTCTCTATGAGAAAAGCACAATGAATGTATGTTGATGATTGGAAATTCACGTTACACTCAGTTAAATGCAATTTATCTCTGCATATGCGCAAGGTATTTCATGTCGATTATGAACTAGAAAGTTGTTGTGAAGAGCCAAAAGTTTCCAACTTCCAATGGCGTTTATTATACTGAATGCGTTCGGGGTACAACTTAAAGCGAGAGTGGATGAATTTCTTGTAATCAAAGTTAAATATGGAAATGCAAATTTAAAATGTTTTCATATATTCAGTAACATATTTTGATTTTTAAATATATATATATAAAATTTTTGGTATTATGTTTTTTTTTTCACAATTAATGCCTTAGATCTAAGTTTTATTTATATTTATTTAATATATATTTTTATTTTTTTTAAGACTTTAAAGTTTGCATATGTTATTTGTAAGCAAAAAATGTTCAATGAATTTATACAAATTATTTAATAATCGTTTGTGGCTATTATAGAATTATTTTTAAATCACTGCGCTAATATATTTTTTTTACTATTATTCAAAATTTGTATTTATTTTTTATTTATTGTCTTTTGATCGCCCAACATACACATCATATAATCTGTGTCCATCTCACTTTCAGCCAGCTCTGCAATTAATCTTTACAAAGCTAAAATATTAATTACGTATTTGAAATTTCATGCAAATTGCTGTTTAGTTTTTAATCCACTTTCAATTGATATGTTAAAGCATTTCACTCTTTTTTGTTTGTTTGCCACTATCATTGTTTATGCTCTATTAATTATGTGGCACACGCACAAACAGATTTCTAGCCCGCTCTATTAACACTGCATGTGATAAGTATATACACCGTTGCATATCGAGCTGTGCATAATTAAAACAGATTTCATTGCGTTATCTATTTGAAATTGTAAATTTACAGTTTTTTATTTCAATATATATATATATTTTTTTGCTTTCGTTTGTATTAAAAATACGCTTTTTTGTATTGTATGAAAATTAAAATTTAAAATGCTATTGTTGTTGCTGCTGGCTCTTGACAGGCCATGTGCTATGTGGCACAGCACATGCTGGAATTTTAGACATATTTATCAGCTGTAGTAAAAAAGGTGGCATTTAATATATAATATTGACAAATTATTGTATACATATAAAAGCGGCGGGCTGTGCACAAAATATAAATATAATTAAACAATTTTATATTTATAAAAAACCTAAAAATTATTCATGTATATAAAAATAATTAAATATTTTTATATTTATAAAAAAACTAAAAATTATTCATGTGAAGAATGAACTAATATTACACTTAAAATTAAACAAAAATGTTGAAGTCCATGCAATAAAGGAACAAAATATTGATTTACCAAATAGGCGGTAATACAAAATAATTATTTTTACTGACTATAAGAATTAAATTTTAATAATATAAATAAATAATATAAAAGTTTAAATAAACTGCTACATGTTTTTTCCATTGATTTTTCAGTTTTTAATTAAAATAAAATGCCTTAAAAATTAAAAAAAAAAATATGAGTTAATATTTTGTAAGTTAATATATTAGACTATCAACTAACATTTTATTATTTTTTATTATTATTATTTTTATTTTATATATATATATATATATTTTTTTTTTTTATTTTAAAGATGTAATAATGTTTTTTTTTTTTTTTAAGGTGCTTGAGTATATAATTTGTAATATAATTTTTCATAAATTTCTTAAACCTGGCTTGTTAGGTTTCATAGTGTTAAATTGAAATTTGGATTGCATAATCGCCAACATTCTTATGAGCTACATCTTTGTAATGTGGCAAACG
This sequence comes from Drosophila mettleri, assembly GCA_035047625.1. Lineage (NCBI taxonomy): Eukaryota > Metazoa > Arthropoda > Insecta > Diptera > Drosophilidae > Drosophila > Drosophila mettleri. The sequence continues at coordinate 11,637,970 of JAWNPI010000018.1, forward strand.
GCGAGGCACACAAATCGCAACGCTTCGCATTGCAAAGCGTTTTTTTATGGCGCGTTATTCAAATTCAATTTGTTGCCTTTGCTGTTGAGGCTGGCTGCGCTACTAAAATTGTAAGAAAGTATCGGAGCAGCGACGTTATGCATATGCCCCATTGAGCACGCATGCAGCAAGGCAAGTTGCCGAGAACGCGAGCGGACAGAAGTTGTGCGCATAAAGTTGCCATAAAAAGGGAGGCGAGGCGAGGCTAGGCAATGGCGATGGCGATGGGGAGTCGAAATTATATGACAAACATCAATAAACTCAACAATAAAATGCATGGCTCAAGCAAGATGAGAACGAAGAGGAAGAAGAAGTAGCAAAATGGAGAAGACGCATGCATGAAACGCAATGTCCTTGGACGCAAAAAAGGAAATACAAACACAAACACACACACACACACACACACCGAGATACATTTTGTATCAGAAAGTTGTTAAAGCTTAAAGAAAATGTTGTAAATTTGCGTGGGTAGCTATCAAAGGGAAGCCGCACGAGCTGAGCATTTGGGGGATTGGGCTGGGGGTGTTTTGGGGGGAGGCGGCTCGCAACTGGTCGGGCTGCGAGGCGCACATAATTATGCAAACTAATTAAAATGCTCATACGATGCGTTCGCCTGGATATCTCTGTGCTGTTGCTTCTTCAGCATCTTCTGGTACGCCCAGTGCCACGCCCACGCTCATTTGCCATAGCTGCTGTTCGCAGGCGCCCATTTTTAATTAACAGTAAGCGACCAGCGATGAGTGCCAGCAAAATAAAAGACAACCAACAGTGGCGGAGCAGCCGAGCGGCAGCTGGCTGAGCAGAGCAAAGGACACGAGCGCTGAGGTAGCTGAGCAAGAATTATGCTCCAACTGTGGGGACAGGGCAAACAAAAATGAAAGACACTCACTTCCGCTTGACATGCTGTGGAATGTTCTGCACATGCATTACACTCTGTTCGCGTGTGTTCGTGTGTGTGTGTGTGTGTGTGTGTGCTTATATATGCGGGTGAGTTTGTGCATGTGCGCTCTGCACAAATATAAAAGCAAACCGCAAAAACACAAATATAGTTGCATACTTTCGAGCGCCTACACACAAATGCATTCGAGTCGAGCCCAGCGAAAAATGAGATGAACTCGAGTGGCAGCGCATCAGCAAATGCAACAGCAACGGCAATAACTACAGCTAATATTTTTTCTAAAAACTGCACTGAAAAAAATGAATGTGAACTTATTAAAATTTGTATTGAGTGTTGAATATCAATGTGAATCTAGCTTACATATATTTAAATTAATGAAAAATTATAGTAAATGAAATTGAGAGCATATATATGTTATGTAAGAGAATCAATTTACGTTTAAATATGCATTCAATTTAGTAAATAATATAATATAATATAATATTTGTCTTAATAGCTTTGTGACAAGATCTTTAAATAATGAGAAGCTGAGTTGGCCATGGGTGTTATTTCCAAATAATAAGTTAAGACTGTTCAACTAAGAAAATACAAAATAAATAAAATTAAAGAATAGTAATAAATATTTAAAAATTAATAAATAATATTTATAAACAAATTATAAATTTTCATTAAATAAAAAAAATAATAATACTAAATTGTAAAAAAAAAATATAAAAAATAAAATAAAAGTCATTTATATAAAAAAATTATATAAATATATAAATAATAAATAGTAAAAAATAAAAAAAAATAAATATTAAAAAAAAAATAATTAAAATGACTAAATAATAAAATATGAATACATTTCAACAAATTATAAATAATAATAAATAAATAATAAAAGTAAATAAGATGAGATATGAGAATGAACTGAATAGGAAATCAGAAATAGTTTGAAATATACATATTTTAATATTTTACATTTTTCCGTCTATTATATAATGTAAACGAACTGTATAGAAATACCAAATGCTAACTTTTTTCCATCAACCTGTCATAAATAGGCCCCCTTTTTAAGCTAAAGCCTATAGAGTTAAGACTTAATATAGATTTAGATGCCTTAAATATTTAGCTAATTTTTTTAAGAATCTAAAATATTTGTATAATTACATGACTTGATTTTATAAAGTAAAATAAAAACTTTAAGACTTAAAAAATGTTAAACTAAAGCTAAAGAATTAAGACTTAATGTAGGCAAAGGTGCCTTAAATATTTATCTTTATCTTCATATTTTTTTAATATTTTCAAATATTTGTATAATTATATGCCTTGATTTTGTAAAGTAAAATAAAAACCTTAAGACTTTAAAAATGTTAAATTTTTATATATTTTATATATATTTATATTTATATTTTTTTTTTGTATATATATAAATATATATATTTATATTTTAATACAATAATTTTCCCTACTTCAATTGATTTTAATTTGAGGAGCTGTTTTTGCTCAGATAATAAATAATTAAAACTCTATCAAAATTAAGCTAAATTCAACCAGAAACATATCTCAACTATAACAACTATGATTTGAAAATTTCAATTAGCTTTGCTTACGCCTGGTTTCTTGCAGTGTGTGTGTGTTGATTCCCCAGTTGAGCCGTCGAAAGCCCCAAAAAGTCAGCAACACGTTGCCTCTAATGATATGACTAACGTTGACAGCGCGTCATTCGCATTCAGATTGCCTGTTTGCGGGTGTGTGTGTGTGAATGTGTGTGTGTATGTGCGTATGTGTGCCTGAGTGTATGCGTATGTGTGCATTCACTGTGTGTATTCTGTTTGGGGAATAAATTGTTAATTATTATTTGAAAAGAGTTACAGCGCATTTTCACAGCACTGATGAGGACCCAGACTCTAACCCAGGCCCCGGACTCTGGCGGTGACTAAAGTCGACAGCCGCTTTCGCTCTCGCTTTTATGCGCGCGAGGGCTTTTGTGAGATACTGCGGTTGGCTGCCAGGCCTCAGTTGCATGCACATTTCGAATCTAAATTTCTATGGAAAATGGTTAACGAAGGGGGCGCAGTTGGGGCAAGGGTTTGGTAGGTTGGCGGCGGTTTTTGGTCGGTCGGTCGTTCGGTCGGGCCTGTCTAAATTAACATTCGTTCGCGCCCAGGATCTGTGCATTAATGTGCCCTCAATTCTTACCATATGCGTGTGCTCATTTCGAATGTGCATTACAACGACAACGACAACGACAACAACAACAACAACAACTTTTTCATTTTGTTATGTCAATTGAAATGCAACAGAATCAGTTAGAAGGAGCAGGACGACGGCAACGACGCAGGTTGGCCGCAACGGGCAAAAGTTTGTCCCACAGCTAAATTAGAAAAAAATGTGTATATCTGGCGTATGTGCATGTCGTATGTGTAATATTTTTATTACACTTGCCTTCTAATTAGGCAAGTCAGCTGTCAGGCTGTCAGCCTCAACTGAATGCAAACTGTGCCACTGGGCGGGCACAGCTCAGCACCAGCTTCAGATGCCGATTTAGTTCATACTCAACTTTCGCTCTTATTTCTATTTTCTACATTTGCATTTGCATTCAACTAATTTGCTTGGCTTCGTTTCGACTGTTGATTAATTTGCAGTGTATTTGGGCCAAGCGACAGTCTTGCTATCATGTGGAACAGCTGTCAGGCAACACTTTGACAAGAATGCACCCAAAGGGCGTATGGAAAGAGCACGAGTGATCAGAAATGGTGCTACTAAGTTAAAAAGTGGTAAGCATATGAATTTATACATAAATATTATGACAGATAGATTAAACAGGTTATTTAATATGAAAAAGTGAAATTAAAAATAAAAAATAAATAAAAAAAATATGAAAAAAAAAACAAACAAAAAAAATTAAATAAACAAATAGAATGATAAATAAATAAATATAATAATAAACAAAAATTTAATTAATTATTAATTAATTTAATGCATAAATTAGATGAACAGAAAAACAAAAACATTAAACAGGTTATTTAATATGAAAAAGTGAAATTAAAACTAAAAAATTAATAAATAAATAAAAAAAAAATATGAAAAAAAAAACATTAAAAAAAAAAATTAAATAAATAAATAAACGAATGGAATAATAAATAAATAAAAATAATAATAAACAAAAATTTAATTAATTATTAATTAATTTAATGCATAAATTAGATGAACAGAAAAACAAAAACATTAAACATATGAAAAAGTGAAACTAAAACTAAAAAATTAATAAATAAATAAAAAAAAAATATGAAAAAAAACATTAAAAAAATTAAATAAATAAATAAACAAATAGAATAATAAATAAATAAAAAGAATAATAAACAAAAATTTAATTAATTATTAATTAATTTAATGCATACATTTTTCCCATTTTCAATGGGATCAGGGTATAATAAAATATATTAAGTAAATATATATCTAAAATAATATAGAAAATATTAAAAAATAAAAGATATCAATTAATCAAATACCATTTTGTTAATTAACTACAACAAAAATAAAATAATTAAAATTTTAATAAAAATGTGAAACTTTTTTCAAAACTATATTTTTTTTTTTTAATAAAAAAAATGTTTAAAAAAAATATATAGGAAATGTAAGACTACAATTTTGTATCTTAAATATACATTATTGCAAATATATATCACTGATAAGCATTTTTTTATATATTATTATTATAATTAAATTAAGTCGGTAATATAAAAATAAATAATAGCTGAATATTTATTTATAAATTACATTTTGCATATATATTTGTCATTTTCTCTTGATAATATATGTATTTAAATTTAAGATCTTATGTTTCTCATGTAAGCAGCCGTTGATCGGCTATTTCGCAGACCTTCTCAAACACCCTCTGTGTAAGAGACTTTGAATGCTGAAAATTCGCTACATGATTTTACCATTGAACAACTTAAGCATTACCACGAAAATCGATTTCAATTCAATTTGTTTGATTGGCGCCGCGCTTAGATCAAACGAACTAAATGCTGGCCACGTTCGAAACTAACACACTCATACGCACGCACATGCACATGCATATATATAAATATACATATATATATATATATTCACACACACACACACACACGCTAACTGCAATCACGAAAATGGCCGGGCAATAATTGCGCGTGTCGTTGGCTACAAACTGGAACTGTTTCTACCTGTTTCACATGCGAAATTAGCTTAAAATGGCTGACGCTAATGTGCAAACAGCCCCGAAACCCTTGACGCCCGGTTCAAGCAGCGCCTCGGGCGGCGCCGCCGCCACCCCCTTACCCAACCCCTTGACTTCCTCTTCAGCCCCTCTACACACACACACACACACACACACACACATACTCACACTCTCGCATTAATGCCTTTTGATCTGCAGCCAAAATGAGAGCCGGCAAACTTTTCAACGTACGTGTCTGGTGACGCCAAAAAGTATGCAATGCCTCGTTTGGTTTCGGAAAGCACACACACACGCACATAACACCCACACACACGCACACACATGAAATTGTCTCTTCACGCTTTTCGCTCTTGAACTTCCTTTGCCGCTCCTCTACGGCGCAGCAGCTTTCAATTGAACGCAATGCTTTGGCCAACAAGTGAATTTTAGCCATCAAAGCCTTGAAAAGATACCGCAAGCAAACACGGCGTATAATTTTTAATAGCCTCATCTTTGGGTGGCTGCCTGACGCAGGTGATGATTTTTGCCTGTTTGCGTTGAAAAATTTCAGAAAAATTGAGTTTTTTTTTGGTTAAAGTATAAAATATAAGTATAAAGTATAAATTAAAATTTTTAAAATATTTTTTTCTTTTATGCATATTGAAATAAATGTAAGTTTATATTATGTGAATAATGCTCATTTTTAAATATTATGATAAAATTAAAATTAGATTTATTAAAATATGATTTAAGTCAACAGAAAATGACTGGGACTAAAGTATATGAAAGAAATTTATTTATGACGGAGACAAGTAGCATTAAATTCAAAGCGAAATCTAAACATAGAGTTACTTGTATAACATATTATATAAAAGATTACTTTTGAATGTCAGATAGTATAACAGAGTAATATATATATATATATAAAGATATATAAAAGATTACTTTTGAATGACATAAAGTATAACAGAGTAAAGTATAGTATGTAGTAAAATTATTAGAGATTATAGAGTTAAGTTACGTGCATGACATAAGTTTACTCTTGCATAACAGATAGTATAGCAGAGTACAGTATAGTATTATATTTTAAGGTATAACAGAGTAAAGTATATTATAAAAGTCTATGTAGCACAATATTGTTTGGTATAGTACAACAGAATTGTAAAAATTATGGTACAATATTACATAGTGCAGTATAGTTTTCTTACTGCTAATTGTGGTCGAACAGTGTATAATATAGTATAACAGAAAATAGTAGTAAAGTATCATATAACTCACTGCGTATAGCTCAATTAGTTTAGAGTATAAACGAAAGCATAATATAGAATATAATTGTATATTATTTGAAGGCAATTTTTGAATGTATACTTTGTATGCAGAGTATAACAGTAGTATAACAACACTTTTATAATATGTTCAGTAAAATATAGTACAATAAAGTACCTTTTAGTAGGAATATGTCCTAATAGAACACCATTTCATAACACAGTATAGTATAACAGAGTATATATTATTATTATTATTATTTTTGTAAGTATTATTTTTGTAAGATACATGCATGCGACTAGGGCTAAGGCCATGGCTTAAGAGTGTACTACAAACCCAAACAAATGCATTCACTCATTTCTAGTTCGAATAGCCTGCAGAGTCGATAAAATATTATAATAAACAATTCACATATTTCAGTATAATTTTCTCTTTCGCTTGCGGCTCAATATCGCATTAAAGAGCGCATAAAATACAAAACCAATTAAATCACTCTTAATTATTCTAATATTTTATCGTATTTCATTTTAAAGTGCTTCGAAAATGTTATTCCTGTCGCATTTTAGTGTACTTTAAATTTCACCTACAATAGATAAACATTCATATCGTTTTTTTTATTGCCATCGCCGGCTTTATTATGGCCGTTTAGCGTTCCTTTTTTTTTTTGTTATTTATTTTTTGTTTTTTTTTTTTTTTTATGGCCCGCACTTTGCACTATAGGCCGCCTGTCGTCTGCGCATTTTATTGCATTGCCCGTCATGAAGAGAGTTAGAGGGAAAGGGAGAGAGTGCGTGGGCATGGGGGCGTGGCAAGCGTAACGGGGTCATTTGCTCTGTTGGCTTTTTGAAAACCATAAAAATCGAATGACGGCGCTCAACGCAAAACAAATCGATTTGTTAAATTGCAGTGCAAAGTACGGGAGCATCGGAATGAGCAAATGGAGATCATACGAGCGGGGGCCGGCACTCCATGCGGTGTAACGCATCCTGTCATTTGCGTGGCAGCCACAGCTATGCAATATCCAATTGGAAAGCTATCAGCTCTCGACTACCTTGTCGAGACACAAAAAAAAAAAAACAAAAATAAATAAATATCTAAGAGAAGAGTCGAAGGGTGTAAAAAGTTATTTAGCTAAATTATTTGTATACAATTTTGACAATAATTATCTATCTATTTACATATATTTTATATAAAAATTTATTAGTGTATTGAATCTAGTCTGATATATATTTAATATTTTATATAATAATATTTTTCTAAATTCAATACAGTAATAATTTTTTCTATAAATAAATGTAAAAATATTATTATAAAAAATATTAAATAAAATTTTACGAGATAAACAACCAAATTTTGTTTTTAATAGAAATGAGTTTGCTATTTATTTAATATTTGAGCTGGATGCTTAGTTCAATTTATAAAAATTATATCAAATTTAGAAGTCCGCTAAAGGTATAATATAATCACTACAAATAACTAAAACTTGCTTACAATATCGTTAAATTTTAATAAAATGGGAATGCTAAGCTTTTGTGTGCTCTATAAAACATGCTACTTGTAAAACTTAAAGTCTCTAGCTCTAAGAGATTCAGAGCTCAACGTATTCATACAGATCAATCAATAAACAAGCGGCATGAATATAGACAGAAAGATAGATATAGCTGCTACAGATAGACAGGCTGAGCGACGAGCATGGACGAACAGAAAGTAGAACTGTCAGAGCGACAAAAAGATGGTCAGTCAGAGAGGCACACATGAAGACAGACAGACAAATAAAAATTCTTTTAGCTCATCAAGAATATATATATATATATATATATATATATATATATATATATATATTCAAGTTTTAAAAGCATTTACGATTATATTCGCCATATTTAGTCTAAGCTGAAGTCTCATATTGAATAGCCACTGGAGTAAAGCAGTTTGGTCATACGATTTTACCCCCATAAGCAAACAAAAGTTTTTAGTTATATTGCAATTTATTTGCTTCAAAATTCATATTTTTGCAATTTATTTGTAGTCTGAAACAAATAAACCTAAAATGTTTATCATGTATTTGTTCATCTGACATTTTATATATATTTAGTACTTGAGCTCTTTGAGTATCTGTAAATATATATAAGAGCTTTTCTTTCTATTTCATATTTTCATTATTTCTTTTCGAATTTATTTAAAATGAGTTGTCAAGTTAAGAGCTTGGCCGATTTACCTTTTTGGGCTGGACCAGCAGCGCCGCATGGCCAGTTAAATGGCTAGAAAATATTTCTGGTTGTGATGCGAATCAAGGCTTGAGTGCTTGAGTTCTGTTTGAATTCTTGTGTAGGTTTTGGTTGTGGCATAAAATTTCTAATTTAACATAGCAGCTGCCAGTTTCATGCCATTTGGTCGCCGTCGGACGTCGTTGAGCCTCTTGGTTTTTGTGTCTCAGTTTCGCCTTCAGCGCATGACCACAAAAACCATCTCATTTATCCATGAAAATCTTGCGGCAGCACCAAAAGGAACCTGTGCGCGTATCCTTTATCCTTTTCATTTTCAACCAACCACAAAACACATTTCGCTTTCATTTCATTTCAAAAATCCATAGCAAAAACAAAAAAAACTTAAATGAAAATGAAAATGATGAAAATGCAACTAATTCCTGAAGGCTTACGTTTTATAATACACATTCCAAGCTTTCAGCTTGAAGCGTGGGGTTTCTCTTTCCTTTCGCTCATAATTTTTGTTTTATTTGGGCAACAGATATTCAATGCAGTTGTAGCTGAGGCGAGCAGAGTCAGAGATTAACCTTCAACGTCGCTCAGCTGTATATCATTTAATTTTGAGGTAAGCTTCAAATCCAAGCAATCTGCCGCACCCCCAATGCAAGATTATATAAATTTCTATATTTATATACATATATATATATATATATATATATATATATATATATATATATATATATATATATATATATATATATATATATATATGAAAAGGTATGAATATAGTTTGAATAGCATTCATTCAAGGTTGAAATGCGATTTGACTGACTGAGATTCTATGAGCTTGCTAACATACCCTACATATAACAGGGCTTATAAGGGGTATATTGTTAAATAACAGAATAAAACAGTGGTATATATGATTTAATTTTAATTTACATCAGAATTTTGAATATCTATAGCTATTATAGTAAATGATATATATACATATATATACATGAAACTAATATTATTAGTAATTATTTAAAATATAAATAAATTAATTTACATAATTTAAATCCAGTAAAAACGTTAAGAAATATATATATATATATATATATTAATTTTCTAAATTGTACATTTTTATTTAACAACTTAAATTATGTTTCAATTAATTTATATTAATTCTCTGTAGGGATTAACTACCTTGCCTGCTGCTTAATGCTCGTAAGCTATACGAATAATATATAAACATTTTTACTCTGCCAATTATATTAGTAATTATAATATTTTATATATTACTTATTATCAATCCAACATGAAGAAATAAAATATTCTCAAAATATAAAGCAGGGTATCTGCATAAATAGGCTTGGAATTATTACGCTCTAGGTTGAAATGAAGCTGTATGAGTTTATTTCAATACTATCTACAGAGCATGGCTCTAAAATCGAGCATATATACTTAAGAGCAGTTTCGTGCTCATGAAGAGATTTTATTTATAATATATATAGCTAGTCTACATTTTCTGATTTTCATATAACCATTTTTTTTTTAATAAGTAGTCAGCAATACAAATATATTGCCCTCAACTTAGACAGAATAATTGATAGATATATATATTCTTATATATAGTTTAAAACAAAGTTGTACTATAATTATATACATTATTTAGAATATAGTTTTAATATATTTTTTATATTTTATTTAATATATACATTACTTAAAATTTAATTTAAATATATTTTTATATATTATTTAATTTTTAAATCTTTATATATGCTTTATTTAAAATATAATTTTAATATATTTATATATTTTATTTAAATTTAATTTTTTATATATATATTATATTTTATATTTTTATATCCTCATATATTTTTTATTTAAAATATTATATATTTATATTTTTAAGCTGTTTCCAGGATATCTCTCAAACAGCTTTCAGCTCAAATCGCAGTCAGCCAACTGCCTAGCTACATTTTCTATAGGCCAACTGTAGGGTCAACCAAAAATGAAAAATTAAAGGCTCAACACATTTATAGATTGGGCGCTTTATTTTAATTATAAAAGGAGTTACCTTTTGAGCCTTAAGCTGAGGCCATTCGAGTGGCTGGCAGCACTTGTTGAAGCAGCGTAAATTTTAATGCGGTGTCTGTATCTGTTCGGGTCTTAACTGACAGACAAACCGCATTAACAATGCCATTCAAACTGCATAAATCAGCATTCAAATTAGAAATTAGCCAAGACACAGAGCAGAGCAGCCAGCCGACTGCGTCCGAGATTCGAGAGCTCTTCACACTAAACTCATCTAGAACAGCCACTTGAGGTTAGCTCTTAGCTGCCCCCGACACCCGACCCGCAAGCTAAAGCACAGCTATTGCCCAGCTCATCCATGCACTCAGTACGCTCTCTCTCCCACTCTCTCTCTCTTTCTCTCTTTATGTGTCTCCTTCTGTCTTGTCTTTCTGTCTGCAACTCATTCGTATAGCACACTCGTCAGCGCACTCATTATTAGGCTCAAGTGCAAATTAGTGTGTTTGTTAGTAGGTTATTAAGTTTTGCCCCAGCCTCGCAGCGAACACCTCTGCCACTCTGCCACTCTGCTACTCTCCTCTCTCTCTCTCTCTCTCTCTCCCTCTGCTGCTACTACCTATGTACAGCTATCACTCCCGCTTGTGGGGCCGCCTCCTTTTGTTTTATTCCAACTAAATGAGTTTCTGGTGTACGAAAATTTTCGCTTGTTTGCCTGCACAGTAAAACTTGAGTATACAAATTTTATTTCATTGTTTTTCGAGTGCGCTCACAGCTTCCCCCAAGCAACAGCAGCTATAAATGAAGCCTGTCCTGTGGGGCGTTGTTGCTTGGTCGCTACGTGGGCGTGGCATTGGCACTGCTCATTGTACTTGAATAGTTTTTGCCATCATCGTCGGCATCGTCGTCGTTGTAGTCATTGTCGAATGGGCAAAGTTTTCGCAATTAACATGAAAATATATGCACACACACACACACACACACACACACGTACTCACACACACACACACACGTACTCACACCGCTCAAGCAACTAATGCACAAACATTTTCGTTGTTTTTCTTTGCTTTTTTTGGGCGGAGCGCATAAAAAATTAATTTAAATCAATTTGGGCAACAAACCGGAAGTTGGCCTAACGATAATAATGAAAAAGTATGCATAAAATCACCTTAATTACGCTTAACATCCGTTCACCGCCCACACCACTTGCCCACTCTGGCCGCACCGCAAACAATTTGAATATGCGCGGCATAATAAAAATTCAATCAGCACACAAAATAAAAACGGCGCACAGAGTGGAGAGGATGAAGACAAAATAAAAAGAGACAAAAAAAAATAAACAAGTTAAGAAAAATGACAACAAGACGAACTGACCCAAAACTCTCAACGAGCCGCACAGAATGACATTAATTTACACATCAGCGATGCGCAAAAGGACGAACAAGTCCTGCGGGACTTTGTGGCAGGCCAAGGGAAACGCCACAACAGGACGCTCCACGCGGCTGATCGGATGACAAAGCGCATAAAAAGGGTCATAAAAAGACGCTGGACATAAGATACATATTAACTAAAAAAAAAAAAAAAAAAAAAAAAAACATTTAAAGCAATAATGCCAAAAGCGTATTAAAATAAGAAGGCAAAAAGCCAAAGCAGAAATTTGTAAAAATTTGGCAATTTTTAACATTTTTGTATTAAATTTTTAGTTAAAAAGGAAAAATATAAAAAAAAAAAAAATAATTTATTTAAAGGCAAACAAAATATAGAAACGTATTTAAAAATTAACAAAAATGAAATATTTTACTTAAAATGTTGAATATCTTATTATAAAGATATTTTTTTAGGTAAATTAAATAAATTTAAAAAACGAAAATAAAAAGATATTTTTTTAGGTAAATTAAATAAATTTAAAAAACGAAAATAAAAAGAAATTAAAATTAAAAATTAAAATATTCAATATTTAATTATTTAATTTATTTATATATTTTAATTTAATATTTTACTTATTTAATATTTTATTTTACTTATTTAATAACAAAGAATTGAATTGAAAATAATTAATATTTAATTATTTAAAATTCAGCTTAATTTATTTAATATTTTATAAAGTGTTAAGAAGTGCTCTAAGTGTATAAGTTCAATATATTTAATTGGGGTATAAATAACAAATTTCGATTTTAAATAATATATCCTGACACTATTACGAATATATATTCGACTTTAAAGGTTTGTTGATACCGTTTCTTGCAGTGCTTGTATTATATGGTATCATCTCCCTACCATGAATTGTGCTCTGATTTGCTTGGAGACAATGCAGCTTAAGACAAAATGCATATTGAAGATGAAGAACTGAGTCCAAACTATTTTCACACACACAAATCATGGTTAAAACTGAATGTTCTATTCAATATTACCAACAAATTTTGATAGCTTAAGCAGGCCGCAGAGATATGGCTTGTTTGGTCAGGAATTCATGTAACTTATAGTGCTGAGCTAGAAGGCGCCTAATAAGTAGTTTCATCAAGATATATATATATATATATAGATTCTAAGCAACAAAGCCGTAACGATGAAAAGACGAAGAGTTTATTTTTGCAATCAAATATATGAGGAGAGAGTGAGAGAGTGAGAGGGAGAGAGCGAGGGAGGCAGAGCTGAGCTGCCAACTGCAACAACAGAGCAAAGCGAAGTTAAGACGGCGCTGCAGCTGAGTGAATGTCGGAGGAAATCAAGTGCAGTTCGTGCGAGTATTCAGGACAAATTTTGCTATACCGTGTGCGTGCCATAAACGCCAAGACAAGCAAATCAAGCAACTTGCAACACTAATCACAAAGGCCAGCCGCAAGGCGAATGAGCAAACATGTGCGTGTGTGTGTGTGTGTGTGGCCTGTGCATAATTGAATTTGATAGCCCCCAAAAAGATTGTTATTCCTAGAGATTTGTGTGGTAAGCGTGTCGGAGAGCTAAGTGAGTTTGCCAACAGCTGATGCCGCTGTCTTTGGCTCATCTTCCGCCTGCTCAACGTTTGCTTCCTATTTTAGAGCCTTATTTACTTTGGGGCAGGCGCAGTCAAATACAAATATTGCCTAAGCCTTTTGCCAGCAAAACAAAAAAATAAAAAGAAAGAAAGCAACGAAAATTAATTCCAAGCTTCTTCAGATCTCAAATTTATTAGCTCGACGACAGTCCTTGCTGCTGTTGCTGCTGTTGTTGTTGTTGCCTGCAAAAATAAATGAGAACTTCTGTGTCTCGTTTTCGTGGACTCGACACATAAACACATTCTCCTTCAGTCGCAACACAATTAATCAGAGAGGGCATTAATTATTGTTGCCAGATTTAAATGTAGTCTAGATGGGCCCGAGACGGGCATGGGCGTGCGTTGCGTGATACGCAATGCCGGAAATTAAACATACGCCATGTAGGCCAACAAAAAGGCGGAAGTTTATTATTATCATGCAGCAAATATACGAGCAAAAGCAGCTAGCGTCGTGCAGCAAAACACTTCTCCTAAGACGACGAACGCTCCTACTTTTGGCAAAAATAAAAAAAAAAAAACCAAATTTTAATATGTAAATTCTGCAAAACTGCTGAGGATGGCAACAACAACAGAGTACAACAACAAAATGATCTACAAGCTTAATAAGAAGTAAATAATTGCGTAGCAAAAATAACTTGAGTGCTGCAAAGCAGTTAACTGCTCATGGAATACCCTGCAATTATAATATATAATTATTTATTTGCAGAATAAACTTAAATGGAGCTTCCATTAATATATACCCTGTAATTATAGAAATTGGAAAATGTTATCTGTTTTCGCTTTGTAGTTCTTTCTCTTTTTGTATATTCCTTTTCTTTCTCTCTCTATCTTTGTGCTTATATAACAAAGCAGACAACGAGAGGGATCAAGTATAAAAATGCATGAAATACTTGATCGCTCTCGTTGTCTGCTTTGTTATATAATTCTTTATTATTATCTCTTTTCAGTTTTTTTATGCATAGTCACTCATTATATTATTATTAGTTTCTTTAAGTCTCTGTTTTTCTATCACTCTTTTATTTATTAATTTTTTTTTTTTTTTCATAGACTTATTTGGTCTGTCTGTTCGTCTGTCTGTATGCGTCTCCTTTTCTTTCTTTCTCTCTTCATTCACTCTCTTGTTTTTTCATTCTATCTTACTCTAATTACTCTTTCGTACTTTTTCTCTCACATACTCTGTCCTTCTCTCTCTTTCTACTTTCTCCCATTCTTCATCTCGTTCTACCATAACAATAATCTGCGTCAACTACGCCTCGTCTCGAGCTGCAACTCCCTTTGGCATTCATAATATATGCATAAAACGTCGCCTCGCAGCGAATATTTTAATTTATACAAATCTTTTTTTAGTGTCTGATTATGTGACTTCCTGTGTTGGAAAATGCTTGGCGCTGCGCAGATGGCAAAAAGTTTGCACAACTTGTTTATGATTTCATGTCAAATACGTGTAGAAGTGGCCGACTGAGGGCACCCGGCGAATGCTCCTCTCTTTGAGGGGGGGTGTAGGGGGCGTGGCACGCTGTCGAATGGGCCCGGCAGCCGAAGCAGTTGAAATATCTCCAAGTGCGACGAGTACGCAGCGACACGCCCCTATTTGGCACTAGAAAACTTTTTTGATTTACTGCCAGCATGTGTTGGGCATTGTGTTTGCCCTCCATATACATGCACGCATCTATCTATGTGTGCTGCACGCTTTAAGGCAAACCGGAAGTAGAAGTTTATGCTGCATTTTATGCAAAGGATATGCGACTTCTTGTTGATTATTAAAATATTGCGAAAAGTGTGTTGACTGCTTCTGCCGAAAGTTCACTCTGTTTGCAATGTAAGAAAACAAATGTAATTAAATGCAAAAACAATTTTTTGTTAATTTAGCTAAGGGATTTTAAGGGATTTTACAGCTAAAATATAAAAAAAGAAATAAATACTTTAAGATATTCGTTTATTTTGAGAGAAAACTTGATGAAGGTTTCAAATTACAGAGATTAAATGTGTGCTCAAGAAAGTTGTCTCTAATCGGAAATTGATTAATGATAATGCAAGTATATCAAATATTTTACAATCATCTCTTAAATTAATAAAAAAAAAAAATAATTATTTTTAATATTAATTGTTTGATTATAAAAATCTTTTTATTAAAAAGATTATTTTTAAAAAAAATATTCGATATTGAAGAGGCTTTTTTAAGCACGAATATAAAGAATATAAAAATATTTCTATTAATTTATTTATTTATGTCTTTAAAATTTAATTCAAATTAAATTATAAGTTTAATTCAGACATCAACAAATTTTATTTTATACTATTTTAGTAAAAATATTTTTCTTTAAATATAATCATGATATGTGGCGGGAAATTTGCATTATGCAGCAAAGGAATTGGTATTTTAAAATAAATTTATTGGCAATGCTCAACAGTGTATAAAAAAAAATAAATAAATATTGTTGTATTTAAGTCACTTGAAACGATGAAATGAAACACGAAGTTAGTCAACTATATCAAGCGATTATTACTCTAAGCAACAGCAGCTGGAATTGAAGCTGTGTGAGCGGAAATGCGGCTCTTGCATGAATCCCGCTCAATATACTTGCTCTCCTATTCTCGTTGTTTTGGTGCGCTAGCTTCGCCCAATCTTGTGTATAATAAAAGTAGTACATCAATGAATCTAGAGCAGTGCAGACGCAATTGGGTGGGAGTCCAGAATTTTTTTTATTTTATACACAATTTGGACTGCTTCTACAAGACTGTTATAGTTGGTAAAAATAATATTTTTTATATTACATATATTTTTAAGAATATATCTATCGAATAGATAGATTTATTTATAAAAATATTTATTATATTATATATTATATGTAATAAAAAAAAAAAGTAAATATATATATATATATATATAATATTGTATATTATATATATATATATATATATATTTTTTTTTATTACATATAATATATAATATAATAAATTTTGCATAGCCACTGACCAAGAAAAAAGAGATTGCATACGCAAAATGGGAAGCATATTTAAGTTGAAGCCTTTTTTCCAAAACAATATAAATTTTATTAAATACAAAAACATTGAATAGTTCAAATAAATAAGTCATTAATGTTATTTCGATATGGTTTGTGCTTGAAGCATTTAATTTCCTTGCGAAAACGGGTCGATTAGATTCTATTTTGAGTACCTGACTGTCTAGCAAGGTCAGGCCAAGTTAAATTGCGTATGATATATATAATATGTCGTCATCTTATCTCAGCTTCTATGAATACACTTAGACTTCAGTATGTTAATTCTTTAATACAGTTTTGAAATTACTATAAAACTCAAATGAATTGTGTTGAATTTACAATTGCATTTAAAGAGCTGATGTGCTTTTATTTTTAACAGTTGCAGACGAACGACCAAAACAGAGACACTCATACACACACACGAGCCCGAGCGCAGACACACTTTGTGGCATGCAGCTGCATTAAACAAGCCCTCGCTCAAAGCCGCCCCCTCCCCCACGGAACCTACAAGCCTCAAACCGACCGCCAACACTCATAAAACGCAACTTCAAACCAAACACTTTGCATATGTGGATTCTCTACATAAATGCATTTAAATATATATATATATATATATATATATATATATATATATATATATATATATATATATATATATATATATATATATATATATATATGAATATATATTTATATATGTATTCAAACGCGAGCACAAAAATATATATATAAAAAAAGAGAGAAGAGAGAAATCTTTTATGCGGCTGAAAGCACGCTTCAGTATAATTTGCGGTCATGTTCATTGATCTCCTGGGAAGCATTAAAATTTAATGATTTATATTATGAAAACCGTTGGGGCAAAGCCGCTTGGCAAATGAATTTATGTAATGTCTCTTCTGCGTTATGCTTTAAGGGGTTAACATTTGTGAAATTAACAACAATTTGACTTATGCGCGGGCGTAAATGCCGCCACATACACACACACACACACACACACACATAGAAGCACACACATTCCCAAGGAGCCAACAATAGCTGTGCTCCAAAAGTATGCTAAACAGCCCAAATGAAGCCAGCAAAAGTCATAATTCAGCTGGCAGTGGGAGAGCGGAAGTGGCACAGAGCGAAGCCTTGGGCCAAGACTTGGCGAAAGGTAGCGAGAAATGTGAATTTGGACCCGCCTGCAACTATTAATCAGGCTTTAATTGTTTTGTGTGTGTGTTGTTGCTTACATTTGTATGTGGAACAAACAGTCAGACAGATAAATAGAGCGAGAGAGAGAGAAGGGCAGACGCACGCGCTCGGTTGAGGCCCATGCATCATGCGGCCAAAATCTTTTTGTAATCTCTGGCATTTGTCTGGATTTTTCGCAAAGACTTTGAATAGATTTATGCGCCTTTGACAGGCACAAGATGTGTGCTGCTTGTGACTCGTGTTAGCGCGCTTCAGCTTAAAGTATCTTAAAGATACGGCCACTGCCAAAAACTTGCCAGAGATACGCTCAAAACTTCACAATGCTTTCTCTTAAGCTCTGTGGGCGACCTGAAGGTGTTGCTATTATTCTACTACGAATTGGTTATCTACTCTACAAAACAAAGAAGAAGAAACATAAATTTGCAAAGAAATTTCAATTTTTTATATATACCAAAATTGATTTGATTTGAGGTTATATTAAAAATTTTAATAGTAAATAATATAAAATATATAAAAAATTAAATTAGATAAAAAGAAGAAATTTTGAAATTTCGTATGGAAATATTTTAGGTATCTAATAAATTAATAAATTTAAATAATAATAATAAATAATTAATTATTATTGTTAATTATTATTAATTAACTAATAATAAAATTGCTACAAGATTTTATTGTTTATACAAAATTTTAATAAAAATATTTATAAATAAATAATTAATTATTATAGTTAAATATGATTAATTAACTAATAACAAATTGCTACAAGAATTTATTATTTATACAAAATATTTATAGAAATTTCTGGAAAAACATGCATATTGCTTACAACTTATTTTAAAATAAATAAAAATAAAATTTTAAGATTAAGTTTTACTTTAGCAGACAATAGCTTAGGATTTACCATTGTGAACCAAGACAGCATTGAAAAAAGAATCATATTTCGATTTATTTAAGGCAATGCTGATCACATTAATAGAATTGATTGATTTGAATATTTTTTTTTTCTATTTTTAATAATTTGAAAATTAAGAAAAATATATATTTAGTTATCTTATATAATATTTTCTTTATTATTTTTTTTATTTTAGTAAAATTTTATTATAAACTATTTTATTTTAATAGTCAACTAATGATATTCATACATCAAATCTAGTTTTTTTTTATGACTTTTAACTATTTAATAAATTTTATATATCGCTAAGTGATAAAACCACATAGCATCTAGATATATATTTATATATAAAAACTGTCTAAGACATTAGACCTTAATATTATAAATATAATAATAGCCCATCAAAAACGTATCGATAGCGCCTGTAGCTGCTGCTGTGTCAACTCTTATCAGGCACAGCCAACACCGAGCCGCAGCTGCAGAAATTATTGTGGCACAAATCTAAAAAATGCCAAATGCCAAATAGCAAGTAGCAAACGGCAAACGGCAAACGGCAACGGCAAATTGTATGTAAAAGGCTTATAAAAATTGTATACTACAAGTTTGTAGTGGCCGGCTGGTGGCTCTTGTAGCGCTGCTGCTGCCGTCGCTGGCAACACTCTGGCAACGCTCTGGCCGTGACAACGGCACAGCCCCGACAAACACTTGCCGAGCCAGCGTATGCCCCGTGCACGTTGAAGTGGCTTTTGCGCTGTGGTTTCGCAATCGTCTGTGCATGTATTTTGTTTTTGTTCTTGTTTTTTTTTTTTTTTTTTATTTTTATTTTGTTCTGTCCATGTCTGCACATGCTGCGGTCAAGGGTTGTGTTGGTGTTGCCAAAGTGTTGCCATATATTCTAAATATGTTGGTCGGCAGCTTGTCCCGTTGGCTTGGGCCACTTTGCTGGCCAGGCTGACCGGGCGACTATCCAGGCTGGCCAAGCTGGCTGGCAGCACAATCCACATAAAAGTGGCCCAAACGACAGTTAAACGCAAAAGCGGCTAAAACGGGGCTCTAAAAACCACTTGGCAGCTAAACGCGTGATTTATGCCACAACTCTGATAAGAGCAGCCAGCCACAAATAAAACACAGCTCCAAGGTGCAAAACTAAAAACATATGCAACAAAAAAATATGAGAGCTTAAAGTCTACTTTAATTTCTTTCCACACATTTTAAATGAATTTATTTTAATAGCGGAAAAAATATTTACAGTTGAGCAGAAAAAATATAGTAAAAAAAATTAATAAAAATAAAAAATTTTGACTCAATCAAAAAAATTAAAAATTTAAAAATAATATAATAGTTTAGTTTATAAAATTTCCTTTTAAAAATAATAATTTTTTCGAAGTTATTTTAAAGCATATGAAATATAAAAATATATGCGTGTATATTCTGCCAGAATTTTATTTTAATTTAAATTAAAATTTCTATTTTTTTTTATTTTTAGCTATTTTAATAAATGTAATTGTATTAAATATTTAAATTTTATTTTTACCTTTATTATTTATATATTATAAATTTTTTTCTGTCTACTTGAGATACCCAGCTCAGATATACCCCAACTTTTTGTTTTCTATTTATACTTCTTGAACAAAATTCGATTCATATTTTTACATGTAGCCAAATAAGTGTTCTTACAAGTTTCTCATAACACAGCTGGTACTTGAAACTAATATGCATTAAAGAAGTAAAAACATTTGTAGACAGTTTTATGATTAAAAAAATGCTAAACTTCAGCCTCATTGAACTTGGTCTATCTGCGGATCGCTCAGACTGTCTGCCTATGGCCAATAAGGCAACATTTTATTTGTTTTCGGCGCATAAATAATCAGAGAAACACAGGAACAGACAGCGAAAGGGTGGCTAGGGCCTGTTGTTAAAGGGCAGACAACTTGGCAAACAAAACGAAACCAAAATACTTTTATATGGCTATGCGAATTTGTACAATAGATAATAGCGTTTAATAAAAACATAAAAACATAAAAACACTGCCAGTCGGCAAAAAAAAAAAAGGAAGGCGAAAAAAATAAACAAGAAATAACATAAATTGTCGGACAAGAAAGAATTGAATGTTTTCTCAACAAAAATTTTATTGCCTTGGTTTTTTGCTTGCTTGTAATGAATATTTATTTTAAATTACGAATATGATGAATTATATAGTAAATAAACATGTAGTAAAATTATAAATATTTTACTTATTTTATTAAAAAATTTCTAATCTTTTTGAGTAATTTATTAATATTTTATTTTTCTTCTTTAAGTTCGAGTAAAAAGTTGATATCTTAAGCAAATCTTTATTGACTTCTGGGCGCCACCAGCTCTACACCTTTGGGCCAAATACCATTGAACGACAGGTAGACATTTAGCCAAGTACAATGAGCACACACACATTTGGTTTTCTTTTTTTTTTTCATTTTGTTGTTTTTGTATTTTTGGTTAGCATGGCACGCCTTCTTTGTGTATGCAAAAATCTGTGCTCATTACATTGGACTAGGCTAAAAATATGCAAACAATGCTAGACAAAAATTGGATCTGTGCTTGTCTTGTACAAAAAGTTGAGAATGGGTTCGAGTTGCAGTGGTTAGTAGGAACAAAGGCGAAAACCTTTCACCTACAACATTGCTGAGTCTCAGACTCTCGGTTAAGGGGCAATGCTCACAACAAAACAATGCCGCTCATCAGCAGAAGCGCAATGAAAATTGGAAAATGTTCTAACTGTGCTCCGTCGCTACCTCCCTTCTCTCACTCACAGCTCTCTGTGCGGCAAAGCAAAAGAAATGGCAAATATTGAATTGAAAAGAAAATGTTCCCGCACATAGACAGAGGGCAGAAATCAATGCCTGCTACAGCAGACAAATACCTAATAGCTCACCTGCCATCGCTCTTTGTACACAGTCACAGTGTGGGCGTGGGCGCAGGAAGATTTGTGGTTTGCTTCTTTTATTTTCAATCTAAATTCTTTACTTATTTTTTTTAAGTGCTCGCAACAAACAACAAAAAAAAAAAAAAAAAAGAGAAACAAAGTTAGAATATTCCAGCTAACGTATAACTGGCTCGCCATCCAGTTTCTTCAGATTGGGCAAACGTCGTATCGCTTCGGCCGTGAACGCAGCTGGATCCATATTCTCATTGAGCGGATTGCCAACGAACGTGATGTCACACAGCGCCGGTGGCACACCCATGCGCGCAAACTCTGCCCAATCTTTGACCAGATTGTGCGATATGTAGAACACTTTGAGCGACTTCATCAGCTCAATTTGCTTGATTTTCTCTATATTATTATAGCTAACCCATAGCTCTTCCAATGTCTCGGCCAGCGCCTCGATGCCGTTCAGATTCTTTAGATAGTTGCGCGCCAGGCTGAGCACACGCAAATTCTTCATACCCGAGACGCCGGCAATTTTCTCAATCATATTCGAGGAGAGGCTCAGCTTCTGGCACTCGACCAACGTACTTAGCGTCGCGTCCATTTTCTCAATGGGCGGATACTGGAACTGCAAGCCAATATCCTGGGCCGTAACGGCCTCCTGCTTGGTGCGCTCCTCCCAGCGGGCGAGCGCATCCTTAATTGTTGTTGGCTTGGACATGTTTATAACAAATTTTCATTGAAATGTTTATTTTTTTGTAAATATTTTTCAAGTGTCGACTGAGAACTTCAAGCAAACTTTCTGGGCTTCAATTTCAAAGCAAATTACAAGTTATTTTATATAAACAAATAAATAATAAATTTAATAAATAATAAATAAAAAAAAATAAAATAAATTAAATATATAAAAAATCAATAAATTTCAGTTTGTACTTAGTTTATTTTGACTATTTCATCGAAAATCGAATCTCAAATTGCTTTATGAATAAATAAATAAATAAATAATAAATAATTTCAGTTTGTACTTAGTTTATTTTGACTATTTTATCGAAAATCAAATCTCAAATTGCTTTATGAATAAATAAATAAATATAAATTAAATAAATAAAATAAATAATAAATTATATAATTAAATTTCAGTTTGTAATTAGTTTTATTTTGTTTGCCATTTTAGTAATTAAATATTTTAATATAAAATATAACATTCTATTTTATTTTTTTTTTTCCAAGTTTCGAATTGAATTCTTTTATATAAATATCTGTAATATATATATTTCTATTATAATTTTCAGTTACAAAATGTTTTATTTGATTTCGATTTTAATGTGACTTATTGAATTACATGTGCTTTGTATCTAACTTGTTTTATTGATATTTTAAATATTTATACATGTACATAATAATTAATTTACTTATGGTGATAATTTACTATGAAAATATTTTTTTTCAATTTTTTATTATTATTATTTGTGCTGATTGATTCCGATTTTGATATGATTTATTAAATAACAGCACATGTATCTAACTTGTTTTAATTATTTTTAATATATTTTTTTTTATTTGCTTATAGTATTTTTTTTTTTGTAATACTAATTACTATTTATTTATATTTATATTATATGATTTATATTTATATTTATATTTATATTATTTATTTTTTTGTGTACAAAATAATTTTTTTTCAACTTTCGGATTTTTTTAAAATATAATTATATATATAAATTATTTTATTATATTTTATTATATTTTTATTTTATTTTAAAAAAATCCGAAAGTTGAAAAAAATTATTTTATATTTTATTTATATATATATATATATATATATATATATATATATATATATATATATATATATATATATTTATTTTTTTTTTTTTTTTTTTTTTTTTATAAAATATATGAATAATTTCCTTGTATTCATTATATTTTTATTTTTGTGTAGTTTTATCGTAAATATTTAACTGTAGGACACTATATACTAATTGCTATTGCAATTATTGCTATTTATTATTAAAAAGCTATTTATTATATGTCTGTCTCGCCGAATCGTAGAGCTAATGAAGCATCAGCAGCTACAATACTCCACTATTATTACCATTCCAGTTCTAGTTGCGCTCGAGTTCCAAAACGAGTAACGAGTTAATAAGACAGCTCGATTGCCCGCTTTCTCTGGACAATAACTTGAGTCACTGAGGCTACACCATCTCTTCTGCTGCTCAACCAGCCGCTAGTTGCTGTGTTAGGAGCACATCAATTATTATATAATTACATTGAATTCAAATTTTAGATATAGCTTTCACATGTATATCATACTGGCTCTGGCCAGTTACAGTTAAACGCTGGCGTCGTCTGAGGTAGGGCGTTGCTGCTCTCCATTACCCACTGCACTCCACACTGATTCCACCTCTGGTTGGCGCTTTTAAATGTAATTTATTTATTTGTCTCAATGTTTACTTGGCTTTTGGCTGCTCCCCAAGCTCTGTCTGGCACACGCTGATAACTTCATTGGCAGCGCCTTTTGTTGCAGTCTGTTTAGGCCCGGCCAAAGGGGGACTTTGGAGTGGAGTGCTCAGGGATTGGCGGGGACGTCAGGCAGCTACCCAGTTGCCATATGCCACATAGTCGTCTGCGTTTTTTAATGCTCTCCTTTCTTTATTCCGTTCTTTTTTTTTTTTTTTTGTGTCATGTTTGTATAGTTGCGAATGTGTGTGTGTGTGTGTGTGTGTGAGTATGCGAATGTGCTTTGTGCTTTGTGCCAGAGCCCCTGGGGAGTTTATTACACATATTTGAGGTGATAATACAGTTTGCCATGCCCTCTTAGGGGCGTGGCTGAGGGTCGTTTGTTGTAATTTTTTTTTTTTTTTGGCTGTTTTGTCAGCAGCCGCCAGACAATTATTTAACTTTACACAAATTTTTCTCTGTGCCTTGTATTCATTTCAACTTTAAATTGAGGCGTTTTATTTCATTTATTTAAATATTTGAGAGCAGCTGTTATCGCAGCAACTGCAACAAATTTTTCGTCCATAAATTATTGAATTTATTGATGCGGCTCTATGAAATCAGCCAAAAATAATATGAAATGTGAGTGAAAAAAATACATTGCTCCACATACTCGTATGGCACACGTTTTTGATAATCGTCCAGAAATTTGCCAAAACATATTTGACTTATATTTTTTGTAATGCTACGTATTTGATTGGATATTTTTTACACTGTTCTTTTATATATGTTTTTTTTTTGAGTGCCAAATGAAATTTGGTCGCTCATAAATTGCGTGCTCAATGCGGCAGAACTGACAAACACGGAGAAAGAGAGAGCGAGAGAGGGAGAGGGAGAGAAAGACATTGTTGAAATGCATATAAAGTCTAATTTATGTATTTGAATGGTGGCTGTAGAGGTGTAACCAAAGGCATCTAACATATGATATATGAAATTATCTTTTGGGCACTTTCAGGGCAGCTATTCAAATGTCAGAGGTCAACTTGCGAGGTAAATTTGTGAAGCTAAGAAACTCTGCATAGTTGATTATTGGAGCACAGTGAACAAAATTCTAGACAAGTTAAAATTTATATTCGAATTTTAATGAAGGCAAATTTTCTGCCAAATATTATGAGTAAATTCACATTTTTTTTAAATATAACTGCATGAAAGGCAAATGCTCGAATTAGTTTATAATTTTTTTTTTTAATATATTCCAAGTGCAGCTTAAATTAAAATTAGTATTTTGAAATTGGTGAAAATTATAATTAGAGCTTAGACACATTTTTTATTTCATTTTTCTATGTACTTGAATAATAATAATTGTATTGTGGTATTTAATAATGGTAATAATTTTAATACTATTATTATTACTAAATTTTATTAATGAACTCAAATTTATTAAGCATAATTTAAATTAAGGCACATATTCAAATTAGATTTACGAATTGGAAAAAATGAGAATTTGTATTTTGACAAATTTTTTAATTAATATTATTTTAAATACTTTTTTTTAAACATAATATAAATCAAGGCACAATTCAAATAAGTATTACGAATTGGAAAAAATAAGAATAGGAATTTAGAAAATTTTTTATTTAATATTATTTTAGTGTTTGAGTTAAATCATATTTTATACTAAATATTGTTAGTAAATTAAACTAATTTATTTAAATTTATTTAAATATAATTTGCTTTACGAATTGGAGTAAATTAGAATTAGCGCTTAGACAAATTTTCTACATTGTATTATTCAAATACTCATGAAAATTAATTTATAAATTCATTAATTAAATTAACATCTATACCTTAACTAAGCTGCCATTTTGAGTGCTTGAATTTTGTACTCTTCAAAATTCAATCAAGCAGCTTCTGCTTCTGTCCCCTAGCTATCAGCAGACTTGTAGCAATTCACTCCAATAAGTAAGCTCAAATTAGAATCTCTCAATGACAACAATGTAATTCCACTGCGACCCAGAAATATTCTTGGCACGTGGAACTGAAACACAGAAGAAAAAAAAGCACACAAAATTCTGTGAGTTCTAGTTAGCAATAGGCCAATTCGAAGGGCCCAGCTACGTATGCAGCATATACAAAATGCATTTCGACAATTAAACAGCTGTGATAGCGGGTATAGAGCGGGGAATTCGGGCTAGGGCGTAGCCTAGGCTGGTGACCGCCGACAAACCTAGCTAGGCACGTCCCATATGGACGCATGCATTATCACTCACATGGAACAAACATACAAAACCGAGCAAAAGCTGCAGTGCCCAATGGCTCACTCCATCTCTCTCTCTCACTCCCTCTGCCTCTGCCTCTCTATGTGTGTGTGTGTGTGTGTGGTAGCCCGAGAAGCCACAACATGTCCTGTCATGCAGCACAGGACGTTGCGCAGCGGTAACATGCGGTAAACGTTACAGTTGTTGACAGTCGTGTTTGTACTGTTTAGTTTCAGTTAACAAGCGAGAGGCGACATAGCCAGAAAAATGGCAAGGAACACGGGGTGGGAGTGTGAGTGGGGCGAGGCCGGCTGCTGGCCAGGCGAACAATGTTGAGCTGAACTGGACTGAACTGTCATCTTTTTGGTGTGCAATTTGTTAAATGAATAGCCATTAAATTAAAGAGCATTTTTATAGTGTTGCAAAATGCAAAACATTTAACAGAGCTCTCCCTCAAGCCAGTTCAGCTCTCCACTCTCTCTCTCTGTCTTTATCTGTCTTTGTGTCTCTTTTATGCCCTCTGAGAAATTTACATGCCTAATGAGCTTAATTAATAGCTTTGAAATACATTTACATTTAGTGTTGAATAATGATGTGAACTTTTAGTGCTAAGTTGCCTGTCTTTGTAGCTAACAAGTTTTCTTTTAATCGTATTTTTTTTTAAACTTATTTTAATTAGACTACAGACGTGTGTCTAAATGAGTTTTAATAGTTGTAGTGTTGCAAAACGTCTTAAGCTTTTATAAATAATTAAATCATTGCTAAGTTGCTTATTCCTTTTAAATATAATTTTTCAAACAATTCTTTTTTGGATATGCGCGTGAATAATTTAATTTTTAATATTAACAGTGTTGCAAAACGCCTTAAACTTCAATCAGTAATTGAATTTCTTCACGATTTCTTAAAGCTCATCAATCTCTGCAGTCATCAAAATTGCACAATGCTGACAAATACTGAATATTAATAAGTATTGGAAAATCCACTTGATTTTAACAGTTTAGCTACTTGACTTTAAGGAGTGGGTATATTTTATAGTATTATTAGTATTTAAGTATTTTTTTTTTTTTTGCTTTTAGTGCTACTATATAGTTATGCTAACTTTTAGTGTTGAATAATACCAAATACTAATAATTATTCACAAAATTCCATCGATATTTTCTAATGCTCCCAAGTATCTCCTGAAGCGCAGACACTTAATTTTTCACTTAGTTAAATTATATAGTTTTGATTTAAAGTGGTCTCCAGTGTTGCGAAATACAGCAGTTTGCATGGCCCACTTAATGCCAAAAAAACGAAACTTTGCAACATTGCGCATACTTTTGCTTTAAACAACTCGCACATAAGTCACAAAATGCACCCAAGTAGACAATGTAACTATTCTAGTTGTTGTTGTTGTTGTTGTTGTTGTTGTTGTTGTTGTTGTAGTCGCTGTTGTCGTAAAACTTTTATGTATGAAAATATTTTTCTCCATAAAACACCTGGCCGCAGCAAAACAACACAGAATGAGAGCCAAAGCCAGAACCAGACAGAGAGGCAACTATACAAACTGAACGAGATAGCGACAAACCGTTGCATATTGAAAACTTTGCATTTAGCAAACAAACTGAAAATGAGGGAGCGAGCATGAGACTAATATAGACTAAGAGAGAGGGAGAGAGAGAGAGAGAGGGCGAGGTAAATAGCTGATAACGACAGTGAGGAAGATTGTAACTTGCAAGTATTTTCAAGGTAGTCTGCTAAGCAAAAAAGAATCTTTACAAAGTCTGGCAAAATGTTTACAATGAATGCTCACATGATTGAGGATTGCGTAACATAAACTTGCAGCTTAAAGTTGAGCACTTCATTAAGCCAAAAGATGTGATATATAACAAGTTTGTAAATTGAATGAAAACTAACTATTTAATATGAGTTTGTGGCGAAAAATTATTCATAATATTCACACAACTATATTAGGCAAATATAAATTTACTTATAATTTGCTAAAATATTGCGAAAAAATAATGTGCAAAAATTAAATAAATAATTGTTATTTAATTTATTTTATTTATTTATTGTAATTTATTTATTTTTTATTTTATTTTATTTTATTTTTTTTTTTTTTAAATTTACTTTTTATTTTAACAGGCTTTTCACTACCTAATTGGCAGCTTAACAAGTTGAACATAAAGTTACAATTATTTACAGTAGAACACTACAGAAATTAACAATAACAATAACTACAAAATTAACAATAACAATAACAATTAACATAAACAACAATAACAATATGGTTAATTAAATCACATTCATTTTACATGAAACATTATTTTATAGGAACCTCGCAGGGAAGTCCTGTGGACGGCACTTCTTAAGTCTTTTTTTTCTGGCTCCTTTATTAAGTCTTCTCGCCAAAGGGTTTGGGTGGCCTTCCAGTCTTGCAAGGTAGCTAGTAGCCACCTTTTGCATTACGTCTCCAACTTTGGGAACCTTGAGATCTTTTTCAATGTAGCTCACTCGATTTATTTATTAAAAATAAAATTTAAATATTAAGCCAACAATTCATCCAAAAGTAGGCAAATTGAGTTTAAATAAGATAATGGTGAATAGACGTTAATATTTAATTATGTGTAGATGTTACAAAATACTTAGAGAGTTTTTTTTTTGTAAGATAAATATTTATTTACATTTTGATATAATTTATTTTCTATTCATATTTTTTGCGACATATAATTTAGAACTAACAATATATATTAAAAATAAAATTAAAAGTAAATTAATTATGTAACGATCTATAGATTATTTCCTTCTACTTTTGTTTACAATAAGAAATGTATGTAATATTATATTTATTAAGTGAGCTATATATATTTTCTAACAAAAAATCACTTTACTTGGTTTTAAAATATGGTTCTAAATTTTTAAGAGCGTTTAATAACTATAAAAAAAAATAATTTGTCCAATTTAAGATTGTTTTGATGGTAAAAAAAGTTATAAAGCAAATCAAATAAAAATTTTATAAGAAAATACATTTTTGAAGAAATATTTGTAATTTATTGCTCATTAAAATGAACAAATAAAAATATAAATAAAATTAATAAAAATTAAATGAATATTAATAATGATAATGATAATAATAATAATTAATATTATTATTATATAATACAATATATCTTTGAATTTGCATATTATAATTAAGATATAATAATAAAAATACAAATAAAAATAGTAATAATAATTGTAAGAAGTAAAATAATAATAATAATAATAAATAAATATATGGGAAGTATCCTTATATAAACAAATACTTACTATTTAATATCACTCTCAATTAAATTTCGAAATTGATTAATAAAACTAACAGACTTCAATTATGCAGCCATGTTTACAGCCAAACAACTAGCCAAGACTAAGATGTTCAATTAATTGCGAGCGTTTGAAAGCGCATGCATATTTGTATGCATGTGTGTGTGCCTATTTATGTACATATATGTATGTATTTACGAGCATAGCATTTGTAAACACGATTCAGTCCTAATTAAAGGCACAAATCTGCATTGCATAACGATATGACAAGGGTATAAACGGAATGAGGTACCCTGACTCACGTTTCCTAAATCAATAATAATGCAACTGCAACTGTTAAGCAGAGCTCCTTGAGGGAGAGACAGGCCCAAACACAGAGAGAGAGAGAAAGAGACAGAGAGAGAGAAAGAGACAGAGAGAGAGAGAGAGTGAAACAAAGTAAGGGACTTAGGAAATGGTAACTAAGGATTGCCCAATTTCATGTGCAGTGCACACAGGCACACACGCTTAGATTGCAATTGAGTTTGAGTTACATAACCACAAATAGACAGCAGCAGCAGTGGCAGCAGCAACCGGTTGAGTCATCAAGCTGCAAATGCGACCAACTAAGATGCAGTGGGAGAAGTGGCAAGGCTGCGGCAACAGGACTTCAAATGGGCTGCGAGCTGAAGCTGAAGGAACTTCACAAACTGTCTGACGTTTATGATTGCTGCAAACAAAAGCTACGATGACTGCACTTGAAATTGATAATTACGATGCAAAACATTTGTTCATTGTCCTGGTATACACAGAAACACACACACACACATACACACACACTCACATGTGCAGTTGCTAATGTAGTACAGTCCATTGCCAGACGTTTATTGATTGCCTATTGCTCATTAAATGTGGAACATGAGCACATACCCACACTGTGTTAAAGCAATTGAGAGATATTGTTAATTGCTTAAGCTTAGTGAAACTAGAAGAAGAGAGCATAGTTAATATGTATACAACTTTTATTTTCTTATTCAAATCTTTTGAGATCCAAAACTTTTATTTTTTTTATCTAATTTAATTTGTTTCTATACATATTTAGCATTATTGATATTAACACATATTTTTTATATTTTTTAAATATTTATTAAATATACATCTTCATATAAAAAATGATTGATTGTTTACATATGCTTGAATTTATAATTATATATTTATTATTTAAATATTTTTATGATTAAAGATGCTTGAATTTATAATTATATATTTATTATTTTAATATTTCTTATGATTAAATATGCTTGAATTTATATTTATATATTTATTATTTTTATATTTTGCATATATATGTATGGCTAAAAGGTTCTCCACATAAAATTGTTAAAATAAAATTATTTACAATTATTTAACAAGCTTAAAATATTAGCTGCTATAGAAAGTTGCAGAACTTATATATATGCGCCTCAAATTCTCATTGCCTAAGAAATTTATATTATTATCTTAAACTCATAAATAAATTAATATTTCATTTCATTAAAATTTTTTATTATCATTATTTGTAATTCCTTAAATATTTATAATTTTAATATAAATTACATTTTTATTACATTAGTAATATTTATTATTATTTATATTTACTATAAATAATAATAATATATTATTATTATTTTTAATTCCTATAATTATTAATAATTTTAATGTAAATTAAATTTTCATTACATTAACAAAATATATTAATATTATTTTTAATTCCTATAAATATTAATAATTTGAATATAAATTAAATTTTAATTACATATTTATTATTATTATTTTAATTTCCTATAATTTTTAATAATTTGAATATAAATTAAATTTTAATTACATTAGTAATATTTATTATTATTATTTTTTATTCCTATAAATATTAATAATTTGAATATAAATTTATTTTAATTTCCTATAATTATTAATAATTTGAATGTAAATGAAATTTTCATCACATTAGTAATATTTATTATTATTATTTTTTATTCCTATAAATATTAATAATTTGAATTTAATTTGAAAAACAAATCTCAGCAATCTTGAGGTGTAGGCAAGACACAAAACTTTTATAAAATCCTTTCTTAAATCTTAATATTCATTGACAAGTTACTTTAGATGGCAAAGCCTTGTCTAGCCCTTTACGATATCAAAAACTTAAAACTTATGAATACTTGTTAGCGCTTTTCCTATAATTACAGGGTATTATTCACAGTTCGCTGCCTCTCTATGAATGGCTGCGACAAATTCTGCAATTTTGAAGCCCATTCACAAAAGGGAATGGCATTCGATATGTCCTGGCATGTGCCTGGCTTTATGCTGTATAGTTTATTACAACCATAATTAACACTAAATTCCCCAAATGGCAACAGACAACTGTCAGCTGCAAAATCATTTGTGGTCTGTCCGAGTGTCACAGTTAGAGAACCAGTCATCGAGAGAGGAGCGAAAGGGTGGTGGAAGAGGGGGAGGCCGACTAGCATGCTGAGTGACAGACTTGTCTGATGCGGCTGACTGTTGTGCCCAGTGCCTGACATGTTGCAGTGCCCGCTTACATGGCAGCTCAAAGTGCTGCCACTTTAGAACTCTCTCTCGCTCACTCCTGCTATTCCTCTCTCTCTCTCTCTCTCTCTCTATCTCTCTCTCCAGTTACTGCTGCTGCTGACTTATGTTTTGCGCCGTGCACGAAAATTATAAAATGTTTGCCCAGGCCGCAATTTCACATATCACAAAGTTGTCGTCACTGGCTACAGGACACAGCCAATGCCGATGGCATTTCCTTGTCCCTTAATGTATTGCGACAAAGCGACTATGCCACGGCACGTAACCATGAATGTATGTGTGTGTGCGTGTGTGTGTGTGTGTGTAAAACGCATGAGTTTTCTTCATTTCTGTCATAATGAAATTAGTCAAAAGCACATTTGGGTCACATATTGCAGATATACTTAATGGTTCGTTAACCCTGTGAAATTGCTTTGGCTTTATTTGGCAACAGATTCGACACAAATAGGTAAATCACAATTATTTGCAATATCTGTGGCTTGGGAAGCCTCAATTTTTATTACTAAAAAATATTACATTATTATTATTTAAATACAAATAAACATGATAAATATGATAATTATTCTTATCAATATTTGTATTATAAGCATTTTAAGTATGTAAAC
The DNA here is from genome assembly GCA_035047625.1 of Drosophila mettleri. NCBI lineage: Eukaryota > Metazoa > Arthropoda > Insecta > Diptera > Drosophilidae > Drosophila > Drosophila mettleri. The sequence continues at coordinate 11,670,749 of JAWNPI010000018.1, forward strand.
AAGTATGAAAACACTATTCGGCTTCCAATTACTTCCAAATATCCTTGATTCAGTCATATCAAAGGTATAGTCCTATTAAGCCAGTCATGCAAGAGCTTCCAGTTGACTCATAATCATTGGTTCTACCATGCCATTGATAATGTCCTGGTTAAAAGCTTACAGTTGAACCAAATCATGGAGTATTAGCTCCTGGGATACTATAAAATTTCAGAATCGGCTGCTACAAAGGTAAGATATGTGTGCATTTCGAGCTAAGATCAGTTGTAGCAGAGCCGCTCGGATTTCGTTGCGTTTGTAAATAAAAAATATTTTTGTTAGTTCCCAAACGGCATCGAAACTGTGGTAAAATACCAGGCGAACATAAATGAGTAGTAGGGCGCGCAATGCTTGTTGAAATTAAGATTGCATTGAGTTGACCTTGAGAGTGAGAGTGAGATGTTAATGTCAACTAACAGTGACATGTAATTATCTGAGCATGAGAATAAAGGTATGCAACATACTTGTTCTGTAAACTCACATCTCACTTCAATCTCTCATCTCTATTCAAGGTCAACTCAATTTTGATTTAATTTTTACTAAAATTGCGCTCCCTACTACTCATTTATGTTCGCCTGGTACTTTTGAAGACACTATTAAAAATATTACTGTCGCCAAAATGTCGTAAAAATAAATAAAAAAAAATTAAATAGAAATAATAAATAACAAACGAATAAATTAATTGTATAATAATACATTAATTAATTAAACATTAAAAAAATATTAATTGTTTCATGTTAAATAAATCAATTAATTGAATAATAATAAATTAATTAATTTATTTATTTTATAAATTTTGTCTAACAATAAATATATTTTTTGGTGCATTTGGAGCTAAGATCAGTTGCAGCAGAGCCGCTCACATTTCGTTGCTTTTTTGTAAATAAAAAATATTTTTGCTAGGTCTCAAACGGCATCGAAACTGTGGTAAAATACCAGGCGAACATAAATGAGTAGTAGGGCGCGAAATTTTAGTAAAAATTAAATTAAAATTGAGTTGACCTTGAGAGTGAGAGTAAGAGTGAGATTGAGAGTGAGAGTGAGAGAGTGAGAATGAGAGAGTGTGAGTGAAAGAGCGTGAGAGTGAGAGAGTGAGAGTGAAAGAGAGAGAGAGAGAGAGAGTGAGAGAGAGAGAGCGAGATGTTAATTAACTTGAATAGTAAGTTGCATACTTTAAGGCATGATCAAATAATTATCTGGTATTTTCGCGAAGAAGCGTGAAACATCGACCTTACGAAGCGGCTGAGCGAACTTTCAAATTCTTAATTCTCAAATTGCAATGTAGTATTTTCGAAAGTACCAGGCGAACACAATCGCGCAGTAAGGTGAAAAATATTATGCTAACAAATCTATTTTATTTTATACCATGCCTAAAGGTATGCACGATACTTGGTCATTTTATTTAACATCTCACAATAATATCTCATCTCTCACATCTCAATTCAAGGTCAACTCAATGTTTACTTAATTTTAACTAACATTTCGCGCCCTACTACTACTCATTTATGTTCGCCTGGTATTTCTGAAGATACTATTAAAATTTGACTTTCATCAAACTGGCCCTATTCAAAAATTCAACAATGAGTAAGCAAATATAATATATTGGAGACAAGTCTCAAGAAAAATAAAATAAAAATAATTAAAAGTAAATTTAATAAATAAACAATAAAAAAATAAGTGAATAAAATTAATAATGAAAATAAATAAAGAAAAAAAAGAAATTAATATTAAGAAATAAAATAAAAAATATCTTTGAAAATTAATAATTAAAATAAACTGAACTAAAAAAATATACTGAAAAAGTCAAACGAAATAAATGCTTTAGTTAATTCCTGCCCAGCAAAAAATTAAATTCTCTTGCTGTACACTTTAATTTTTAATGTATTGTGTGAAAATTATAAAAATTATATGAAAATGATTAAAAATAATATTTTATATTTATTATAATAAATTAATTCTGATAGTAAAACATATTAAATAAAAATAAAAGGAAATAATACAGCTTATATACAAATTTCAATACTGATACATTTCAAGAATTTCATATTATTTATAAATTACAAAAAAATACATAATTTAAGTAGACAAAATTCAAAGTAATTTTTTCTTTATTCCTTTCTGCATTTTAGATATTTAGGCTGCAAAGCTCAACACCAACAAAAACAAAAAAGGGGAATAAAAAGTAAAAGGAATTTGTTATTTTGTGTCATAATTTGTGTGCACAATTCGTTGCAATTGTCACATTTAGCATTAAGCAAGTAACTTGCTAATTTCCACTTAATGGTTGAGTTTTGCATGCTTAATTAATGCAGAGACTGAGCCACGCCCACATGAGAGGAGAGCACTCGAGTTGAGAGCACTTAAGTCGTTGTGCAAATCGCTTGATAATTACTTAAAATAATCTACGGCCACGCCCAAGCCAAGCCACCTACCAAAAAGAAAAAGAAAACACAGGGCCGAGACACAAACCAGGCCAAAAGCATGCAGAAACAAATCCCAAACACTCTTCCAGCGTCCCAGGCACGCGTAGAATTCGCTTGCCAAGTGCAATTTCTCTCGACCGGCAGCAAAAAACTGCAGCTTGGGTAGGGGCCGATATGGAAATGGAAGCTCAGGCCAACATATTCGCTTAATGTTTTTTATTATTATTTTATTGCAAGTTTTATTCTGGCTTCAGTTCTGTAATTTTTTTTATTTTCCCTTTTTTTTTTTTTTTGGGTAGCCAAACTCGAAAAACAATTAAGCGACAAGTGTCTCAATTTCAACGTCACTTACAAACATTTTATGCAGAGCTCAGAGACAACCCAGAGAGAGAGAGGGAGAGAGAGAAAGAGAAAGACAGAACTGCAGAGAGTGAATGAATGCAGCGCATGAAATGCAAAAGTTTTTGCCCATTGTCAAGTTACGTGATAAGAGTGCGGGCGAGCAGGAAGACAGAGAGTGAGTGAGAGAGAGATTGAGTGAGAAAGGGTGACAAAGAGCGAAAAAAGTTAGAGAAAAAACTTAATTATTTGTGTGTGTTCTTCGAGTGGATGGGGGGAGTAAGCCAACCGCTCTATTTATGGCCATACGCTGTATGTAAATGTTTTGCGCGCTGAAAAGTATGCTACACATTTTAATCGAAAAGGTCTGCATTAAATGTGATGATCCTTCTTATTGCACCGCACGCAGCTGAAGTGCCACGAATTAAAAAAAAAAAAAAAAATGGAATCAAAGCGCTGAAGATGCAGTCAAAAAGCGCCATATGAAGAGCTGTGCTAAGTGCGTGCACCAAGTGTGATATAAAATATATTAAAAGAGATTGAGAATTAATTAAATGGGGCAAAAACGGAGGGATATGTGTATTACAATAAGCATAAGGGACTTTCTGTGTGAAATGGAAATTAAGATCATACTTTGCTTAATACTAATTCATGCAAGTGGCAAAAGCATACGTGTGGCATTAAATAAAAGGCGATAATCTGAGTGCATTTGAATATATTCATTTGGCTACAGTATTGATGTATATAATAGCTATAGACTTGGTGCATTAAATATTTGTTTATTTAAATTTTAATTTTAACTAAATATTAAATTAAATTAAATTTAAATTATATTCTTAAAAGTCAATCGCAGAGCATTTGTATTATTTCATCTCCTTAAATTCATTTTATTTTTTACTTTCGACTTATATTAATATTTTTTGTTTTTAGCATAATTAGATAATTACAAAATTTAAATCTTGTGAGATCTCAAATATAATAAATATAATAAATATAATAATGATAAATAAAATATAATAATAAAAAAAATATAAATATAATAAATAAATATATCAAATTTGGTATAATTTTGCGTAAAATATTTATATTTAGGTATTTTTTCAGGAATTGTAAATTCTTTGGTGTGATTTTTTTTAAGGGAATTTTATAACTTTGAATTCTTCTTTTTTTTCTGTAAAAATGATAGCTGTTCTTGAACTTGGATTATCAACTGGGCAAAAAATATATTTTTTAGCGTCTGTATATATGTATATAAAAATACATAAATCTAATTAAATGCTAATGGTTTCTTTATATATTTATTTATTAATTTTATACTATATTAATTTTTTTATCATTATTTGTATTATTAATACTGGGAAAATTACTAGAATTAACAGAAGCAAAAATAATAATAATATTATATATATACATACATACATATATATATATATATATATATACATATATATACATATATATATATATATCCGATTCACTATATCCATCTACATCATATTCACACTCACAATCTAGAGTCAAATTGTATTCATCAGGGAAAATTGTTTGGATATTTTTTTTAATAGCAAATTCGATTCTGACTCTTGATTTTGTTAGCTAACTAAGGCAAATCCCAGTGGATTATGGCATTTTGGCACATTAATCCCAACAACATCAATAAACTGTCCAGAAAGTGCTTGGCCAGACCCGAACATGCTCACGCACACTTGCTAGAGAGATTCCCACCCAGAGCTTATATCAGGAGCAGCAGAATAGCCCACAGGTGTGGTTCAGTGTTGGTCAGAAACTGCCTTCATCAGTTTTGAAGCAGCTACGCGAGCAAACACACACACACTCGCACACTCGCACACACACACTCACACACACACACAGCCAATCGTTTCCCATTTCGTGTTAAATTACACATTGAATCGGATTGCGGCGACCATAACAACTGAGCCCTTCGCTCTCCGACACGCCCTCGACCGTCGGGCCTCTCTAACTGCCCCGCATCCCGGCCGGCCTTCTTGTGGATATGTGGTCAACGGATTGGGCACTCGATAGGTTTTTGCGGTTTTTTAATCAAGTTATTTGAGCAGAGAATCTTGCTTGAGAGCCCCGCCATGCCAGGGGTGTGAGCTGGGCAACTGGACAACTGGGCAACAGCTCCGTTTGGTTAATGGCTTAAATAGCCCCCACGCATAAATAAATACGCATTTATATGCTATACTGTGAATATATGTGTGTGTGTGTGTGTATTTCTGTGGAGCAATTTGTTAAATGTGCGCTCAAATAAATCACAAATGTGTTTCGCAATCAAAGTTTGCTTCTGTTTGGCCAACGATTTACACAGTTTATTGTTCGCTGCTGCTTCTTTCTTGGGCTTCTCTATTTTCTTGGAATCAAATTTATTGCGTTAATTCGCATGTAAAATATATATACATATATATATATACATATTTTCTACGTATATTCCCTGAGCATTTATCAAGCGTTTTATTATTGACAGAGGTCAGCTGGCGCTCAAGGGGGCGTGGCTGCAGCGAATATAACTTGAGCTTATTGAATGTCAAAACTTTTGTCTTAAAATAAAAATTACGAGATTTGTGTATAGATGTATATATAAATGTATGTCTCTCTCTCTCTCTCTCTCTCTCTCTTTCTTTCTCTGTGGTTGGCAATAAATTCTTGGCTAAACTTTTGGTTAATAAGTCAAACAAATTTTGGCATATCGAAATTAGCTTTCATCGCAAGTCGAATGATGGGAAATTGAGCTGCCCAGATTGAATTTATTTTGCACAATTTAATAAATATATTTACATACAAATTATTATAAAATATGTTAATCTGTCAATTGTTGGAAACTGTTTCGGCAATTAAACAAAATTAAAATGAAAAGGCGAAATTTATATATGGCTCAAATTTTGAGGGCAATTTAATAATATATATTTAATAATATATATAATATATATTAAATAATATATATAATATATATTTATATCCTTAATGAATATGCAATTCTACAGAGTGATAATGATGAGCTGATGTGTTGCAGTTGAGTTTTATGTGTGTGAAGTTTTTTTTATTGCTCAAAAGATTAGAAAGGCCCTTTAATTATCACTCCATGAGCAAAAATCAGACTCAGTTATAAACTGCTTGCGCTCGCTGCTTGTAGTATGCGTGGCAGTCGCATCATATAAATAAAGCAATTCCACTGCAGCACGTCGTCAGTCACCTGATGCTAGTCGAAGCAGTCCAGTGAAGTGATGTTTTCTTCCTCTTCTTCATCAACTAATTTTCCGTGTGCTTTAAAGTTGAAATCAATTGCAAAAATAAATAATAAAAAAAAAATATTAACAAAATTATAAAATTTATTTTATTTTATTTAATAAATATATATAAATATTAAAATAAACAATTTATTAAAAACGATAAGCAACATTATTATCAATATTTAAATAATTTTAAATATAATTGTGATATATTCATATTGTTTTAGGGCATTTAGAATTACAAGTTATATTAATTAAAATTATGATATTTGCATTTTATGATAAAAATGCTTTAATGCCTATACGAGGGCTGTTATTTCTATTTCGGAAATAGCAAATGAGTGCACAAATTTTTAAATAAAAATGGTTTTTATTGTATTTTAAGATATACCCTTTGGTTATCAAAGTAATTTTTATTCGTTTGAACCAGTGGTCATAGCATTTTTTCCATTCTAAAAAATGTTTTTTTTATGGCATTAATAATTATAATAATATATAATTCAGTTACGTCAATTATATTGAAAGTGAAGATTCCCCTCATATAAGTCAAGTGTAATTAAGCAATTTTGGAATTATTGGAAAATAATTTTCATAAACAGAATGAAATAGAACTGCTCAAATAGTATACACAGGCTGGCGGCATTTTCTGCGCTAACTATAAGATATATTTTATGCTCTGGATCCCAATCGCTCCTTATTTATATATCTTACTTTGCTTTTCTCTCTCTCTCTCTCTATCTCTCTCTCTCTCTCCATAACCCTCTCTTTTTCAATATTCCACAATCTAATCATCGCCTGTTTCGTTTTTTTAATGTTTTTTAACACTCCATTTCTTCTTTGCGCTCTATTGCTGTCTCTTTCCGTTTTTTTTTTTTTTTTTCTCATCCTAAACCATTTAATTAAAAAATAAAAAAATTTTATTACTTAATTTTTTTTTTGCAAAATTATGTTGTAATATGAGTGCAAGTTGCATAAATTCCTCAAACGCCCGCCCGCAGTCTGTCTCTCTCACTCTCACTCTTGCTTTCCATCTGCCGCTCGGCACCTCCGTCTGTTGCTCCTTTACAAGATGTGCGCTGCATATCGTTCGCTGAGCGTTCCAAAAAATGTCTGAACAAATTGAAAATTCCAAAAATCGCTGAAGCATGCGAGTAGAAAATGATAGAATCCACAATGAAATGCACAAAAAAGAGAGGAGCAGCAGGAGAAGCTCACATCATGAGACAGCAAGAACAAAAATATTGAGGAGTGTGAGAGAGGGAGAGTGAGAGAGGGGGAGAGGGAGAGGCAGGGAGAGAGTGAAGAGCGAGAAGACACACGGACACACATGGCAAATGCTGACAACGACGACGCAGAACGCAATTGCATAAAGGTCATAAGGCAACATGGCCATTGTGGGCGTATAGGGGCGTGCCAGGCCATGTGTGTGTGTGTGTGTGTGTGTGTGTGAGTGTGTGAATGTGCCTGCATGGCTTTGGCATCAAAGTCAAAAGCAACTCTTTGGCGGCGGAGCGCTGTAGGTAAAGGGCTTGCATCACAAAGACGCCTGGGAAAATATTTTGTCATGTCATCAAGCGAGAGCTGCACAGCGCTGGCAACTGTTGCAGTGGCCATGTTGTTGATACTCCAAGCCAAAGCCAAAGCCAAAGCCAGAGCCAGAGCCAAAGCCAGCCAAACTTCCTCGCCCGACTTGCGGCAATTGCAATTGCAAAGTCGCAATCGTCGTTGTCGTTGTCGTTGTCGCCGTCGTCGTCATCGTCATCGTCAATGGGAACTGACGCCAGCCAAATGTGGTTACAATAATTTATGCACTTGTAATGACAGACAACAAAGCGTTAACAGAGAACAGAGGCGAGCCCGCAGCGGCAGCAGCCAAAAACCAGTTGCCCTTTGCTGTCAGTTGGAGGCTGACTGACGCGCAATAAAATGCGTGTGTCACGGAGTCTCTCTGTGTGCGTGTGTGTGTGTGTGTATCGTCATCCCTTTACTGCTAAGCCCCTGCCAGACCGTCAGACGTTGATGTGCAACCTTCAACGCTTGTTGCTGTTGCTGGGCTCCACTTCAAAATTAATTTAAAATTTATAGTTGGCGCTATTGCGTTAAATGACGCTGCGGGTCCCGACCTTCTGCCAGCGAATCAACCCTTTCACGACACGTCCACCCTCTCTATGCCAGCTAGACTCAGGCTGGTGAATTGGAGATGTGTGTGGGGCATGTGGTGCGGGCTACACTGTTTGCTGGATCATCCATCTATCATGCCGCTGAGTGATTTGCGAGTGTCAAAGGAGTCGTCGACGTCGAAGGCGGCGTCGCCGCCAGGGTCTTCACGCCATTTCGTCGGTGTCCTTTGCGTCACATTCGATTTATGTTAATATGCGTTCGCCACACTCGCACACACACACACACACACGCTCAGAGGCAACACGCCACAAAAGCATTGCGCTGCGGTTGCACCACTTAACCCAACTGCACAATGGACACAGCGTGTTGGCAGAGTGATGTTGGGTTAATATATAAAATATATTAAAAATAAATAATATTAAAATAAGGAACCTTCATATATTTAATTTATTTATTTTTTTTTTGTTTTCAATAAATAAATAAAAAATTGCTTAAAAAAATATTTTTATATTTATAATATAATTTTATATAATAATATAATTATATAGATATTTGTAAGCAAATACAAAAAAAAAAAAAAATATATATTTCTCACAATTTTACAATAGCATTAATTGTAAAATAAATAAAGATAAAAATATATTTTATTTTATATTTTTTTTTTATTTTATATAAATATAAAATATGTGTCTCATTTTATTTACTTATAAATAAATGTAATTAAATAAATAAATTAAAATAATATACATATTTATAGAAATAAAAAATTGATTAATAAATTAAATATATTTTAATATTATTTTATTTAATGTTGTTATTTTTATTTATTATTTATTATATAACCATAACAAACAAAAAATTCGGATTTGGACTGCTATGTAACTGTAAATTATATTCATAAAATATATAAATATATATATATTTATTTTTTTAACTTTTAAAAAAATTAAGAAATAAAATTGAAGCAAAAACAATTATTACCTTAAATTAAATAATTAAATAAATATTTATAGGGATCTCAGTTTACTTTATTTCATAATTTTTATGTTTTTAATTGTATCTTCAATTAATTCTTATTACTTGCTATATTTTATTATTGTATTTTTTTTTTATTATTAAAATATAAGTTTTTAAAATTATTATTATTATTTTTTTTTTTTTTTTTTGTATTTTTTGTATTTATTTATCATCGAATATGATCTTCCGTCGCCCACTGTACTGCAATAATTGTGTCTTTAAGACATTTCAGCTGCTGCTGCTGCTTCTGGCTGTTGGCCCTGAATGCAGCAGCGCCTAGCTCCTTAGCTAACTGTCCCCCATTGCTCGCATCGCCCCATCGCTCATCAGCTGCTTCGTCAACACAGTAAATGGGGTAATTTTCAATGTAAACGCAACGCCTACGGCAGCTGCCAGAACAAGATCTGCATCCGTTCACCTACGCCAACGGCCCTCCCTAATACCGTTCCTCCTCTGCTCCTCTGCTCCTCACCTCCTCCCTGCAATGGCATTTCTCTGTGCAACTTGAGAATAACTTTGGGCGTGCGTGCGTAGGCCTTGGGGTGGGCGTGGCGGCATTCATTTGCATTGTGTACGCGGCGCCTGCCGCGCGCCAATTGCATTTTAAATGCCGCTGCCACGCCCTCACAAACGCCCCTGCGGCAACGACAGTTAAGTAGACAGCGGGGCTTCTCTCTCTGCGTGTGTGTGTGTGTGTGTGTGTGTGTGTGTGTGTGTGACAGTGTGTCGCTTGTACAACTAACGCAACGTTTTTATAGAGTGCAACAAATACACAAGTTTAGCCCAACTTGCCTCTGTCTATCTCTCTTTATATCTGCCCCCTTCCCTCTCTCTCTCTCTCTCACTCATTGCTGCTAATATGCAAAATACAGCTGACATTCCCCACGTTTCAAATATATATATATTTTTTTGGGCTTTATCTGCTTTTTAATGCACTTGTTAAGGGTATTCCAAATATGACAAGAAACTTGTGATTTTGGTTAGCTAATATTTGGTATAGTTAAATTTTTTTAATACTCTATGATTGCATAAGTCTAGCTGAAATTGACTTGATTTATATTAGCTGTATGCTCTATATACTTTATAGTTGCCTAAGCATATTATCCTTATTATCTTAACTGCTGCAATTGTCGATTATCCTATGACAGTCTGATGTTGATAATAATAATAATTTTATTCAAAAAAATTTTTTATACTGCAATTTTGCAAAAATCTGCCTAAAGTTTAATTCTGTTTGCAAATATTAAAATATCATGAAATTATCAGTAAATATCTTTCTAAAAGCATCTAATGCTTTTTATATAAATTAAACATAAATATTTCTATTTATTTCTTGCAAAAATATTAATGATATTTATTTCTTATAAGCATTGATTTTTTGCAAAAATTATATATTTTTTTAACTAATTTATTAGTTCATATTTATGTCTATATTTAATTTCTTAAAACATTTGCAACTTGTATCATAATACATACATATTTTATTATATAAAATATTTTTTTTTATAATATTACAATATTATTTAAAATCGAATTTTACATATTTATTTACGTTATAACAATCAGTTATATAATTAATTAATAATTATAAAAATTTGTAATTATATTATTATTTTTTTTAATCGTTAAATTGTTAATTGCTATAAATGACTTAAATAAGTATGGCGCATATTAAATATTTTTAGTATATAATCTACACCAATAATATGATAATATATATTATTACATGCAAAATACTAAATATATATTAATTGTTTTCAATACCTTGCTTATTAATTATAAACAAATCTTTATATAATATATATTATTACATGCAAAATACTAAATATATATTAATTGTTTTTAATACCTTGCTAATTAATTATAAGCAAATCTTTATATAGCAAACATACTATTTTTTAAAATTCAGGCAAATCCCATGAAGGGCATTGAATATTCAAGATTTACATTCAGCTTTTCCTTTTATATATTTTTTGTTTTGTTAGATTGTTTTTTTTTTTTTTTGCGTATTTGTTATGCCCTCAAACTTCAAACTAAGCATAAAGTGTTGCCTAATGGGTTTTGAGTGTTTTCGACGACTAGCAGCGACAACAACAACAGAAGCAGCAGCAGCAGCAGCAGAACAGCTGCAACTGCAACAGCAGCGAATGGAACGCAGAGCCCCAAAATGTATGCTACGAACATTTTTTGCGCTTGTTGCTTTGGCAAAAGTTGGTCATTAGCGCTGCCTCTGCCGGCGCCGCTGTTGTTGCTGCTGTTGCTGCTGCTGCCTCAGGGTCTCTGGTAGCAACAATACGAACAATAGAGTAAATAACAATTAAAAATTGTTATGCAGCGCAAAAATCATCTAATGACGACGCTTCGCCAAGCTGAGGTCAAGGATAAATCGCTTTTGTTTGCCAACGTTTTTGGGTTTTTCGTTTTTCGATTATTTTATTTGCATATTTCGAATATTGGCAGAGTGCAGTCAGCTTTGTACATTTCGCAATTAATTAGAGCAAAGTTTAGAGTTCGTTAAATTAATTACAAAACAATGCAAGCATCGGCAGTGGCTGCAAGAATATTTGCTCTTTGATTGCTGTTAGAAAAAAAATTAGTGGATGAGAATCAGTAAGAGATGAAATAATAAATATATTAAGCTAAATAACAAAAAATTCTAAGATATTCATAGAATTATATTAAGCAAGGCCAGATGTATTCTTTTACGCTTCTGCTTATGTTATTTTCAGACTTTAAAATATTTAATTTATTTTAATTAATTTAAATTCAAGATAAAATAATAAAAAAAAATATAATATATTGTTCTATATATATAATATATATATATAATATATATATATAATATATATATATAATATATATATAAATATAAACATAAAATACAATGAAAACTATTAAGAAATATATTAATATATATAAACATAAACAGAAAATACAATAAAAACTTTTAAGAAATATATTATAGATTAGCTTCCACCATTATTATTAAAAAAATATGTAAGTAAATAATAATTAGTTAAAAAATGAGCTTGCAATACATCATAAGAATAATTAATTAAATAAAAAAAATAATATATAATAGTAAAATATTATATTAATTATTCTGAAATTATTTGCAAAAAAAATAATAAAGAAAAAATCTAAAGAAATTTTAAATAAATAATAAATAACTATGTTAATGTATTAGAGAAAAATAATATAATATTTTAAAAATTTAAGAAATTTTTTTTTTTTTTTTTTTTTTTTAATAATTTACATTTTATTTAAACAGGCTTTCTACTAATTTAAGAAATAATATTCAAATACAAATTGACAAATTAAAGTTTAAGAATTATAAAAAATAGTTATTTATTAAAATTTATTTTCAATTATATAAAACTTTAAATTAATATAATTGACTATATATATTATGCAAATATATTTATATATTGAAATATATTTTTGAATAATTTTTAAAAGAGTAAAGAACATTTAAAATCAATTAAGGCGCTGGCAGAAAAATAAATAAATATATATTTATATGTGTATTATATAAATATGTTACATATTTATTCCAGAGAAATGTGGCTTAAGTACAAACGAAAAAGGGTAGACATAAGTAGACAGACAGACAGAGAGATAGAGAGCCAGACAGGCAGTCAGTTGGACTCACTTTGACTCAGTTTGATTTTGTTCGCATTTGTGTATTTATTCAGTTTGATATCTTTATGAAATAAATATTTATTATATGCAGTCTTCGGCCCTTTTGCATACCCTAGAGAAAGATACAACAGACTTGATTATACATTTCCAATGAAATAAATTCTCTTTGAACTGGAAGATGTATTTAGCATACGAAAAACTCTTAAATTTACATGAAACTCGGTGCCAAATGACAAAAAGTAGAAGAGTGACAGGGAGAGGGAGAAGGAGAGGGAGAGGGAGAGGGAGAGAATGGGCAATAGGTGAATGAAGCAGAAGAAGACCCTAAGAAATGAACATAAAAATGCACCTTTTACAGCGGATACGCATATAAATCTGTTATTATCATTGTGACACCAACAAATTATGATTGAGAATGTCCCCAATCTATGGGCTGACCCCAAGGGAAAACCGAAATATGATGGCAAAATGCTTAAGCAAAAGTGGGGCTTGGGGCCGGGCCAATGGGGCTGACAAGCGGCGAACCGTGATATGAAAATCAAGTTGAATAAATCATTTAAATGATTACAGCTTAACTTTTGGCGCTTTTAAGCGAAATTAAATGAAGGACAGGACAGAACAGGACAGAACAGAACAGAACAGAACAGAAGTGGACAGGAGATTCGAGCATAAAAATTATTTATTTGCCGACGAGGCATACGAAATAGAAATGTAACCCAAATCTATGTAAGTGAATCAAGAGAAATCACTTAAGTATATTTTTATGCTGGACATGCTGCCACGAATTACAAATACAAGGCGGCACGCACGCACGCACACACACACACACACGCACACAGCGAAAGGACGAAGCTGGTCGTGTGGATCGTGGCTCGCTGTGGCGTTTGCTTTGGTTGTTTTGTGACCAGTCATTTGCCCAGGAGGCTTTTGCTGAGCTGAGCCGGCCCGAAGAAGTGCCATCAAAAGGACATCAACACGTAGCAAATAAAGGACATGCCACAAGGATATGCGACATGGAGAATGCTGCCGCTCCTTTAGCCATTTGCTACATTGCAAAATTATTATGATTTATATAGCCTTTGGGAATGCGCACAGCTCAGAGACTTGCAGGCGCAGACAAACACAAAGGACATGGCCAGGATATGTGTGAGTGCCACTGTGTCTCTATATACATATATATATATATATATATATAAATGTGTGTGTAAGTAGTCGCCGTCGTCATCGTCGTCGCATTGGCCGCAAAACTTTTGCCGCTGCGACAAAATAGAAAACTTTCTTGGCATAATTCTTTATATTTGCCTCCTGCGTCCTGTCGTCGAACTTTGCTGCCTCGCCCAGCGATTGCTCGACTCGACTCGACGCGGCTCGGCTCGAAATTAGGTTAACACTGACGAATTAAGGACATTAGCGTCATAAAGAAAAAAATGTAATGAAAGAAGCAACGGCAGCGGCAACGGCAACGGCAATGGCAACGGCAACGGCAGCATCAACTTTGCTGAGTGCGTTAAGCGACGGCAATAACAAGAAGAAAATTGTGAAAAATATTTTCTCTTTTTGGTCCATTTGCAATGCGTTTGCTGCAGGCATCATCGCCGTCGACATGGATGAGCATGTCCTGTGTCCCGTCCTATTGACCCGCTCTGCTCTGCTCTGCCTGTCAGCTGCAGTCGGACATGTGTTCCATTTGCTGGGTTCCTGGGCTGCGGCAGATACAAATAAAACGCAAAAGATATCGAGGCAAAGCATATAGATTAGAGCAAATGGAAACTACAATGACCATGCCATGGGATGACCATGACGATGGCGATGACCATGATGATGTAATGGCAGCCGACAGCAGCTCGAGTGGCTCAGTGTGCATAGCAGCATCTGTGAGGCTTAGTTTTAAGAACTTGCATGGAAGCCAGAGCTAATTGGGGCTGTCTTTTAGTCTTGGCTTTCTCTATTGCTCTATATATATCTCTTTCTCTCTCTCTTTCCTATTCTTGCTATTTAGTTTTCTTTCTTTATCTCTCATACTCTCTCTATGTTTTTTTCTTTTTCTAATAACGTCACTCACCCTGTCTCTCACCCTCTTTCTCTCTCTTCACACACACACTATCTATCTCTCTCATTTTTCTTTTTTTCTCTTATCTTCTTTTTCTATTCACTTAACTTTTTTCTCTTGATTATTTTGTTCATATTTATTTTTGTTAATTTTCATTCCTTTCCTATTTCTTTGCGTTTCTCTGTCTTTATCACTTTTTCACTCTGTTCATTTTTCACTCTATGTTTTTCACTTTTTATTTTTCCCTAGTTCTTTCTGTTACACTCTCTCTCTTACTTTTTCTTTTTTGCTCTCTACTTTTCTATTTCTGATCTTTTCTCTTTCCTTTCTCTGTTATCACTCACTCTCTGTCACTTTTTTTCTATCTATTTTATTCTATCAATAGAGTAATCTTCCCCACCTCTGTATTTTATTTATTTATTTTTATTTCACACTCTCGATCTGCATCTTTCTGTCTGTCCGTCTCGTTCTTTTCCTTTTACTTTTGACTTAACTTCTTAAACTATTTTTCCTATTATCTGTTTCTCTTTCTTTAGTTTTTATTTTTGAATTTATTTTCTCTATTTTCGCCTCTTTCTCTCACTCTGTTTATTTTCTCTCATCTTTGTCCTATATATTTATTTCTTACTCCAACCCTCTTGCTCTATGTCTACTTCTGACTTAACTTCTTTAACTATTTTTCCTATTATTTGTTCCTCATTCTTTAGTTTTTATTTTTTAATTTATTTTCTCTATTTTCGTCTCTCTCTCTCTGGCTCTATTTATTTTTTCTCTCACTTTCTCTCTCGCCTTTGTCCTATTTATTTATACTTTACTCCCACCCTTTTGCTCTATGTTTGTCTTTCTCCTTTTTGTTCTCTCTTTCTTCATATCTCCCTATCTATAAATTGTTGTTTATCGATTTGAATCTCTATATATCGATTTCATTCAATAACTTTTAGTTTGCCTTCTTTCATTTTATATGTTTTCCTCTCCATTTATACTTTATCTAAAATAATTAAAATTCTACCATATTCTACAAGTCTTTATGCTCATCCCTGCCTCTGCTTTATCTTCTATTAACCGTATATCGATAACCGCCTCGAATATCGATTATTTTCCCATTAAATTCAGCTGCTACAAACAAAGGCTTATTTATCCGTTTATGTACACAAATCGCAACAGCTGCTTATAAATTTTGTCACCTACCTGTTGGCGTCAGCAACAAACAGCGCGGCAACACCTCAAGACATTTGCCCTCCCGCTCTCTCACTCGCTTCCTTTGTGCTCAGCCGTCTCACATATTGTCGGGCTGCTTCCAGCTAATAAAATATTGATTTATTAAATTATGCCCGGCCAAGACGTTTCGCTGTGGCTGCCATTGCGCCTGTCAATATTTTGCAAATTTGCCAGCAGGCAGCCACCCCTCCCCCCCTCCAAAATAGCTGCCCTCGCGCCAGCTGCCTAAGCGTAAGTCCTATTCTTGGTAGCTTTTCGTAAGTGCTTTTTAAAATCCCGCTCGAGGCGCTTTTGTGTGTCTGCGCCAAAACAGGCTGTTGTGTGCAGAGAGCGCGGGGGTAGATGGGGGCTCGTTGCGCGGGCTAGCTGGGTGTAGTAGCTGCTAGGCTCGCTGCCTAAGTAACCGCACAACTTTAAAATTGTTTGACACTGGCCCCACAAAAAACAGCAAAAACAAAAAAATAAAATGAGTTTGGGGAGCGGGGGCGTAGCTGGGGAGCCCTGTGTTTGTTTCACTCAATAAAGCATCTTTGACGCATGTTTTGGTTTAGCTCCCGTTTCGTTTAACCCGTTAGCTGGATATATATAAAAAAAAAATAATATATATATATATATATATATATATATATGAAGCCTCTGGCCGGAAGCTTTATGGGCCGCACCCAAGTCTCTAGTCCTGCCCCCAGCCCCCCAGTCCGCTGCCGCTCTGGCGACTGTCTTTTGCACTGTTTATTGATGTCCTTTGTTGTTGCTGTTGCCGCTGCTGTAGACATTGCTGACGTCTTTTGTGCCTTTCTATAGAATTTTCTTGGTTGCCTTGGTCGGTGCGGGGGGCCGCGTTGGCTTGGGCTTGAGCTTGGCCTGGTCGGTTGAGTGGTGCAGCTGCTGCTGCTGCTGCTGCTGTTGCTCTTCTTAGTTTTCCAACATTGCTGCTGTGGTTAGCATCATGTAAAATGGTTTTATGCTAAAATTTTACCAAACTCCTTCTCGGCTGCTGCAAAACTTTTGCAAACTGCAAAACAAAAGACCAGTTAAATTAAGTAACTTATTTATTTCGAAGATCGATTAGAGCCTGCGAATACTGACCAACAGAAGCTTCAAAGTGGAAAGAGTCTACATAAATTATTTAATATCTGAATATTATTAAATTGAATTCGACAAAGTTTGGGTTGAACTAAAATATTACTAAATATTTAATACATTTTTTAAAATATAGAAGTTTATTAAAAAATTTGTCTGCATAAATAAAACAATGAATTTCTATGTAAATAAATATTTAATAAAAATTTAATTATACTAAAAAATATTTAATTAATATTAAACAAAAATTTAATAAATATTTTATAAACATTATAAACAAATATATATATTATATTAATTTAAAAAATATTTAATACAGTTTTTTAATAAATAATTTATACACTACAATCAAAAATAGTTTACCAAATATCAACGCTTACTTTTTTTATACCCTGAATCCATTGAAAATGGAAATTTCAGGGTATAATGTTTTTGTGCAAATGTATGTAACAGGCAGAAGGAGGCGTGCCACACCCCATAAAGTATATATATTCTTGATCAGCTCGACGAGCTGAGTTGAACTAGCCCTGTCCGTCTGTCCGTCCGTCCGTCCGTCCGTCCGTCCGTCCGTCCGTGTAAACACCTGGATTTCTGCAACCACAAAAGCTAGAGACTTCAAATAAAAAGCAAAATGCTCGATAATACCATACGCTGTACGAGTTTATTTTTTTTTTTCGATAACTCATCCCATTTCTTTTTTATCGATAACTATCGAAAATATCGCTTTGTTTTTGAGGTCTGGCGTGCACACCGTTAAAGATAGAATCGTGCACTAAGTTGTGTTTGATTGCTATATTGAATCCGCACATTTTGTCATTTTTGGATTTTTGATGCCACGCCCCTTTCGCCCACAATTCAACAAAAACGATAACTCACGCATATCAAATACTAGAGACTTGAAATTTGGCAAATAGGTACATTTGAATGTCATAAACATTCCCCGAAAATTTCATTAAGAACATAGGTCTAGAAAAAAAGTTATTAAACAATAAAGTTTGCATAGCACAGCCTCTTCTGCAGCCGCAATACTGCGCAGTGAGCATATTACGTGCATGCATATGTTCGTGTGTGTGTGTGTGCATGTGTTGGTTACTATTAATGAATAAATGAAGCTCTTAATGATTGGCATTACAGCTCAATGGATTCAGGGTATCTCTTAGTCGAGCAGACTCGACTAGAGTTTCGTTACTTGTTTAAGATAGAAATATATATTATATTTACATAACTTATTTTTCATAATATCTGATAAAAATTGTAATATCTAAATAATAATAATCATAAAAAAGTCATAAGTCAAATGATTTAATTTGAATTTTTAATTATTTTTAAGCTTACAATTATTTAATTTATTTTTAGAAAAAATTTCTTTTTATTATATTTTGTATTTAAAACATTTTTTCTTGTTATTTTACAAATTATATATTAAAAACTTTTGTTAATTATTGCTAAATGTTCTATTTTTTTTTTTTTTTTGTATTTCGGTTTTAATTCTTTTTTTTTGCAAAAATATGTTTATTTGTGTTATTTATAAATACATTTTTTTTTTATGTATTTTCTTAATTTCATTGTGAAAACTGTTTTATTTTTAGGTACAATTTAATTATTTTTTTTTATGTTATATTGGCTTCAAAAATGTACTTAATTTATTTTATTTATTTTTTATTTTATTTTTATTTATTTTAATTGCATACAAAAATTTTCTAACAATAATCATGCTTATTTATATTTATTACGTGTGTCTGCTAAGAGCTGATTCTGCTGCGCGAGCGTTCACTGTAACCAGCTAATGCTACCTTTGACATCCGCTCGGACAGGACACACTCGGGCACATTTCCTGCAACAAACTGCTCGGGACAAAAATGAAGTAAAATGAAATAAAATAAGCGTATAAAAATAAAAGGAAACTAATAAAAAATAGAGAAATAGGAAGCCAAAACGAGCGCATAAAAATTGCATTAAAATTGCTTTGCGGATATCCGCAATGGAGTCCATTTTTGGGGCTTACAAGGTTTTCTTTCAATTCCAAATTTGTATGCTTTTTTTTTTTATATATATTTTGCCTTGCAACGGATATGCAAAAGTAGACGGAAGTGCAAGCTGTGCAAGAAATTCAACTCTTACCTGTGGCTAGCAAGTAGCCCCAAATAGCCAAATGGCCCATCAGGCCACGCCCACAGCTGACGGAGACAGCTCGCTGCCATCCATGCTGAGGCTGAAAATTAAATGTTTCCGCAAAAAAAACAAGCAAAGTAACGAAAGAAAAGCTGGCAGCAATTTTCATGTCATTTGCCGTGTGGCATTTTGACATTTTATTGCATACTTTTTGGCACATTGTAACGGCCTAGCGCCGGTAGCTGCTGTCCAATTTGGCACATCATTTAGTCCGTCTCGAGCTCTACTTGATTATCATGCTGTGTGTATCGCCCTCTCTCCGCCTCTTCCCCGACTCTCTCGCTCTGACTTGTTGGCCACTTGTCACCTCGGCTGACATTGACAGCCATTAATCAATCAAGTGGAATTGTCGAGTGGCCAGTGTTATGAAGAGGAGGTATTTAGTAACACACACAGCCACACACACACAGTCACACACATACACACATTCACATACTGTGTAACAATTAGTGACAAGTTGTTACTTTTTTTTTTTTTGTCTAATTGTTGTTGTTGTTGGCCTTGAAGTGCTTCGCTTCTAATGAGATGAACGGCAGAAGTTTCCTGATGACAGTTTTTATATATAATTATTTTTGGTAAAATGTTTAATAGTGTCCGTAAATGCGTTCAGAGGCGTCTGCCAAATAAATGATAAGAGGATATTAATTTGAAATAGTTTTATGATAAAATAAAACAAAAATGATAAATTAAAGCAAACAACTTAAATATAAGTTTACTAACTAATTAAATAATTACTAACTAATTAAGATAAAATATTTCATTATCTTTTTTTTTAGCTTAATAAATATTACAAGTTTATGATACCCTCTTTGATAACTACCCTGTGATATAAATAATAAATTCATATATCTATTTTCTATTTATATTAATTATATCCATTTAAAATGGTTTCATGATAAAAAAAAAATAAATTAATAAAAAAAATGTATAAATTATAGCCAACATCTTGAATATAAGATAACTAAGTAATTAAAACAGTCTAATGTCATATTTTTTAAAACTTAATAATTAAATGTTACAAAATGCAGTACAAAAATTATAATTTCCTGTTCCCTACATTATAAATAATAAATTAATTTTTTATTATTATTATTATTATTATTATTATTATTATTATTATTATTATTATTATTATTATTTATTTTATTATTTATTTTTATATTAATTTTATGAATCAATTTATTTTATATTGTATTACATATTTATTATTAAATATTGTTCGTGTTTTCTAGTTTAGCTTTTTATTTTAGTTTTGTTTTTTTTTTTTTAAATTTTTGCTTTTCACTTTATGATTTTCATTTTAACTACATACATATGTATGTAGCTGTCCTTAAAACGTCATCGGCCAGTATTGCGCAGATAATAGTGGAGCGAGCGAGTGAGATATATACGTGGATTATTTCGTTGCGTTTTCGCTTTATGCAATTGCAGCATTTACTTAGGCACGCGGCTTTTGTGTCAAATGTATGCATGCGTGTGTGTGTGTGAGCATATTTTAATCGGCTACTCTTTTCGGTCAAACGCTAAATTTTTTTACTCTTTTTCTTATATTCGTGAAGTGTGTGTTTAATATCGTTATGTAATATTGTTATCTAACCAAGCCAATGCAATTTGCGCTAAGCCGTAAGGTAAAAGATTTAAGTCCCTTTTGTTGCATTTAGTCTATTTCACATGCACACATACATACATTCATAAGTACACGCATATGTGTATATGTGTAAGTATAGTATATGAGCAGTTGAACTTGATCCACATTTGCTGTGTAAGACTGAGATGGTGAGAGCGAGACAGTTGAAACTGTAAGAATACCGAGCGCAGCTCTTCTTAAAGCAAGCATGGGCGGCATTCAAAGTTTGTTTCAGAGGGATTATGTCCTTTGCCATAGCATAATAATATATAGTAGGAAATCAATAATGTAAAGTAAAATACATTTTTTTTTTTGCCTATTTGCTATACATTTTTAAGGGCTTCTTAAGCTATTGAGTTTTTTACTTTACTTTTTGCTTGCATGACTCTCTTGTTTCAAATTTTTACTCGCCACAAAATAGCTCGACTCACTTTGCGAACACCCAAGAGCTGTGCAGGTGTAGCAGCCCACACTGGTCCCCTTTTTTTTTTGACACCATCTAAAGCCACACGCCACTGAATAAAACCTATTTGCCCTCTGCTGCCACTTCCAGCATTCGCCGCTATGGCATCATCAACGTCGCTTCATTAGCTGCGCTCGCTCACTCGCTCGCTCGCTGCGAAAGGCCAATGCCAAAAGGTGTAAAACAAAAAGAACCAACGAAAAGCACCAAAGCGAAGAGCTGAGCAGCAAAAAATGTTGCCGTTGCTCATAGACAAAGCACACAAAAAAAAAAAAAAAAGAAAATATGAAAAAGAAAACGAAACAAAAGCAGACGTTCGGCCAACTTATACAAAAGAAAGTAAAAGAAAAAAAAAGTTGCAAAAAGTAGTAATAACGGCAGCAGCAATAACAACAACAACAACAATAATGGCGGGCAGAGTCAAGCTGCTGCTGCTGCTGCTGCTGCCTGTGGCTGATTGATCTCGTGGGAAATTTTGCACAGTTGCAGCCAACAGCCAACAACAGCAACAACAAGAACAGCAAGTGAAATAAAACCCCAACTTTTTTTTCGTTCGTTTGCTCTGTTCTCTGTTGCTCGCTCTCGCTCTTATTTCTCACGCTGTTTCTGCTTTGGACTCGTCTTCAGCTCGAAAATTAACTTAATGTCACTTACACTTTAGTGCTTTGGGTTAATTTGGTTAGATTATTGTTAATATCCTTTGGGGTGCTCTCTGTTGTAACCTCTATTGGTGTGTACGTGTGCGTGCGTATGTGTGTTGAGTGCGCCCGCTCTCGCTCTCGCTCTCGCGCTGTTATGGCCTCTGGGCACATTAATCGGCTGCGGCTCCGGCTGCGGCTGCGGCTGCGACTGCGGCTGTTGTAAACTTTTCGGCATAAAAATGATGCATTGCTGTTCTTATGAGTTGGAAATTGTTTTTGTGTTGCCTCAGAGACAAGTCACATAAATAAGTTCTAGGCTCAGTGGCTTATTTTTTGCTTTAACATATATGTCATATATATATGTGAAAATGTGTGTATGTGTATGTGTATATATATGTATATTATTTCTATATATTTTATGTTAAGAATCTAATTGGAGCAAGCCTTATACTGGAATATTCCAATTGGCATCTAATTGGATTCAATACCTATTTATGTTATGTAGATAAAGTTGTGGATTTTTGTATGTTAAGTTTACATATACAAATTTTATATATATACATATATACATTTTATTTTATTTTATTTAATTTTTTTTTCGTATATATAAATTTTATATATTACATTTTAAGAATCTAATTGGATAAATCTTTATACTTACCTATTTCTTTTATTTTCTTATATCTTATTGGATTAAATACATATTTGCTATATAATAATTCAAAAGTTATTTAGATGAAGCTTTTGGTATTGGATTTTATATTTTAGATTTAAATGCATAAATTTTTGTTATGTGTCGCCGACTACAGAGGAAAATCACTCTCAAATATCTATCTCTCTCTCTCTTTCTCTCTCTCTCTCTCTCTCTTTGATGTATATTTAAAAATAGCACCTTCTTTCATATCAGCACAGTTAAAGAACAAACCTTGAAATAAATAATGTTGCTGTCCATCATATTGGGCCATTAGTCAAGCTGGCTAAGAGTCGCTTAGTAAAGCAGCCCGAATGAATGGGCCATAGATCAAGGACGCGTTGACTTTTTATGTATTTACATAATGCAGACATTCCCCCATTCGCCCCCACCGCCCCGCCACACTGCCCCATTGTGCTTTGGCAAACTGACTTTGCGGCTAATGCAGATGGCAGGCGAAGCGAAGCGTAAAATGCTTTGTAAATTATTATAGAGGAACAACATGTACGCCCAGCAGGTGGGGAGTTAAGTAGAGTAGATAAAGGGGCGTGGCCGAGGTCAATGTGTGTGTGTGTGTATGTGTGTGTGTAATAAATTTCAATTGACTTGCAGAAAATGAGGCGCGTGGGAGAAGTTTTCCATTTGCCGCATGACAATCTGCCATCCGCCCCCCTCCCCATCGCACTCCATTTAAGTGAGAAAACCAACTTAAAAATGCACACACGCGTGCGTTGAGCTAATTTAAGAAAACACACAACTCCTCAATCGCCCCCCTTCAGGCAATTCAAAATGCATTTTTTATTTTGAGCCTTTGGCGCCGCATCGACAATAAAAACAGAGTTTTTATGACAGACGTCAGGCTAAAATACAGGAATATCTTCCCTGGCTCACGCTCACACACACCAGCACACACACACACAACAGCACACACACACACTCCACTTATAAATTATGCTTTAATTTGTATGCAAGCTGTGAAGGTGGGAAATTGCCAAATATATGTATTGCTCCCCTCTCTGTGCTTCTCATAATTGTATTAAGCATATTAAAACTGATGCTTGCGCATTTTATGGATGCGTTAAGTACACATATGAAATTTAGGGTACAGCTTATATTTATTGAAATACTTAATATTTATTATTTTTATATTTATTATATATTCAAGTATAAAAATAATCATATACAAAAATATAAATATTTAATAATAATGTTTTTTTATTGTCATATTTGCTCACATGCTTAAGAGAATTAATATTATTTATGCTAAATTTTCGTAAATCAAGTAGTTAACATAACTGATAAAAAAAAAAATGTTGCTTTAATGTTATTGATAACATTTCTGTGCATGTGTAAAGAACGTTAGGCATTTAAACATATTTCCCTCCAAGAACTCTGTCCAAGCGTTTTACCAGTATTTTATTTTGGGACAACTGCAGTGTTTCGCAGAGCTGTAATATTAGGAACAACTATAACTGTATTACAATATTATTATAAATACAAATAATATTACTATTATTTATTTTTTAAAATAAAAAGAAAATTTCATAACAGATCTAAGAATATATATTTATAGTAGTATATTTAATACATAATATATATATAAATTTTTTTTTTTTACAAATAATTTTTGTGTCTCTTTAGCGAAAGTCTTACATTTACATAGCATGTTAACATAAGTGAAAACGTTAACAGTCACATATTTTACTGTAATAAATTCCCATATAAATTCCACTCTCTCTCTCTCTCCCTCTCACTTTCTATCGTTTTGAGTGCGAAATGTAAGAGTCCCAAACGACAACGGCGCTCCTTTCGTTAAGTTCAACTCACCCGCCCAAAAATGACGACGACCACACGAAGGCCAGCCGAATGGCCGAGAGAGAATCGTTACGACGAATCGCGAGTGAAAAAATACGTACTTTCTGGAGCGATGCTAGCGACGATGACGAGAAAAATCAGCAGTTGAGCAGTTCCATTGATAACGCGCTACGAACTGGATCTCTGCCCCAAGCGGGCAACAGCAGGCAATAGCAGCGTACACGAAGCCGTCGAAGCCAACAACAACAACAACAGCAAATAATATACGCAAAAGCAACAACAATAATAACGGTGCGAAACTGAAACTAACGAAACTGAACCCAAGTCACTGGCGACGGCTTCATCTTCTACTACTTCAACTTATTCTTCTTCTTCTTCTTCTTCTTCTTCTTCTTCTTCTTCTACTGCTGTTACTGCAGTTTTTATTCCATAAATTACGGCAGCTGCGTTCGACATTCGTTAAGCGTCATTTTTGGAAGCGCTCTGTTTTGTCATTACGCGACGCGTGTGTTTAATTATAGTCGGTTGTGTGCATGCATGTGTGTGTGAGCGAGCGAGTGTGTGTGTCGTGAGTGTCTTTGTGTGCAGCAGCAAGGAATGTGCAACAAGAACAGTAAATTAAATGAATGCCAACACAGCATCAAGAATTCGACTCGATTTTAATTACCCAAAAGTTTCTTCGCACTGAGCTCTGAAGATGCACTCAAGTAAGTGATTTAGTAGCTTATTAATTATCTATACCAAATAAATAAGAATTTTTAAATGACAAATAATTTAAATAAGGAATTTTATTTGTTATACAAACAGGTTAAGAAATTGATAAAAATATAATTTTTTAAAATTCGCTTCGTATGTTATATTTATGCAGCATATATAGATCTTAGAGCTTTCGAGTGTAAATTTTATTTTTCATTTATTTTATAATGCATATATAATGCAAATATATTTTGAAATATTTAACTTAATCAAGTCAGACTAAAGAGCATATAAAACATAATGATTTCTGATAATAAAAAAAATTAACAGTTTTTTATGATGTCTTATTTTAAATGTATTTGATTTATTTTAATAACAGAAATATATTTCCAATCTTCAATTATTTTAATTCTTCATTTATTCGCCGTCTTCTACTAAATATTTCCTCAAATAAACCTAAAATATGTTGAGCTATAAATATGAATAATATTCATACATAAATATGAATCTAATTTATACTTAAATACACTTTCAATTATATATTAGTATAATATTCCTAGTTTTCCCTGTCAAGCTATTTATTTAATTAAATTTCATAAAATATCTTCGAAGCATTTTCGCTTCAAGCCGTTTTCACCTTCAAAAACACAAAGAATAATTTATAACAAACTTTTTTTGTTTTTTAATTGAATGAATTTGCATTTGATAAAGTTGCCTACGGCAAATAGGAAAAATATTTGATTTCAACAGAAATTGAAGACAAACAAATATGTAGTTATAAAATAGCATCTGTTCACAATCTATTGGGGAGTTACACATTTTTGTTTTTAAACTCTCTGAAGCTTATTCTGTACATCCTGAGCATCATTTATTAATATTACTCTTTGATCCATTGACCATTGATTGTAATTCAGAACATATATTTAAAGGCAACATAAATCAAGCTTGTTGCTTCCTCACAAATGCAGCTCACAATTTGTGACTCGTGCTGAATTTCAATTAAAGTCCTATTAAAATTTCATTAAACAGCAACGCCCACAAAATGGCCACTAATTAGTTTGGCCACACCCAAACCCAAACGTAAATTCGACCCACGGAAAAAAAAAAAAAAACGGAAGAGGCTGACCTTTAACTTGCGGCAGCGAGGGCAACGGCATTAAGCGTAAATTTTTTTAAGGAATAGGGAAAACCTTATATAGGCCAAAACAGAGGCAGACGGCCTAATTAAACTGCAGGCCAAGGTTTCCTTTTTGTTTTGACTTTTTCTTATGCCCTGTCAGCTTTGAGAATGGGAGCATATTGGTATTAAAATTATTGTAAAAAAATAAATGTAATATATATATATATATATATATATATATATATATATATATATATATAAATAAATGAATAAGAAAAACTGTGTTCCACTCTACTTTCTCCATAAGCGACTAATTTTAATAGAATTTTCAATTAAATATAAATAATATTTTATAAATAGTATTTAAATGAAGACTAATAAAAAATAAAAAAAAATTATTTAATTAATTAAAATTGATATGAAATTATTTTTATTTTCAAACTATATATAGTTTTCTATGCCCTTATTTATATAAAAATACAAATTTACTGTAGCTATATAAAGGGTATTTCTTATTGGACTATAAAAAAAAACTATGTTAATATTTTTTTAGCCAAGAATTCCGTCATTTTCATTTAATGTGTCGACTTTTGAGCCTTTATATTAAGCGCGAGCAGAAGGCGTCGCTCGCAGCATCATCCCTGATGCTGCTCACCCACAGTTGACCTCTGGCGCGTTGATATTTTTATTATTATTTTTTCTTTGCTTATTTCGTATATATATATATATATATATATATATATATATATATATATATATATATATATATATATATATATATATATATATATATATATATATATATATATATATATATATATATATATATACGAAATAAGCAAAGAAAAAATAATAATAAAAATATCAACGCGCCAGAGGTCAACTGTGGGTGAGCAGCATCAGGGATGATGCTGCGAGCGACGCCTTCTGCTCGCGCTTAATATAAAGGCTCAAAAGTCGACACATTAAATGAAAATGACGGAATTCTTGGCTAAAAAAATATTAACATAGTTTTTTTTTATAGTCCAATAAGAAATACCCTTTATATAGCTACAGTAAATTTGTATATATATATATATATATATATATATATATATATATATATATTTTTTTTTTTTTTTTTTTTTTTTTTTTGCTAATTTACGTATTCCGTGCTCGGGGTCTTGGGGCTTTCGCTTTGTGGCCCCTCATAATTTACATGGGGTCAAATGTTTTATTTGTTGTAAGAGCCAAGCGAACTTTTCGCCTGTCTGGCAAGCCTCTGATTTGCAGCTGTGTGTGTGTTTGTCTGTGTGTGTGTGTGTGCTGTCGTCCAGTTGGCGTCGCATAAATTTTTATACACAAGTATTTTGCGCGCTTCCACTTTCCCTTTCTAGCTCTCTTGGCTTGTAGCGCGCTCTCTTTTCCTCCCGCACTATGCTCAACTGACAGCGACTTAATGAGCTGCGGAAGTTAATGTGCTGCATTGTTGTTATTGTTGTTCGCTTTGCTGGCAAATTTATTTGCATATTTGGGTTAATTCTGTTTCTATTTAATGCCACTACACACACACATACACACACACACACGCTCTCTGTATGACTGGCATTTTAATGCTGCACAGCTTTTAAAAGCGTTTGATATCTGGGATATAGCACAACATTCAAAAGCGATACATAAACGCTTACCCTGAATTTCCTCTATTCATGGCAGAAAAATATAAATCTATATCAAATGAAATATTTTTTAGTTATATATTTAGCTGAACGGCCAAAATGTAGTTTAAATCATGTATCTCAGAAAAACAGAAAAATGTCTGTATGAATTTTGAACTAATTCGAAAATATTTAAAAATCTCAAAGTCTTTGTTCTTCTGCTTGGAATTGCATGAATATAAAACATTTCGCTTTTCAATAAAAATTTCTTATTTATCTTTAGAAATTAAGTAAAGTTCGAGTTAAATTCACAATATTAAACTGTTTAAAAAATATTAAATAATCCTATTATTAATTTTCTGCAATTTTTTTATATTTTCATATTTTACTAAAATGTTTAATATAATATATTAATATTATATATTTAATATAATAAATAGTAACTGCTTTTAAATTTTTAAATAATGCTTTATAAATTCTTATTAAATATTTTAAATTTTCATAATTAATATTTTCAAATTATGAAACTGTTTTTAAATTATTAAAAAATATTTGAATGAATCCCATTAAATTTTTTATAATTTCATATTTTAATAATTTTCTCAAAATATTAAAATGTCTTTTAATCAATAACAAATATTTTAGTTATTCTTATTATAATTTTTAAATATTTATATTTTCAAAATATTTAATTGTTTTTAAATTATCAAATATTTTAATATTTTTTATCACATTTTTTATATTTTCATATTTTATTAACTGTTTGAGCTCCTTGAAAAAGCCAACTAGATAAACGCAATGCACTCGAAGTCAAGTAGCGAAAAATCATGCGTTCAGACAGCAAAGCCTGCTAGATTATTTTCTATAGCCACACTTGATGCTTCAAATATAAAGGACTATAAAAGAGCACAGACAGTCAACTCGCAGAGATAACTTCATTTCTCACTCTCTCTTACTCTCACTCTCCCTCCCTCTTTCTGTCTATATCAGATTTTCGACAAGTAGCCCACTCAGAGCACAAACTCAACTGAATCACTGCAAATAACGATGTGAAATAAATAAAAGAAAATCAAAGTTAGCTTTGAGATAGATGAATCAGAAATACTCTTTCATGGAGAAAACAAATGCAGTCCATGAAAAGATTTATTTTTAAATATGAATAGAAAATTGCCTTAATGCAGTGCTTTATGCGGTTTTTTTTATTTTTTAATGTCTAGCACTTTGGTATCCTATCTGATGGAGCATAAATAGAGTATCAAATCAAAGAAGTGCTGTTGACTTTGGCTACCCACAATGGAGAGCCAAACGTGCTTCTACGGCAATGTCCTTGCATATGTGTAAATACACACACACGCACACACACACACATACATATTGCAATCACACAATCAATAGCGAAAAATTCTTTGTGTAAACACGTTTTGCTCGTCCATTTCTCTGTGGAAAAAAAGGCAAAAAAAAAATAAATAAATAAAATAAATAAAAGGGAAGAAAACTACGACACGAGCGAGAATTCTGTAAGTGAGCAAATTTTTGTGCAAAACTCTTTAATCAAAGCAGCGATTTCAGCAGGGAACATAAGTACTTCCAAGAGTCTCTCTGTGTGTGTATTGCCTATTTGTATGCTCAAGTTCATTAGCGTCAGTCGGTAAATATTTACCCGAGTTGCCAATTTGGTAGCTCTTTTCTACTTGACTTTGGCTGCAAGCAACAAATATCATTAAATTTAATTTGTTGCCAATATTGATTGTGTGTGCTCGAGTGTGAGCAAAGATGCGAGAAATTCATGAAAGCTAACACAGGTTTTGTTTTCAAAATATGTATTGAAGTTCGCACGAGTTGCCTTGAGATTCAGCTTAAAAATAAGACTTACGGATATATATATTAAATAAATAAATATATATATATATATATATATATATATATATATTTATATAAATTATTTAACAGACACCATTATGAAACCTCCAATTGCTACAATTTAATTAAAAAAAAAAAAAACTAAAAATATGAGTTAATTTATTTATTTTTTAAACTGCAATAAAAAAAAAATAATATTTAAAATAAATCAATATTAATGTTAATTATAATAATTTTTAAAGCCTTCTCCAATTGCTACAATTTGATTTTATTAAAAAAAAAATAAATAAATAAAAATAAAACATTTTTAATCTCACTAAGAATTTTTATTAATTTTTTATAGACAAAAATTTAAAATTACTTCTAAATAAAATTAATTAAAACATTTTTAATATCACTAAGAATTTTAATCAATTTTTTTATAGACAAAAATTTGAGTTCACTATTAATTTAAAATCATTTTTCACACATAATTCGGATGAATATAATGTGTTCGTATCGTAAAACTGGAAAAGAAAAAAATATTAAAAATTTTGTGTAAAATCTTATTTCAAGTTTTCTTTTACTTTCAATAATGTTGGGTGAATCCATTGATTAAGTAAATTTTTTCTTCGTTCACTTGGTTTTTTTTTCTTTAATATCGCTTTCTGTACCTGTTCCTTTCCCTGTTCCTGTTTTTGGTTTAATTTATATTTTCATTTTTTCAATAAAACTATAAAAAAAAAAAAAATTCACTTTATACTTAAAGCAAAGTGTGTGTCGGCGTTTATTTTTATTTTTTTTTTTTTTTTGTAAATTTTTTTGTAGTGTTCTTCCTGTAAGTCGAACAAATGTACTGAATGAAAACTGAAGCTATGCCTGGGCATATCAAATGGGAAGGAAATCTAAGCCTCCTTTGATTACAAAGTATTATTTATTAGAAATAAATTGTTAAAAACCTGTGAGATTTTATAATATAATATATATTTTCAAATAAAATATATATTTTTTTTGTATAAATGGATCCGATAACTATTTATACCCTGAATTTATATGTAGAGCCTAAAAAAAAAGATATATTAATCTACAGATAATGTTATGGATGTATATTAGGCAATTACAAAAAAAATCATCCTTTCAGCTGCTTAAGCTCCGTTTTATCTATAGACTGATTTTTTTATAGCTATAAAAATATAATATTTGCCCTACCTGATTTTAGACACTGCAAATTACAGATAGAAATAAAAGCAAAACAAGTAGAATTGACAGAGTTTTCTTTTTTCCCCCCCAATACCAAAAAAACTCAATTAATTAATGGCATTCGCGTTATCTTTGCAGAATCGTCTGTTATTTTACCAAAACTTTTTTACATATTTTTTAGATAAATATCTTTATAAAACTTCCATTATTGTATTATTATTATTGTTTTGCAACGGGGACGAATGTGTGCGACTTGCATTTTAAGAGCTCTTGTTGCTTATTGTCACGGGTGCAGTTGCAGTTGGCCACATAATGGATTGTCTCCAAATATGATTTGACCTCGGTTAGATATTCCTTAAATTGTTCTCCCATTAGGCTATCCGTGACTCTGGCCCTACACACCTCACAAACGCGCCAATATTTCATGCTATTTGCTAAATCTTTGCAGAAGTTGCCTTCATTTTCAATGTTGTGAGATTTTTTCCTCAATTCTATAAAATGAATAATAATAAGAATACTGATATGATGAAATAAATACGAGCTATTATTGTTGACACTTGCCCATTTCCTTGGCCAGAAGCTGTTTCTTTTGTAAATTAGTTAATTGGGTCTGTGCCATAAACACCTGAGCCACGTCGTATTCGCGAAGTGCATAGATTTTGGGTGCAAGACTATAACTATCTACCCATTTTTGGCATGCGGCATTGTGATTGAAGCCTGAATATGGTAGCCATGTGCTAAAGGATGACTCCTTGAATGCTCGACATTTAACCTCCAACTCCGCTCTGGTTGTCATATATTTATTGCACACATATCGATTATAAAATCGATAGGTCAGTGTCGTCAAGAGGTCCTTAACCTTTGAATGGCTTCTGAAATAAAAGATGACAAATTATTATGACTAATGATATACAAATGTAATTATGACAGGGAATCAGTCTATCGAAAAATAGATTCGCAAAAATATCGATAAGCTGAATTCGATTATAGATCGATCAAGCAAAAGAGACCAAGTTTCACTTACGAACTCTCAAGCAAACTCATGTATCCAGGCAAATGGCCGGTTCTCAGCATTGTGTGCAGCTTCATCGCATATGCATTGAGCACATCCTCCACGCACTGCAGTTGCATATTCTTGAGGAAGAGCAAATTATTGATATGCTTGCGCGACCACCAGCCCCTAAAGAAGGCCTGGATCTTGACAGACGAGACGTGGTACATAATGTGTATCGACTCTTGTGTACGCTCCTGTGCAATTTTGAGCAGCTGTCGCCTGGCTATAAACCATTTCCACGCCTTCTGTATAGTCTTGGCAGCCGCTTGCCTGCGTTGCATTTTCTTACGCACATTGAAGCCGCGAAAATGTTTTTGTATGGTGCGCGCGGCCTTGAACTGTTTGAAATCCAGTAAAAGCATTTGAGTGCTAGAAACGAGTTGAATTAATTGAAATCTGGCAATATTAGATTACTTACCGTAATAAATGTGCCTTCATGGGAAATGCAGATTCTCGCGGTTCGCTATCAATTTGATCTACACATTCCCTACTTCCTAATCCCTGGCTACTGGCTATCGAATGATATGAAGGCAACCAGAATTGTGCGATTGGTAACATTTTGTATATTGTATTGGGGTACTGTATATTACTGTGTATGGGATTGTGAATATAATCTGTCTGTTGTGTTTTCTTCTACATACAATATATGTGTGAAAAATCTTGGGTAAATTGATATTTTATTTAAATTTTTATTTGATTATAAATTATATGAAAAAGTTTAGTTATCAAAATAAATTAATCTTGCCTGGTAATAATTTTTAAAATATTTAATTTTAATGTTGCAATAATAATACACTTCTTTTATACATTCGGGAAAATCCACATTGACTTGGGATTTTTTTGATGTTTGTGTATACAAAATTTAGCTTAAAGTCATAGACAATTTATTTTATTTTATTTTTTTTTTTTTATTTTTAAAATACAAGAATTAATAATAATTTTATTAATATTATTAATGGTAACATTACGGCGAGTAGCTGATTTTAGACATTGCAAATTAAAGTCTACAATTCTAACTATGGACATTTTATTTTTTAATTCCTTTAAAAGATACAAACAAAATATATATATATTTTTGCCTTCAACTGCCTTTTGAGCACGTTTAAATATCCATTTCTTCTAACACGTCTTATTTCATAATCAAGCCAATATTTCTTGCTATTTACGTTTTACTCAGCCACTAAACTCGTTCTTCATAGTTTTTCTCGATAACGTAAAATGAAAAATTTATTATGGAAAACTCATTATTTTACTTGCTTTGGCTTACCTTTGGGCTTTGTTCGCCTCTTTGGGCTAAATGTGTTCGACGTGCATCTGAAAAGTTCCTGTTGCTTGTAGTCACGAGTGCAGTTGCAGTTGGCCACATAATGAATTGTCTCCAAGTAGAATTTGACATCGTTTAAATAATCCTTGAATTGTTCTCCCATTAAGTTATCCGATACTTTGCTCTTGCACACCTCACAGACGTGCCAATATCTCATGCTATTCGCTATATCTTTGCAGAATTTGCCTTCTTTTTCAATGCTGTGAGATTTTTTCCATAATACTAGATAATCAATAATAAAAAAAAAAAAAATAATGATTTATTCAATAAGAGTTATTATTAATGATTGAGTTACGTTTCTCCTTGGCCAGCAGCTTTTTCTTTTGTAACTCTGTTAATCGGGACTGCGTCATAAACACCTGGGCCACATCGTACTCATGGTTTTCATAGGCCTTCGGTGCAATATAATTATTATCTGGCCAGTTCTGGCATGCGGCATTGTGATTGAAGCCCAAATATGGTACCCAAGTGTGAAAAGTGGATTTCATAAATCTGTGGCAATGCACCTTGATCTCTGCTGTAGTTGTCAGATATTTATTGCACACATATCGATTGTAAAATCGATAGGTCATTGTCGTCAAGAGGTCCTTAATTTTGGAATGGCTTCTAATAAATGAAAAAGAATTTAAAAAAATTATAATTATATAATAATTAATATATATTAATATAAATTTAATCATATGAATTATTATTATGAGACAATTCTGAATGAGTAAAGTATGTATGGAGGATGAAATTAAAAAACAAGTGAATATCATCAAAATGGATCAATGTGACGTATTCTTATCCTGAAATTCTACTTACGGACTGTCAAGAAAACTCATGTATCCAGGCAAATTTCCAGTTCTAAGCATTGTGTGCAGCTTCATCGCATATGCATTGAGCACCTCCTCCACGCTTTGCAGTTGCATATTCTTGAGGAAGAGCAAATTATTGATATGCTTGCGCGACCACCAGCCTCTGAATAATGCCTGAATCTTTACAGACGAGTCGTAGTACAAAATATCTATCGACTCTTGTGTATAGTTCTGTGCATGGAGGATGAGAAGTCGCTTGTTTATAAACCATTTCCACGCCTTCTGTATAGTCTTGGCAGCCGCTTGC
The DNA here is from genome assembly GCA_035047625.1 of Drosophila mettleri. NCBI lineage: Eukaryota > Metazoa > Arthropoda > Insecta > Diptera > Drosophilidae > Drosophila > Drosophila mettleri. Next base: position 11,705,306 of record JAWNPI010000018.1, read on the forward strand.
CTGCGTTGCATTTGATTACGAACATTAAAGCCGCGAAAATATTTTTGTATGGTGCGCGCGGCCTTAAACTGTTTGAAATCCAGTAAAAGCATTTGAGTGCTAGAGATGAGTTGATTGGAATTATTTTAATTCTGCCAATATTAGTTTATTTACCGTAATAAATGTGCCTTCATGGGAAATGCAGCGGTTCGTGATTCGATTGGATTTTTTTCTAAACATTCCTTACTTTGACTACTTGCAATCGACCGATACGAGAGTTGACTAAGAAATGACGTTGGCAACATTTTGAATATTGTATTATTTTCTGTAATGTTTATCTCCGTGTTGGAGCTGTGAATGAAGTCAGTTTCGTTTGATATTTTATATATATATATATTTGTATATGTTTCTGAGAAGTCTTGGGTAAATTGATAGCTTAAAATTTATCGAAATGAGTTTAATTTTATTTTTTCTCATTCTCAGTACATTTTTATCGCTTCTAATTACATTTTCGTTAATTCTTATGAGCGTACTATAGTCGATTTCGATTCTCCACTTCAAGGTTTGCATTACCCCCCAAAGAAACTCAATTAAAAATAATTCTCATAGGCAGCATACCAAGCTTAAGGTAATCAATTATTTTCTCTGCCAAGGCTTAAAAAGCCTTAAAAATAAATTAAACATAATTAAATTAAATTAAAAGACCATTTTCTATTATTTTTCTGCCAAATATAATTTTATAAAACCAGAATTTATAAATATACTACCGCGTCCGAAAATATTAACAATTAATTTGGACTAGATAGTTGAAGAGAACTATTCCAGTAAAATTTTTTCGAGAAACCACTGAGCAAGTGACAGTGCTCCATATCCTTGTAGCCCAGGAAGAAGAGGATTCCCAGGAGCGTATCAAATGCTTGAAGCTTTGTAAGGAGAGGATACCCAGGCATTTGTAGCCATGAAACAGCAGCGCTAAGAGCGCTATTATTTGACGTGAGACTCTGTGAAACAGAATCGCCGAAGATAATCAATCAATACCAAAGTCATTTTAATCAAAATCCAAGTACGTGTGTAGCTATATATATTTATATATATATATATAAATATATGTGTATATATTGTCACTGCAATAAGAAAATAAATTAAATTAAATTAAAAAATTTATATAATATATATATTCACTCACAGTCCGAGTAAAATCAATTTGTGTAGATCAAGCCACGTATCAAAATTCACCAATCCGAATTATCAAAATCTTTCCAAATTCTTTGAAGGTTGACGCACTATTTTTATTTTTATTTTATTTTTTTTTTTAAATATTTTATATATTTTTTTTTTTTAATTTTATTTTTCTATAAAAGTATAAAAAGTTACACTTTCCACTTAAAGTAAATGTGTATTTTATTTTAATTTTTTTTTTAGGGTTTTTTTGATGTTGGTTGTGTGTGTCCAAATTTAGAACTGACTGAAAGTTGATGCTGTGGCTGGTATTGTGGGACGAAATCGATTGACGCTTAAATCGTAGCCTGCTTTGATTAGGAACTAAAGAGTTGCAGAGTTGAAAACATTTTCGCTTTGCCTCTGTGTAAATTGAATTGCGTGCGCCTCACTTACAGCGCTGCTGCTGCTTGTTGAATATTCTGGGGAATGAGCGCAGAGGGAACGCAAGTATAATTCATTTTTAATGTTGGCTCGAGCAGTCGCTTGCAGCTGACCAGGTTGCATGGTCAGCGGGAGTGCCGGCTGCAGCAAGCACTCAGCATACCAAAAAAGGCGGAAATCAAAAGTTAAAATAAACTACGTTGTCGGCGACGGTGGCGGCGGCGGTGCTGGTGTCTGATTGTCCTTTGTGGCAGTGCCTGCTGGCTGGCTGGCTGGCTGGCTGGCTGCTTATAAAGTTGCCGGATATCCGGTTGTTGTCTTCGCTCATTTTTCGCCATCTTTGCGCTGGCGCTCGCATTCAAGTCCTTATGCACGCGCCACGCTCCACTCTCCACAAGGGCCTTTGTCCATTGCTGTCGTTGTCGTTGTCCTCCTCGCAGTTTTGTTTAATGTTTCATTTATTTATATTTTTTTCGTAAGGACACTGTCGTTGTCCTGGCTGGCGCCCTGTTGTAGCTGCAGTCGTACTCATCGTCCTCGTCGTTGTCGCTGTTGTGTTTTTACTATTTGACGCTTGTTTACTCATTTCCGGTTGCAGCAACTCGCAGTGCAACAAACAGCCTGCCACCAGGCAGCACAATCCTTAGCACTGCATTGCGTAATGTCCTCGAGCGAACTCTACTTAATACTGAATTATTTTATAGATTACAGTGAAGTGCTATAGAAGATAATATAACTTTGACTGATTTGTTTTATAAGAGAAAATATATAAATAATAAAATAAATTAAATAAATAAAAAAAAATATATATATTTATTAAATACAAATTCTAAATACTATATACTATACATTTCTCGTATATACTTTAATCAGCCTCAAAACTCACCTAATACTTGAAAATAATAAGAAATTTTTCAAGTTTCGCATTGAATTAAGTCTCGACGAAAGTTCATTTCGTGGCCGCATCGAGCATTCTCTTTGCCAAATCAAAGTTTTGCCGCGCCGCAAACAAACAACTGTTGATTAAAATCACTTTTTTTTTTGGGAAATTTCTGTTGCATGTATTGGAAAATGAAATTGCAACTGCAATTCGACTATCTCAATTACAAGGCCAAAGTTTTTGGGGGCAAAAGTTTTTCGATTTGCCATAGCGGCAATTGCTTTTAATTTGCCACAAGGCAAGGCGCAAGCCAGCAAGCAATCAATCAATATTCATCAAAATGCTATTTAATTTGAATGCAGCTCCAACAGGGCCCGCCTTATCCCTGCCACCAGCCACCTGCCACCTGGCAACCAAAAACTTGGCGACGTTGCAAACTTTGAAAAGTCGCCGACAAAGCGCATGCTGAGAATGTGTCAGGCGACACTTGACAAGCAGCAGTCGGAGTATCCGACCAAAAGTACCGAAGCACAACTAACGAGCACCTGCCCAAGCAACTAGTCGACTTGGTTATTGAGTTGCCAAAGTGTTGTCTGAGCAAAGAAAAATCGCACGCGGCATTTCTCAGACCTTGCGCTAATTGTGAGGAATTCAATTTGAATTCATGATAAAAGCGTCGCCCACTCTTTAACTGTGCAAAGTAAGCATCGAGTGCACAGGTCTGAGTATTTGTTTCTGTTGCATTTAACCCAAATTCCATGCCATCTGCTCTCAATTCCAAGCGCTTCTCGAGACATTGCTTCGTTAACCCCATTGCATAGAGGGGCTGCAATCAATGCTCAAACTATACGAAGAAAAGATCTGAAATTAATATGTGACCCTTGGAAATTGTAGCATGAAATTTAGAATGGGGAATAGAAAAAATTATTTCAATTTTATTTTTAATAACATTAAATATTTATTTAGATTTTATTATACAAATTTCTAATTAGGACTTTTAAAATACAAAAAAAAAAAACTACTTCAATTTTATTTTAAATAATATTAAATATTTATTTAGATTTTTTAATGAAAATGTCTAATTAGGACTTATAGACTACAACAAATTATTTTAAATAATATAAAATATTTGTTTAGATTTTATTATGAAAGTTTCTAATTAGGACTTCTAGAATAAACCAAATTTCAATTTTATTTTAGATTATATCTAATATTTATTTAGATTTTTTTATGAAATTTAGAATTATGAATTTTTAATAATATAAAATATTTATTTAAATTTTATTATCAAATTTCTAATTAGGACACCTAGAATACAAATTATTATTTCAATTTTATTTTAAATAATATTAAATATTTATTTAGATTTTATTATGAAAATTTCTAATTATGACTTCTAGAATATAACAAATTTCAATTTTATTTTAGATTATATCTAATATTTATTTATCATTTTTATGAAATTTAGAATTAGGACTTCTAGAATACAAACAATAATTTAAATTTTATTTTTAATAATATAAAATATTTATTTAAATTTTATTATCAAATTTCTAATTAGGACGTCTAGAATACAAATTATTGTTTCAATTTTATTTTAAATAATACTAAATATTTATTTAGATTTCATTATCAAATTTCTAATAAGGACTTCTGGAATACAAAAGATTAAAATTAAAAATTAGATTTTATTTATTTATTTATTTATTTTATTATTTTATTTTATATTTTTATTTATTTATTAAAATTTAGATTTTTATGAAAATGTCTATTACAATAAACTATTTCAATTTTATTTTAAATATTATCTAATATTTATTTAGATTTTATTATTATTTTTTATATATTTTTTTCTCATTTAAGCACATTTGCTATTTCTCAGATATATTCGTCTACATTAAATAATATCTAATAGCTTATTCTTGAGTAAATTTCGTTTATGTTAAAGCTGCTTTCGCTCAGCTAATATTCTCAATTAACTGCCTGCCGCTCTGCAGTCTGCAACATTTTTGCCCGCTCAAGCTCTGCGCATTTATAAGCCGCTTAGCCGCTCACGTAGAAAAGAGAGAGAGAAAAAAGAGAAAACAAGTAAGAAGACTCTAGTCGAGACGGTTCGACTAAGAGATACCCTGAATACATTGAGTTAATATGGTTTTGGTATCCAAAATCAAGCGATGACAACAATCTAATAGAACTTAGTGCAACCGATTGTTGACGATAATTAGAACATGTGTTGAGTTATGGAAAAAAAATAAGATAAGCTTGTATAGCTTATAGTATTAACAATAATCCTGTTTTTTTTTTTTTTTTAAGTTTTTAGCTTTTGCGGTTCAAGTTCACTCTACTCGTTTCTCGCTGATCAAAAATATATATACTTTCTGGTGTGTGGCACGCCTTCTTCTGCCTATTACATACATTTTCACAAAGACATAATTCTCTGAAATTTAATTTTCATTGGATTCAGGGTATAAAAATCCACGCGCAACTAAATTTAAGAATTTTCTGCCTTTTGCAGACTTGCAGCAATTGCTTTTAGTATTATTTTATTTGTTGTGCGAGGCAGTCAGACTAATAAAAATTTTATGCAGCATGCAGACACCTTAAATGTAAAATAGAATATAAAAAAAAAAAAAAAAAAAATATATATATATATATATATATATATATATATATATATATATATATATATACGTTACTATATACCACATATGTGGGGCGACTGGAGTTAGCCCAAATATTTGAAAGACCACAAAAAGCATGTCCTTGTGCGGCAGGCTAAGGCCACTTAATGCACGCCAAAAGCAGTTGATGTGGCTGCCAATGTATGCCTGTGTGTCTGTGTGTGTGTGTGAGTGTGCCTCATAAATACACATAAACACACACACACACACACACACGCACACAGACATGCAGAAGCCAAGCCATCGAGTAAGGACACATGTTTTGGATTTACTGAGCCCGCTGGCAGGCATCTTTTCTGTTATCCTATGCCCCGTTAGCCTGTGTGTGTGTGTGCCCGTGTGTATGTGTTGTTTCTGTGCTTGTAGTCCTGTTAATAATGCTTTTGATGTGTGCTAAAGACAGCTACAAACTATACCATATACTTTGCACTAGATCTCCTAACAATGTTACGGCATGCCTGGATTCAGCTGGCACTCGACTGTTGTTCAACCAAGCCAAAGCCTTGCCCCAAGCTCAGAGAATCTCTGCTGCAAACGCAAATGACAAGCTGCAATTTTTGACACAAGCAAAATTGCGCAGAAAATGGAGTGGAAAATCAACATTTTGAAAATGATTTTTGCCCAGTCTATACAAAAATGTTTCTTAAAGCATTTGAGATAGAAATGCGAAATGTTTAAACATTTATTGTGACATTTTGATGTGAATAAAAGAGGAAAATTGTGAATGTTGATAATTCCACAACAACACTAATTGTATCTAGCCTTAAATATACCAAAATTCGTAACAATTCTGAAGTGAAATGGCTAAAACGGCTTAACGCATTTTCGTTTAAAGACTTTTTGGAATAGTCGACGTCACAGTTTGATTTATGTATTGCGTATACGTGAGCGTTGTCGGTTTTTATAGGCACGACTCGCACCTGAGACTCACGCCCAGCTGAGCAATTACAACAGCAACAACAACAACAACAACAACAGCAGCAGCACAAAGTGTCGACGACTTAATGGCGCCTGAAAGCAAAAAAGTAACGAAACATTCCATAAAAGTGTAAGAGGAAAAGTAAGTCTATTAACGGCAATGACAAAGCACGCGAAAAGCTAATAGAATGACAGACCTGTAAAGTGCTCTCTCTCTCTCTCTCACTCTATCTGGGGTGGGCGTGGCAGTAGTTTGGCAAGTCTATAAAAATGTATTAACAGCTCGACTAGGTAGCCAAAATAAAGTCATAAACACCAGAAGCGGGGGCCAAGGCTGTGCGTAATATGATAATCATTGAGTCTGTGTGTGTGTGTGTGAATTGTGGGCGTGCCGTTCGCTAAGACTTGAGTAGAGCGGAGAGAGCATCTCTAGAGGACAGCAACAAATCCATTAAACCCTTATGATGCATGAGCGCAAATAAAGTGAGTGAGCGAAAGGCGTCACAGACACAAAGAGTTTGGCATGAAGGGGGCTGCAGAGTGCAAGAGAAAAGAAAACAAGCGCAACACAGTGCAAAAAAAAAGGGGGCGTGGGAAACATATGCCAGAGCAGACTTAGCTCGACACCGAAACAAAACCAAAAAAAAAATGATGATGATGAGAGAATGGGCAACAAAAAAAAGCGGAGCAAACACGCAAAAGAGGCGCAGACTAAAACGTTAACTAAGCATAGGGCAAAATGCAAAGGAAAGGCCAAGCGGGGGCTGTGTGGGCGTGTGGGGGATAGGTGTTGCGGGGCCAGGCTAAGAGGTTGCGGCCCGCAAAGTGAGCAAACACTTGAGCCAAGTGCTTGGCTGGTTAAACCAACGAATGCGAGTGTGTCACAGTGTGTGTGAATGTTAATTTTGCGAGTGTGGCAAAGATAGTAAAAGTGTGTGAAGCACTAAACAATGGATACTAAGTAGATAAATAAATTAGATATAAGTGGATTATATATTATATGAGCACTGCACGTCAGTGAGAGAAGTGAATAAAAAACGTGAGAAAAGTTTTTTATCTGTTTCTCTTTGTGTTATTGGCGGCTCCCATTCTTAATGCTATATCCGACTATGGGAAAAGCTTTTATTTATTAATAATCATTTAATTTATTTGAATTTAATTGTATTTAATAATTTATGTATTATTTAATATTAAATCATTCGATTTAAATAGATATATATATATTTATATATATCTATAAATTATATATATAAATATAAATCAACTATTTATTTCATATTTTTATATAATATATAATATGTAATAATAATATATTATATATGTAAAATATTTCAATAATATATTTTTTATCTCTTTTCTTTCTTTCGACTTTATTTCTCATTGCTATATTCGACTATGACAAAATCTTTTTATTTAAATATTTGTTATACATAAATAAATAATAATACTTTAATTTATTTTAATTTAATTTAATATAATAATTTACGTATTATCTAAACTCAAAACATAATTTATGTATATAAAAATATTTATTTATAAAGATATTTATTTATTTCAATTCTTCTTGCAACTCTTCAAAACATAATTTATGTATATATAATATATTTATTTATATATATATATATATACATATATTAATTATTTCAATTCTTCTTACAACTCTTCAATCGAAGTATATTTTAATTTTTTCTAATTTATTCACATTGATAAAAATCATTCTGTGCCTCCAAGTACTACTTCTCTCTGTATTTATTTTCTCGAAAAAAATATCATTTAAAAAAATGTATCGTATCATTGGAAAGATTACCTTTATTTCCATATTTCTACATCTATTAATATATATCAACTTTTCTTATATATGTCTTATACTTCATTTATATTAATATAAAATTCGTTCTCTGCCTCTCAGTACTTCTCTCTGCCTTCCATTTTCTCGCAAATAACTTAGCTTAAAGCCATTCATTTTACCATTGCAAAAGTTGCCTTTATTTCTATATTTCTACATCTATTCTCCTCTTTGTATACATATTCTCGCCATCAATTTTCTCACTTTTGTGATCACAACTGTTATTTATAGTCTCGTGCTCTCAACTCAATTGTCTCTGACAATTTGTCGATGGTTGTTTCGCTCTCTCATCACTTCACTTTCAATTTCAGTTATTCGATGCGATGATATGAGATTATTACATAAAACATGCTCTTATCGCGACTTACCAAAACCCAATCCTTTGGCACAGTTGCATAAATAAACAAGACGCACAACACATCCCTAACACACACACACACGCACACACAGACACGCTCAATACCTGAGTGCATTTTTAGCATTTCCTGCTGGTATTGCAATGCCCCAGACCAAAAGTATATATCTGTATATGTATATATGATACACGTGTGCAAGTGTAAGAAAAAAAAAAGGAAAATACATTTTCAGCTTCAAAAAGAAATCCGCCGAGCAACAATAATAACAATTGTGTAAAAAGCATAACGTATACGCGACGTGGCACCAACCACGACTCGCAGCGATTCCCCATAGAAACAGCCGAAATTGCTCAAGTGTGAATATAAAAAGCAACGACTGCTGAATACGCTATAAATGAGTTTGGCTAAAATTAATTTGAGACTAAAATTTCATTGAGTTTTAAATAAATAAAAGTAAACATATATAAAAATTAAGTTTAATATATTATTAATTTTTATTTAAATCAATTATTTTAATTACTTATATCACTCCGCATTTATAGGGTATTTTGGCAAAAATAAAAGCCGGCACAACTTTTGGTGGCAAAGGAAGAAAGTTTAAATCAACTTGTGGGAATTTAGACAATTTTATAAACATGTACAAGAATGCAGAAGTAAAAAAAAAAAAATTACATATGGGGTTTCCTCTTTTTTTCTTGTTTATTTTTATATATATGGGGAGTATAAATGCATATAATACAAATTTAAAAGTAAACCAAGTCGCGTTGTGCTATCTGCGGATGCTTCCCAGCAGATATATGTTGCTGCTGTTGTTGTTGCTGTAGTTGGTGTTTATGCAAATTCTTGCCGAGCGTCGTGTGTGTTGGGCCGGAGCCAAAAGAAGATACGAGCACGTGCATTATATAGATATATGTATAAATATATATATATATATATATATATATATGTATACATTCATGAATGTATGAATATCTCGCCTGTATAAACAGGGCGTAACTGAATAATAATAACAACCACAGCAGCAGTAGCAGGCGCCGCCAACGTGCAGCAGGAGCTGCTGTAAACTGGAACGGAAGGCCGGGTAGACACAGAAGAAAAGCAACGAATTGTCGCCAGCTTAAAATGGTTAAAAGTTTTGTTGTACCTCAGTTAAGGTAAAAAAGAAGCCCATTTGCGGCTTTCTCTCTTTAAACAGCAAACTTTTACAATGAGCGCCGCGTGTGCTCTTAATATGTTTATGCTGTAGTGGGGCAAAAGCAATTCTTGTGTTGCGAAAGTTGTTTAACGTCTGATGAAGGCAAACACATGTTTCACATATATATATATATATATATATATATATATATATATATATATGCATATATATATATATATATATATATATATATATATATATGCATATATATATATATATATATATATATATATATATTTTTTTTAATATTTTCTAGCAGCTGCTCTTAGTAGGCAGCTTCCACAGCATCCTTCTATATTCATATGCCTTTTCTTATGCCATGATCCCATTAAAAATGGGAAGACAGAGTATAATTTTTTTGCTATAAATATGTAGCAGGCAGGAGGAGGCGTGACACACACCATAAAGTATATATATTCTTGATTATGACAACAAGCCAAGCTGATTGAGCCCTGACCGCCCATTCGTTCGTCCTTATTTATGAATAAGTCGATCTCAGAACTTATAAGAGCTTGAGACTAGATAGAGACTTGAATCCAAATATTTTCTTTTTGGTTTTTTATTATTTTTGCAGTTTGACGACAGTCAAAAATCAATAGTATCTTCAGAAGTACCAGGCGAACATAAATGAGTAGTTGGGAGCGAAGTTTTAGTAAAAATTAAATTAGAATTGAGTTAACCTTGAATAGAGATGAGAGATTGAAGTCAGATGTGAGTTTACAGAACAAGTATGTTGCATACCTTTATTCTCATGCTCAGATAATTACATGTCACTGTTAGTTGACATTAACATCTCACTCTCACTCTCAAGGTCAACTCAATGCAATCTTAATTACAACAAGCATTGCGCGCCCTTCTACTCATTTATGTTCGCCTGGTATTTTACCACAGTTGCGATGCCGTTTGAGACCTAGCAAAAATATTTTTTATTTACAAACGCAACGAAATGTGAGCGGCACTGCTGCAACTGATCTTAGCTCGAAATGCACACATATCTTACCTTTGTAGCAGCCGATTCAGAAATCCTATATTATCCCAGGAGTTACTACTCCATGATTTGGTTCAGCTGTAAGCTTTTAGCCAGGACATTATCAATGGCATGGTAGAACCAATGATTATGAGTCAACTGGAAGCTCTTGCATGGCTGGCTTAATAGGACTATACCTTTGATATGACTGAATCAAGGATATTTGGGAGTCACCGATTACCAGTTCGCCTACATCATTTCTTTTTACTTCTGAGGCAAGGAAGTGTGTAAATTCTTGACTAGCAGACTTATATTAATTGTCGAGATCCTTTAGAAAATGGTTAAGTGTTCGAATTTCGTTTGAGAATTTTAACTAACGTTCAGCTAAATACAGGTGCATTTTTGATGCATAGTTGGTTTTGATTCGTTTTCATTTTTATTTTCATTTCTTTTCAGATTATACAGTATATGGTGTATTTATATTTTTCTTGTGTTTATTAATCATGTTGTACATAAAAGTTACTGTGTTTAATCACACACTAATATCGAATTAGGGTTAGGGCATCTTCTATATAATTAATATTAATTTTAAATTAAATTAAATTAATTCCAACTGTAAGTTTATTTCCATCTAAAATCTGAACTAGTTATTTATAATAAAAGCGTCCAAGTATTCTTTCTTCTATAACATATTAAAACCTTGGCAATTAAAGTTTAAGCAAGTTTTTTGCTTGCTTACCTTAATATGCATCGAGCTAAGCTAATCTTATTTAGATAAGCTGTTGTTGCTATTCATATTTGGCTTCGTATTATTCAAAGTTTATCCTGAGGTTAAATTTTACTTTGCTGCTCTCTCATTTCATCATAAGCCACTTAGTTCAACTGCTTCAATTTAGTTAACCTCTTTTATCAGATTTGCCCACGCTCTGTGCAGCCTTCTCTGCAAGTTTGCTGCTTCACTTTATCAGGTGACCATTGCGTCTATCAATGTCAAGCTCCCTTCCACTGCCAGCTGGAACATATATATATATATATAGATAAGAAAAAAGGAAAACTAGAGAAAACAAATGCCAAACATATTGTACTTTTCATTTTCTAGCAGCTCCGTGGCCCAACTCCTCCCACAGGTCACTCAGCCATTTTCATTTGCTGTTGACGCTTGCCCCTTGACACAGACACCGAGACACCTCTCTCTCTCTCACTCTGTCTCTCTCTCCCCCTCTCTCTCTCTCTCTCTCTCTCTCTCTTGGCTGTGGGCTGTCATTCTGCTGCACATTGAAGCGTGAAACTTGTGCGCTTGTCACAAAAATGCTTCCTGTCAGATTTCGTTCGTTGCGGTTGCTTCAGCAGCAGCTGCAGCCGGGGCGACGACGACGACAACAAGGACGACTGGGACAACATCGACACGCGCATATAAATTACAAAACAGTCCAAGGGCCAACCAGCCACAGAATCGAGTTACTTGACCAAGCGACTCAACCAAACGATTGCGATTGCACTGCCACTTGCCACACACACACACAGACACAGCTGCGTAACTCGTTGCATTAGCATTTGCCCCTTGCCCCTTGCTCCTTGCTCCTTGCCCCTTGTGGCAGCTGCTGTCACTTGTCTCATTTCAAATACGAAAGTGCAGCTGCTGTTGAACTGCAAACGGAAGCCCACGAATAACTCATTTTCCTTTCGCTCCTTGCTTTTGTTTTCACAATTAATAAAGCTGCACCGTGGACCCATTATACAATATAGATTACAAAATAAGCTGCATTAGTATGCATGGCGCGAAACGTATTGCTGGCTAAGCAGCTCATTAACATGAGCTCGTTAAGTGTTAAAGAGAGCGATCTAGTTGATCTGTTGCTCATCTAAACAGTTTTTGAATTGTAGATTTATCTGATAATTAAATATGCATATTATATTGAAAGGAGTTGAAGTTATTGAGAATTCAATTTGAATGATTTCTCTCTAAGTGTTCATCCCTATTTGTTGTTATTAATTTTTTTTAATGTGTTGAAACGAGTTGAAATTATTGAGCATTCATCTTGAATGATTTCTCTTTAAATATTCATCTCCATTTGTTTGTATTTTTTTTTTTTTTTAATCATTTATTGAATGATCGACTCTGATTTCTTCTCACATTCTCATTCATTTATTTATTCTCATTTTAATAAATATTTTTATATTTTTGGGAAACTTTTCTGATATTTATATTAATTCATTAATAATTCATTCAAAAGCTTTTTTTTCTTATTATATTTTTCTCTATATATTTTTATCTTTTTATGACTGAAGTACTATTTATATGCTGATTTGCTTTCGAGAAATAAATTCAGCATTTAAAAACTCTTTATTTCACTGAGCTATTCATCTGATCTGCTCTGATCATTGTCAATAATGTTATGCAGATTTTCACGTTTTCAATTGTATTTTTTAGTATTTCATAATTTCATTCATAAGCGATCCATGCTAAGTTGTCCAATATTAAACTATCTGATCTAGTAATATTAAATAAATGAAATACTGAAAAAATATATGAAAAACTAATCTACTATATTAACTGTACCTCCATGAAATGCATAAAATAAGTGATTTAAATTAAATATAAGCAAAATATCGATGTATAAATAAATAATTTAAATAAATTTTAAATTAAACTAAATTATTTAGTTAATGTAAATTAAATTATTTAAGTTACTTAATTGATTTAAATTAAACTTAAATTAAATAATATTATTTATTTATTTTTAATGAAATTAAATTCGATTTTATAATTTAACTAATTTAAATTTAACTTGTTAAAAGTGACTTTGTATAAATTATTTAAATTCAATGTAAATATTTAATATATTAAAATTGAATTTAATTATTTAAATCATTTAAAATAAATTAAATTAAATTAAATCCTTTTATTTGATTAATTTAGATCAATTTGAATTTGAGCAACATCTCAATGCATTCGAAGATCTTAACTTGAATTTTCAACTCCCCCTTGCTCTTTAAATATTTAAATACCCCGCCTTATTGCATCTTTCTTAGTTTAACAATTTTTTACTTGAATATTGAACTTTCGAGCCATTGTTTTGAAGTTTGTGTCGCACAGAACACTTTGCTCTGCTTGCTGTATTTTGTTTTGTTTTGCTTTGGCATATGCTATTTTCATAGTTCATTAGCGTTGCTTTTTCTCACAAAGTCTCTCTCTTTCTGCCTCGCTTTTTCATGCCTTACCAGCTGCCAACAGAAATTAGAAAAATATTTGCAATCTGTTTGTTTGTTTTTCTTTAGCAATTTTCGCTTTACAGCAGTCGCAGTCCCCATGAAATTTACTCTGACATTGGCTTCTTTGGCTGATGTTTTTTGTTTTTTTTTTTTGTTGCTTTGGGGGCGAGTCTGGTGCACTTCCTCAGTCGAGTTCAGCTGCTTTAAGAGCTGCAGCAACTAATGACTTTAAGTGTATAAGGATAACTAGCGCCACGGCTGCCCAAATGTCGCCAGCAGTGGGGCAACACAGCGGCTGCAAGGCATATGCAGCCAATAACAGCAGAAAAGGTGCTTGGGATGTGGCGCCGACTGCTGCTGTTGCCTGCCCGCATTGCAAACGACGACAAGAGAAATTTGCTCAGCGCAAGAACTTTGCAGCTGCGGGAGTTGCTTCAAACTCTAGCTAAATCCCCATTTCCTAGCCCCACTTTAACTGCAAGCGCAACTTGTGTAAAATAAACGACAGCTAATAATGCGCACAACAAGGCAGCAGGGCGCAAAAGTTGACTACAGAAAGCTCGAGGAGCAGCAGCAGGCAAAGCTACTTATATTTAAATACCCTCTGCTCCCAGAGATGAATGGAGTTGCTTGAAATTTATTGAAGTTTCTTTCTTCTTTTGATGAAATAAATATTTGAGATAAATTTTAAAAAATATTAAATTATTTTTAAATAATATTTAATATAAATTTTAAAAAATTTATAAGATATTTTAAAAATTTAAAAAAAAAAATTAAATTTTTTTCTTATATTAAAGTTTCTTTTTTTTTAAATGAAATAAATTTTTAATATAAATTAAAAAAAACACCTAACATAAAATATCCAAAGAAAAGTATTATTTTTTGTTATGTTGAAGTTTTTTTTTTTTAATAAAATCCATATTTAATATAAATTTAAAAAAAAAGCACTTAACATATAAAATATCCAAAAAAAAGTATTAATTTTTTTTTCTTACATTAAAGTTTCTTTTTTCTCTTATTAAAATAAATATTTAATATAAATTTTAAAAAACACCTCACATAAAATATCCAAAGAAAAGTATTAATTTTTTTTTCTTACATTGAAGTTTATTTTTCTCTTATTATTATTTTTATTTTTCCTTATATTTATGTTTCTTTTTTCTTTTAATGAAATACATTTTAAAATATTTTAAATTTTCTTTTAATGAAATAAATATTTAATATCAACTTAAGGTAACAAATATATTATATATTTTGAAGTTATTTTTCACCCCAAAAATGCATGTTGCTTGATTAATATATCAGTAAAAGGCACAAGTTAGGTGTAAAGTAAAACTGAAGTGAGATCATAAACTATGTCGAGTTCAAAAGCCTGCTTTGCTGTTGCCCCTTTTTTGGTTGCATGTTTGTTTTTCTGGTGGGCGGAGGAGGGGCGTGGCATGGCTTTAATTGGCACACATGACGCAAAAGTGCGCGTGACACAGTTGCCACTAGTTTGAAAAGGAGCCAAAGCAGAAGAAGAAGAAAATGAGAAGAGTAGCAGAAGTTGTGTGCCGCGGAGCAGAAAGTTACGTTCATATGCATAGACACATTCACATGTCGCCGGCGCCCTGGGTGTTGGGCACGACATGTACCCTGGAATGGCTCCCCGGTTGATCTTTGGCATTTGTAGGCGTTGGTGTATCCAAGCGAAAGCCTTATGCAAATCACTTGATGTGTGTGCGCGAGCACGCGGCATACACAGCCCAGAGGGGGCAACAGGACAGCAAGGACGAAAGGACAGAAAACAATGGCAAAAGCTCAAGTGTTAAGGGTCGCAGCTTAAGTTTAATTAGACGCGGGCAAGTGATTTATTTGATTTGCCCCAAGGCCTGTCGCAGGCAGACTTGTAGTAGTTTTTGTCGGCTCTCAAACCTCATAAAAGAAATATTTAAATTTTAAACTGAACATTTAAAGCGAAATAAATTTGATTCAATTTCGGGCATCTATATCTTTAATAATTTGTATTTATGGCAATATCTTTAATTTAGGTATTTATCATATATCTCTAATTATATTTTCCAACACTGCTAACTTGGAATGTCGATCGCTTCAAATAAAAAAAAAAAATAAAATAAATATATATATAAAGCAATATATACATATATATATTAACTGGTATTATAACTGTTAACTTATTATGCAGTTTTATGCATAGTTTTGCAACTTTTCCAACACTGGCAGCTAGTTTACTTCAAAAACTTTTGCCTTTTGCCCAAGTTGCGCTCGCATGAGTAATGAGCGTTTCCATTTCGCGTTTTTCTACTTAAAAGCGCACTCAACCATGCAAAGGAATAGACAGAGAGAGAGAGAGAGATGGAGAGAAAATGAGATGAGAGAAAGCGAGAGAAGGGGAGGGAGAGTAAATGGCGACCCAGAGAGCAACATAAATAATAATATCTGTCAGGCAACTTGAAGCTACTTTTCTTTGTCTGCTTTACGCCTGATTCGCTACGCAACTTTGGCTAGGTAATTTCTTGGTGCATGGACGGGATGGGATGGTGGGCAATGGTGGGCCAGAGGAAGTGGTTTTTCAAAAGAGTCGACTTGAGGCGCAGTCACTCAGGCGCAGTCGAGTGCACAAGAGTATGCAACAGTCTGTGGCAGCGGCATGCACAATATGTTCAACGCGAACGAGCGAGCCCAAAACGAGAGTCGCTGGCATGAAAAGGCAACCTGCCACTAAAGAGCTAAGCACAAAGGAGTGCGCTAATTGAAATGTGCTAGACTAGCGCATGCCCTGTAGTAGGGTGTTATTTATGATCTCTGCCTTCAGAATAAATATCTTCTCCAATAACTTGTGTGTGCTTATACTACAATCATTTTAAAATTGCCTTTGATCACTTGGAGGCCGCTCAAATACAAATAGTGAGAGAGCACAGAAAAATATATAACAAGATTATATATAAGAGTAAATAAATATACATTAACATTCGATATCTTTTAAAATTAAAAATAATATTTATAAAAGAGTTTAAGTATTTTCTTGATATAAAATCAGTTTTCATGGTTTTATATTAAGAGACTTTAAAGCATAATTTTCATTTATATTTTTAATACACATTAAAAAATATAAATATAAAACTGTAAAAAAAAATTAAAAAAAAATATATATATATAAATAAATATAACTTTACAAATAATTAAAAATAATATTTATAAAAACTTCAAGTTATTTAATGAAATAGAATCTAATTTGGTGATTTTTTATATTTAAAATTAAAAATACATATATTTAATTTATATTTGTAATACACATTTAAAAATATAAATATAAAACTGTATAAAAAAAACTAAAAAATAAATAAATAAAAAAAAAATAAAAAATAAATAAATAAAAATAACAAAAAATAATTATTATAAATAACATCAAGTAATTTCATAAAATAAAATATGATTTGGTGGTTTTATATTATTTTCAATTTTTTCATTTATATTTTGAGTACAAATTTAAAAATATAAACATAAAATAACATAACTGTAAAGAAAGTGATGGGAAATTAAAACAAATATAAATGAATGATAAAATTGTATAAAAAATATAAAAAATTTCAAAAAAAAAAAAAAAAAATACAAAACTAACTATAAAAAAATTCAAAAATAAATATATAAAAAAATGTTTTAAAAATTTATTAAAATAAATTTTATTTTTAATTTAAATATACAAAAATATATGTTCCAAGCTTGTAGCTGCTACCATTTCGACGCACACAATTCTACAATTGCTTACAGGGTATTATTAAACGCAGGCACACACATACCTTCACATACACCTAGATCCACACACTCTAGTGCACACCCCACACACATACACACCCATAAATATAGTTTGACCTCCATTGCCTTGAAGACGCATCCGGCTTTCACCCTCTTTTTAGAGTTGCCGACTTGTCACTTGCACTCGGCGCTGACAGTTGGCCAGCAGCTTTCAGGCTTTCAACTTACTCCCTCCACTCTGGTTGCTGTTGCTTTCGACTGCCACTGACAGTTGCATTTATTTATGCTGCCGCTAAGCGTAGCTGACCTCCAGCTGCAGCTTCGCTTTAAGTAGCTGGCAGAAAAAAGTTGAACCTTTAGTTGGCTGAGCTTTGCGGCGGGGGTTTTTTGTCTGCCACAAAAACATTTTTCATTAATAACCATGCACAAAATTTTTGACTATCAAAATGATGTTTCCATGCGAGGAAACTCTGCAGAAGTTTCAGCCCCAGGGAATTGTGGGTGTGTGCGTGTGAGTAGAGAGAGTAAAGTATGTAATTATCCATATATTATGTTTGCTCTTCAAATTAGGTTAGCTAACCGCGGGCGCGGGCCTGCCCCAACCTTCATTGTACATTTTTGGTTTTTTGCAATTTACGTAGCTAATAATTATTTTTCGGTTTTGGTATTCACAGCAATTTGAGTGGCTGCCAAAGTGGTGCAGCGCCGTCGACTGTTGCTATTTCAATTTGGTTAATTTCTAAAGAGTTTTGCACCACATTTTTGAGGCTAAATTTTATTTCTGCGAAAAATTGAGCACAATAATTGAGTTAAAATATTTGCTTGAGTGGGTTAACGGAGCTATGTAAATTTAATATAATTATTTATAATTTTAAAAATTATTATAAAATTATTTAAAATTTTTTAATGAAATAGAGAGAATATTGTGCAACGAATTTAATGAAATTTTCTTTAGATACGTAAACTTAAAGCCAGCCAAGCCAAATCATTGAACCGCTTCTGTAGACTCACTTGTGAACCGATCAAGCAGTTAGCTGAAGCAGCAGCAGCATCAGAGTTGAGTTGCCATTCGGCATTTTCATTGATTGCCACTTTACTAACAATTTCCATTGGCATGGAAAATGGGTTAAGGGAAAATCGTACGATAACAATACAAATTATAAATAACGATTTATCATGAGCTGCAGCTGCAATTTACCCCAGCAGCAGCATTTGCCAATTGCACACCTGAATAAACCAGGCTCCAGGCTCCAGGCAACGAGCATATGTGCATGTGTGTGTGAGTGTGTGTGTGGGTGTGGGTGTGTGCTTCACCTAGCCAATTGCAATGCCTGAAGTGAAGCTGTGCCTGAAGGCACTCGAATGCTTCGTGTGTAGAGTGATGAGAGACAGAGAGAGAGAGAGAGCGGGAGAGACAGAGAGGGGAGCAATAAAAATGCCTGGCAATATAAAGCCAAATAAATTGCCTGTAGCAGTTGAGCTGAACGAGTTGACTGACTGACTGACTGAGACAATTTTTGCAGGCATCAGTTGAGCATTAATATATGTATAAATATATAATATATAATATAAAATGTGTGAAAAATGCTTGAAAAAAATTCAAAGCTGAAGATAATATTTTTTAGCTTAAGTTTTAAGCCTTAAGTCTGAGTCTTTTAGGAAACTCACTCAATAACTGAATTGCATTTATCTGGAATACTCTGCTTTTTCTGTTGCTTTCCGTATAAATATTATTTAAATTGCGCATACGCCGCTCTGACCGCTCTCAGGCGCTGTCTGAAAAGTCGAAATAAACTCGGTACGTTTACCGCTAATCGCTTCCCCACAGACACATTAACAATTTATCTTGGGTTATTTTATGCGAAAAGTTTCGACAAGCCGAACCCTGATATGCCGCTCCCCCACTTAAAATGGCGCATATGGGTTACCAGGGCGCATTTCGAATAGAAAATCGTGCAAATTGTGCCAAAAAATATCAACGAATGGCATATTATTTCAACAGCGCCTTCGATTCAGCTGGGAAATCGTAAGCGAATGGATATGAGATTCAAGCGTTGGGTGGCCACAGGGCGGACGGTGTGTGTCTGCCTAGCTAAGGCGTAGCTATTGCAGATATATGCCAGAGCCTTGAAAGAGATTGTGAAGTGAACTAGGTATAAAAACTACGTAAGATAGAGAGAAAGAGTGTGAGCTGCAGAGAGATAAAGAGAAAGAGACAGATATGTTTATAGATAAATATGTGTATATTTAAATATAAATATTTATTGATTTATATATTTATATAAATATATATATATATATGTATAAATATATAAGTTTATAGATAAATTTTTTATATAAAAATATACAAATTTATAGATAAATATATGTATAAATAAATATATAAATTTATAGATACATATATTTATATTTATATAAATAAATATATATATATATATATATATATATATATATATATATATATTTATATTTCAATAAATAAATTTATAGCTAAATTTCTGTATATATAAATATTTATATTCATAATTACAAACAAATATCAAATGTGAATTTCATCATGAATTTGTGTGTTTTATTCAAAATCGGCTTGAGCCTAATTTAAATTTGTTTTCAAATAAAAATTAATTTCCCTTATATTTTACAATTATCTTTCAGGGACTATTAATGTTATATACTGTATAGATTACAGAACAAATATAATTTCTTTTGTCATTCCACTTCTCTTTTTACGACTTATATCTTTTCAAATTCTTTAATAAAAAAATGTATAGAAATTTTCTCATTTGGTTCCGTTTAATTTAAATTTAAAATTTGTTTAGCACGATTGCCCTTGGGTCTTGAGCATAATGTTAACAACTTTCTAAATAGATTATAAAATAGTTAAACGAGCTGTCGGCCGGCTCATTCAATTATCCAATTCATTTTCATAAACATCAAATTGATTATAATCATTCAATGTGAAAAGAGGAAAAAAATTTCATTTGTTGCCAACCATTGGGCGAAAGTTTATACAAAGTGCTGAAGGCCATTGAAATGGACCGAGCGAGAAACTCTTTCAGTAGTTAATTTAAACCAATTTGACATCATTTTGGAAAAGTGTTTGTGTGTGTGGGAAAACTTAACGCCCATTGACCCAGCACACAATCCATTCCAATTAAACATGAGAGAGCGCATAAAGTTTGGGCAAAAACCAAAAACCAAATAAGCCCCAAAAGCCCAAGGACCATAATCTTTATGTTCAACCATATAAAAGGCCATGTGCGAAAATTACAAAATTAACCCAAGAGAATTGACCAAAAAATAAGACTGGGTGGGCAGCAAGACGACGACGACGACGACGACGACGAGGAGCAGAATTAAGTAACAGCAGGACAAAGGATTTGGGAACTCGAGAGAGAGCTAAACCAAATGCAAATTTCAAAGTTAATCATGGTGAAATTATATGATGTGGGTGGGGCGCGGGGGCGCTGCTAGTTTGGCAATGGAAAAAACCCTTTTGTATTGTTCATTTGTCAAACCCAAAGCAGCAGAGGCAGCAGAGGCAGCAGAGGCAGCAGAGGCAGCTGGCAACAACAGCTGTTCGTCGTAGCCTTTTTGCTCGAACTGTCAAATGAGATTAAAATAAGCTTCGTTCGTCAATCGACTTGGTTATCCCAGAGAGAGAGAGAGAGAGAGTGGGAGAGTTGCACACATGACAATGGAAGCATTTCTTACTTACCCCCACCGCAGCTCCTCGCACTCTATGGCCCAGCCCCTATATATAATGGCCGCAGCAAATTTATAGCAATTGTGCACTAAAAGGGTTTTTATCCACGCACAACAGCTTGACCAATAAAGCAACTAAGCGCATTTGTGCCAACTTCTAGTCCCCTGTAGTCGCCCCATGGCTCCCCTTTGCTTTGCTCCAACAGCGGGTGTAAGGGGCCTGTGCAGTAGCTCAGTTTATTGCCAAATTGAGTTCTGTGTGCGAGCGAGAGGGGCTGACTGACTGGCTGGCTGGCTGTGTGTGCTTTGTTAGCTGCTGGACAGAATGTTGTCAACAACAGCTGCACAATTGAGATAAACTTCAATTTTCGTAAATTGTTTAGTTTATTGAAAAATGCGACAACTTGAAGGCTGCCATCAGCCACACGCTTTCCATCCACTCTCTTTATCTATAACGCACTCTCTGTCTCTGTCTCTCTCTCCCTCTCTCTCTCTCTCTCGCTCTTGTTATATTAAGCGCTTTGAATTTTAATTCAATTTGATTTTAGTTTAGTTTTCAGCGCGCTGCTTCGACTCAATTTATTGGCACATTTTATTTTACGAATTTATTGAAACGCGTTTCATTTTGGGTCCTTCGCAATGGAAATTGGTTTGCTGTGCAAGCCAACTGATGTGCGTGCGTGTGTGCCTGATGGCCAGTTAAAAGCTTGGTTTATGTGCCACACCACACTCACACACTCACACACTCACACTTGCACACCCGCTTAACCCTCAACAAGTCGAACATTTTGCATTTTCTTCTTAATTTTAAATGCAATTTCCAACAGCTGGCGACAATTGCTGAGATTTTTATTTAGTTTTCGGCTTAAATATGATCCAAGACCATCAAGCAGGTGAGCTGCGGCCATAAGTCTGTTTGATCCGCTTAAGAGCTAATCACAAAAACTAAATTGCTTGGAAAGTTTGTTAGATACTAAAATTTAAATTTTATAAATTTTAATGAAATTAAATATTATTCATAAATATAAAAGATTCAGAGGAGAATAACCAAGTGAAAGACCAAATAGCGGCTATGCTAGCTCTTAAATAAAATACCATCTTCATAGTGCCTTAGCTTTGCCATTGTAACTGAGCTGCATAAATTTTCGTGGAACAATTTTTTATAACATAAATATATAAATTAAATTCTTAGTCAGTTCATATCTTTATTTTTTAGTTATTTTTTAAAGGCAAATTTTATTTAAATACAATTTTTCTTTATGAAAAACATCTTTTTTATAAGTTAAATTTAGCAATCAAATTCTTAGGGTCTATCTTAAAATATTTTTATATTATTTGAGGCTTTTAAAGGCACATTTTAATTAAATACAATTTTTCTTTATAAAACACAATTTTTTGATAACCTAAATTTATCAATAAAATTCTTAGGATCTGCCATTATTTATTTTTATTTTTATTTTATTTGAGGCTTTTAAAGGCAAATTTTAATTAAATAAATTTTTTCTTTATTTAAAAAAAAATGTTTTCCTAACTTAAATTTATCAATAAAATTCTTAGGGTCTGTCTTTATTAATTTTTATTTTTATTTTACTTGATGTTATAATATTTAAATTTTTTCATAATCATTAAATAAAAAATATTCCAATTTAATGATATAAAGATTTTTTTACATAGAATTTCAGAATCTATAGACCAAGTAAAATTATATACTAACTTAATAGCTTATACTTTAAATTAAGTTAGCAGTCAAAATAAATTTCTATTTGTCTAAGCTTTATCACATTGCTCAACACTAAGCAAATACTACTTGAAAGTCACAAAGCGCTCAAGACGAGCTCAGAGAGCTGATAAAGCGCACCAGCAGTTTAGGCAGCTGCAACAAGACAAAGCCCCTATTGCAAGCAAGCCAAAAATAACACGTGAAAGCACAGACACAATTTGGTCTGTATGTGTGTGTGTTGGGTATGTGTATGTGTTGGGTGTGGGCGGCAAAAACAGTTTAAGCAGTCGGCTCGTTCAGTTGCATAATAGCCAAGGAAGCTTAATTGCAGACTATTGTATGTGAGTGCGTGTGCGTGTATGTGTGTGCATATGTGTGTGTGCGTGTGTATGTGTGGCCAAAGAAAAACGGCTAAAACAGCAAATAAACAAGCGAAACGTGCCGGGAGAGGCGCGGCTCGAGTCTGTTAAGAAATGGGTGAGAAAATTCATTATGTATTTTGCGCCTTGGATCAGACCGAGAGCATTTGCTGCCATGCAACTAACTGACACACGCACACATACACCCGGTTTGGCTGTCTGAAGATGCCAATACCTTAACCACACATACTGGAGCCCAGCTCCCCAGTTGGCCCTGCGAGCAGGCACGTCTGTTGCGGTTTGGCGCTTGTTAATTTTACAGTGGAAATTGCTTTGGTATTTACAGTGCACTCGGGCAAAGGCGCATTACAGACACGCCGCCAGCCAGCCAGCCAGCCAGCCAGCCAGCCAGCCAGCTCGCTCGCTCTCCGTCTCTCTCTCTCTCTCTCTCTCTCTCTCTCTGTCTCTGGCTCTCACTCCCCGGTGGCAAGTCGCTTGTTGTGTTTGTTTTGTGCTATTTGCGCTGCATTTTCCATCGACAGCTGCTCAACATTTTCACGGAGCGTCTCTGCCGCTTGATTGTGTTTGCCCACAAGCACGGCACCCGCCCCACGCCCCACGCCCGATGCCCCACGCCCCCTAAAGTCCGCTCCCTGCTGCACATAAAAGTGAAGCCTCTTCGGGCTAATCAAGAGCGGCACTTTGTTTGATGGCCCGCCAGAAAATACGCTTTGGCATATTTTGTAACCTGCTTATCTCTAAACTAATTTGTTTCGCTGCCCCCTTCACGCCACCTAAACGATTTTGGGGCTCTAGCCACGCTGCCCCTGCCCCTGCCCCTTCCGCTTCTCTGCAATTGCCATTCGTTTGTTATTTTATTTTTTATTTGTGGTCGTCTTTTTATCAACTTTGCGGTGCGTTTCATTACCCAGACAACAATAGCAGCAGCAACAACAACAACATCGAATGACTATAAAACAATGCAGCATAAAAAGTGAAAATCCTCCCGCTCTCTTTCGCACTCTCTGTCTCTATCTCTCTCTCTCTCTCTCTCTCTCTTTGGCTAACACACAAAAGTACTCTACGAGAATAAAACAAAGTAACTATAATAAATGTTTGCAAATAAATTTTGAGCTCTTATTTTGCTCTTGTTTTATTTTGTTTGCATTACGAACACAAAAAAAAAATCAACGAATGAAGCAAAAAGTTTAAGCACTTTGCCCGGGCTCTCTCTAAATGTATAAGAAAATATGCTTTATGTTTGGGAATTTGTAAATTCTGTGACTGATGAATGTGAAAGAGAGCGAGGGAGTTGGAGTGAGACAGTGAGATGGGCAGACATATGGTCGAAACATTATAGCCAGTAGTCAGAGAAAAAACTAAACTTATATCATCAGCTCTTAGCGTTGTTTTACAAAAATTGTGGACAAGCTCTGATTTGTGTGTGGAAATTTTTAATATAAAAGAATATTTTTTTGAGAAAAGATATAAACGAAACTATTTTTTTTTTTTTTTTCATGATAAATTCATATATGAGTGAAAGTTTTGATTTGTGTGTGGAAATTTGTATATAAATTATTTATTTAATTATTTTATTTAATTTCAAGGCTTTTTCATGATATATTCATATATGTGTGCAATCTTTGATTGGAAATATCATATAATAGAATATTTATTTGAGAAAGTCTAAGACCCGAAGTGTTATATTTAATTTCAAGTATTTTTTTATGATATATTCATATATGAAACAACAAATATTAATATATATAGATATATATAATATATAGATATTAAAATATATATATATTTTGCCTATGATTTTCCACATATATATATTTATTTTTTCTTTTTATTGTTCTTTAAGAAAATATTTTTAATTGATATTGATTTATTGATTTTGCCTATGATTTTCCAAATTTTTTCACCTTGATTTTACCTATTGATTTCATTTATTGATTTTGCCTTTGATTTTATCTTTGATTTTGTTTCCAAATTTTATTTTCAAATTTCTCGTTTTTATTGTTCTTTAAGAAAAGTTCTTTTAATTTATTTTGATTTATTGATAGGATAACTATTCGTTTTGCCTTTGATTTTTCAAACTTTATTTTTATATATCTCCTTTTCAAATTTCTTTAAGAAAAAAATAAATAAATAGAAGAAATATGAAATTGAAATTGTAAAATCAACGGCAAAATCAACAGATCTTTTATACAGCTCTAAAATATATTGAGCTCGTCTGCTTGTTAAGCCCAACAACAAATACTATTAGAATAAATCAATCGTTATAAATAATACTAGTATTTATGTATAGATAATAACTAAAGCAGCTATAAAACACACAAAGTCGCAGCCGAATTAAAGAAGTGATGCGCATTGCGTGGCAGCAGCCTTCGCACTCACTTTTCACTTTTCAATCAGTAGCGCAAATACTTGGTGTGTGTGTGTGTGTGTTTTCTTGGTGTACTCTCAAGCGCATTGTGAGCTTAAGGGATTTACATTGAATACCGAATGCTGATACTTCATGCGAGTTTAGTTTTCGTTTGGGTCGCGAACTGTCGCTGCCTGGAAACAAAAGCTGGCGAACGAGATTCTTCGATTTCCATAAGTGAATTTTTGGGCATGACGGCATGTGTTAAGATGCCAGCCCCCACCCCACCCTAGGCACGGCAAGGCTGGGCAGGGTAGAGTTGAGCTGAGAGAGCAAAGCCGTTGCCATATCATTGGGCAAATGGTGTCATGTACGGTATGTGAGAATCGTGTTGTACAATTTCATGGCTTCGATTTTGCCAATTTGAAATGTAAAGTCAGTCAAGAGGGAGTTGACCCACGCCAAGGCTCCACTCCACTCCCTGACGGCGAATGATGAAGTTGAAGTTCTACATTTCGGCTGGAGCTTTGGAGCCTGTGCCATGCGTATTTTGGTTTGCTAATGGGCAGCATTTGGGTTTTAGAAATCGCTCGGAAAATGTGTGCAGCGTGTTTTTCCTCTTTTGATCTGCTCTTATTTTCGGTCCGGGTTATACTAAGACTCTCCAGCTTAAAGACTATGCCAATGATTTATGGGGATTTATGAGTTTGACTGGTTGAGATGATTAGATTTATTAGACATTCAGTTGTCGAATGAAAGTCATAAATTTTTATGAAACCAAATGAAATTCAATTGAATCATTTGGGCGAAAGCTCTTAAATATTTTAGGTATATTTATGTTTATTTACTTATGTTTAAAAAATAATCTAAGAGGCTATAAAAATATAGTGAATATTAATTAAAATTGTTAAATAAATTAAAATTGTTTATAATAAAAAATTAATTTTATGTAAATATTATTATTATTTATAAAATTGTATATTTTTTAAATATTAGTATATATATAATTTATTTCTTATATATTTCTATATTACTTTATATTAATTATAAATATTTATTAATTAATAATTTTGTAATTTAACTAACTAAAAATGTAATTAATAATATAATAGACATTTTTGGTATATTTTTTAAATTAAATATATATATTTTTTTTAATAAAATATAAAATATTTTTTAATAAAATAAATATTTAGTTTTAGATATTGCATATTTATTATTTTTATTATTATTAAAATTATAATTTTATATATATATGATAAAATATAAATAATAATATATTTATTAATTATTATTAAATATTTTATATATTTATATATTACTATATATTTAATATTTTTATTATTTATTAATTAATATTTAATTAAAAATGTTATTTAACTAACTACAAATGTAATTAATAATAATAATTGTTATATTTTTAAAAATAAATATTAATTATTATATATTTCATTGTAAATATTTATTATTATAATAATAATAATAATAGGTATATTTTTAAAAATAAATATTAATTATTATTTATTTCATTGTAAATATTTATTATTATTATTAAAACTATAATTTAATATATATGATCAAATTTTAAAAATTGTCCTTTTTATACTATATTCAAGTTAAAAAATATTTCTAAATATTTTTTTTTCAACTACTTTCAGCTGTTGCAAACTCCTGTTAGCTCTGTCAAGGGTCAGAGACATTGAATTGATTGGCAGCTGAGAAAAGTGAAATCATATAGGGAAGAAAACTCGTTCTGCTTAGCAAACATAAAGTGGAAGCTTGTGCAAGCCGGAAATGAATATGCAAAAACTGTAAAAAGGATATGAAAAATGCAAATAGCCAAATCGAGTTCAATGCAAAACTCACAATTCTGCTAACCTCAAACGTATTTACACCAGCCAAGCCCCGTGCGAACACGTACACGAACCACTGTCCAGTAGTCGGCTAATTGTGGTTGAAAAAGCAAAAACAAAAAATATATTAAAAAAAAAATAAAACTAAAAAATTGAAGCAAAGCGCAAAACGGAATCCAACAAAAGCGATGTCAAAACTCAAATGAAAATATGCATTAAATGCGACCGCAAAATAGAAAACCAACCGGAAAAAAAGGGAAAATAATCAAAGGAAAAAGGGAAATTGCGATTGCGGGCAGAGCGAAGGCGGAGGTGGAAAACAACAAGAGCAAAAACAAGAGATTGCAAATGTAAAAATTGATTTCTGCGGTTTTAACAAACGGATATTGTGCGCGTATATGGCTGCAAATCGTTGCGGCTAATAACGGGATAACATATATATATATATATATATAAAGAGCAGCAAACAAAAAAAAAAACTAGTTAAACGGCAAAACTCACTTTTAAATAAATAAATAAATAATAAACGTTTAATCTGTTAATCGCATTGAGCAGCAAGCATGCAGCCGAAGGGAATAAAACTCTGTCAGGCGTTCATCATTTGCATGGCTGGCCTAATAACTCTGCCAGGTAAGTGAACGAGCTCGCTCTATCTATCTCTCTCTCTCTCTCTATTCTGAACAATTAACTATACAAATTCATATGCACTAATTGGTTCTCTGGGTCACATATTTGCGGCTTCGTAATATTGTGGTCTATAGTTGCCACTGCTGCAGCTGCCGCTGCATACACAATTTGTTGGCTTTGCCACATCCGCTGGTGGCAACTGTGAAAACCGCAGTAAATGTCATAAGCAACCTTAACGCAGCTCTCCACAAAACAAACGCTAGCAAATATTAAAAGCCACAAATTAATCAGTGTTGCTAAATGAAAACGGGAGTGAAAAACGCTTTAGTTAAAATTCAAGTTTTAATTTTTGTAACAGATAAAAATATTTCAAGAAATATTGACTCAATTATTCACATTTATTTTATTCACAATTTCGTTCCAATTATTAGCCCATTGTAATGCTCAGGTAATTCGTGCACTCGCCATTTGGCTTATATTTGTCATGGCCTTTATCATATTTTGCCTGACTTCGATTGCTTTCACTGCAAACGCCATTGTTCAACTAGATAGCTTTTTTTATTATCCTTTTTGCCTGCCTGCTATTCATAAAAAGTTTTCATTATTATTTTATGGCACTTTTTTTTTTTTTTGTAGAAAATTTCAATAACGCAATAGTATAGTTCCGCGTCCCGCGTGCCTCGCGGCGCATTTCACTTGAGTTCATTTCAGTTCGCGGTCTGACACTTTAGGCAAAATGCTTGCAACGAGTTGTCGCTTTGTCTGCATTTCCGGTTCACTTTAATAACGTTTTACAGTTCCGTTAACGACCAAGTTTGGACGCTTTTGGCTAAAATTGTATATATATATATATTATATATATATATAAAATATTCCTTTAAATATATGATTTTCTGCTGAACTTGAATGTCGCCTCTCTTAATGCTTTTGGTGCATTGGGCGTACTTTTTTGTTTGATAGGCAATTCATCAAAGCGACTTCCGCTTCCGGTCTGAGCCAATGCCACACAACGGCTTGATTTTGACTCTGTTGCGCCTTTGACTGACATGCGGCCATGCGACGTGCCAGCAACTTGGTCATATTTTTTAGACAGCGCCCACACACACACTCACACACACTCCCACACACACACACACACACACACTTACACACAAATCTACTTACACACAGCAAAGCCTAGCAACTTTGCTTGTTTAAAAATTTCAATCACGTTCCGCGTATCCTTCACTAGACACGCATTTCAATGGCCAACTAAGATCGGGCCACTGTTGTGGCACGATTGTGTGTGTGTGGGTGTAAGTGCGCGCGCGTATGTCACGCGTATGTTCCACACACGAAAATTATACGCGAGGTTACATTTACAACTTGTGCAAATTTGGAAGATGAAAAATAAGGCAAAAGAGAAATATAATATTTCGAACGTGTCATGGATTGAATACATTTTACGAATTTTTAAATAGCCTTTACATTAGACTTGAAAACCATAAAGAACTATGCAAAAGGGTGCCTTTAATATTATCAATTCAATTTTCAATACATGATTTTTAGTAGTAGCAGAGTATATATTATAATATATTTTATATATTTATATTATTAGAGCTAATTTGGTATTTAAATTTATTAATCATTTTTCATGTATTTATTTATTAAAGCAACTATTTTCTTTAATTTGTTTATAAATATTTATATTATTTTAGTTATATTAGCCTTTCCTAAGCTATTTAATATTTGCATTTATTTATTAATTTAACCCCATTTTATATTTTTATTTATTTTTGAATGTATAAATAAATAAAGAAAACATTTAAAAATAAGTTAAATAATTAAATAAATTTATGAACTAAAGAAATATAATAATAAAGCTTTCAAAATATAAACAAATATTGGTTGATCTAATTAATTTAGTTTTACTTGTAAGTATTTATTTATTATTAGTTTTAACTCAATATTTTATTTATTTATTTTATTTTATCTTCATTAATTTTTTTAATTATTTATTTAAATATCTATTAATTTTTTATATATATATATTATTTCACACTTTTTATATTTTCACTATTTATGAATATTTTGTAAGTTACCCTATTTATTTAACGAATTACTCGTGCGCCCCTCGTCTATGGCTGGCTTGGCTTATTATTATTATTTTTTTTATTTTTTGTTTATTTCGCTTAGCCTTTTACTGGCTGTGGTAGCTCATTTGGGCGCCTTTGCGCTCGTTGCCCAGCACTAAACTTTTGACACACAGTAACACGCACACACTTACTTCCACACACGCACACACATTTAGTTATTGTGGCAGGCACGCAACGTTGGCGACGACTGCCGGAAATGCCAAGTACAACGTCCCGAAAAGCCGAACAACAAAAATCAACTGTTGGCATTTTGACGATTCTCTTTGCACGCCCCAAACTCTGTCTGCTCCTCCCGCATTCTCCCACGCTTTGTCGTGTTGTGTTTCTTGCTTTTTTTTCGTGCTCTTGGGTTTTTGGAATTTTTGCCAGCGTAATCACGATTAAACTGTCAACGGCATACTAATTAGATTTTTATTTTTATTACGCTATGACAGCACCGCGTGACGGCGTCACCAGACGTCCTGCGTGTTCTCCCACGTTCTGTGCGTCGCATGTCCTGTCTGTGC
The DNA here is from genome assembly GCA_035047625.1 of Drosophila mettleri. Taxonomy (NCBI): domain Eukaryota; kingdom Metazoa; phylum Arthropoda; class Insecta; order Diptera; family Drosophilidae; genus Drosophila; species Drosophila mettleri. The sequence continues at coordinate 11,735,972 of JAWNPI010000018.1, forward strand.
CGGTCTGCCCTGGCCTGGCCTGGCGTGGCCTGGTCTGGTGTGGTGTGGTCTAGCTGGCCCGCAAAGTGTTCGCTGTTTAGCTGCTCAGCTCACAATCCCCGCCAGCCGCATAATTCGCTGAAGCGCGCGTGCCTCGCATGACCAAGTGCCAGACCAGCGCATAGCTGGCTGCAGCGAGGTCCTGCCTCTGCTACTTTGTGATTTATGCCTTATCATATTTATGAAAATTATTGTTATTGATGGTATTCAATATTATGGGCCATAGAAAGTAACAAAAAAAAAAAAAAAAACAAAAAATAGCTACACTTCTGACTGATTGATTGAAACATTAAGAGCTGAAAACTTTGGCACTTGCGACAATTGATTTAAAAAAAAAAATAATATTAAAAAAAAAAAAATATATATATATATATATAATATTGTATATATTTATATTTGTATTCTATATATATTTATATATAAATTATATATTTTTTTATATATATAAACCAGACGTTAATACAAGTAGACAAACAATTAAGTGTCCTTTGACTGACATAATTGATTAAAGCAGTTGCTTGAGTCGGAGTCAAGCGTGCATACTTTGTGCTCAAAATGTTTTTAGTTTCAGTTGGTAAGATTGGACTGTCTATACCCTATTTATATTGCAACGACGGGTTGGTTATTTTTTTAGAAATATTATTTAAAAATATATATATATTTATTTGCTAAAATAAATATAGTCTTAATGTCTTATTATTGTTTTTTTTTTTTTGTTTGTTAATAAAATTATATATTTATAATTTACTAGGGTATTTGCTCCACTCTTCACTTTCATATTGGATTTCCTACTTTTTACTATTTTTACTCATATTTTATTCACCCCTTTTAGTTCAGCTGGCATTATTTTTTTTTTTTATTTTGCTTTCTTTTTGGTCAATTGTTGATTGTGTGGGGCTGTGTTTTTGTTTGGGGTCTATATTACTTCCAAGCTGTTGAATGCGTCATCGTTCTCAAGGCATATAGCCCACGCAGCAGCTTGAGCTGTAGTCACCTGACGGCTGCTGCGTTGCCACCTCGTCGCACAGTGCTTCTTTGTCGCATGGCTTTTGTTTGAGTTTGCTTCTCTTTTTTTTCGCTCTTCCCTTCTTTTTTCATTAAGTTCTTACCGGCATAGGAAGTGAAATGTTTTGTTGTGTTTTCGGTTGCAGTTGCTGCTGTTGTTGTTGTTGTTGTTGTTGTTGTTGTTGTCGGTGCGTTGGTCCAAGTGCTAATGCGGCCAGACAATGGCGCCGCCTGTTTGCGGGAGTTTGTGGAATGGCCAGAATGGGGAGTGTTTTCCTAGCACACTTTTCAGCGCAGAGCGAAAAAAAATTTAATGAAAATACGAGAAAAGTAGTACACTTCTCATGCTCTTGTTGTTGTTGTTAAAATTTTTTATGCACTCAGCAAACGTTGCCTGCCTGCCGCCAATTACAAATGCGCAAATATTTTTGCTTGCAATTTAAAATAATTATTGTATTTGCATGGCCAACAACCCAGCGTTGTTTGTGCTGTTGTTGTTGCTGCTGCTCGTATAATAGTTGTTTTAGTTGTTGGCCATTATGTGCACTATATGCTTTAGCCTTTTACAGCAAGCAAACCAACATTGTTTGGTTGTTGTTTCCGTCTACCCGTGTAGTTATGAAGCTTTGTAAGCCCACATTTTGTGGTTTGCTTTTCAATTTATACACATACATGAGCACACACTCAGTCCCAGCTCCCTGCCCTAGCACACACACTGCTGCTTCTCACCTATGTATAAGGTATGGCTATTGTTTGGCTTTCGCTTCATATTTTGTTATCTCGACTTATTTTTTTATTTTTATTTTTATTTTTTGGTCTAAGCAGCTAAAAGCTTAAAGAAAATAATCCGAGCAGAGCTCAACTAAAAAAGATATACAAAAACGAAAGAATGAAGACATAAAAGACCTCAAAATTATTTATATCCCTTTATTTAGCTGAAGCTAAGCTTAAAGAGCTCACTAGATTTTTGTTTCAGAACAGAAAATTATGTGTTTATTATACTACAAGATACAGTAATACTAAATAAAAAAGAAAATAATAAATACGAAAAATTATTTTATAATTATTTAAAACTTCAACAATGCATTAAAAAAATCTATTAAATTTATAAAAGAAAAAAAAATTATTATCTAATGACATTAATCTTGTTTGTCTCAATTCATTTCATAACTTTCATTTCATAACTTGTTTTCTTTGGACTACAAATTTATGAATAAGCCATAATAACGAAATGGCGAAAACAAATTGCCATAAACTTAATTTTTTTTGCTGAATCGCGTTTCAAATGTATCGCATTAAATTAAAAATCATTTGGAATCATAAAAAACGAAATAAATAATCTCAAAGGCATGCGCGAGCCAAATAAAACTTTTGAGTATTTGGAAATATCAGAAAAATCATAAAAAAAAGAAATAATAATATACCTATCTATGGTATCTTGCTTATTATGCTTATTACTTTATATCATCTGCCACAAAATAAAACAATCAAAACTATGAAATAAAATATATAAATATATGTGTATTTGTGTATAAACAATGAGCTAGTCGAAACAGATATGTGCTCAAGTCGTCGTAACAAAAAACTAAAAGAAAACCAAAAAAAAATCTGATGAATATGCAGAAAATTTGCTGAAAATATATTCCAAGCGTTGGAGAGCAAAAAAAAAAAAAGGGGAAAGAAAACTTTTCGACTGTTGAATTAAACGCGCCCTATGGAGTTGGCGTCAGTTGTGCGGTCGCGTCTGCAACAGATTTACGTCATCATCCTCATCATCATCAGAAACTCATCATAATCGTCATCAACAGGCAGCAGACGTGACGGCACCGAAATTAATATACATATAGCATGTGTGTGTGTGTGTGTGTGTGTGGTGTGTGTGTGGTGTGTGTGTGTGGATATATAAATAACTTTTATGTATGATGGATGTGTCTGCGAATGTTTGTGGGCTCATGTTTTCGGTAACCAGCTGATGATTATTTTGATATATTTATTTATGTTGATATATTTATATAAATATATATACATATATATGTTTACAAAACTCTGCCGGACATTGCGTATTCATATTCGCTCTTATCTGAAAAGGTTTTGAATAATGCTAATTCCATATGTTATTTAGTTGTATACATTTGGCTATTAAGTCTATATAAATATGCCGGGGAATTCGTGGCATATGGCGGAAATATAAACGTTGTCTATTATCAAGCTAATATATTTGAAATATATTAAGTTTGACTAGATTCCATTTGATTTATTTGTTTATTAATGAACAACATTTAATTATTTTCAATATTTTTTATTAATAAAGGTTATATTTTCTTTAGTTTTAAAATTAATATTTTATAAATATTTATTTAATTTTTTTTTTTTTTTGAGTGAGCAATATTTTTTATGCAATTCATTTATTTAATTATTTACTCTATTTTTAATAGTCCATCTTTTTTATTGTTCAAATTAATATTTTATAATTATCTATTTCTTTTTTTTTTCTTTTTTTTTTTTTTTTTTGAGTGAGAAATATTTTTTATTATGAAGTAATTAATTTATTTATTTATTTACTCTATTTCTAATAGATTCTGAAATAAATGAACACTATTTAACTATTCTTAATATTTTTTTAATAAATGTTAATTATTTCATTATAGTTAAAATATATTTATATATATTTTATATTATTTATTTATTTTTTTAGTGAGCCATATTTTTTTTTATAACTAATTTATTTTATTTATTTATTTTAATTTTTTCAAATTAGGAATACAATTTTATTTATATTTTATTATAAATTTATTTATTTATTATATTTTTTCTTTTACATTTTAAGCATATGCAAAATATTCATTTGGGTTTTTTCCAAGAACGTTTTTATATATATTCATATAATATGCACATCATATTTTATTTTGCTATAATACTTAAAAATTTTTATTGCCACCTTTTGGTAAACAGCCTCTGTATTGAAAACTTTGTCAATAACTCAAACCCAAGCGCAGCAGCAAATCTACAGCACATTAAAATCACTTTAAAAATTGGCCAACTTTTACGGACAGCCAAGGCAAAGATTCCATTATAAAATATGGCATACCCCTAACAGTTTTCATATTTCTTTTCACATTTCTTATGTATATGTATAAAGACATAATATATATATATATATATATATATATATATATATATATATATATATATATATATATATATATATATATATATATATATGTATATTTTGCCGTTTGTTTCTGGCTCGAGTCTTTGGTTTCGTTTTATTATTATTTTGCACAATGAACGCACTTGGCGCACATTAAATAAACCCCCAAGAAGCATTTATCAAATTTCTCTTTATAAATATTGTGCGACCAGCAGAGACTAGGACTATATATATATATATATATGTGTGTGTGTGTGTGCATGCATCATTCCTTCTCTTGCGCTGCGTGTGTATTTTTCAAACATTTATAAAAACGTCAGGTAGTGTGGCAAGTGCCAGGTGGCTGGCTGGTGGCTGGTGGCTGGTGGCTCTTGGCTGATGGCTGTTGTTGGCAGTTGCGGCAAGGACTGGGGTAATGCGCGCTTAATGACAGCAATGAAGATGCCAAAATGATAAACAGCAAAACAGCGGCCCAAAAGTGGCCGCAGCCAAAAACGTTAGACTTGAACAATATCAAAAATAAAAGTAAAAAAAAAAAAAAATAAAAATAAAAACAAAACAAAGCGAGAGAAAATGAAGAAAAAACAAACAAATGCCGAGAACAGATAAAATGTGTTTGTTCATTTAATCGTGGGTGGACGAACAAGGCGGATGGCTAGGATTATAAAATGTTAATGCTAATGCATGACAAACAATGCCATGGCCTGATATGGTCAGTCTCAGCAAGCAAATTTCATATTGATCGAATTTAAAATACAGATTGCGTGACTCGATAAGTAATTTCAGCTAATAAGTCTATCATATCTCTTAGAGTCTTATGGAACTTCTCATTTGCTTAGCTCTCGCTTATGAATCTAGATGTTTGACTAATTATTCATGGCTCTTTTCAAGATATTAAACTGCTCTTGTCATCTCTTAAGCTCTTCGCTTTTACTCTTTTTATGCCGTTCAATATCTCAGCTACTCAAATTTGTATAGTTTTATGCTCGCTTTAGTAATCTTGGAAATTCTCAACCATTATGTTGATATTTGTTGTTTGCATTACAGTCCGCAACATCATCATTATCATCATGATTGTCGTGTTCTGCTGTCATCGTTGTCTTCTATTTAATGAGTTGACTTTTGTTTTGTATGCCCCATTCACAGCTTTCAGCCTTCCCTTTTCAAACATTCCATGGCTTATTGATAACAATAAAAAACAACAACAAGAAATGGTTCCAGCTTTGCATTGTGAATTGTGGATCTATCTATCTATTCCTTGGCATTGTTTGGCCCGACGATAAGTCATAGCGACGCAGAGACGAGTCGTTGACGAGACCAAGACAAGCTATTTGTATGCTTAATACTTGCTGAAAATATCGAAGAGGGTATACTGTGCATACTTTATTATTGGATGGATTAAGTAATCGAAGCGAGCATTGAATTTATCTGAGATAAATATTAAATTTTAGTATATTTTACAATTAATTTGGATTTTATTGTCAATAAGCCAGGTTAGCAAAGCCTTTAAATTAGTTACAAATATCATTGTTATAGGGCATCTTCTAGTCGTTCAGCTTTCGAACACTTTTGCTCAGATCCATTGAGCATTAATATGGCTCGGACAAGAGCGCTTTGCACCCCGGGCGCACTTTAAATGTCAATTAGTTGTCAAATGTTTTATGCACTTGGACACAAATAAGAAAGATGAAATGCCAGCAGGACGAAAAAAAAAAAAAATGGAGAAATAAAAGGGAGGCGGCAGAAGAAGCTGTAGCAGATGAAAAAGTTTTCAGCGTTTGTTTGCGGAAAAAGCACAATGTCGAAATAATAATAATTTATAACTATCAATGTCATAAGTTCATGACATGCTCATCAATCAATGCATTAGACAGCTCAACACTGGGCCTGATGGGGCGCATTGGACGTGGCGCAAAGTTTTGCTCACCCTCAACCCCCTTGCCCCATCACAAGCACTGCAAATTGTTGTTGCCATACAAGGAAAGTTTTTCTCGCCTTTGGCTGCCTCGCGGCGCATTTCACATAATTTTCTATTGCATGCGAATTTCCACGCTACAATTGACAGCAATTGCGTTTTGCGTCCTTTCGACAACAGCGTCGTGTATTTGCCAAAAGTTATTGAAATGTATTGGCAAAACATTCCAAAAGTTTTGTGCGTGTGTGACGAATCAGTCGATGAAGTTTTATTTTAACAGGATTTTGTGCCGGCAGTAGCAAGAAATATCGATGGAAGTTGTCAATTGGAATTTGTATCGATTTTATGCACAAATATATACGGAAATAAGATGAGATTAATAATTGAAATGCTTGGGTAAATTAATGAGAAAGGAGAGTAAAATAAAGGTAAATGAAAATATATTAATATTAATGGAGACTATGAGGACAGTACAAAATTAAAATAATAATAATAATAAAAGTTCAAATAAGAAATAAAAAAAAAAATTATAAGAATAACAATATAGAAGAATTATAAAAATATTTAGAATATAATAATTAATAAATAAATCATTGAAAAAGAATAGATAAATTATACATAATAAATAAATAAATGATAAATATTGAATAATAAATTATAAATATTAAATAATAAATAATAAACATTAAATATTAAATATTAAATAATAAATAATAAATTATAAATAATAATTAAAAAATAATGAATATTAAATAATAAATAATAAATAATAATTAAAAAATAATGAATAAGAAATAATGAAAAATAAATTATAAATAATAAATATTAAATAATAAATAGCAAATAATAAATAATAATTAATAATAAATAATAAATATTAAATAATGAATAAGAAATAATAAATAAAAAATATTAATAAAAATATATATTAATATATAATAATAAAAATAATTATATGAAAACTTTAATAAAGTAGACAGAAAATTGGGACGAAAAGAAAATAAGTAAAAAAAAGTACTTTTTTTTATTTCACTCTATTGTGGTGAAAAAGCGGAAAAAAGAAAGAAAAGTGAAAATACAGATATAAAACTGAAGCCCAAATTTATAATCAGGGAACAGACATGCTTAGCAGCATGTTTTCTGTTAAAAGTATCGATACTTTTTTGATTTAAGTCACAATTTTGCAATGCTAATCATATAAATGTCTTGCATTTCCCTTTGCCACAGCTCAAAACTCGATTTATGCAGCTACAGGTGTTGTTGTTGTTGTTGTTGTGCATGTGGAGTTCATTTTAATTTGCTTTCTCTTATTTCACTTTATATTTTTGCATTTCCCTTTTGCTTTCATTGTTATTACACGTTACTGCTGCTGTTGCTGCTGCGCGTGTTCCTTATCCTACTCACGCCCAGGGCTTATTCAAATTGACTCAATTTTTGTTAAATTTCCGCTGGCCCGCAGTACGTTCCATATATTTATGCGCCGGAATGAATCTTGGATGCCAGAGAGTTGCCGCCAAATGGTCTGCTCGCAGCAATTTTTACGTGCTGAAAGGGGAGCAGTTGCTACACCCTCTCTCTCACTCCCTCTCTCATTCTCTGTCTCTCACAAGGCGCACGCTGTTTTGCACGTCGCCTGAACTGCACGGACTGTTCTTAATCCTGGCCAGCGGAATGTGTCGGCGCAAAAGCCAATTTAAAAATGCCAACAATGATTTATGTTATGTTTCTCTCATTCTCCCATTGGCTTGTGCTTCGCACGTAAGTGCAGAAATTTAAATGCCTTACAACATTGCGCTTTAATTTAAACAATTAGCCCTAATGATTAACCCTAACAAGGACAGCGCCACATATGCATAGAGCGAGCAGCCTGCGCTATGTAGCCAATAAAAGTTAATGACTTAATGCGCCGGTTCAGGCAACGTTAAGGCTTGCGTGTTTTCGACCAAGTGGCAAAAGTCGCATAATTAAAGCAACAACAACAACAACAACAACAACAGCAACAGCAGCAATGGCCTTCATGTTGTGCCCACTAAAAACTAGTGCTAACAGCTCTATTTATATAAACGGCTCAGCAGAGCGACAAAGTCATTGACTTCCTGTCCCTGTTCCCTATCGCGAAATGCCGTTAGAGCAGGCGGCCATAATAGAATAAGGCCCGTTGGCAAGGGCTGAAATCAGGAAAACCATGTGTGTGCTAACAACACTGCAGTAAAGGCGCAATTAAAGTACTCGGAGACACGGGACAGAACAATAAAAATGAACAACAACACAATCAGGCAGAAAATAAAACGAAGAGCAAAACAGAAGCCGCAAGATGACTATTGAATACCCTATAAAAAATGAGGGGATAGATGAAGAAAATACAGAGCTAAAATATCATTAAGGGGAAAATTATGCAATGCAGACTTGAGGTTGAATATTTATTCCATTAATATTTTGTTGCTAGACGCTTTAATTATTATTGACTAAAATTACTTTTATACTTTATTAAATTTATTTGTGCTTAAATCAGAGCTGTTCAATGTATATAAATATATATACATTTTTATATTATAATTTTTATATAGATGAAAAATAATTAAAAAAAAAAAAGTTAAAATAAAATTATATATTATATTATTTTAATATTTAATATAATACTTTAAAAGTTTTAATGAAAAATATATTTATGTATAGATCAGTTACAATAGAAAATTAAAATATTTGTAAATATATATTATTTAAATTTAAATTTACGTTTATTACTTTAGAGAAATTAAATTGTATTTTTTGGCATTTATTTTATTATATTAAAAATAATTTATTTATATTTATTTTATTATTTATTTATTATTTTTTATTTATATTTATTATATTTATTATTTATATTTATTTTATTATTTATTTATTATTTTTAATTAATTTTATATTTATTATTTATATTTATTTTATTATTTAAATTCAAATGTAGGTTAATTATTATTACATTTTGGTAAATATTTTTTTTTCATAAATATTTTTTTTTATTTATTTATATATATATATATATATATATTTTTTTTTTTTTTTTTTTTTGGTTTTTAAGGAGATAGTGCATAGGAAGCTTGCAAGTAGCGTAACTTCCTCTATCCTACATATATTTTTTTTGTGTAAGTAGTATCAACAAACAAAGCACCACTTGGATGACAATGGCCTCCAGTCGCTCTACTCACTTTTCTATCTCCTCTCTGTCCCTGTGTCTCTCGGCTCCGGGCATAGTTGGTGGCAGTTATAAAAAGCCATTATAAACATATGTGCAAACGGAAGTCGAAGAGCCTTTGCTAACACCCCTTAACACTCTTCACCCTTTTCTCCGCAGCAGTTCAAGTGCTTCCGCATTATGGAGTAACTATATATATATGTGTGTGTGTGTGTGTGTATGTGTGGGTGTAGATGTGGGTGTGTAGATGCTGCCTTTCTGTCTGCTTAGCTAAGCAAATGTGCCGGTGTCTTTGCTTTGGTGTACATGTGTGTGTTCTTACTTGTAAATGTCTGCTGATAAGCGCGTAATTGTCGAACGACAAGAGATCTATAGACTTATTTATAGAAATATAAATATATATAGAAATGGGTGGATATAAATGAATACGTTAACGTACTTAAATTTTCTTTTAATATTATTCACAATATATTTTAGGGATATATATAATATATATATAAATAATTTCACAAAAGCTTCTTGAGTCGTTAAAGCTCTATTAATAATATAAGTTAATAATATAATAATAATCAAATAAAATAATATTTAATTATATATATAATAATATCTTAATAATTTATATACTAACGTCACACTTGATTATTATCCAAGATAATAGTTTATAAACTACAATTTCGTTTAATATAGTTTCGATTAAATTTCAAAATCAACTTCTTAAAGAGTGCATCAATTCTTAGGCATTTAAAAATAGTAAAATTATTGATTTTATAGCAGCCACATAAAAATACAACATATTATTACCCTGCTTAAAGCCAAAGGCTTAACTGAGCTTACCGCCATAAGTTTTGGCAGCATTCAGCCTATTTCAGCATTGAAAACCAATTGTGGGTTTTGAGGTCTTCCGCTGAAAAGTCTTTGTCTGTGCCCAACTCTTATGTAATCTAGGCTAACCTCAGCTTAATTTAAAGCAGGTGTTTCGCCAAACAAGTTAATAAATTATTAAGCAAACTAACGTTAAATGTTTACAGTTTAAAGTTTTTCACAGTCTTGTTTCGAAACAGTTAACAAAAGCGAGCTCATATACATATACGAGCGTTCGCAGAATGCGTCCCTTTCCTTATCTAAGCATTTCGCTTTGTTATTAGACAATTTTGTTGATGTTTTGTTAACATTTTTGAGCGCTCGTTTGTTTGGCTAGAGTAAAATAGTCGCCACGCGCACAACCAGCCCAACGACACACACACACACACACACACACAGACAGATAGAGCGAATGGCAGACTTAATGGCAAACGAGCCCTGAAAATCCAGCGCATTTTGTTTGGTTGACCAAAAACCAAGGCGCCCAAAAAATGGTCGTTCGTTGTTTGTTTGTTTGTTTATTTAGGTGCCAACGGGATGATTACAAATAATTTGCTTAAAATGTTCCATTCGGCTGCACGCAATTGCCGCTGGTTATTTTGCCAGCCTGTTCGTCAGTTTTTAGTATGTAAGTATACATAAGCTGGATACATATATATATATATAGCGAGTGGATGGGTATATGGCTATCTTTTATGGCTTGGCATGTTGCTGTTGTTTGGCATTTTAATTGAAACCTGTCGCAAATTTGACACCCCAGCAGCCAGCGACAGTTGTGTGTGTGCACAGTGGGGCAAAGTAACATAGTAATATGACAAGAACAAAACAAATTATTATACGTTCTTCGCAAAGACATAAAATTTCAGTTTAAACATTTATTACAATTTTAATATTTCTCTGTTTATTAATTGTACATATAATTTTTTAAAAAATAATAAACTAATAATTTATTTGCAGTTCTCTTAATATAATACACCTATTTAATATATGGTCTCATTAGTTAATCTTGCCCCACTGTATTATGCACTCAAGCCTCAATTGTCGGGCAGCTCATTCTATTGCCCATAATCCACATTACACGCAAATTAATTACCCATAATTAATAAATTTAAACACTACTCAAGCCGATGGCTTAAGGCATTAATCATACTCGCCCGCTACCGCAATATAAAATCCATCAGCTTGACGCAAATTCTAATTAAACATTCACAGCTAAACACATAATTTGCACTGCGATTTTCAGTTTATTGTCAGACCTTAAGAGCCCTGTATACTTGGCCATCGCAAGTGGCGGTCATAAATCTCGTCAAGATGTCGACGGCTCTGCACTTGACTCGTGCGCCAATGTGAGCTACCATCTAAAATCCAATTATAACTGAAACGCCAAAATGTGATAAATCAATAAAGCGTCCGTTGCAGAGACCAGACGAGTTATTTCTACGAAATCCTAGGCGTCTTGCGGTATTTACTCTTTTAACCAATTTGTCGCCGATACGCTCTCCTGATGATAAATGGTTTGGGCATTACTAAATAGTATGAAAATTATAAATTTAATATTTTCTAATCAATGTGAACAAATAATTATATATTTAAATTTATATTTAGAGACGTAAGATATCTTTTCATTAGATATAATATTATATATATTTTGTATATAACTAAACTGGATTAGGAGAGTTTTTTATTTTTATTTGCATAAATATATTTTATAAATTTTATTTTGAGCTAGTAGTAATCTATTTTTTTTCTTAAGAAGAATTTTTATTATTTTATTATAACCTTTTTCTAATATTTCAATTTCAATTATAAATTTATGAAAAAATATGAAAACTAAAAAAAATTGTAATTTTTGTATTTTTTTTCATTAGCTTTAAAAGCTTAAAAAATAATAAATAAATAAAATAATAATAAATAAATAAAAAAAAATAAAGAAATAAAAAAATAATAATATATTTTAATAAAAAAAAGGTAATTTTTTGGATTTTATTTAGTTTATTTTTATTTTTTTTTTTTTTTCAATTATATATTTTACATAAAAATCCTTTGACAAAATGAGATGATAAACTATATTATTGTTTATATATTATAAGATAAATAAATAAAAGTTAAACGTATAAATAAAAAATAAATTAATACCTATATGTATAAATAGCAACTTATAAATTAATAACTATAATATACATAAATAATAACTATAAGAATGAAGATTAGAAAAATAAATAATATACAAAGCTTAGAGCATCTAAGTACTGATATTTGTATAAGCTACAAAACTACAAATACAAGTTAATAATTTAGATATAAATAACTGAAAGCTAACCTAACTTTGACTTAATCAATAATCTTTATGGCTTGATTTTTTACTAACGATTTTTCCATAAAGACATGGCCCTGCTTCACATCGATATTTCTTGCCTGATCTCTTAAGGATTTGGCTAAAAATAATTCCATTTATATATACACTCTCTATATATATATTTCTTTTTTGTTCTTGTCGTTTTAGGTAATTGATTACAAACAGAAATTAATTTATGTGTCTGCGTGTCGTCTCTTTCTCTCCCTCTCTCTCTCTCTCTGTGTCTCTGGTCGTATTTTGTCTCTTGGAATGCCGCCTGAGTAAGTAGCAGGCAATATATCACGCATTTGAGTAGTTGTAACGACGAAAAACAACTACTAAATAATTGTTAATGTATTACGAATAATTTATGACACTATTTCATAAAAAGCAATAATTTTTCAATATCAAACCAGGCGGCAAAAGAGCTGGCTAAGGCAAACGAGAGTCGAGGACGAGCGTAGTCCAAAAAATGTTGTTGTTGCTGTACAGTTGCAGTTGAAGGTTTTTAGCTCTCCTACTCTCTCGCTCTCGCTGTCGCTCTGCCTGGCTGCTTGCGTAATAAGCTTGATAAATAATAAAAGAGCGCTGGTAAAGCAAAGGCAGCAGCACAGAAGGTGGCCATACAAAGCCGAGCACCGGGCTCTGTATGGACTGAGGGCAGCGAGGAGCTAGCTGGCTGCTTGGGTTCGGGTTACTGTCGCTACAAAATGAAATTTATCATTTTTCATAGCTGCAAGCTGCACTTTCTGAAACATTTCACTCAGCGCCAAGTGGCAACTCGGTTGGGTGCGGCATTGCCACCTCGCGCCTGCCTCTCCCAGCTGAAGTCTCATATTTTCGAGGCTGCTTAGACATCAGCGTCGACCCAAAAAAAAAGAAACAAAAACAAAGGCTACAGCTCATGTTTGTTATTGCTGTTGCTTCTGCTGCTCGGGCTGCTGGCAAATGTTTACGGAAAGAGATTAATTGATTCCACTTGGCTGCATACAGAGTGTCCCTGCAGAGAGGCTGATCGGACGCCAAAGGACAGCCCAGCTCTTCCCAAATGTTGCCGAATTGTTTACTCAATGTTTTGCTGATTTACTTGATTTTCAAATGTTATTCAAAGTTTGTGAGTTTTATCAACATTTCCATGTCATATGCCTGTGGCCTGATGTATTCTTTTCACTCTCCCAATAATATTGCATAAAGCAAATTAAAACGCAATGTAAGCAAAGTTGATTATGCAATTATGGGCACAGTTAATCATTCGTTTGGTTTTTTAAATGATGCCATTTATCATAATTATGTCACTTTACGTAATTATTTGCATTATTGCGAAATGCATTTCGATTGTGAGAGTGAAAAAATTAAACTAGCTGAGCGACTATGAGTTGTGCTGTTGCCATTTGTTTATAGGAAATTATTTAAATTAAAAAAAAAAATTATTTTTATGAGAGATACAAAATATTAAGACATAAACGAACATTTTTTAAATTTTAATATCACATTTGCTCTTAGAAATTAAGAGCTAATAAATAGCGAAAATCATTTTACAAATATTGGAATAAAAAATTTTCTATAAATAAATTTCCTTAAATAGAAACAAAAATTTTCGTTAAAAAAAATAAAGATTTAACAATATAAATATTTTATATAGACAAATTGCAATTTTATTATAATAATAATATATATAATATAAAAATGTATATGCTAGTCAATCATAGCATGGGTTGCTCTTGTATAGGGTATGCAATTAAAGCTGCATTCAATGCTTGAAATTAAAATTTTTATGTCAGCTGCAATTGAGCTAAAAGAAAATGTTTTGAGCAGAGCCTTAACTTTGGTAGAGCCTGGTGAAAAGCAAGCTATATGTATACATAAATATATATGTATATATCTGAAGTAAGGAAATAGTATATATTTAACTATTAGTATGCCTTACATGATTAAAACTTTCTAAACGAAACGGCTATAGGCGCTCAAAGGCTGCGGCAGACGTTCGTCTTGCTGGCTGGCGCCAGTGCAGTTAACAAGTCCTCAAAAGTAGGGGCAAACGCTTTTTATAGTTTGGCAGCGCCGGCAAAACTTTTACTCAAACTTGTCACAGGCGCCAGGCGTTTTTGGCCAACTTGATGTTGAGGTTGCGCTACTTTATTCAGCCAGTCAGGCCAGTCAGGCCGTCAGTCCCTGGTCACGCCCCCTGCATTTAAGCCCCCCAAAAAGATTCTGGCAAAGAAGCCAAGCCAAACATTTGCGACATGCCGCACAGTTTAATGTTTGACAAGCAAAACATGCAACGCCTTGGCCCAGCCACACCCACTGCCAAATGCAGCTGGCCCCGCCCCTTGCGGCACCTCTTTTGTGTTTTTTTTTTTATTATTATTTCTTGCGGTTTTTTATATATATATATACATTTTTTTTTTTTTGACAAGTTCAGCACTTGTTTGTCAGGCATTGCGAAGTGACAAATATATTTAATTGCTTGCAGAAGTTTGCTGCCAAAAAGTTTGCGTTTCACTACTTTTATTTCGTGTCTTGCGACATACATATACAGATGTGTGTAACATTTTATAGAACTTCCTTTTGGCTCTCAGCTGCTTTTGGCATGTGTGAAATAGACGTTTTTATAATTGCGTATAATTACGTTTTCAATTGTGGCCGTAATAAGAGTTCTGCATTTTATGCTGCCAAGCATTTGCGCTGTTTTTGGTTTGATGATATATAAAAATGTAAATATGTACGACATATTTATATTTATAATAGAAAATCTATGGAGCATCTTAAGTCAATGGGCTTAGGCCATTTGCAAAAAATATTGAATTAAAAATGCCATATTATTAAAGAATGAGAAAAATGTTACATCCAAATGCTCCAAATCTTATTAATTTAATGCCAACATGATTTATAAAAGTACTAAATAAACAAAGGAAGTTCTTTTTGAAATTTATTATTGATCTAAAACCAATTTCATTGTTTTTTGTTGATTTTTTTTTTAGTTTTAAGTCAAAAATTTTTCGTTCGAAGAATTTTGTTTTATTTTTTTATTAAACTTTCGAAAATTTTTTTTTTTGATTTAATTATGTTGAATTATATTTATAATTTGATTAAGTTTAAGCACCAATAGATATATTTTTTATATGTTTTTTTTTTTATTTATTTATTTATATTTATTTTTTTATTTTTATTTTTTTATTTATATTTATTTATTTATTTTTATTTTTTTAAATATATTGTTTAGTTCAGTTTTTATATTGTAAAACGTACTGTCCCATTTACTGACATATCCATATATGATTTTCGACAATTTGATTTATGAATGAGGCGCACGAATGAAGCTTCAAAGCTTTTATGAAAAACAAATCAACTGAAATACTGTAAACTTTACTTTACAGTGTAAAGCTTAATTTGAATATATATAATAAAATTGTAATTTATATTATTTATAGGAATAAAGACTGTAAATATATGTATTACAGTCTTTATTCCTGTTGAGTTATTGGCATTTAAATATTTCTTTCACAATAAAAGTATGTAATTATCAGACTCACGCACAGCTAATTATAAGAACAGCACAAAGACTCTACATGTTATTTATGTTATGTATGTATGCGCAGCTAATGCTACTGCTGAAACTTAACGAAGGTGGTGAGCAACTGAGCTCAGAGAGCAGCTTAACGAACATAGCAGATAATGTGTGCTAGGCTTGCCTTAATATAAAAGTTGAGTAAGGAATTAACGAAAGCAGTTGATCATCTAAGCTAACATGTGAGAGCAGAGTCGACACTTAACGAAAGCTGTTGATAATGCGATGCGACTGCAGCTCGCCTAAGAAGACAATTGAGCGAAAATAGTTGAGATGATTTACAACCAAATTGAGAGTTAAGCTCGCATTTATAATAAGACTTCAATCAGTGCAATTTTTGTAGCATTTCGTAACAAAAGGTCAACGAGAGTTGAATAAAATTCTGACAAAGATTTTTCATATAATTCATGCAGTTTTCTTTATGGTTTTTGCCTATCTAAAATCTGATATATATGCTTTATTATAAATATAAAATAAAAAATAAATAATGTACATATTATTTATATATATTATATATATATATAATATATATATATTTATGTAGTAACTTATGAGCAGAATAAAATATTCAGTATATTTTATCGAAGCTTAAGTTGCTCCGTTTTTAGTGTAAAGCTAAGATCAATTTGAAAATTAAATTTATTTATTATCTTGCATTGAGAAGTTCGCATTCAGAATATAAAAATTGTTGTGAATTTCAGAAACTGTTTTATCCAGTATATATTTTATCATTTATTTTTCCAGTCCAGCAGTCGTAGTCTAGAACTAAAATATAGTTAATATCACACAGTATCGTGTATCTACAAAATTATATAAATATATAGTCCTCAGTGTTTAGTGTGTAGCCTACATATATATAATCTATAAAAGGAATTATGCAGCAGTTGCATTAAAATGTTAATGTCCCAACAGCAAAATATTTAAATTTATTAAATTGATGCGCTTTTTACGCGACTTAGAACAAAATGAGAATCGAAGAGAAAATAAATGAGGAAGTGGGACGCAGGAAAGTAAAGAACGCTAAATTAAGGGTAAAAATGCTGCAAATGAGAGCAGGAAATGTTTTCAAATTGCTGCCAGTTGAAGAAGCTACAGAAAAAGTTATAAAAGTGGTTGACTTTTCTTTAAGCATAAATTGTCATTAGTTTGTCGTTGCTGCATAAATTGAAATTTCATTAATAATTTATGTACATATTTTATGTATATATTTTTACTATAATATATACATTTAATTAAAATAAAATTAGTAAAAAAATGTCTTTACTTTTTATTGTATTTATTATAATGTCTTTTCTCATATTATTAATTATATATGCATTTAATTAAAATAAAATTAGAAAAAAAATATTTGTACATTTTTTTGTATTTATTATAACGTTTTTTTTTTAAATATATATATTTTTTATTATATATACATTTAATTAAAATAAAATTAGCAAAAAATGTCTACATTTTATTGTATTTATTATAATGTTTTTTTTTTTATATTATTAATTATATATACATTTAATTAAAATACAATTAAAAAAAATTTTCTTTGTATTTTATTGTATTTATTATAATGTTTTTTTTTTATATTATAAATTATATATACATTTAATTAAAATACAATTAGATGTAATTATATATACATTTAATAATAGTACATTTAAAGTTTTTTAATTTCATTTTGTAAATTTAAATATCATAGAATATCTTACAGCTAATGCTATTTTCAAATAATAATATAGTAAAAAAATAGTTAAGTATTTTATAATATTAAATGAAATACAGCATCGTAAAAATGCTAAAAGTTATTTCATGTCCTTGTCAAACGGCTCATCCGAAATGCCTTTTAATGGCAACAGCAAAAAAGCATGAAACAAAAAAAAAATTATTTATACTGCAGCTACTTAACGCGTGCTGCATAAATCGAGAATTATGACTTTACACAACATTAATGGCAGCGAAAACACAAAGCCAAAAGCAAAGAACAAAAAAAAAATAAACATAAATTCGCGATTATATTGATATTTTTGTATGCAAAATAATAATGCTGTGAAATTTGAATGGGATTCAATTGAATTCAAATGGGACAAACAGTCATTAAAGAAGTGTTTATTGAGGCCAATTGCCGCAGTGAGAAATGATAAAAAAAAAACAGACAGAAAAAAATAATGATAGAAATATAAAGTTTAATGTGCTTTGAAGTTGAGTCAAAGCAAAAGCAAAAAGAAACTTGTCCCTGACCAAACAAAGGATCACAGGCACAGGTTAACTATGTGTGTGTGTGTTTGTGTAGGTGTTTATTGGATTACCTAACTGTCGCCAGGTTGTTCCTGTTTGGTCTCCTGCTGCCTGCTGTTTGTCAATACTAATCTGCTGCTCTCGCAGAAACGACGGCAATAGCAGAAAAAAAAAAAGAAGTTGTGGCAACTCAAGAGGCGTCTCGTGTGTGTGTGTGTGTGTGTGTGTGTGGGCGTAGCAACGACAACACAATCAATGTAGAAATCGAAAGCAGCGCCAACTACTTTGTAGGGGCCGTGAAGGCTCTGACGTTACAAGCGTATTTGAACCGGAAATCAAAATAAACAACAGCAAATCAGTCAAACAAACAAACAACGGGAGGCTTCAGCTAAAAGCAATAAGGTCAAACCCCACAGACACGCACATCCCCCAAACATGGGCAATTTTTGTGACAAAGCTGGCAGTGTGTGTGCGTGTATGTGTGTGTGTGTGTGTGTGTGTGTGTCGTCGAACATGTGCTCCAATAAAAGCTAATGGCACTCTTCCAATCAGCCAGCCACTTTCTGGCCCAACCAAGTGCTGTTGAGGTTTCAGGAATGTGGCCTGGCTTTGGCCATACAACCAGAGGGAATGGCACTTCTTACAATTAGCTCGAAATTAATGACAATCGAGTTGGGGGTTTGGTAAAGAAACGAAAGTGGTCTGCACTAAATTGAAATGCAAACTTTGCTATTTGCTGGTTTCTCTTACTCATTTTCAATATAAGCAGACGGTCTTTGGCCTATAAAATATATAGGGTATATTGATAAAAAAAGAAATATTAATCTAGGCTAACGATAAGATCTTTAAGCACATATTCAAAGACTTGCATATTCTCATAAATCAAAAATATATATTATATTGCATAAGTTAATATATATTTATTTCTTATATTACCTATATTAATTATATAATTATTTATTAATGTAAGCTTTGCGGTTTACTGCTCTCTCTTCCTCTTTTTCAATGCAAGCTGACAGTCTTTGGCCTATTAAATATATAGGGTATACTGATTAAGAAAACAAGCACTCAAATGTGAGGTGATTAACTTAGGCTAATCATAAGATCATTAATAAACAAATATTATGTTAATTATTTAATTTTATATTTTTTATAATTCTATTGCTTTTTAATATAATAATAGTTTCATAAAAATATAATATATATATTTAAATTATGTAGGATATATTTATTAAAACAAAAAAAAAAAAAAATTTAATCTGAGCTCATAAATTTAGGCATTCAAAAAATGTATCCCATAAATCAGAAATATATAATATAATTCATAAATAATATATTTTATTAATTTTTAATTATATTTATTTTATTTTTTTTAGTGTAAGCTGACAGTTTCTGCCCTATAAAATATATAATACATATTTAAAATATGTAGAATATATATTTACTAAAAAAAAAAAAACAATTCAATTTGATGTGATTAATCTAGGCTAATATAATATATTTACGCCCAAATTCAAAGATTTTTCATATTCATATATAAATAAAAAATATATCATATTAATTTGAATTATTATTAAAGTCAGTAAAATATTTTAAATTAAATTAAACTGGGTAAAATTAAACTAGGTTAAGTTGCATGAAATCTCAAATGCTTAATCGTCTTGTGTTTAACTCAAATATGACTACGCTCTCTAAGCTCTCGAATGTCCATCAAGTGTGGACAGAGCGAAAAGGGTCAAGAATTGTGGCGAAGGTAGCTAAAATAGAAATTTTTATTTTTATTCAATTTAGCAGCGACATCAAAAGACGGGCAAACACTTGGAGCGCGTGTAATATCATTTACAGCCACGCCTCCCACAGCCCATGGACCCGCTTAACTCCTTGTTGCCGACTTTTTTATGAAAATTACATTTTTACATAATTTAACAAGCCGAGTGGCGGATGAACGAGCAGTTGTTGGCCTGGCAAAAGGAAAGCCAGGGACTTGAGCTCGTCAGCTTGTCTGTCAGTCAGCCATTTTTTATGGCTGCTACTTGAGTCATGTTGTTGTTGTTGTTGTTGCTGCTGCATTGACCACTAAAGTTGCCATAAAGCGGCATAAAATTTGTGTTCCATGCGCTGCGGCGGCACTATAAAAAAAAGAGGAAGGACAAAACCGGCGAAGTGCCTCTTGAGTGGCGCATTTTGAATGGGTTTTTTAAGGTGCCTTCAATAGGCAAACCCAACCAGCGACTCGCCCTTCATATATTTGAGCTCAAATGATGTTGTAAATACATTTTTCGAGCAAGAAAAATGTCTTCATCATCAAGTGATGGCTCCATGGCAAAATACCCTAAGAGCTTTAAAGCCATGTTGTTGTAATGGCCAAAAGGTTTGCTCTAAGTGGCAATAGGTGCTTTCTGCACAGATCTTAATGGGGCCAGCAGCAAGGGGTTTAGCGTATGCTTTGTTCAGGCGAGGGTTGTCTCTCAGCACTGAAATAGTTTGCTTTGCCAGCGGGTTGCCCGGCAATGAGCTAATGAGATTTTGCGGACTTGAATTAAAAAGCATTGCAAGAAATTGAAATGAAAGAAGCGGGAGTATAGAGATTTCTTGATCTTTTTCAATAGTAAATAACTAAAATAATTAAAAAATAATAATAACAGACTGTTTTAGTAGTAATATTGTAATATCTGTGATTAATGATGAGTAATGAAGTTCCCATAGGAATATATATAATAATAAAAGGATTGCAATAAAGCAGCACAATTTATTAGCTAAATTTATATTAGACTTAAAGTGATTGATTGATGTTTATTAATTATTATTAATTTATTAATAAATGAAAACTAATTAATAATGTATGCCTTAGATCAGTTGTTGTTGTTGTAGTAGAGTACATTTAAAAATCATACAGATAAAAGTATTTGCATATATCAAACCATAAAAAAAAAACGTAAAACCGTAAACTACAAATAGAAAAGAAATAAAAAAAATATGGTTTGATTGGTGAGTGAAAAGCTGCTTAGTTTTATAATTATATAATTATAATTAAAAGAGTTTTTATAGTTTTTTTTTAATATTTGAAAAATGGATAAAGATGTATGTTCTTTTTATCTTTTTTTTTTTTTTTTTTTTGAAACGTAAAATTTTCAGATTTTGAAGATACACGGTAACTAATTGAGTAGATTTGACTGTTGAGCATATGTATTTTAATTTGTTGATCATGCCTGCATCAAAGCAAATTTAAGCTGTTTTTGAACTCCATTTAGGGTATAGTATCTTCATAAGATTGAAGAAAAAAACGTTTTATTAGTTATGAAAATAAATGGAAAAATATATATTTATGTATACATAAACAGATGAACAAAAAATTAATTAATTAAAATTAAAAATTAAATTAATTAAAATAAATAAGTAAAATAATTAAAATTAATAAATAAAATCAATTTCTAAATAAAACTTATTTTCCAGTTTGTAATCAATTATTTCGTTATCAATTAAAGTAATAGTATTTTTACTATTAAAAAAAAAAGTAATAGTATTTTTACTATTTAAAAAACAATTTATTCACTTCTATTCCGCTCTCACTTAAACCAAAATTAAATAAATAAGAAATACATAGAAAATAAACTTAAAGTCTAAGAAACTGTATTCCCATAAAAATAGAGTCGCAAGCTTAACAGTGAAACAATTCAGTTGTTGTCGTAAGCACAGTTTTTAGCTTTTTGGCAAGCGGAATCTGTGTCAATGGCTGCGTAACGCCTTTAACCAATTGCCAGAAAATCCAGAGCCGAAATCCTTAAGGCACTGCTTAAACTTCAATGCGGCCTAATAAGCTGCACGCACAGAAAAATCGAGGCGAATGGCCAACGCTTCACTGCTTTTCACTACAAAGAGACAGACAGCACCAGAAAGAGAGAGAGAGGGAGGGAGAGGGAGAGGGAAAGGGAGGCAGAGAAAGAGAGAGAAAAAAATATCATCATTACCAGAAATGTCCTGCAGCGTCAATTTGCTAAAGCCGTTGGCATTGTGCCCTCTGGGCAGGAATAGAGCAAAGCAGAGTGTATGGACCAGGAGGACCCTCAGTCAGACACTTAAGTCTAATGGTTTTGTCAGCCACGCCTCATCAAAAGGGGAGATAAAGAGATAGAGAGAGAGAGAGAGAGAGCGACAGGGAAAGGGAAAGGGAGAGAGTGTGACTGCACGCATACAAATTGACAATTTTATTAGCAACATAAATTAGTAAAAATAATCAATAAGCAATGTGCCAAAAAGCAGTCGAAAGAATAAGAAGAAGAAGAAGAAGAAAATAACGTACAATTGAAATGGTCGCATAAATTCAATTTATGTGCCGCAATTGCTGCCACTAAGTGCGAGGATATTTGTGTGTAGCTCTCTCTGTGTGTGTGTGTGTGTGTGTGTGTGTGTGGCAATTAGAACATTCAATGTCCTCCGGGTTGAGCCAAACACCACGTCAAACTCATTTCTTTGGCCTGCAGGACTCCACTAACTGCCTCTAATTGCTTAATTTGCGCGCATTTGAGCATTTGGAGGTAGCTCACCACCCACCAGTGGGTGGCAAGTGGGGCGGGTGGGGCCGCTTGGAGCTTTGCATTGATGCAGTTTGCAACTATTTTGCTGCAGCAGCAACAACAAACTTTTTTTGCATTCAACTCTCGTTGATCCATTCAATTGGCGCGCTAATTAGCTGCGTTTTTGGAAAACAGTTTGTTTAATTGAAAATTAAGCAAAGTTCTACGCTTAATTTACAAAAGTTAGCAGACATTTGTGAGTGACTCGTATTTATTTTCCTTGAGCTTGAGTTGTCTATCAAATTTTAGTTTTTTTTTTTATATATATATTTTGATTTAATATTTGAGCAGTGAAATTTCAGTTAAATTAGCCTAAATATCGAACGAATTTTTAGATTTATATATATATATAAATATAAATATATTTATAAACCATTTTAAATCGGGAATCTCCCGATTTGTGGTTGACTCGTATTTATTTTCCTTGAGCTTGAGTTGTCTATCAAATCGTAGATTTTTATCACATATTTTGATTTAGTATTTGAGTAGATTAATTCCAGTATTTAGTACAGTTTAATTAGAGTTCTTATATATATATATATATTTAAATATATACATTTATATATATATATATATATATATATATATATATATATATATATATATATATATATATTTCATCAATTTAAACCGAGAATTTCCTTTAAAATTTCCCTTGTGTTCAGCGTTTCATTAGCTGCTTAACATTTCCGGGTCTGCTCAACTTGAGTGAGACACATTTCTAGTATCTCTCGGCGACAAATGAATGCAAATTTTTAGCTGGCTTCTGGCCAAGTTGAAAAGAACTAAACAGCTTCACACTTAAATGGCCGGAAATGAAATACAAGCCAAGCGACAAACAGGGCGGCAAATGGATTGCAAGGGCCAAGCAACCTCTTATCTCTGTCCCTCTCCCTCCCTCCATCCCTCTCTATCTCTCTCTCTCTCTCACTCTCTCGCCTTTTGTCTGTCGCTCGTCACTCGTCGCACACAAATTGCTGTCAAACTTAACTGAAATTAGAACGTGATTAGATTTCATTTAAGCATTAAGCACAACTGACAGCCAGCATGACAGCTTAATTGGGCCATGATACAGCATTGAAGCAATGGCAATGTTCGCAACTTGAAAATGATATTTTGAGAACGCAAATTTATTGACAATTAGCCAGAAAGAGAGATATGGAAAGAGAATGATATGAATTGGCCAAAGTGTGTATAGAAACAGAGCTGCTCGCATTAATTATAACGTGTATAATTAACAAATCTCGACTCGATGCGAACCAAAGGAAGCACACACACACATACAGAGACACTCATAGTAATCTAGATAAGTAAGCGTTTAATCAGAACATAGAAGAGCAGCTAAAGATAGTTGAGGGCTGGGGGGAATTAGTGCTCTGTGCTCGGTCAGGCGTATTAATTAAAGCTCACAATGTCGAACTGGGTCGCTGTCCACGCAACTAGAAGTTATTAGTTGAGCGCGTATAGATAAAGCTGCTGCTGCTCCGGTCCAATTTACGGCATTAATGAATGCTTGAAATTGTCTCCTAATTGACCAGGCTACTTAAAGGAATATATATTTATAAATATAAATATATAATTATATAGTTATGCAGAGAGTAAGATTATCGTGCGAGCAGGAAACCGAAGCGACTCGGCTGTCAATCGCAGTTTTGCTCAACACCTATGTCAAAGTCCACAGGGAGGGGAGAGTAAGCAAAAGTAACCAGAAAGAAAGAACATTTTGCAGGGGCACAAATGACAACCCGTCACGTAACACGTAGCCAAACAACAACACGGCGACAGCGAGTCAACTTAATCGTTGCAAAGTTAAACAAACACAAATAGATTAGCTCAATGTGCGCTCAATACGCGCTGCCAAAAGTCAAAATGTATCTCAGAAAGAGAAAAAGACAAGCAGAAAGAAAAGCAAAAGCGAACAACTATGTAACTGTAGGTGGGGGTGTAGTGTGTAGTGGGTGTGTGTGGGTGTGTGAGTCACAAGAATACGACAAGCAAAACAAATTGCCTTTGTGCCCACGACTCACGATTGACAATTGACGAGTGACTGCTGAACAGACAGCCCAAAAACGAGATATGCTAACAATTT
The DNA here is from genome assembly GCA_035047625.1 of Drosophila mettleri. Classification (NCBI taxonomy): domain Eukaryota; kingdom Metazoa; phylum Arthropoda; class Insecta; order Diptera; family Drosophilidae; genus Drosophila; species Drosophila mettleri. Next base: position 11,760,913 of record JAWNPI010000018.1, read on the forward strand.
ATACAATATAATATATATATATATATATATATATATATATATATATATATATATATATCGGATTACTACTAAAACATTGTGAACAGTTGCAGCGACTTTCTTAGTTAATTAGTTTTTCTCTTATCTTTTCACTAAATTGCGAAACTCTGCTAAGTTGTCTGCTTAGTAACATTTTAAGTATTTTATTATTTTGTTATTTTTTGCCAATCTACAATTTAGCACAACTAAGCATGTGATGTACAACTAGTGTAAAGCTCTTTCTATTATCAGTCGACTTTGCTTTAGACTAAGCCAATATATATATAAAATATATTGAAAGTCACAATAAGTATATGCATATAAAAATAATAAATTGTTTTTATACATGGCTACCATTTAAACAATGATACTTAATCAAAGTACCAAATTACCGTGAAAGTTTCTTACAATGTTATTTATTTACTTTTCATTATTTAAGGATTAAGACAAAGCATCAAAGTTTCTGCTAAACATATATAAAATTGAAAAACTTGCAATTTTCTCTATATATTATTAATTATTTTATTAGTTAATTTTTTTATTAGGTTATTATTTTATTAGTTAAGTCAAAGCCAAAAATTAAAATAATATTATTTATTGAATTTGTATTATTTTATTAGTTAAAGATCAGGGCAAAACATCAAATAGAAAAATGCACAGCTTTTACAATATTATTATTTTTTTTTTTTACTGTTTTGTTAGCTTATTATTTTTTTATGAGTTATAATTTTCACACTATTGCATGCCTTGAAATTAAATGTAAATATTTCACTTCATTTAAAAAAGTGTTAAGAATTCTCTTTTCTTTTTCATCTAATAATAAGCTCAACAGTCTCAGAGGCCATCTACAGCTGCTCTTTTCTTAAAAATTGAAACAATATGTTACGCATATTTATTGCCTTAAAACAAAATAATTTCTATTCTGATCTTAAACATATATTAAATGGGTGTCAAATGAAAATTACATTCTTTTATTTAATTACACAAAGTTCTTATTAGTTTTTCTTATAGAATTCGTAGTTATCCGTCTATAGTAAACTTATTTTCTAATATCTAATTTTATATAATAATTTATAATTGAATATAATAATAATTCAAGTTAATAATTTTATATTTATTTACATTATATATTAAATATTATATATTATATATTATATATTATATATTATATATTATATATTATATATTATATATTATATATTATATATTATATATATAAATTATATATATATTATATATATATTATATTATATTATATATATACATATAAATCTGACTGACTGCATCTGAATCTAAGAAAATTGTAATAATTAGCAGCATTTTATTTATTTCCTTATTTTATAAGTAATTAATCTTATTTAATAAACTTAAATAATTCAATATATTTTATATTTATTATATATTTAATATAAATTTGAATCTCAACATTTTTTTTTTATTTTCTCTACACTCGTATTAATAATAAGAGCCGCGAGTTGATATTTAATATGCCTTAACTGGATATTACGAGTCATGTTGAGCACATTTACCGCATAGAACCCATCATGCGGCAAATGAAAAGCTTAACTACCCGCTCTCATTATCATTATGAGCATCATCATCATCATTAACTATTTGAGCGGGGCTTGTTACTTTGCATAAATAGGAATATACTTGACTAGGGCAAGCTAATTAGCTTACAGACATCGCAACATTTCATTAAACAAATGGTCCCTGGTGTATAATTTTAATACGCAATTACAGGCAACTCAACGCTCACTCAATTGCCCGATAGTAAGCCCTAGCCCCATCACCATTGCCCAACCCAACCCAACCACCCACCCACCAGTATCAGCTTCCTCTGATACTTGAGCATAAGCCAAGGCAATAAATTTGATTTGATGCTCATTGCGCGCGCTGGTTACCTAAGCAATTCTCGGGTTGCCTGGTGCTCGGCATGGGGCGGGCTCTAAATTATTTGATAATTTATGCGAAAATTATGTGACAATTGAGCGAAAAAGCGTTGCGAATCGAGCCACGGCTCCAAGTCGGCAGTTGGCAGTTGGCAGTTGGCTTGGCAACAAGCACCCTGTCGTGGTCTTTGGGCCCAGGAATGCGCTTTATTGGAAACTCTTGCCACACAACATCATCATCAATCAATTAGTTAAACAAAAATGAGTGTAGAGCAAAGGCTGAGCGTTAGGCTTCATACCAGACGTCACGCTCGCTGTCGCTGGGCAATGCCAGATCGTCGATGTCGTTGAGAATGCGCACCGGGCACACATACTTGAAGAACTCATAGAGCACAAAGAGAACGCCGTCCAGCATTGCGATACAAGCAGAGATTACAAGAGCATATACTACAGTACGAATGGAAGCAGCTGACCAGGGCCAACTGCTGTGCGGCACAAAGTGTTGGGGTGCCCAGATAGAAAAATGATTTAGTCAGCGCTGCAAAGACATTAGATTGAAGCATTGGCCAGACTTGAAAGACACTTGCTCTTGACTACTCACCTGCTGCCAAAGATTTTGCAATACTTTTAATTATTTTGAAAGGCTTGAGTTTGCTTTGATACTTGAATTTCATTTCTAGAAGTGAATTTCCAAAAACTTGAACTAAGCTGCCACAGCAAACTTGCCAGAGAACACTAAACTCAAAGCCTATGCATATTAATTTGTAGATTTTCTCTTGAAGAAGTTTGCGTCTTCAGAACATGCTGCTAACCACACTCGTATTTCCAATTAAGGCCGCAAAACACGCAAAAATTTCAACCACAGCGTCTCAATTACATCTCATTTAGCTGCTGCTACTGCTGCTGCTGTTGCTACACCTGCGCGTATTCAACTCGATTTTCAACAGCAGACCACAAATTGTGTTTGTTGTCTGCATTATTAAAATGCTTGAGTTTGTGTTTAACTCTTCCTCGCCTCAGCCCACTGTGTATTTAGCTAATGAATTTTATCGGGCCTAATCAACGCCTTTCGTTGGTTGCTCTCAATTTGCGGGCAGCGTGTCGAGCGCCATCTAGCGCCTATGATTCTAAGCAAAGTCTAATTATGGCCAAGCACTTACGGACTTGGCTAACAAGCAATAAACATAAATAACAATAGTGCTTCAATTGGTACATTGTGTAATGGGTATTAGGGGAAATATATATATTATATAAGGTGTGTTTTGAGAATGTAGCACAAAAATAATATAGCTTATTTAAATATTATAAATAAAATGTTTTGTATTGTATAACTTAAGCTTTCTTATTGGCCTTAGTTTTCTAAAATATAATAATAAAAATCACTTGAAAACAATTAAGAAAACTCTAGTCGAGGTGCCCGAATAGAAGATACCCTAATAATAAATACAAATAAAGATGGATTTAAACACACACCCGAAAATTTCGCTGACGAACAGACGGACAGGGCTCAATCAACTTGGCTTGTTGTCCTGATCAAGAATATATATATGTACTTTATGGGGTGTGTCACGCCTCCTTCTGCATGTTACATATTTTTAACAGAATGATTATAACCGGATTTCCCATTTTTATTAGGGTATAATAAATACAAAAAAATATAAATTCAATACACTGTATAGTTAGAAAAGAAATGAAAATAGAAATGAAAACTTATCAAAGCCAATTCAGACATTATGCATCAAAAATGCACCTGTATTTAGCTGAACGTAAGTTATAATTCTCAAACGAAATTCGAACACTTAACCATTTTCTAAAGGATCTCGACAATTAATATAAGTCTGCTAGTCAAGAAATTTTACACTTCGATTTGCTTTAGAAGTACAAAGAAATGATGTAGGCGAACTGGTAATCGGTGACTCCCAAATATCCTTGATTCAGTCATATCAAAGGTATAGTCCTATTAAGCCAGCCATGCAAGAGCTTCCAGTTGACTCATAATCATTGGTCATACCATGCCGTTGATAATGTCCTGGCTAAAAGCTAACAGCTGAACCAAATCATGGAGTAGTAACTCCTGGGATAATATAGGATTTCTGAATCGGCTGCTACAAAGGTAAGATATGTGTGCATTTCGAGCTAAGATCAGTTGTAGCAGTGCCGCTCGAATTTCGTTGCGTTTGTAAATAAAAAATATTTTTGCTAGTTCCCAAACGGCATCGCAACTGTGGCAAAATACCAGGCGAACATAAATGAGTAGTAGGGCGCGCAATGCTTGTTGAAATTAAGATTGCATTGAGTTGACCTTGAAAGTGAGAGTGAGAGTGAGATGTTAATGTCAACTAAAAGTGACGTGTAATTATCTGAGCATGAGAAAGGTATGCAACATACTTGTTCTGTAAACTAACATCTCACTTCAATCTCTCATCTCTATTCAAGGTCAACTCAATTTTGATTTAATTTTTACTAAAATTTCGCTCCCTACTACTCATTTATGTTCGCCTGGTACTTTTGAAGATACTATTAAAAATATGACTGTCGTCAAATGGTCAGTAAAAATAAATAAAAATTAAATAGAAATAATAAATAACAAACAAATAAATTAATTGTATAATAATACATTAATTAATTAAACATTAAAAAAATATTAATTGTTTCATGTTAAATAAATCAATTAATTGAATAATAATAAATTAATTAATTAATTTATTTTCTTAAAAAATAATAGACATAATTAAATTTTGTCTAACAATAAATATATGTTTTGGTGCATTTCGAGCTAAGATCAGTTCCAGCAGAGCCGCTCACATTTCGTTGCCTTTTTGTAAATAAAAAATATTTTTGCTAGGTCTCAATCGGCATCGAAACTGTGGTAGAATACCAGGCGAACATAAATGAGTAGTAGGGCGCGCAATGCTTGTTGAAATTAAGATTGCATTGAGTTGACCTTGAGAGTGAGAGTGAGAGAGTGAGAGTGAGAGAGTGAGAGTGAGAGAGTGAGAGAGTGAGAGTAAGAGTGACAGTGAGAGTGAGAGTGAGAGTAAGAGTGACAGTGAGAGAGAGAGTGAGAGTGATAGTGAGAGTGAGAGAGAGAGTGAAAGTGAGAGAGTGAGAGTAAGAGAGTGCATCTCGGTTCAAGGTCAACTCAATGTTTACCTAATTTTAACTAATATTTCGCGACCTGCTACTCATTTATGTTCGCCTGGTATTTTACCACAGTTGCGATGCTGTTTGAGGCCTACCGAAGATATTTTTTATTTACAGAAAATGTAAGCGGCTCTACTCCAAGTGATCTTATCTCGAATTACACATAAAACTTACCTTTGTAACAGCCGATTCTGAATTTTTATAGTATCCCAGGAGTTACTACTCCATGATTTGGTTCAACTGTAAGCTTTTAGCCAGGACATTATCAGTGGAATAGTATAACCAATGATTATGAGTCAACTGGAAGCTCTAGCTTGACTGAATTTGAAAAATGTATATTTTTTTATACATCTATATGTATATAGGTATTTATATTTAGGTATTATATAAATTAAATTCCAAAAATTAAACTCAATTTAAATTTTTAAAAAGTTTTATAATAATTTTGATGCCATTTGAATTATACAAAAATGTAAAATTAAAGATACCAATGGTTATGGTCCAACTAAACATTTATTAATTATTATTATTTTCTGTGTAAATTCCAATCATTTTAAACATGCAAAGAGTATGTTATTCAGAACAATATCAACGTATTCAAATGGAATATAATTTACAGCATTATTATTAGCCATAATTTGAAACAACTAAAAATGTTTCATTTCATATTTTCACTCTATTGGATAGTAACGCTGTCAGCTTTTGTAATATTTACGCGGCATAAAATGCAATCAGTTGCCATGCGCACTCACACGAGCTTAGCTCACTATTTCATTTGTAAGAGCCTTTCATAGACATGAAATTAAATATTAATTTGTGCGCACAAAATCTGTGGTTAAGCCGCGATTTATGCTGTAAAAATAAACCCGCCTCTGCCCATCCCACGGCCAGCTACCCTTTCAAATGGTAATTAAGGGCCGCGCGTTGAGCACCTGTGCACACACACAGCACAGCTTAACGTGAGGCAACAAAAGAAACAAAAATAAAACACTTTTTTTTGCTCAATTTCTTTTTATTTTTTAATTTATATTTGCTCAACGTATTTGAATACAACAACAAAATGTTGCATACTTTTAGGCTTGTGCTTAATATTTACCGCAGAACGATAAAAAAGGCAAACAAACACATTTAAATTGCAATCAATCAAGGCCGTTGGGCGTGGCGCGGCTGTAATGCAAAATTGAAATTAATTATAATGCATATATCAACATTTAAGTATGTGTTTAAACACACCCACACACACAATAATTTATATACACATATTTATATTTGTAAAGATATATAATATTTTTTTTGTCGCTTTTTAATCAACTTTACTCACTCGCCATTTTTTTTTTATTGAATATTAATTTGATTCGTTTTTTCTCTTTTTTCTGCATTATTTTACAACAAATGCAAATGTGACAAAGAAAAAATCATTAAAAAGCCAGCTCTTGGTCAGCTTCAAAGGCTGAAAATTTATTTTATATATATTCATGCGCAAATTAAAAAAAAAAAAAAAAAAAAAAAAGAAGAATTTTAATCAAATGAATTGCTACAAGAAACGAGTACAAAATGTAAATTTCGCTACCGATTTTCAATTTAATTGAGCCAGTTAAATATGTCAACTTTTATTAGTGTTGCGTTTGTTGACGCTGGCGCGACTTTGTGCTTGTTTATTCAGTCGCATAGATTTAATGAGCAAATTATGCGGTCTATAATTGGGTCGAGTTGAGGCCTAGCAAGAGCCAAATGTGATTAGGGTTTAGGATTATGGTGGAGTTGAAAGCTAAATTCTTTATCTATGCCACTGTCTAACAGCTTATATAATTGTGTGTGTGTGCTTCGAGTTTAATATGCGAGTAATGTAACTTTAAGCAGAAGATATAATAAAAAACATGAAGCAAGTGAAACGTATGAAGTTAATTAGGCTCGTTAAAAGTGCTGTTCATGTCTTCTAATTATTTTAAAAAAATATTAATTATTATTATTATTAGTATTATTATTATTATTTTATATATATATATATATATATATATATATTTATATTATATTTATTTTATATTTATTATTTTTATTTTATTTATTTTCTATTATATTTTATAATTCACTTCACCATTAAATTTATTTTACAATAAAAACTATTTAAAAATAAAAACCTATAATTTTTTTAATATATTTGACAAAGTATTTTAATATATTGCTTTCTATTTATTATTATTAATAAATTATAAATAATTAATTTTTTTTTATTTCTATTATTTATTGTTAACAATTATTTTTAAAATATGTCCTGATAATGTTTATGCTAAAAATGTTAATGAAATAATTAGCATAAAAAAAATTATATGCATTACTTAATTTTTATTAATTTATTAAATATTGAAAAATATATATTTTTTTAAATATATTTGACAAAGTATTATAAACATTGTTGTCTATTAATAAACTATTATTATAGTATTATTTTTAATTTTACAATTTTTTTTTTAAATAAAGCTTAAATTAGATACTATTCTATTTGTATGATAATAATTAAAAAAAAAAAAAATCAATAATTATAAAATATCAATTAATTTATAAATATTTGCTCTTTTTTAAAAATGACAAACTCTTTGATAGGCTTAACTCGTTCGGTTTCGTTCTCTTATTCAATCGAACTGTTGCTCGACTCTTCAATCACTTTTGGGCTGACTGTTGAATTTATATGTCATGCATACATTAACCATTTGTACAGAGCTCTGATAAGGCTTGGTCGCATTGAAAGCGTCATAATTAAAAATTCCATTATCTGCTGTCGAAGTTAAAGACTTAACTGAAGTCTCGCTTGTTGCAACATCAACATCAACTTTCTCAATGGCCACTCAACGGGCTATGAAAAGCTGAGCTGCGCTCGTTGAGAGTCAGATCGGTACATCATTCGCATCGTTCACAGACCGCACACTTTAACAATTATTGCCAACCACATGGACACGGACATGGACATGGACATGGACATGAACATGGACACGGACACGGATGCGGCACATGAGCAAGGACATTCTCGGCTGCTTGTAATGTGCTCAATTTTTCGCATTTTGCACAGAGAACGCGACGGGCGGAACGAGCGGCTGAGCGATTGCTGCAAGCAACAGCAAATGTGCTACTGTTGCTGCTGCCAGTTGCCAGTTACCAGTTGCCACCTGGCACCTGGCACCTGACACGCGCTACCTGCAAACTGCCAGCCATAATAATATTAAACAATACATATAAATCACTCAGCTGTCTGACAACGAGCCAAACGTCCAACGAGCCAACCAACCGGGTAGAAACTGGCCGGGAAATGCTTGGGGGAAATGCCTGTGACAGGCTGAAGGTTTTCATAAAAATTTACCGCCATAATGCTTATTTTAAAAGTCAATATGTTCGCTGCCTGTTATTTTAACACCCATCGTGTCCAGGTGCCAGCGACCGACAATCGCTTCCTCATATCCTTTGTAAGCGCACAGAAGGCAACGGCACCAACAGCAGCCACATCACCAGCAGCACCAACAAAAAAAATGTCAACCCACAACAAACAACACACACACAACAAGCACAACAAACAGAGCATAAAAAACCAAACTGAAGCAGGCAAACAATTTGCGCTCCAATTCAATCGACTGTAAAATACTCTGTTTGCTGCGAATGAGAATTGAAAATATTATTTTTTAGTAAAGAGATAAAATGCTATATATATAGATAGAGATAGATCTACAGCTGAATGGTATGAGATGAAAGGCAATAAATATAAATAGAAATAGATCTAAATCAGAATCTAGTGCCCTTTATCTCATTGCCGTCAATTAACCTTTTCAATTCTAAATTTTTATAGGGTTAAGAGTAGATAAAGCAATATGAATATAGATAGATAGATGACAATTTAAATAATTATATACATAATTTAATTAATTACAAATTTAATATTTTTATATTTTATATATATATAATTTAAATAATTACATAGTAAATAAAAAAAACATACGGAATATATATATATTATATAGAGCACTTCACTTTTTCATTTATATTTTGTAAAAACTAAACCGAATTTCATAAAAATACAATTTTTTTAAAACAAAATTTAAAAAATATATGTTAAAATTAAATTTAACATTATATTCGCATTCATTATTTTTCAAATTTAATAAAAAAAAATGCAAAAATTATATATTAAAATTAAATTTAATATTATATCCCGCTTCATTACTGTTCCCTTTACCATAAGCAAATGTGAGTCGAGAAATTATTGCAACACTAAAACACTCGCTTTGTGTGCCAACGAACAGAGAAATGAAAAGCTGAAAAAGGGAAACAAGGGCGAGTGCCCCCGAAGCCATCTAAAGTTAAGCGACACATGTCACCTGGCCAAAGCCAGGCGCACAAAAGATGCGGGTGCTAGCTGCTGTTGTTGCTGCTGCTGCTGCTGCCTCAACTTCAACTGCCGCTGCTTTTTCTTGCTCATATCCTGCTCGCTGTCGAGCGCTTTATGTGACATGATTATGTGCAAAAGTGCAACAGGCAGACAGTCAGGCCGTCAGCCAGTCTGACCTAACCCTTCCTCTTCCCCTCGGCCGCTTGCACACAGCCGCTGCTCACACCTGTCACCGTGTCAACTGGCCCTCGAGCAGCGTCAACCAGCAGCACGTGAATGGGCAGGAATTTGCTGTTCAGTTTTCTTGACATCCTCACAACTGACCAGAAGAATTACAGAATGTCTATAGATAACAAGAAATTGGCCATCAAGCTAATTATGGCAGTGATAATGTTTAATAATTTAAGTGAGGTACGAAAGAACTTGAAGAAATATTTATGGTTGTAATTAATCTTGTGATTGTATTGCTTGAAATTTATATTTATAAGTACTTCAATATTAATATGAAATGGTAAAAATCATTGGTATTTTAATAATGAGTGTGAAGTAGATTTTACACAACTGATTAATGGCATATTATGCCTGTTGCATAAATATTTATTAAAATAAAAAAAAATAAAGAACAACTCTTGTCGAAGCTTCTCGACTTGAGTTGATAATGAAAATGATATAATAATAATAATGATAGGGATTTATTTTTAATGCACTTATAACAATGGAAACATAATTGTAAAAAAATGTTTCATAAATCTCAAGTCTTATAAATAATTTTGTGTATTGTTGGCAGATTAATATACTCACAATATAGTTCAAGTTTATATCTTGTTAACTATCTTTAAAAAAAACGTAATTATATATAGTTAGAAATTGAAATATTTTTACAAATGATTAAAAATAAAATAAAAATATATTTAATTTAAAATCATTTTTTATTAAATAATTATAATAAAAAATAAAACTAAAATAATATTTAATTTAAAACTTAAATAATAAATATATAAAAATTATATATATCATATTATGATTGATATATGAATAATATAAAAAATATTTGAGCTTCAACAAAAATTAAAATATAACAAATTTTTGTTAAAGCTCAAATATTTTTTATATTATTCATATATCATATTCATATATAATACAAATTATAATTATTCCAGATAATATATGTATATATTGTACTGTATATATTTAGCACTTATATGCACAAAGCTTGCTTGTGATTATGATTTTAGTGCGCGTTCAGACTCTTGAGTCAACGGTAATAGCGCTTTAAAGCTTTTAAATTATAATTTACAAATATGTTGCGCCTTTATTATGGAATATTGCCAATTATATTAAAAATCATTTGTTTCATATTAAGTGGAGTAAATTGTGAAGATGCCAAGAATGAAATTTCTAATTTATGCCCGAAGGTAACTTCCACTTAACAACTCTGAATCATTTAATTTATATAATTAAATATTAATAACAGTTTGAGGAAACCGAGCCTGAATATACTGGATGTGGCCTTGCTTATGCCAATGAAAAAGTGTGCATGTATAATGAACGCAACGGGAAGGATATCAAACTGGATACATTTCCCTGGACTTTGGCAATTTTGATAAATTCAACGTATCTGGGAAGTGGATCTCTAATCGCACCAAATATTGTGCTAACTGCGGCTAGCATATTGATTGACACCGGGGACAACACACTGTCTGCGTGTGCGGGCGGATGGCATATTAAGAATGAAGATCATAGATATCCTTCTCAATGCACTAATGTGGCGAGAAGTTTAAGGCACAATGCATACGTGGGGGGATTGGTGAATAATGTGGCTTTGCTCATACTCAAGGTGAGCTTTATCTTTCAGCCGAACATTCGCAGTATCTGCTTGCCCGTTGCGGGCACAATTTTAGATCACAGCAATTGCAAGGCAATGGCCTGGAAACCCGCTGAGAGCAATATACCAATTATGTCGAAATTCGAAATTCAGTCCAGAACCAAGTGCGAAGAACTGCTGCCAAGCTCATATCTGTTACTAAATTCCACACTCGACGAGAGTCTGCTCTGTGCCATCGACGCGAGCAAAGAAAACACTTTCAGTCTCAACACTGGCGCGCCGCTCTTCTGCCCAATGCAAAACAATCCGAATCGGTACACCCAAGCGGGCATTGTTATCGGACGCATCGACCGCAGCAATGCCATAACTGGAATCTTTGTTAATATGGCACATTTAATGCCGTGGGTATTTGAGAGGTTGGGTTCACGCAGCATCGATTTGAAATATTATATGCCCTTTAATGAGTGCTTGTGTGACTGTTGAGTGTGAAAAATTGTTTACATGCTGAAATATATGTATTTAATAATTTCTGAGAATTTTCTGATAATTGTAAAAATAAATATATATAACAAAAAATTGTCCAAAAAAAAAAAAAATAATAATAAAAAACAAAAAACAATTGTAAAACAAAAAAAAATAAATAAATAACAAATAGAAATTTTAAAAAGGAAAATTAATAATAAATAACAAATAGCAATTTTAAAAATGAAATACATAATAAATAAAAAATAACAATTGTAAAATTAGATACATAATATTTTACAAATTGTAAAAATAAATAAATAATAAATAGCAATTGTAAAAGTAAATAAATAATAAATAACTAATAATAATAGTAAAAATAAATAAATAACAAATAGCAATTTAAAAAAAAAAAAATATATATATATATATAAATAAAAAATAAAAATTGGAAAAAATAAATAAATAATAAATAACATATAATAATTGCAAATATAAATAAATTATAAATAACAAAATAAACCAGAAATTTAACAAGAATACCTCTTTTAACCTCTTTCATTTGGTATATACTTAGAATTTTATATAAAACCTTATGTTTTGCATCTATATTAATACAGAGAAGTGACTGCATATAGATCTATTATTATACCAATTGTATATGACTCATGTAATGCTCATTTTTCTATACAATCTTACAAACTATTACGATGACGATATTTATTTTGCCTCGTGACACGCTCGCATCTCTAATTATGTGTTTACTGTAGCTGCTTTCTCCCCCATTACTCTTTCTCTCTCTCTCACTCTGTGTCCATTCATCTCGCTTTGCCCGCATTCGACCCACTTTCGAATGGTTTCATGAATCACCAAAACGCTTCGATCGCTGTCGCTGCTGCTGCCGAAATAAAAAAAAATTAAAACAAAACAAAAAATAAGAGGAAGAAGAAGAAAACAACGAAAATCAAAAAATCCGAAACGCGTAGCGTCTGCGTGGGCATTGCTGTTCGCCTGTTCAATTAGCAAACTATTTAAAATGTTTTAAACTTTTTTACGCTCTCCACTGTTAAATTTTATAAACAAAATAAAAATATTTATAAAGAGCGCCGCAGTCGAAAACAAATGCAGCCCAACCAACCGAAGAAGATCGATTTGATCAGTCGGCACTAAAAGCTGCGTCTTCTTGTTTACCATAAAACGCGGCCCGGGACACAGAAATGAAGGCTGTACTAAAAACTGAACGACTCTCGCTCTCTCTCTCTCTCTCTCTCTCTAGCGCTATCGCTCGCCCTCACTCTGTCGCGCTGCCTTTGCCCTAAGCATATCATTGTGTTTGCTATGCTTTTACGGCGTAACGGTAATTCCGTAAAACTCTAGGAAATACGGTATTATTTTGTACTAATTCGAATAGGCGTACAGCATTTGATAGCAACGCATCTCTCAGAGAGCGAGCGACAACTGACTGATAATGCCGTCGCTGGCCTAATCGTTGTATACACACAAATACATTTATACTCGTATATGTGTGTGTGTGTGTGTGTGTGTGTGTGTGTGTGTGTGTGCATACTCTTAGCACATACGCACACACACACACACATACCAGCGCAATTATTTATCGCCTTTGTTGTGCGGGTTTAATTCGTTTATATGTTGCTTTGAAATTCTTTGCTTAGCTTTGGACACATTTGTTTAAATAATACAAAATACACTAGCCAAAAAAATGGGGAACGAAGTTTATATAATTTAAATACAAAATGTATTTATTTTGTAACATTAATATATAAATAGATCATATAACATTTTAATGATATAAAAAGATTTAAAAAATATGTATATATATTATTATTTTATATTTTATAATTGTATATTTTTTAAATGCATTCGTGGTAATATTATTACATTTTTCTTTTAAGATATAGAATTTTATAGACTAAATATATATACTAGTTTTTAGCAGGTATCTCTATCTATATATATATCTATATATATATATATATATATATATAGATATAAGACAAATATTTATCTAAATTTTGTTCTGCGTCTTATAACATTTTTATATATATATTTTTATTTTTTATTACTATTTATATTATTATAAATATATATTAGTATATTGTTAAACTTATGTATGTATATATTTTAAATAAATTTAAAAATATAATATATATATTTATATAATTTAAGTTTTTCAATTATTTATTTATTGTATATTTTATAATTATGTATTAATTTGTGCATATTAATTAAATATTTTTATAAATACTTGGTTTATAAACCCAGTTATTATATTTCAAATTTATTAATTATTATTATATCTTTATTTATCTATATGGGAACTGTGTATATTTATTTACCCATAATTTTTCTTTGAGTGTTTAATTTTATATGCATATGTCGCGCTCTGAAAAATCACGTTTTATCCAAATGAAAGAGAGAAAACTTAATATGACAGTTGAGTGGAGACAGATATAGATACGTCCACCTAAAAACTGAACGCCTGGGCACTTGGATAAATGGTGCGCATGGAATTCGCCACAGCGAACCCATTGACATCCAGAGTGTTTTATTACCATGTGCCAAACAACATTCATATATGGCCTAAGATCTCATATGATCGTCTCTTATGTAGAGACTTTTTACATATTAGGCATTGTGAAACAGCACATATATCTTTAGATACATATGTATATATGTATAACACACTGTTTGTATATATTATATAAGCATTTCATATCAATGTGATTATTTGCTTCACAGCTGCGTGTGATTGGCTCGCTTATCAGACAACCTTGAGTGTGGGCTTTGCTCGCTCGCTGGTCCGCCTCACTTCGGCCCCCGCTCCGACATTTCCATTTACACTTCTACTTCCATTTCCAATTTCCATTTCCATGTGGTTGTTGTGAAGCGTGCGTGAAGTGCATTTGTACAAACGACTTTCAAGCGTTTGCTGTGCGCTTGTTACAAAAAGTTTATGATTTCGTATTAAACAAAAAAATTGTTGTTTTATAGCGGACAGAAAAAAAAAATATATTAAGTTGGATGGTTGTTTGTTGCTCGGCCCCCTATATAAGGCCGAAACTTAAACGATTGTTAAATTAACCCTAGAAATGCGGTTAAGTTTGAAAAAGTCTTGAATGCTCTATTGATCAACATGTTGATACTCTTTGTATGGGCTTCAGTTTGAGCAAGTCATTTTTATACAACTAGAAAAATTGATTGTCCAATTGTAGTTCTCTCAAAAGCTATCTTAATAGCACCTGAAAAATATAAGTTAATTTTATTATTATAATAAAAAATTTAAGTTATGAAAAACATAAAATTTTAAATACAAACAAATAAAAATGTACATTTTTATTGTGCCAACAAAAATATACATATATCTAACTTGCGAATCATATTAATATCTAATACGAATGTAGTTAATAGTATCTAAAAAACTATATTATAACAATAAATATATAAAGTATATGGTAAATATATTTGTATTTATATTTTTATGGCTATAATATGATTAAGAATAATTTTTTTGCTGAGAACTTTAAACATTGCTTAAATTGTATATAAAAATTTATTAGGAAAAACATACATACATATAACTTTAAAATTTAAAGCACCAGTAAGAAAAAAATATAACTTTTTTTTCATATTTATAAAATAAATATACATATTCAATTTTTTATAATATATATATATAAATATATATATTCATTTCATCCCGATCTAAGGTAGAGCAAAATTCATTCACTATATTTTTTTTTTTAAAATATATGTATATTTATGTTATAAATTTTTGTATTATTATTATTTTTCAACTATATTGTTTAAATATTATTTAAGCACTGCTTAAATTGTATATAATAAAAATAATTAACATTATTTTCAACTATATTGTTTATACATTAATTAAATTGAATATTGTAATTTATTAAGAAAATTCTAAATATATATTTATAATTTAAAGAATAGTGAGTGAATTGTGTTTAGGCATCAGGCAGATATAAATATATATATTATATTTTTCTATTATATGTAAATAAATACACAAATAAAAAAAAATTATATTTATTTATGTTATATATAAATTTTAATTTTAATTTAATTATTATTGTTTTTGTTTTATTTATTTATATTACTCCCCAACTATTTTGTGTACATATTTTTCGATCACACACTTTAGATCGTCTTGATTTGCGCACAAACTAACCCCAACGGCTTTCTCGCCTTAAGGCGTCTACCAATGGTTGTCGCTCAGGTCACCCTTTCTCGCTCACACTCGCCCACTAAGTCTCTCACGAGCTCGTTCACTCTGGTGGGCAACAAGTGTAAACGATCGCGCTGATGTCAGCTAATGCTGCCAGCGTCGCTGCCTCTGTCGGTGCCTCTGCCGCGACGCGTGCTCAGATGGTTCCGTCTCTGTCTCTCTCTCACTCATTCGCTTCGTTACGCTTGACGGTCAACGATCTCCGAAAATTTCGAGCGTGTGCAGTTCGTTGAACTGCCGAAAAAAGCAACTGTAAATGCGACTGGCAGCTGCTGCCAACGACTGCGCGCCTGCTACACGCAACAGGCGTCTGATTTTTCTTTCAATCGTCGCGTCGATCGCTGCGGTGCGCTGCGCCGCGGCTGGCACAGTCGCTGGGTCAGGGGCGGTCCCTGAACGTGACACCATTAAGAGGCATTTACCTGCGTTTCATTGAACTTGGGTTCCACGGGGTCAATGCACGTCGTTTGCCCTTGCCCAATAACTGGGTTAAACGCTGTATGCCAGGGCCCCGGCCGCGAGCTCGACCCCGACCCCGACCCCGGCCTTCAGTTGAAAGCCATGGCCAGGCGAAGTGTATGTGGCGGCCATCATCACTTTCGTTTTTTATGTAGAAATCGATAGCTTGCTTTGTTTATGGAACAGGCAATCAGCTAAGAGCAACAGCAGCAGCGACAAGCAGCAACTCGTAGCTTTTATATCAACAACAACCAGAGATTGAGGGCCAAGTGTGTTTGTTGCACACAATTATCATACCCCAGCATATATACATACATATACATACATACATACATACATACATATTTTTATGTCTGCTGTTGCCATGCCTCGCTGTGGCTCTGCCCTTACGCTTACCCTCACCCTTACTGTCGTCCGACCGTCCGGCCGGCGCTCCCACTGCTTGCTTCACTTTCGCTTTTAAAACATGATCGATAATATACAGGCACAAAGTAACAGGCAAGCATATTCGTTCAGCTAAACGACACTCGACTTTATGCATATAGTTTGTATTTTGTGCGTTTTGCCCTCCCTCTCACTCGCGCTCACTCACACACTGTTTCTCTCTCTCTCTCTCTCTCTCTCTCTCACTCTCTCACTGCTCCATCTCGCTCTCACACACGTGCTCTGTCTTTCTGTGCGCTGACCTCGTTTGTTGTTGTTGTGGCCGAGTTTTGTTTTCGGTTTGATATTGAAAACTTTAACAATTGATGGGAAACATAAACAACAACAAAGTAAACTCAAATATCGTTACACGAATTGTGTGTTTTCGGAGAATTCGTGAAAATTGTTTACAAAATGATACATCAACATCACATAGAGTAAAATAAAAATATAATTAAATAAATAAATGTTTTATTATTTATTATTTACAAAGTAAAGAAAAATTTAAAGTGATATTATTTTAAAAATTCATGGCAAGTTTTTACAAAGTAATACTACAATAATAAGAAAAAAATATAATTAAATAAATTAATTAATTATAGTATTTTTTATTTTATTTTTATTGTCGTATTATGTCTTTTATACATTTTTTTTTAAATAATTTTTTGTCATATTATTATGAAAATTCATAGAAATTTAAAAAAAAAAATAAGTCAATAATAATAAAAACATATAATTTAATAAATAAATTAATTATAGTATTATTTATATTATTTTCATAAGTTTATTATTTATTTGTATATTTTTTTTTAATATTCATTTTATATTTATATTTATATTTATATTTATTCAAATTTATTTTTTTATTTGTATGTCCGTTTTTATATATTTCTTATTTTTATTTTATATATTTTTGTTTGCTTATTTTATATTTATAAAAACTTAAACTAAACATTTTTGTAATAATCTGATTAATATTGAAACAATAATTTTATTTAAGTACTATTATTTATTTTATTTTTTATTTTTTTTTTTCCTTTCATTATTTATTTATATTTTTTTATTTATATATCAAATTGTAGCCAAAACTGTTTTTAATATTCTGATCAATATTGTAACAATAATTTTTTTTTAAGTACTATTATTTATTTTAAATGTATAGTTTTTTTCTTTCTATTATATATATATATATATATCAAATTGCAGCCAATTTTTGTAATATTCTAATTAATATTGTAACAATAATTTTTTTAAGTACTATTATTTATTTTATATTTATTTCAATAAATGCTTTCTGAACTAATACCTAAGTAAATATACTAGTAATTACTCATAAACATTTTAATTGTATTTTCCCCTTCCTTCGCTTTGATTCTCGTTCTGTTGTGCCTCATTTGTATGCCGGTTTCTGCTGTGTATTCTAGTTTATTTATTTCTATATATACATACATACTTGTATATATATACCTGTGTAGCTATGCTCCTACATACACACTCATGTGAGTAGCCTTGCTCACAATATGAGCATGCGGTAGTGCGACGATTATTGTTGTTCGTTTTTTTTTTTCGGTTTTCCAAGGTTTTCCAGTCTGATCGCTATGCGATTCAAGGCTTCAGTTATTTTTCGTTTTGTTTATTTAAGTTGAAACTTAGCGAAGAGCACTTGGTAAGCCTTCTGTTGGCCTGGCCAAAATAGAACAGCAACGGTTTCTAAATAGTTGCAGCCACTCGCGGGCTGTCTAGAGTTTGCCACAAGTTTTGCCGGCAAATACGTAAAGGGGACCTGGCTTCTCTCGCTTCTCACATGACGTGTCTCGCTTCTAAATGCCCACCGAAACGAATACATTTTGTTTACGCAAATTTACGCAAAGTGCGGGCCCGGCTAGACGAGCGCCGGCGTACAACATGGCGTATGTGATTAGTTTTTTCGTACTATTTGGAACCGGCGCACAGCTTATGCGTGCAGGCACCTCGGCCTCAGTGTCGGTGGGGCAGCATGAAATTTTTATGTTGTTATGAATACAACAACGACTATAACAACAACAACAACAACAACAACAACACGTACCGTGTACAGAGCTCGCGAGTGCCATAAAAATCAACGTGAAACAACAATTAGCATTCAAGGTTAACCAGAAATGAGCTGACAGACGCGTCGCTATGCGATGCGATGAAACAACGGGCCCGTGCTACAGTTCCCCACTTGGGGACAATCCAACAACACGCAACAAGCTAAGCAATTGTCTTTACCAAACGACAACCGGTTCCGGACCCGCCGCCTGAAATACATAAATACAAATGTAGTTTAGTCTTCTTAATGCTGGCGTTGTCCCTAGACTAGAAGTTTTTACATTCTTATATATAATAAATATACAATATAAATATAATAAAATACATATATATGTATATCACATTTATTTTGATGTTTATATATTTAATAAATATTTATATTAAATAAGCCTTTATTTGTTGATTTCCAATGTTTCTCTTCACTTTAAGTATGTTTATAAAAAATTTATTTTTAATACATATTTAGTATATTTCGAATTAAATCTACAATTAATATTATTATATTCTAACAAAATAATCTTAAGTAATTTAAGGTATAAATAAAGTATTTATATTAGTAGAGTAAAAATTAGCTACAAAATTGTTTATTTTCAATTGAAATTACGTTTTTTTTTTTAAACAAAAAGCAAGTATAGTTATGTGAATAATTAATATTTAGATTTATATATTATGTATAATTTAAAGTTAAGTTTAAATATTTTAAGAAATTTAAAAACATTTACTTTTCTTGTTGTATTGTTCGTTTATATGCAATCTATTAAATTTATAATATATGTATATATATTAAATAAGATAAATATATATTATATTATATGTATATTAAATATTTGATATACACATATTTTGGGCATATATTATATCTAAATTATTTTAGGTCATTGACCATATAAAATTCTTTAAACAATGTCTCCATTATTTTGGCTTGTTATACTCTGTAAATCTAGCATGAGTAAACGCTGTATGCTGTCTCGTCTAGCAGTTGGAACTCGTTTACTACAAAAGCAAAAGCTTATTTATTGTCACACTATGCCTAAATTAAGCTACAAGGTATCTGAATGCCCTCAACACTCTCACCTAAAGCCCTTGCCCTACCTCTTGCTCTGGCGCTTTCCCCCCTGTGGCTGCCTACGCTTTTTTGCTTCTGTTTTCTGTTTTACTGTCGCGGGTTCAACGAACCTTAGAGTTTTTACTAATCTAGCGTTTATACATATATATATATATAGAAAGACACTTGAGGTGTTTTCCTGCAGCCCTGATCATCGCCCGTTGTACAATTTCCTATGTGCCTCGCCGGCTTTATGATTTATGTGAGTTCGCAAGAGACTCGAGTTGCGTACATAAAAGTTCACTTTCGATTTTCAATTCTACTCGGAAGTTTTTTATAAATGTGGCCAGGCGCTCAGGGCCGCAAGGGTCGCGCTGCTCGACGATCGGGCCAAAATCAAAATACAAGCGGGCTAAATGTTGTTGGCTTGTTTTGTTTATCAGCTACCAATTGCTGTTCTTGTCCCGCTTACACGCGTGCTGAGGGTCTGAGTGTATGCATATATACTTATATATATATATATGTATATAAGTGCTTATGTATGTGTGCATGTATGAGAGCTAGTTTCTTTTCGCTTGAGTATTTCGTGTGGAGCTTCATTTTCGTATGCGTCACGATCTTTGACCTACTTTTTTTTTATTTTTGGGATTTTTTTCATGGGCGTGTTGGCAGAAGGTGTAATGTAGAGATGTGTAGAAATGTAAGGAGAATTAATTACACATGCATAAATATTTTTATTTTTTTTTTTAATATATATATATATAAATATATGCTTCATTTTATATACATATTTTTCATATTTATTTTTTATATATTTATTTATATATATTTTAGAAAAAAAAAACACAATTTTATTTATATATATTAATATATTTATCAATAAAATTGTAAGCTATTTTTAAATATATATTTTTTTTTTATAAAAATAGTGAGCATTTTAACTATGCCAAAATAATTTTTTTACTCCAAGAAAAAAACTTTTTATTCCTTATTCCATTTTCCATGAAAAGATTTTACGATATATATAATCCCAACCTAAAATGTGTGTCTTCAGTTTTAAAATTTTACCTGCTTAAACCAAAACTACCTTACATTGAAATAAACTTTAATAATAATTGGCATTAATATATTAATAACTAATTTACGCACTCACAATAATCATTGAGAGTCAACCATTTGCTGACAAAGACTTAATAATTTATGTATTTATCAAATTAACATATTTGAAAATTATATTGTCGCACACTTTTAATCGCATTTAGATTATAATTAGGCCACTTTAGATTATCGTACGCTTATGGCTACACTTATACATATATACATATTTACGGCACCGTTTTCCATGCGGCTTTCCTCAAAGTTTTTCCGTGCAAAAATCCAATGTAAGCCGCCTGGTATCATAATTAAGCTACAATAACTTGTCATATTTAAGCCCTTGTGACAATGCTTACGGGTTGCTCGACTTCCAGTACACACTTACTCTCTCGCTTTCTCTCTTTCTCTGCCATCCATTCATCCTCTCACTCTCTCTCCTTTTTTTTTTGTCTCTTTACAGACCTGGCTGTTGGGCTGCGCAATGTTAACGTTCACATTCCGTCGGCCGTTAAACGCGGCGATAATGCGCTCTTAATCTGCAATTATGACATCGAGAACGACACGCTCTATGCGGTTAAATGGTATAGGGGCCGTAGGGAGTTCTATCGCTATACGCCCAAGGAGAAACCTGCCTGGAAGATATTCACGAAAACCAACGAAATTGATGTTGTGGTGAGTCTCGCTCGCTGCGTCTCCCAGCAGTACCCAAAATCATCATCATGAAGTTCCCTGATTCTGATTACAAACGAAAGAGAAAGAGCTGATGCTGACGCTGATGCTGATGCTGACGCTGATGCTGATGCTGAAGCTGAAGAGCTGCCAACGTAAATTGCTGTAAATAACTGCAAAAGGTCTTTCTTATACACTAGCTGAGAGTATTAAAGTTTTATCAGGCATAATATGCAGATGGTTTAAATATATAGGATTTTTGTGTAGGATATAAGGCATGGACAGATGATATAGAGATAGCACAGTTTTGAAACGGTTCAATATATTTTCACTCTCTGCCTTCTTTGATGGCATAGAACTCTATAGCTTTAATAATTATTTATTTATTTTTTATATTTATACTTTAATATGGTGTTTATCATATAACCATAATAAAAATAAATGAAGTTTCAACAATGTTTTCTAAGTATATATATTCCAGAACAGTCGAGCTTTTTTTTGTAATTTGAAATAAACAAAAACATCTTCAAAATCAAATAATTTCTAAAAAATTATATCGACTAAGACAAACAGCTTACCGAATAAGTATTATGATAAAAAAAATATTTATTATGAAAAAATCTTAAACAAATTAAAAAAAAAAATAACAAATTACTATAAAATTATTTTGTGTGGCCATTAAAAAAAAACTGACCATATTTGATTAAGCACTTTTTTTCAAAATATTTATACCATTGACTGCATGTCTTAGTTGATATATACATTTTAAATAATTAATAAACTTTTTAAAAAATAATAATAATATCATTATTATTATCTACAAATTTATTATATATTTATAATTTTTAGAATTTTAAAAAGCAATTTAAAACTCCTCGAAATTGTAAGTAAATTTCTTTTGTTTTCTTTTTTTAATATTCAAACTAATTTAATATTAATATTTTCTAAATATGATCTTTATTTAGTTTTTGTATTTGCTAAAATTGTTATATTTAAAAATGGAGTTGTATTTGCGGAGAATTTAACTCTTTTCTAATAAAAGAAACTTTTCATAAAGTTCATAACATTTCAATGAAACCAACATAAATTTCGCTTGAATATATATAATTAGGGACTTTTGTCTTCGCTGAATTAATCTTCAATCCTCATATTCTATATTGTAATTTTTAAATGAATTTTACAAATATATGTTCTTCTTAAGAAATATATTCTCCCTTCAATTACTATGAAACATTTTTAGGAAAATTCAGTAAGGGCATTTAAAACTTGATATCTCTTCAGATTCCCTTACATTTTGTTGTTGTTGTTGCTGTTGTTGGATGTGGTTGTATTAACGACAACAATAGCAACAACAATGAACGCAAGCAGCACTGTAAACAGTTCCGGCGCTCAATATGTTCATGTATATATATGTATGTAGGTGTGTGTGTGTGTGAGTGTCTTTATATTTATGCTTGTGTGTGTATATCGATGTTTGTTTTATGCATGTTAAAAAGTTTTAATTAACATTTTTGACTTTTCACTTGCTGCTGTTGCAGTCGTTGCAGTTGTTACACACACACACATATATATACTTGCCGTACATGTCCTCCATGTCCTGGCATTTCATCCTGTGCATTTTATTGTTGACTTTTGCTGACATTGTGAAAATTAAAAGCGAACTGCCGCAAAATTGTGTTCAAGCTGTTGCATTCAACATGTTTGCGGCACAGCAGAAAATATCTTTTACAAGCACACGTGCATTCAGCACTCCATATATACATATATATATATAAAGAAATACACATATATATACAAATCCATATAGATACTTTTTTTCGTATTTAAGTATAATAACTCTTTGAGCGTACAGTGGTTCAGTTTGTTGTTTAACAACTGCGAAATTACGCAGATGGTAATTATTTTAAGCTCAATTCCGTAATTAAGATTATATTCATTGAAAAGGTAAAAGATCTGCTGCAGTTCGCATTTATTTGTCAAAAGTAAGCTGAGTCGTGGTATTTATTTAAAGGTTATTTTAAATACATTTTTTAAACATTAATTTAAATTTAAATGAAACTAGTGAAATTCCTTATAAAGTTTATTTTATTTTTTTGTAAATTATATAAATATATTTAAATATTTATTTATATTAATATATATTTATTTATAATGTGTTAATTTATATATACATATTATGCGTTTATGAATAAGAAATTTTATTTCAAAATTGACAAACACAAAATTTAATTATTTTTATTTTTGAAATAACTTATCAGACAACTTTAGTTGTATTTTTCAACAGCACAATTAATTTTTAATTAATAATGAATAAAATGTTTCTGACATCATTGATTTTGAATTAATGTACAAATTTGAACTATACTCTTATGTCTATAATTATGCTATTTATTTTTTATAGCAAGTACATAAAAAATATTGCAAAACAACCTATGCGCTTACATAAAAAATAAAAACATACTTTAAGGCATTGATTAAAATCCCGGACCTTTGTTATGGTTTGATTTGGCATTTCGTTTGATAAAATATATAAAAATGTAACAAATAAAATAAATTTATATAAAAAGAAATTAAAAAGCACATTTAAAATATTTTTATGCAAAGTAAAATAATTTTCTATCCATCAAAAAATATATTTTAGAAAAAATTCCATATATTACTGTACGACGAGCTCACTCTGCAAATAAAAATATAAAAAATTGTTGCTTTTAATGTATATATATATATATATATTTTTTTTTTTTTTTTCATAAATCATAAATCATTTAATTTACGTATATTTCATAGCAATTCAGCACTTAAATTAATCAATAATTTTCCAATCGTGAAACCCTTCACTGAAATGCCGCAAATATCTCTTCGCAGACCACACAATCGAATGCCAGCCATGTGCTGTTGCGTAATGTGCCCACCTCTATCTCTGGCAAATTTGCCTGCGAAGTATCCGCCGATGCGCCCACATTCGATACGTCCATTGTGACCGCCGATATGGAAGTTGTGGGTAAGTCTGCGGGCATAACTCAATACCAAACAAAATATTGACTTGAGCGCTTTCTATGTGCTGCTGCAGAGCTACCCGCTCAGCGGCCCATTATCACGGGCATACATTCGCGTTATCGCCTCGGCGATATTATCAATGGCAACTGCTCATCGGACTACTCGAAGCCGGCGGCCAATTTGACCTGGTGGATCAATGATATACAGGTAGAGAATAATTGCAATTAATTGAATTTAATTTAATTATTTTTTATTATTAAAACGAATTATAATTAAATTTTTTAATTTATATTAAATATATATAATTTCTGCTCAGGTTCCACCAAATTATTTGCGCACTTATGACATACAAAGACACCTAGCCGAGCACCTGGAGTCCTCCGTTCTAGAACTCAATTTCGTTGTGACCACGCATCATTTCATGAAGGGGCGTCTTAAGGTTGGTATTTTTCTTTAATAAATATTTTATTTAAATAAAATATAAATTCTGAAAAAATGTACAGCTCAAGTGCTCGGCTCGCATACATGACATCTATGCACAGGAGAGCGAAAAGCTTATCGAAGAGGATCGGCCACGCATCTTAGCCTCTGGACGCTCCCCGGATATGAATATGTATCCCTTTGATCAGCCAGGCGATGTGGATCAGCACAATGAGCTCTACTTGGTGCACAAAAGTGAGTATATATATTTCACTCATTGACTGATTAAAACTTGAGGTGAGCAGGAAAACCCGCATAAATTGGGGCAAGGGCAAACAAAAAAGGGAGCGAAGGAGTTAAATTTCTTTAGTATTTTAACGCCAAGAGACTTGTGGTAATACGATTTATGTTTAACCTGCGCATATCTTGATTATAAACAAAGTCAGGACCTCAGCCGTTAGACGCTTTAGTGTTAAACAATTTCAGTCGGATTTAAGCGCTTGAAGAACCCTTCGGCTGACCTTTTTCCCCCCACGTTTTGGCCAATGTGCGCAATCAATAACTCATTTGATTAAGGGCCGCACATTAGTTGTAACAACAACGGCACAACGAGTAAAAGTGCTGAACGTTTGTTTAAAAATTAGCCCAAATGCCTAGGCAACAGATAAGCAATGGTCAAAGAGCGAGAGAGAGGGAGTGGGAGAGGGAGAGGGAGAGGGAGGTGGCTGGGAATAGGTATACAAATCTTAGCCTGATTGTTTTGCAACTAAAACAAATGCGAAGGAGACCGCTGGGGATTGGGATACATTACACGCACGCCATTAGAATGATAAACGGTGGAGCATTAAATCAAAGTTAGTGGAAAAAGGACGAAGCATGCAGGACACTGCGAAGCAGCTCACCTTATTAGACATTGCTCGTGTTGTTGTTCGCTTTGTGTTGCTTCACGATTTATTAATGCTCTGCGCTAAGCTACAAGCAATTAATTCAAAGATTAATTTCACCAGCGGGTGCCACAGCTTCGACCCGCACTACACACACACACACACACGTAGACACACACGCACACGTACAAGCAGAGCCCCCAACATCTGAAATCAGTGTAACCCATACTTAAGCCGCGTTCAATATGTTTCACTCTATCTCACTCTCAATATCTCTCTCTCTCTTTCTCTCTCTCTCTATTTCTTCTTTCTACCTTGTTACAGATGCCGCCGCCAGGCCTTGTGTGCTCGATTGGCAACAGCAGCTAACTCGATTTCTGTTAATGGGTCTATTGCACTTGGCCTGGACTGCCGCTCAGCTAAGCAGAACGAGACATCAAAACAGCTGCAGCAACTCTCAGAGGCAACTGGAACGGATTAAGGTGCTACGGTGATGAGCTGGCCCGGGATCAGTGACAGCTGCGCGTAGAAACGGCGACTTCCATACAGCTATAAAAGGCGTCTGCTCTGCAGCCAAGGCAAACTGGCCATAAATATTAGTTAAAAAAAAAGCTCTCATAACATTTATAGAAATCATCATGAATAAATTATATTAAACGAAGATTCTATTGAGTGGATAATTAAGGCTTTACAGATTTGTTTTACAATTTAATTCATTTTTGTCATTTGTGGTATGATTAAAGTAGAATAATTTTTATTTCAATTAAAAAAATGAGCTGAATAGAAATTTACTAAAAAACAGATACAAAAATAAATATTTTTTTTTACTTAAATTTTCATTACAGAAAAATCGTTCATCATTTATTATCCGCTCTTAAGAATCTTCAGAGTCTATGCATATGATTTACATATACATACATATATTTACATAGCAAATCGACTAGTCTCATGTGTCACTTAACTTTAAACATTTAGCGAATGTTCGTTGTGCGTCATAGACAAAAAGTAAGAGCGATAGTGAGAGAGAGAGAGAAAGCTGTCTCCTCGCGCCCTCAACTCTAATAAATCAGATATATAAATATAACTAGTATAGTGAATATACCAAAACTAAAAAAAAAAACAAATGGATAAATTAAATCAAACATATGCTGTATAAATTCAATGTTTCAATTGTCTCACCTAAACCTAAGTCAAGTGTACATAAATCATACGACATGAAGAAAACGATCTACAAATTTAAGCGAACCCTTTTCTAAACAAAAAACAAAAAAAAAAATTTATTGAATTTTGATTTTTGTATTTTCTTTCTGTCTGCGTGTTTTGAACGTTGTGGTTTCTAGGCGTCTTATATATACACACATATATGTTTGCTAGTATTTAAAAAATACTGTTAGTTTATAAAACTGTAAAACCTATCTAAGTATTTAGCCATTGTTAAATGAGATGTGAATTGATTTTTAGTTGAAACCGTGAATAAAATGGCAGCCAAAAAAAAAAAAGAAAAATAAATGTGTTTTATTTGTAGAGCATTATATTGTATGGATAATTTCAGGATTTTTTTTTTTTTCAAAATGGATAATTCCAAATAAATAAAATATTTGGACGAATATATGGAATATCTTGAGAGTCAATGATTATTCCTTAAAACTTAATTGAAATATTATATCTGAGCCATTGAAGAAATGAGTAAAAAAAAATAATAGACTTGGGAGTAAAAAAGAAATTATTAAATAAATTAAATTATTGAAGAAACGAGTAAGAAAATATTCAACTTGGAATTAGTCTGAAAAAAGAATTTTACGGAATTTCAGAAATAATTAAATAAATTAGAAGATGCTCTTTTAATTTATTTAATTTTATATTTTGTCCCAACTTTTAATAATTTATATTGGAATATTTCTCATGTGAAATCCTTACATGCCCAAATATTATTCAAACATTTCAAGTCATTTGCTCATCATTTACCAATTACTATTGTAAAGCAGTTTAGCTTTTTTCTTCTTCTTCTTCTCTTTTTTTTTTGTGGTTTGCCAGGTCGTCTGCGTCGACAAAGTGTAAAATATTATGGCGTCAACTGGAAAAACCACAAATGAAAAACTTGTAATTTAGGTGACAAAAACAACAAGACAAGGGCCAAACACTGCGACAATGTGGAACACGCAAAAACAGCCTCAAATGGGTTGGCAGCACTGCAAAGAGCGAATAAAAACCATTTGGCAGCACCCCCACTTAACAAAGCTTTGTCGATACAGAGCTGTGCAGCTGTTTAGGTATGGCAAATCACAAATGTATTGAAGAATGGAATTCAATAAAGCAACATTTAGTTATATGATGATTGGATATGTTAAAAGGTAAAAAACCAATATTATTTCTTATTACATATACAACAAATTTATTATTATAATAAAATTTTCTTTTTTATTTTATTCCAAGTATCTATTATATTTTTAACTATTTGATATAATATAATATTTAAATATATAATAATAATAAATAATAAATATGCAAATAATTTATTTTAATTAAATTTCTTTTTTTATTTTATTGAAATTTATCTATTTAAAAGAAATATTTTTTCTTATTACATATACAAAAAATTTATTTTTATAATAAAATTTCTTTTTTTAATTTTATTTAAATATCTATTTTATTTTTATCTATTTGAAATCATATAATATGCAAATAATTTTATTTAACTAAATTTCTTTTTTTATTTTATTCAAATAAAAAATATATAAAATTTAAATAAATAGATTTATTAATTAATTTAATTTAATTTAATTTAATTAATTAAGTAATAAGAATATAAATTTTATTAATTTATTATAAAAAACTTCTTTTAAAATATTATTTTTTTGGAGCCACCGATATGTTTAGTTAGTTAGCTAGTAAATTACGGACAACGCAAATATGCGTGCAGCTTGACTTAGCTTCAATTCGCTACTGTTCAACTATGTTCGTTGGCTGAGCAGAATCGGCCGATGGGCTGTGAGTATGAATCACATATAAGGAATGAAAAGAAAACGGAACGAAATGAGCGAAATCTCTTTAAAAGTAAGTCTCTCATGAGCGCAAGTTAACAACTGAGTGTAATGCTGTATGCTGAGCACATAACTTAAATATAAAATCTAGAGTTTAATTTCCAAGAGTAAATGTGATCTAAATGCACAATTTTGATAACAAGTCTACAGGGAAGACAATGATTCGGTAATGACAATTTGCCATCAACAAAACTTTGTGTTTCTAAACAAATTATAATAAACTTTTAAAATTTGCCTTTCACAATTTAAAGCGTTTAATATTACCGAGAGAGTTCAAAATTAAAACACTTGCTCATTTAATTAAATTCTACCATAAACTTTATGTATCAAATACCCAAGAAATTATTAACAATATAAATTTCTAAAATATAGATAAATATTATAAACAATTTATTTATAGTTACTTTAAGCGGCTTTGATTTATTTATCTATATTTAACTACTTTAAAAGCTAAAGTTTTTGTACAAAATTTTTAATTATTCTTACTTCAAGCAAAATCGAATTTTCTCAATATTTTCCATCTCTTATGCCATATTTTTGTGGCCCGTGCTGTTTGGGCTGTCTGCCTGTGGGGGCGCTGTCACTGGTCGTTGGATACTTTTCAGCGAGCTGCCTTTGTTGTTGCTGTTTGCAATTTCACACTCGACTGCATCGCTGCCGATCCGAATGTGAAATGTTTGTGTGTGTGTGTGAGTGGGCCTCGTCTTGCTAAGCATCTGCAAAAGAGGCGTGGTCGCTGCCCATTGCACTGTTGCAAATTTATTGTGCATATGAATGCACAGCGCCCAGCCCACTCAGCCCCAGTCTCTGTGACCCCACTACATCTCTTGGCGCCTTGCTTTGGCAGTCAGCGAACCCAGCCAATTGCTCGAAAATGACTTTTGGCACGAGGCAGCGGCAAAAAGTGGCAAGCAAAGAGCGTGCGTGGCAGTGGCAAAGCATGATACTCAGAATGCTGCAAGCTGCAGCTGTAGTAACGGACGGGGAGCGGGGAGCGGAGAGTAGCTGAGGCAGCTGTAGCTGAATCTGCACTTGGATGCTGCTAATGGACAATCGAAAACGCATTCAACTGACAATTTCGGTTTTTCCCAGCTGTCCATGTGTGCGAGTGTGTGTGTGTGTGTGTGTGTGTTGGCAAATTGATTCCCCGTTTCGGTCTGTTGCGGTTGCTTGGCAGCAGGCAATGTCAACAGGCGTCACTGCTACTGCCGCCGCTAACCACCGCCAGGTGGCGCCCTCATTAAAACTGCACTGCCAACTCCTTCGCGTTGTCAAAAACATTCAAATGCGTAAAGCAATGCTTGGCAGAACGAAAACCAGTGAAGCCAGAGAAATCAGTTTGGCTTCTTGTTTTCGACTTGCATGAAAAACATTTGTTAATTGCTTTTTCAAGCTGGTTACGTCTAGCTGTGTGCGATGGCCAACTCTCGAAAAATATATAAGAAAAAAATATGTATATAAAATAATATAAGAAAAAATAAATTTTAAAAAAATATTTCAATTGCAAGAGAATGTCCTTAACATAATGCAATTGCCTGATATAAGCTTGAGCACAAATAGAAAATAGAAAATATATATAAATAAATCTTTTATTGCACAAGTGTGCTTAAAAGTATAAAGTAAAAATATAACATATTAATAATAAAATTAAAAAAAAAAATATAATTTATTTTTTACAAATATTCTTATATATTTTTCTATATATTTTATTTGATAAAGTATTTATTCCAGAAGGCAAAGCATTTGTTATTTGGTTTACATTAAAGTAATTTTTTTTTTTTTTTTTTTTTGGGCATGAAATTATTATTAAATGTTTTTCTGCTCTACATAAATTTTCATAAATTAAAAAACTTAGCCTGAGCTCTTCCATAAGCAAATTAAATTGGTAAAACACTTTTTAACTTACTTAAAATGCCACTTAATATCAATAAACTTTTGCTGATTTTTAATTCTCACGCTCATAATTTATAGAATTTGTTTCATCAAGTTTTACTCTGAATTAATTGGCAATGCAATTCTTGATGAACCCAAACGATTCACTCTGACAAATAATTCTGATTCAGCTATATATAGCACTCTCTCTCTCTCTCTCTCTCTCTCTCTCTTTGTTCCTCTCATCTTTTGCAGAGAAACTTTTAAGTTTTTAATTAATTTGTTTTGCTGCGGCTCGAGACACAACGCAGCGCAGCAGCTTTTCAACTCAACCACAACTTTTGCTCATTTTTCTCAGTGAAGAAAAGCAAAAGCAAAAACAAAAAAAACGGGAGAAAGAAAAAAAATGAAGAAGCTGAAAAAAAGGTTAAGTGTTTCCATTTGGCAAACATTTAGTCAGCCCCAAAGAGTTGCCCAGCCCCAAGCTCAATCCCAACTGAAGTGTGTGTGTGTGTGTATGTGTTTGGGTGTGCGAGTTTTAATAGGCTTTTGTGTGGAAAATAAATTGATGCGGTGCACCTGTAAAACGTTACGGCCATAGGCAGTCTTCAGGTGGTATTGGCCAACGTCTGTGTGTGGGCTCTGAGGTCGACCGCATTGTAAACGGGCACCACTCAACAGGAATTCGAGTTAATTTCGAGTAAATTGCTAAAAGATTGGCTGGTCTACACAAAAGTTCCAAAGACTCTTTAGCTGCCGGAACTCTTTGAATATATCTGGCCAGAAGAATTTGAAGTAGAAACTGCAAATTGTTGAAGTGTTTTCATTGCCAATTAGTCGGCAAAGACAAAAATATTCGTGGCAAGTTCAACAATCGTTTGAGAACAAGTTCTTTGTGTACTTTATTAACCGTGCATACAGAGCTTTTAAATATCATCCGAATCCTGTAAATTCGCGCAATATATATGACATGGCGGCCGGATTGTCCTGCTGCACCAGATGGCCAGCGCGATAAACCCAGAACATGCTGAAGCCGCCGCCCTGCTTCTCGTAGCCCTCGAGCATGCCATCGACGCGCACTGGGCGACGTGTGGCGCTTACATACAAATCCTTGCGATTCCATTCCATGCGATTGATCCAATTGACGGTGCCAGGTGTCGCGCACAGCAGATCCAGCATGCCCGAGTAGACGCCCACGCGCAGCGGCGTCTCATTTAGCAGTCGAGTAACTGTGAAAGAGATGCGATTAGCTCAAGCACTTGACTGAGATGAAATGTCTTTGACATAGGCAGAGAGTCAGAGAAGCAGACAGAGGCTTATACCTACAAATTAAATATATACAAATATATAAGACCTATAAAAATATATATCTTATATACAAATATAATTCTCATATACATATATGTCATTTACTTATAAATTATATATATAAATATAAGAATCATTTACATATATAATTATTATATATAAATAAGAGATATACACATATATATATAATATACAAATATATCACTCAAATGCACATAAAATATAAGACTCTCGTATATAAATATAAGTCTCATATACACATATATATTAATTATATATAAATTTAAGACACACATATATATATATATATATATATACATGACTCATATACATATATATATATATATATTATATTTTATAAAAAATATTTATGTAGAGCCTAGTCTAGTTTCTATTAAATTTCTATGAGTTTGTCTGTATATTTCTATGGCAATTAGTTTCTATCTTGCACAGGAGAGAGTAAAACCATAGCAACAGTCGCCTTTGTCTTTCTTTTTTATAAGAAATATTCTTATGGAAACTAAAGTTTTTAAATAATAATTTTTAATTATTATTGTCATTATGATCATTCAATTTTTCTTTTAAATTTCTTCTTTTTAATTTAATTGAAATTTTTTTTAAAATACTGCGTTCTTTTTTTGTCTCTTTAAAGAAAACTCTTTTCTTTTATAAAAAACTCTTGATTAATAAAATATTGTTATAGAGCTTGATCTACAGCTAAAGAATAATTATATAAATATTTATATATTTTATTATATATATTATTAATAATATATTAATAAAACTAATAATAATTATTATTAATATATATATAAGTATTTATATATTTTAATACCTATATGATTAATAATAATTTTGTTGTTAAAAAAAATAATAATAATAAATTACATTATGCCATTGGGTAAGCGGAAAAATTACAGGCTCTAAATGGACTTACTGCAGCTTCCTCTTTGTAAAAGCTGCAAATATAAAATTCTCATATATATATATATACAAATAGAAATAACTCATTCTATTAGTATATATTAGTTCAACTGAGAGATTTTCTGAAATTGTTGCTCAGAGTTTCTGCTTTTAGCTTGTACAAATAGTTAACTTAAAAACTCAAGTTTATACATAGAAAATTTGAATTTAAAAAAAAAAAATTTAACAATTTTCTCTCCCAACTCTTCTATATTTACAAGACTCTCTGAATAATCCCTCTCCATCCACTCATATATCACATACCTATATTGACAGCTGGCTTGAAGATTTCGCTGCTCAGCTTAATGAAGACGGTGGCATTTTGTGTCATCCACTCGGGCATGTGGGTCAGATTCAGCGCCTGCGTGACATTGTTGATCATGAATTCTCTCAGCTTGGGATCCTCGCCGTAGCGATAGGCGTCATTGATGTGAATGCGATGCTGCGTGTTGTAGATGAACACGCCGCCCGTATATTTCTCGATGACATCCTGTATGCCCTGGTCCATGGCCTGTAGCCATTTGCCGTCGTAGAGCAGTCGGGCCACCTCGGCGGCCACGTGCGCTATGCTCCTGTAGCCCTCGTGATCCACAATGCCCAGCTGCAGCAGATAGGGTGCATAGGAGAGGGTGCTGTCCAGCGGCGATGTCCACGGATTGCCAACGACTACCGATTGCAATTGACATTCCAGATCCTGGCGCTGCCTGGCCAGCTGCAGTTCGAGCGCAAATTCCGGCGCCATTTTGCCACCATAACTCTCCGAGAAGATGTGCAGCGGAATGCGCTGAAATTCGGGATGATTGCGCAGAAATGTGCGCATCAGTTTGACCAGATCCTTGGCTATTTGATTATTATGCTTGGCATAGTGTCCGTGCGACTCCACGTAGCTGTAGCCCGTGCCGACGGGACTATCGATGAACAGCACGTTCATGTGCTGCACCCAATTGCTGGCGCGCGGCCTGCCCTCGATGTCGATGGGGCCCAGCTGCTCGAAGCAGCCGCAGCCCGTGGACGCCACACCGGGTCCGCCCTGCAGCCAAATGACCAGCGGCCGTTCCGCATAGGAGCTCACATTCGCCGTGGTGTAGTGCAGCCAGTAGAACAGATGCGCGCCATCGCGCACCTCCACATAGGCCCAGTCCTGTTCGCCGGCACCAAAGCCCCGACGTGCTGTCGATGGGAGCAACTTTTATAGCAACACAAATCCATGGCTCGACCTATGCTTACCGTGCAGCCAGCCTAGAGATTGCAGCAGCAAGAGCAGCTGCAGCGTGTGCCAGTTGTGGAACGCCACCATTGCCACGCCCACACGAGATGAATTGAAACTCAAACAGCGCACGAACTGCCTCGATCTGTACCCAAATGCGCACTGAATATACGTGCAGCATTGATTTTCTTCAATATTCAATTGGCTATTTATAAGTTGAGCAACTGTTTTCAATCATCGCATAAACAAACAACTCAGGGTTCTTTTGGCTAGGCGGCTCGACTAAGAGATACCCTTCCAGATGAAGTACTTAATATAGTCATTTTTTTATTTGTATTCTTATTTTTATTATTATATATCTAATCTATATATAAACAACGCGCTCTGCTTACTTATTTATTGATTCTTATTCTCTTCTGGATGTTAGTTTTATATACAATTTTTTATGAGCATTTTAATAACATTCATTTGCGTCTATTTAGCAAATCTAAAAATTATAGTATTTAATTTACGATTTTTTTAAATTTTTGGTGAAAAGGGGGCGTGGTTGGTATTCTAAATTACAAGTCTAAAAAATATGGGTATTTATTATAGCATGAATTATTCTATTATTACTCACAGCATAGAACACATTACTAGCTTCTATAATATGTAGACTTTACAGAATGAAGTCAAAATTATGGACTTTTATAAATAATAAGCAAATGAGAAGTTATGGAAAAAAGATAATCTCATACTGAGTATACTGCGGAAATTTTACCATCAACAAATGGTCGGATAAGGCTAGTAAAAATTAAATTCTAGTTCTGCTCTTCTACATAAATCTATTAAATATATTTTCACACTATACCCCGAAATGAAATGTAAGGGTATAAAAAGGTAAACTTTATGAACAAATAAAAATTCTTTTCATCCAATGAGGTATGCAAGAGAAAAAGATAATTTAGAGAGTATATAAATTTATACTCAATAACCTTAAAAGAAAAGTTAAATAAAAGTGCATAAGAATCAGAAGCTTTGACTAAAAACTTGATAAACAAAAATTATATAAGAATAAAAAATTAAATAAAAATAAAAAAATATATATAAAATTAAAAAAGTTATAAGAGAAAAAAATAAATAAAAATAAAAAAGTAAATTATAATAAAAAATATATATAAGAATGAAAAAAATATATAAGAATAAAAAATAAATAATAATAAAAATAAAAATATATATAATAATAAAAAATAAATAAAAATATAAATAAGCAAAAATGATCTAAGAACAAAAAATTAAATAAAAATAAAAAAATATATATAAGATGAAAAGAGTTATAAGAGAAAAAAAATAATCAAAAATAAAAATGTAAATTAGAATAAAAAATATATATAAGAATGAAAAAAAATATATAAGAATAAAAAATAAATAAAAATAAAAATAAAAATATATATAAAAATAAAAAATAAATAAAAAAATAAATAAAATAAATATATATAATAATAAAAAATAAATAAAAAATATATATATAAATTATATTATACAATATATAAATTTATATATATATATATATATATATATAATTGTATATATATTCTTTTTATTTATTTTTTATTATTATGTACTTTATCATATATATACATACCCTATATTAAAATATTTATTTCTGCAACTATCAGAAGAGCCTTTGCTAGTCGTATACTGTCTATTGCTGCACTCTAACAAAGAGCGCATTTATTTATTGTTAATTTGATGCTCTCCATTTATTAGCTCTAACTAAAATGCGTCTGTAGCATAAATATTTATGTGAAGTGTGCGGCTCGGGCCGTTTATCATATTTCGTAGAATTAAACAAATTTTTGTTTCGGTGAAAGCAATTAGCTGAGCAAATCTGTGCTATATAAGTAGACTTAGTTGTCTGTGTATCTAGCTAATTGGGTCAATGATCTGATGCACCCTGTATTGAGAGATATTTATGCGCTGATGCATTTGGAATGGAAAACAGTTTAATTTTACGAATTGAACGAGTTGTTATGAAATATATATATATATATATATTTTTTTTCTATATATTAGAAACAATGAACTGAAAACGCATGCGATTTTATTCAATTTATTCAACAATTGATTATCCTAATTCGCATATAATATCAAACTGATTAATTTGTCTAACTCGAATGGCTGCTGATCATCAACAACTAATTAGTGAATACTTACATAAAATTCGTAATCGAATAACAATTATCCAAAGGAAGAGAGGCGAAAGAAAATGCCAGAAGTGGGAGGGCGGGGGTAGGTGACTGGGCTGGCAAATGTCTTTCCCCACCCGTTTGCTGGTTTTTCCAAGAGAGTTGCGGCTCGTCACGTCAACGCACAAGTAATTTTCACACAACTTAACGCCACATATCGTGCATATTAATTATGGTCGGGGAGGGGGCGTCCCTGGCTGCTGTGTGAAATCCAATTTGGTAAGACGACCTATGCCATAGTCACGTAGATTGGCAAGCGGGAGAGCCGCTCCAAAGAGCAGGCACATGCTAAATGTCATTTGCTCGAGAGCTTGAGGCATGCGGCCAATGCGTCTGCACGTATGCTACGCAATCAGTACACAGAGCGAAATCAGATGTGATCACTGCGAAATTAATAAATATAAATATAAATTGAATTCTTTTTTATAATAATAAATAAATATACAATTTCCAAGAACTTATTTGGCTTAAATTAAATGCAAATCAACTCAAGCGATATTTATTCTAATTTTAAATTCAACCAAAGTCTTTGGGGGCTTTGGCAAAGAAACTTTCACAAAAAAGAAAAAAAGTTCGATTTACACTTGATTTGCGTGGCAAAAGCATTTGTAATTCGTATTTGCTTTGTTGCCGTTTCGCTAAGTGTGAGCCCGGTTGCCACGTGTACAGACGGCATAGGCTATTGTAGCCACGTCAAGTATTTATAGGTAAAATGCCAGGATTTGGCGCGTCGGGGCCAAAATGCGGGCTCAAAAATTGTTCATGTGAGCGTACGATGTCGCTTGGGTTTTCGGTCGGCTGTGCTTTCTTGGCCAGAGCCAAAAATAAATTAAATGCCAGCGGTAAACAAAGGCGAAATTCTTCATAAGAAAAATGCGACTTGCCAGCATGAAAGACAGGTGCCACACCTTCTCTACCTTGCTGCTTGGACAGCCAACAAGGAGCAGCTCCAAGCCCAAACAAAGGCAAATAAATGAGCGTTAATTAGTAATCAGTCAGATGCACATGTTGCCAACGCCTTATTTATAACAAAACACCTTAGCTGTTGGCTGTTGGATGTTGGCTGTTGGCCATGCAACGCCCGCCCTTTGGAGCCACTGAAATCCTTTAAATTTCAAAACTGCCTGTTACACCTTTCTTTTGCACTGAATCTGCCAAACTGTTGTCGACGAGTCTTTATAGTTATTTGCTTTGAGTGCTTTGAGAGTGAATTAAAAACTGAGTGAATGAGTTTCTTCATATGTTATGTGTAAGCAGGAGAATATCTTAGAGTATGAGTCAATTTGAACTTAAGTCTTCGATTTATTCTCAATAAAATTCCAATGCCGTATGTATGCTTCTCTCTAAGAGCTGAGAGAATAAATTAAAGGAAAAATTATTAAATAAATTTATTTCATCCTTGTCTTAATATAAATTAATTAATTAAAGGAATAATTAATAATATAAATTTAATTATATTCTTCAACCTACACAGAGATTCCAACCGTACTGAAGTTGACGAATATCACTTACTTCTCGAGTCGTTATAAAATTCGACTCAAAAAGCAGAATTGAGACTTAATGAATAACAAACAAAAAAAAATGGAATTAATTATATATATTACTTATATTGAATGTGTTAATCACTAAAAATTAAAATTTTGTCTATAGCATTTGACATCGAACATTTATTCTGGCCACTGTGTATATATTGCAATTTTTGAAAATAAATTAATTATTAAATATCATCGAAATAATTTATTAAAAATGAAGAATTCTTCTTTATTGTTTTTTTTTTTTTATTAAATATAAAATGATAATAATAAATATATAGCAAAAAATATTGAAATTAAATTAATTATAAATAAATAAATTAATTATAAATAAATATACATATATTATATATTTAAATCTTTTAATTATTTGAAATAATTAAATTGAGATAATAGCTGAAGCTTTTTTATTTTAATAATATATTTTTCGTAATTCGTAATTTCATAAATATATTAAAATAATAGTAAATATATAAATATATATAAAGATATAAATTAGTCTATTAATATCAATAGCAATTATAACTGTAAAGAGCAGCCGTAGAAGGTGAAGCTGAATGAGCAGGAAGAGCTGATCTGCCTATACTTCAGTGCTCGAACTCTTATGCTCCCGCTTCTATGCTCGTTCGCTTTTGCTCATTCTATTGAGGTGAACAAGCAAAAAAACAGTTGCTTTTATTCTGCACTCAGCCTGCTCTGAACCGAACTCTTTTCATCAGTAAATTTTTATTAAATATGTAAAATAAAATATTTACAAATTTTAACTACACACAAAATTTGATACAATTTTTTTAAAACAGAAACATATTTTTATCCAGCTTTTACTACTTTCTTTATATTTTATTATATTTGTATTTTCAAGAAAATTAATTTTAATATACAAAACAATTTCACTTCTTGAAATCCTGGATAAACTATATAAAGTTCGTCTAAGCTTTTACATAAATTCGATTACCCAATATCCAAAATTCCAATCAAAGAATTTTAAGCCAGGGAATAAATATTTTATATATGCAGCAAGTTAGACTTTCCGTTTTATTTGCTAAATTAATTTTTGGATATTCTATGCAACATATTTGCTGCTAAGCCGCTCACAGCCACTCACAGGCGGCCTAAAAATATGAGAACACAAAACAGAAAAAACAGAAAATAGAAAATAGATTAAATGGCTTGTCAAATGGTGGGGAAGGAAAACAATAAAAACAAATTCCCAGCAAGCCCCAAAATATTTAAAGGTGAAAAGTTGTCTGATCAAAATGCAAGTCAAAGAGGCAGGCAGGCAGGCAGTCAGGTCAGATCCAGCCAGTAGTGGCTCCAGCTGCTTGGCCGTATGACAAGCGTTAACTTTTCAATGTTGACATCAAGCCCGCTTCGACCTGCCACGCCCCACCACCAACCACGCCTCACGGCCAACGTGTGCTGTTTTGTGCGCTCAATCAATTTTGTCAATTTTCCTTTCCCGTTTTTTTTTCTCAATTTTGTTTTGTTTTATTGTAGCCCTCAAGCAATGTTACCCTGTAATTTTCGTAGGTTTCGAAATTATTAGAAAGAAAGAAGGCATTAAGAAAAGAATTTAATAAAATACACAAAGCAGAGCGCTCAGTTAGTATTTTAGCTAATTGAATTAAAAATTAATTATAATTTAAATATAGGGTATCTCCTCGTCGGCTACTATTTAGCTTGGCTTATTTTTATTTATTTTGTTTCTTTTTTATTTTTTTGCATTTTTTATTTAGGTTCAGCGCGCACGTTTGGTTTATTTATTCCTGCTGCTTGTCGCAGTTGAAGCTGTCTTCATAGCCATTACCGCCTCGGCGCCTGCCTGCCTCGCGCATTCCTTTTAGTCCCGCTCCACGACCTTCTGACGATGATGGCTGCACGTCTCGCAATGCTCTGATGTGTGTTGATATTTGACACTTTATTATGTGCACATCATCAATTTTGAAATTATTGTCAATGTACCGATAGATTGAGAGCACAACAATATGCGCGATAAGACCAAGTTGTCGATAGAGTAACGAGTCCCTAGATATAGATCGAAATTAATAAATTTGTATATTTTCTAGGTTTTTTTTTTATAAACTGAAATGACTTGAGTTAACTTAGTTTGTAATTAATTTGAATATATTTATGAATATTTAAAATAGGTCAAAAGACTCTCGAATTAACAAGTGAGCATCAATTGACGTGTATGGAAAAATAATATCTATTTGTGGTTTTGTGTGTTACATGTGAAGCTGTCCGCCTAAATATTCGTTTGCTCTCAACAATGTAATCCACTCTAAATCTCTTACTATATTTCTCTTTTTCTCCTTTCTGTAACTCTTTTCTTCAGTAGATACATAAATGTGCTTCAATCTTATAATGTGATACGATTTTTTTCTGATTCAGGTAATAAAAACAATCTTTATATTAGCATAAGTTCTAGTAAATCCTAAGCACGCTAAGTCATTAAAATTGATAATTATAGAGGTTTTCAAGCTCAAAAAAATAAAAAAAAAGAAATAAAAAAAAAAAAAATTTTAAAAATAATAAAAAAAAATAAATTTAAATGTTATCCCCTATAGTCTTACAACAAAACTATTCAAGTTATTGAGTTGGTTTAACAGAGTTAGATTGCGCAGAATTGGATTCACCACATGCGCATGGACCAAACGTTTCATAGTTAAAACACAATTATTTGGGCTAAAGTGAATTTTTTGAGTTCAAGCTCATTTTGACGCCTTTTATTAAATTTCTTACACGACCAAAAAATTACTTTTTCTCTATAAAAATTTTATTTCTGTTGCTATTTTCTCTTTGCTTTTCTCACACACCTAAACTGCATGGTTTGATTTTTCTGTGAGTACTCATAAATCTCATGTTTGCACAGGCATA
The DNA here is from genome assembly GCA_035047625.1 of Drosophila mettleri. Classification (NCBI taxonomy): domain Eukaryota; kingdom Metazoa; phylum Arthropoda; class Insecta; order Diptera; family Drosophilidae; genus Drosophila; species Drosophila mettleri. The sequence continues at coordinate 11,801,980 of JAWNPI010000018.1, forward strand.
ATAATTAAATCTCAGCGCATATTAAAATTAATAAAATTAAAATCAATTTGGGCATAAGCTGAAATAATTATATTAAGCTTAGGCTGAACCATATTGCATATTTATTTGTTTACACATTAAATATTAATTTCAATTAAAGCCGAAAAAATATTTACAAAAATGTAAATTTCTCGATCATGCCAACAGAAGGCGGCGCGTTTTAATTTATTATATTTTTATTGAAATTTATTTTATTTTAGTTGAAACTAAAATTTCATTAACACACGATTACAATACAAAACAGTAATAAAACACAAAAATATAACAAAAATAAATAAATAAAAAAAAAAAAAACAGAAAACCTTAAATTAAGCAAAAAAAAAAAGAAAACATACATAAAAGTAATTTAATAATTTAGATACTTACAAAAAATGTTAAATTTTTATCTGACCAGGAAGAAATTATCGGTGTTTGTAGTGGGGTAAGAGTACAAATAAAATAAGTGCATTCGGCTTTAACGGCAGGGCTCATTAGTGAACCAGAGGATGATGCTAACTCTGCCTCCAGCTGGTGCGAATCGCTGCAAGAACAATATTCGCGGTGCGTAAATTTAGCTGAAATGAAATAGATTTGAGATTTGAGTATAAAATGATATTTCCAACGAATGCAGCACCTCAATGCTGTTGCTCGATTATAAGCAATTTGTTGCCGCACGCAGTTTGCAGTCCAATTGGCGCGCACATCACCAGCGAAGAGAATACCTCAACGCCGCACATGCGGCGGTCATAATACAGAAATGGTGGCGTGGCTATTACTTGCGCAAAAGTTTGTTTTACAACCTCGAACAGTCGCTGCAGAGCTGCATTCTGGGCCACTACAATAGGGCAGCGACCAGAATACAGGCATGTTTCCGGGGCTGGCTGACGCGAAAGACCGTTCACGATATGCACAGTCTGCGGCACAAGAAGAACTTTGCTGCCGAGGAGCTGCTCAACTGTGTGGCCCTCAAGCTGCACCATCTGATGCGCACTTATTCCATACCTGGCGTCTACTCGCTGCGCAACTCACAGTGAGTATCCGGCACAATCACACACTCTGTGCTCCCTCTAAACTCTGACTTGCCCACAGCTGTCTGTCGAAGGTGGAACAGCTGATGAACAGCATGACGTACCGTTTCCTCAATGATCGTGTGAGCTATCACCATGTGCGCCGGGAAGCTTTGAGAAAGAGTCGCAAGCTTTATTTTGAAAAGAACAGGCATTATATAACGGTGCCCTTTTCGGGTCCGAATTTCAATAGCGCCTGCCAGCCGCCGCAAGAGGAAAATCTTTTTCCCAACAAAAACATGGAGTTGCCAATTCTCAAGATTATCACGGAATTTGAAAAAACTTTGATCAATCCCAAAATCGCTGATACACGCAAGACAATAATACGACGTGAGTTTGAAATTGACTATGAATTTCTATTAATAATAGGGATTATAAGAAAACTAATTCTTGATCAACCTTAAATTATTTCTATTGCCAATCCTCCATCTTATATTTGTCATATATTTCATATAGAGACAAATTCTTGTCTAAAACTTATCCTAAACCAACAGGTAGAACCAATCAGCAAAATCGAAAGATCTGGGAAAATCTGTACAAGGTGCAAGGCAACTTTTGCGGTGATGTTATCAACAGCATGCGTAAATGGAATATTTGGAATGACGCGAAGGTAGTCGGGACACGTGACCTCTGTCGCGATCATGACAAAATAAAATATTTTCTGGAAGATGCCGAAAGAATGTTGGACGTGTACACCGATACATGCTACTGCCGCAATGATGTGCTCACTGGAATGGAAGATCACCCTTGAGGCAATATCTGTGCTCGTTCGGCCATTGGCGTTGCATCGCGAGCCCGCACGACCCGACACGACTCGTTTCACGTGGGAAGAGCGTCGTTGGCGCCGTGCGCGCTCGAAGATGCGACACAAATGAAACTGAAACGATGGCATAGCAAAAATTTCATGTAATATCTAGAATTTTTATTAAGAATGTAGCGAGTCTGAATATTGTATATAAATTAATATATGAATCTTTTATAAGAGCAATAATTCAAATTTTATATTCTATTAAAAGAGTGACTCCTACTATATGGAGATTGAGTGGATTTAGTTCCTCTATAATTATGGGAATGCCCAAAAGCCAAAAGCTCCGATCCATGAAAAATTGGCGAGCTTACTCGAAGAAAGGACTCGGGAAGTGGGGAACGAACATAAAGAAAAAATAGTTAAGAAGAGTGGCAAAAAATTCCAATGAATACCTACAAAAATTTGTTCAATCATTAAAACAACGCCTGCAATATATGTTTTTAATATTAAAATAATATAAGAATAATATTAATTAAATTAAGAAAAAAAAACTAACAAAATTAGCTTTGAATTTCAAATATTTATAATATAATAATAAATATATTTATATATATATATATATAAATAACAACCAAAAAAAAATGTTGTATGTAGAATTACTTGAAAGCTTAAACGTTGTGTAATCATATTTTATTTTCATAGCTCATTTATTCTATTCTTTTCTATTTTTATATTTATTTTAATCTATTTTTTTTATTTTAATTTAAATTTTAAATTAAAATTAAAATTTTTAATAAACAGCTTAGCATGAAAATGTAGTTCATTTCAATAATAAATAAACATAATTCAGTTAAATAAATTTGCATTTTTAATAGTGTGTAAAGAGTTTCTGGATAGACTGTATATATTCTAAATTATTCAACGCACCAACCGCTCGTCTTAGCTTCTGCATTTCGAGCTCTACTCTTTTCTATGAATGAACTTAAATATTGATTGATGGCTGTATCATTAAGTATCGATGGCATACAGTATCTACAGTATATTAGTCTACTACTCATATGAACAGGTGTATTTTCAAGTTTTATTTTTTAACTTTAAAACTTTATTTAATAATGTTCATTAAAATACAACTAATAATAGTATTAATATTAATAATATTAATATTAATATTAATCTTTTAAGTCTACTTTTGACTCTTTTTTACTTTAATAAATTATGTATAAAATTATTTTAGTCAATTAAATAAACAACTTTTAGTTAGTGCTTTCTCTTTATTTTTTTCTCTTTTTATATTAATTCAACTTTAAATAATTATATATAAATTATTTTAGTGCATTAATTAAATCAACTATTAGTTAAACATTTTGTTTTTCAACTTTAAGTTCAATTTTTACTGATCGCAAATATTTTTCCATCACACACTCACTTATTTGCCACAATCGAGGGGCACATTTGGCGCGCCGCAAAGTATGCAATCAATTTTGATAGGCCACATGCAGCGCATGGGCGTGGCACCACCACCGCACCAGGGCCCAGCATTGGCATTGCAATGTTTTACTAATAATTTTCAATATAATCAGCACCTGCGACGAGCAAAAAGGATGCCGACAAATGCTGCTAATGTATAAACATTTGAGCGAATAAAAACTGAAATGGCCCAGCCAGCGAGACAGCTCAGACACGACGGGCGGCCGACACATATGCGTGTGCTCTATCTGTGTGTGTGCGTGTGCATACCACATTCATGTGGCATCCGCTAAGAATGGCGGCGTCGAGGTAGCGTTGAGGCAGTGCGCCAGTTGGAGCCCATAATGCGTTACGGTTACGGCGTTAATTTCACCACATGCGGTTCCTGATGCCAAACGTATGGAAGGACCAACAACTGCTTATGGCCAAATCTTGACGTCAAACGCCTCTAAAAGAACTCGTGCGCTGTGACTTGCAAATATCTTTGCTTTATTTAAGTGCTCTACTCACCTAAAGGAACTGAACCAAATATGATAATGAGCTACGTTTACAATGCTCAAATGCAAAGATAACTCTTTAACGTGTTATTCCACAGATGGAATCTAGATATAAGCAAACCTACATGAATATTCTGTTATAGTATTTAATTAAATTCTGATTTCTTGAACTTCTTTGTCTCAAAATTGAGCAGATGAAGACTGTGCTATTTATGAAAGAAATGTATATATTATGAAAATATAATAAGTTAGGTGATAATTTAAGTATTATAAAAAAAATAAAATTATATATTATTTTCTATTATATTATGAATAAAAAAAGTAAAATATTTAAATAAAAATAAAATTATATAAAATATAAAAATAAAATATTGTATGTAAGAAAACTATATCTCATAAAAATATAAGTTAAATAATAAATGTATGTATTTTGAAAACATAATATATAAAAATATAATATATCTCAATAATATAATATATAATTATATATACATATATATTGAAAATAGAAAACTCAAATATTTAAATCACAATAAAATGATGTAAAATAAAAAAAAAAATTTATATATTATGGACACATGAGATGAAAGTATTTAAATAATAAATAATATTTTATAAAAAATAAAATTAAAGTTTATATGTTATGCAAATATGAAATTAAATTACTTAAATAATTAATTTATATATTATGAAAATATAAATACGTAATAATTTTCAATATTATGAAAATATAAAAATAACAAATATATATGACATGAAAAAATAAAATATAAATAAGAAATATATCAATAAATAAAATTAAATTATTTAAAAATTAAATTTATTTTTTATTTCAAATTCAAAATATTATAAAAAAAAAAATAAAAATATTTATATATTTTTATGAAATTTTTATATTGTGCAAATATGAAATTAAATTACTTAAATTTAATTTATATATTATGAAAATATTTAAGTAATAATTTTATATTTTACAAAAACAGTAAAATAGCAAATTCACATATTTTGAAAATATAAAATAAAATTATAAAAAATAATAAAATTATATCTAGTCAAGAAAATATAATATAAAATAAATATAAAAAATGTAAATAATAAATGTATATCTTATAAGAAAAATATACTTATTAGCATATTTCAATATCAAAGATGCTCGAGCCTTTCTTGAATCCAAGGTAATATTGTTGTCACGTTCGTAAACAGGATGGTGGAATTTGTTGGTCCGTCGCCATGGCTCCAGATACCGATTTGATAGTATCGATTGGCGTTATTACCGATTTTGGGACACACGAGCGGCGATCCGATTGCATACTTGAGAGTTCGCAGATTGCCTCTGCCGCAGAAGAGGCAGCTGTCAGTGCCGTTCGCACATTTGGTAAGGCTCACGGCCATGCTGGTCATAATCTCACGGCCATCTTTGGGGTTGTCATTCCAGCCAAGAGCACGGCAATTCTTCAAGTCGAATGACCCAGTTGAAGGCAAGCAGACGCGCCCAATGTGTGGCATTACTTTGAATTTTCTTGTAAGTACGAGCAAAGCGATATTATTGTGATATGTCAGCATAGAAAAATCATTATAGAGCACATGCAGGACGTCAAGTTCTTCATAAGGCAGAATCTCGTTGTCTGCCAGGGCGTCCCAGTCTCCAGCCCTTACTTTTAAATTCCTTAATTTAAACACCCTGGCGGTGGTCATTGCGACGTTCAGTGCAACCAGCGAGCCAGTGCTGACAAACACATTCGGCTTCCTGTAAATACCCACTACCCAGGGAAACTGCCCAAAGTTTGTATGCCCCGGCTTATTGCTCACAATGTTCATGTAAACGCCCTCTGGATTGCTGTCGCCACAACGCTTCCCCAATGGCTCCCTTTGGGGGCGTATGCTAAAGTTGCGCTTTGAAAGAGAGCAATTGTGAATTGATTCATTAATATATTTACTGTATATACTTATGTTTATATTTTATACAATTATGTTATATATACGATAGAGATAGAGGAAGAGAGATGAAAAGATAGATTGAGAGGGAGATGCAAAGAAATTGAGAGATTGAAAAGCAGTGAAAAAGAGGGCAGACATAGTTAGTGAAAGACAAAGAGAGAGAGGGAGAGAGATAGAGAGAGAGAGACAGAGAGGAAAGAATGTCTAACAGAGAGAAAAACAGAGATACAGACGAACAGACTGCTAGTGAGAATTAGAAACAAAGGTAGTCTAAAGAGAGAGAGAAAAGGTGAGAGGATATATATATATAGTTTTAGTCTGTTAAATACACAATATATTACTAATAGTATATTTTAAAATTTATATAAGCCCACACATAATTATATATATAACATGCGCCTAAAAAAATTATAAAATAACAAATTAAAATTAATAAAGGTGTATATTGTATATTTAATAGACAAAAAATATGTTTTAACTATAGAAAACAAATTAAAATCCTCAAATTAGAGTGGCATAATTATTTTAATATATATATATATATATATATATATATATATATATATATATATATATTGACAATTATTTTATCAATTTATATAATATAATCTGCCTCTCTTTTATTTGATAGGAAGACAGCTCGTGACATACAAAGATACAGAGAGAGAAAGAGAGAGTGAGAGAGAGTAGAGTCTATAAACTTATAGAAAATATTCAGACACTTCACAATTCTGCTTGTACTTACGATCAGGTCTATAGGGCAGCAGGTCTCCAGATATTTACAATCGTTAGGTTCATTTAAGTTAATGAAATATTTGTTTTCTCTCATGATATAATCTTTGCATTGCCACGGCTTGACGCACATGGCGTCCTCATTCTTTTCACATTTCGAAATTGGTTTTTCAGTTGTTGTTGTTGTTGTTGTTGGCACTGTGGTAGGTGCTGGTGTTGTTGTGGTTGTTGTTGTTGTTGTAGTAGTTGTTGTTGTACTGTCAAAATTACAGTTACAGTTTAAAATTAAATTGGTAAAAAGCTCTTCGACATTTTTAAACGTTTCATTCACTTCTGCAATAATTTGATCGACATTTTGATTTCCCTCCAAAAAACTCTGAATATTGTAGTTTAATTCATCCTGATAAGTGGTCAAACTTTCAAACGCCTCCTGTTCATCATAAATTTCGAAATCTTGGGCAAGTGTGACCACGCAGATGCAACTAAACAGAAAGCACAAGCCACAATTTATAATTATCATTTTGAAGAGTTTAATTTTTGATTAGTTGTTCTAATCAATTCTGCTGATAATACACAAACGACTTTTCCAAGTATATTTTATATTTAAATAAGAAGCCGAGAGCTCTGCTCGCCATACAATCAAATGACATACTAAATAAATTGCGAGAAATTCCCACTTTAAGAAAGAAATTACTGAGAAAAATTATACGACTTCAATAACAAAATATGAAATCTCTATGCGAAAGCAGATAACCTGGTCCCATTTAATCACAGCTTTTGAATGCTGAGCAGAAAGTCTTAATCATAGCAATGATGCATCCATTTGCTGCTGGGCACATCTATATAAATAAAAATATAAATATATATAAATATAAAAAAAAAAAAAAAATATTAATAAATGAGCATAAATTTGAGGAATTTTGGGAATTTCCGAGCCGCCATGTCACACTAAACAAAAATCAAAATTCTATAAAATGTAGATAAAGCTGTACGCAAAATTTGAGACATAAGCTTTAATCATGTGAGTATATAAATTTAAAACTGAATTTTGATAAGGTTTTGCATCGATCACAATTAAACGGAACGAGCTATCGTTGTAAAAATTGAGTTCTCTAACTCTTAAAGGTTCTGAGATCTACGCATTTATACATACGGGTAAACGGACGGACAGGGCATTGGGTTGTCTTCCTTATCATTAATATATGAACTTAATGAAGTGCTTCACGCCTGCTTCTGCTTGTTACATACACTTAAAAAAAATATATATGCACTGCTTTTTTTTTAATTTTCAATGCGATCAGAGTATAATTAGGCGTGGCTAATTATGGAGTATTACTTGAACAATTTTAGCCCTAACCTGGTGCTTAAGATATGCAAATCCAAAATCCGCGCCAGCTCTGGCACTTATTCACCGTCTGTCAATATCTATTAATAAATTAATGTAAATAATTTACATAAATTAAAACTGAACTCCTTGCCTTATCAGCCAAATGTTTTTTTATTTTTATTGATTCGATTTCAACTGCAGCACTGTATTTTGTTTGAGTTTACTGCCTCGACACCGCCAGAGCTCAACGAATTCCATTTGAGCTGCGACGTAGTCTCTCACTGATGTCTCTCTTTGAACGCCTCTCGATATGCATTCAATGAGCCTTGCATTTGCTTAAGCTTGAGTACAAACAGCAGTCGGTTTCGTTTCGTTTTAATTCCAAAGAAATTAAATTATAACTAAAGCTTAGAAGAAATTCCTATACAAAAAAAAATTATAATAATAACAAACAATTGAAAAAAAAATAAGGTGCTATATATAAAAGTCAAGCGATAGTGAATTATATTTCTTATCATGTTCACACACTGACAAAATCATGAATCGGCCTTTTATATTATACTTTATGTTAAGACGTCTCAGTGCCTGAATATAAGTCATATTGAACGGTTCACGATTTTCGATGTTGAGATGAAGAAATTATTCGGCTTGTGTTTTATTCTGCTGGGTCTTGTTCTGGTCACTGCTCAAAATGCTCCAATTGTAAAATCGTGTGGTTATCAAAAGGAATGCACACCACGTACCTTGTGCAATAGCAACAATACCATCATAAGAGATGGAAAAACTCTGATCGACTTCCGATTACTTGTACCCACTGGAAATTCGCCCAACCAATGCGGGTTCCTTGAGATATGCTGCTCAGTGAAGGATGTGGTAAGAGTAAAAATATTTTCTATAATTTGACAAAGAAAAATGTTAAAGCAAATATCTGCCTGCATTTTTTTTTAAATTAAATTAATTTAAAATTTAATCATTCAAAATATTTTAATATAAAATAAAAAAATTGATGGTGATATATGACTATCTATTATAAATTTAATCCAAAAAATTTTAATGAAATAGGAATGAGCTATATAAATAAAATGAAAATTCAAAATGTTGTGCTGCATAATTTTTTATAATAATTATGGTGAGACAATATGATTATTTTATTAAAAACGTTATAAAAAACAAAAAAAAAAAAAAAAAAATATATATATATATATATATATACATTTTATTAATTAAATTAATATAAAAGTTTAACAATTTAAATTATTTAATTAAATTTAATTTAAAATAATTATATTGAAGACATACGATTTTTTATTATAAATGTAATGCAACAAATTTTAATTAGATAAAAATGAACTATAAAATAAAATCAAAATTCCAAAATATTTTGTGGCATAAATATGTATTTTGACATTTTCAACGCTTTATCTTTTTTTTTTTTTCGTAATAATGCCGGCGACTGTTTACTAGTTCTGACTTTCACCTCAATTAAAAACTCAGCAGGCGCCACCGGCGACTAAAGGGCATCCGTTAAAGTACTGTGGTGAGAGCAATCCGAATGGCCTGCGATACACAATTATAAATGCTCCGAACGGAGAGTCGCAGTTTGGTGAATTCCCGTGGATGTTGGCCATACTGAGGGACAGAGAAGATGATACTTCGTATACAACTGTGGGTGGCGGCAGCCTGATTACCTCCAATGTAGTGCTTACCACTGCGCACATCTTTAAGAGCGACTATGTGTACGATCTAATAGTGCGGGCTGGAGAATGGGATACCTTGAGCACGGCTCAGGCAATTCCACATCAGGACCGGCGAGTATCCAGATTAATCACCCACGAGAAGTTCGATATTATGAACGGCATCTATGACATGGCATTGTTGATTCTGAAGAGGCAATTTACATTGGAAGAGCACATTGGTACCATATGCTTGCCCAGTCCGACCTCCTTCTTCGATAGGACTCGATGCATTGTCACGGGCTGGGGCAAACGTGCATCGCAAGATAATAACTATCCCAATATCATGAAGAAGATCCAGCTGCCAATTGTGACAAGCGACAAGTGTCAGCAGATGCTCCGACACAGTCGTCTTGGCCAATACTTTGATTTGCATGAAAGCTTTGTGTGCGCCGGCGGCGAGAAGGACAAGGATGCCTGCTTTGGCGACGGAGGCGCACCACTTGCCTGTCCTTTGATCAGTGACCCCAAACGCTTTGTGCTAATCGGCATGGTTTCCTGGGGCTTGGACTGTGGCACAGAGAATATACCCGGTGTCTATACGAATGTTCAACGTATGGTGCCCTGGATCAATGAGCAACTCTCTTTGAATGACGCTTAGTCAATAATTTTAACATAATTTTGAAAAAAAAAATGATACAGAAAATTAAGTAAAAATTCATAATAATTTGAATATAAACGATAAAAATTAAAAAATTGTATATATAATTAAAGTAAAATAAAATAATAGAAAGAAATATGAAGTGAACATTAAAAACTTTGAAATTTCAATTTCAATGGAATCAGGGTATAAAAATAAAGAAAATATATAAATATAAATATATAAAAAATAAAGTAAATATATATATATATATATGTATATATATATATAAATATAATATTATATATATATAAATATTTACTTTAATTTTGTTTCTTTACTTCGTTTTCATTTTCATTTTATTAAATGTCACATTAATAAGGTAAAATAATTTTTATAATATATACATTTTATTATAAACTTTTATTTTATTTTTTTATATTTATATATGAACTATTATTTCTTTTTTTTGTTTTTTTATTTATATATATATATATTTTGAAACAGAAATTCAAACGAAATTCGTTATTTTGCCACATGAAAAATACATGTTGGCTTTTGATAAGATTTTTAGACTGCATAGTTTTTAGTAATCAATGCTTAGCTTTTATATATTAAAATTATATATTTTATTAAATTAATATATTTTAATATTATATATTATATTTTAATAGAATATATTATAAGTAAATATATAAAATTACAAAATTTGCCGCTTATTAGTCTAGAATAACAATGAGAGTATATTGCAGAAAACAAGTCTTTAAGGATAGATGAGACTTCGGTGGGTGTATTATGATAGTATTAATTACACGAAGAAAACGATATATTTTATATTATATTTTTTCTGAACCTTGTCCTGGACAACTTAGCGTTTATAGAGTATAGTATTGCTTGTCGATGCCCAACCTGTCGAGCTCTTTGATGATCCAGGGCATAAGATACGAAACGTTGCTATAGACAGAGGGAAGATGTTCACCACAGCGTATGCCCCAGGCCACAATGCCCGTTTGATAGTATCGATCGGGACTGCCGAAGATGGGACAGACGAGGGGCGCTCCACCGTCGCCCAGGCAGGCATCAATACCGTTCTGTCCCCCTGCGCACAGGTTGCTCGGGTTTATTTCTATGAACGGATTTTGTATGCGCAGCTTCTGGAGGCATTCAGCACGTGGCACAATGGCCAGCGGTAACTCCTTAAGTACGTATTCGTACCTCTTGGCTTGCATGCTTCGTCTGCCCCAGCCGGTCACAATGCAGTTGGAATGATCGAATTTGGCATTGGCACTGGGCAGACAGATGGGCGAGATATGCGGATTGATGCTGAGGCTCGGCTCGAGTATCAGCAGAGCTACGTTGTTAAGATTGTTCAATTTGTAGAAACTCTCATGGATGAGTATTTCCCTGACATCTCGATCAATATGGGGATATATTTCCAGAGTTGTCTTCATATCCCATTCGCCAGCGCGAACAAAAATCTTTTGAGCCGTGATGCTGCTAACCTTGTGGGCTGCGGTCAGCACAACGTTCGGGGCCAAAATCGAGCCGCCGCCAATGTAGAGTTGCTCCAGCTTCAGCATAATGGCCACCATCCAGGGAAATTCACCAAACTCTGCCTCCAGATTCGGTGCGCTCGCCAGCGTCAAATTGACGCCATTCACGTGCCGAACTCCGCATGGCGGCAGCGCGTACTCATCCATATCGTCAAACTTGAATGCCTCAATCTGAAGAAGTTAAAAGAAGTTATTGATTTGTTTGTGGCTCGACTTATTACTGTGCGCACCTTGTCCTTGTGACAGCAGGTTTTCAGAGATTCACACACATTCGTGCCTGTGCCTGTGCCGCTCCGAAATTGTATTATGTAATTGCCGTACGCATTGACCGCTTCATTTTTACACTCCCATTTCGGCACGCACACCTGGTCAATGCCGCACGAAACTTGCTTTGGCTGCTCAGTGGTCGGCGCTGTGCTCAAAGCTAGCGCCTGGAATGTGGCTTCGATTACATTTCTCAGCTGCGCCGCCTGCAGCTCAGTGGGTGCAAAAATCGTTTCAATTTTCGATTGCAACTCAAGTTTGACAGCTCCATAATCCCGATTCTGTTGTCCGCAGTTCGCCGTGCAACTGCCAAGCAGCAGCCCGAGTGTGATTAAACGAAATAAGTGCAGCATTTCAATAGCTGAAATTATAGAAACTTTATTAGATAAGCGTATATAAAAGCGCCTTTATTACCCACCCAAGGTACTGCCCATAGCAGTTAGGAATCTGACTCAAATATTATTCTCATTCTGCCTCTCAGAGACACTCAAACTAGACTAATTAAGAAACTCGCTTGCCTTTAGTCTTTGAATAGAGGCATGTGTTGAAAACACGCTCGAGAGCCGATAACCCCTGGCTCTAACATTTGTATTTTTATCAAATATAAATATATATATAATCAATAAATTTGAGAAGTACATTATATTATTATATATATAATATATTATATACACTATACCATTCTATTCTACATTAAGTTTATTTACTCTTATAAAAAAAGGAAAAAAAAAATGTATGTATATATATATATATATATATATATATATATATATATATATATATATTTATATATATGAAATATATATTAAAATTTATTATTGTGTATTTTCTGAAAAATGCTTAAATTGGTATGCTTTAAAAAAAAAAAAAAAAAAAGAATCAAGTCTATTAAGCAGTACATTATATTATTATATATATAATATATTATATACACTATACCATTCTATTCTACATTAAGTTTATTTACTCTTATAAAAAAAGGAAAAAAAAAATGTATGTATATATATATATATATATATATATATATATATATATTTATATATATGAAATATATATTAAAATTTATTATTGTGTATTTTCTGAAAAATGCTTAAATTGGTATGCTTTAAAAAAAAAAAAAAAAAAAAGAATCAAGTCTATTAAGCTGAGCAAAATAATATAATCATATAAAAAAACCAAAAGAAAAAAATATTATATATTATATATATTATTATATATTATATATATATATATAATATATATATATAATATAATATTATATACTAATACTATATAATATTTTTTTCTTATCTTTTTTTTACATAATTATTCTTCGCAATATTTATATTTTCTTAAATATTTATGCTAAAGAGCATCATAAATTGAATAATTTTGTTTGCTCATATATACTTAGTTAAACAAAAGCCAAGACAGAACAGAACAAGACAAGACAAGGCTGAACAATTTAGCCACAAGTGCTCTGTGCATTATTGACAATTAAGACAACAAATTACTGTTGCCAATGCAACATATGTGTGCCAATGAGCTCTTAATAAGCATAGCACAGGAGCAGCTGCAGCTGGCTTAAGAAGCTCTCACCTGGGTATACATAATACAATAAAGAGGCGCACTGAGCAAAGCGAATACATATATATTATTAAATGTTGTTATATATTATACAAACTAAATAATATTTTTATAAATATTATATGAAATTAATATTGAAGCTCGTTATAGAAAATTTAAGATAAAACAAGTAAGAAAACTCTAGTCGGCGCGCCCGACTAGGGGATACCCTAATCCCACCCCCCCCTTAGTTTTCTTAATATAGTCCATAACTCGTATGTACAAGCATATCACGCGACTTAAATCTATGCGAATGACACTAAGAATGTCGATCAAAGAGGAATTATGCAAACAAATTCGACACAAAGATTATACCAGCTCACTTTTGCAAGCTCACAAGAACTGTTCCGTTACTATTAAAGAAGAAGAATCGAAAACATATTCGCACAGCGACACATAGCGCCAGCGACTGCGACACACAGCGGCGAGCGGCAATTGGAAGTAGGTAGCAAAAACAATTCGAACACAATTCGACCCAAACTCAAAGGCAATTGCGGTTCTTAGAAAATTTGTTCGCGAGCATTTGCATGTATGTGTGCACATGTATACAAATTGAACATGTATAAGCGCCACCTGGTCTGTGTGCGCTTTGCAGTTCAATCGCTGTTGATCTAACCAAACATTTTGTTTAATAACTTTTGTGTTTATCAACGGATTTTGATGAAACTTTCACCATATGATTTAAATAATTGATTTAGTTTTCAAAAATACCAAACACCATATATATTGCAACTGAAAATAATTTTCAAAATTGTGGGGAAATTTGGGGCCAGTATCCAAATGTAACAAAAACCGAAATTGGTAAAAATACACATAAAGGTACATGCGAAATTTGGAGTCTCTAGCTCTTAAGATAAAAAAGATAAAAAATCATAACTGTTTTTTCATATGGTTTTAAATCGATAACAAATATTCAGGAATAGTTATCGATTTTCTGAAACAAACTCGATATGCGCGCCCAATATACGCGCCTAACAAAAAAAAATTCAAGTCTCTAGCTCTTATAGGTTCTGAGATCGACGCGTTCATACATACGAACGGACGGACGGACGGACGGACGGACGGACGGACGGACGGACGGACAGACAGACGGACAGGGCTCAATCAACTTGTCTTGTCGTCCCGATCAAGAATATATATACTTTTGGGGGTGTGGCACGCCTCCTTCTGCCTGTTACATACTTTTAACCCTTTTTTCCCATTTTCAATGGGATCAGGGTATAAATACTGTGATATTTATTTTTAAAAGGAACGGCTTCATCTCTTAACGAGCTCTACTCCCATACAAATTTACTTAAATTAGAATTAATGTTTTTTTTTTTCTCCTTCTACTTTTATTATACAAACTAAATATTTGAAATTCCAAATAGTTTATAATCTTATGCATTTAAATTGAGTTTAAGAATGTTGTTGAATAACTGCCGCATATTTAAGTTGACTTTGTCTTGTTTAAAGCGGGTGAATGTGTGGTTAAAAAAAATGTTATATAAACTGCAATTGGTACGTATTGGGGTCTGCCAGCTGCAGCAGTCTGATGTTTGAGTTATTTGGCAGCGGGCCAGAGCGGCAGGGGGCGTGGCCTGTGTGCTGTCCAGTGCAATTTGAGCAGACGTTTTCTAATAAACATTAAGTTGACATGAGAAACACACCAAACAAATGAAGCAAATGCATTTCATGCTTTGGCCATGCTGACGCCCCGGGGCGGCTGCCGTTTGTGAGCGAACCGTGGCAGTGGGGCCAGAGCTGGGGCGTTGGGGGCGTGCCATCTGGTTACTAATGCTGCGCTCCTTTCTCCGTTCTTTTTTTTTTTTTTTGTTACGCGCGCGTTTCGTTTTTCATTGCCGGCTTTCAGCGCTTGCACCGCAGGATATGTTTACAAATTGAAAAATATAGCATGCGACCGCCAGAACGTGCTAAAAAGGGCAGTGCACAGTGGTGCGAAAGCTGTTGAAATAAGTGAAAGCAATTAATATGAAATGAGTGATTTGCATATATATAAACTAAGCTCTTGATGACTATTAAAAAGTATTTTTTTTTTATTACATGAATTCATATATAATTTTTAATATATAAAATGTTAAATTTATTTGCAAAAATTCATTTATTTACATTTTCTGCACCACTTTGCGGGCTGAAAAAAAAAAATATAGTTGCAGCATGGGTCAGTTGGGGAAACAGAGGTTGGGCTTTTCTAGGCACCGAGTGGACAGCCCGCAAGGCGACGTGCCGCACGTTGTTACACGAACTGATACTGCAGAATATATACACATATATCTAAATAAATATATATATATATATATATATATATATATATATGTTTGTATGTACGGCTCTTTTTTCCGGCACAAAGTGGCTGGAGCAGCGTAAATCTGACATGAAACATTTGCGTGACAAGCAAAATGCTGGCGCCCGTTATCCCTAGTCCAGTTCGCAGTTGGCTCCGCAACCGCCAAGGACCTGCACTGAATGCACGGAAAAATAATTATGGCGCAAATCATAATAATGCAGCTGCCCAAATAGCGAGCAACATGCAAGTGCAGCGTACTCAAGCACATTTTGCATACTCTGTTGAGTTATACTATATAAGGCAGATGTCGACAGTAAGTTCAAGCGCTAGTTGATTATTGAGAGAGAGAGAGAGAGAGAGACACTAAAGATAGAGAGAGTTGATTTAGAAAATTCTATTATAATTGATATTAAAAATATATTATATATAGATTATGAAATTGCGAATAATAAATTAAAGGTATCATTCGATATTCTATCGAATAAAAATGTTTATGTTTTATTTTCATTATTTTCTTTTGGAAGTTTCAAGGCTCTAAATAATAATTACTATTTTGTTTATATTTTTATTATCATACATTTTATTTATTTTTGAAGAAAAATTATCGATTATAGATATATTAATATTATATTTTAAACAATTAAAAATGTTCTGCCAAAAAGAAAATTCAATTGAAGTTTTATTAGGTTAAAATGTATAAAAAAAATATATATATATATATATGTATTATAATTATTATTATTATATATATATATATTATAAAAAATTATATAATAATGGTCATCCTTTGACATTCTATATGCATAAATTATTAAGATTCTATTTTATTTTCTTCTGGAAAGTAAATAGTATAGTATAGTGTAATAAGATTACAAAAAATATTATAAAATGTAAAAATTAATTTATATATAATAATAGAAATATTACTGAAAAATATTTATTAATCTTTCTAGTTTCTATAACAGTAAAAAAGTAAAATTGGTATAATTGCTTTCTATATAACAATTTCATTATAAATAATTTTTAGCTAAAAAAATATATTCATTTCATTTATAACATATTTATTTATTTAAAAATTTAATAAAAAATTTACATTCATGATTCTCTGTCACAAAATCCAATTTTAAACTAATATTCAAAGCTTTCTAAATTTTATTTGCTTACTAAGATCAAAGTCAAATTTCCTGATCATCCAGTGTCAAATATAATAAAATTTGAAAATTAATTTATATATAACATTATTATTTTTTTAAATATTTATTGTTTATTTTATTTTTATTAGTTTCTTATGGAAGATTCATGTTTCTATAATGATAAAAAAGGAAAATTATTAGTATCAATTTTTTGCTTTCTGAATAATAATTTTATTTTAAATAAATTTTTTTTTAACTAAAAAATTATTTTTTTTCATTTATAGCATTTATTTATTTATAAAATTAATAGATAAAAAATAATAATAAATAATTAATGCCTGCAAAGTGTTATTTGCTTACTAAGAGCAAAAGCAACTCACGTCATATGCCCCATCATAGTCAGTGTATGGCTCTAAATTAAAACGGAACACAGACGCCGGCGACTACAAAGGGGGACAATGTCAGCAGCCTGAAAATTAGCCCGCGGCCAACCGTTGGAGTTGCAGTTGAATTGTGCAGAGCTCCCTCGTGACATTGAGAGTGGGCGATGAGACCCCAAGAAGTTGCCAGTCTCTCAGATATATATTTGCCATTAGCGCGCTCGCAGACCCAAACAAAAGGCAAATGGAGAAAACAACCTGACCAAATGATGTCAAATTGACAATTAGATGTGTCTGTCTG
Organism: Drosophila mettleri; assembly: GCA_035047625.1. Lineage (NCBI taxonomy): Eukaryota > Metazoa > Arthropoda > Insecta > Diptera > Drosophilidae > Drosophila > Drosophila mettleri. Next base: position 11,819,610 of record JAWNPI010000018.1, read on the forward strand.
TCGCTCTCCCTCTCTCTTTTCTCTCTCTCTCTCTCTCTCTCTCTCTCCATCTATCTATCATCTTTCTATATATATATCCCACTCGAATGATCTTTGCTTTTCCACCCGCTGTTGGCTGTCAGCCTGTTGCGAAAATGTTGACAGCATTGAAATCAAAATGTTGACAACAACTGAGCTGAGCTGAGCTGAGCGACAGCGCAGACGAATGCCATTGGCAATAAAGTCCTGACTGATAAGAGCTTGCCGACTGACAGCGGGGCATGCACGTTGTCATCGTGTACATAAATGTCATCTTTGAATCATTTGACAGTTGCACCGACTTCGATTAGGGCGTGATTTGAATGGCAAATTAGCGAAATGTCGTTTGCTCCAACTAAAAGCTAACAGCTCCGAGCTCCCAGCTCACTGCCTCACTCTGCTACATTTTTCATTCTGTGCGAAGAATGATAAATTTAATTATGCCGCGTGCTCCATTCCACAAATACCCAAAAGGTCTGAAAATGAGATGCAAATGGCAAAATGCTGAATTTAAATAGAATTTTTCAATCCACAGATGTTGGGATTCAATTAGCATTAGCCATAAGCTAAGCATGCAACTAGGGGATTATTTGAAATCATTATTATTATTATTGATATTATTTTTTAATATATACACATCTCTATAGTAATGTATAATATTTTTATGTTTACTATGTATTAATAAACTAATAAGCTAAGCTAATGGAGTTAATGAAACATCTGCTTCGACTTTCTAAAAGTATAAATGCTTGAAGAGTAATATTTATATTTATTTATACAGATGATATATAATCATTATATAGATTATCATTAGATATTCCTAATTCAAGGCAAATCGTGATCCAAATGCAGACTTAAGAATGCCATAGAGGTTCCAATATTTGGGAATAGTTGCTCTAAAAAACAGAGCTATGATCATTTTCAGCCTAAGATCATTTAATCCTAATAGAGCCCAAGCGTAAGCGATACTATTATAAATAATATAAATATAAATAAATAAATATATAAATAATAATATAAATGAATAAGATCATTTCAATAAATGGCAAACATCAAGCATCTTTAACACGAAAGCATTGCTCATGGGAATCAATTGGCTTCAGAATATTGCATAAATTAATGACTTTTGGGGCTTTCGCTACCAGAACACAGAAGTGAAGGCAGCTCACAATAAGTGACAATAAACGAAAGAGCCAAAAGAAGGAAACCAGCGAAAATAAATTAAAGAGCAGAAATGCAGCAGAAAATAATGAGAGCATAAAATATCAACTCAAGACACAGCTTGGACAGCTTAGTCAATTGCCAAAAGTCAAAAGTCTCATTGCACTCAAAAGTAATTCTGTTCATGACCTTATGCTGCTTGTCACAACAATAAACTACAATCAACTTAATGCTAAAATTATATAAGTAATTAATAATGAAAAAAGTAATTATGATATTATTTTACTACTATATCAGTATTATTTTTTATTTATTTTTATTTAAATATTATTTTTGTATAATATTACAATGGATCTAAAACTTAAGTCCATCATTATTGTCACTCTCTTGAGTGTCTTCACTGCCACGAAACAGAACTAAAAAAATTCCTGTCATTCATTCACTTACATTCAATACTTCACTCATTCCGCCTAAAAATAATTCAGCTCGTATACTTAGTAAGCCGCATACGATCTTCCAAAGAAACGCAATTACTTCATGAATATACTTATTTATGCCCCATTCAGTCTACTTTTTAAATCTGGGTCTAAAGGAAATACTTTATTTTTTTTTAAATGAAATAAATATTTAAATAAAAAAATAAAATTTGAAAAAAATAATAATAATAAATAAAAAATAAAATATAATAAATTATAAATTATAAATAATACATGTTAAATAATAAATATTAATAATAAATAACAAATAATCAATAATAAAAAATAAAAAAAATAATTAATAAAAATTAATAAATAATAAATAACAAATATTAAATAATAAAAAATAATAAAAAATAAATACTAATTGTAACAAGTAATAATAATTAAGTAATAAATATTAAAAAATATATAATAATTATTAAATAATAAATGATAAAAAATAAATATTAAATAATAAATATTAACTAATAAAAAATAAATATTAAATAATAAATAATAAATAAAATAAAAAAAAAATAATAATTATTAAATAATAAATAACAAATATTAAATAATAATATTGAAAATAAATAATAATATAAAAAATTTTTTCTTATACTTTGAGCCTCCTTTAAGCTGATTCTCAATTGTCTAAAAAACTTGTATAAATCTATATTTCTTTGCCTCTATGCAGCTGACCATGAACTGAGTCCAAATAAACTTTCGATGGCATCTCCCATTTACAGAACTTGATCAAAATTCTTAAACGCAAAGCCGCAAAAGTTTTCCACTGCCGCAGACTCGCTTAACAATTGCCATTCATGAGCTGATGACAAAGGCAACGAGCAGCGGCAGCTCTTTACACTGAATTCCACTTTAAAACAGTTTGAAACAAGTGAAAATACAATAAAGAAATCATCAAGTTATGCTATTATCGTACGATGCTATAAATTGTATGCATTGCGAGGGCCAAAGCAAATTCAAGTCGAATGTCGAATGCTTTGGTGCTCATTGGCGCCGGCGTCGACGACGACGTCGGCGTCGGTTGTCGGCGCCGCTGCAGCCTCCAATGCCAGGCACCTTGTCTGTCCGGGCAATGAGTGCTTCCGGTTTCCGGCGTCTCAACTGTCTGGCAGTAACAACTGTAAGCAACTATAACTGTCGGCAAGTTGGCTTTATTATTTCCACACTGTTGAATATGCATATAGAAGAGGAAGAGCGCCTGGAGGGAGGCAGGGGAGGCGTACTGTGGCAGCCGCAAGGCTTAACAAGGGATAGAGTGCGGACTTTGTTTTGCTTTGATGACTAGCATGCCCTTTGGCTCTTTGCTGGCAGCCAATAGTCGGAGCGAAAAGGGTTGCGCTCCGGCGCCGAGGCGGGTGCATTATCACTACAGCGCGGCAAGTAAAATATTGTGGGTGCATTAAATATTTCGAGTCCTCCTGCCAGGCCAGCATGCTGGTGCAAGGACGTGCCGGCTCCTTGTCCTGCCGAGGCAGTCAAGCAGCAAACTATGTGGGCCCGAGTTGAAGCTGCGGCTCATGCTGCAGCTGCAACTGATCCTTTGTCTGCATTTTATATTAAACTATTTGCTGCTGCTTCTGCTGGTATCTGCTGCATTTTTCCTACTTTTTTTTTTTTTTTTTGTTTCATTCAACAATTTGCGGCAACAATTTATGAAAAAATTTGATGCAATTATGTGGCTACAGCCGCAGCGCGCACCACAAATATGAACAGGTAAAACTGGGCAGCAGCAAATGGCTCAGATCAGCATAATTTCCAGTGTTGCCTGCATAGCCAGATAACTGGGCATGCCAATTGGCTTAGCTGTGCACTGAACTGGCAAATAATCAAATTGAATTGAGGTAAAGAAATTATCATAATTTGGGCATTTGATTGAGACATGAAGAGTGGATAGAGAGAGACACATTTGTATATATAAATAGAGAATATTAAAATAATATATTATTTAAGTTAGTAATTGAACTGAAATAATATATTATTTTAATATTCTCTATTTATATATACAAACGTGTCTCTCTCTCTCTCTCTCTCTCTCTATCCAGTTTCTTCACGATATCTCAATATGCTTTTTACCACCTCGCCCGAAGATATATATCTCAAACATCTGACAGCCCGCGTCATAGCCACACTTGCGCTCTCTAAAATCCCAGTCAAACAGAATCACTCAATACCAATATATCTCTCGATAAGCTCCATCCTAATAATAATCTCATCTCTGCTATATATTTAAGAGAAGTTAGTATCAATCTTCCGCTCTCCTTAGCTATTAAATAATTTAAATATTTTATTATATTTAATATTAATCTTTTACTACAAAAAAAAACTAAATTTAGTTTTATATAAAATTAGAATATTTTAATATGGAAAAATTAAGAACTGTTAACTGACTTTTGAGTTCCTTATGGTAATAAATGATTTTTTTAAGCAATCTGTATATATGCATGCTGCATATGTATATCTAAAAAATTTGATAACTCTAGCTCTTAATGGTTCAAAGAAAGACTAGTTTATACATATATGGACAGACGGGCAGACATAGATGGATGGATAGATGGATGGATAGATGGACGAATAGACGGGCCAAGGGAAGAGTAGAGCAAAATCAGAATTAATTGTCATCCTGATCAAGAATATATATACTTCATGAGTCTACCAAGCCGCCTGCTGCCTATAATATATATTTATCAAAGCCAATATACCCTGTTTTTCCATTTTCATTTTATTAAAACTCGTTAAATAATAATTCATGTAATGAAAATCGCAGAGAAAGGCTTACTTATTTATTTAAGGCGTTGTTAAAATAGAAGCGAGGCGAAATGTCAACTCGTTTATTAATGCACTTAAAGTTCTTCTCAAGAGCCTGCCTAGCAGGCACAGCTCACACTCAGCATTTTTTGAGAACTGCATAGAAGAGCGTTTTGTTGCTTAAATTGTTTGCAATCAATAAACTGAAAGATAATTTAAGCCCTGCAGCATTTTGTGGCTTTGGCAATGAGAGCTCTAGGCAGCTCAATTAGTTACCGCTGGCCCCAATCAATAGGCAAAGCCACTGACTGCATGCAGCGTGTTCATAATCAAGAATTTGCTCAAATATAAATGTATATATATATATATATATATGTGTGTGTGTGTGTCTTGTGTATTCCTTAGGTTGGGCAAACAATATTGTGAAGCAGAGATTAGTTGCTTATTTTGACAGTAGCTGTCAGTGTTGCATTTAGCCGAGCAGCTGCCTCTGTAAGCAAACAAAAATATTTTCAGCTACTGCAGCTGGAGGGGAGGAGCAAGGCCAAGGAAGCAGTCGTCGAGGCTTTGGCCCTGATGACTATGATGATTCTCATATCTCTGGCGCAACGAGTATATATGCTGCTCTTCTGCTCGAGTGCTTCGCTCAGAGTGCACTCCGGCTCCGGCTGCCGCCTCCTGCCACACCCACGGCCGGCTAAACTCAACCCGTAGCTGCAGCACTCAGAGCAGAGTTTTTCGCATTTTCTTGCCTTTTCGTTTACTCATTTTTCATGTGCTGAGGCAGCGGCAGCGGCAGCGGCGCTGGGGCTAAGCTTTTAATTAAATGCAAGGAAAATTCAATTTTAATTAAAATTTCTCAAAAACTCGGGCTCGGCATGCACATGTAGTGAGACACGGATAGACACCGATTGTGATTTTTTGTTTGACTGTGTCTGTGCGTCAGCTCGAATGTTTGCCAAACGTGTAAAATTGAAAATTAGGAAATCGAATTGTAACACCAGAAGATACGCTCCACAATCGGTATGGAAAGCCATCGACTGGGGCGCTGGGTGGGTCAATTCAGGATGCCAAAACTAAGACTATCGCCCCAAAGCTCGCTCACAGTCGTTGCATTTGAGGCATCACACAAAGGCAAAATTGTAAAGTAATTGAAAATGAAAACTCATTTTGCCAAAAATCATCATGCAGATGCACCAAAAGCAGGGGGCGTGGCTGCTGGGCGTCGCTGCACAAATGCGTTGGCATCGCCTCCGCTACGAGTGCAAATCACATTTGCACAAAGCGAAAATTAAACCAGAAGTTGAAGAAACTTAAATCTGCTCGAAAGCGGCTCAACATTCATTTATGCAAGTCAGTTTAGCCTTAAAATTGATCGACCTGGCGCGCTGAGCTTGAATCAGGTTTGATCAATTGAGCAGCTCAAGATGCAGCGAAGAAAAGCTGCTGAAAAGCACAAAATATAGCAAATGTTTTCGTTTTATTTTCTAATTATAGGAGTAATAATCTTTGAGAATATTTAATTAATTTAATTAATAATTAAATAAATTTTAAATAATAAATAATTTCTGTAGTGTTCTACTGTAAATAATTGTGCCTTTATGTTCAACTTGTTAAGCTGCCAATTAGGTAGTAAAAAGTTTGTTTAATTAAAATATAAAAATAAAAAATAAAAGAAAAAATAAAAGAATAATAATGAATAGCAAAAACATAATTGTAAATACAAATATAGCAAAGCATAAATTATATTTACTCATAATTATTTCATAATTATAAAAGTAATGAGCTTTAAAATTATTTATAATAATTAAATAAATTTCATAATTTATATAAATAGCGTAAGATAATTTTTACTACATTTTATATATATACATAATTAATTAAGAATAATTAGCGTAGTAAAAATTAATTTTGCTAACATATATGTACTTATACATAGTCAATAATTATATTTAATTTATGAATTATTAATTAAGCGCAGCTAGCATAGCATAAATTAATATTTCTCATTTTAATGCAGATATACATAATTAATAATTATGTTTAATTCGTTAATCATTAATTAAGTAAACTTAGCAAATCGTAAATTAATCTTGTTTATATATATATATATATATATATATATATATATATATATATATATATATATATATATTTATACATACATCATTAATAATTATGCTAAATTAATGATGTATAAATTAATTTAGCTTAAATATAATTATACATAACTAATAATTGTGCTTCATTAATGACGCAAAAATTAATGATGCATAAATTAATTTAGCTTAAATATAATTAAACATAACTAATAGTTATGCTTAATTAATGACTAATTTTTTCCTTCATAAACATTATAAAGAATGTATATGAAAGAAAAAAATTCATTTTTAAAAAAAATTTCATTTGAATAATCTTAGATCTTTAATTTAATTTAGCAAGTTGACTAAGACACTGCTGAGGCTTTTCTTTAAATGTGATTTTAAATCAGATAAAAAATTCTTAAAAATATATATTCAGAGCGTGCCTCCCATACCCAAACGTTTATCGAGCTTTAAAAGTTGCTCGTCTTGTGCATTAAGACCTGTTGCAAAGCGAATTCAAACTTGCATTTTCAGCTGCTTAAAAGGATTTCTCTGCATTTTTTCTATATTTAGACGTATACACAATCAAACGTGACTAGCTGGCATTTGTGACAACCAAAAGCTGAATAGATATATAAAATATATATGTATATACATTTTTATATAAGTCTAAAATATTTGTGGTATTTTAGGTAAAGTTAAGGCAACAGAAAAGTGTTTTTTTTTTTTGAGCTGAAAAAGCTTTTGGTAGCATTTTGCACATAATTTAAACGCACACATCCTGTCAGTCATAAATTACACATATTACATGCACGTATAAATCGCTGAGCAGATAGGACTAGGCCAAAAGTGTGCCCGGAAAACTGTGAGAAAAGCTGGGCGCAAAGTGCTTAACATACTTGGCAAGGCGAGGCCCAAAAGCCACACATATGTGTGTGAGTGTATATATATATATATATATATAAAATATATATATATATTTATATATATATATATATATATATATATATATATATATATATATATATATATATATATATATATATATATATATCTACTCGATTCACATTCGCTTCAACCGCGACATCGACACTCTCATAGGCAAATCGGCGAATGCACGTTTCACACAAAAAGTTGTGAAACTTTTCCCGTTCACACACACACACACACACACATGCACATGGCAAGTGAAAGTTGAAAGTAAGTCAAGACAACTTTTACTTTTGCTCAAAGCCAAAGATTATGCCGACTTGACGTGCGCCAAAGTCTTGGCATATTTAAATTGCTGCGTTTTGGTAAAGCCTCAGCTATACTAATTTAGATGCTGCTCTGATAGAGAAACACCCATTGCTGTTATACTTTATAAGAACGTGACTCACGATATTTTATAAATGATTTATTATATTTTTTTTTGTTATACAGAGATAATTATATATATTAATTTAGATACTTCTCTAAAAGAGTAATATTCATTGCAGTTATACTTTATTAGATTTATTACAATTTTTTATTTTTCATATCGAGATTATTATATAAATAATAATATAGATACTTCTCTCATAAAGTAATAGCAATTACTCTTATATTTAATAAGAACGCGACTTACGATATTTCTTAAAAGATTTATTAGAATTTTTTAATTGTTATGAATAGACTTTTATACATATGCTAAAATACATTTTACTCAATGAAAGAAAAATGTATTTTAGCATATGTATAAAAGTCTATTCATAACAATTAAAAAATTCTAATAAATCTTTTAAGAAATATGGTAAGTCGCGTTCTTACGCGAGTCACGATATTTTTCAAAAAATTTAAGATATGTATTATTTATTATGTTTATATATAAAAATTATTTATATATTAATTATTAAGAATAAAAAATATACAAATTATATATAGATTTTTTAATAGTAAACATTCTAACATATAAACCAAAAATTTTTAGTTTACTTATAGAAAAAAAAAAAAAAAAAAGAATTACATTAATTGTTAATTAATTAAGACCAATTCTAAACACTCTAAACTCTAGCTAAATTTTAAGAAACATCATAAATAAATTTTTAATTGAGAAAATATTTAAGAAAATATCGAAACTCCAGCTGAGCTTTAAAAAAAAAATTATTCAAAATTTAAAATGACAAAAATGTAATAATTGTTATAAATTGAAAATATAAAAATATAAATATAAAATAAATATAAATAAAATATAAATATAAAATAAATATAAATATAAAATAAATATAAGTATAAAATATATAAATAAACAATTGTTAAATATTCCAAAACTACACATAACTTTTAGGAAACATTATAAATTTAAAATGAGAAAATAATTAAAAAATATATCGAAATTACAACAACAAAGTCTTAAGAAAGATACAAAATTTAATATGAAAAAAATATTTAAAAATAGATTGAAACTCCAGCTAACTAACTAACTAATTACATAACACATTTTGACTCCTGCCGCCTTGCCTTTCCCTTGCTAAAGACAGTTGTTGAATCAGAAATATATTTGCATGGCTCAAGTAGTTATTAAAGTGAAGTTACCTCAAGTTGACGGCAGTGTTGGAAACGCATTTAAGTCAATTGCTTGCTATCATTTGCTCTTTGCTATGCGACAAAGAATAAGAAGAGGAAACGGATAGGGAAAAGGAAAAGGCGCAGCATCATCAGCCACAGAATAATGGGCGAGGCTAGGCGAGGGGTGGAATGGGTCTTCGCGGCGGTGCTTATGTTGCGGTCTGGTTTGCGGCGAGAGGGGAACGGGGTATAAGAACCGCCATCAATGAACCGCAATTGTATTTGTTTGCAAATAACTGAACGTTATCTGAGACTATTTATCTTTATCTACAATAACGGCACAACGGGCCACTGCGCCAAGGAGCCACCAAGCCAAGACTCAAAAACAATGCAAACGGACACCGCTGCCGCCGCGACGAGACATTGGCTACAGTGGAGGCCAAAGGCAAGGGCCCCAGCACTGCTTGAGCCAAGGCGCCAACTGAAATAATGATGCAAGCGCCATAACAATAAAAGTGCAGAAAATAGTAGCAAAGAGAGAGAGGGAGAGGGAGAGAGGGAGAGGGAGAGAGAGATAGAGGGTAGAGGGTAGACTATAGCCGAGTCGAAGTCCATTCAAAGACAATATCCTTGTCCTTGCTGCCGTAACACTAGCCAGAGTGCATGTTGCTCGAGTGTCCTTCCCACATTACCATGACAATACAATTCCAATAATGTCACCACGGCTCTCTCTCTCTCTCTCTCTCTCTCCCTGTTGACTTGACTTGACTTTAAATGCTGCTGATTTTAGTTAAGATCCGGTTAGTTGAATATTTTATAAGTTAAAGTTGAGATTTAAGTGTATAAAAATAAAAGTTTTTGGATAACAAAGCAATATAAATAAGGAAGAGTGGAAGAGGAACGCATTAAAAGAGAGATCAATTAAGATCTGAAGAAGTTCAGATATTCCTATATATATATATATATATATCCATATTATCAGGAGTGTTTATTCCTTTTAATGCTTCTAATTGAACTCATGAGTCGCAAATTAAGTCAAGTCAAGGCTTGCAATTGTCCATATAAGCTCTCTATGTAAAAAGGCATCTCTCTCTTTCTCTCTCTCTCTCTTACGACTATGCTCCCTATATTTAATAAATTGTATTCAATTTTCATGACTATTTTTCTCTCTCTCTCTATATCTTAATATCATTAGTAGGAAATCATTTATATACTCCCTATATGAACTGAAATCAGCTTGCATGCCTATATATCTCACTATCTCTCTCTCTTTCATTATTTTAGCTTAGTAGATATTTTAAATTTACTTCCATTCTCTCTTGCTCTCGTTCTCTCTTCCTCTTACCACCATTAGTAGTAGTAAATGGATATGAGTTTCCTTGACTACCTGACTACTTCTCTCTCGATTTGCCACTCTATCTTACCATCATTAGTATTATTATATGCTCTCTACATAAACTGCCTTGCCTATGACTATCACATTCTCTCCCCCTCTCTCTCTCTCTTTCGGTGTCCTACTATCATTCATAGGGTATGCTTTATATGCTCTCTATATAAACAGATTTCAATTTGAATGACTTTCTGTCTGTCTCTCTTTATCTGTCTCTCTTTATCTGTCTCTCTTTATCTCTCTCTCTCTCTCTCTCTCTCTCTCTCTCTTCATATCTGTCTATTCTTCTCTCGTACTATCATTAGTAGAAGATGCTTTAAGTACACTCTATATAAAATGTTATAAATTTGCATTACTAACACTCTCACGCCAACTCTATATCCCTCTCTCTTACATCATCTCAATAACTCCCTCTCTCTCTCTTTTCCGCGCATTCAACACGTTACATACGCAACATGTAAACGATATTACCCCTGGTGGATGCACAATAAAAAGTGTAAGCCAAATCAGTATTTCACGCATAATGAAATTTAACCCAAAGCGTTTACTGTTGCCCGCCTGAACTTGAGCGCCTAAAACCATGCAAATTAAGTTTAATGGAAAATATATTTTTCCACATTTCTCTCATTTTGGGCGCAGGCCAACGTTGATTTTGTTTTCTTCTCGCTTTTATTTTTCGCTGGCCTTTGGGCCCAAGCAGTTTTTTTTTTTTTTTTTGCCTTAATCAAATTTGGACGTTATGGCATGCATTAATATAAACATAGTAAGCGAGAGAGAGAGAGAGAGAGGAAGGGAGTTACGCAACAGGTAAAACCATCTGTATTACGTCGCTTATTGGATTTGGAAATTATTTCGTTGCGTTTCGCTTTTACCACATTGAATTGGACGAATAAAAAAAAGTTAAGTAGATTGAAAAAAAAAATATGATTTTCTTAAAAAGTGAATATCAATGACAAACTAAAGTTTAGTAATATATTAAGTTAAATAAGATGATTATACTGCAGAAATTCACTTGATTGATGCGTGCAAATATAAAAGAAAATTAAAATTTTTGTGAATTTTTATATGTTAAAATTAATATAATAACTCTCGTTTAATTTTGAGTTTTTAATTAAGCAAATAAATTCAAATTTACATACATATATTCATTAAAACATTTTTTTATATCTCAAAGATAAAAATGAATTTTAATAACTCTTTAGAGAGTTTTCACGAATTTATTAAATATATTTACAGTTATTGTACGCACAAAAGAAATGCAACAATGTTTTGTTATTATATTTCTAATAATCTGTAAAATTGTTTTGTGCTGCATTTAAATTAATTTTCACGCGCTTTGAAAGAAGCGCTAAAATATTCATTGATAACAAAGCAAATAGCAATTTTTTTTTTTATGTAAACGGGGAAAAAAAAATATTGCAAACAAAGTGAAATTTTAGGCATGCAAAACATTTCAATTTATTGATAGAATATTTATAAATTAATCTGTCTAAATAAAGCATAGACAAATGCATATATATAATATAAAGAATTTATTTATATACATTTTGTGTGCTCTGATGGAAGCCACAGTCGAGCCCTAATTAATGTCGTCGAGCATTTGTATAAACAATTTAACATAACCAATTGCGATTGCAATTGATTTATGTTAATTACTGTTAAACAAAATGCGCCTCGTTGATTACTAAATTGATTTTAAATGAAATGCAAATACCAAAAGTCCCTGGCAAAAAAAAAAAAAAAAGACGAAAATAAAACTGGAGTGTAAATCAGTAAACACGCCTCGTTAATGACATTCTATTTGACCCACTGATTGACGTCAAACGCCAGAAGGCAAATGGATAGATAAACACACAGAGGGGGTTAAGCGAGCAAAAGAGATAAAAAGCAAGAAGAAGAAGCAGCTGCTTGCTATAAGCTGTGTGCACAGTGGGCGGCATTAATAGAAGCTGGTTACGCGACACGATCAATTGGAATCGATTTAAACAGGTAAATAATTAACGGAATCAATAAGGGAACTCAATAATTGCTGTTGGCATTACATTGTTGATATTACTGCTTCTCATTATCGCTATAATTGCTACGATGATTTTTTTCTTTTATTTTCATTTTTTGTTATTATCATCAATAATATTAATATTTGTATGCCCTGAAAATATTTAAAATATTGGCAAATCAGAAAATAGTGACTTTGTTCGGTTCGGATATAGTGCAGCTAGCTCTGACTCAATTTTTCTTACTTGCTATATATATATATATATATATATATATATATATATATTTATATATTACATTTATATTATTATTATTATATTATTTTTATTTATTTATATTTTAACCATTTTTAATCACACTCTTTTTATATTTTAATTTCAGTTCTCATTTTCATTTTAATTTTTATTTTAATAATTTATAAATAAATAATTGCTATTCGGATTACATTATTCATATTACTTTTCGTTGCCCATTATTATAATTATATATATTATATATTTCTATTTTTTTTATTATTATATTTTTATTAATATATTTGTATACCCTGAACCCTTTGAAAACTTTGGTCTCTTAGTCGTCCAGCTTTGTTTCTTACTTTTATGAATTTCTTTTTACAAGTTTATTTTATATTTTTATCATTATAAATAGCATTATTATTATGATTGTCGTTATCGCTTTCATTCCCATATCCATTCTCATTATTATTATTATTACTATTATTATTATTATTATTATTATTTTTATTATTATTATTATTAATATAATTATTATTATTATTATTAATATAATTAAATTTATTATTATTAATATTATTATTATTATTATTATTATTTTTATTATTATTATTATTAATATAAATATTATTATTATTATTACTATTATTATTATTATTATTATTATAATTATTTTTATTACTATTATTATTATTATTATTATTATTATTATTATAATTATTTTTATTACTATTATTATTATTATTATTATTATTATTATTTTTATTATTATTATTATTATTTTTATAATTTTATCGTATTCAAACCTTTAAGAGATATTATCCCTTTACACAATCTTTACACAATCGCTTTACAGACCAATAATAATGAGAAAGGGAGAGAGATAGAGAGACAGCCTATAATAAAGTATCAACAAATACTGCACATTGTCGAGCGAGCTAAGGCCAGCATTAGAAAAAAGCATAGAAAGCTAATAAATGGAAAAAGCCGAGGCAAAGACAAGCGCTGGGTTATGTAAATAATTTAGAATAAAAAGTGAAGATGAAGCATTTCACAAACAGCATAACTAAATGGTATTTCAACTGAACCACTCAGTTTAGGCCCTGGCTGGCTTAAGCTGTGTATAATACTGGCTATGAATATTTATTGGTTGCTGGCTCCCAAAATATCCAAGTAAATCCTAACAGAAGTTACGTTAGGTTCGATAGAGTTCGATCCTAGAGTTTGTTAATATTGATATATTATATAATATATATATATATATATAATATATATATATATATATATATATATATATATATATATTCCACACAACTCCATGCCAAGCAGGAGCTCTCAGCATTACCATTGTAACTTGGGTATTACCGAACTCACGCCCATTTTCCTTGCTCAAGCGCTGCCCCCATGAAATCTTCACCTTTTCCACTGTTTGCTCGTCTAATTAGTTGTTTACGTTTTCATTCGATTCGTTTTACAATTTACAACTGCAGCGCAGGTATTTTTTTTTTTTATTTTTTGCTATTTTCAGTTTATTTATTTGGCCGCTGCGCAGACTATTTGATGGCCAAGTCTTCTATAAGTATATAAAAAAAAGAAGTTCACAGCTAAAATCGAAGTTTGCTCCTGGGAGAATAGTCGTATGGAGATATTCATTGAGAATGACAGTTGATATCTAAATTTGTGTCTCAATTTAATGACGTTGCACAGAAAGTTTCTTCTCGCCCAGCACCGCTGGGATTAGCCGAGAGCTGCGCGCAAAATGTCCCAAAATTTAAAGAGCCAACAAACTGGGAGCCCCCGACGTAATGGAGCGCAGCAGCTTTCTTGTGAGGGCTTATCAGTTTCATGTTGTTGAGCAATTAAAGGCCTTTGAGTGCAGGCACTGCACATGGACTGCCGGGGAGGGGAGTTGTAGTCGCTGTCGTCTCAGCTGTCACGAGCATAGAGAGGGGGCTGCGTCCAGCTGTGTGCAGAGGCCTATCGATGTCCTCGAGCACGCAGCAACTTACAATTGACTTTGGCCAGCGATGCAGTCATGTGTGTGCCTGTGTGTGTGTGTGTGTGTGAGAGTGTATGGGTGTGTGCCTGTGTCTTGGGCGCATGCCAGCACAGAGAACATGTCATAAATCCAAAGGCAGCATATAATTAATAAGGATTAATTGTGTACCAGAACTTGCGACGACGACGCTGCCATAGACCAAAATTTAATTAATTAATAGCACAATTTTAGACAAGACTGTGTGTGTGTGTATGTGTATGTGTGTGTGTGTGTGTGTGTCCTTGTGTGTAACGAAATGTGCGCATTTCCAAGCAGCAGACACAATTCTGGTAAATCGATAAGCCAGCTGCAATCCTGCTGCAAACTTCATTTAAATCATTCAATATTTTTCATGCTTAATTCAGGTTTAATATTATATAAAATATACAGTAAAATAATAATTAAGCCAACTTGATCAATAATTAAAGCGGTGCCCAAATAAATTAAGTTTTGCTTGACATTTGCTATGGTCTTTTGATGTTACGAAGAATTTTGAAGCAGGCAGACAACGGGGCTATAGTTGATTACTTTCTTTTGTGTTTGAGCTTTTATACTTTGATTAAAATTTGTAGAAATTGCTTTTCCAAATAAATTAAAGTTTAGGCTGAACTGAAGTTAGTTGAACTTAAGTTAAATAGAGCAAACAAATTTTGCTATTATATATACAATAATTTGCTATTATCAAATTAAATGAATTAAAAATTTAAATAATTATATAAAATTCAAATACGTAAATTATACTTCATATTAAAAATTTGTTATAATCAAATTATATGAATTACATATTAAAATAATTAAATATTCATACAAACTACAAATATTTAATTTATACTTAATATTATTAATTTGCTATAATCAAATAAAATTAATTATAAATTAAAATGGTTAAATAATTATACAAAATACGAATATTTAATTTAAACTTAATATTAACAATTTGTTATTATCAAATTAAATTCAATTATAAATTTAAATAATTAAATAAATATACAAAATACGAATATTTAATTTAAACTTAATATTAACAATTTATTATTATCAAATTAATTAAATTATAAATTTAAATAATTTTACAATATACAAATATTTATTTTATATTTAATATTATTAATTGGCTATTATAAAATTAAATTAACCATAAATTAAATAATTATAATAATTATTTTAATTTGTACATTTGAACATTAATAAATTGGTTTTTAACGTATATTATATTATATTATCTTAAACAAATTTTATTAATGAAATAATTATTATACTATAATCAAAATCAAACTATATAGAAAATAGCATAAATTATTTAATTAAATAGAATTAAAAGTCTTTTTTCTTTTAAACAACTCCGAATCTTCTTTAAGGCTAAAATCAAACGAGCCATTTGGCAACACGAAAATTCTTCTGCTCCAACTAATTCGCGTAATTCGCTCGAGGGCCTAAGAAGTTTTTCATTAGCTTTACTTTCGCCTTAAGTTTATTACCTTTCTCCTTTTTATTTTCTCATCAACTCTTTTGCACAGTTTCTTTTTGGTGCTTAACCCGCGCATTTATTCAGACAGCTCTGCTGCTGCTGCTGCTGCTGCTGCTCCTTTTACAGGTGCCAAAAAGGACAGCAACAAATTGGAAGTTGGCAATTAATGTTAAGCTCCTGCTGCTGGCAGCGTCCACGGATGTGCAAGCAGATTTCATTTAATTAGCAAATGTATTTCATTTTAAGGATTGACTGCCTAATTTCTAAAAATTAAATATATATGCAATGGCATATTATTTTTGGCTTTATTTAATACTTTATGAATTCAAAGCAATCTTACAGCAATTTATGTATTTATTAATTAATAAAATATTTCCGAGAATTCATTTAATTCTGTTTACAAATTTATATACTAATGAGAAATATATAAGCACATTTAAAGCTATATGTATATCTATATACATTTAAAAATATAATAAAATATAATATATAAAAACTTAATTTTGATGCAATATATAATTATATGTATACAACACTATTTTAAACATTATTTAATACTTTATGAATTCAAAGAAATCTTTCAGAAATCTTTTTGTATTTATTAATTAATAAAATATTTCCGAGAATTCATTTAATTCTGTTTAGAAATTTATATACTAATGAGAAATATATAATTGAGAATATAATATATAATATAAAATATATAATTATATGCATATGCAAAATATAATTATTATTAATTCAAAGAAATCCTTCACAAATTAATACATTTATTAATTAATAAAATATTTATGGGAATAATATATATATGGGAATTATAATATATAAAAATATAATATAAATACATAATTACACATTAATTAAAGTGTATGTAAATTAAATTTCCAATATATATTTCTTGCAGAGAAAAACACATTAAAATAAAAATAATTAATTGTATATTTTTATAACGATTGAAATTGCAAATTGTTTCTTTGTGTTTACAATGCATAGCCGTTCTGCAATTTATTAATTAGTTTTGATATAGCAAACAGGCAGCCTGACAAAAATTCTTAACATTTATAATAATATAAATATAACTTATAAAATGTGAAAAATGTTTTCAGTTCATTGTTTACCTTTGAATAAAGTTGAAAACGATAAATATATAGAAATGCTGAAATTCCCCTTGGATTAATTATTGTTACACCTGTGCGCTATTTTAAATCGATGAATATTATTTATGATATTTATATTATGGGTCGACCTGATTAATTTGCCAAAGAATTTTTCATTTATTTATGTATTTTTTTTATTGGTGTGAAATTAAGGTTAAAAAATTGAGTTTCAATGCGGGACAACATTTTGTGGTCTCAATTGATATAAATACATATTGATTGAATGCCAATTATTATCTATATAGATATATATATTGTTTTTGTTTTTTCAAACTCTAACAAGTTTTTATCAATAGTTTACGCACACACACACACATACATACATATATGTAAGTATATGTAGAGCGAGCAATAAATTTTTAGGGCAAAAGCAATTTGGTATTTATCTGTGTGTTTTCATACTTTATGCTTGAATGATTTTTCATTTCCTGTTTCTTCGAATTTTTATTATTGTACAGTATCAACAATAAACAACAACAACAACAACAACAACAACAATAATAATAACAACAACAGCCAGTCCTCTGTCTCTCTAAGGCTATCAACAACTACAGGACATTTTCCTTTGCCTTGCCTTCTACACAAATATATCTATTTTTATTTTATACGCAATTTCTCTTATTTTCGACATTTTGCATGGCCGCAAAACTGTTTTATGCTTCAGCCCCATGCTCGATCTCTCCGTCTCACTCCAACTCTTTGGCTCCGTCTCTGTCTGGCCGTTGGCAACGTAAACAAATTTCGCTCTACTGTCTGATAATTCGCATTTGACGCGGGTCCCCGATGATGTCATCGGCGAAATCAAAACAAAAACCATTTACAATTTGCCCGTCACGTCGTTTCTTTCAGTGTAATTTGCATAATATTTAAATTTCTGTTGGCATACTTATTGGCGCTTAATTAGGCAATTTCACATGGAGTGTCAAGTGCGAAAGCGATTTGTTTTTGCTCTGCTTTGCTTCACTTTGTTTTTTTTTTTTTTAGCTTTTGCCTCATAGAAATTTTAATTGCAAAATTTGTTTTGTTCTTTTCTTTTCTGTTTTTATTTTATTTTTATAAATATTTGTATAGCTTTTATGGACAGTAAGAAAGTTGTATATTTTTTTAAAATAAACAAACACGAAAATAATACTTTGAAAAGTTGTCAAAAATTCATGAGCTACAGAGTTTTGCTTCTAATTTACTTTAATTTTTATTTTATTATTTTTTGTGAGTTTCCCAGCATATATATTTTGTTGTGTTAGCTTTTTTTTTGTATTCATTTTAATTTAAATAATTTGTTTCGTTTTTTATTTTATTTTGTTTTTTTTTTTTTTTTTTATTTTGGGAAAAATTTGAAAAGTTTTTATGTGTAGTTAAATAGTTGTATTTTTTTTTTAGATATGCAAACACAGAAAAAATATTTCCAAAAATTTAATTTATTTCTAATTTATTTTGATTTTTACTTGATAATTATTGTATTATTATTTGCGATTGCCTTCAGCATTTTTATTTTGTTTTGTTAGCCTTGTAAAAATTGTAATTAAAAGTGTTTTTTATTTTATTTATTTATTTATTTTTTTTTTTTTGCATAATAAATTTTGTTTTAATTTTAGGAACAATATTAATAGTTTTTATGTTTAGTAAGAAAATTATATTTTTTTAGATCACTTTTATGCGTAATAAATACATTCAAAATTTGTAAAAAAAAAAAAAAAAAAAAAAAAAAATCATAAGCTAGAGATTTTTACTTCCAATTTATTTTTTAAATTTATTTCATAATTATTTTATTATTTTTTCATTTTTTTTAGCATAAATAATTCAAATAGTCTTTGATTAATTCCCTTTATTTATTGACACACTTAATCCACTTTGTTTATATTTCTAGTCAATAGCTAGTTATTTACTGTTGCTTTCAATCTGAACGTCAATGGTCCAGATTGTCTTGTGCCTTTAATCAGGCAGCAATCAGTGCATCACGTTTTCAATGAAGTTATACGTATAGCCCCAATATCAATACAATGGCTGCTGCTGTTGCTGCTGCTCAGCTAAGCGTCTGCGATGTCAGCGTTTATGCTCCATTCAGCCACACTTTTATCTCGCAGTCCGCTTTGTACCTGTGCTTCCTCGTTTCCCATTTTTCCTCTTTTTTACTGAGCTTGTTTAACCGTAAGGGCAACAACTGTACATACGCGCATTTTTAATGGACTCTACGCGACCAGTGCGCTATCCCCTAAAACCCTATACACTATTGAAAGAGACACACACACACACGCACACGCACACACACACACACACACTCTCTCACATATTTGGGCACCCATTGCCACACATTGTTTGTCTAAGATTCACGTTTGCCCCACAGCACGCAACCGCCATGTCGAGGCAGCAGCTAGTGGAACTCACAATTCTCACAGCATTTTTTTTCCGTATACCCTGTAGATTGTATATGGAAATCGGGTATATTGTTGGGCGGCAAGGAATAGATTGAGTTTTTTAATGGTACACAATATTATTTATAAATTAATAATAAATCAATGAATAAATAAAATATAAATAATGAATAAATAATATATTAATAATAAATAATAATAATAATAATAAATAATAATAATAATAAAAAATAATAAAAATAATAAATAAAAATTAATAAGTACTAAGTGTACAATAAATAAATAATAACTGAATAAAAATAATGAAAAATAAATAAATAAATAATAATAAAAAACAATACAAAATAAATACAAAAATAAAAGATTAATTAATAAATAAGTAAAAAATAAAAAATAGGTAACATAAAAAATAATTAGCAAATTAATAATAAGTCAGAAAAAGGTAACAAATCAATAATAAATAAATATTAAAAAATAAATTATAAATAATTAATAAATAACTTATAAATAAATTATAAATGAATAATGAATAAAATAAATTATAAATAATTAATAAATAACTTATAAATAAATTATAAATGAATAATAAATAAATATTAAAAAATAAATTATAAATAAATAATAAATAATAAATTATAAATAAATAATAAATCAATTATAAATAAATCACAAATATATAAAATAATACAATCAACAATAAAAATAAATTTTAACTCTGAATTAAGAATTATCAACTCAGCTTACAGAGCATTCTTAAGCTTATCACTCTTGTCAAGCACACTTGAGAGCTTTTTTTTTCACGGGTAAAAGTGTGCGTCGCGCACACTCACACACACGTACACACACTTGTAGCAAACGCCAAACCGGATATTGGCTTCATACACCGCCAGCCAATTTTAAATTGCCAATATTGATTTATCTGCCACATGGGGCATCCACTTGGAGGCCAGACTCAGATAGAGGGGGGCCATTGCCGTTTGCGGGTCTCTCTCGGTCCACTCTCGAGCATTGTTAAGTTGCAATTTTGCAGGTGCGCCACACACACACACACATACCAAGCACGCACGTTGCATTTGCCGTAAGTAAATGGGCAATGGGATTTCGCAGTTAACGCCTGGGAAATTTATTGGAATGCACAACTTGATGCTGGTAGGCCATGCAGCATATAAATATATATATAAACATATATTATATATATATAAATATCCAGTTACATTATGTAATATGCAAGAAATTTATTGAATCACTCGCTTATTATATGACTTAGCGAGTGCATTGACTTAATATGCGAAGCAGCTTACACCTACTCCATGTGCCATCTCTCTCTCACTCACTCGCTCGCTTTTTTCGATTTCGGCTTTTGGCCAAGTTTTTCTGTGCTTGTGATTTCCCAAATCCCATTTAAGTATTCCCTTTATGGGACCACAAACGCACCGCCGCAGTTCAACAAACTCTTTTGCATAATTCATGCAAAAACTCCATCACTCGGCTGCTGCCGCCTCTCTCTGCCCCCTCCCCTGCCCTGCCCTTTGCCACTTCTCCCACTCAACTCATCCGCTTGCTCTCTTTATCTCTTTGGAGTATCTGATGCGTGTTTGTGTGGCGAAATGTGCAGTGGCATCAGCGTCCGCTTTAAGTGTTTATTACATATTACGTATACGTTTGAGGCACACACACACGCACACACTCATATATGTATGTGTATATTATATTAAGAGCTTATGTTATGCTTAGCTCTTTAATACATTTTTCGTAAATCTTCAAAAGAATATGTACTCAAATACTTTTCAAGAGAAATTTGTATTTTTGCTGTGTTTAGCCAAAAGAACCTTTTCTACAAATTAGCAAACATAGAAATGTGCTCAAAGTATTTCGTAAAAAGTTAAATAAAGTTAAAATATTACAAAGATTTTCTAAAATAATTAAAACAATTCAAATGAAATTATTTTTATAAGACACATTTTAATGTTGAACTTAAAATGTATGCTTCAAGTCTAAAAGATTTATTTAAATTTATTGTCAACTTAAAAAATACATTATAAAATTTATTTATAGAAAAAAACGCTCAATTGGTAATGCTATAATGTGAAAGACATTCTATTACGAGAGACAGGGCAAAACAATAAGAGTGAGCAGAGCTGTGACAGAAGTTAGAGTGAGCAGGGCAGATAGATACAAATGTAAGAATCGAGGTGTTGGCAGAAAATAAGGCGAGCGAAACAGAGTCAGAAATGAGAGTGAAAGGGCAGAGGTAGAAATTAGAGTGACCAAAGCGATGTAGATGATAATAAAAACAGTGAGAGTGAGCGGAGCTAGCGTAATAGTGTAAGGCTGAGAGGATCACAGACAAAAGTTGGAGAGACGAAATAAAATGCAAATTTCATAAATACAGTCAGAGAGAGAGGAGAAGATACAGAAGTTAGAATGGACTTGGAAGCAGAAAATATAAAGAGCAAAGCTGGGGAAAAAATGATAATGAAAGAACGATTCAGAAGTCAGAGTGATCGTAGCTGATGACAGAAATAAGAAAAGAAGTAGAAGCAGAAGATAAGACGAGTGAAAATTTGACTGAAAAAGGAAATGTAGAAGCTAGAGTGAGTGAAGCAAATATAGAAGGTAGAATAAAAGAGAACTTGAAAGCATTCAGATTGAGCTTAGCAGGAGCACAAGTAAAACTGAGAGGAGCAACGGGTAAAGTTGGGAAGATGTTTCAATGAGGCAGGTAGAGAGAGAGAAACTCAAGTGAAACTCAGATACAGAAATTAGAATAGTGGTAAAGACAGATGATAAGAACGAGCGAGGTGAGCTAGTAATGTGAGAGAAAAGTTACAGTGAACGTGGAGGCGGATGATATAAAAGCAAGGCTGAGCGCGAAATGAAAGTGAAAGGCAGAAAAAGAGGCAGAGGCAGAAATGTGAGTCAAGGCATAAAATATAGGTCAAAACTAAAAAGCAAAGGAAGATGGTAAGTGAAAGATGATAAGTGAGATGATCACAGACAAAAGTTAAAGTGACAGAATCAGACACAGATGTTATAGTGAGAGAAGCACTGGTAGCAGTAAGAGTGAGAAAGGCTGATACAGAAATTAGAATAGATATAGGGGCCGAGCGAGCGATGCTGAAACAGTAATAAGAATGAAGTGGCAAAGGTAGATGCTAGAATAGAATGTGTGATGACAAATGAAAAAAATAAAAAATTCAAGAAATATTGTGAATAAAAAGAACTAATAAAAAAGAAAATAATATATGTCATGATATAAAATTAAAAAATGTTTATAAAATATTTATATAACAAAATATTTATATAAAAAAATATTTATATTTTTTTTTTTTTACTTTTACACATAGCTGGGCCTTTGTTTTGGTAACCTTGAGTGTGAGCTGTTGAGCTGTTGTGAGACAATAAAATATTAAAAAGAAAATAAAATAAACTTAAGACGAAATAATTAAAACCTAAAATAATTGTCTTAAAAAATGTAATATTAAAAAACTCTCACATAAATATCTTAAAACTTCACTTTCAATTCTTGGAGCAATTCGTATATGTTTTTTTAAGCCATCCCAAATGCATTATTGAATAGATGTAATTATTTTGATAAATTGCGTAAATAAAATGTAAGCTGTTAACACCTCTGGTCGCACACACACAGGCACACGTTCTGCCTGAAGAACTTTAGTTGCAAAACTAAAAATGAAAACTTAAAACGATTGCATTTAAAACAATATGTGACCCAATGCTGGGCGAAGTCCCTTCGCCTGCTGCTAGGCCACATAAATTCTGGGGCAAAACAACGACCACAGGACAATTTATACATATATTTTGCAGGCAGCCAGGCAGGCAGTCAGCCCAAAGGACAAGAAATATTTTGTGCCCAGAGCAAAAGTAGCAGCCACAGCCACAGCCACAGCCACAGCAGGCGCTTTGTCCTTGTTTTTGTCCTGGCCAACGCCTTCGATGTAACTGCAATTGCCCTTTATACATATATTTTTTTCCTTACGCACACCCGAAGGCAATTTACTTTCAACACACAGACACGGAGACTCACTCACACACACTCACACACACACACACACACACACAATCGCATATTGTATTGCATTTTTGTGCATTGGCATTGCTGTGGAAAAGAAAGCGAGCTTGGAAAACGGGCGAGAAAAACCATTAGAGCAACAGCTTACAACTAAAACAAAAGTGTGAAAATATTGAAAGCTTGCTAACAACTGGCCAAATCTAACGGCAGCAATAACAACAACAACAACAACAACAACAATAGCAATAAGAACTTTCTGCCTGCCCAGCTAGCTAAGTTATTATAGTCGAGTTGCACAGTTCCATAGACACTTCCACAGCTGGGATATTTCACCATGAAATTCTTTCTTATTTTTTTGTAAATATCCCAACACGCACACACACATACACACGCGTCGATACACACACACTTTTATATGTATATATATTCTGTGTACGTAGCCTTTGCTAATGGCACTGACTGTTGCTCATTGCTATTAAATGTGGCTGCTGCCTATCGAATACCCTATAAAAAAAAATGAATAACAAATAAGCTAAAAAAAAATGTTAACTTTCTTATAAGCAAATATGTTGCATTTTGTTAATAATAAAAGAAAAGTTTAATAAAAAAATTAATAAATAATAATAAAAAAAAATAATAAAAATATTAATAATAATAATAATTATTATACTAATAATAATAAGTAATAATAAAAAAATTAACAATAATAATAATAATAATAATAATAATAAATATTAATTAATAATAATAATTAATAATAATAATAATAATAATAATAATAATAATAATAACAATAAAAACAATAATAATAATAATAATAATCTCTAAAATAATGATAATTCAACACAATTTACAGCTTATTTCATAGTTCATCATCAAAACAGATTCGCACTCACTGTGTCTTCGCCTTGTTATTATTTTAGTTGCTTTCACTTAACGCCCAGCCGTATAATTTCTACAATAAAAAAAGAAAGAGCGAATAAGAGTAAAAAAAAGCTCTTAAAGTGTTTTTTGGCCGCAGCTATAAATTCTCTTAAAGCTTTTAAGCCACAGACCAAAAACGAAGAACGAAGAAACTAAGAGCCTTTAAAATGAGCTCATAGGGTTGAGCAGAGGTAGCCCACCTCACTCACTCTCTCTCTCTCTACATCTCTTACTCTCTCGCATTCTGTTCTGCCCACCTCTCTGTCAGCTGCATTCATCATGAGTGCTTTGCAGCTAAGCACTAAGGTTAGCCCCAGGGGATTCGGGCCTAATGCTAGGCCACATTTAGCTGACCCCACAGAGTAGATGTCCTGGACATAAAGACATCGCTGTGGTGTGGGTCGTGTTGATGGTTACTTAAGCTACCAAAAAAGCAGTTTGAGTGGCTTCTAATTGCGGTTTATGTGGTCAATAATATTATGTGAGTTAAACTCAAAGTGATTTCAATTGATTAAATAAGCGTTAAAGTAAATATTATAAAATATGCAGATAGAGTGCGGTTTAAAGCTTTCAGAAATTTAAATTATGCCCTGGGCTAAGAGCTTAAAATATTATTCATTTCCATTCACCGACATCAAAAACAAACACAGTGAGGTCAAGTGTTGCATGTATGGCACACTTGACCCATTACCTGAGGCTATATGAGTCGATTGACCAAAAGGCTTTTAGATTTAATATTACACCAAAGACATATGTACATACATACGTAGTTGTATATGAATTACTTAAAAACCCCTTAAAAGACTTAAAGTCAGCTGCATTTGTTAATTTCCCATTGATCCCTCCAAAAGGGAAAATCTCAACTTTTGGTACTTTTGCCGCAATCTTAATTGAACACACATGCAGCTTATGCGCTCAAAGGTTGATTATCAAAGCAGAATAGAAAACATCTCAAAGAAGGCGCGCAGAAACTGTAACGCCAACTCAACTCCGAGTTGTATTGCGTGAAGTGCTCGAGGCAAAATAGCGGATATAGTAAAATTTGAGAATAGAATAATGCGAGCAAATTTCGTAACGATGAGAGAAAGAATTATAATATCTATGCGTGCGAACAGTAAAGATGATGTGAGCAAGGAAATTTTGTTAGACACGAGCTTGCTGGGACAGTTTCGTTTCTGATTGTCTACTGCGCGGATCGGTTTTGTGCTGTAGTGTCTTATTATGATTTTTTTAATAAATTATTTGCAATGTCATTCAAAAGTGCGGCTTATACATACATGTGTGTACGTTAATACAATTTTTTTTTAGTGGATAACCAAAATTATAGTGCCGGTCATCAGCCAGAATTAAATTAATTCCATTTTTGTGAAAAAGTAAAAAACCCTGAAGAGAATGAGAAAAAACGAAATAATACAAAAAACGGGATAGAGAGTGGACAAAATAAGTGGCGTGCGTGAATAACAAGTTGCAGTTAGTGTGAGCGAGATGAGAAATACATACATGAATACGCTTTTACAGCTAAGTACGTGATTCCGTTGGGTGAGTTCAGTTAGCTTGAGTTTTTATTAGCAAAGTGTGAGAGGAGAGAGTGTTTGTTGCTTGCTTATGATATTTTACATAGGTAAATTATCTGCTTAGGGTTGCCAGGTGCTTAACTAAGAATAATAATAAAAATAAAATTAATTCATTCAATTATTATTAATTATAATTTTTATTACAATTACATTTCAATTTTTTATTAAATTTAATTTTATATAACTGGATAAATGTAAACCATTTTTATTATCTTTACGCAGCCATCTTACAGTCAACAAATATTTTTGATACCAAAATGCATACGCATTACACTCCCGCTGGCCATGGCCAAATTGAACTATTTTGCCCTTTGATGGTAACGAGCTTTGCACAAAAATCACTAAGCAAATAAATTTGATGTAATTAAAATCAAATATCTTGTGACTTGCCTCAATTTCCAATTCACACATGCACAATGCAAGCTGGAACAATGCAGCTACAAACTTGGCTAAAATGTTGGCAAATATGCCGCATCGGGCATCGTGCAACGGGTTGCCTCAAGGATGAAACCTTTGCAGCAGTTGCAATTTTAGCTGTAAGCCCACACAGACACCCACACACACACACACACACACACATATGCAGAGAGAGTATTTGTAAGGATCTATTGTGTTTAATTGTAAATATTTTCACACACACCTGACGCACTGCACACACAAACAAACAAATATAGACACGGTGCGAGAGGCGACTACCTAAATTACATTGATTTAATACTCTCTAAAACTATGTGGCTAAAAGTTGAGACATAATACAGGCTATTATTAATATTGGGGATATTAGTTTTATATTATGTTAGCAAAAAAATTAAATTTATATAAAAATTTAGATTTCTTACAGTTTAAATATATTAACTTGTTTGCAGTGTATTCAATAGTCGCTCTTGCTCCGACTAGATTAGTCTTGTTTTTGCCTCAAGGTGTTAGAATTACACAAATTGCAATTTATTTGTTTTGCAAACCAAAATCCAAAGCTAAAATTGAAACAATCCCCGTGCCCCCCGAACTGCCACTAATTTTGCACCTCTCACAGACTGATTAATATGTCTTCTGTTATGGATGTGTGTGTGTGTCTGTGTGTGTGTGTGTAGCTGTGTTTGCATTCAACTGACAGTGAGCACGGAGTGTGGGAGAGTTGCTACTGATATCCATGACCTAGACAAATATTGTGCGTTTGCAAGCACTTTGTCATCTGAGAAGCTGTTGTGTCCTGTCCGAGATCATCTGACTGGGATTGAGTGTGTGTGTGTGTGTGTGTGTGGAGCAAAGGACACATTTGTTATTTTGAAATATTTTGTTTGATTTTGGCCAAGAGAAGACTTTTGCTATTGGCCAAGCGCAAGGCATTTGAGGTTTTCATTTGGCTAAAAGCTCTACACACATACACTCACACTCACACGCACATCAATCGCATACATAACTTTCAACTGGACTAATTGTTGGCCAAAAAATCCATTTCAGTTGCTACTGCAATTGGTTTAACCTGGCGTATGAGTGATTTAATATTGAATTATGACTTTTGATTTGTTTTTTCCCCCTTTTTGGCTTGGCTTGGCTTCGCTTCGCTTCGCCTTTCCGTTACACTTTTTGCACAATCCGCAAAATAGATTTATGTACGCCGGCGATTGACAACCAGACTAATCCAATATGCCAAGCTCTTTTGCTGCCATTACGGGATTTTTTTTTCCTCTGCCACGCCCCAAACTCAACTGCCAGCCTGTCGCCTACCGCCTGCCGCCTGCCTCCTTTAGCTGGTTCGACAAGCAACTGCCATGTCCGAACATGGCAAAGTAACTGTAAACCAGTTTGCTTAGCGGGGTTTCCTTTAGCACTTCTTCTTCTTCTTCTTGCTCCATTTCTCTTTTGACGGCACATTGCCAAGAAAAATCAAAGCGTTGGCCAGCTCCACTTTTTGGGTGGTCCGCGGCGCACAAATTAGTGTTAAGCGTGTGAACGAAATGCAAATATTACACAGCTCATTAAACTCGAATTGGATTCTAACGTTTTGGCAAAGTTTCGCAAACGAGTTGGCTAAAAATAGGCAAAGAACTGTAAATAGGGCAGTCGAAACAGAGCAGGAATAGCAGAAGAGGACGAATAAAAAAGGTTCAAGCTAAAGGAATTACTTAGATAGAAAATGTATGAATTTCGAAGTTTCTTAATAATTATTGAAGAAATTAATATTTTGTTATTTAAAATTAAAATATTTATTTTAATTTAGTCTAATTTAATTTAGTTTAGTTTAATTTAGTCTATTATTATTGCCTAGCAGATAACACGGATACAAGATGTGTTTTAATTCACAAATATGTATATATATATATATATATATATATATATATATATATATATATTTGTATGTATATATACTAAAAATAAAAATTAAAAATTTCATAAATAATATTAAAATATAATATTTAATAATATTAAAAAAAAAAAAATTAAAAATATCAAAAAAATTTGTCTAAAACTAAAATTATTCTGATTCAAAATTATTTAAATTCACAATTATTCTTTTAAACAATTTTAATTTCTTTCGTACTCAGTTCATAAAACGAGTAACTTAAACTTTATATTATTATAATAAATCACTCAAATATATATATATATATATATATATATATATATATATATATATATATATATATATATATATATATATATATATATATTTTTTTTTTTTTTTATTTATTTTCTCTTTTTTTACGCTTTTAAATATACATTTACCTTCAATATAATAACTTTCTATTTATTTTAAAATTGCAAGATATAAAGTTTTATAAAATTTAATTAATAAAATAATTTAATTTCGTTTTTTTTAAAGCTAAGCTTCAAAAATATTATTTTAAAAATCTCTTTAATTGCATTAATATTACCACTGCTAAGCGTATCTCTATCACTCTTAAATTTACTTTGTCTAGCTTTTTTTTTAAATTGAAGCTATTTAGCTAATCTGTATTTGATTTACTCTTTAAAATGGAAACTCGCAAACATTTCGCATCTCTCGGCAGATCGGCTGCCCCCAGAAATAATTGCAAATCGACTGTCAAAACAATTTGGCAATTTGAAATTCTGTCTGTTTGCCTGCAGCTCGCTGCGCTTCATTGGGGGTGCTCCATGTTGCTTACCCAATTTGTAACGCTCTCCGCTCGACTTCAATGTTAATTTACGTTTAATGAATTTTAATTGGTTCACAAACATTAACAACAAACGCTCACGTACGCCACAAAATGCGACCGCCCAAAAATGACCCAAGTAAAATTGACAAATGACATTCCGTCGGCTAAACCCCAGCCTCAAGCCCCAGCCAAAAAAAAAAAAGAGTCCTTTGTGGTGCTTTGCACAAAATTTAAGCTAAAACACATTTTTTTTTTTTTTTGAGCATTTCATTGGACTTTTGACAGAGGACACGAGGGCTGGCTGCGCCACGCGCTTTACTCATGCTGTTTACTAATCAAAAATGGCAAACACGTTTTATATTGGCAACACAAAAGTCATTTATTCAATTTGCAAACCAGTTTTACGTTGCGTAATCTAATCAAAAAGGTTGTCGGGAGCGATGTCGACGACTCGCTTTTAGGACTCCAAATATATATATATATATATATATATATATATATATGCATAGACAGAGGGACTGCGAGACTGGAGTTGTATAAGAACCTAGCTGGCCAACTGCCAAAAATATGCAGTTACAAAGCTAAACAAAAACAAAGTCAACAAAAAAAAAAAAAAGGTATAAAAAAGGAATTTTTAGGTTTTAGTTAAAACTAAAAATAACAAACGAACAGACGAAATTTATGTGTGGATGTTATTAAAAATTGTTATGTGAGCGAAATATAGTAAGCTGCATGAGTTTAATTTAGTATGGGGCTTCAAGAAATTTGTGTGTTCATTAGAAGAGCTCAGATTAATTAGAGATGGAGTATTTGAGACTCCGAGAGCTGAGAGAAATTTTTTATTAAACATGAACATTATGGAAATAGAGGTTGAAATTTTAGGAAAACAAAAATCAGCAGGAGATAGCGAAGTCATCGAAAGAATCTCCTAAAAATTACTATATATATAAATATATTCAATATATATATTTCTGATACGTATACTGATTATAATCATTAATAATTATTATTAATGATTATGAATGAATTAATATAAAAAAAAAAATGTTTATGGAAGTGAAAAATCGCATAGAAAAATATAAATTAGTATGAAATATATGAGACATCAGTCGAATATATTAAGGTCTGAATGGCCGGTTGCTTATAGAAATATTATTTAGTATTTAGACTTGCAATAAATGCGAAGACTAACAAAGAATTCCCCTAAAAATTGGTATATATATTAATATTATTAAACTAAAAAAAAAATTAATACAATAATAATTTTTATTATAATATAATATTTATACATATAATAATAATAGTCATATAATAATACATTTTTATTGAAATAAAAATTATATATAAGATCTTAAATACTCACAAAAATATTAGAAAATCTATATATTAAGTTCTAGCTGGGTATAAGCTTAAAAAAATATTTAAATTGTATTCCGACATGAATGACAATTTTTGCATGCATATTAATATATTATACATATATTTTTCACTAAGCATATATAAACCATATTATATATAATCGATAAATAAACCTTTAGTCAAAATGTTTTTATGAAAATCATATTAAAACTCAAATATAAAAATAAATAAAACACATTAGACAAATCAATCGAGGTCTGAATGTGTATATGCTTATAGAAACATTTAATTAGTATTCAGGCTTAAATCACATGCTAGCTGATTAGAAAACCTCAGAGGCAAAATGACCTTAGCCAAACAGTGGAGTGCATCAGACATATAGAGTCAGACGGCAGTTGGAAGGGAGCGCTCAGTGCAGAAGCAGACAGACGCTAACGATTAGCGATTGTGAACATGAAAAACAGATATGCAAACGCGGCAAACAGCCGCACTGCTGTGGCCATGTTGCAGTGCAGCTGGTGGTGTGAGGGGCGAACGGAATGTGGGGGCGTTACGGAAAACCAATAAAGTGCTTAAATTTGCGCCTGTACATTTTAATGGGCAAATGAAACAATTTCGAGGCACACAGACGAGGCGACGGAGCCAAACAACGGTCAGCTCTATGCTCTATGCCATGCACCTCTCCAGGCGCTCCCACTCGCCCCCACTCGCTCTCACTCTTCATATGCAGATTAAGCGCGCATTTAACAATTTACGCTGCATACATTTAGGCGCCGCCATGCAACGCCCCATAAAAAGCTTGAACAAAACTTTCGTTGTTGCCTGTCAACGTTGTTGTTGTTGCTGCCGTAATACCCTATAGGCATACAACAACTGTTGCCGGGTCGATTTGCTTGCTGTTGTCAAGTCATAAATCAATGCGGATTTTATAGCAAGTAAAAAGAGCAAGAATTGAGGCTAGTTTAGCTCTTGTTCAACTACAGGGTATCTGCCAGTCTTACACTCTTACTTTCCATGTCTGTCTCGCTGATTGTTCTTGCTGTTGTTGCATCAATAAATTAAATGCAGATTTTCATTTTGGCGCTCTGCACACGCGATGAGCCCAATACGCGATGCCTCAGTAGTTGGCCGGACCCCAATCCGGTTGCAGAGCCGCTCGCCAGAGTCCGCGGCACGGCTCGTCTGTCACTCTCGATTGGCAGTTGGCTGGAGCAGAGCTGAAACAGTTGCCACAGTTGGCAGCTAGGCGTGGCATGCAAATTGTTGCATGCAGTTAATTATTTTGCACAGGTTGCGAGCAGCGCCCATCGTTAACCGCCGATTGCCGCACAGCCTTGGCTCGTTTCTTTTTTGTGGCCCTTGTTTTGCTTCAACGGCAGCGGTAGCGGTAGCTTCTTTTCCGACTAACTAATTGAAATATAACATGCCTCCGGCACTCCTACCCAGTTCACACGGCCACTCTGCGGGCCCATTGCTTAATTAAATGAGGTAAAAATGGCCCGCAGATGCGACTTCGTTGCGTAAAATTGCATGTGAAATTTCATTTTCATTTTCCAACTTAAAATGAGCCAAGCACTTGGAGGGCTCTTCATGAACTTCACAATGAAAAATAGAAGTAGTTCGTATATTTCAAAATAAGTTAGAGCTCAAATTCTCAAAGTGACTGATTAGGTAGTTTGGCTCAAAGAAGCAGGCCAAGAGTAGTAGCTGAAGCCGGATGAAGTTAAGTTAAATTTGACTTCTGAGTAGTGTGGCAAATTCGAAAGTTTCCAACTTAAAAAATGTTTCCATTTTGCGTGGGAAGCTAAATTGAATGTTGCGGGTGGCAGAGTTAAGGATGACATATATATTATATAAAAAGTGATTTAAAATGTATTAAAAATAAATTTTATAATTGGAGAAATACTAAATATAAATAAAATATATATTTTTTAATTAACTTTTATTGATAATTAATTAAAAAAAAATTATTTTAACGTTTTTAAAAATTAAATTTAAATACAAATTACATTTATAATAATTTTGAAGTAAAATTAATAATATAAAAATATAAAAAATAAATCTAGCTTGTAAAAATAATAATATTTTCCTAAAATTAATTTAATTTTTTATTTATTAAATATCTGATAATTTTATACTCTATAAAGTCGAGTATTGCTTTAAGTAATAAAAAAAATATATATATGTTAATTATAGAAATATGATTATTGTGAGCTAAAAAATATTTATCTTTTTTTAAATCTTTATATATATATATAATTATTTATATAATTGATGTATAATTATTATATTTATGTATTTATTTATATTTATTATATTTATAATTAATTAAATATATATTTATTATCGGAAAAAAAGCAAATTTAAAATAAGGGAAATTTAGAGTTTATACTTATACAAATACTTAAAAATTTGTTATTGCTCACATTTGTTGCATTACTCACATTCCACTTAATTTTTTTACCCCAAGTTATATATTTAACACAAATTTTCTTAAAAAAATGTTTTGTTCTAGGAATATACATTTATTTATTTTTTTTTTTTTATTTATTTACATAAAAATCAAAACATTTCCATTAAAATATTTTTTGTTTAATAATTTATGGATAAAGAGCAAACATTAAATATATTGCGGAAAGGCAAATTATAACAAATAAGAAAAAAAAATATTGGAAGTAGAAAGAGTCAAAAGTTAGTCGTCAACTCGTTAAATAGAGTAATATCCATGAGCTACTTTTATTCGCTGAAGTTCTGCAAATTTCTGACAGCTTCCAATTGACTTGTCAGCCAAAAAGAGCTGTGTTTTTTTTTTAACAAAAGAGGTAAAGAGCGAACATGGAAAATAAAAAGAATCGCACTTTGAATGCGCATCAGATTTCACTGGCAATTAGAAACCTCAAACAAGAGGAAAAGCCAAAATCGAAGCGAGGCGAGCGAAAGTCGAGTCGAAAGGTGCGAATTGTGTTTTTGGCCAGTTTTCACGCTATGAACATGTCTTGCCCAAATGTAAGGGAAACGGACAAAGGCGGAGGCGGGGAAAGTAACCAAAAACCAAATGGAAAAGCTAGATGCAGCAGAACGCTGGCTAACCAAATCCAATTGGCCAGCATTCGTATGCGATTTCCAAAAACCAAAAATGGGTTCGAAAAGTTGCCAATTCAAAAGCGCAAGTGTGTGTGTGTGTGTTGAGGTGGGGCTACCCTGCCCTGTACTGGCTGGTGCCGTTACGTGTGATAAATAGGGTTTTGCTAGTCGAGCACTGTGCTCTTTGCATAGAAGCCGTTGCACACTTTGCGCTACTTCTCGTGTCAGCTTCTTGGCCGCTCGTATCATCGTTTTACCTGCCAGCCATTTGAGCTGTACAACGATTTTCTTTTAGTTCTCTGTGTTTTCTCTGTTTGTCTGTCTGTTGTGCCCACATTTTTTTTGACTTCACTTTAACTCTCTTTGTGGCCGTAGCTGGCATATCTCTCTCCCCACTCTCGCACTCTCACTGAGATGCAAGCTGATCCAGCAGAGCAGGTATGCTCTTTATTAAGAAGATTTTAGATTTAGAGATTTATTTATACATAGATTTTTTATGTGAAAAATATAATTTAATATGTAATAATAAAATAAAAAAATATATTTAATATTATATTACTACAATATATATATATATTTCATGCCTCTTATGTTTGGCTATTGACTAACTTAGCACAGTCTAACTTTCTCATTTCTCAGCCTAAGTTCAATCAGCTGAATAAATGTAATTAAATCGTCTCTTTGACTTCTTATATTTTTTTTCACAGGGTATCTCATTTGCGACTATCTTCATAATGCTACTTCTCTTGTTTTTTTTTTTTCTGGAAAGGTTTTAGTAAAAATTTGCATTTTGCTTGATTTACACAAAGATTTGCGGCTATTGCAACGAAACGTTGCAAGCAACGTTGATGTGTGTATCAATTTACCAAAGACTATGCCAGCGATCCGATTGCATATTCGGTACGAATCGATGCGATTCGATTTGGCTTGGCTTCGCATTGGCACTGGGCTGGAATGGGGCTGGGAAACGTTGCAGATTGTAATGTTTGTCAGGGCAAACATTTTGCTATTGCCTGACCGCACAGATAAGTCAATTGCCATCCCATCTGATTGCGGCTCAATTCAGATATGTGTGTGCTGGGGCCCAGGCAGTTGTGTGTGTGTGTGTGTGTGAGTAGGTGAGGCAGGTGTGTGTTTGTGAGTAGATGAGAAAAGTGTGTGTGAGTTAGTTTGATTTTTTTCACATTCTCTAAACGTGAAAAGCAGAGCAAGTGAAGCATGTGAAGAGTGTAATTTGAAAGCGACTGTGTGTGTGTGTGTGTGTATGTGTGTTAGTGATTTTGTTGAGTAATTATTTTGTGTATTTTAAAAAAAATAAGACTAGACTTATCTAAATATATTTTTTATATATACAAAGAAATTAAAAAAATGTTAAGGCTCTAAAATTGTATATGAAATATATAATATAATATATAAGAATATTTAATATAAAAATTATACAATCATTTCTTACTGTAACTGACTTACTTTTTAAGAGTTGAAAAAGTATTTTCCTTTTATTTATGCATTGAATTGCTTAAATTCTTCTGCTTTTTATCACACGTTCGCATTATCGTCTGTGCCCAAAACTCATTTGCATCTCATACCTTTCTTGCCGCAACATATCATACTTTGTTGTTTTAATTTCTTTGAGCGCTCTCTTAACGACTTTGCACAAAAGTCATAACCTGCATGCAAACACACACACACAGAGACAGACACACAAACAAACAAAAAGACGCCAAATTCTGCTTAAGTGCAAACAATTAAAAAACAAACAGCTCAATGCCAACACACACACACACACATCTGTATATATATGTATATATATATATATATATATATATATATGTATCACACACACACTTTTATAGCGGGGCGTGGGAACATTTGCAACATCACCGAAAAGTTTTTGACAGCTCAAAAGTCACGGCGACATCTGAAGCGCAGTTTTCTTTGCTTTTCTCACTTTTGTCATGTTCGCATTCTTTTATTTCTTCTTTCTTTTGTGATACCCTCGACAAAAGTGCAAATGAGCTGTTGGGTTTCAGAAATGAAAAACAGTGTATTTGCTAGAAGCCAGTGGAGAAGTGAAAGTTGAGCTGTATCAATCATTAATTATTGGTTTAAACAGGGGAGGGTGAAAGAGAGAGAGAGACAGAAAAGATAGAATGAGAGCAATAGAAATATAGAAAGAGTAGAAGAAAAAGAAAGAAGAAGGAAAAGAGATATGTATAGAGAGAGAGAAAAAGAGATAAAAAACAATATAAGGTGGCAGAGAGAGAAAGAGATAAAAAGCAAGATAGAGTGGAAGAAAGAGAAAAATAGAAAAAACAGGATAGAGAGAGAGAAAAAAGATTAAAAGCGAGAGACAGAAAAATGGAGAAAAAGCTATAGAGAGTGAGAAGATGGGAAGGAGAGAAAAATCAAGAGAGATAAGGAGATAGATAGAGAGATAAGGAGATAGATAGAGAGATAAGGAGATAGATAGAGAGATAATAATATTAACAGAGCTGTAAATACAACTGATTCGATCAAATGTGACTCCTGTTGATCGTATATTAATTACTATTGTGATCAAATTTACTGCGCACTAAATTTATGAAATACCAGCTAAAGGTAAGAAAAAATAAAATTGCCCCTAAAATTAATAAAATGCCAGCTAAATTTAAAAATTTATAAATCATGAGCATTCCCTGAATATATAGGTGGGTAAACTGTAGATGCTGTAACAGCTCCGTTCATTTTGTCCGCAATAAAAGTGATAAGGCTGCAGATAGTAACCAAAATCTTATATTATATTATGTGTACGACTTAATGTGATATCAACTCAACTAAGTGCTACTAAAGCATGTCGAACATGTGTGATTAAGGGTATTCATAAGCGTATTAAGGGTATTCAGAGTTCTCTATAATTATGCCTGGCTCTTGGCAGGCATTGCCCTGGGTTGTGCTTACGCTTGATTATTTACAAGCCAGTCCGCAGCGAGCTGTGCCACCTGTGCTGCCATTTGCCGCGCGCAGTTGCTTTTTGCAGCTTCTCAAGTCATTTGGGTTGCCAAAAATATGCTTTGCATTTAAATGGCATTTTCTTTTTAACCTTTTCTTTTTGTAGCGCTACTTTTCTGCATATTTTAGACGACTTGCCGGTGTGTGGGTGTGTGTAAAGGCATGTCTCTGTCTCGTGCTTGTCATCTGCGTTGGCATGTCATTCAATCTCAATCATTTCTACAGCTTTAGCGTCAACATTCCAGGTAATAAAATGCCAGACAATCTGCGCGTGCCGCAATTTTGATTTTCAGCCCCAACACGAAAGGGCGCTGCGTTGCTCTGAAGCCTTGGCTAATCTTTCGACGACCAGCAGACCGCACATTAGCTAGAGAGGCAGAGGGAGAGGCAGAGTGGGAGAGAGTGGGGCTGGCGCTCGACCCGGGGCTGGCTGCAGCAGCACAAATATTTTCAACCTGGCCTCGTGCATTGATGATGATAACGCGGGCCGTGGCTCATTGCTGTTGCTGTTGTTGCTATTGTTATTGTTGTTACCGCAGGTTGGCCGTTGTCCACGTTGCATATTCACGCCGCATTAGCCGCTGACCAGGCACAGCTTAGTGGGCGGCGGGCGCCCGTCGAGTGGGTGGCCAAATGGTAATAGGGACAGGTGGTGCAGCAGCTGACAAAAACCAAAATGCGTTGCATTGCATTGCATTGCGTATACGCCGCGTTGTTTGTTAGCTGGCATCGGTTGATGCTTTTGACACGAACTGCTGAGCTCTCAGCCAGCAGATGCAGATGCAAAACGTCTCCCTATCTGCCGACCCACAATCCCCCTTTGCAGTTGTTGCCATCGGCTTGGGCCTCGGTTTTTGTGGCTTGTGCGCTGTCGCGTTAAACGTATGCTAATCTGATTATTTCTCTTCTTTCTTTTTTAGCTGGCCCATGAGAGTGACAATGGTAATAGTGAAAGAGATAATAGAATAGAATAGCAGAACTATGAGCGTTTAATAATGTCAGCTACGCATACCTCAAACAGCTCAGGGTTCCAAAAGTATAAGAGTATATCCAGATTTTAAGTCAGTAAATTTATATACTTATATTTTAATATATTTATATTTAGATTTAAATTCAGTATTATATATTGTTTTATATTTATTTTTCTAGATTTTTTATTTATATTCAGTTTTTATTTAATATTTCGATTTATATATTTAATTATAGATTATTTATTTATATATCAATTTTTAATTTTTTGTATGTATATATTTATAAATTTTTTATTTATATATAGATTTTAAGTCAGCATTTGGATTTAAAAATTTATTCATAGATTTATGTATTGATTATAATTAATTATTTTGATTTATATCTATTAATAATCTATATTTATTTATAATTATTATATATTATATTTTAAGTTTTGATATACATAGATTTTGATTCCGTATTTTAATTTATATATTTATTTATAGATTTTTTATTTATATGCAAATTTTGATTTATATTTAATCCAATTTTAAGTGACATATTTTCTTATATGTATATGATAATATAAATTTACAATAATTGAAAATATAAATGTATATATAATCCGATCGTCAAGATTTGTAATAAATCTTTTAGATGCTCACTTAATTTAATTTAATATGAAATATATATTTAAAATATGATTAAATTCCTTTGAAACCCACGCAAAATATAATGTAAGCAAGCGACTTCAGATATTATAATAATTTATAATTAATAATAATTATAAAAATAATAGAACATCAATTTGAAAAAACTGTTGAACATGGCTTATCAATTAAGACTAGAGACGTCTCTGGGCAACTCGAAAGTAAATTACAAGACAAGGAGCTTGAATTTTTGTAACCATTTGGCCATAAATTTTATGCACTTCATAAAATAAGGAAACGCTCTTCATTTTCACCTGCCATTCATGCACGTGCTCTTCAGACACCCAACGAGTGGCCCACCCATGCGGCGTGCACTGAAAATGATATCTTTTATTAGCACAATGAAGTCATAAACATTTCAACAGTTAACCCCGGCAAAGTCAACAAGTCAGCAACAAAGATGAAATCAACAGTCGCTCCACATTATGCCAGGCAACACTTTAGCTTCTCACACACACACTGCGATAAGCGATCAAAAAACTACATTTACATGCAACGCTGCGAGTCGCTAGCGCAAACGGAAGCGGAAGCGGAAGTGCAGCAGCGCTGAAATAATATCAAAAATGGCTGCCGGGGGCGTCGGCAAAAAGTTGGTCACAAATCATCTTAGAGCAGTGGCTGCTGGGGGCGTGCGAACTGTAGACGTGATGCGGAGATGGCGATGATGGCGACGACGACTGTGCCAGTGTTGTAAAATGCTAACGAGCCCAAGCGAAATGACAACCTTTGTTGTCCCCAACGTCCGCACGCCGCTTTGACTAACTTTTCAGCCCAGTTTCGCTACTCCCACTCCCACTTCTTCTTCTTCGCTGATGCTGCTGCTGTTTTGTGGCCTGCAACTAATTTAGCTGCATTCGCCAAAGGCAGCATCTTCATTTGCCTGCGCTTAGCTCAACAGTTCCCACAAACGCATTCGCCTGAAAGTTTGATTATTGCATTTAATTATTTATTAACTTAAGGTTTTGATTCAAAGTGTGGTGGGCTGTTTGATAAGAATGATTGAATAATTTTTGAATAAATGTAAATCATATATATTATAATAAATAATAATAATAATAATAATAATAATAATACATTATTAATAATAAAATAAAATAGAAAATAAAAAAAATAAAATATTAATTAATAAATTAAAGCTTGAATTATTTAAATTTATTTTTAATATATAAAAATATGGTTCCTTAAACTATAATCATTTTTTTGAGTTAATTAATTTTTCATAAAACTATATATATATATATATATATATATATATATATATATATATATATATATATATATATATATATATATATATATATATATATATATATATATATTTTTTTTTTTTTTTTATTTATAAATTAATTTGATTAAAAAAAAACTCTGGCAACATCATAGTTGATTAACAACATAGTTGATTAACACTGTTGAAAATTAACCTCATAAAATATAAATGTAAAAAAAAAATAATATTTTAATAAAATGTAAATTATTTTTTGAAAAAAAAAAAAAAAAATATTTTCAGATATTCAACATGATATTTTTATTATATATATATATATATATATATATATATATATTTTTTTTTTTTTTTTTTACTTTATATATATTTTTATTAATTTAGTTTAATTGTATACTTATTTTTTTTATAGTTGCATTTAAATTGAAATTCTGGTTGTAATTTCTTTTATTTTCTTTTATTTATTTATTTATTTTTGAAACCGTTTGACTTTTTAAATGTATATTTAATTTGTTATCAATTTAAATTATATACTTTTGGTGATTTACAAGCGAAACCCTCTGCTGGCACAGCTGATTAACTCGCAGCACAATTGTAGTATTATTCTGCTTCGCTCTTTATACCCTGAATCCATTGAAAATGGAAATTTCAGGGTATAATGTTTTTGTGCAAATGTATGTAACAGGCAGAAGGAGGCGTGCCACACCCCATAAAGTATATATATTCTTGATCAGCTCGATGAGCTGAGTTGAACTAGCCCTGTCCGTCTGTCCGTCCGTCCGTCCGTCCGTCCGTCCGTCCGTGTAAACACCTGGATTTCTGCAACCACAAAAGCTAGAGACTTCAAATAAAAAGCAAAATGCTCGATAATACCATACGCTGTACGAGTTTATTTTTTTTTTTCGATAACTCATCCCATTCCTTTTTTATCGATAACTATCGAAAATATCGCTTTGTTTTTGAGGTCTGGCGTGCACACCGTTAAAGATAGAATCGTGCACTAAGTTGTGGTTGATAGCTATATTGAATCCGCACATTTTGTCATTTTTGGATTTTTGATGCCACGCCCCTTTCGCCCACAATTCAATAAAAACGATAACTCACGTATATCAAATACTAGAGACTTGAAATTTGGCAAATAGGTACATTTGAATGTCATAATCATTCCCCGAAAATTTCATTAAGAACATAGGTCTAGAAAAAAAGTTATTAAACAATAAAGTTTGCATAGCACAGCCTCTTCTGCAGCCGCAAAACTGTGCAGTGAGCATATTACGTGCATGCATATGTTTGTGTGTGTGTGTGTGCTTGTGTTGGTTACTATTAATGAATAAATGAAGCTCTTAATGATTAGTATTACAGCTCAATGGATTCAGGGTATCTCTTAGTCGAGCAGTCTCGACTAGAGTTTCGTTACTTGTTTTATTTTGGGTTGGCCAGCTGCAAGTTGCACCTTTGCCTTTGCCTTTGCCTTGGCACAAGTTGCAACTATAAAATTCCAATTTTCTGTGCTTGCGCGCGACGACTTTCTTGGCAGCCAGACAACTAGACAACCAGCAGCTCTGCCACGCCCCTTTACCCCTTCGCTGTTGGTTGAAAAAACGCGCCAAGCTGCAGGCTGTTGCCGCTGCTGCCTTTTGGCTGCTGTTTCTCGTTCTCATGCTCATTCTCGTTCTCATTTTCATTTTGCGTTTTAACTTCGTCTGCGTTTTGCTCTTTGGCAACTCTTTTTCTTGTTTTATTTCATTTTATTTTTTTATTTTTTTTTTTTTTGAGTGTGTGTGGCGCAATTTTATGTATTTTTATGGTAGGTTGCAGCCGCTGCCGCTTGGCCCGGAAAACGGAAACCGAAAATTGCTACTTATTATGTTACTAACTTTGTGTTGCAGCCACGTTGCGCTGTTTCTCTATCTCACTATGTCTTTCTCTCTCTCTCTCCCCTGCCCTCTCCAGCTGTGCCCTGCCTCGTTTGGCTCGTGTGATAATGTCAGGTTTTGTTAAAATTAAATTGCATGTCTTGCTGCGTTGAAGTTAAATTATTGCCTCCAGCTTCCAGAGGTGTAGACACACCTCTCGCTCTCTCTGCCCCCCTCTCCACTGTCCTCTTCTCTCAAGGTGCAGCCGTGCAGCTTTGTGTGTGTCTCAGCGAGATCTGCAAGGCGTAAAGCGTTGCCGAAGTTGCTTGAAAGTTTTGAGCTTCAGAGACATGTCTTTGTTCCGCGTGAAACCTAAAACTGATACGACTGATCGTATTAATTTCATATTTAAGAGATTGAGGCATTGAGTGATAGCCCTGAAGGTAGACTTGCTGACAAGTTGTGCTGTTACGTAGATAGATTTTGATGGGTATATTTTCATAAAATAATAAAGTTGCCTGAAGTATCGGATTGTACAGCCTTTGGGAGGGGCTTTAATAAGCAAGAGTTTGCTGACAGCCCTGCTGCAACGTGTGTCTCAGAGTATTAAAGTGTCTGCGTTGATTAATATAGAAATATATAATAAATGCCATAATTTTATATTATGAGCCAGGTAGTACCAGTCGAGTACACTCTAGTCGAGCCAGCTTAATTAAGCAATAAACTGAACCCTTTGAGCTGATATATCTATCAATTTATAGCAAAAAATGAATTCACACACACAGGCAAATAATTGAATCTTATCGATAAAAGAGAAATAACTAAACGAAAAAAAAAGTTAGGCTTTATATTATGTAGTAGTATCAAATCTCTGGCTTTTGTGGTTTACAATAGCGATGTGCTTACACGGACGGGCAGATGGACAGGTGGACGGACGGACAGATGAACACACAGATTAAATTCAGCTCGTCTTGATAGAGAATATATAATTTAAATGGGCTCAGGGCATAAAAAGTATTCCTAACAGATATATTCGCATCTTTGTTTCATTTAATGAAGCTGCTTTTAGTTTAAATTGTTTTTTTTTTTTTGTTTTTAAATATATTTAAGCTATTTGACTTATGAATCAACTCATTTAATGTTCCAAAGTACATTGTATGTTTATCTCATCCCGCAATACTTTAATCACTCTCACTAAAAAAGTGCCATTTAAATAATTGAGTTCTTTATTGTGTCTTAAAGAACCTGCAACTCAATTCCATCCCACAAACAATGTGAATTTTTTTCAAACTCTATTTTACATATATATTTATATATATATTTATATATTTCTTTTATTTTATATATATGTATATTTATTTTTTATAAATATATATTATATACATATTTTCTGGCATTGCGGGAAGTCGGCAAAAAAATACAAAGTTTTTGTTAGCTTCACAAAGTATGCAACAGATTTTTTCTTAGCACATGCACGCCGCATGGTGCCACCAACAACAACAAAAAGAAGAAGCAGCGGAAGAAACGGCCTCGACAGGCAAACAAGCAGCGATTGCGAGTGCGAGTGCGAGTTTTTGGCATGCGGCACAATATAAGCCAGGGTATTCATTTTTTTCTTCATGCTTTGCACCGGTCGCACGCTGCGATTTTTACCGGCATTAC
Source organism: Drosophila mettleri (assembly GCA_035047625.1). Taxonomy (NCBI): domain Eukaryota; kingdom Metazoa; phylum Arthropoda; class Insecta; order Diptera; family Drosophilidae; genus Drosophila; species Drosophila mettleri. Next base: position 11,862,758 of record JAWNPI010000018.1, read on the forward strand.
GAAATATTAACAACGCAAATGCGAAAAACGCCACCGCATGTGGCATACAAGAGAAATGGTTATGGAGTTAAAAATAGCAATGGGGTAGTTGGCTGGGCGGGGGGGGCCCACTGCACTGTGCGTGAGGTTTGTAAAACGTTGCGTAACGAATTGGCACCTTAAAGCGCCATTTACATAATAACTCAAAGCGTCAACAGCCAAGCATTTGATAGAGCTGATAAGAGGGCTGCGAGAGCTCAGCTTGGAGTTGGTTAATAATCATTTATATGAAAAAGGTGGCGAAATGCTGCTAGCAACTAAAATTAAGTGAATAAGAGAAAATAAAATAATTATATTTAGGCTGAATTGAAATTTAAGTAACATGTAATTATGTTAAAATAAAATTTCATTAAAAAAAAATAAATTTAGCAAATTCCAATGCAAATTAAGAAAATTCTAAAAGAAATTTATTTAAGCTGGATTGGATTTGATGATCTCTCTAATTTTATTAATATCATTTAGATAATATTGGAACAGCTCTAAAAACTGATAATAAATAAAAGAAATACATATCAATCCAATTTAAGTTCACTGAATTTTAAAGACCAATAAAAAGGTTAAAAAAATATAAAAAAAAAAGGAAAAATGTAAGTAAATGCAAATATATAATTATAATTATTGTATTTTATGTGATTCTGAGTGAGTCTAAAATATCAGACTCCAGCTTTTTTTCAAGTGCCTTGATTATTGCCTTGGTATTTGAAATATGGAGCTTATGCACTAGGAAAACGTGAATTAATAATAAATATATATTTTTTTAATTCATATTTTTTTTTTTTTGCAATGCAGCTCTGTTATTAATAATAAATATATATATTCTTTTTTAAAATAAATTTTTTTTTTTTTTTGAAAACTGTTAAATTACGTAATAATTTTAAATCATGTTGCATAAAAAATATTTATTCATTCTGAAACTGTTTAAATGCTTTAAGTTCCATAATTAAATGAAGACGACTCCTAATTGTCAAATATATTTATACAATTTTAAACTCAAAGGTTAAAAAAAAATGTATAAAAATATTTTAAAATTGAGCAATTTAATTACATTCCAAAAAAGTATTCCACCAGATTAAAAGTAAGGTTAAAAATATTTAAAATACTCACATATATATATATATATTTTTTTTTTTTATTTTAAAATAAATATTTCTTGCTTTACACAATACTTTTCGCTTCACTATCTCCTGCTTAATATTTCACTATACACTTTCAATTGCAATTCCCTGGCAATCGCTTCTTAAGCCTAATGCGTACTACCAAAATCCTTTCGATTGAATTGCAAGTTCGATATTACGTATAATGTATCTACGGGAAATAAGTGCAATAAAATGAAAACAAGCAAGTGACATTAGATGGCAATCAGACACGTTTGAAAAGCCATAAAAGTGGAAATATGTTGCCAAACTTCAGGGGACAACCACAGGCGAAACACACACACACACACACACACATACACATACACACACACAGAGAGAGAGAGACACATGTGCACTTATTATTTACCAAACACGTCCTAGAGAGAGAACAACACGTACTCAATTTAGAGCTAGACAAGAGCAGAGTTCAAGGGGAAGTTTTGGCAATGCAGCTGCAAGAAGTTTAAGGAATTGGGCCACATACGTTTTGGCAGGGAGAGAGAGACAGAGGGAGAGAGAAGATATCGGGAGTTACACAATAAATTAAACGCAAATCAAACAACAACAAGAAGCATAAAGTAAATTTTACAATTCGAAATTTGCCAGCAACACGAGCACAAAAAAAAAAAAAAAAGGACAGGAAAAGTTTTGCGACATCTCCTTGACAACATATTGAACATATTTTGTGTGTTGACTTTTCAAAATATTTGTCTCGATTATTTGAGGCCTGCTAAGGTCATGCGACACTCGCACATGTCGCACACACGACGGACGGCAAAACTAACCCAAGTCAAAGCACACGTCACATACTTGTCTTCAATTCCTTTCTGCTCTGTCTACTTTCTTTGCTTTCTCTTCTGTATTTTTTTTTTTTTTTTTTTTTTTTTTTGGCTTCCGCATACGTGCAAAACATTTGCCGGCCAAGATTTATTATTGTGCCACGTGTTGTTGCAAGCTGCAACAGCAGCCGCTGGCACAAATTGTTAGGCAAATCTATAGATTGGGGCAAGGTCAGGGAATTGGAGCGCTGCACGTGTGCCGAGCCACAAGATAAGTAAATGCCAAGTCAAGTTTTGGGGCTATTAAAAAGGGAAGAACAAGAATTTCAGCCAAAACTGACTTGAATGAGGTCAACAAGGTTGTCTCGAAATATTTTTATGTCTAATGAAAGTCAAGTCAAGGCATATTACATGCATATATATATATATATATATATATATATATATATATATATATATATATATATTGCTCGTCTTGGGTTAGACACACCCATTTTTTTTTTAAGTAATTTATTTTATTTAGTATTAGGAAAGTATTAGTTGCGTAAAATATGGTTTATGTCTTTATATTATATATCTATTTTTTATTTATTTTTATTTTTTCTATATATACTATATATATTTTTATTTTTATGTATATATTATTTATATTTATATTTTTTATAATATTTATATATATATATTTATTTAAGACGCTGACAGCTTTTATAGAATTATTGGAAAGTTCTTGTCCAATTTCACAGCTTTGTAGTACTTAGGCACAAAGCGAAAGTGTGAGACAATCATAATTGCTGCTGAACGTCTTTCCGACTGTTGCTGCGTAAGAGCGAGATGGCAATGAATGGGCAAGTGAGTGAGCATATGGAAGAGACTAGATGAAGTTGAACAGAATTGAGAGTTTCCATTGAATAAGAAGTAGAAAAGAATATGTATATATATCAAAATTGCTCTGTATATATAGATATATATATATATATATGATCTATCAGCACTATGATCAGCTGATTTCCTGAAAATCTTTAAACCTTCACTTTCTACTTTCTCAAGCTCAATACGTATTTTGAATACTAAAACTTGTTGTTACATATCAATCCAATTTAAGTTCACTAAATTTTAAGGCCTAATAAAAAGGTTAAAAAATATTAAAAAAAAAAGGAAAAATGTAAGTAAATGCAAATATATAATTATTGTATTTTATGTGATTCTGAGTGAGTCTAAAATATCAGACTCCAGCTTTTTTTCAAGTGCCTTGACCTCATTGGTATTTGAAATATGGAACTTAAGCACTAGGAAAACGTGAATTAATAATAAATATATATATTTTTAATTCATATTTTTTTTTTTTTTTGCAATGTAGCTCTGTTATTAATAATAAATATATATATTCTTTTTTAAAATAAATTTTTTTTTTTTTTGAAAACTGTTAAATTACGTAATAATTTTAAATCATGTTGCATAAAAAATTTTTATTCATTCTGAAACTGTTTAAATGCTTGTTGGGAATCATAAAAAGATTGTATGTGGGATTGAGGTAAATTTTCTTTACTTTTAAGCAACATGCGCTCTGCTTTTAGTTTCTCACTTTTTTATTTGATTTTTGCTAGATCATATATATATATATATATATATATATATATAGATCATAAATATATATCATCTACCAGCACTATCTATGATCAGCTGATTTCCCTGAAAATCTTTAAACCTTCACTTTCTACTTTCTCAAGCTTAATACGTATTTTGAACACTTGAACTTGTTGGGAATCATAAAAAGATTGTATGTGGGATTGAGGTAAATTTTCTTTACTTTTAAGCAACATGCGCTCTGCTTTTAGTTTCTCACTTTTTTATTTGGTTTTTGCTACACTCATTGCATGGAGACTTCGAATTTGGAACAGTTAATTTAGATTGATATCGAACTAGTCAGGGATATATATAAAAATGGAAAATATTAATGCATTCACACTTAGAAGGCATCATTGCCGGTGAGCGCATCGGCGGATGGGTAATGAGAGCGCAGCAGCATGCAGCGATCTCTGTCCACAAAGAGCGTGCGGCGCTTCAACATGATCTCGCGCTCGAGGGCGCTGCGTACGCCGACGAGCGCTTCTTTGGTCTCCTCGGCCGAGGTGAGCTCGTGCAGCATGGCTGTGACGCTGCTCTGTATGGTGTGCACCTCGTCGATGAGACGCTGCTGGGCGACGTCGCGGCAACTCTCGACGTTCGGCCGGAAGCCGCGATTGTGCATGCGCGTCTGAGCGACTTTCATGGCCGCATCGAAGCTGCGAATGCGTCCATGCAGCTGATCGATGCGCGTCTCGGTGTCCGCCAAATCCTGCAGCACGCGATGCAGATCGTTCTCGAAGCGTTTCACCGCCTCCTGGGTGCAATTGATGCGCGACGTCAGCGATTTCTCCACAACATCCGCCTGGGTGCGTATGTCCCGGGCGCCATTCAGCAAAATGGCGTTGAGTGTGCTGCGCAGATCGGCGGATCTTTGGCGGCACTTTTCGCACTCGTTCAAGGTCTCCAGACTGAAGTGCTCCCAGTACTGTTCCGAGGACTGCTCGATCGGCTGACGCACCGAACCCATGTGGAACATAATGGTGCGCGAGTTATTGTCCAAGCCCAGATTGATGGTGTCTATTTCGTAGGACTCCTGCTTGTCGCTCCAGTCGAACTCCAGCCGCTGCTTGGCCGCGCGATTTTCCATCTGCTGCGCCACAAAGTCCTCCATGGTCTTCTGCAGATTTCTCCTAATCTCGGCTATTAGCGCCAGCTCGTTGACCAGCTCCTCCTCGGTTTGATCGCGCACCAGCTCCGTGTCCGGCCGACCGCAGCGCTTCTCGATGCACTCCTTGACAATGGACTCGGGCACGCCGAGAACGACGAGCGCACGGCGCAGCCTATTGCGCTCCTCATCCACCAGGAAAATCTCCTCCGTCATCGCCTTGATCGCATTCTCCAGCGTGCTCTTCCACTTGCAGATGACCTGAGCGCGTTGCCGCAACTTCTCCGTCGTCTCGTTCTGGGTCTTTGTGACCATGGCTGTCAGACGCTGATACTCGGTGGTTGAGCTGAAGCGGTTTCTGGGGAGGATAAAGGATGAAGAGAGGAGGGTGATGTTAGGGGGAGATTTAAAAGGGGTAAAGAGAAGGTTGAAATGGAGAAGAATGATAGAGAATGAACCAAGATGGAATATATTTTATCGCATATATATATCAGATATATCGTATCGTACTTATCTGCCTTATCCAGCACAGAGTTGACATATTGAACGGTCTGTTGATTCTTGGCGCGCCACTCATTGGAGCTGAAACGGGTTATCGAATATCTGTCGACAACGGGCCGTGTGCCCGTCAGACCCGCCATGGGGCTCCAGTCGACTTTGCCCGTGGCCCAAGGGCCAATGGGACCCATGGGTGTCATCGAATCCTTGTGGGGCAAGTCGTCGCCAGGCTGAGGCAGATAGCAGGGCGGATTCTGCAGGTTATCTGCATCGGGATTGATGGAGCGCTAAGTGAGCGGAGAGAAACAGAGAAACTTAGCTTAGTTAGGGTAAAAATTCTTTCGACGCACCGCAAATTGCATCTCCTCCGTTTTAAGGGGCGCCCGTTTGGCCTGCTCCTGCTTGATGTCCAGCAGCTGCTGCTGCTGATTGTCTACGGCCGCATGCAGATCCTGCTGCACCTGGTGATGCGCCTGCGCCGGCTCGTCGACCACCTTCTTTAGATACTCCTGCAGCTCGCGCTGCTCCTCCTCGGTGGGCGGCGCCATGCCCACTTGCGTTGGCTCCCATTTGCGGCGGCGTATGGGCCCCATTTCGGGCGGCGGCGGGCAGATCAAGGGCGCGGGACACGCAGTCGTCGGATGCAAGTCAATCGGCTGGCTGGCACAGTCGCCGCCACCATCATAGAGATCCTTCTCCTTGCAACACGCCATGCTCAAAGAGGCTCAAGTAAACAAACAAAATTAACTCAAATATTTTTTAAACTTTATCTTAAAGTTTTTCGTTCAACGCTTAACACAAAACTTGAGTTTCAACTGACAATTTTCTAAAAGTTTTATTTTAAAGCTGTAAACAAGGCGACGGGTTGCTTAGGCTCAGCTGAATTTGTTAGGCAACAGTTGCCAGGATAATGAATGGAATGGAAATGTAGCCATGGCAGCAAGAACTAATTAATATGCAAATATTTAATTACTTTGTTATCATTATTATTATATAAATTTCATTATAATTATATTAAATTAAAGTTAATAATAACATATAATTTTACTATTAAAAATATAAATATAAATTGAAGTAAATTAAAAAAAAGTGTTATTATTGGGATTAATTATTATAATTAATATATATATATAAATAATACCATTCAATAATTATAATATAATACATAATAATATAATACTTTTATTATTAGCAGTAATTAATTATATATAATTAATTAATTACGATGATTAGTCATCATATAATTGCAATTATAGTGTAATTATTTATAATGTAATACATTTATTTATTCTGCCAAGTATAAAAAAAAAGTTTGATTGTTGATTATACTTGAGCAAGAAAACTCTATTCAAGACGGCTTGAGTAAGATATGCCCTGAATCCCTTGAGCTGATATACCAAACACTATGAGTTTATTTTATTCAATAGCAAAAAATAAACATGCTCCCAAACATACAGTCTGACAAGAAACTCTTTACACACCACTAAAAATTATTTGTTGACTCAAGAGGCGAAAATTATGGCTTCTTATTTAAAAAAAAAATTATTTTTACTGATAAGTTGCTTAGTTATACATTTGAATAAACTTAAAAAATATATATATAAATTACAAAATTTAAATGGTGTAGGAAAATAATTTAAAAAGATTAAGACTACACTTTTTTTTAAGTTGGTAAAAAACTGTTACTCAAAATACTTTTGTTGATATATTGAAATTTCAAGGTGGAATCAGCAATCTTTTTTAATTTAAATATTTTTTGTGACCTTAGCAATTCGATTTTGTTTTATTCCCGCAAATAACTGAGATTTTTCATTGTCTATGCGTTGTGCGTCGCTTATAACATGTTTATTCTTGGATTTTTTTAAATTGGTTCAATAATTACTATTATTTATTATATTCATTTGTATAATTTCTGGTAAGAGATTAAGATTCAATTGATTCAATATTTTTGGGCAAATAAAAGAAATTTTTGACAATGAAAATAGTCGTTTGTATTCACAAATTTGTCATGCTCGGATTACATTAAAGGTGACTAGTTTCAGGATAACAGCTTTTAGATATTCGCCATATTTTGGAAGAACATAATGGAAAACTCGAGCACATTGGCGGGCTTGTAGCGCAGCACACTTAAGACGTAGTCCTGCATGAAGTCAGCCAGCTCAGAGTTGGACTCGAGATATTTTGTGGTGTTCTCAAAATTCAAGGCCTTCAGCTCGCGATATTTGCGCGAGAGGACGGGATTTTGTCGCCACATCAGCTCCAGCTTGGGCATGATGAGCTCCTTCGTCTTGGGCGGAGCGCAGGCGGCGTGCAGCAAATAATTGTAGCCGCGCCAATAATGCAGAATGATGCGGCCCTCGGGCGTCATGAATGTCTCGGCCACATCCTGTAGCTCATCGTTGAAGCACTGCTGCGTGATGATGTGAATGGCGTTCTTGTAGGTGCGATAGAAAATGCGCACCAGCTTGCGATCCTTGTGCACCACCAGATTGCAGCGGAGCACGCGTCCAAAGAGATTCATCGTGTAGTACTCGAACGTGCCGACGAAATTGTTGCACACGAGATGACGCATGAGCAGCTGAATGCCGCCATCGAGGACGAAGGTGTGATCGCGATCCTTGATATCGATGGTCGCCTTGAACTTTTGCGACTCCTCGTTGATTTTGGTCTCGCGTATCGCCGTTAGATACAAGTCGGCATGATTGCGCACCTCGAGTGTCTTCTCGACGATCGCATGATCGATGCGATCCGTTTCGGTGCGCTTCTCACAGATCAGCAGAAATTGATCGTCATATTTGCCCTTCAGCTGATGGCCGCACTCTGTAATGCCTTTGCCCTTCTTCATTTTGCTGCTGCTATAAATCACATAGCCGTCGAAGGCCTCCTCCACATTCAGACAGAATTTACCGATCTTCAGCAGCTCGCGCTCGAAGAAGATCTTGAGATTCTCGCTCAGTTTGCAGTTGGTATTGCGCAGCTTCGAGATGAATAAAGTTTCCTTGAAAATCACCGAATTTTTGACGGGTAGAAACTGCTTCGGATCGATTTCCCAATCGCATTGCTTATACTGATCGTCGGACTCTTCGATGGGTCGAATCAATGCCGAGATTATACTCGACACACTAATCTCATCCTGAGCGCTGAGCTTTTCCACTTCCTCGCAGGCAGTGGCCGCTGCCATCTTCTTGCTCGGATCTCGAAACTCGTCCAGATCACAGGGCACAAAGAGCGGCGGATCCAATTTTACTGCACAATCCGCTAGGGAACAGTTCGCAATGTTTTAACAATTACCCAACAGAAAATGCAGAACTTTGAACTCACCCATTGCTTAGCCTGTGGAATAAATACGTTTTTATAAGCAAAATCTACAAATTTCGATAAAATTCAAACACTTCAGTTTTGCAGTTACTAATTTTGAAATAAATCCATCCAATTCTTTTTAACACTGATAAGAAAATCTATGCAAGCTGTTGGCAATCGAAATTTTTTTTTTAACTGAATGGAAGTCCAATGGGAGTGTTTTTATACCCTGATCCCATTGAAAATGGGAAAACAGGGTATAATGTTTTTTTTTTTATTTAAATTTGTTGTAGCTTAAATGGCCGAAGCGCCTAAGTGGACAAAGTATCATGCAGTCGAATGTTCTTTTATTTGTTTTTTTAAATTTTATTATTATTATTTATTTTTATTATATTAATGTTAATATTTTTTTATTAAATATTTAATTTAATTTTTTTTATTTTATTATTATTTATTTATTTTTTTTACTATGTTTGTAATTTAATTTTTTTATTATGTTTTTTTTTTTATTTTAATTTTTTATTATTATTTTATTTTTTTTATTTAATCATATTAATTATTTTTTTTATTATTTTATTACTTTATTATTAATTAATTATTATAAATTATTATTTTTTATTATTATTATTAATTTAATTTTTGTATTTTTATTTACTTTCTCTTTTATTTTATTATTAATCATTTTATAATTTGATTTTAGTTTTATTTTTTGTTCAAAATTTTAATTTTTTTTATTTTATTATTATTTTTTTTTTTTTTTTTTTCATTTAATTTTATTACCAATATTTATTTTATTATTTCCTTATTTATATATTTTAAAAACTCCAGCCAAGATTTTGGCACTTATCATTCTTATCTTTCTTTACTTTTTTTAGTTTATTTTCAATTATTTTGAAAGAGATTTTCTAGCTAAAATGTTGTTGCTTGGACTGTTTTGGTAGCGTGAACACAATTAGCTAAAGAAACATTTGTCATATTTCAGCAGTTGCTTAGCAATTCTGAAGAGTTTGCACATGACAAAGGAAGCACGAGATGAGAATGGAAATGTTGCAGCTAATTGCAAGGCCAACAGCTCCACAGAGTCGTGTCTCTGTGTGTGTGTGAGTGTGTGCAGGGGTCAGTGCGAGTGGGCGTCAGTGACAGAGGACATGCTCATTGTTATTGAAGCTCAAACAGTCGGAGCGAGCGGGCAAAGAGACTCATTAAAACGTATGAGCAGAAAATCAACAGGCAACAAAGGGTTAAAGGCTCAACCAACAAGCAGTTGAAGAATAAATAAATAACAAAAAAAAAAAAAGAACCAAAAGAAGAGAAAAGAAAATATAAAGAGAGTGAAAGACACAGAGGCCGCCGCGTCTCGTCCTTGGCCCGAACAATATTAAATTTGTTATTAAGCCCTGTAATTATTTGTTCAGGCGGAATTGTTGGCATTTTCTTGGCTATTAACTGCCGCTGAGAGACAGACAGATGGGTCGGTGGGAGAGTGGGTCTTGGCTGTATCTGAAGATGAAAATATAAATAAATTATGCAAACTGGACAAAGACAATGCGCTCGCTCGCTGTTTGCTGTTTTTTGTTTGCTCAGCTTATTTCACAGTCAAGTTAACTTTAAAAGCGCCGCCTGCGAGCGCATTTTTCACAATTCCCTTGTTCTTCTTCTTGGCCTTCTTGTGTTCACCTATTTTCATTCCATTTCCCATTATCTTTTCATCATTTTCATTAATTTCTTATGCAGTGCTCGGCGCGTAAATTAACAGCAATTGTTTTCTGTGTCGTCCACTTACATTTAATCCTCATCTTGGCATTCATTCACAATTCGCATTCGCATTCACAGTGACTGTCACACTCATTGTTCGCCTTTCTTTTTTCTTATTTTTCTTTTTTTGGTTTGCATGCCACGCCCTCATTGAGTGCTAAAATAAATCAAAATGCGAACCCAAAGAAAAACCAAAACAAAGCGAGCGAAACAAATCTTAAATGAAAATTGTAACCAACAGCCGCATGCAGATCCTGCCAGATTCAGCGGGGCAAGCGGCATAATCTGCTTGGCACACACACACACACACACACACACACACAAACACACACACAGATACACACCCCTATGGAGAGTGTGGGCCTTGTTGTGGGCTGGCCAAGCTTAAGGGTCAGTAATAAATGTCATGATATGAAATTTATTTACGCGCCACGAAAAACCAATGAAAACCAAAGCAAAGCGAAAGGAATGCTACAACAACAACAATAAAAATTCCACAATACAAAGACAATTAAAAGCGAACGGGCAGCCAAAGCAGAAACAATAAAAGAGAGCAAAAGCGAGAATTCAGCTGCAAATGCCAAAGGGCAAATAAATCTAAGCGCCAAATTGATGATACGCACCAAAGCTTAAGAATGTAAGAGAGAGGGAGAAACAGATAAAGAACAAGAGAGAGAGACAGAGAGAGCGTATGTGTGGTACTAGGGAAAGTTTAATTATCAATAAATAATATTCTAGTAATATGAATAATAGCTAATTTCTAAGAAATATACCCAAAGAGAAAGGTTTATTAATTAATAAATAAATACATATTTTTTTATAAGTATATTTTTTAATAAAAATATTATAAATTTTTCGTTATAAATATTATACATTATAGTATTTAATTATCAATAAATAATATTCTAGAAATATTAATAATAGCTAATTTCTAAGAAATATACCCATAGAGAAAGGTTTATTAATTAATAAATAAATACATATTTTTTTACAAGTATATTTTTTAATAAAAATATTATAAATTTTTCCATATAAATATTATACATTATATTATTATACATTTAAATTTTTATTTTATAGTTTTATATTGTTTTATTTTTTTCATTTTTTTTTTGTATTGTTTTTTTTTTTTAATAATTTTTAATACTATTTATATTATTATATATTTGAATAAAAGAATGATAAATATTATATACCCTGCAAGCATAGTGCTTAGTCAGGTTTATGCAAAGCAAACTGAGAACAAAAAATATTTTAAGGATGCCATAAAGTAGAATATATTCATATTTATATATAAAACGAGTTTTTTGTTGAGAATTTCAAGTATTTGCATTTTCTAATAAAGTTCCAAAAAGAAAGAAAATCAAATGCAAAACATAAACAAAAAGAGGGAATTCTAAAATACACTGTAGAAATATATATTAAATTAAGAAAAACAACATTATACCCTGTTTTATATTCATGAGCTCATATATATGAGCGGAGCTTCAAAATGAATTTGAATAAACTAAGACTCTGGATTTTTCTCTTTTCTAGAGGCAGCTGAAACAAAGTTTTATGCACACTTCATTATTGGATTGCTTCGATCTAATATTATAATTTAGAACGGAGCATTTCAAGCAAATAATTCCGTTTCATTTAAAAAAAATTGTAAAAAAATGCATTTATCTAATTATAATATAAACTAAAAATATTTTTTACATAACAAAAATTTTTAGTAAAAAAATATATATTTAGATATATAAATACAAATTTGATAAGGAAAACATATAAAAATAAATAAATAAACTAAAATATACAAATTCAAATAAACAAATTCAAATATATAAATTATAAAATATATAAGTAAAAATATATAAATTGAAATACATAAAAATATATACATATATGTATATATATATGGATATGGAAACACAAATATATGAATGCTAAATATATATAATATATACAAATATATAATTTAAGATATATAAATATACAATAACAAAACTCAATTGCTCAATAAATATATGCCAAATTATTTCTCGCAGTGCATAACAACTGTCATCGAGCCCACAAACATGTCGCTTCTACGCACTCCGCTAGTTTTTGTTGCCCATTTTTGTGGGCGTGTCGTTTTGCTTTCCTGTCATATTTATTACGATAGACAAGACGTCTGACGTTGTCATATTTTTATGGCAATTAATTTATGGAACTTAACGCATGAATGCAAACATGAATAACATGAATAAATGTCACAAATGTTGAGCGCATTCATCAATCAATATTCAATTTATATAATGAAATTATTATTATCATATTCGCTGTTGTTGTTGTTGCAGTAGTTATTGTTGTTTTTATTTTTTTACTTATTTTTGTGGCCTCAATGTATTTCACATGCAAAATCATTTGAGCGGAGCGAGAGCGCAGAGCTGTGCTTGGTTTTAATTGCTTTTTACATGATTAACACACGCAGCCGTCTGCTGTTCCTTTTTCATGCCTTTTGTATGGCTGACAAATTGTAAACACTAAACACACGCACACACACACACACACACACACACACGCACAACAAAAGACAATGCAAGTGACGTGCCAATTTGGCATTCGAGTGCGAGGGGAGCTCCAGCTGGAGCTGCTGCCTGCACTTAAACTTGACATGAGCTCATAAACAAACACAGGTTGCATGTCCTTTCACACACAAACACACACACACATACATACATACATATGTATGTATGCGGCTCATAAAAATGCGAGCTGACAACACTTTTGTCCGTGCTGTAAATTGTGAACGCTGCTGGCAACCCTCAACACGAGCACCTGTGTAACGGGGCTTCTCTCGTTTCATGCCTGCAGCACGCAATGCTGTCAGCCATTCACTCAACACTAGCGCACACACACACACACACACACACGCATGCGAGTGTCTGTGTGCTTCTTTCTGCCAGCTGTTTTGTTAGGGGATGTGTTAATTACAGAAAAATTGCGAGAATTTGTATTATTTACTTTGTTATCAAGATTTCAGCTTAGAGCTTAACTTCAATCTGCTGTGCATTGTGTTTGCGTGCGTATAATTGCAAGCGTGCGTGTGTGTGTGTGTGTGAGGGAGAGAGAGCGTGTGGGAGTGTATGTCTGTAGTAGGCATCTTATGGCCAAGTGTTGCCTTTGTGCTCTCATCTCCCCCACAAGGTTAACTTTTAGTTGCTTTTTCACGCATCTCAAGAATTTCGTTTTGGGTTTTTCTTGCACAGATTTTCTAAGAATTTGATTTTGGTAAAAATTGCTTGTTTGCTTATTTATTTTTAATTGCAAATATTTAAATAAACAAGCAAAAATCAATTTAAATTGTTGCATGTTTCTTTCAAGTAGTAATTAGTATCGAATTTAAATATAGAAATTTACGAGCAATCAAATTATTCAATTTATATTTGTTTATATTTAAATTTGGAAAAGATTTTTTAAATTATTTTTGTAATACCCTGTAATTTGAAAAATTTCAAGCTACAACTTAGAATTTATAACCTGTTGGGGAAAATATATATATTAAATATTTTCGCTGATTGGGAGCTTGGCAAGCTGTTCTTAAAAATTATGACTTAAAAAAAATAATTCTTCGTATTTTCGAAATGTTGTTGAGCTGCATTTTCTATGCATCAAAAAATATATTAAGATATCGATAATATTCTATAATTTACACATTATTAGAGTCTAAATACCTATGCATCTACGGTTACAGAGTATAAGACAGTCGGCTCGAATGGCGCACTCTTACTTTTTGTTTCTGTTTAGTTCTGCTTTTTCGTTGAGTTTAATAAAGCACAAAGTCTTTAGCTTTTGTTTTGGTATATGAGCGAATTTTGTTTTACCTCAGCATAATGATCACATTCAAAGCAAAACTATAAAACAAAATATGCATAAATATAATATAATATATACATTAAGAATATTTCATTAGAATGTTATATAAAAATGCATTTATTTTTATCTTTAATAATAATATATAGATCGTTTGCATTAACATTTTCAATTATTAACTCACTTACTGACTCTCATTATGAGAACATCAATCATATCCCTCTTTAAACGTTATTCTGTTCTCAATGCGCTCAACAGAAAACTAAAACGAAAGCAACCGAAAGTCTCTTGCTCAGAGCGTGTGACAGAGAGGGAGAGAGAGCGTGAGCGATTCTGTATGCTGCTTTCTGTTGTTGTTGCGAACAGATCGTAAAGAAGGTAAGGCAAAGAACGGTAAGCCGTTATTTGTAAGCTATAAATTCAGTGCAATTTTTCTTGTCATCTGTGCAAATATATATTTGTTTCTCTCTTTCTAAAGTGTAACGGAACTTTTGTTGTGGGCATGCAAAAGTATGTTGTTATTATCTATTTTTAGACTTGATACATGCCTTACATACAAAACTTTTTTGTGATTCTTTTTGGCATTTTCGCCCGTTTCTGATGCATTGAATGAGCATTAATAGACGAACAATTATTTTTTCACTAGCTGCTTTAATAAATGCTTGCATTAAATTGCATATAAATTAGTAAAATAAGATAAATTTAAAATTATATAAATTAAGTAATTATACTTTATAACATTTATAGTGTATTTTTAGCTATTAATATATGTAAATATAAGCAGTGTGCATCAACTTCTTTTGCTTACTGTACATATACATGCATACAATACATATCATTCCACTGCCCTCACAATTATATTGTGCCTTTTGTTTTTATATGCTGAATGTCGCTCTGAATACTCAATCGGCTGTGCTCTGCTTTTGCTTCTTCTTACTCTGTCAAAACTTGAAGATTTTCGTAACTTAGCAGCTGCTGTCGCTGACAAATCAAACACTCAACTAAATTGTGCTTCTCTTATTTTAGATAAAAGTTTATTGTTGCTTTTTATTTATTTTTGTTTGTTATGAAATGCAAATTGTTTTTTACAATTTGATTTCATTATGCAATGGCGACTAGAATTATCAGTCGCTGTTGCGCAACTGTTGACAAGCAAACGAAACTCAACACCAACTGCAGCCACAACAACAACAACAATGACTTGAGAACACCAAAAACTTTTACCCCAGGTGTTGTAACAGGTGCGCCTGCCAAACAGAAGTAGAAGAAGAGCGCACAAACAACGAACAGTCGGTGGCAAAAGTTTATTGTTTAGCTCATGTTGCTTATTGTTTTAGATAGTATATTTTATTTCACAATAATTTCGCTTTGCATTCAAATATATGTGCATAAATTTGAGTTTGTATTTGCCAGGCGGTTATTGATTTTGATAACAGGTAAACAATTTGGCTCCATTTGGAGCAGCAAATAAATAATTCGAAATTGTTTATTAAGTCCCAAGCGCTGCTCACCTGTATTAGCAGAAAATTACATTAAAAATAACAGAAATTATAAATAAATTGATGACTGACCTTGACTGAGTTAATGATTGATCAATTGCTTACAGTAGATTGATTGACCGAGTGTGTAAATAACAGAGATTGCATAGGAGATTGATTTTCTATATCGATTATTAATCTATTTTTATAACTGCAAAAAACTTTTTTATTGCTGATTTAATGATTATGCATTGACTGATTGATTGATATTTGAATGATTAAATTAACTACAGAAAATTGTGATGATTTGAATGATTGACTGGGAAATTTACAGAAAGGCATAGATTTATTTAAATTTTTTTATTGACTGCAGAAAAATTCTATTGCCTGATTGATTCAGCACTGACCATTGATTGACTAACAGAATGTTGATTGATTTGCATTAAATTCATTGGCTGTTTGCTTGTTCAATGTTGATTAAAAAGCTGATTGACTGAGCAATAGATAGGCTGATTAACCTATATTATCGTTGAAAAAAGTTTATTATAATATATAAAAAAATTATATATAATAATATAATTTTTCTACTAAAATCCACAATTAGTTTAGGATAAATTAAAGAAAAATATAACTTAAAGCTAGGTCATATAATACCCGGATATAATTTATATCTATATGTATTCCATGTGCTCCACTTAATATCCGAAGTGCCGAACTCGTGACCTACTTGACCGTTCTTGCGGCTCATTAGCCAGTGGCCGACATTAAAAAAACTAAATAAAAGAAAAAAAAATATATATATAAATAAAAAGAAATAATAATAATAAAAAGAGATGAAATAAAAAAAAAACGCTAATTAATTAGCGCCTGGAACGTAGTAGGTAGTCTGGACGCCTTTCACTTTGTGGTAACTTCATTAGCCGGCAGCTGGCACAAAATTTCAGCGTCAACTGACTTCAACCTAGTCACGGCGACCCACTGGCCTGGCACCGACCGGGTCAGGCGATAGCCCCATTCCATTGGCTTGACTTCTTTTCAACGCGCTTAATTAGCTGACGCCTGCCACGTGATTTTCTTTTCTATTTTTTTTTAAGGTTATGTTATCCATGCCATGGCTAAAATAAAAAATATTAAAAAGTGAAAGGATTGCAGCCAAGTTTAAAACTGCCTTCGGAAATGTTGCTAATTAGTGTGAAAGGTTGGTGCAGCACATCAAGTAGAAACATTTTCACACGAAATTGAAAGTAGAAAAGTGAAATATAGATTTTAATTAGAAAAAAGTATTCCAAATTTAAGCCAAAAAAATAAATATATATATATGTATATATTATAATTATATAATGAAATAACATTAAAAATCCAAGCTATCTTAATTTGTCTCTAATCCTTATATATTAAAATTCTACTTTACCCATCGATATTTATCGATTTTATATGCGTATTTATATCTCAAAGCTGTCAATACTTTCCATTTTTAATCTATATGTGCTTAGAGTACACAAATTCCCAATATGAAAACCTGCAACTCTTGTCAGCTCTGTAACATATTCAAATCGATATTTATCGATTTGGTTGTTGATCAAACATGGAGATACTTTAGAATGTAAAAAATATTTAGCTACTTTCAGCCTTTACACTTGTGTTTGAACAGCTACCAAATATCATATATGAATAGTAAGGCATCAAAAACGCTTTCCCTTTCTTTCTCTCTTTCAATCTTTCCGTCTCTCTCTCTCTCTCTCTCTGTCTATTCCTGTCCCACTCGCTCATGCTGTATGTGGTAAGCCAGTTGAAAAGCGTAAATAAATACGCTGCCCGCAAAGGTAGGCAACGCTTTTTGTTTGTCTAACCTGTGTATATGTTTATATAGGACTCATACATGTGTCTATAAATGTGTTGATGCACATGTCTGTGAGTGTGAGTGTGTGTGTGTGTGTTAATTTGCCAACAAAGACACGTACAAACATGCAAACAGCATTCAAGAGATTTTGCTAGAACTGAAAGGCATTTGCTCAATGTGTCTGAATGTGTGAGTGCCTGACTGAGTGTGTGTGTGTGTGTGTGTGTGTGTGATTGTGTGTGTTTACTCAGCTATTGCTATTAATTTGTACACGCTGCATAATAGCTCTGTCAATATTTAACAAACATTTGCCAAAAAGTGTTGTAAACTGACGCCTAGCTATGAGGGTAGAGCGAAGTGATAGAGATAGAGATGGATAGAGAGGAAGCGGGAAAGACAGTGTGAGCGAAACAGAGAACAAAACTAATGAATGTCTGTGAATAGGTTTTGTGAATGAAATTCTTTTACATAAGCCAGAAGCAGAAGCTAAAGTCACTTATAAAGAATATTAAATTTAATATACATGGGACTTGGGTAAGACTTGCGTTAACAATAATAAGAAACTTTACATTAAAATTATTTTGAACTTATAATTTTATATAATATACATACAACAAAAAGAAATTTTATATTATAAATTAATTTAAATTTATAATTTTGTATTATTATTTCATGTAACGTATATTTGGAAATAAGTTGAAAAAAAAAAAAAAAAAAAATATATATATATATATATATATATATATATATATATATATATATATATATATATATATATATATATATATAAGCTTTTATTATTATATCTTATTTATAATTGTATATTATTGAATAAAATATAAAATTATATATAATATAAAAAATAATAATAAATATATATAATATAACTTATTTAACTTCTATGTATTTTAAACACAGTTAAAAAAATTATATACAAAAAACTTATATCACGGCTCTGCAAGTCTATAGCTTAAAAATATATTATTTAATAAAATTGTTATTAATTTTTTTTAATAATTTAATTTTAATTATCATTGAAAAAAATAAAAATTAATTAGTATTTGCTCAAAATAACTTTATATATCTTGAGAGTGATACAGCGGATTTTTTGTAGTTCAGCGAGATCTGACTTGAAGCATGTTCATTTGCATATATGTATTTATACAAATAATAAGCATAAATATAAATGACAAAATAAAATATAACATTAAATCAAATGATAATATTTCATTTTTAATTTCTTATATTTTTTATTAAATTTTAGCTCATTTCCATATACATATTATTTAACTAAAAATATAGCGGGGCTTATGAAAATTTCTTAAGCTATAAATAATAAATTTGTCGCTTATTCAATTTGCCCAACTGCAGAAGATTTACGCTCGATTATAATCAAGAGCTTGATTGAAGCAACTCATTTAAGTTATGGGTTTTTAAGGCTTCGAAATAGAGAGGCGGCAACAACAGGGCCTGTGGCGTGCTCCAAACTGCATAACATCCTTTCAATGTCCTTGCTGGCGCATCAATCAGTGTTGTGAAAGACTCCATTGTGCGTTAACAAGTGGCACGTACTTCCATTGATCCACACAGACACACACACACGCACTCACAAGTAAAAAGAAGAGCAGACCAGACCACGACATATCTATGTATATCTTTAGCGCCTCATCTCTCGCTCTTCTCCCTCTCTCCCTTTCTCTCTCTCCTAACTATCTGGCTATCTCTTTCGCCGCTGTCAACTGTGCGTTAGATGTTGCCTTTTCGGCGAAGTATGCCAATGACATCGTGTACGGGTATCTGCTAGACAATGGATTGAAGAGCTGCTGCAGGCACATACAAGTCATCTGGCCATGTTCAGGAAGTTAGTTAGGCGTACCCGGACGGCCCACCAAGCACCAGGTCCTGTCATAATGTCAGCCAGCGACAAGTTGTTTCATCAGTTGAAGATTACCATAGCCCAGCAGCCGAAGCCAAATGGGCCAACTGTTAAAGCTCGCCCCGAATACACTTGGAATATTCCCATTGGCAATATATGTATATATAGATATATATAGATATATATAGATATATATATATAGATACATATATGCCTATATATACATATATATGCCTACATATTTTAACGTTTTTAGTCAGTCGTTGGTCTCTTGCTGATAATGCCCAGGTGCTGTTGCCGGGATGGCTGCTGTGTGGCAGCTGGGGAGGCCGCGCGGACTCGAGTGTTACTTTTGGGCTTGTTGAGGCACAAAAGTGCACTCGTCTTTTCAAATGCAACAACTGATAGCAGACGTTGCATACAAAGCAGGCAAAGCAGTTTAACAAACAGCAGCAAATAAAAAAAAATAAATAAAAACGAAAATTCAATTTTGGAGCCCAAATGCGATAGCTGAATGCCCTTATTTCCAGACTTGTTAGCCAGTTGAAAAAAATTAAGAAGGAGAAGGAGCTCAGTAGAGATTATTAATGTATATCACACAAATATTATTTAGTATACTATAATTAATATTAATAAATAATTAATTAATAAATATTAACTATAACAGCAGACAAGTTACTCAAAATATATACAGACCAATAGTCTGTAGGCTCAATAGATATAAGTTAATGAAGTAATGCTTCATCAAGAATTCGCCTTGCTAAAAGTGTTTATATATCAGAAATACATTTTAATGAATACGTTTTATTATTATAGTCATCATTTTACTATTTTTATATTCGTTTATTTGACAGACGTTAAAATATTTATAAAGATATCAACTTATACTAGTGTGTATAATTTCAATATCAATCTATAATTTTATTTCTATCTTTATTAATAAAAATATTTTAGATAATTATATTTAAGCATTTCATGAATACATTTATTTTCATATACAATTTTTAAACGCTTTAAATCTTCTGTTAGTTATCGTTAATTATCGACTTATTGCTCATAAAACTTTCATTTTTATTATTTTTACTCTCGACTTATCGGTAAATTAAATCTTTTGTTAGTTATCGCTATTTATGGATTTATTTATTTTATTTTTTTTTTTATTTACTTATTTAATATATCTGTTAGTTTTCCTTACTCTTCGATTTGTCACTCATTAAAATCACCTCTAATTGCCACATATGACAACTTTCCTTGCTATGCTCATAATACTCATTAATAGTGTATTCTGCAAGGGCAAGAGATTATTTTGCCCTCGAGCATATAACAGAAGAGTAGAGAATAGAAAATGGCAAAGCGCGATAGGCGACAAAACTAGCAGCAACGTTTTTGTCCTGGGACCTTTACCCGGCACTCGCATACAGCCCGAAGCACTTTAAGAGATCTGCTTGAAATTTCCATTATTTGTGCTCATTTATCATCATTTGCCATTTGAATGGAAATTTCATTAAATATTGTTCTCAGATGAATACAAATAAATTCAATAAGAGAGACAATACTCTATTTGCTTATTATTAAGCATATTACAAGTATTCTTGTGACTAAATACAAGCTCAGTATCTAGATACTTAAGACTGAGTATTTACTTACATCATTCAATTGTGCTGCTCCTAGATAAATGTGATTGAATAAATGAAATTAATCATAATTACTGCTGCTGTGCTCAGATGTCTTATCAGCATGAATAAATTTATTAATGCATTATTAATAAATATAGATACATTTAATATTAATAAATAATATATAGATACATAAGTTTTATTAAATTAATATATATTAATTAATATATTTATAAATTATTAATTAAATATATATTAATAAATATATTTTATTTATGATGAATTTAAATATAAATAAATATAGATTAATTTAATATATTTATAATAAATATAAATACATGTAAGATCATTTAATATATATATAAATAAATATATATTATTCATTTATTATAAATTAATAATTTTAAATTATTAAAATAAGTTTATATATAATAACTTATAATATTTAATGTATATGAATAAATATATTATAAGTATAAGTATAAATACATATGGGTTAATTTAATATATTTCTATATATTATTAATATAATTGCTTCTAATATGTATATATGTATTTTTTTCTAAATTTTTAGAGGCAAATCTCAAACGATTTTAATACATGTAAATATTAACTCTTTTTATACGTTCCATTTAACCGATTTATATATGTTATATAAATGTCATATTTCTATATTGACTCAGCGTTGGATAGTTTTAAATTCTTATAGCAGTTTCATTTTACATAATATTGTCTCTCTCTATATATATAGATATATTCTTTTTGGCATACATTTTGTTTTTTGTAAATGTTGTATTTATTACAACAATTGAAGCGTCAAAGCACTTCCGATAAGCATCGGGCAAAACGAAAAAAAAAAAGATGCGAAACAAAAACAAATTGGCTACAAAATTTCTGACAGGCAATTTGCCTAGCCATTCCCCCAGCCCACACGTTGTGCCAGTCTTCTCTCCACGCACATTGCTCTGGTAACATTTCAAATGAGCAATTTTCACATATTTAGATGGCAATATTCACAGTGGCAGTGGCAGCCGGAGGAGGGGCAGGTCGAGGGAGCTCTGACAATCGCAACTGTAGCTACATTATGTCATAAAAATAAATAGTTGGACACGCATACACCAGTAAACACACACTCACAGTTGAGAACCTACTGAGACATAGTCATGGCAACACCCCGGACCGCCTCCATCGTCGCTGACACAAAACGGAAATGAAATGAATGCGCACGTATGTATTTCCTTTCAACAAACACAAGAGCAGCACACGAGACCAGACCAGACCAGGCCAGGCCAGGGCAGACCGGCCCTCTGGGAGCAGCAGTCGAAAATTCATAATGATGATGAGGGACCGCAACAGTCGCCCACTCCACTCGCGCCCTCTTCTGTCTGCGCACTTTGCATACGCTGCGTATGTGGAATATTATTAGAGCTGTGCACAGTTTCTTTTTTTTTTCTATTTCTTAATAAGGTGATTTAGCTCGACTCAACTCAAGTATTGTTGCTAGCTGTGAATTTGTGAGAATAACTGCTTGCAGACGAATTTATTTGTGTATAGAGTACGGCATGCTAGACGCGAAGTTATCCCAGATAAATTGAAGTAGAATACTGCATACATAACGCTAAGCCAACTTTGATAGTTAATGTCGTCCGACTACTTAAATATTTCTATGCTTAAAAGAGAAATTCTTCAGATTATTATAGATTATGTGTCGTATTCTAGTGAATATATAACTATCTGTAGAATTAACCATAAATAAATACATACATTTTTACAATAGTTTCTAAACATCCTTTTTTTATTTTATATTTTAGTTGTTTATTATTTATTGATTTTCATATTATAAACTTTTTGTTAGTAGGTATTTATTATTTTTTAATTATATATATATATATATATATATATATATTTATTTACTATTTTTTAATTTATTGATCCAAAATAAATAATAAAAATAATATATTAAATATAATAATTATCAAATAAATAATAATCGTCTTATTTATTAGCTTTTTTATTTAACTTTATTATTTATGATTTATTATATATTTTATATATATTTTGTGTTCATTATTATAATCATTGTATTTTTGTATTTATTTTGTTTTTATTATTATTGTTTTTTTCTTTTAGTTATATATATATTTTTTTAACTTGTATCATTTCATATTTTTTGTATGTATTTTATTCTGTATTATTTAGTATATTTTAATTATAAATATTAATATTAAGTTAATTATTCAGATTCACTTTTTATTATTTACAATTTATTATTTAAAATCTAATTTTTTTGTTAGTTAATCAGTATTTTCTATTTATATTATTAGTTTATTATTTATTTTTAACATTTTTATGCATTATATTATTATTATATATATTATTAATTTTTTTATTTAATATTCATAATTTATTTACTATGTAATATTTCTTATTTGTGATTTAACGTTGCTTATTTACATTAATTTATTATGTAGTATTTATTTTTTATTATTTTATATTTTCTACATAGAAAAATGTATATGATTTCCTCATTTTGAATACTTAATTCCCAAAATTAAAGCAAATAATAAACTTTAATAAACTCTATATTATAGAAATTATTTTAACAGACAACAATTAATGGTCGTTCGCCATGTTTTTGTGCTGATCATCAAATTGAAAACAGCAAAAATAGAAAAAAATTTATATATATATATATATAAAATCATAAAACAAACTTGAAAAATGCGCAGACCAATTAAAAGTGCAACAAAGTTAGGCAACAAATAGAAAAAGGGAAAAGTAGCTTGATTAAAATGGGAAAACAGTTGCAAAAGAAAACTTTATGAGAGCAGTCGGAGCGAGGGGGAAAACTAAATAAAAATAACGTTAGCTGCAAAATTAAGCGTTCAACCAAGACAATTAATAATGGTCAAAAAATGCTGGCTGCTGAATAAATGGCAATATATATATATATATAAATATATTTAGATATATAAAATAGATATAGATACTGATAAAGGTATAGACAGGTCATGTCAAACTGGCCGCTCACGTACAGAGCGTGTGCTTTTTTTTTTTGTGTGCTCTTAATCCCTGGCAAACAATGCAGCCCAGAAAGGAGCAGCTGGCGGGGAGAGTGGAGAGCTGTGTAGGAGCTGGAGCTAAGGCTAGGAGCCTTGTCAGCAGCATAACTGGATAACTGTCGAATGAATTGATATTGTTTACTTTTAATTAAAAACAATTTGCTTCGCTGGCTTTCTTGGCCGGCCACAGCAGCTGAACAACTCGACAGCCGCCGAATACCCATTGATGCTCATGCTGATGATAATAATGCTGTGGCTGTTGTTGCTCATAATGACGCTGATGATGATGATGACGGGGAGTCGCATTTCAACTTTGCAGCACTCGGCTCTCAAACTTGACTTGGCCCAAGTGTGTGCTCTATGGCTATTCTCTAGACAAACCTTGCTGCCTGTTCAGACAAGCTCTTGATGGACATGGCAGAGGATAAAAGAAAAAAAAAAAGAAAGAAAAATGAAGAAGCAGCAGAGAAAACAACCCATCAGTGAATTGTCCTGTGTGGGGTGCTGTGCTGTCCTTAGCTTCTATGTTTGCCGTGGCTCCTGGTGCAGTTCATCGATGCGAAGTTCTCGTTTTTCGGGTAATGAAAATCAAACTGTCCATGAAGCAGGCGATTTAACATTATACAGTTACTTCATGTTGTTGTTGTTGTTGTTGTAGCTCACATTACGTGCAAGTCGTCTAAATTTCAGATAAAATCAAAAACGTTAACTTATCGATAAATAAGCTCTAAGAAAGCCAAGCAAAAACTCAGGTAAGTTGCCTGCTTAGAACACACTTATTTATAATCATGGCAAAGTATTAATGCCAATCTGTAATAGAAAAGTTATCGATATAGATTTATCAAATGGGAATATCGATTAACAAAGTAATGAAAGCTGAAGCTGTAAGATAAAAATTTTAGATAAAATAATACTTTGCTTGCTTAGTAATAAAATAATTGTAATTTAAGCCTGGCTGGATTTATTGATAACAATATCGATAATATTTATTTAATTTAAGTACATATCTCTTTTTTTCTTATCGATATCGATTTATTAATATAATAACGATTAATAGCCTAGTGAAAACTGAAGCTTAAATTCTAAAGAAATCAAAGAAAACTTGGTTTAATAATAAAAACAAATTTTAGTTATTTTAAGCCTTGTCAGAGCTATCGATAATAATATCGATCAGCAATATGCTGCTATTGCATATAATGTAAGTATATATATTTATGAAATTCCATTCAATTTTGATTATATGCCATTAATTTTTAGTTGGCTCAAATGGAGCTCAGACAATCAGACACTCACACACACACACACAAGCGCGCGCCGTAAGTATTTAAGCCGCTTAAAGTAATACGTCTCAGTTGCCACACAAAAGCAAAAGCCGGCAACTCGTGGTAAAGGATATTTGAAAGCCCAACACAGAAAAATATATAATAAAAGAAACTAACGGGCATTAGCGACTCTTTAAGTGCGTCTGGACATAACTTTCGATAAGTTGTGCGGGACAAGCCGCAGGCCAAAGACACAAAGACAATCAAAAAATCAGGTAATTGCGCTTGACTGATGGACTCAAAGATACCTTGTACAGTTTTATATCTGCATAATTAAAAAAATTTAAATATTATTATATATAAATATTTTTTTCGTATGGATTATAATTAATATTCTCATTTTAATATAAATATGTTTCATTTAATTTGTTTATTCTATTCATAAATATTTTGTTTGTATAAATATTAAGCTACAATTTTATTTTTATTATACAATATTATATTTGTATGTTAACATTTTTATATTTATTGATATTTATTATTTTTTTAATATTATTTCCTCTTATTTATTTATTTTTTTATCAATTTATATTTTTATTTTTTAAATATATTTTTATTTATTATTCATGTTTTTGGTTTTATTTATTACTTTTCTCTTATTTATTTATTTTTTATTTAATTACATTAATATTTTTAATTTACATATTCATATTTTTATTTGCAGCATTATTTTCTTTTATTTATTTATTTAAATATATTTATTTATAAATTTATTATTTTTTTTTTTTTTAAATATATTTTTATTTACCAAAAATATGATATTTGATTTTACAATATTATTTTCTCTTATTTATTTATTTTTTTATCAATTTATATTTTTATTATTATTCATGTTATTGGTTTTATTTATTAATTTTCTCTTATTTATTTATTTTTTATTTAATTACAATAATATTTTTTATTTACATATTCATATTTTTATTTTGCAGCATTATTTTCTTTTATTTATTTATTTAAATATATTTATTTATAAATTTATATTTTTATTTTTTTAAATATATTTTTATTTACCAAAAATATAATATTTGGTTTTATAATATTATTTTCTCTTATTTATTTTTTTATTTAAATATATTTATTCTATTATTTTTTATTTCTATATTCATATTTTTATTTTTCAATATTATTTTCTCTTCTAGAATTGAACAATTTTTTAAAATAATAAATTTTCTGCACATCAAGCTCTTATTGAGCACATTTAAAGGTACGTTAACAGCAGTTAGCCAAGAGCTTGAGCACCTGGCGAACAGTTTACGTTTGTCGTAAAGCCGCTTTGGCCAATTCTTATTGGCCCGGGCGCAATTAAATTGCCGGCTTTGTGTTCACTTTTCTCGTGACTCGTGAGTCGTGAATCGTGAGTCGAGACACCCGGGCGAGATATGCGCGCATTTAATTAATTTCGCAATGAATGCTCAACTTTACTTTGCCGTGAGCCTTATCTGGCCCCGAAAGCCAGAAAAACTTTAAAAGGTGCCCACATCTGAGCGGGGGACGAGCTTAAAACTTTGCCCGGCAAAGTTAGGGCGCATAAATTTCGAGAACATGATTCTTATATTCTTTTTTTTGTTGGCGCACAACTAAACACCTGGCTGACTACCTGGCTGGCTGTTTGACACTCCAAAGTTTAGGCTATTTAAAGGATTTTGGGCCTTTAATTAAATATTCTACAAATAGGCATAAATATCGGCGACAAATGAGCGCAAGAGGGGCACGGCCTTAAGATGTCTATGTTAATTGCTTAAACTCTTTGAGAATCATAAGAAAATTCTTAATTTGCATAAACTGTGTTAAGCGCTTGTCTCATTCGATTGAATTCAAAAGCCCCAAATTGAAATATTCAAATATATTCACAAAAAGCCACAGAATCCCCGAGGTCATTATATAGATTGGAAGGAAAAGCAGCGCCAAATCAAATTGCAAACTCAACAAATGCATTTCATGCATATTGCATTTAGCGCCTGATTGATTGGCCGGGAACGGGAACGGGAATGGGTATGAGAATGGGTATGGGTATGGGTATGAGAAATAGTTATACGACTATATAATGAAGTGCGACCGACAAGTAAACTCTTCATGCAATTTGCAGAGCTCGCACACACACACACACACACACGCGCGTTGAGTGTGTGTAAATAGTTTGCACAGATTTTGGCAACAAAATAAATTGCAATAATTATGCTGGAAACAGTTGAGTCGAGCAGTTGCCACATGCCATGGGGCAACATGGCCCACGAGCGAAACTATCGAAAACAGCACAAATAAATACAATGTAATTACTCAGGTATACAATGAACTGTTTCACACACACACACACACACATACTCTCACACACACACTCAGTGCATATTGAAAATCTATTTGCTAAGCCGTGAATCACAAAATACGCGACCTATGCAAATATCAAACAGTTTCCCAGCTTCGAGCTACAATCGACAGCAGCGGAAAATCGCACAAGCCACGCGCAGGCCATATACGACTTGTGACGCCGAATGTGACAATGGGGAAAAGATATAAATAATATTGATAATAATTGCATTTTTATAGTTATTAATAAAAGATTTTCAAAATACGCCCTTAGCAAACAAAAAAGTTTATTTAAAATTTAATAATATAAAATATAAAAAAATAATATAAATATAGACCTAGTTGAGAGCATTTTATTTATTATTCAGTTTAACTCTCAATTGCAGCAAAATCGAGCTCTCTTTTGCTCTCTCTTTCTTTCTCTCTCATTCTTTATGGTCTTGCATCTCTATATATATTTCGTTTCAGCCCACGGTTGCTCTCTCGCTTTTCTTTATTCTACTCTCTACTCTACTTTTTCTGTCTGTTTGTTAAATTTACTATATCCTCCATCAATATCTACATCTCTATTTTACTGTACGGTTTTTCATTGAATATTTCTCCCTCGCTTCTACTATTGCTTCTTATCTTTTTCTCTCCCAGTTTCTGTCTGTTACTATCTGTTTTTCTCTCTCAGTGCTGCTTTCTCTATCTACCACTTTATCTTTTAGTTTTTCTCATTTTCTTTCTTTCCGTTTCTCTACTTATTTTTCTTGTTTCTGGTCATGTTCTTTTTCTTTCTCGCTCTCTCTTTCGCTCTTTTTCTGTATGTTTTCATCTCATTCTGTTTCTATAACTTTCTCTGTTATTTTCGTTGCTCTATTTCAGTATCTCTCTCTTCTGCCTTTATTTCTCACAATATTTTTGCTGTCTATTTCTTCCTCTCTCTCTCTCTCTCTCTCTCTCTCTCTCTCTCTCTCTTTCTCTCTCTGTTTCCTTTTCCTTCTGTCTTACTTTTTTTTTTCTCTACTCTCTGTTTCTTCTCCTTTTCATTATATTCTATTCAATTTGATCTTACTTTGATCCATCTTAATATTACCTGAGCATCTACTATATATATATATATATATATATATATATATATATATATATATATATATACTCTTTTATAGTGCATTCCATATTCGATTCGCGCCACGCGGCCATTCGATCAATTCGCTTCGCTCAGCGCTCTTCTCCCACGCGCACAGCAATTATTGTTTGTGTAAATATTTAAGCAGTTTATTAAACAAAATCGTTGCCGACTTTTGTGCAAATTGTTGAAACACATAAACACACACAGACACACACACACACACACGCATGGCTTAGTCGGGCCAATTTGCGAGCCAAAAATTTGCATATGGGAAAAGGGCTTTTTCGATATTAACCAAATATGTTGCAGATTTGCAGCGAATAGCGTTAATTTATTTGTTTAACGCATTTGCACTGGCGAAGGCTGCCATATTGTTTGCCGTTCCGTTTCCCCTCTGCCCCCCCCTGTCACTGCCACGGCCACATCCGTTGCAAAAATGATGCTGGCTCCTTTCATGCGTGCCGTAAATATTATTATTAACATTTGCTCATTTTTGGTTTCTCTGTTGCGCGCTTTTGTTTTCTTTAGTTTTTCATGTAGCAGCAGCGGCAGCAGGTGAAAGCTGAAAGCTGAAAGCTGTCAGCCGCACGACGACAAATTTATTGGCCAAAAATTGTAATTAGAAAATCGAAAACATTTTGCAGGTCCCAAAAAGTTGATGTACAAAAAAATGTATATATATATATATCTTTGTGTGTGTGTGTGCTTGGTGTATCTGCTGGATCTGTGCATATATTCAGCTGTTGCCAAATTATAAAATTGTTTGTTGATTTTTGGTCAAATGTCACATCATGTCAGAGACGCTGACAGCCCAATCTCTACACATATATATACATACATATACACATACATTTCATAAAACTATACATATATATTCATGCAAAATTTGTGAAACATCCATGTTTTTTTTCTTCTTCACGCTGCGTTGAATTGTTAATGTCAAGCGACAGTCGAAATCCCAAATTAAATAAAACAAATAATTTTGTTTTATTGTTTATTTTATAGAAAATTTCGTTTTAGCCATAAATATTTCGTTTTGCGCTGACAAATTAGCTGTCAGCCGGCATCTGATATTTTCTATTTACATTTGCAATGCGGCTGGCTGGCGACTATTTCTCTGCTTCAATAACTTTGTTTGCATTTCAAATTACAGCATATTTTCTTTATATGCATATTTTATTGAAATTAAGAAAAAGAAAAACAAAGAAATTGCTTTTGGTTTTCTTTAAAAGTTACAAATATTTTTTACGAATTAATAAAAAATTGTAAATTTTTCATTGCTAAAATAAAATTTTTAATGCACAAACTAAAATTGGTTGATAACTTGTAATCATATTTATGTTTAACAAATTTGTAATAGAATTTTTTAAATTTATTTTTTTTTAATAAAAAATTGTAGTTCTTAGTATCTTATATCTCAAAGGCTCGAGGATTGCTTTAAAAAAAAAAAAAAAAAATAAATTTAAAAGATTCTTTTACAAATTTGTTCTACATAAATATGATAAAATGTTATCAAAATAAATCAACCAAATGTCAAAGATCATAAATATATTAATTAACATATTAAGAAAAACTAATAAAATAATTTAAGTTAAATTTATTAATAATATGCTCAACAAACTAAATTCTCTTCTGCAAAATATTAATGACAAAATTTGCAAAATTTGCCTTAAGCCAAGTTTGCTCTTAAGCTATTACTTCATCGTTTTCTTTTTAGCTAGAGATGTCAGGGAGCTCGATTAATCAATGGCCAATACCAATTGGCCATTAATCAAAACTCGCTAATGAACGGCAATAAAGACTTGTTTTTATTTGCTAAATACCATTGAAATTAAATACTTTTGATTGAGCCAATTTATGCACTCACTTGTACAGACATAATGTGCATATATATATATATAATATGTATGTAGTATATATGTATATCATTGGCTTAAATATAACTAATGTGCCTAACGAGCCAAATCACGTTTTATGCCTAATTAAAAAACTTAATTAGTCGCACGTTTTGTGGCTGTCAGCGTTTAATAAATAAATACACGCAAAGCATTCTCAACTAAGTAAAATAATAGCTCATATAAATGTATATAGAGAAGTGATATATATACATTTATATATATATATATAGAAATATATCTAATAAACAAAAATTGTTGAATGCACAAAAATAACAAACGATTAGCAAAACGTTTAGTCGCATGCATAAATTTAATTAAAATTGTTCATATTTTTTATAAAATAGATAAAATATGCAAGAATTTTATGAAACAATTTCCGTTTGATCCATGCAAATATATTGAGACAGATTTCACGAAATTTAAATTAATTTAAAATAAAAATGATACCAAAAAATTCAACTTTCTATAAAAAATTACAAAATAAATAAATAAATAGTAAAAGATTTAACGAAATTTTAATTAATTACAAATAAAAATAATACTAAAAAATTTAGCTAATTTAACTTTCTATAAAAAATTACAAACAAAAAAAAATAAATAAATAGTAATAAAAAATTACAAACAAACAAAAAATAAATAAATAGTAAAAGATTCAACGAAATTTAGATTAATTTAAAATAGAAATAATATAAAAACATTTAGTTAAGTTAACTTTCTATAAAAAATTACAAACAAACGAAAATAAATAAACGAAATTTAAATTAATTATAAATAAAAATAATATAAAAAAATTTAGTTAATTAAATTCAATAATTCTATAAAAAAATTAAAAAAAAAATATATAAATAAACAGTAAAAAAGAGTTTACATATTCAAACAATAATACTATACATTAAAAAAAGTGTTAATTATTCCTACTATATTATATTCAACTATTGCTATATAAGTATTAGCATAATACATTAATATTATTATTGCAATAAAAAAAAAATAAATTTACTACATTTAGCTATTTTAATTAAATCTAGATAAATATAGATAATTTTATTTAGATCTTAGCGACCTTTTATAATTATATAATTATTTATTTAAATTTAAGTTCATTTTTAAAATTTGTATTAATATATATAAATAAATAATTAAATAAAAAAAAATTACAAAATATTATTATAAGATTATAAAAGTATATGAAATCGAATGCTATATATGCCTGATGGATTTAATTTATGTATAATATATATACTCTTACATAAAATTTATATTTTATTGTCAATTAAGTAATGCAACCAATACAGAAATTTCATAAAGCCAGAGCATTCCGCTGGCAAACAAGTCTAATTTACACTTAACTTGGTAACTGAAATAGTTGAACTAAAATCGCGACGCGTTCGTCATTTAAAAATGTGTCTAGGAATTTGTTGTGGAATTTATAAACAACTAATTTCCATGGCCCTAAGCATATATACGTGAACTGCGACAACAAAGCGAAAGGCAACGACAATAACAACAACAACAACAACAACAGCAATGAGGGCAAAGAAAATGCCAGCAACTTTTCATGCAGCGAAGGCGGACAAGGAACACAAACAGAAAACCAAGTAAGAACAACAACAACAACAACAACAAAAGTTCAACTGACAAGACAACAAGGACAAGGCTAACAACAGGCAGAAGAGGTATGAAGCGGTAGAGGCTACTGAGTAGAGAGCCAGCTGCTGGCAGACGAGCAACGAGGAATGAGGAACGAGGCAACAATCGTTGGGGCAACTGCTGCCATGTTAGGAGCACGCAGCGAGACGGTTACAGCATGGCAAACAAGATGAGAATGACTTGCAAGCACTGGGAGGAGGAGGAGGAGGTAGGAGCAGGGGGCGGTGGGTGGTGGGAGATGGGAGGTGGTAGTTGGGTACGACTAGAAACCGGGTCTAGCCTAGCAATGGTAAAGTTCTACAACTAATCCTGACTGATGTTGCGACAATATATAGAAAAGCACAACATATGCTACTGCCGTTTCGCAGCTACGCTTTGCTGCCTCCCAGCACACACACACACACACACACACAGAGTTGCTCGCCCCCCCTCTCTCACTCTCTCTCGCTCCGTCTCCCTCCTTTGCTGCTGTTTTGCCATTTGTGCCGAAGATTTATGCCTTGACGCACAAAGTTGCATTTCAAATAGATTTCAACTAACGAAAAATAAAAACAAGAAGAGAAAAAAATAATAAAACTAAGGCAGACAATAAAATATTAAGTGAAATATATAAATTATAACTATATAATGTTTATAAATTGCATTTTAGCCTTTGACAATTTATTGTTATAAATATATTAAAAGAGAGTGCAGAGTTAACTCTAATGTTGGCCCATTGACAATTTGTTTACATAGAAAAGCATTTAAAAAGAAATTATTTAAAATGCATATAAAATAATTTTATTAAAGTAAAAAATATTACAAAATGTAAGCATATGAAAAGTATAAATAAATTAATAAACTAAAAAATTTTAAATATTAGATAAATGGAAATAAAATAAATTTCAAGTTATATTTATATTTATATTTCTCTAATGAATAATCTTAGCTCTTAATAAAAATATTTTTTTAAAAAATCTATGCATTTAAGAAAAAAACATTAAAATGTATTTATATTTTTTTTTATTTATTTATATTCAAAGATTTTATATATAATAGATATTTTCTGCCCTATTCGTATTTTAAAATAAATAATACCTAACAGCTAACACCTAATAATTTTATTAAGCTTTAAAGAAATAAATGAATTTAAATTATTTAATATATTATAAAAAAAAATATATAAAAAGTAAAAATAAAAATTTATTTCAGATGCTAATTATTTATTTACTAATTATTTATTATATATATACATATATATATATATATATATATATATATATATATATATATATATATATATATATATATATATATATATATATATATAATATATATATATATTAGTTATATTATTAGAAATAAAGAAATAAAAAAAATATAATTAAATTTAATGTTTAATTATAATATATATTATGAAAGAAAAACTTAACATGATTATTGAATTTATTATTATTTATTTATTTTGATTATTAACTTATTTATTCATATATTTGTGCCATGCTTAAAAGTTCACGTACAGTTGAAGCCTGATCCAGAGTTCAATTTAAGCTTTGTGCGCTTCAAATTCAATTTCTTACCTCATCTATTTTTATTAAGTCAACATAGGAGAGAGAGAGGTGTGAAAGCAAATAAAGAGCGAGAATATGAAGAGCGACTCTCCCGCTCTCTCAATATCAATTCTACTTGCTTCTTTATCGTCGAATGAGTAAATTTACAGCTTTTTAAAATACCTAACAGTAAATACATACATACATATATACACATATACATATTTATTTAAATTTAACAATTTAACAATTCTTCATGACATTTGCAAAAATTTTTGCAATTTCTCTCGGTTAATTATTGGAGAGAATTTTGTTGATGCCAAAAGAAATGTTAATTCCAGGTGAAAATGCGTTTGTGGCAAAGGTGTTAAGTGCTTAAGGCTTGTTGCTTAACACAGCTGGTGCCACGCCCACCTGCTGTGCGCAATTGGCGCGGCACCGCATGGCCACCGACGCTACACGAAGTGTCTGTGTGCGTATGTATGTGTGTGTATGAGCGTGCCAAAAGGCAGCGCCGCAAAATTCAATCAATATAATTGCAACACTTTAGCTAAGAAGTTTACCAAAAAGCTAGCAACAAAATACACGCACACATGTGCAACCATGGCATAGTACGTAAACAATGTAAAAAGCTTCAAAAACGGTGTCCCATAGAGCTTAAAGGAGCTGGGCGAACGTACGGGGAAGCATAAGAGAGGAAGAGAGCTAGAGCGAGAGAGCGGGCAACTGTGTTTATGCTTAGAAGTTTATGCATTTAATTAAGCCTCTAAAAACTTACGTGAGCGTGGGCAACAACAACAACAACAGCAACAACGCCAGCGACAATGTTGATGGAAAGTGACTGAAAGAGAGGGAGAGAGAAACATAGTTTGTCATTGCCTGCCAGTGGGCGTGTCTCCATTTGTGGGCGCCCAGCTCAGCAGTTTTACGTGCGTCACTACAACAATTTTTGCAAACTCAAGTTTTTCCCTTTTTTTTTTTTATTTTCTGCCAAAAAAAGTTTTTGTCATTGCAGCTGCGACTTTCGAATACATTCAATCATAGCTTAAAGAAAAACTCAGTCAAAATATGCATTTTTTAGGTAAAATATAGTTTATGTTAAGACTAGAAGCAGCTGTGTCTAAGTTAATCAATCTTAAAATGAAATATTTATTATGTTTACTACATTAAAAATTGTATACAAATTAAATTGTGTAAGTTGAAAAAGAGGCGCAAATGCCTTTTTTTTATACCCATTGCTCTCACTTTTTCTAGATATGCGAATATGTGAACTGTAAATAATAGAGCTAACTTCACCACACTAACAAATGCATATGTATGCATGTGTATTATGTGAGCAGAAATGTATTCGTACAGAAATTGGTGTTGCGCTCAATTCTATTTCCACTTCTGTGACTCGCACTTCGCGCCGTAGTCTTTGACTTAATATGCGCGCATGCACATGTAAACTTTACATGAGAGAGAGCATATCACCAAACTTATACATGTATAAAAATGTGAATTCGTGTGAGTAATATGTGCGCTCAGTAATTAAAATTGGACTCAATTCTATATCCATTTCTTTGATCTACTCTTCGCCACTCTTGTAGATTTTGTCTTGTTATTGTTTTCTGCTTTGGAGCAATATGTGCGCTCAGCAATTAAAATTGCACTCAATTCTATATACACTTCTTTGATCTACTCTTCGCCACTCTTGTAGATTTTGTTTTGTTGTTGTTTTCTGTTTTGGAGTTTACTGTAAAAGTTAATTTCTCATTCCTTTAACTAAATTTGGTGAGAGCCCAGCGTAAAACATTTGAGCGAATTACTATGCAAATGTCATATGCGTGAGTATAATGTGTGTATACAGATACTTATGCATTGACAATTTCGCTCAATTTAGCTTCGTCAGTATTACGATTACTCTTGCACTCTTTCTTCATGCGCTGCGTTGTTGAGCCTGCTCTCTTTTCTTATTTCTTCAACTACATTGTGCGAGATCGAATTACTTTGTAAATGTATATGTGTATTTCGCCTTCGCTCTACTTAACATTATGAGTATTGCGATCCCTTTTGCGCTCATCGTATTCATGTGCTGCGCTGTTGAATTAGCTCTTTTCTTATTCTCTTAAATATTTTGTGCTGTGGCGAATTATCACATAAATGTGCATGAGCATGTGCATATAAATTTGTGTTTGGCACTATTTTGCCTTCGCTCTATTTATTTTCGTCTGTATTAGGAATACTCTTGTGCTCTTTGTATTCATGCGCTGCTCTGTTGAATCTGCTTTTATTTAACTGAATTGTGTGAGCGCGAATGAGTATGAGTATGTGTATGCGTGTCACTTGCTTTGCTCTGTTTAATGTGTCAGTATAGATCTCTCTTGTGCTGTTTGAATCTGCTCTCTTCTTTGTTCTCTCACTGCTGCTCATAAGCCAATCAGATCGTGCACAAATAAATACAAATCGTTTAGTGTGTGTGAATGCTTCGATTCCATCACAAAGCTTTATTTGCAGCGCCTCTCTTTACTATATATGACAGCTGCATGCTGACTGTATGTGTGTGTGTGTACTAGTATTGCTAATTTGCATTTTCTTTTTTTGATTGGCTCACCGAAAAAGTATTTGTAATAGAAATATATAATGTAAATTATTGTTGTTTACATCAGGCAACACCTTGCGGTGTGGTTGTTCTCTGGCTTCGGCTCCTTTGCTTGACGTCGGCCGCTCGGCTTCACAACTTGCTGCACATCGGCCACATCGCCTGATGCCCGATTCTCGTAATCGTCGTCGTCGTTGTCCACGTCTTCGTCGTTGTCCACGTCTTCGTCGTTGTCCTCGTCTTCGTACTCATTGGCCTCTTCGGCCTCGCTGCTCTGTTGCTGCTGCTGCGGTTGCGGCTGCGGCGCCAGCGTCTCCTCGGCCTTGAGCGTAATCTCGTCCGATTCCTCGAGATCATCAAAGTCGCGCGGATCCTCGAGCGCCGCCAGATCAGCGAGATTAATCAATGACGTTTGGCTAATGTCCAGAAAGTTGGGATCACTCTCGGAATCAGTTGCGGGCGCGACGCACAGCTCGGATGCTTGAGCTGCCACTGCAGTCGCCGCGAGCTGCCCGCTTGGCGCTGCCTCCAGCGCCCCCTCAAGAACATCTAATGTCTGCGACGGCGACGCCTCCTCCGTGACGATGCAGCCGCGCAGCGCCTTCCGCTCGTAGCGCCTGCGCTTCGCGGGCGAAGCGCCCTCGTTGCCATCATCATCGCTGCGAATGGATAAACGCATTAACTAAAGTTAGTCGCACGCTCGGCGCGCTGAGCACTCACGACTTGCGCTTCGCCGCCAAGCGGGGACTTTTGCGCGAGTGCAGCGGACGCCGCTGGGCCACGGGACGCGCCACCAGGTTGAGGAGCTGCCGTTTCCGGCGCACGCTCGGCGGCGTAGCGCGCTTGGGCGTGGCGTTACGAATGCCGCTGGGGGAGAGGGGTGGGTAGGGATATATACATATATATATATATATAGCTATACAGTTATAGATCACATTTCACCTGGCTTACATTTTCAGTCCATTCTGGGTCTTTCTCAGTGTCTTTGGCGTCTTTAAGACTCGCCGCACTCTGAGCGTTTTAGCCGACTTGAAAATGGGCTTCGGCTTGGGCTTCGGCAGCGGCGTCGACTTTGCCGTCGGCGTCGCTTTCGGCATCGGCTTCGGCTTGGGCGTATGTATGGGTCGCCGTCCCAAGATCTCCGTGTATTTGCGCGTGCGCAGTTTCATGTGCTGCGGACTGTCTGCATTCAGCTTAAGCGACTTGGCGCTCTTGGAGCTCATTGGCTGTGGCTGTGGCAGAGGCTGTGGCTGCGGTGGCTGCTGCTGCACCACCTGCTGGAAAATTGGCTCAACGGCCTGTGGCGCGCTATCGTCCCGCTGCGGCTGCGGCTGCGCACGCAGCCTCAGGGGGCAGCTGGAGTCGCAGTTGCGATGCTCGCGCAACACATGCTCGAACGCCGGCTCATTCAGGTAGTCGAATTCGTGCGATTCGCGAACTTCGATGCGCTCAGCTCGCTGGAGCTGCGCGCGCTTTTTGAGCGGACAATTGGCGTCGCAGTTGATGTGCGCCTGCAGCAGCTGCTCCGAGTCCGGCTCACTCGAACGATCGAATTCGGGCGTCAAGGGACGCGGTATCGACGGCTCCGCGTCGCCATGCTGTGCCGCACGCACTGCGGCGACGACGGCTTGCAGAAAGCTCTCCGAATCGGCGCTTGAGTCGCTTGTGGATGCCATGAGTTTGTGAGTTTTACTGTGCTCGAATGGCTGTTGATTTGTATGTATTTAGTTTAGTTTCACAAGCTCTGGTCGAAGTTTGAGGCAAAGCCTTGCTGGGTAGACTTGAGATGTCAATCACTGGCAAATGACGGCGAGAAAATGCAATTTTCAGCATGCTGAGATGTGGATCTTAAGTGTGTATTTAAGGACACTTGGATGTGGCTAAAAAATACCTCAATTATAGTAATTGCATATGTTGGCAATGCTGAGCTGTCATTTGTTGCCTGTTATCTAGTGGAACGTAACTTTGCTGTTATGTAAAAGCACTCACAAAAATATCTATGCTTACGAATAACAGCGCTGTAATAATTGAGAAATTCTAAAATTGAGTAATGTTATTTTAGCTAAAAGCCGGCCAATGAGTGTTAATAAATCGAGTGCAATAAATCATGATCGTAAAAATACTAAAAAAAATTGCTCATGCATAAAGAAGCCTGAAATAAAAACAACTCAATAATGACTCATGGCCCCAAACAACTGTCAACTGAAAAAAAGTAACTCTACACACGATTGTCAAAAAACTCTACACACTGCGAAAAGCTCATATTTTGCAACTTCAGAGACAAAAATAACTTCCTATTTCTTACATTTTTTAATTTTTAATATTGTAAATATATTAATTAAATATAAATTTAAATTCAACTTTGCCTTAAAGCACTCGCTTATATGTGCAGGTGTTGAACAAGAGAGAGAGAGAGAGATCATGCTGGCGTACTCACACATACAAAACGGCTGGTACATATCGGCTGAGCGCCTATTCTCACTCTCGGAAACAATCTTCATTCTTTGCAAGTATCAGTTGCACTCACTTTTTAAGCCTGCGCCTACTGAGAGGCCTTCTGCGTGCTTACTTACACCATGCAAATTCCACTCGCTCTAACAAATCCCTTTCTCGAAATATTTCAATTTCACTCATTTAGCCCACACACACTCAAAGCCCTTTAACAGACTCTCATGCTCACAAATTCTAAAGTATGCGAGATCAGCCATTTTTCTACTCGCTCTAGCAAATCACTTTCTCACAATATATCAATTCCACTCATTTATTTAGCCCACACACTCTCAGAGCCCTTCAGCAGACTCTCATGCTCACTCTATCTGCCCTGCTTACACCATGCAAATTCTAAAGTATGCGGGATCAGTCATTTTTCTACTCGCTCTAACAAATCCCTTTCTCGAAATATTTCAATTTCACTCATTTATTTAGCCCACACACACTCAAAGCCCTTTAACAGACTCTCATGCTCACACTATCTGCCCTGCTTACACCATGCAAATTCTAAAGTATGCGAGATCAGCCATTTTTCTACTCGCTCTAGCAAATCACTTTCTCACAATATATCAATTCCACTCATTTATTTAGCTCACACACTCTCAGAGCCCTTCAGCAGACTCTCATGCTCACTCTATCTGCCCTGCTTACACCATGCAAATTCTAAAGTATGCGGGATCAGTCATTTTTCTACTCGCTCTAACAAATCCCTTTCTCGAAATATTTCAATTTCACTCATTTATTTAGCCCACACACACTCAGAGCCCTTTAACAGACTCTCATGCTCACACTATCTGCACTGCTTACACCATGCAAATTCTAAAGTATGCGGGATCAGCCATTTTTCTACTCGCTCTAGCAAATCAGTTTCTCACAATATATCAATTCCACTCATTTATTAAGCCCATACATACTCAGACCCCTTTAGTAGACTCTCATGCTCACACTATCTGCACTGCTTACTCCCTGCAGATTGTAAAGAACGTGATCAGCAGCAGTTCCCACTCCCTCTCTATTGCTTTCTCAAAATAAGTATGTACGTGTATCATGCCCTGACGAATCAAAGAGAACCTCACTGTGGATTCTATTGTGTTCTCCATTTTAATGAACAAAGACTTAGCTTCTGGTTATCAATTTGTGATGCCAGCCCAAGGAAGACAAAATAAATAAATAAATAAAATAATTACTGATGATTAAGGCTCGTGTTACCCAGATAGGCGACGACAATGAGGTGGAAGCATAGGGGCCACTATCCTGCACTCAACCCTTCCGGCAGGCAGCCAGGAAAATAACCGCTGTGAAAACTTTGCCAGCTGTATTACATTACGCCTTTAATTTCATTAGATGGCAACGAGCTGGGCGGCTGGCAGATTGTGGGCGTGTGGGCCACACGCAGCGCCAGTGGCTCATAAAATAGAACAAAACACTTGTAAAGCCAGCGAACGGAACGCGAGAGACAGAATGGGGCGGGATGGGGGGATTGGCGTGAAGCTCGTATTCCAGGGCGACAACGTTGACGGCAGTGCAGCGCAGCGGGCAGCCCGTAGGGAGGGATGGGGGTTTGTGCCGGCAGGATCATGATGCCTTTTTCGTGGCAGGACGTCGCGTTAGAGTTTATTATTTAATACTTTTAACGTCGTGCGTAGAAATTAGCAGCCATAAATCAATGAAACGACTCGCACAAGTCCACAATTAGCCCGTCCGCCTGTCTTGGACTGCCTCGGATGGACAGTGTAGTATTAAAGAACCAGTGTTGGGTAATTAATTTTTATGTAGCCTACATACAATACACTTGCCAGCATGTTGCGCATTAACAGTTCCCACAGCGGGCACAACAATTTACGCCAATTTAAGCATAAGGCAGTAAATAACTGTATATACATATACATATACATCTTACACACACATTGATTTGCTCGGCAAATGTAAATAGCAAAATAAAAACACAAAAGCTCAAAAGTCCACGCTTTTAACTTCAAATAGAGCTCAAAGCAAGCGCACAGCTTAAAGGCTAAACTGAGTGCTTTACTTACGTAAAGAGAGCAGAAGATCCACACACACATGCATACATACATATGTGTATGTTGAATGCCGTGTGGATAATGAGAGAGTGGGCATTATCTTACTTGAGTGCTGCTTAATGAGACTTATCTGCGTAGCTTTGCTGTTCGCAGCAAATTTAATATTTAATTTACACATAAATTTAAGTATGTATTGTTGCAATCGGAAACGCATCTGAATTTAAATCGATCAACTAAATTTTTGATTACTGCAGAGCTTCATATTTGTATATTAAATATATTTTCATATTTACATATGCATATAAAATATCATACAATTATGAGAGCAGAGCCGTTCATATGTATATACATATATATTTCCATACATATATTTGCATATATTACTCTTTTATCTGCCATTAAAGTGCTCATCTGCTAGTGCACACATTCATACATACACATGTGTATTTTTTTTCTTTGAGCGCAGAACTCTACTCAATTACATTTTAAACGAAATCCGAAGTTTGAATCGGAACTCAGTGGAAGCTAAGCTGAGCATTTTTTCAATATTTACAGGGAGGATCTACACAAAAACACACATGCACACGTGTATACGCATCGCTGCGTTGGTATGCGTGCAGTAATACGAATAATAAGAGAGTGCGAATTATATTTCTTAATTGCTCTTTGAATTTTGCTTCTCGCACGGTGCGAGTCGCACCAGATTAAACTAAGCATTTCTATGTTAATAAACGCATCAGCTGTGTTCGTATGTGTGCAATAATATGGATAATAAGAGAGTGGGACATTTTTTGTTGCCTCTTCTTTGATGTTTTCACTCACATCAAATTCATATTTTTGCATATGCGCTAAGTCAGTTGTTCACGAACTGTCGCGTTGATCGTGTCGTTATGCGGGTTGACAATTGCGTGCATTTTTATACTTTGTGCTAATACATACATACATACATAATTTGCATATGTATATTAATTTACTTACGCAGTCGACTACATTTATACGAGCTCTAACCATTGGATTTTTTTTCTTTATAATTGAGTGTAAATTGCAATTTTGTCAGCAAATTTTCCGGCCATTAAGAAAAGTTTTCTCTGCTCTAAGGAGTAGTTAGAGCTGGCTTTAATTTATTGAAAACTGCATTTCGCATTTGTTTTGCTTTGTAATTGTTGTCGGCGGGCTGCAGAAACATATGAAAAGGCTTTGCTAATTGCATTTGTTTTGGGTGTGAAAAATGGAAAATGATATACGAGCAGGAAAATCTATGGAAATAGAATATCTATATGGAAGGTACATTTTATATGTAACAAATTTATGCTAAATTATGTCGACGAATTATTGCTTAAAGTTCCAGTTTCTATTTTGCTTAAGATTTGTCATTTCACTGCAGCCCGAGTCTAACCTGCACGAGAGCTTATCAAGCCTGATTATATAATCTGCACAATTGCAGACAATAAACTTCTTTGGCGCAAGAAAAAAAAAAAATAGGAGAAAAAAAAGCGCACACAAAAATTTTATTATCACATTGCCACACAGCTAATTTGCAACAAACAGACAGGGCGCGAGGGAGAGGCAGAGCATGAAACGAGTACGAGTGCGAGTGCGAGTGCGAGGCAGATAGAAAATGGTGCAAAAAAAAAAGTGCAGTGAATTATATTTTCGCAATAACTTGGCAGTCGGCAGACGCTGCTCTTTGTATCGCTCTCTCTTCCTCTCTCTCTCTCTCTCTCTCTATGTGGTTGTGTGTGCATTTGTATCTGCAGCTCTGTGGCAATAATAATAATAAGATGCAAACAAAATGCCGCTGCTGCGCTACGTGCAGCTGCAACACGAAAAGCAGCACAAAAGTATGCTATGGAAATGCGACCGAAAGAGCAAGAGAAAGAGTGAGAGGGACAGCCTGTGTTAGAGCCTGTTTCTCATGGGCATATAAAGAAATTTACATAGATTTTTTAACGCAATAAGCGAAATGTGACTGCAAAATCCAATTTGTAATGAGAAAAGTAGTGTGTGTGTGTGTGTGTGTGTGTGCAACTCCAGTAGGCAGATATCTATATACATATATATGTTTATATATACATATATTTATATACATATATAAGTGCACGCCATATATATTGCCGCATATTTCCGGGCGTATTTATGGCGTGCACTTTACATTGGAGCGTGCTAAAATTATGCAATACAATTATGGCAGCAGTACAAGAAGAAGAAGAAGAGGAAGTAGAAGAAAAAGAAGAAGCGCAGTTGTGTCCCTGTTTTTTTCTGTTTTCTTTAGTTTTTGTTTATTTTGCAAACGCTTAAAAAACGTGACTTGTTTTGTGCGACTTAGCTGGCTGTGTAACGGTAATTCTTGTTTTGGGCTTGCGAATTGTAAGCGAAATCTACAAAAAGTTCTGCCTGGCTTAAAGTTGAGCTAAGCCACCCGAGAATAGACCAAATATTGTGTAATATTAAAACTTTTGAATTTAGTGAGTTTTTTCTGCTATATATATGTATGTATGTATTTATGAGGGCAGCGTGCAGTTAGCTTAACTTAGATTTTGCATTTATTTTATTTTATTATTTATATATATATTTTACTTCATGTGCCTCAATTTTATTTAAAGAAAAATATTATTACGTTGATGTTTTTTCTTTATCAAAATAAACCAGTGTTCTTCTCACCGTTAAGCAACCTAACTGGCTCTGTTTTCCTCCCCCTCCGTTTCGCTTTTTTTCTCTTTGATTCCCTTGCAGCGTTCTACACCAAAAACCGTTTTCATTGTCAAGTTACACTCTTGGCATCTCGCTCACACTTACGCTCACTTGTTTCTCGCTGAAGGGACGCCAGCTCATGTCTCGCGTCTCGCGTCTGCTTTTGTGTAATTGCAAAACGTGATTTTTTTTCGGCATTTTTTCATAATTCCTTCGTTGGTTGTTGTTTCTCTTACGTTTTATGTTAATTTCTGCATGCCGCTCATATTTTTTGTGTGTTTCTGTTGTTATTGCTTTAAATTATGCAAAAGTCGCTGACCAGCGACCAGCGACCAGCGGCAACGACAATTTTTGGCATTTTATTTTGTGTTTTGTTTTGGTTTATAATTTTTTCTTTGGTTTGCAGCTGGCTTCAAAGGTGTCGTAAAATGAAAATTCATAAATATTTAGCGCACGTTTTATTAGTTG
Source organism: Drosophila mettleri (assembly GCA_035047625.1). Lineage (NCBI taxonomy): Eukaryota > Metazoa > Arthropoda > Insecta > Diptera > Drosophilidae > Drosophila > Drosophila mettleri. The sequence continues at coordinate 11,906,773 of JAWNPI010000018.1, forward strand.
CCAGAAAGCAGCCGTTGGCATTTGATAGCCTTGAGAAAATGTTATTATTTTCTTTTTCCTCTTGTTGTTTCTTTTTTTATATATTTATTTAAACTTCCGCAAAAATTGCCTGACACTTAACGTAAACTGACAGCTGTTTACACTTAAAGCTCTGCAAATAATTCTCTGCTCAGCTAGCTTAAATACTTGGCTACACAGTGAAATAAGGAGCTTTTAGCTGCTGATTCTGCTTATAATTACACCTGAAAATAATTAAATATAAGCAATTTAGTTTAAAAATAGTAAAAAAAAAAAAAAAAAAAATTAATAAAAACTCTATTTTTTTTTGGGCAAGCAAAAATAATTAAATTATTATTTAAAATTTACAATTTTATTAATTTAATTATTTTACTTAATTTCCAAATTACACAGCTATTGTAAAATGTAAATTTGATCACTGTAAACAGTAGATTTGATCATTGTAAGCAATAACAGATTGGTTTCTCACTGCACACAGAACATACATACATATATTTTTGACCTAATAAATGTGGACAGCACTACATGCGCAATTGATATTAGATCTGCTCTCAACTTCAATTCACTCTCCATTACGATCCACGCCACTCTTCCAATTATCTTTCAACTATCAGCTGCTATCCCTGTCGCTCTCTTCATATTCCGTTTGTGTTCCCAGCAGTATAAATACAGAGGCATTTATGCATTTGTATGTCGTTCAATAACAGTTCTTAACCATGCTCTCTGCTTCGCTTCTAGTGATGGTAGTTTAATTGTTACTTTACTTATTGAACGTATATTGAACGTATTTTATATTACATTTTGAGTTTTATTTAAAAAAAAAAGTTTTTTATTTATTTTTTAATGATAAAAACTGTTTATTTTAATTTACATTTAAAAGTATTTATTTGCATTGTTTTTATATATCATTTAATGAGGTACCCATCATTGTCATCTCTAATGGCAAGTATTTCGTTCTTTCTTTCTTTCATTTCCTCTCCTTTTAAACAGTTAAGTTAGTCGGTTATTACCCTTGGAAAGCAATTGAAGTCATTATAAATGGCATGTTACGTTTGGCATCGTTTTATATTGTGATGTGCTATTTGTATTTTTGATATAGTATAGGAATTTGTTGAGGGTATAGCCTAGTCGGTCATTCAAGTTCCTTGTTGTTTATTTTCTTTGATTTTGCTCTTTTTAACGCAGTCACATATCCATGAGTATTAGCATAGACTGGGTATGCCAACTCTCACTCACTCTATCAATGGAGCGCCGACGACTCGTTGCCCGTCAGCAGCCCAATGAACCGCAATGGCAATGTCAAGCAATTCGATGCTGCGGAAATCTTTCAAAGTTAATTTTCAACACTCGAGCACACAGCGTATAAAGCTTATGAGGAGTAGAGTAGGAGAAAGAGTGAGAGAGAGAGGGGAAACTGTTGGCTGGCCACTCAGCTGAGGCGACAAAATTGTACAAATTCAAGCGACTTCAAAGCGTCAATAAGCACACAAATCGTAGCAAAAGGCGTCCAATGTGGGCGTGGTCTGTCTGGGCTGAACTGGACTGGCAAACAAGCTGACTGATAACGGAAGCAGGCAATGCACGTGTTTACCTTTGGATATTTGCTGCAGCCAAGCTGCCTGCCAGCCTCGTAATTATCATGATGATGATGATGATGATGATGATGTAGGTGGAGCTGGCCCGGCCGGCGGCTGGCATTGCTGATGTCACACATTCATGGTCATTTTGCTGAGTCAATCGTTTGAAAAATTTATGTTGCCTTCAAAAGCAAAATTTGCCATCGACATCGACATTGGCATCGGCATCGGCATCGCCAACGACATCCACATCGGCATTGCCATGGCGAGATAGTCAATAGATGCGGTTCATTTAACTTGACTAAATGTGCAGCGCTGGCTGCTTGCTGCTAGCTGGTAGCCAGCCAGGCCCAGGTGCATCTGTCCGCCCTCTGGACCGTGTCTGCCTCTGCCGTCGACTCTTGAATTTTTGGGCTCTGCTCTGCTCTGTTCTGCTGCTCGTCTGCTTATGAAGTGTTGATCTGTGTCTGATTTAATTGAAATTTGATGCCGTTTTCCATGTCCGCCATGTGTGAAGGCATTCCAAGTCAGCAATTTTTGACACTAGTTAACATGGTATGGCTTCTCCTGCTGTTGCACAACAATCTCAAGTGCATATGTATGCAAGTGCATAATGTCTGAGCGTAGTTTTTCCATTCAATTGCATTTTATTTATAGTTTCCTTATAAATTCCTTATAAATACCTATTCAAAATGAGCTTGTTGGGTGTATAGGCTTTGTCGTTATATCTAAAAGAGTCTAAAATATAATCTTTTATTTTCAGTTATCTCTTACATTTGCTATAAAGCACTTATCGGAATAATGATGATTTTTTTTATAATAGCTTATAATTATATAGACTTAAAAATATCTTTATATTATAATTAAATAATCCTAAATAATGATAAAGTAATTAATTTCATAAATTTCTTTTTTTTAAGTCATTAATTTTAAATTTTTAATACAAATTTTATCTCGAATAAAACTTGTTCAATAATTTATTTGCTTAAGCAATGCCCAAAGACGCAGCTCATTCAACTGCGTGGGCTCTGTATGCCTGTGTAGGTGTATGCGTGTGTCAATGTATTGCAGGAGAGAGCAAGAATGCACAATCGAGCGTTCTCGATCAGTTCTGCTTTAAATCTTCATTTTACTCATCTCTCCTTTTACTGCTTTGCTTAGATGTTTTTTTCTTTTTGCGTTTTGTGTCGCATTCGTAAACTGCTTAACGGCGAGTGCGTCGAACCGCTATGCAAATATCCATTCGCTTTGCTTTATGCTCTATATTCTCGACTGATTTATGAGCAATTTAAGCAGCTGCTTTTAATTGTTGTTCGCGCTTTTATAGTTTTGCATATGCGCCGTTATTATGCTCTGACAAGATAGCATAATCAGTCTCCCGCGACTTTGTAGCACAGTGCAGCACAGTTAAATGCAACGGTTTTAGTGTCGCCATTTTAAATTCCATTTACTCGGCTGTCGCCCTTCTTTTTCTCTTGTTTTTTGTTGTAGTCGCATTTAATGCGCTTAAAGCAGCAGCAAGATGTACTTACAACAACAACAACAACAACGACAACAACAGCAACAAGAAAAGTGTGGCCACCAAAGTGTCAAAGGCAGCCGCAGGACAAACCCCATCATCCACACCTCGCTCTCTGCCTCTCGTTCTCCACCTCCTACGCCTTCACTTTACAGTCATAATAAAAGCGGCGGCAAATGACTAAAAAAAAAAAAGAGAAAAACGAGGCAAAAACTTAACAAGTTCACTTAGCAGAAATTAAGTTTTCAGCATTTATGTAACGAAAACTATAAAGAAAAACTTTCTTAATGAAGCGACGACAATGTGGTGGGCATTTCCAAGAAAATTCTAGAGAACAAAAAAAAAAATTACCAACAATAATACTAGAGCATAGCTGCATAGGAATTAAGAAACTGGCGACAATGCAAGAGACAGTCCCTTAAGACTTTTTAACTTCACATTAAAAAATGTAAAAAAGAAACTTGTTTATTTAGTTAAGCAATGAAGACTACAATTTAATTATATCTCAAAATATATTCAGATATATTGAGTCTCGTCTTAGTATTAATTGGAACTTAAATCAATTTTGAGTTACGATCCAAGCTGCGCTTAGGAGCCGCTGTGGGCGTTTTCTCTCTTTGATTTAAATTTATGTTACGATCGCAGCTTCGCTTGATACAAGCTGTTTTTTTTTTTTTTTTGTTCGCTGTTTGTTTGTTATTCTGCTTTGAATGGGAACGAAATAAACTCTTGTGCTGAGCTCGCATAGATCTGATACATATACAGTTATGTATGTGTGTGTGCATATTGAAAAACAGTTCTTTTCTCGATTCTGCTTCTGCTCACATGCTGCATCTTATACTTTCAACTCTCTTTATATCATTGCTCAATTCAGATTCCAATTGAACTTTGTCCGAGCGCTCTTTTAATTATATGTATGTGTGTGTGATGGGTTCCACTTTTATCATTTTTGGTGTTACTTTGAAGAGAGCCTAAATATAGAAGAATAGTAGTTACAGTTGAGACAAAATATTATTACTGTATGTATTTCAAAGCAAAACACAAAACCCCATCTCTCGCTCTCTAAATTTAAATGAAAATTCTCTTCAAATGCTCGGCTTTAAAAATGCATGTGATTGCCATACGTGCCTAGCCGCTCACCTGAGGCTTTTAACATTTTAAATCTGAATTCTGAAAGCGTTCTAACAATTTTATTAATTATTTGCCAAGTGTTTTTGGATGGTAGCTCATCAATCGCATCCACTTCAAATTAACCTAATTTTTTTTTAAAGCCCAACAAAAGTGAGCAGGCTGCAAGTGCACACACACACACACACACACAGGGAGTGTTTTTAAATGCTGAGCCATTTTTCAGATTACATATACATTGAGAGAGGGAGAGGGCGAGAGAAGGGGAGAGAGCGCGCTGCTTGCTAGCACCCCAGAGTATTTTTGTGGGCGAGTCGAAAAACTTTTAGCACGCACTATGCGCAGCCGAAAGCAACACGGTTTCTCAGTCTTCTTCTTCATTTTAACTTATTCCAGGCGCGCTTTTGAAAATTTACTTGCCTCAAGATAAATTATATGAGCATTTCCCAAAGGTTAACGTGATAAATTTGCGCCAGCGTAAGCAAAAATATTTCAAAATAACAAAAAAAAAAAAATGAAAACATGTGGAAAAAAAGGAAAATAAAGAAAATGCAAGTCTGCTGCCGCCGACGAAAAACTTTTGACTTCGATCTTGCGGGCAAGTTACAGCAACGAGACACACACACACATAGACACGTGTGTGTGTGTGGCAGATAAATTGTTTATGTGTCTGTGGGGAAGCGATTAGTGTTAATGGGTTTTTCTCTCTCTGCCCCTGCCTCTCTCGCTCTCACTCTCTCTCTCTCTCTCTCTCTCTCTCTGTGTATAAGAATGTGTGATTTCTGCCTTTGGTATTTGCTATTTGATTCAACTTTTGTGCACATTTTCATTGCTTTCCATTCTATTTTTCTGTTTGCTGCTGTTTTTTTTTCTGCCTTCTCGCTTCTGCTGCCTTTCGACACTTTGGGACAACGCGACGTATGAGCAATCGATAAGTGCACACAGACAGCGAGACACACACATACACACACATAGATATATATATAGACAGTTTAGATAGACAGTCATATGGGGAATACCTAGAATAGATATGTGTGCTCATGCTGGAAGAGAGGAGGTGGTGGGGGTAGCAGCTCGGGCGGTGGGACTATTTTCAATTTCTTGCTGCCCAACTGCAGCCATCTAAAGATTTTTTCTCCTCTCTTTTTTTTTTTGGTCAAAATGCTTGCAATGCTGAGATTGCAGTCGTGCTGGGATTGCAGTAGCTGGCCATGGGCGGAGGGAATGAGAAGGGTGGGGGCAGGGGGGGGCTACGAGTTGCTTATGGTATCACGAAAAAGTGGCCTGAGCCATTGTTGTTGCTGGCACGAATTTTTGGCTGGAATTTCATGTTTAAATGTCAATTTCTCAACGAGCAAAAGTGACCAACGAAACGATTTGCCATTGACATTTGTTGCTGTTGTCTTTGTTGTTGTCGTTGTTGTTGTTGTTGTTGCGGGACAGTTTGCCTTGTGCTTTTGAGCTATGCGCGCTGTTGTAATATATATGTATAAAATAGATATATATATTGTGTAGATAAATATATGTATGCCACATGTATCGATGTGCAGTCTGAAACATTTCAAGCCAGTTCGCTTCAAGGCGCACTCTAAGTAGGGGCGTGGCTAACTGAAGTTATAGAGCGAACAGCTGCAGCTGCATTTGGAAGTTAGTTTTTCAATTACTTCATTGGCCACAGTTGTGTGTGAGAGTGTGAGTTTTTTTCCTACTCACCACCCACTACTCACCACCCACTACTCACCACCCACTACTCACCACCCACTACTCACCACCCACTACTCACCACCCACTACTCACCACCCACTACTCACCACCCACTACTTACCACCCACTACTCACCACCCATTACTCACCACCCACTACTCACCACCCACTACTCACCACCCACTACTCACCACCCACTACTCACTACCCACTACTCACTACCCACTCACCCCGGATGACCCCGGATGCTATCTATATATATATATATATATATATATATTTTTTTTTGTATTATATAACAAGGAGTTTGATCTTCTTGCATCAAAGTTCTTTAGTTAGCCCCACTCTCTCTTTCCCTATGGACTTCTGTTAGACTCTTCCCTGTCTGATATGGGCACATCACTTAGTCGCGCTGTTGGAGCAAGTCACTCGCTGATACACATAATGCTCTAGGGCTGCCAGAGCCTAAGCGACATCTCAATAAATCAAATGTCTGCTGCACCAAAAAAAAAAAAAACAACAACTAGAAATTAGCTCCAGCTGAAACATTGCCCAAAAACCCCACGACATGAGGGGTGGGTGAGTGGGTGAGTGGGTGTGTGAGTGTGTGGGTGTGTGGGTGAGCGGGGGCGTCGCTCCAATTAGCGAACCCTTTGCCATTTGCCTTGGCGCCTCTTCAGTTCCGGCTGCTAATTTTCAATTTTCATGGCACGCTGGCTGCCATTGATAGGCGCTCGATGTTGATCCCCGTGACGGCATTTAAATTGAGCTCCGCTCGACGGACGGACGGACGAATGGACGCTGCCCGGATTCGATTCGCAAACATTTTCAACATAAGTCGGCAATTTAATTGAAATTGCTGGCAAAGCCCACGGAAATGACTATTTTTTGAATAAATTAAATGAGCCCCAGCGAAAATCTTTATTTATAGCAGCTGTGATATACACACATATATATATATATATATACATACATATAGATAGATATCGGGAGAGCTGTTGATTTAAGTTACAAATGCGACTCAGTCAAATATTAAATGAAACGCAACAAATCCCATTGTCAACGGGGCCAATGAAATTGCCAAATAATTGACAAGCTATTTTCGAGGTCGGCTCGGGTTTTGCCTGGCTGATTGGCAAAAACTAATGCCAAGAGCTGGCCGGGAACACAAATCGATACGCACACACACACACACACACACACACACACAACATTTGACTGATGGACAGTGTCACAAAGGCGGGGCTCGCTGCTCGCGGGTCAAAAAGAACAACAAAAAGAAACAAAAAGTGCAGACAGACGTGACAAGACCGCATGAAATAAAGTGACATTAAGCCATTTCAACGCAAAGGGGATTTGCACGTTCCAGAAGCTCTCTACGTACACAAATGTATATATATATATCTATATATATATCTATATATATGGCTGACACATTGTATAAATTTACTGCCAAATCTAGCCGGAGCCTCCTCCATGGCCTGACATGCTCCACGGGCCTCCGTGAGCCTCCATTGATGCGTTTTGTCTTGTTAAAATAATTGACAGGTGACCAGCGTGCGATGTGGGCCGGACGTGGGCGGGGCAGGGCAGGGCAGGGCAGGGCCTGCGCGCAAGGTGGCCAGGCCAGGCTGGCTGTGCCCAAAGCAGATTGGTTCAGTCTGGCGCCTATATGGGCATTAGTGCAATTTATGACAATGCTTCAACAAATTGCGGCTATTGAAATTGATTGGCTAAGAGCGTGGATAGGGGGAGAGAGTGATAGAGACGGGAAAATGGGAGAGAAGAAGCATGCAGCGAGCGAGCGAGCAGTTGTACAAGTTTTTGGGAGCTCATATAATATACTATAGATATGGACATATAAATAAATATATATTTATTAATATATATCCGTGTGTGTATATTGCAGATGAAGATTTTTGAGCACATAATAAGCACATAATGAAAATAGAGGAACTAAGAAAATCTAAAAGAAACTAAGAAATGCTAAAAACATAAATCAAAAAAAATAAAACTTTAAAATATGGCTTTAATTATATTTTAAAAGTTGTTTATTTTGAGTTTTATTTGTAATATTTTTTTATTATTGATTGTTGATAAAATATATGTTACTATACATTATACATACTAATAAAATAAATATATTAATATATATTTTAAAATGTATGAAATATTTATTAATAAATAAATATATTTAATATTCAGAGCAAATATTTTTGACACGGCGCTTTGCCTGGCAGCTGCGTTAGATTTAAGAGCGGCAATGCGCTCAGTGCATAAAGAGATTTCGATCCACATGTTCCATTTTGTCTCTATTCCATATACGTTGTTTCGTTCCCGCGCCTCATGGGCTTGATCGGTGCTCGAGCAGAAGTCAGTAAGATTTTAGAGGTCAACCAGTGCAGATGTCATCAGTCCGCAAATAATTGTAAACGACATAAACAAAAAGGTAATTCGAAAAATCAGGTACTGCGGTAAATATATTTGGCTGTAAATTAAAAAAAATTATTAATAATATGTATGTATAATAAATATAAAAAAAAATTAAAATAAATAAATATATTTAGTTGTAAACAAAAAAATATTTTCTGGAATTAATATATTAGCATTATAAATAATATATAAAATATAAAAAAATATAAAATTATTGATGTAAAAATTATATTTAGTTGTAAATAAAACAAATATTTTGTGAAATTTAATATATGTATTAAAATATTTTAAAATTATAGTATAAAACTATAATTATTTTATTATATTTAGCTGTAAATAAAATAAGAATTATTTTTAAAATCAATATTTTAATAGCATAAATAATATTACAAAAAAAAAAAAAAATAAATAAAAATATAACTAAAATATTAAAGAACATAAAATAATAAAATACAAAAAAAAAAAAAAAAAATTATAATAATAAAATGTAAAAATGAACTGAAATCAACTTTAACGAAATTTTATTATATAATAAATTTAATGATAATATAATTAATATAATTTAAATGGCAATCCATATAAAATTACATTCTAAAGCTAGCATAACTACTTTTTTTCGGCTTTTGTCAATTTTGACTTTAGTTGAAATTCAATTAACACAATCAAGTCAAATATTACAACTTACTTCAGGATGCTTGAGGCCTTTTCGTTGGGATTAAGAGTTGAGAATAGAGAATCAGAACTAAGCTCTGCAAAGCTGGGCCAGGAAGTATTCAATTTACATTTAGTTCGCCGTCGCCGAACACTCGACGTAACGAATTTAATTTCAAATAAAACAGCAGCATAAAAAAAATAAAATAAAAATAAAGAAAAATGGAATTAGAAGTGTTCGCCTCGCTGTGTAAAAGCCAGAGGAAAATGTAGTTAGCAATTCAGTTGGCAGCCAATTGGAAATAGAAAGTAAATATTTATATAAATGAAATTAAAAGATCATGTCGCCGGCATCTTAATGAAATGAAAGCTTACAGAACATGACATCGAGACACACGCACACACACACACACACACACACACATGTAGCAAAATGTTTTCATTAAATTTCATTCGAGACGTGTTCATGCAATTTTAATTAGTTGCCAGGCAATAAATTATTCAATGCCATGTCCTCGTTACAGTCCTGCAAATCCAGCCTCAATCTAACTTCTATTTATTTTTTTCCTATGCCAAATTTAATTTTAGACTAAAAATGTTGGCGGCGCGTCGGGCGAATTGACGAATATAAATGATTTTGTGTAGTCCGCGAGCTCGAAATATGACTCGAAATGGAATAAATTCGAGTGCTTCGGTAGGGAGTGCACGAGCAGTAGATACCCTAAGCGCAAAAAAGATTAGCAGCTGCTAATAGTTTACTTAAATGTATATCTACCTAAATATGCCCACATACATATACAGAAACTGCAGATACAAATACATGCTCACCATTATAGTCGTATAATCTGTGCAGCTGAAATGCTGTCGACGTGTGAAGTATACTCGGAGTAGTGCTCAGAGGAATTTGTGACCCATTCCAGCAGTCCATATCAGGCTGGAGTGGAATAAAGCAATCGAGCGTAGCAGACGTCCAGCTGAGTTTAATTGAGCTTAACTAAAAACTCAACTCAGAATGAAGTTAATTCTTATAAATGCGTGAATGCAAGCAAAGCGATGTATGAACATACATGCACACACACAGTTGCTTTTAATACCCAGAAACATGATTTGAGGGAGCTTCCCATAATATCCCATAATTTCCCATACTCTCTACAGCCGCAGCGCTGCCGCTGAGTCAACTGCTCAGCAAGCAGAGCGCGTACTTATAAAGGCGTGCGTATGTCTGTGTATGCTATTAATGCATAAAATAAAAATATAATAATAGGTGCATATATCAGCTCGAATGTTTCAGAGCACCTTCTAGTCGATCAGACTGGAGCGTTCTTACATTATGAAATATTTATTAATAAATAAATATATTTAATATTTAGAGTAAATATTGTTGACACATAGCAACGGCGCTTTGCCTGGCAGCTGAGTTAGATTTAAGAGCGGCAATGCGCTCAGTGCATAAAGAGATTTCGATCCACATGTTCCATTTTATCTCTATTCCATATACGTTGTTTCGTTCCCGCGCCACATGGGCTTGAGATCACGTATAAATACGGAGGGTTGGCATCGCTGGCTTGATCGGTGCTCGAGCAGTAGTCAGTAAGATCTTAGAGGTCAGCCAATGCAGATGTCATCAGTCAGGCTGGAGCGTTCTTACATAAAAAGTTGTTGATGAAATTATGAGTATAATTTTTAGATCTAACTCAAATTGTCATGCCACAAATTTCAACTTCAAATTTATATAAAAATCTGAGCTTATCTCTATTTCTTATATTTTTTGGATACATTTAATAATAATTTAAAATATTTTTCGAAATCTATATAATTTTTAATTTTTATTTTATTATTGTATATAAAAGTATTTTATTATTTTTCTTAATTTATTTACTTTTATTATTATTATTTTTTTTAAAATTATTTATTTAACTTTTAATTTTATTACTTTATTTACTTTTGTTTTTAAATTATTTTATTTTTTATTTCTAATATTCCTATAAACTGAACTTCAGTACTTCATTAGCTAAACTTTTCAAATTTAGCCTAAAAGCCCAGCTATAAATATGATTTTCATTCGAGTGCAACAAAATCAAGAAGAAGAACAAGACTAAAAGAAAACCCAAACAAGTAAAATATAAGTTTTAATTGACTTGCAATGCGCTGAAATTTGCCTGCCACGAGACGACGACGGCGGCGGCGACGAGTGTAAGCCATACCTGCGCCGCCCTAACCACGCCCACGCCCACGTCTACACCCTCTCACCTTGGACCTATCCCTAGCTAGTTCTCTGAGTTAGGCTAAGGCTTCCGGAATTCAAATAGCCAAGTAAATTTCTTATCTTGAACGCAGCGGAAGTGGATCAACCGAATGACTGGGTGTGTGAAACAGGGAGAGAGAGAGACAGACAGAGAGTCGTTGAGGCTTCCATGTGTGTGTGTGTGTGTGTGTGTTGTTCCTGCGTGTTTTATGCTTTTGCGCCCTGCGCCAACTTAAATGCTAACTTATGTTTAGATTTTGGCCAAGCGCACAAAAAAGGCCAAAACCAGCCACAGCTACTGTCAGTGTGTGTGCGTCTCTGTGTGTGTGTGTGTGTGCTTATGTTTGTGTGAGATTTAGCCAGCTTTTTGGCTGCTGCAACTGCAACAGCAGTCAAATTGCAAAAGTTTTTTACTTTAAGCATAAAATATTTATGTCTGCATTTAGTTTTAGTTTTAGCCACGTTTTGTTCAAGATTCGCACAAAATGTTGTTGTTTGAGCTTTTGTTGTTGTTGCAAGTTTGTCTTGGCAATTTTATTAAAACGATATTTACTTAAAACAAAAAGCCAGAAAATGCTACTGATTTTCCGGCTAATTGCTAAATGTTTCACCCGCTTTAAAAGCTCTAAATGTGTTGCCAAAAATTTAAACTTAGCCTGAAATGTGCAAAGTGGGAATTTAATGATATTTAAATTTAATAAAACCTAAAAAAAAAAAATGGGAATACTAAAGAATGTCAATTTATTATAAATAAATATAATAATATATAATAATAATATATAATAATATATTTACTATAATAATAATATAGTAAAAAATAAAAAATTGATGAAAATGGTGGTTATAAAATATTTAAAAATAATTTCCGCATGAATAAATAATTTAAAAATGAATATCTATTTAGAATATGTAGTAATAATACAAAGGAAAAAAGTTAATTAAAGTAACTATTTTTAATTAATTTATTTTAATTAATAAATTTAAATTGTAATAATATTTTTTTAAATTTTTTTATAATTTAAATTTTATATAAATTGTATTTTATGAATAAGCAAAAAAATATATATATGTATATTTTACGCATAAAAAAATATTAATTAAATTTCAAATTAAATTTTTTATTATTTTTTTTTACCTTAGTTAAACATGAATTTAAATAATATTATTCAATATTTTATATTATAATAATTATTAATAAAAGTAAAAATTTAAATCCATTTAAATTTGTAAAAATCATTAAAGATTTATGTTATATTGCTATAAATTTATATATTTACATTATTAAATATAATTGATAATATTTATAATAATTTTGACAAATAATTTTGTATAAAACTTACAATATTTATATAGATAAAAACTTAAAAAAATAAACATTCAATGAATATTTCTATGAGACAACGTCCGATATGTGGTTAATCACAGTTAAAGTATATAAATTTCAAATAAATATATTTATTGAAAACACACTTAATAGATTATTTAATAATTTATATCTGTACATTTGCAGCTCAACATTAGTTGAGCGAATAGAAATAAAAAAGAGAGGAAAAACCAATTTAATTGTGATTCGCATTATTAATTAATAAGTGTCTCTGGCAGAGGCAGCGGCAGAGTTTGGGGCGGGGGTTGGCAGCACGTGTGTAATTTTCTAGTATTAATATATAAAATTTTGGATTATTGCATAATGCGCGCTGGCAGAATATTAAATAAGTATAGTTCGATATTATGCGCAGCACAAATTAATTAATACAAATGCGGTCTGTTAATTAATAACTAATTGCTGTTATGTGTCAGCCACAGACGAGAGTTCAAATGCTTTAAAAAATAATGAATAAATGTATATATAAATCTATCTATAGGAATGTGTATTTATTGACAGTTTCATAGTTGTTGTTTTTTTTTTTCTTTGCAAATTATATAATTTTATGCATGAGCAATTGCTTTGTAAACAAATTAATCAATGTGTCACAAACTGATCAAGAAAAAACAAATTGTATAAAAAAATGCAAAAAAAAAAACAGAAATGTAAAGAGAATTCGTTTTAATAAGCTATTCAATGCTGGATTTCGCATCAAAAATGAATAAATACTTTTTATTGAGCTTTATTTTAATCAACGGCAATGTGTCAATCGAGCGGCTTAAAGTTGACTCACAAATCAGAAGCCTGAATCTGACATATTGCGATTAAAAAACAACAATTTATATAAAGTAAACAAACTATTTTCACAAGCAAATTTATGCATTATGTAGAAAAATATATCAAATGCTTTACAAAAATATATAAATGTCATTTAAAATGATTTTTGATGCATTTTTAAATAGTTAAATAAAATTACTAATAGAAATGCTTTCAGGCATATGCTGATGATGATTAAAACAAAAGTTCTATGGCTTAAAGTTGTTTTTTTTTTTTTTTTTTTTTTTAAATTATTGGAAATGTTAATATTGGAATTATTTGCTTGTGACACACTTAAATAGGGTTTACTTATATATTTATTATTTATTAAACTATCTCATATAACATATGCAATACTTTGCGGTCGTAGCTTAATTAGTAATGATTTTATAAAATTATATATATATATATATTAATAAATATATTTTTTGTCGTATCGCTAATATAATTTAATGTCATCTATATGTCATATGTCATATGTATGATAACATTCTAAAAGTACAAAATCTTTTTACAATTGTTTTGTTATGAGGCTGAGCGCTGAACTAAAGAGTTTCATGGATTTAGTAGTCCGCGAGAGTGAGAAATTGAAGCAGCTGCTAGGTCTTGGGTGTGGTTGAGTGCAAGTGAGATGGCAGTTAGGCCATTCAAACAGGGCTGTCATCGTGGTGAGTAGACATAAGAAGCAAGTTGAAAAGAAAGAGAGAAAGAGTTGGTTGAGTATAGCAATACAGTAGTAACTCCTCAAAGAGCGTGGCAAAATGTACGAAAAGAAAAAAAAAGTAACAAGCTTTATATAATATTTTTAACTAGTGAATATCAAAATATTCGATATTAATATTAGATCAAAACTAATATAATTATATTAAAAATAATATATATAACAATGTGTTGCAAACAAGTTCTTAGAGTCTGTCAAGGCAGACTTGTTTTGAGATAAATTTTAAGTTATTGAAACTGTTGAGTCCATAAAACTCTCAATTTTTTAAGAGCGGCAATTCACCGAATGCCATTAGGAGCGTTTATTTGAGAAATGATTTCGTTTATTTTGTTTCATTTTCTCTCCATTTCTTATGGCTGTTTCGTTCTCACTGTGTTTCGACTTGATCAGCTTGAGCTAAGATGGCGCTCGTAGCTGATGCAGTGAGAAACTGAATATCATTGAAGCAGATGCTCTCGTGCACTGACAGCTCTGCATGCTAACTCAGAAACCACAAATATAATATTAAGAAATCTAAGTACAACAATAAAAAGACGCTTAAGTAAAACAATAAATGACTTGAAAATTTCTTAAAAATGCTTTGAAAAATCTCAATAACACAGCAGAAACAACAATAAACCATTTGCCATGAACATTCTACAAATAAACTAGAAAATCTATATTTGTTTCCATTTCCATTTGTCACAGGAACTTTCTGTTATTTTTTTTTTTTTTATTTGTAGCGATTTTATTTTTGTCCCGCAAGAGTGTCGTAAACAAATGATTTCTGTTTATACACTCAAATCTCAGCATGTTACCTATTAAAGTTTTGTGGACAGGAAAATTTAATTAAAAGCAACGAACAGCTGCTCTCTCAGCAGCCACCCACCCACCAGCAACAACAGCAACACAACATTTTCAATTATAACTCAAGTTTGGTAAAGTAAAAAATAAAAAATAGAAGTTGAGACAGCAATAGCTGAAGCGAAAGGGATGCACGAGTTGCCGGGCTTAGACAAAACATAATAATTTATGCTGCTTAGCTGCGAGAGAGAAAAAAAAAACAAAAAACTGAAAATGCACTTCAATTTTGAGTTAATTCGAAACTCGAATTCGAGTTCGAAACGCTTCGCCGGACTGTGTTATATAAATGTACTAAACAAATCAAAACTTTTCACATAACTTTCACATCAATAGAGATGGGGGCGCGTTGGCAGTCGCTCTCTCTCTCTCTCTCTCTCTCTCTCACGCACACACTCTCACTCTCTCTCCCTCCCTAACTCGCTCATTCCTTCTCTCTGTGTGCCGTACAAAGTGTGGATTTATTGTGGGCTCTTATAATGGCAAATAGTTGAGCAGGAAGTGCTTAACAAAATGGCAACAGCGAAAGCGCACAATTTTCAAGCTCAAGTTTAAGACGCATTGTTCTGTTTTTATTGTTCTTATTGTTGTTGTTGCCATTTGTTATTGTTGTTGTTGTTGTTGCTGCCGTTGTTTATCATGTGACTTGCGTTACACTTAACAATGGAGCATTTTCGGTAGCTTTGTCCTGATGACGTGTCAACTCTGCCAGCGCAAAACTTTGCGCAAAATGAAGCACCAAAAGCAGAGAGAGAGAGAGAGAGGAAAAAAAAATGAAAAGAAAATCAAAAGGAAAATTCGTAGAAATAATAAAAAAAAAAAAGAAAATAATACAAACTGCACGACAAAGTTTCTGCTTCTTCTTTCATTTGGCTCTTGCTTTAAATTGAATTAACTTGAGAGCTGGATCCACGCCGGACAGCGCCGGACAGCGCCGGACAGTGCCGTGCGTGGGGTCAAAGGGGTTTTGGCCTTTGCACCGGCTAAAAAACTTACGATGATTTATTTGCTTCACATGGCAAAGTTGAGTGTCACTTTTTGAGCTGAATGTCGGCTATAAAGCTCGAGCAGGCAGCAAGCAGCAAGCGGCAAGCAGCAAGCGGCAAGTAGAAGCAGCAGCGACATCCGAGATATGTTTTTGCTGCAAGTCGCCAGTAAAGCAAAATGCTGCATTTTAATCCGTGCAATCCAAATACTTAAAGTTGCGAGCTTGGCTGCCAAAGGTAATGCAGCTAATTGAAACTTAATGTTATTTTTATAGGACAACTTGGGTCTGAGGTGGAATCATTTTAAGTGTGGACAATTTCTAATATTTATATACACTTGATGCGTCCAAGTCTGTCTTTTAATTTGAGGTATTTGTTTTTCACCTATGAAGACTCTTAATTTTCTTCTTCTTTCTAAGTCTTCGGTCTTCTGTTTCTGCTGAAGTTTCGTTCCCCTCATGCTTTCCCTTTCTATTACTTTTGCTTATTTTTTGTCTTAAATCTATCTTGCTTATAAGAGATATCAATCTCAATCCTCTACTCTCTCTCTCTCTCTCTTTCGCAATCTGTCTTATTCACTTTGCATTGTGTTTCATGTATTTTTCTGTAGCTCCCACCTTTTCTTTACACATTTTTTATTTATAAATGTTTGACATTGTCTCTTTCTGTACTTTTTTTGTCATTATTTTTTTCTCTATTTCACTGTCGCTCTCGCTCTCTCTCTATTTTATTGGCTCAGTTTGTTTTAGGCACGCATATTCTGCTTTTCTTTCTCCTACTCAATTTTAATGTTTTTCCAATTTATATCTATATATATATATCTCTATATATATATCTCTATATATATCTCTATATCCGCCGTCTCTCCCTTTCAATATCTCTTAATGCTTGCCGCCTATTATCCCTGACTGTTTGTCACTATCTCTATCTATCGTCTATCTGTCTTTCTATCTGAGTGTCTGCCTCTCACTCTATGTCTTTTGTTTTATCTCGGTCTATAGCTTTTTTTCTCTCTCTCGTTCTCTAGCACTCGCACTTCATCTTTTTTTCTTTAACTATTCCTCTCTCTCTCACTCTCCCTCGTTTCTATGACGTTATCGTAGTCTGCGTCTCTCTCACAGTTCCCCTGTATCTATTTAACTCTAGCTCTGCTTGTCTCTCACTCCTGATCTCTCTCTCTCTCTCTCTCTCTCTCATTTTCGCTCTCTCTCCCTTTTTTATCTTATTCCCTCAACCTCGCTTTAATGTATTTTCATATAATTTTTTTAAATCATCTCAGATTTAAGTATTCGTTATTCTACTCAAATTTCTAATACTTTGATAAACCCGCTTTAAGTGCTTACACAAACTTTAACAATTTTCCAAGTTCTTTTTGCTCCTGCCAATCGTCCCCCCACTAACCTCCGCCCACCCCACACTAATTAAACTTTGTATATTGCGTCTATTAAAAGCACTTCAAATGCAGCGACTGCAACATTGACAACTAACTAAATCATGGCGACACCTCATTGAGCTTTAACCACCGTGTCCTAACGGTAAATGTAACTGGATATTGTATATATATATATTACTATATGTGTGAGTGTGTGTGTGTGTGTGTTCGCATGTGCAATGTTCCATGAGACATTAAGGAGGCAATCAGGCAATGTTGCCGTTGCCGTTGCTGTTGCCGGCATGCAAAGAGGGAAACTGTCTGGCCAAAAACCTGGCGAGCCACTTAAAATTTAATATGTAACGGGCCGATTGCTCAGGCATTAAAATGTGAGTGAGCGAGCGAGCGAGAGAGGGAGAGGCTGGCAAATAAGCCGCGGCACAAGGAAACTTAACGAGCACACAAAGCCAAAGAAGCTTTGCGAGTGGGTAAAAAAAGACGCAACTCAAAGCATTTTACTTGCAGTTTACTCGACTCCAAAGTCAAGCATAACCAAACGAAAAAAAAAAGCAACAGCGACAGAGACAGACAGTGTCAGAGTGAGAGAGAGAGAGAGAGATCTGAAGCAAAAGTACATGAATTTAGTTCTGCTCACTTATTTTCCATCAGAGAATCTCATTGAGACGGCGGAGAGGACATCGCCAAAAGTCGCTGTTGCCATCGCCCGGCGGGCCCATCGGGCGTATGATGGATGCTTCACATTCTGTTGAGAGCGCATTTCCTGCTGCTGCTGCTGCTGCTCCTGCTGGTGCATCATCATCATCAAATGCTGCTCTGCTTGCACTTGATGACAAATAAGCCAGGCAACATTTTAACAAATTAGTTTTCTTCGATAAGCCGAAACCAGGAAAGGGACGAAAACTTAAATTGAAACTTCAATTGTGGCTAAAAGTAAAACTTGGTTGAGATTTTAAGTATATATAAATATATAGAGATATAAAAGTAATAAATGTATATATTTATATATATATATATATATATATATATATATATATATATATATATATATATATATATATATATATATATATATTATGTGCACAAAAATTAAATAAACTTTTATATATATATATATATAAAAATAAATAATTTTAAGTATTTATAAATATATAAAGACATATACGTAATAGATATATATTTAAATTATATACACAAAAAATAAATAAAAATATATATATTTGAATATATTAAAATATATATTATTATATATCTTGTCAAAATCCACATTATGTCTTGGCTTAAGTTTTACATTTTCGTTTATTTTCTTCCATTTACACAATATCTGTCAGTAAATATATTTTATATATATATTTTATATAATCAAGCAAATACATACATAAAATTTATTTCATTCTTGATTTTTTTAGTCGTTGCTTGACAACTTTCAAAGCTCGAATAGTCATTAAAAAAAAAAAAAAAAAAAAAAAAAAAAAAAAAAATATATATATATATATATATATATATATATATATATATATATATATATATATATAATGATTAATTTTATTTTTAAGTAGTCAAACAATGAATAAAAAAATCTAGAATTAAATATCTTATATATATATAAATATTTTTTTTTTAATTTATGGTTTACGTTTTAATTAAAACTTAAAATTCAATTTTAATATACTTTATTATACTTTAGATATAGATTTACTTAAATTATAATGGTATTCTTATTGAATTTCAGTGATTATATAAACTTGTAAATACTAAATGTTTATTGTATTGTATTAAATATATTAATTTATAAATAAAAAACTTCTAGATTTTAAATTAAATTTTAGTAAATATTTACAGAATATTTATGTAAACTTAAAATATCAAAATATCATATAGATATATCTGTAATATCGCATGATGCAAATGACAGCTCTAGGCTGAAGGTACTCCAATGCTCAATAAGTTATTGATTGACTTTAGTATCTGGTATGCTAAACTTAATCTCTTGTAAAGTCAGCTCACATATAAAAATTTTAGTGATCAAGACAAAAGACACAAAATGAGGCGATATTTGCGGCCAATTAAAGATTAGAGTCAACCGAATTCTCTCACTCGACATCATAAACTATGCAATTATAATATTATTTTTTTTTTTGTTGAATATTTTAAATCAAACTATTAAAATTTTTTCTGCTCACATATTGTCATATTGTTTCTGAGAATTTCGCTTGAAAATGTGCTTCAGCTTTTCAGGCAAAAAATCCACATTTAATAACTAATTTAATGCTGAATTAAATTGCATGTTTTATTGCCTCGACATTTGGACTTTGGTAAACAAAGAAGGAAAACATATGTTAATGCAGTTTAATCGGGACAAAAAAGCTTATTAAATATTAATGAATACAATGGGATGAAATCTAGCAAATGCAATAAAAGTTTTGCCAACGCCATGCTTCAATAAATTTAGAAGCAGCAGCTCAAAAATGTTCAACTACTTTGACCTTCGGACTGGCAGCTGGACGGAGCTGGACAGAGTTGGACAGACTCCCACGCCTCACTAGTTATACACATATATATTGGCATCTCTTTCCCGCATGCACTGCTATGGGTCATAATAAATTTTTAGTGTGCAGCGTAAAGTTTACGCTTGTCAGAGAGTTTACAAAATGTGTATAGAGAGGGTGAGAATGAGACAGAGAGAGAGAGAGAGGGAAAATTTGGCAAACGAAAAACTCGAAGAAAACTTTTGCCATGCATGTGCAGACATATCACTCGCTCTCTGTCTCTGTCTCTGTCTCTGTGTGTGTGTGGGTGTGTGTGTAATATATTATGGTCAGCTCAGCAGCTCGGCAGCATCTCCTCAGCCAGAGCTCTACGCAAAAGTTTGCAAACAATGCCACATTAACACATTTGTTGAACGTATAATCAATTTGTAATTTGTAGCCGCAGCAAATTCGTGGCACATAAGTCCACTATACACAACAACAAAAGAGCCAAAACAAAAAACTTACGGCATCCCCACACCCCACAGCCCACACCACCCCACTCCTCTCGATCCCCTCTGTCAGCCCGTTTCGACGATTCCGACAAAAAGCGGAAACTTTTATGTCAACAAGAAACGCTCAGACACACGCAGAGAGACTCGAGCAAAGCTGCTCGAGTAGAACAGAGGCAGCGGGTGTTAAATAGGGGCTGACCCTGTGGGGGAGGGGGCGCACGGTGGGGCTCTGCTGCAGTAGTTGCTGCTAACATCCCACATATGCGGCTAGCATCCAGCAAAATAACAACCAAAATGCGAAACCAATGAAAAAGTTAAAACTTTATGCTACACTTTAGTCCCCACATGCAGTGGGGGCGGGGTGGCAGGGTGAGCTGCTGGGTAGGTAATTGTAAGGGTCGTTTATGTGCACCAAAGGAGATTGACAGAAAGTTACAAATTTCACCAAATTTGAAGCAACAACAAAATGTGCTCTCAACACTTTCTTTGCTGTTGTCGCTGCAAGCTTTAAGTTCAGATTGAAAAACAAAAAGTAAAATAAAAAAAAAAAACATTAAAAAGTTACGAAACTGCACAAAAGTTTTAAGCGAAATGCAAATTTAAGAAACTTTTTTTTTTTTGTACTTTGAATTATGTGAAAAAATTGATTTTAAATAATTCAAATAAATTTCAAATTAGCTGCACATGTAGGTAGAAAATGTATATAAATATGAAATTCAAATAAGTTTGAAAATACATTTATTTGAACTTTTAAATTAAATCGAAATAAAAAGTAAAAATATGCATAAGTGTAGGAATAAATATAATTATATACATTTTTGATAGTATTATTTCTGAGTCAAATGAATAGCAAATAAAAAGTGAAAAAAAAATGTAAATATACATATGTAAAAGCAAAATAAAAATCCATTTTTTATTTGAATTGCGCTTTTATTTATTTTATATTTTTAAATTTAAATTTATATTTTTAAATTACACTTTTAAATATATATATTTTTACATATTTTCCATGGGTTGCATTAAGTCTTTTTATTTGATTTAATTTATAATTTTATAATTATTAATATTTACTATATATAATAAATACAAAATATATATATATAAATAAAAAGAATTTTTTATTTTAATTTATATTCATAATAAATGTTAAAAATTCTATTTATTTATGTATATTTTTTTATAATTATAAATAAATAGAATTTTTTACATTTATTATGAATATAAAATAAAAAAAAAATTCTTTTTATTTATATATATATTTTTTATATTTATTATATATAGTAAATATTAATAATTATAATATTATAATTATATATATATTATATATTTTATATTTATTATATATAGTAAATATTAATAATTATAATATTATAATTATTAATATTTACTATATATAATAAATATAAAAAATATATATATAAATAAAAAGAATTTTTTTTTTATTTTTTATTTTATATTCATAATAAATGTGAAAAATTCTATATATATATTTATATATATAAATTTTTTTATAATTATTAATATTTACTATTGATTTATTTGATTTAATTTATAATATTATAATTATTAAAATTTCTATTGATATTAAATATATATAAATAAATAGAATTTTTTATTTTATCTTATATTCAAAATAAATATCATCAATTATTTATGTATTTTTTAATTTTTTAAATATAAGTATTTACCCTTAATATTATTAATAAAAAACATCAAAACAATACATAATAAATATAAATTCATGATATACTTATTACTAATATTTGCATAGAAATATTTAAGTTCATCTCAAAATTGAATAATTTCAAAGTAAACAAGTTTGTAATAATAATTATAACTTATCAAATCTGCGCTTAGCCCTTGTCCACTGCTGCCCTGTTTTAGATTAATACAAAAGGTATATGAAAATGAAAAGAAAAATGAAAAACAAATTCAACTTTCACTTTTTGGCGATAATTTTCAATTTTCTTTTGTCAATATGACAAAGTATTGACAGATTTATTGAGGCAAACATGTCGACAATATGCGACCAAAAACTCAGATAAGAAAACTTTCATAATTTATATGATTTGCATGCAAACTTTTTTTTTTTTTTTATACACACTTAAGTATGTGTGTATGCGTGTGTGTGTGTGTTTGTGTGTGTGTGCCTCTGTTTTGTATGTGGCACAACATTTCGCACATGCAAATGAAGTGCAGCTGTTATCTGAGTGAAGAGTCGAAAAGCAAAATAAAGTGGAGAAGCGTAAACAGATAATGCGTGATAAATGTGATACAATGTGTAGGACAGCAGTGGAGCAGCAGGACATCAAGCGAGTTTACAGCACAAAGCGCCTTTTAACAACTCGACAAGCGGCTCGTAACCTTTACCACGCCCACTGCCCCCGCCCCTCAGCCTGTCTCTCTCTTCCTCTGTGTCCGCTTCAAGCGGCTTTTTATATGCAAATTTGTTAAGGGTTAACATTTCTGGCTGAAGGTCAGTTGGTACACACACACACAGACACACACGCACATATATATATGTTTTGTATTGCCACAATATATATTGTATATCATTTTTTGCAAAGCGACAAAATTGATTGACATTTTGCACCCTTGAGGCAGTTGGGCCTTTTATTTTATTTTTTTTTCTCTCTCAATACGAGCTGATTTTGTGCTGATAAAAGCCTTTAAGCCATTTTTAGTTTATTGTTATAAAAAAAAAATGTGTAAAAATAAAAATAAAAAAATGAATGAAAAAAAAAGTAAATAAATTTTCATATAAATTGAATGTGAACAGTGGATGAAAAGTGTGTGCGTGCCCTTTGCCCAGAGGCCAAAAGCATTTCAACGTAATGCGAGTGTGTGCGCGGGCGGAGAAGGGGGCGTGTCCGAGCACATATGATGATAGCTGTTGGCGGGGCATTTGCTCGAAACTTTTGCAAATTAATCTGAATGAGTTTTTGATGAATTGCAATTGAAAGCAAAAAATACTTTTGAGATTATTTTTTAGATGTTTTCAGGAGTTGAAGCTAAAAAATAGTTTTAAGTTTTAATAGTTTTAAAAAATACTTGTGAGATTTTGTATTTTAGAAGTCGGAAAAAGAATTATAAGATTTTTTATAAATTTGTGAATATAAAAATGAAAAATTGTTTTTAAAATTATTGTTAGAAAAAAAATACCTTTTGGATATTTGTTTTGAAATTTTAGGAAATTGAGAGCAAAAAATACCTTTGAGATTTTTTTATGATTTAATGTTTAATGTTTGCAAAAAATATTTTTGAGACTTTTTTCTAGAAGTCTTAAGAAATTAAATAATTCAATAAAATAAAAATATTTCTCATATTTCTTAAATAAATTTATGAGTTTTTAAAAGTTACCAAAAACTAGACTAATATGCATATTTAGCTGAAATTTATTTTAATATATATTTATAATAATATAAAAATATTTATATTTTTCAATAATATAAAAATATTTCTAAATTTTTTAAATAAATTTATGAGTTTTTAAAAGTTACCAACAATTAGACTAATATGTATATTTAGCTGAAATTTATTTTAATATATATTTATAATAATATAAAAATATTTATATTTTTCAATAATATAAAAATATTTCTCATATTTTTTAAATAAATTTATGAGTTTTTAAAAGTTACTAAAAACTAGACTAATATGCATATTTAGCTGAAATTTATTTTAATATATATTTATAATAATATAAAAATATTTATATTTTTCAATAATATAAAAATATTTCTAAATTTTTTAAATAAATTTATGAGTTTTTAAAAGTTACCAACAATTAGACTAATATGTATATTTAGCTGAAATTTATTTTAATATATATTTATAATAATATAAAAATATTTATATTTTTCAATAATATAAAAATATTTCTCATATTTTTTAAATAAATTTATGAGTTTTTAAAAGTTACTAAAAACTAGACTAATATGCATATTTAGCTGAAATTTATTTTAATATATATTTATAATAATATAAAAATATGTATATTTTTCAATAATATAAAAATATTTCTCATATTTTTTAAATAAATTTATGAGTTTTTAAAAGTTACCAAAAATTAGACTAATATGCATATTTAGCTGAAATTTATTTTAATATATATTTATTGTGTGCCGTATATGAAGATTTAAGCTAGAAAATCCAGGTGTTAATAATCGAAAATTGTATTTGAATTTTGTATTATTTTTTGTGTCTGAAAACATAGCAATGTTAGCCTTTAATATTTCCACAATGAAATTCAATATATTTGAATGCTGCAAAAATATTGTTTTGCCTCAGCACATCCTGAAGCTGCTGTATTTCTTCTTGCAATTTGTTTTTTTACAAATATAAACATATTGCATACACCTGGCCACCCACTTCCCCCCTCACAATATCGCACACTTCACTCACAATTAATATGCCATATGTTGCAAAGATTTTTCATAACTTTGCCAAGTTGTTGTCATTTTGCAGCTGTCTCGTTGAGTCATTTGAATACATGTCTGCCCGACTGTCTGCCCTTCCCCTATTTCACTGTCTGTCTGTCTCTCAAATTCATCAACTTTTCACTCGAGTCGTACTTGTTTATAACTTTTTGTTGTTGTCGCAACCTGAGCAAATTTCTCCAACTGACGCAGCGCAATATGGCAGCTCTTTATTTTCAATTTTATTTATTTATTTAAAACTGACATGTGTTGCCATTTATTAAATATTCGATATATTCCTATATTCTGCATCTAGTTTTATTTATTTGTTTTTTTTTTTTTTGGAATTTTATAATTTCAATTTGGGCAAAAATATTCAGAATTTGCCAAAAAATATTTTTGCAGTCCGGCAATCAAATTGCTCATTAATTGAACCAAGCG
Organism: Drosophila mettleri; assembly: GCA_035047625.1. NCBI lineage: Eukaryota > Metazoa > Arthropoda > Insecta > Diptera > Drosophilidae > Drosophila > Drosophila mettleri. The sequence continues at coordinate 11,932,006 of JAWNPI010000018.1, forward strand.
AAATGAAATGAAATGAAACGAAATGAAATGAAATGAAACGAAGGGCAAAACAGCATAGCCAAGAGACTACGCACACACACACACCCAGTTGGATGAGCGAAATCGAATGCTATGGAAAATGTTATGGAAATGCAATTCCATAAAACCAATTGAAAGTTCTCTGCGCTGCGATAATTCATTAGAAAGTTCAACGGCGCGTAAAATTGAATTATGCATTTTGTAGATGATTTCGTTGCCGATATACATACACAGACACACACACACACACATACATATATTTTTCTATTTTTCCAGCGCAAGCTGCGACTATGTAATTAAAATTGTGACTGTGTGCGTGTGAGTGGTTGTCTGTGGGTGTGTATGTGTATAGCTACAATAGCATAAAGCCCGATAAGCCTTGGCAAAAAGACAACAATCTGTTTTGCACATAAAGTTTTAGAAATACTATTTACCAAAGGAAACAAGTATTTAGTGTTTGGCTGGAATATACCCTGTAAGAGCGGAGCAAGCTCAAAATATTAAGTTATTATGGTACAATTATCTGCGTACCTCAGTGAAATATGCATAGTGAAACAAAAACATTTAACTCTCTGTGTTTTGGTACTCTTAAGTGGTATTTCTTTGGTATTTAGACCGGAAATAATAAAAGAGAGCTGTGCAGTCTGATACCATACTAAGTCTACTTCTCTAAAACATATTTCTACCATGCATATCGTTATTAATCGATGGTAAATAAAATATATATATATTTTTTTATATATAAACTGAAATCAATATCAATAGATGCTTTAAAATTTGGAAAAAATATTCGAAAAAATTCGGAAAAACTATGTTAAAAATTTACTAAAAACACTCCAAAGTGCTCAATCGACTTATTGAAGTAGCTCTGATAATTTATAGATATTTAGTATATATATATATATATTATATTTATCTATGCACTTTATTCTTTGTACCACATATATACTCGTATTTATAATCCAATGTATAGCCCTTTTATATGGCTGTGAAAAACCAACTAAAACTCATGCGAAAAACTATTCAACAATTTTTTTTTTCACAAAGTTGTTTGCCCCGCCGTTTGCCAAGTTTTTCTTTTCTAATTTCTGCTTTGGCTCAAATGCAATAAAATGCAGTTAGATATTCTGTTAGTGGCGTTTGGCCAAACAAACAGTTCAGCTCCATTCATTTAGCGAGAGTCATTTGCTGCCTAAGCCCATAAAGCTGCTAGCCACCTGTAAGCCGCATGCCAAACGCTGACAGGCAACGCTTAACGTGGAAATCCTTTAAATCGCTGAAACCCCCCCTACCTGCCCTGCCCCACTGCCATTGCTGCTGCTACTATTGGTCAGTGGCCTCGCACTTGAGGCAGCTGTGGGTTTTCCACGACCCCAACCTCTACCCACGTCGGCCCCACAGAATACCGGTAAACAAAAATGTGTTTTCTATGGCGATTGTAACGGGTTTCCCTGTTGCCAGCTTAGAGCTAAGTCGCAGTCGAGGCGGTGCCAACAAAGGGCGAAAGATCTGCAACTTGTTTTAGATGCTGGCTTATAGGTATCTTGCGAGCTGGCAGATGAATGATATATTCATAAAGCAACGCCAGCATCTGAATTTAACTGATCGGAAAAAGGATTAGGGTGGAGAGTTGACAGGTGAGAACTTTTTTAATTGAGTGCTAACGATGGGCTGGTATTAGATTAAAATATATTTTGAGGAGAGTCTTGAGAGCTTTATATTTATTTTAGATATATAAATAGTTCAATTTCACTTCAATGTCGCTCTAAAATAATTTTAAGGCTTGGTTTTTTCTTATTTTTGCTTATTTAATATATATATATAACAGTAAACTCAGGCATCTGCATAAAAATTAAATTATTCCAGTGAGAAAAAAAAAATCACAAGAATGAAATGTTAAACGTGGCGTGAGCGCAATTAAATCTGCGCGTGCAAAATTCTGCGGAAATTGTGCTCAAAAGTGTTGAAATTTATTTTTTATCTTTATTAAAAATAAATAAAATGGGTAAATTGAAAAGAGATATAAATATAGTATTAAATATCATAGAATTTAATAATTAATTAATTTAATTTTGAAAAACTTATGTGCCACCAAAAAAATATATACAATTGAATATTTTGTTTACTTCGAATATATATTTAATAATAAAAAAATATATTTTTAAAATAAATTTTAATGAAATATATTTTATTATATTTTTTTTTTTCATTTATAATTTATATATAGATATATTTTGCTTATTTTCAAAAAACTTTTATTAAGTATAATACAAAAAAAAAATGTTTTTTTTTTTTTAATTATTATTTTATAATATAAATAAATATATAAATATATATATGTATAATTTTTTTTCTTTTGTTTATTTATTTTTTATTTAATAATAAAAAGTACAATATATAAATATTTAATACAAATATATTGAAAGTAAACAAAGATGACAGTTGTTATATATTTCAAATTTCCAGAATTCCATGACTTAAACTTAAAGCAAATTTAAGAGCACATACTCTGAAGGCCGTTCGCAAATATACAAATATATATATATGTACATATATAGGTATACAAAATGTTTTTCTACGCAACATTTAACAGATACGACGAACATCGTACACACGCTTAGGTATGTTTCCGGCCCCAATGGGCAAAACCTCGACTGCCCTAGCCCAAGCACACAGAAAAAAGACCAATTGCTGCGGCCAAAGGCAAAGCAGGCAACACCACAAAAAAAAAAAAAAAAAAAAAATCAAAAAAAAGGGTAGCAAAAAGGCAAAAAAAAAAAAGGAGAAGAAAATCGGCTTTGATGTTATTGCCGCAAATTAGCTAGAAATCTTTTGGCTGTTTTCGCTTGCACCGTTACCATTTACCTTTTGCCAGCTTACATTACGTCTCTCTCCCTGCACTCTCCCTGCATCGCTGTCTCGATGTTTTTCTCGCGCTCTCTCGCTTTCTGCTCGCTTCGTTAGCTTCAGCTGGTGCGTAGAAATCTATAAATTGATGAAAAATAATTTAACTTAAATTGAGTGCGAGCATGTGCAGAATTTTAAATAAAAATTTTTAACTCAACTCTGCTCGGAAAACTGTTCAAATTTCGCTTACATGCTGTACGCAGCCAGTGAAGTGGGGCATATTAGTTGTGCTTAGCTAAAGTTTATAACATTTTTTCAAGCTCTGCAGGTTTTACGAACTTTGAGGAGTAATTAAAAGCTCTAAGTTCAGCTTACAATTTTGTGGAATGGAAAATGGGTTCCATTAGTTGTGTGAGAACTCACACATATGTTTATATATATTTATAATATTTTTATTTATATTTTTGACTATTTGAGCTTCCACTATTGAAGTAAACTTTTTTTTTTTTTATTTAATTTTAAATATCCGCGCATACTCTGTTTACATAACTTAGCAGAGCATATTCATGGTGTATTAAGTTTCATCGTTGTTTTTTTTACTAAGCATTGACTTCTTTTTATGAAACACATAACAACTTAAGGCCCTCACAGTCGTATCACAAATTCCCATCAGAGCAACTTTTGCTCTTCTTTTGACAGAGCATTTCTAGGTCGTTCTGCGCTTCGTAATGTTTTCTATTTTTAGTCTATTTCTGGCTCTTATTTTTCTGCAGCATACTTTTGGGCAACTTACCAAGTGCAAGCAGAATGTGTAAGCGGATTTTTTTTTTTTTTTTCATCAATATATATAAATTTGAGAAGTGCAGCAGCAACGGCAGCAGCAACAAATTTTTGCTGCTTCAATAGCTCAAATGCTATTTTATGCTTAGTTGATTATTGACTGCAAGTGGAAATTTACTTTTGCCTTCCAACTCGCCAGACGCCCAACTCAATTCTCTCAATTTCTCGATTCTCAATTCTCGTTTCTCAACCCAATTGCATTCAGCTTCAGCTTCAACTTCGACTTATTGTTGTTGTTACTGCTGCTGCTGCCGGGTTAAGTCTGGCAGAACGTTAAAAATTGGCAGTCAGTTTGTTTGTTTTTCAACTTAACACGGAAATTGTATTTTTGCTTCAGTAAAACACAAAAATACCAATAAAGCAGAAAAAACTTGTAAACAAATTGCTAAAAACTATGAACACTATTTGCAGAGCTTGCCAGCTTAACCATTTTCATTGTTTTTCTTTTTTCTCTTCTTCTTATTATTTTCTTTTTTTTCTCACTTTAGTTGTTTGCCCTTTACTTAAGTCATATTGATTAAAATGCTGAAACACTTTAGTTAGAGACGCCATCAACTGAGTCAAAAAGTATTTGTATTAAAAATAAGTTCATAAGCAGCTTTTTACAACTATTCAAATGTAGTTAAAAAGTGCGAAGCATTAAGACTTTAAGCTCTTATGGCTTCGATAGCCGCTTAGAGAAAGAAACTGCTTAAAGAATCAATGCAAGCTTAAACAAAGAGTTGAAAATGAGAAATTTAATGTAGATAAAACATAAAATTTTAGTTTTAGAATTTTGCATCGCTCTATGTTTGTTTATCTCGCTCTTTCTTTCTTTTCTCTTTTTTCTTACTCTTCTTACTATACTTCTTCTCTTCTATGATTCTTAGTTCTTTTTTTATTTTTTATTAGCTTAATATTTTACTCCGTGCCTCTGTCGTTACTTCATTCCTACTCTGTATAGATTTTACCTTTATCGTAGTCTCTCTCTCTGTTATTCCATTTGCTGTATCTAAATGTTATTCTTTTCTCTTTCCTCTGTCTTTCTCATTCGATCAGTCTATTTTCTACTGCCCGTGGCTTTTTCGACATTTCTCCATAAGACTCGGTAAGCCTTATTTCCAGTTTAGTTGAGGTCATTCCTCTTCTGGCTCTTTCATCGGCCAGTTTCTATTTTTCAATTACTTGTGTGCACTCTTTTACCTTCTGTTAACCCTAATTTTATTAGGAATAAAAAATGCAGTTGGAAATATATTTCATTATTCTTGTTAACCCTTGGCCCAAAGAAAAACTATGAAATCAACATTTCTGAAATGTTAACAGGAACAACAAAACAATTTGCTAAATCAGCGCTTGCCGGGGCCAAGAGCCAGATTGAAAGAAAGGCGAGAGGCAGCAACAAAACAAAAAGGTAACAGACCAACAAAAATACAGGAAAAACAAGTAACTAAACTCTAGTCGAGACTGCTCGACTAAGAGATACCCTGAATCCATTGAGCTGTAATACCAATCATTAAGAGCTTCATTTATTCATTAATAGTAACCAACACATGCACACACACACACACACACAAACATATGCATGCACGTAATATGCTCACTGCACAGTTTTGCGGCTGCAGAAGAGGCTGTACTATGCAAACTTTATTGTTTAATAACTTTTTTTCTAGACCTATGTTCTTAATGAAATTTTTGGGGAATGATTATGACATCTAAATGTACCTATGTGCCAAATTTCAAGTCTCTAGTATTTGATATACGTGAGTTATCGTTTTTGTTAAATTGTGGGCGAAAGGGGCGTGGCATCAAAAATCCAAAAATGACAAAATGTGCGGATTCAATATAGCAATCAAACACAACTTAGTGCACGATTCTATCTTTAACGGTGTGCACGCCAGAGCTCAAAAACAAAGCGATATTTTCGATAGTTATCGATAAAAAAGAAATGGGACGAGTTATCGAAAAAAAAAAATAAACTCGTACAGCGTATGGTATTATCGAGCATTTTGCTTTTTATTTGAAGTCTCTAGCTTTTGTGGTTGCAGAAATCCAGGTGTTTACACGGACGGACGGACGGACGGACGGACGGACGGACGGACGGACGGACGGACAGACGGACAGGGCTAGTTCAACTCAGCTCATCGAGCTGATCAAGAATATATATACTTTATGGGGTGTGGCACGCCTCCTTCTGCCTGTTACATACATTTGCACAAAAACATTATACCCTGAAATTTCCATTTTCAATGGATTCAGGGTATAAAAATATATCCGGTAAAAGAAATTCAAGAAGAGAAAATACCAAGAAGAAAAAAAAAAAGCGCACACAAAGAGAGACCGCAGAAACACATGCAAACAAGATGAAAACTGTCTGACGGCCAAAGGCGAAAGGGAAATTGGGAAAGCGAGACGCAGCGGGCCAAAAGCGAAACAGCTGGAAAACGCACTCAGAAGGTCCTTGGGTGCTTCACTTGTTGTTTCTTATATTAAAAATTGGAGTAGAGCTTTTGTTTTTTCGTTTTCGCTTTCTTTTTTTTGATATCCGCAAAAAGAGGGTATGAAAGGCCTATTCAGGCTGTATGTAATAGAGAAAAATTTTCGATTTATCTTAAGTATTTGTGACTTATAAACTGCAGAAGCTAGAGATATAAATATATTTAATATTTAATAATATATGAATATAAATAAAATTATATTTATTTATATTTTATTATTTATTAATATATTAATTATATTTTATTCTCTCATTTATATTTTCTACTCATATTATTTAGATACAAAATCAATCATAGGGAATATGCAAATTTTCTGGCCTGCAAGCTAGGGTATCTAACAGTCAGTCACTGCCGCCTGGCACACTTTTACTTTATTTTTCTTCGCTGTGGAGCAGCTGCTGCCATTGCGTGGGCGGCAAAAAATATTTTAGTTGGTTGTGGAAATCAAATTCTCAGTTGGACTTCAATTTCGTCGGTGTCCCTTTTTTTTTTTGCTTTGTTTGTTGTTGTTTTTTTTTTTGCTCGGAGTTTTATTTTTGTTGCTTTTGTTTTTGTTTCTTTTGGTCGATTGTCCTTGCGGTGGATGTCGCTGTCAGCTTCAGTTTCCGTTTGGCTGCCAACTTTTGACTTCCTGTCAATGGCGACAGCTGCAGCCGATCTATGTGTATGTAAATATATAATATATATATATATATATATATATATATATATATATATAGATTTCCTTTCGCATTCAATTTGATTTTAAAGATTTCGCTCGATCTTCGAAATTGATTAAATTTCATTTTGCTTCAATGTATTTTGCATATTTTCAAGTCAAAGTTCAGGCCTGACCTTTCCAATTGAACACGCCTTCAATTCTGTTTGTGTTTTTCTTTTAAAGGTTTTTCCCACTCGCACAGCTCACAAGGCAAATGGTTGGCGCCTTCGTTAACCCAGTTTTTCGTCGTATTAGAACGTTCCGCATGTGAAGGCCTTTAACTAAAAATATGGCTTGCTGTGAAAGCGCATTGAAAGCGAAAGTTTCAAGTGCCAGAAGGTAGAAGGCGCAGCGTGGGCCTGCTACGCCCATCTAACTTTAACTAGAAGCAGGCAAAAGTGCAAGCGAGCACAAAAGCGTTGCATACTTTTGTGGGTTTCATGTTTCGGCCGAATGCCTGGCCTAAACAATTTACATGTATGTGCCAAACATGCATACATGTATGCATATGTGATTGAAAAGTGAAAAAAACGTTGAATACAAAGAATATATAAAAATATTTAAAATAGGAAAATACCAAATAGTATTCATAAATATAATAATAAATATATCTCACAATTATTTTACATAATGCAAAAATTTATAAAAAGTATATAAGCAAAAATTACTTCTATATATTTTTAAATTGTAATAATATTGTTATTGATATTTTTCTGTTATTATAAAACAAAATAAAAACAGAAAAATATGAATAACAATTTCATTGCAATTTAAAAATATATATATATATATATATGTAAATAAATATAAATTATTTAATTTCTATTTTAAAAAGATGCATATATAATTTCTCAACTACTTACAATAAAATTTTAATACAATATATATTACAAAATAAATATGGAAATTTACCCCTCTGCGGTTTTTCACCTGATTGTAATCGCAAGTTTAATATAAAAGTACACAAATAACTATTGTTATGAATTACTTGCATAAAGATTTTTTTTTCTAAAATCTTGTACCTTAAGAGGCAAACGAATCAAGTTATGCGTGTTTTGTCCAAGACCATACATACATTTTGTGTTCTATTTTAAAGAAATATAAATTGTATTTGAAGCTCTTTTGTTTGACAATAAAAACCATTCGAGCACAAAGCAAATAAAAAGTGCGCAAAACTGTGAAAATAAATTTAATGCAGCCAAATTTAATAGAACCAACTACAAATGTGTATAAATATGTATATAAATATATATATAAATATATATATATATATATATATATATATATATATATATATATATATATATATATATATATATACATATATATAAATTCAGCGCAGCAGTGCAATTCACACTTTTTTGTGCACAACTTTGTTGCACAATATTTTTCACAGTCAACAAAAAAGTTGTTTGTGTTCTATATATGATTTTTTTGTTGTTTAAACTTTTTTTTTTCAGCCCAGTAAAATATGGCTCCATAACAGAAATACAGAGCAAGAGAGAGTGAGAGTGAGAGTGAGAGCAGCATACAGAATGGGTCTAAAGTTTTTAAATTGTAATATTTATATGGCTCATGGTCAAACGCGAAAAGTTTTTCTCTAATTTCATTTTTTATTTTCTATTCTTTTTTCAACTTTTTGTTTTGTGTAACTGTGACATGTAATTTATTTTCTAAATGTGTTTCAAATTGTACGATTTGTTTGCTCTAAAAATTAGTGAATATTTAAAAAATATATAATATACATGCGATTTAACTTTACAAATGGCATTTGGCAAAGAATAAAAATATTAAAAAAAAAACGACGCAATCGAAAGATTAAATATTATAGCAAAGTAGATTAATGCTCAGAATTTAAAAATTTCTATATAGATCTTCTTCTATCTTTAATCTGGGTATATATTTTATTATTGATTACATTACATACATGAAGCGAGCTATTTCTCAATGAGATTTGCATTACTTGCTGCAAATTGAATAAAAAAAAAAAACAACAATAATTGCTTTGTGGCTCTAAAAATCTAAAAACTAAAAAGTAAGTTAAAAGCCGCATTTTTTTTATTATTATTTTTATTGATCCGGACGATAATCCGAGTTGATTGAGTCCTATCCATATGTATGAACGGGTCGATCTCAGAAATTATAAGAGCTAGAGACTATAGACTTGAATCCAAATTTTTTCTTTAAATATTTTTTATTTTGTATTATATTTGCTTAAGTCATAAGCTGATCGATGCCGATGAGCTGTGAGAGCGAAGCAAGCATAAAGCATAGAAACAAAACGGAATAACATGAGAGAATTTATAGCATGGAATGAATTGCCGCAGAAGAGAGAGAAGCCCTGCATTTAAGCTCAGGTTTCTTTTTATTTCCAACAACGCATACTCGCTTACAAAGTATGCATACATATGTATGTGTACTTATTGCACTAAGGTACATAGCACAGATTCAAATTTACTCAATTCAATGCAGTCACGTCAGCTGATCATGCCGATGAGCTGTGAGAGCGAAACACGCATAAAGCATAGAAACAAAACGGAATAAGATGAGAGAATTTCTTGCATGGGATGAGTTGCCGCTCGTAAAGCTGACTTAACATTACGAGCGGAAGAAACACAGGGAGTGGGTTAAGCCTGCAAATTATATATAAATATGTAAGGATATAGTAGATTAACATTTTAAATATAAGATATGTAATTATATTACAAATAGTAAATAAAAAAAATATATACTAAGAGCTAGAGACTTGAATTTTTTTGTTAGGTTTGTTTTAACTATATTCTTTGCAAATTGATTAGTCAAATATTTTTTCTTTAAGTATTTTTTATTATATTTGCTTACTCATGAGTGATTTTTTGAATAGGGCCTCTAGGCTGCAGTCGAATTTCAATAGTATAGTCAGAAGTATCAGGCGAACATAAATGAGTAGCAGGGAGCGAAATGTGAGTTAAAATTAAGTAAACATTGAGTTGACCTTGAGAGTGAGAGACAGAGAGAGTGAGTAAGTAAGCATTGCATTGGATTGAGCAAATAAAAAATCACCCACATATGTGCATGCATATGTATGGGTACTCATTGCACCGATTACTCAATTCAATGCAGTCACGTCAGCTGATCATGCCGATGAGCTGTGAGAGCGAAACACGCATAAAGCATAGAAACAAAACGCAATAAGATGAGAGAATATCTTGCATGGGATGAGTTGCCGTTCGTAAAGCTGACTTAACATTACGAGCGGAAGAAAGAGTGTTAAATCATTTATAAACATGTAAGGAAATAGTAAATGAACATTTTAAATATAATACATAACTAAAAATGACGTAATTATATTACAAATAATAAAAATAATCTAATATAAATTAGACTCTTGATTTTTTTTTGTTAGGTTTATTTTAATTGTATTCTTTGCAATCAAATACCCAAATATTTTCTTTAAATATTTTTTATTATTTTATATTTGCATGTTAGGTTTGTTTTAACTATATTCTTTGCAAATTGATTAGCCAAATATTTTTTCTTTAAGTATTTTTTATTATATTTGCTTACTCATGAGTGATTTTTTGAATAGGGCCTCTAGGCTGCAGTCGAATTTCAATAATATCGTCAGAAGTATCAGGCGAACATAAATGAGTAGTAGGGAGCGAAATGTGAGTTAAAATTAAGTAAACATTGAGTTGACCTTGAATTGTGATGAGAGAGATGAATTAATATCTCACTCTCACTCTCATTCTTTCACGCTCACTCTATCACTCTCTCACTCTCACTCTTTTACTCTCTCACTCTCACTCTTTTACTCTCTCACTCTCACTATCAAAGTCAACTCAACGCTTACTTAATTTTAACTAACATTTCGCTCCCTACTACTCATTTATGTTCGCCTGGTATTTTACCGCAGTTGCGATGCCTTTTGAGCCCTAGTTAAAATATTTTTTATTCATAAAAGAATGCAGCGAAATGTGAGCGGGTCTGCTGCAGCTGATCTTAACTCGAAATGCACACAGAAAGAAAGATATTTATTGTTACACAAAATTTAAGTTTGTATATTATTGTTAAAGAAAAGAAAATTAATTAATTCATTTATTATTAAATTAATGAATTTATTTATCATATATTAATTATTGTAATGTTTAATTAATAAATGTATTATTTAAATAATTATTTAATATATGATTATTTAATATTTATTTTTTATTTTATTTTTTATTTTTATTTTATTTATTTTTCACTGACCGTTTGACGACAGTCAAATAGTATCTTGAGAAGTATCAGGCGAACATAAATGAGTAGTCGGGCGCGATATATTAGTTAAAATTAATTTAGAGTTGAGTTGACCTTGAATAGAGATGAGTGATTGAGGTGAGATGTAAGTTAACATGAACAAGTATGTTGCATACCTTTATTCTCATGCTCAGATAATTAAATGTCACTGTTAGTTGACATTAACATCTCACTCTCACTTTCAAGGTCAACTCAATGCAATCTCAATACAATTAACTAACATTTCGCTCTCTGCTACTCATTTATGTTCGCCTGGTATTTTACCGCAGTTGCGATGCCTTTTGAGAAGCTTGCAAAAATTTTTTTTATTTACAAAAATGCAACGAAATGTGAGCGGCTCTGCTGCAACTGATCGTAGATCGAATTGCACACATACATACATATCTTACCTTTGTAATAGCCGATTCTGAAATTTTATAGTTTCCCGGAGTTACTACTCCATGATTTGGTTCAACTGTAAGCTTTTAACCAGGACATTATCAATGGCATGGTATAACCAAGGATTATGTGTCAACTGGAAGCTCTTGCATGACTGACTCAACAGGACTATACCTTTGTTATAATTGAAACAAGGTTATTTGGAAGTCACTGGAACCAGCTCGCATCATTTCTTTTTAGGTCTGAAGCAAGTCGAATTTTATGTATTGTCCATTCAAACAGCTTCATTGAAAAACTCGACTACTTTTTCTTAACATTTAATAAAAATTACATAAATTAAATACAATTATTTATCAACTGTTCACATGATTTCACATTGGACATATTAAATTTAATTTATAATTAATTCATTTTGCATTTTAAACAATTACGTATTCATGCCTAACTGCTTCTACTCAAGTAACATTAAATTAAAGTTAAATTCTAAAAATTATTCCGAACATATCTTTAAGATCTTAGCCCTGGAGTCTTAGGTCGCAAGATAAATGTGTAATTTTTCTCAGCTGCTAACCTTTGGAATCCTATAACTTAGTTCATATTGCTCCGCACGGACAGCTTAACCGCAATTTAAGATGTTGCTCAATAGATTTTCGCAGAATTTCTTTAAAACGCCGCGCACGCACCTTGACACCCGTGAGGTACACAAATTACGCGTAATAATTTTATTTGCATGTTTTATTTAATTTTTCATGCCACTCTGATTACAAAATTGAATTGGCAGCTTAGTTGTGTGAGCGACAGACAAGGCTGGCAGTCAGGCAGGGACTCTGCTGTGTCTACACGGCTGGGGGTAGCCGTTCCCTGCTCCCTCCCAGTCACTCTACATCGCCTTCTCCCTCTCTCTTTCTCTTTATCTCTGGCAATTCCCAGTTGCCATACAATTAGCATGGTCATAGCATACAGCGCGTCCCGCGCCTTGCCTTCAGCTGCTTCTAATGATGTTCCTCCAACTTGAGCTCTGCCTCGACATTTTCATTTGGTTCGACATCTACGTCGTTTGCCAACATGCCGGGATTGTTGTTTTTCCTTTGGGCCAAGCAGCCAAGCACCCCGATGCTGTGCCAGTTCCAGGGAAAATTTTCAGTAGAATCATTATGCCAACTTCGTGGTGCCCAGCCCAGCCCAGACCAGACCAGCATAGCCAGGCCCAGCTCAGCCCTGCGCGGGTGGCAAAAAATGGGCGTAACTTAAATGCGCTTAAAATTAAATCTGATTTCATGAATATTGATTGATTGCTTTCACCTTGAATGAAAATCCGCTTTTGTGCTACTTTTTGTGTACTTCTCGCTGCTGTGCGTATCCCTTACCTGGCCTTACCCTCAACTTTTTTCGCTAACCTCCCACGCCTCCCTCCTACTACCACCCGCGCCCATCCGCTGGCGGGCCAGATTTTGTTTTTTTTGCTGCTGCCGCCTTGAACTCTTAAGTTAAATTAATGAGCTTCAGCGTTCGTTTTTCGTATTATGTAAAATTATTTGACCAAAAATAAGTTGATTTAATTGAGTGTGAGTTAAGGTCCCGACGGCTTATGCAAAGACCATTATATCAGCCACAGGCAGGAAGTTGACTGACTTAACATGATGAGCGCACATTTTATTGCCGAACATTGTAAATCATGTCGATTGCCAACAAAAAAAATAAAGCCAATTCGCAACGAGAGACCTTGAACAAGTCCAAGTATTTGTGAAAGCCAGAGAAATGAGTTTCCATTAAAAATCTTATCTCTATTTTAGGCGAAGGCTTTGGGCATATACAAGTTATCTAAGATACATGTTTTACATTTACAAATACAAATCTAAATATGATGAAGTTCTATCTATAAATAATTGAACAAATTGGCTTGACTTATCGAGTTGCTTAATTATTTATCACGCTTATTGGGCTTATGAATATAATTTTATTAATTAAGGAATATAGAAAATATTTATAATATATTTTGTACATATTTTTCATTCTCGTTTATAATTTTAATTATAATTGGTTTTTAAATGTAAATGTTATAATAGTTAAAGATATATTATTACAATTTATTAAAAAGTGTCATTAAAAATCTATTTGCTATATTAATAATAATTGTAGTTTAATCTAGAAAGTTACAATATATACTTTAAACATAAAACACAAAATTTGAACAGAACATTAATTTTTATCCAAAAAAAAAAAAAAAAAATGCATCCATTCATAAATATTTGCAAATAAAAAAAAAAAAAATAAAACTAATATATTGTAAAAAAAATAAAAACAATTTACTCATTAAAAAAAATTGATTTATATAGCTTTTTTTTTAATATAAATATTATTTAGATTTTTTTAAATACTTATGTTTTATTATTTTAATTTAATAACATAATAAATAAATAAAAAACAATACAGCTTAATTTATAAAATATAAAATAAATATAAATTATTTAGCCCAATTTTCAGTATGAATTTTGGATTTTTAGTTTGCTTTGCATATTTTTATTAAGCGTGCTAAAGCACGATATTTAAATCACAATTATTGGTGCTGTGCCTTGGCTTATTATGTGCATACACAGAGTCACGCACACATACACACACACAAACACTTACTGATTACCTTTCCAAGCGCGCTCTATAGAACATTTTTGTCAGCTTTTGGAATTTCGCTCTTTTCTTTTCTGTTTTATTATTATTATTATTTATTTTCGCTGTTATTTTAAAGCTTAATTAAAAGGTAATGAAACGAAAATAATTCATAATACAAAAAAAAAAGAGTGTATATATAAATATATATATGCGCTGGCCCCTCTAGATATATGTATACAAATATATATATATATATATATATATATATATATATATATATATATATATATATATATATATAAATATATCGTGCGTGGTCTGCGCCATAACAAAAGCAAAGTTAATGAAGTCTTTAATTAAGTTTTTTTCTGGAATGTGTGTGTGTGTGTTATGGTCTCTCTCTCTCACTATCACTCTGATTCACGCCCTGCCCCTTACTCCCCCTCATTTTTCGAGTGGCCACAACTATGAGAAGCGTGTAGTTTAATGCAGCTGCCAGCCAGCTGAATGCAAAGGCGGGTGCCGAAAAATAAATCCCCCAAAACGAAAATCAGACAACGCTTAAGCCCAAACCTCAGCCAGCGCAGACCGCGTCCCAGTCTGCTCAAGAACCAGCTAATTTAATATGTGTGGCAAGTCCTTGCCACGCAGCTCCTGCTCAGTCGATTGCGCCCTGCCATATTCAAAGTGGTAGCTCATTTTTCACATGCTGACCCTTTTTGGCCATCCTGTTGACCTTTTTTGTGGCAGCCCTAACCTACTTTCTATACCCTGCAAAGCATTTCTAGCGGGCATAGAGAACAGTTGAGTGTGAGTATGGCATAGAAAGTGGTTGCTTCCGTATCGTGTGTCTGAACTTTATTATATTGTTAGCCATAGAGAATAAATATGAACGAGATATAAATATTAATAAACCCAGTTGAGCCCCAGTTCCTATTTATATATATTTTATATATATCAAAGAAGGGAGCTAGTTTTTTATAGAATGTCTTGTTTATAGCTGGAGTTATTGGGAAATGCAAATGAGAGCGAACTTCTATTAAAAATGTTATATTAAAAATAATCCCATTTCTGATATATGCATAAGAAGTTTATATATTCCATATATATTCTGTATTTCTATATATTCTAAAAATAATATTTATTATGCATATTCTATGTATTCTAAATATTCCATATATTTTATATTTATTTCTATATATTCTTTATGTTTTATATATTTTACATATTCTATATATTCCATATATTTGATATATTCTGTATATTCTTTATATTCCATGTTTTCTAAATACTTGATATATTTTATGTTTTTATCTATATATTAATATATTTTATATATTTCCTATATTCCATCTATTTTATATATTCTATATTTTCTTTATTTTCCATATTTTTTTATATATTCTATATTTTTTTATATTTTATATATTCTATATATTTTTTATATTTTTCATTTTAATAAAGAAAATAGTATTAAATTAATAATTTAATTAAGACCCTCTCCAATAACTACAGGGCATCTATTAGCTCATCAACTGCAGCTAACTCACTCAGTTGGTTTTTTTTTTATGACTATCGCTGCGGAGATTTGTAAATTTGTGAAGCATTTTTTAATGTGCTTAATTTTATTTCAGTTCCTGTGCTTCTATTTTATTTTGTTGGGGGCCTGGCGCAGGACATGTGTTGCTGGCGAAAAACTTTGTCGTTGTCCTTGTATATCACACAAGCGGCTTTATTGGTCAGCAGAGGTTAGCACAGACAACGTCAACAGCAACAACAGCAACAACAAGAACACTGACAACATCATCGACAGAACAAAGCACAGTTAGTTTTGTGAGTGACCCAGCATTAAATACCCTCTAACATTTAGCCCCTTTCCCCTCTCTCTCTCTCTTTCCATCTCTTTCTCACTTGTTGTATTGCTCAGCTCTAGCCGCGGGTTATTTTGGTTGGGTTTGGTTTAGTTTTTTTTTTCTAGCGTATCCGATTTTTCGGCTTTGGGATTTTTCGGTCGTGGGGTTTTTTTTCGTGTGGGCGTGGCCATTATCGCCCATTTTGCGCTTATTTAGTACGCTAATGGGGCGTAAGTGTGATTTGGCAAGTGTTTAATGAGCTTTTCACCTTAGTCTGCGTCTTTTTTTGTATTTCTCATTTCAGGTGAATTATGTGCGCTGGGATTGAGTCGCCCATTAAGCGAAGATAACCCCAAAGAGGATGTCAAACAAGAACAACATATAAATAAATACACATATAAATAAAAAGGTAAAACTAAAAGAGAGTTCAAACGGGTCGCTCTGAGCTGCTAATCAGCTTAACTCTGAGCGAGAGAGTTTAAAATTATTTGATATTGGCTTAGAGTACTGAATATTGCTTAGAAATGAGCATGCATAGGCGATACATTAGACTAGAGTAAATAAGGAAATGAAGAGACAGAGAGAGAAAGATGCAAAATCGAGAGAGAAGGAATAAGACAAAAAAAATATTGACACAAAGAGATAGATATAGAGATATAGAGAAAAGTACACAAAGAAAGTGAAATAGAAAGTGGGAAAGGCAGATTCTGACGCAATAAAATAAATAGATATAAGACGAAAAAAATGAAGTAGAAATTATAAAAAACGAGAGAGAGGGAGAGGGAGACACAGTACATGAGTGTGAGAAATAAATGCAGATATACAGAGTAAACTGATAAAAACTCAGACAACCCAAAATATATAGAGATATATATTATAATACAATATAAAGAGACCTATATCAACATATATATCATATAATAATATAAATTGTAATAAAAATATATCATACAATTATCATATTTCATACAATAATAATACATTATTAAAATTATATAATTAAACTAAATAAACGCTTAGATATCCTAATCAGCCTTAGCCTAGAGGCTACATATTCATGACTTTTCGTCAATCTTTCTATGCAGCGCATTTCGTGTTTTACCTTTAAGTTAACTTAAAATATCAACAATTTTCTTATATTTTTCAATCTACATTACTTTACCAATACCTAAGCTTTTTAATAGAAACAAAATACAATTAAAATCTCCCAAAAACCCTTTTCACACTTAATTTGAAAGAAATTTCAAACAAATCCTAAACCATTTTAGAATTACAAGCATTAGTTTATGATAATGCAACTTGGCTAAGCTTATAATTGAGCTAACTAGTGACTGAGCTGCATTAAATATAAATGTATTTTGAAAGTAAGTGCGCAGGTAACGAAAAGTCTGACACTAACTACTTTTAAAGAGCTTTGCAAGGGCAAAAGCTAATTATTTTTCACCTTAGCCTCTGGTCGAGCAGCGGCAGACTAGCAAAAACAGCGTACAGAAAGGGAAATATGGTCTGGCTATAACAAAAGCCGATTAGCTGCATCGATATATATAAGAAGTGACTGATGAAAAAGAAAGCCCAGCAAAGTCAAGAGCCAATCTAACACACACATACACACACTCCCACACTCATTCTCTCTCTCCCCCACACACACAGACAGTCGCGCACTCTTGTTTTTACACACTCGATTACAATGGGTTTTAGTAAGTCTTGGGTACAGGCGACTGGAGAACTATTATCTACCTGGCCCCAAAGTATGACACGAGTGGCACAGAGAGGCCCGCAACCTATCACAACATTCGCAAAGTAACTCCACATGCCTGACCTGACAGTTACAAACTGTTGTAGGTCAGTAGATAAACCCGAACACAAGAGACTAACATGCTATTATGTGACTGTTAAACGAGAGAGCTGCAGTGACGGAGAGAATAGCGAGAGTGGATGTGGGACCAAAAGAGCGAGCAGCTATTCGGTTTGTGCAATGAGAGCTTTTTCGAACTGTATGTTGAGGTTGCAGAAATTTGTCCCAAAAGGGAAATTTTAAATCAGGGACTTTTTAACAGCAAAGGCAACAGAACACATGTTAATGCAAGTAGCAGAAACTCAGTAAACCCATAAAATAATTTATATTATTAGGCTTTAAAATGTAAATAAAAATAGTACATATATTCAAAAACTAAACATAAATTATAATTATAAATAAATTTGAAATAAATGGCAAAAAATTCGAGTATCAAAATAAAAATTCAATTCAATTCAAAGTAAGGGAAGCAAGTTAAAGAAAATATAAATATATTTTATAATGGCACTAAAATATGTAAAAAAAAATATGAAAACAAATAAATTCTTATTTCATGAGAAATGGTAAAATCATAGAATAATATATAATATAAACCAAAAATATATATAAATTTTTAAAAATGTAGTAATGTATTTATTTTATTAACCATAAAAGTAGAGTAATTTTATAAGTGAATAAATATATAAAATTGAAGGAATAATAAAATAAAATCTTAAAATTAGCCATAATATATATATATATATTTCAATTTTAAATTTAAAAAAATTATATATTACAAATAAATTCTTTTATCTTTTACTCTAAAAAAAAAATTAATTCTAATTGAAGTTAATTTGTATATGGAAGTATTTGACTCGACATACCAATCCCAGCGTATATATATATAAACAAAAAAAAAACATATACATATGTACGCATATAAAATGCGCTAATATTTACATTAATTTGATTAAAAGCATTTTAATGGCTTAAGGTAAAATGCGTCTGGCATGCAGCGCTTCACCTTTTGCGGAAGTTGAGCCTGTAAAGCGGAAGTGCACATTGCTACCAAAAAAAAAGAAAGGGAAGCTGAAATCCCATTTAACGCATGTGTGCAACTGTAGGTTGTAAGAGGGGACGGTGGAGAGGCTGCTGCTAGAGCAGATACTTCTCTTTTCTTCGCTTTTCCAGCAATTTCAGCAGAAAACTCGCTTTTGCGAAAAGGCGAAAAGTTCAACAGCAGCAGCAGCCGCCGCCGCCGCCGCTTAGCCATTTTTACCTGACTGCAAGAAAGTTTTTCATTTGATTTTTGGCTGACTGAGGTGTGTGTGTGTGTGTGTGTGTGTGTGTGTGTGTGTGCACAAAACATTTTTCTGCTCTTTGCACTTGGATCTGGTGTGCTGCAGGTCTGTTGCGAGTCCTTTTGGCAGCTGCGGGCGCATCGCTAGCTGCTTATCGCAGCATTCGAACTGTTTCATGGATTACTTGCGGATTTGTCCATGTCGCCTGGCCAGTTAAGAATTTAAGCTTTCAGCTGGCTAACATTACAGCTCAGATGCGTCCACCCACGCGCCCACTTTATTTGTTTTTCACGCTAAGCGTCCAAGTTCGGTTCGGGCCATCAAGAAAACTTCAACTGCAGCGCAAGTCAAATTTTTGACCAGAACCAGCGTCAAAGTTTTCCAACTGACGTTTTGCACTTTTGCATATTTCACCACAGAGAGCAGCTGCGAAAGAAAACTGACAAAAAGAAATTTACAGAAAATAATAAAGCCGACCAGTGTGATGCCCTGAACTGCAGCAGCTCCAAGGGCAAGAGTTATTCAAAAGACAAATTAAGCTCAAGTTAAGTTTTAAGTTCATGGAATTTAAGTTACAGCATTTCAAGCAAATTCATTTGAGATCAAGCAGACTATAGTATACTCTTATTAACAAATGTAAATCATTAATTTTCACATGCATTTCTTTTAAACAAATATGAAAGTATATATTTATATTTATTTAGAAATTTATTTTTTAAGTGAACAACAAAAACTCGCTCTCAGCTGCATAGCATTTCCCCAATGCCCCGCCCTTGTTAGGGTATTGCTATTTTGTTGTACCTTGGACTAGCAGCCGGCATCGTTTATCAGAGGTTTTTCGTTCCGCTCGTTCCGCTGCATCTTTCTTTTAAACACTTACTTAAGTAGAAATTTATGTTGTTTTTGTGCCTCAGTCGGTTGCTCTCTGCCCCCAGTTGCGCCCCAGCCTCTTCTAGCGCTTTTGCCCCATCCCTTACGTTGGGCTCGAGTTTGGAGCCGATTGGCGCAAATGTTGCGTTTGATATGTTCTAGACAAGCGCCAAGCATCGAGCAGAGCCAAGACATTTGTTGATGCATCCGTTGCATACACACAATATATATATATATATATATATATATATATATATATATACATATATACAGACACACACGCATACAGCTGCAGCTATATGTATCTGTGTAAAGGCGAGTTGGCAAAAGTTGAAGTTTTGCTTTAACAAGATAACACGCACCAGCATGAAAAACTGTGGGCAAAACTTTTCTTCTGCTCAATTTTTTTTCCTTTCATTTTTTTTTCTGTTGCAGCTGAGAACGAGATAGCACAGAGAGTGTGAGAAAGTGTGGAAAATGTGAGAGCAAGAAATAGTAACTAAAACGCAAAGCAACGTAAGCAAATGGCAGCAAAGTCACAGGCTAAGGTAGCTCAAATATTTACTTTAACAACTAATAAATGGATTAATACATGTTTTAATATTAAAAAAAAAAAAATTCAAAAGTAAAATATTTATTTAAGGAAACGTTTATAAAATGTTTTTCATTGAATAACTTCAAATAACATATTTATTTAAATAATAACTTATAGTTCATAAAAAAAAATTAATTGGAAATTTAATAAAATATAATAGAAATTAATAAAAAATTAAATATTTATTAAAGTAATAATAATAAATAAATAAATAAAATAAAATTAGTAAAAATAAATTATAATATATAGTAAAAATAAATTATATAATAATAATTATAAATGCAGAAAATCTCTTTTAAAATTAAAAAGCAATTTATTAAATTCCTAAGAAAAAAAATAATAATAATAAAATAAAAATAATGAATTAAATCTAAATAAATAAAATATTAATTTGCAAAAAAAAAAAAATCAAATACGATGAGTTTAGAGGCTAAATCAATCATATAGAAATATTTAACTAGAATGTTATAAAATCTCGTTCGGTTCATCTTACAAATGCACTTAAATACATTAGTTGCCAATGCCAATTGACTTGCTGGCCTCAAAAAAAAAAAACGTTATATGCCTTTTGAGCAAGCTTTTTGCATTTCTCTAATACTCTAACAAGCAAATCCAAAAAAAAGTGTATCTCAATTTGGCGCAGCTCTCAACACGTAGTTTGCCACGCGGACCCGAAAAGTGTGCTTCAAAAATTAACAAAACTCGATCCGAAAAGTCATTGAAAACGGGGCGCACAAAAAAAAAAGAGATGAAGAGCCGACGAGCCGCCCATGTTACCAGGCTAGTACAACAGTCAAAACTCCACAGTAACAGCAACAACAACAACAAAATCATTTAAAAACTCGACTAGATAGAAAAAAAATCTGTGAACTTTACACAAAAAGCACTCAAAATATTGTTGATTATGATGCAATACAGAGAGAGAGAGGGGGGTGGGAGAGGGAGTAGATTCAGGCAAAGGAGGCTTAACTCGGCTCTCACTCTTTCGCTATACATTTCAGTCCGCCTCCAACTGCGCCAAACGCTGTCACATGGGCCTCGATCATGTCTGTGGGGAAGAGAGCGCGCGGCTTTTTCCTCTATTGAAAAATGTTTTCTTTTTTTTCGGTCGTGAGTTTTTCTCTAAAGTTTTTCCTCGTTCAGCTCAGTACTTTGCTTTATTTTTTTTTTTCGCTTGGTTCGGTGTTTAGTTTTGGGTCATTGCGCATTGTTATTGTTTCGCAGGCTTTGGCTGCATATTTGTTTTGCACTGCCGAGTCTGTCGAACCACGCCCCTCCACACGCAGCATACCCAAGCCGCCAACATGCCCCAGGGCCAACCATTCCATTGCACAAAGAGCGCTCTTTTCGCAATACTTTGCCAAGCTGCGTAACGTTTGGATTGTGACATGGAATCAGAACACATATAACATATATACTCTTAGTTGGCTGATGTCTTTAAAGAGCGCCAGGTGAAAATGGAAAAGGTCTTAAATTTACTGGCATATAATAATTAATAAATAATAAAATTATTAATTTATGCTACATTTCTTTAAAGAAAATCTGAACGAATATATTTTAAAAATAGCTTGACATGCAAAATAAATTTTTAAAATATAAAATAAAATTATTTAAAATTAAAAAAACAAGTTTAAGAATTCAAAAATATAATAATAATAAACATACATTTAAATAAAAAAAAATTAAAAATTAAGTAATATATATATATATAAATATATTAACAAACAGATATTAAAAAAAAAAAAAAACATTTTTATTTTTTACAAAGCTTTAAATTAAATTTAAGGAATCATAAATATAAAAAAAATAATAATAATATTAAATAAATAAGTATTGTGACCCTTAATTATAAAGACTTTCTGTAGATTCCATTTTCCGCCTCTAAACTCAGAATAAAGCTTAGTCCATTGCTGGCAAATTACAGTTTATTTTTTTTTTTTTTTTATTAAATTTTCACTTAAAACTAGTTGAAGACTTCGTTTTGAAGCTGTCAATCAAAGTTTGTTGCGCTCGGACTCAAGGCACTACCAGTGTTGAGTAACTAGCGAGCATTTTGGAGCAGTTAATGTCTTAATTCTAGCTTCTAATTAAAGAGGATGAAAAAGTTTGAAAGCTTTTTAGTAGCTGCTCTATGTCAACTTATTCAGGTACAACAAACTTGCATTTTAATGACTTTTGAGTTTTAATTCAATTTAGCGCTCACCTGAAAGTAATCCCCAGCATTTTAGCCACTGCTGCCGCCGCCGCTGCCCCTGGCACCGCCTCCAATGCTCCTACTAATTTTTACTAGTCCGATATTTTGGAATCTACCCCTAAAAAAAGAAAGAGAAATTAAAAAAAATAGAATAAAAAAAATAAACTGCATTTGCATTAAAAGGCAGCAAAGTTTCGGCGAAAGTTTGATGCGCAGTTAAAAATAACATTACTTAAGCTCGAAAGTCCACGGAAATGAAATCAAGCAACATGTCAAGCTGCCAAAAGCATTATCAAATGCACTCTACTCCAAAAACTTCAGGGCGCCCAAGCTGATGTATAGAAGTTTAAGCATTTGTTTTTTGTTTTTATTTGCCGGCCAAATCAGTTTAGGTTAACGAAAACTTTGGCTAATGCCAAGAGACTGGCAATTAAACGGCGCCAAAAACTGACGAGTTAATTCAAGATTTTAAGCGGGCTCTTAAGTTACAATTCTTAACATTTATATAATAGAAGAATAATATTTTTGTATTGCAGGAGATATTTTAAATCCATAATTAAATATTTTTTTCCGATATGAATTATGAACGCTGACTTAAAAATTAAATGGAACTTAAAGTTTCACATTCTTTATATTTTATTATTATTATTATTTATTAAATATTTTTCAATATTTATATAACAGTATTACAAAATAATTTTGTGCAAAACATTTTTAAATAATTTATTTTTATTAGAAGTATTTTTTAATTTACTTTTATATTGTATTATTTCGAAGTAAATAATAACTTTTACATAAATAAATTAAAATTCAAATATTTATGAATTAAATTGAAGAAAAATAGTGCATATTAATATTAAAAATATTAATAAAAAATATAAAAATTGATTTATCAAGTTGAATATGTAAATGTTTATATTTATATATATATATATATATTTCCTATTTTTAATGGGTTCAGGGTATAAATATAATTGCTATCTTAGCATTTCTTTAAGTAAAAGCTTTATTCATTTAAATTAAATCAAATGCAACTTTTTTTGTTTTAAATTTAACATAGATTCATTTTGGTTGCATTTGATAATATGCATCTGTCTGCGAGCTCTTTGTGCATGCAGTACATATGATACTTGAAGTCCTTATAGCTTTGACATGAGCTTCAATTATTTTAAATCAAATGAAAATCTTTGCTGAAAGCGGAAAGTAAACTGAAAATGAAAATTCCCAAAGAGAAGCTAATTTTAATTACACGCATGTATTTTGCATACCTTCAACTCGGTCTGTCTCTCTGTCTGTTATTCTAATTAAATGAGTACTCTCGCACAACCCACACCAACTTACACACACACTCACACACAGACACAGCTCCTCTCACACACAGCTACTCAGGCAAGCGTATGTGAATGGCATCGAGTTACTCACTCTCCAAGGCCCAGGCTCGCCCCACTCTTTTTTTTCTGTCGCTCAATCACTTTCGCTTAATCAGCCAGCTTGTCAGGCAGGTCGCCAGGCAGGTTACCAGGCATTTGCCACTGCTCCATGCGCCGCTTCTACCCCGGCATAGCCCACCCTTAACGCAACCCTTAGCCGCTAATAAAAATGCCAAAAAAAAAAAAAAAAAGTGGAAACCACAGCAGTGCAGACGAGGCAAACAGAAGCTGATTGCTTAATAATATTTTGTGATGATGTGAATTTACTTTTATTTCTCATTTGGGAGGCAGAGACCTTCAGCACCTACAACAACAACAATAACAACAACAATAACAACAACAAACGCTCACTTAACACACAAGCAACACTCACAGGCTTTCATTCATTGGCTTGTTGGCCAAAGTCTGCTCAGTGAACCCAAAAAGCAGGTGACACTTCTTTTTTAGACATACCCCGTGCTAAGCATGTTAAATGGGGTATTTCATTAAAGTTAAGCAATTAAGCACCTTCCACATATTTTGTAAATATTTTACCATGGTAAGTATGTTTTGGGACTGTCATTGTCGAGCTGATTATATCAGGACATGGCAACTTGAAGGTTTTGGTCAATATATTTATTGATTTAATTAATTAATTAATTTTGTAATTATATTTCTATATTTTAATAAAATTTATATAGCTCACATAATGTGTTGAATCTTATACACTTTAAAATCTCTTTTAAGAATTTCAATTTATTATTTAAATTTATTCTTGTTATACAATTTTTATAAAAATAAATAATCTATTATTACATCATTATAAAACAAATCAGTATAATCGTATCTATTTCATAGTTATATTAACTTTGTTTCCAATATACCCCATTTCGGCAAAAAAAATTTAAGAGTTAAGAATAGAATTACATCGAGCTTCAGCGCGTTGTTTTAGTATATCCAGACAAATATCTCTCTCTCTCTCTCTCTGTATACCTCTGCAGCTCTGCCTCTAACTATCTGTCTTTAAAAGTATGTATCTGCCTCTCGCTCCCTCTATTGCTCTCTTGCCGTCTGCCTTCATCACACTCACGCTGCTCAGCCTCAACCTATCTTCAGAGCAATATTTGTCTTTATTAATTTCAAGAGTATAATATTATAAAAAAAAATAAAAATAAATAAAAATACGAGAAATCTCTGAGTATAAAAAATATCTCTCATTATCTTTCGGTTTCTTTATTTGAAATGTAAAATCTATCTATTTAATTATATGTGTATGCTTCTAGTCATTTCCATTCACATATATCGATATTTTACTGCAATAACTTCACTGGGGATTTTAAGTGATAATGTAGCAAATCGTTGACTCAATCTGCCTTAAACTAACTACTTCATGATTATAGGGTATCATTTGGTCGTTCATTTCATTTAGTTACACTGCCTTCTCTTGTTTCATTTCTTTTTTAGCAATCTGTACGCATTATCAACAGGGCTTCATGCACACGCAGAAAACAAAAAAAAAAGAAGAGAAATGTGAATTGTGCGAAACTGCGGCGCCAAAACATGTGTAAATATTCATAAATGTGTGTGGCCAGGTGTGTATGTGTGTGTGTGTGCAGGTGAGTGTATGCGTGCGATGTGTGCTTGTGTCGCTTTGTTTACTGGCATCCCCGCTTTGCATGTTTATTTGCTGTTGTTTTGTGCTTTTCGCTTTGCTCTGTTTTGTTTTCCCCTTTTGGAATTTGTTTGCCTCGGCGATAAAAATGTAAATTTATGAAGTTTTAATCAATTTGGGGAATTCGTTCTGTACAATTTCTCTTCGTTTTTTACTCTCCCTCTCTCTGTCTCTGTATTTCTGCTCTGCTGGCCCCTTTGTTTTATTGTACTGTTTGCTGCCTAAAGGCAAATACCCATGCATAGAAATAAATGCGAAGTTTTTTTTTTATATTTATATTTACTTTTGCGCTTGTCCTCTCCATCTCTCTGTCTCTCTCTCCCTCTTTGAGTGTGAAACATTTAAAACATATTCGAGTCTTTTTTATTTTCTTTAGTTTTGCGTTTTCTTTTGGTTTGCATTCGCATTTTTCATTTTGGCTTTGTCAAGCGTCGCCCAATAAAGACCCTAATAAAATTTTAATTTAGTGTTATTTCTCACCAGAGGCCAAACTGGATAGGCGCGAAAATTACGTATATTTGGATACAAATATATAAATGTATATATATATATATATATATATATATATATATTTTACACACACATATTTATATACATATATTATATCTTATTTAGTTCGATGTCCCCCATCTTAAGAAAGTTTTTCCTTTGCGCTGAGCTGCTGAGGGGAGCATAAAAAGTTGTCTACATTTTGGAAGCTATTACAATTTATGTACTACGTATTCCTAAGAGGCCTAGGAATAGGAATTTGAAATAATTTTGTTTCATGCACAGCTGGGCTGGCACAAAGCACAGTTAGCATCAAGTTAAAGCACATGTATAAATATATGTAAACAGAGATAGAGTGGCAGAGATAAATATATGGATTCATAGATAAAATGAATAGTAGATAAATACATAGCAATATGTATATCTAACAAATGTATAGTAAGAGCAATAGATGGATAGATGCATAAATATAGAAATTCATATATGTATATATACTCTAATCTACTATATATTAGAATTTATATATTTTATCAATATCTCTGTTTCCTTATTACGAAATTACATAAATTAAAAAATATAAAATACATTAAATAATATTTTAATGTAATTGCCAATTTATTTAGCTTAAACTTATTATATATTATATATCTAGAAATTAAGCATATAAAATGATTATTATATATTTAGTAATTATATATTTAAATATTAAATATTTGATTATTATACATTTAATTATTATATATCTTTGAGGTATTTATTATTTAAATTAATAATTATATAAATTTATATATTAATTATTACACATTTTATTATTTTATATTTAAAATAATAATTATATATATGTACATAATCTAAATATTATTATACATTTAAGAAAGTTATTATTTAAAATAATTATTATTTATTTAACCTACAATTAAATATATAAGATGATTTAATTTCTAGATTAAATATAAAATAATTAAAAACTAAATACCTTTCCATTTATCTTACAATTTTACACATTTGTAAGTTACTTTCACTTTCTGTATATGCAAACATGTAAAATTCCTTTCTCCACCCAAGCAATGAAAAGAGAAAGGCATTAAAATATGAATTTCAAAATGATTGCTAATTGCATTTCCAGCTCGAAGCCTAACAAATAAATTACCCAAGCCAGTTAAAAACATTTTCCAATTAATAATAATTAAAATGGAAAAAAAATAAAATAAAAATGCATAAATATATATATATGTATATAGTTCAAAGTCCAGTTAGAGTTGAAAGTACATACGCGACCATTGGCAATTTCAATAATTTGCAATTACATTGACATCGCACTCCCAGCTTCGACCTGCCACATATGCGCCTTGATTTATAACTAGCTCTATAATATTTAATTGAACTAATTGACATATCACATCAAGCACATAAACATGCGCCCCAACTGCAGCAGGCGCTTATTTATCATTTAATTAACATAAACCAGAAAGAAGCAACAACAAAAAAAATCAACAGAAATAGAAATAAATACGAGAGACCTCTAACAAATTGATTGTTTATTGTGCACACATTAACACACACTCACACTCACACATACGTAAACATAACGACTCACACATACAGCAGATTTACGAGCAGTGCCACAGCAGCTTGCAGCACACGCGGCGTATGAGCAATGCGACACAGCGAACAATAGAGTAAGTGAGAGAGTGAGGCAGGGAGAGAGAGAGAGAGAGAGCGAGCTGACGGCAGCCACAAAAGGTTATGAAACATGACCGCAAGGCCCAGGCAAATTATGGCCGCACAAACTGTGACAACTGCGTAACGGTAATTTCCCAATGTCCAGTTGCAGATTCCCAAACGAAGCGCGCGTTGTTGGCGTTGTTTATTTTTTTTTTTTTTTTTTTTGCTGCTTTATTTTTCTATATTTATGTGCGCGAACCGCGGGGCTGGCGGTTGGCCGGGGGCTGGTGGCTGTGACAGGTGGGGTGGCATAAAACTACATTACTCAGAGCATAATTTTAATGTGCGCCGCAGTCAGCTAGCAACTGAACAGCAAACACAAGAACTCCATGAAATACGTCACAGCGAATATATGCCAGCTGAATACGCTGCAATTGAAGCAGTTGTTATAATACAAATACTAATAATTATACTAATACGACTACTAATGTTAATAACAGTTTTAATAGTAATACTAATAATAATATAAGTAGTAATTCTTATACTTATATTAGTGCTATTACTAATATTAATACTAATAATTACGCTATTACTTATAATAATACTAATAATATTAATACTTCTACTTCTACTAATAATAATAAAATATTAATAATATTACCACGATTACTAATACTAATAATAATACTAATACTAGTAACAATAAAAAAAACAAAAAAATTATAATATTAATAATAATAATAATATTGCTATTAGTTTTAATATTAATAATAATATTTATATATATATAATAATATTTATATATATATAATAATATTTATATATATATAGTAAAAATTATATTATTACTAAATTAAAACAAATTAAAACAACCACTTTTTTGGTCGACTCTAAAAGGAATTCAATATGTAAAATCCAAAAAAAAAAAAATAAATATATATATATATATATAAATATTATTTATATGAATACTAATATTAATAAAAATACTAATACTAATACAAATGCTTACACTAATACTAAATTAAAACAAATTTAATTAACAACGTATTTTTATTTTCACTTTATATTCAATAGGTATATTCCAAAAAAATAAAAAAAATATTAAAATCTAAGTATTTTTATTTGAATGAAACATATATATATATATATATATATAATTAAAATACATACACGATGTGTCTGACTTAGGTGCGAGCGAGAGAGCTAGAGTATTTTTTGGGCGCCCGCTCGTTGTTGTCACTGTTTAGTTAGTCGCTGTTAGTTAGTAGCTGTAATTTATGTTGCCATTAGCGAGAGCCAAACGCACTTAGCGCAACAACCAGGCCCACACGGAGTGAGCGAGAGATAGAGAGAGGGAGAGAGTGTGAGTAGGTAGCGTGCTGTGCGCCGATTTATGCCAGCAAACTAAAAGACAAAAGCAACATAAATAACGCACAGTCGCGCCGAAAAGTATGCAACTGGTTTTCATATGCGAGAGCAGCGGCTGTCGACACGCTGCCCACTGCTCGCTCACATCTCATTATCAGCCATCATTTAAGCTCTCAGACGACGCGCTCAACTAAGACTCCGGCTAAGCTCTGCGGGCGGGGAGGCCTATTTTATCGGCGTTTGTTTTATTTCCGACAGCGGAACCAGAAACGGAAATTTCTCATTTCACTAAATTTCCGTTCGCTCAGAAACAGGGACGGTGGCGTGAGTGAGGGAAGTGAGGGAAGTGAGGGGCGAGCGGGCTATTAGTAGGTGGAAACATGCAGCTCATATGCATAACAAGGGGGAGTGGAGCTCGTTGGGCTGCGCTGAAGAAGCTCGCATTGAAAATGAAAAATAAACAAAGAATTGTGTGGCCTCAAATCAAAAGGCAATGGCGGCATTCGTGCTAACAAATATGTGAATAATGGGGCGATAAAGCAGACACATAGCCAGCCAGACAGACAGACAGACAAACAGTTAAAGGACACACAATGCAGACAACACAGAGGCAGGAAGCAGCAGTTACTAAGAACAGCAAATCGTACAAATGTTAAAAACTGCCGCAAGGCATAATTTAGCTCGCTTTTTGCCCTTTAAAAAAGGAGAAAAAAAGAAGAACTTGAGCAGGAACTGTGTGAACAGTTGACAGCATTTTGTTTGTGTTTTATGTTTCCCTCTTTCTGTTTTTTTTTTTTTTTTTGTGTTTGGCATTGTTGGCTCCATGTCCTCACTGAGATTTGTTTTGTGCGTAGAAAAGCGTTTTAGGTGCAGAGCATTTGAAATTCCATGTGCTCAAATCAACTTTGAGGCTAAACAAGCATCAGCAGTGACTTACACGAGCTACTAATCTCTGTGATATGTCATTGGAATTGCTGATGTTTGAGCCTATGAATACGTTTCGTATAAGTAGCTGAAAAGATTTCAATTTGAATTTAAATTACTTAATGATTTTATTTTGCTATTAAATAATAGTAGTAGTTATATTCAGATGCAGTGTTACTATGTTCAGAATATTCTTTGAATATCGCAAATAATTAAAAGAAGAATTCTTACATAAATATTACTTTGCCTTCCAACGAAAATTATTACTATTCTACAATTATATATATTTTAATTTCCAAAGAAAATATTTATTAATTTATAATTATTTTATGTATATATAATTAAATGCATCAGTATTATTTGTTATAAGACTTCTAGTCTTGAATAAATCCCTATTCACATTTTATAAAATTATCAGCTTCATCATATGTCAACTATAATTTCTATTAAATTTCCTTTAAATCTCATATGTGAAAATATTATTCTAAAAATGTCTTTTTCACGAGGTAAATTTGTTGCAATTGCTATGGGAACTTAAACCTTAAATTCTCTTGAATTTTTTTTTTTTAAATAAAGGAAAGCAATAAGGAAAATTTTATGAAAAATTGCCACTAAGAAAAAACAAACAAAAATATATTGTAAAATTAATATAAAATGAATATAAATAAAGTTGAATAAAAAAAAATATTATTTTTATTTTCCCTATGAAATTTATTAACCTTCAGTGCAGCCTTTTTTCAATATTTTGCATACAAGATTCTGTTATCAGATATTATCTTCAATTAATTGCTTCCAATTTATTTTTAGCCCTCATATTCATAATTCATAAATTATCCAACCAATTTCTAAAAAATCCCAAGAATTTTTCTCTTCACCACACTTAATACACGCAACAAACGAGGAAATACTTTACAGTTTTCTATCAAAGCTCTCATTGTTTTAATTAATTTAAGGTTAACAATAGGAGAGGGAAAACAAAAATCACAAAAAAAAAAAAAACTCTATTCCCACAATTTGAGTCATTCAACAAAAAAGGGTTAAGGTTTTCCTTTAATTTCTTAGCATTGCTCACCTGTGTCAACTCTTTTCCATTTGCTGTGCTCCAATTTGTAAGCTCGAATTGCCACTTGACTGAATTTTTCACCGAAAACAAATTCAATTTGCATTTTCTGACAGCTGCAAAAAGAAACAAGGAGAGAGAGAGAGAGAGAGAGGGTGAGAAAGTGTGCGAAATGAACTCAGAGAAATTTGTGAAAAACTTGAACAAATTCAAAAGAAAAATGCGCCTCTGTCGCTAATTACGAAAATTTATTGAAATCAAAAGTGTCGCCCCAGGAGGGCGTGGCAGGCGGGTCCAAAATCGGCTTTGGTTCGCTCCAGCTGCCCCCGCGGGTCTCGAGCCTTGAGCCCCCTCGAGCTCAACTATTGACACTTGACCAAACGACCAGCGGCCAAAATGTTAATTTCTATTAAAAACTTTACGCCGACTTTTCTTAAAAAGAATTTTCCTTTTATTTTATTTTTTTTTTTTTGTTTTTATTTGGCATTTTTTAATTTTTTCGTTTGAACCCAAGGCAAGTAATGAAAGCGAGCAAAAGTTTTCGATTTCAGCGCTTACAAATTGGCATTAATTAATTTTCAATGTTTTTTTTTTTGCAATTTTGGTGAGAATTTGAAAGAAAAGCTTGGTTAATGGGTTCAGTGTGTTTTTTTGCTCTTTCTTTAATATATACATTTCAGCTTTTTGTCTTCGGCTTAAGAAAAATGTTAGCCAATTTGTATGTTTGGTATTTTAATAATACCACATAATGCTATTAAGTCTTAAATTCTTTCGCAAAAGCCAACCCAAAATTTTAAGTCCATTTATATTTCAATTAAAACCCCAAATAAAACTCAATTAGGCAAGAATTTCAAATTTCGGTAGCCTAAGAAATTTAAAAATTATAAAAATACAGGCGTGAAAAATAAGATATATATATACGAAAAATATACATAACGCTCGTGCTCGCTTTGCATACTTTTTCAATTAAACCCAGACAAAATCATGGAAAAGAAGGCAGAAGATAACGAAGACTTTATACACTTGTAGATATTGAAATTTTATAAATATATATTTGATAAAATATGTAATATATACTATATCTCTAGATAAGGTCTAAGCATGTATAGAAATTTGGGCAGAGTTTTGAGTGATATATAAGATATGTACTATATTTCTAAGTAAAGAGTTTATACAAAATTCTGCACTGTCGTTACTCTCTTCAATGCAATATTTTCTACATATAAATATAAATATAAATTTTATAGAATCTCAGAAATCTTGTCCATTTCAGTGCCTGAAAAAATCATAATACCCGCGACAAGCGCATTAAAAGAAGAGCTGAAAGCTAAGCCAAATTATATGCAGATAACTTTTTTCCCTTTTTTTTCGTTCCCTATATAAACTTTCATATCAGGGGCGCGCCCTAAGCCCACCTGACTCATGTAAATAATTCCCTTTCATTACAATTTTTTTCCCATATTTATATATATGAATTTGTGCTTTTTAGACTCATTTTTGTATCTTTTCATATAATGAACGAAGGCGAATGGCCTTGTGCCTAATATGAATTTTATGCGAAGGGCTTGGCGTCGAGCGAAAGGTTTGCAGGAATTTGCGCTCAACAGCGCTCGTAATACTTAAATTTTGTACTCTTATTTTTTTTTTTATTTTTTTTTTTTTCATTTTTTGCGTTCTATTAAAAAAATGTAATGCGTTTATGATGTGAGCTGAAAGACGAGCAGATGAGTGCCACAAAAATTGCTTTAAAAAGGCTTAACCGTAGTCCGCAACGAATGGTGAAATATCATCTAACGCAGTGCGCTCCACGTAAACTGCGGATTCTAGAAAATCACTTTCCCAAAAGTAATGCCCTGAAATTTCGGTTTGCAATGCCAACTTTTCTGATAATGCCAAGCATTAGCAAATTTACAGAATAGAAAGCAAACTTTTAATACCGCGTAGTGTCATTAAGTGTGTGTGTATGGGAATATTAGTGGAGCAGGATATAATAATATTTGAGTGAATTTATAAATAAATATTACTTGATTGATTTTAATATAGGAAATTAATAATTTAAGTAAAAGAATATATAAGTGAGAAATAATATATAAATATTTATTAATATAATAATATTTAATAAATTTGTAAATATATTAAAAAAAAAGCAAATATAAAATTTTAATATATTATTATATAAATAAAAACAAATATTATAAAATGCATTATATTATAATAAACATTTTTGTGAATTATAATCTGGGCATTCTCTATATATTAATGAACAAATTTGTTCTTGCTAGAAATGAAAGACTGAAAAAGGAATTTTTGCTGATTATTCAAAAAAAAAAAATAAATAAATAAATAATAAAATAAAATATTTTGCCTAGGATTTTTTAGACAATACATATTTTGCAAAGCATATTTTGTACAGGATATTTTGTCAAGCAAGCGCTTTCTTAAGAAGAAAAAGTTTTGTTTATTTTTGTGCAACATCAAAAGTTTTCGATATATTTTTGTGAATATAAAAGAAAAAAAATGTCCAGTGTGTGAGTGTCAGAGAATGTGTGAAAAAGTTTTGGTAGAGCTATAAACTTGCGTTACGGAGTGGTTTTTCACATTTGGCTCTTCTGCTTTCCGCTGGTCAAAAGTAAGGAAAACAAATTGTGAAAGTGGCAAAGCGCGAAAAGAGTTGTGAAGCGTGCAAAACTAAGACAAATGAGATGATAATAGAATGATTATTACTTCTCTTTAAAGCTGGGATATAAAGATAGAGAGGGGTGAGAGATTGCAAGAGAGAGTGAGATAGAGAGAGATGGCATTAAGTAACAGACATTGTTGGCAGTACTTGTTGCTCGTTCTAATTTCGATTAGCTATATTTTCATTGACTTTGAGCATAATATAAATATATAAAAATATATAGATATACATAATTTTTTTTGGGAATATCATTAATCACAGGCGTCCACAATGGAAATCGTAGCACTGATAAGTAGCAGTCACTTCAAGCTGTTGGCATTTTTGAACAAAACACAACTATAAATAATAAGCGTTCGTATTGTATTTCATTTGAAAGGGCGACCCAGTTTCCACTTGAGGAGCCAGCTCCAACTTCGACGTCAATAACCAACAAGATTTTCTTGTTCTTTGTTTACTCTCGGCTGCTTCTTCAGCTTCTGCTCAAAGAGAACAAAGCATTTCGGGCTCTTCGCAGACTTTGCTTTTTATTCTTGTATTTTTTTTTTATTGTCTTGTTCGAGCACGTGTAGTGTCCAAGTTTATTGATGAGCTCAGAGAAACTAAATGACGACAATGCCAGAAACTGAATAAATGATAAAATGAAGAAATAGCGAAAGGCGAGAATGCGGAAATGCACAAATGATTTTCTCACACTTCAACTGAAGTGAATTGTATATTAAAAGTGAACTATTTAAAGATGGCCAATGAACTCTATTCGATTTGCAACTATTTATTGAGATGGCAAAGACTTGCCATTGACATACGTTGGCTGTGTCTCATATCAATAAAGAAAAGGACTAAAGATCAAAGTTAAAATGTTATTAGCTTTGAAAATTTGATATTTAATTCAATACATCAATCGATTAAATACTTCTAGTACAAATTAATTCTCAACAAATCTTTCTCCTTATTTTTTCAGCAAAATTGCTTAAGGAGAAATCAAAACTTTTATTTACTAACATTATTTATTTTTTTAAATATAAAAAATATTTTATTGAAATATAAATTAGAAATTACCAATTCTTTTTGTTTTGGTCTAAAATATTATAAAATGATATATATTAATAATATTATAATCATTAATTTTATATTATTTTAAATAATAATTTATAACAACCAGTATTATGTTTGTCTCCTTAGACTGTTTCAACTGGGTTTTTTATAAAAATTATTAATTATAATATTCTTTAAGCAGTAAATAATTTTTATGTTTATTAGAAAAAATTCAGTTTAATACTTTTAATTATTAAAAAGTAAAAGAAAACAAAATACAAAAAATTCCATAATTTAAATACAATATAAATTCAAAATTTTATAATGCAAATTCAATATAAATTTAAATATTATTATTAAAAAATGTTGATTACATTTTTAAAATGTTTATAATTCAAATTTTTATCAAAAATAAATAAAATAAAATCAGATGCTTTTTCTATGCCCTCTTTCAAAATTATTAACTTCTAATTATATATATAAATATATATATATATATATATATAATTAATAAACGGAAAAAATATTATAAATTAATAAATTTTAAGTCTTACAGAAATATCTAATGGAAACCATGTCTGTTTACTGTTCACAAAATTTACTTCAAATATAAGTTTATTTTTCTCCAGCCTTGACACAAAGTAATTGCATTTTCCGGTAATCCCAGCCATAGCGTGCCATGACTTATGCCACAGCCTACATTTACTATTTCTATTCAATTTTGTTCTTTTTCTTTTTTAGTTTTGTCGCCTAGCAAAAAGCCACATATTTTGCGCACATAAATTTCTTGGTGCGGAGCAGCAAAAGCTAAAAACACACAATTTTTACCATATTTTCTCGACTCTTTTTTTTTTTGCCTTCTTGAATGCAATGCTGGGTTTTATTTTTTTATGGCGCTTCATAACGTTGCCTGGGCATTATGTATTTCCAACATGCTAATGCCAAGCCACTAAAACACACATTTCGTTCCAACAACAACAACAACAACGTTGGACACACCTTGAAACCAAAGAGGCAAAAATCGCCAGCAAATTGAAAAGCGCGCTAAGGGTTCGCAAGTTTTTCATATAAATCTGAAACAGCTGGCGCTAAGAATGGGGCCAGATTCACTACAACATGAAAAAAAAGAGGCACAGGGCTAAGAAATTGAAGCTAAATAAAAACCGCCTTGGCCTAAAGAAAGGTGTACCATAGGAGGCAGAAATGGCCACAAAACCAAGTTTAAGCTCATTTTTGAGAATTGTGAAGCATCATAAAATATCTACAATGAAAATATATGAGATTGTGACGGAGAGAGGCCGCTTGAATCGGAGTATAGATCAACCTGAGTATATTACAAATTTGAACGCCCAATGTGAGCTTAAAATCCTCAAATAAATTTTAACTTTAATTATGAAAACAAGAAAAATATAATATTATTAATTAATTTTAAGAAATTGAGTTAAAATTTCCATTTGCAATTTTATTACATTTCCACTTCAATTCTCTAAATGACTCACATTTAAGAAATAACTTTTAAATTTCCCAAAATTACTTAGTAATTTGCTGTGAAATTTCCTCTGTTGTTGTAAATATGCTCGCAACTAATACTAAATAATACTAAAAAAATGTTTTCCGCTTTGATTTTTGAAATTTCCTGTAATTTTTATCTAATTTATTATTTTTTATAATTTTCTTAAATATATTTTCATTTCTATAGGAAAATATTTTTAATTATATCATGATACCAAAGACTGATTTATCCATTATACATATATATTGCCAATTCCAACTCAATTGACATCTTTCATCTTTTAACACCTTCAGCTCATCAGTTTCGAGTGCCAGTCAGGCCGAAAGGACTTTGCACCTTGCTGAATTCTCAAGGATTCGTTACCCGTTGCCTGCCTCGCAGCCATCACAAATCCCTTCAATTATGCGCACATTACAAGCTAATAATATAAACTAAAGGATTACCCCTTGGCGCTATGAGCAAATAATACATATGAAATAGACGCCCGCCACTTGAACCAAATGCCATCAAATTGCTGCCAAAGCACGAGGAAAAATGAAACCCTTTCCCATAGCTCGGCTCTTCGAATGTCCTTCGAGCTGAGCTGTATAGAGGCTTTAAGCCAAAAGCTGACACATGTGGGTGTGAATGGTGTCAGTGTGTTTGTGTGTGTGCGTGTGTGAGTGCGTAAGTATGTATACGACATGTATGTGGGTGTATGCTCAGGACTTTGCTTGTAATTCAATGCCTGTCAAGTGAGCCAAAAAAAGAAGATACCAAGAGCAAAAACGGTGAATTAAATTCGAGGTTGTAGAATTTTGGATACACTTGAAATATATTAGTTATACTTAAAAATAATATATTGCATATCTACATATAAACATGTAATTAAAAAAAAAAATTTAAATAAAAAAAAAAAAATTAAAAAATACAGCGAATCGGCACACAAATTTTTAGCAGTAAAAATAAAAAAAAAATGTATTTGTCAAAATATTTATTATTAAATAAGAAGTTAAATATATATTTTATTGAAGAATTTAAAATGTTGCAGAATATATTTTAAGCAGGTGAGAGTAAGTTTTATATATGGAAAATGAATATAAATAAATATATAAATATAGATCTATATAATTTATATAAAATAAAAATATCTATATACATAATTTATATAAAATATAAATATTTTATGCTACAATTTGTTTAATTTTACTCTCAAGTATTTTCTATAACTCTCAAAATAAATTTATTATTTAAAGTTTATATTTATATGATAATTAAATGTTTTTCATGAGAAAACTACATTTTTACATTTCAATTAATGATTTTTTTTAGATATTACAAAAATATATTACATAAATGTAAGCCTTTATCAGAACATTCCTCCACTCAGAACACAAACTACTCTTCGCATAGGGTATAAAACATTGAAATAGAATTTAAGAGCATTTGAAATACGCACACAGCGCCTAAAAGCGCGCGGGCCTGCACGTTGCGCTTAACGCATTTATGTAGGAAACGTGATATAATAAAGAGAAACACCGAGAAAAAAAACGGAGGAAAGGAAAATGGAAAAAAAAAAGTCGGGCGAAAACGAACTACCACCAAGTCGCTTTTTGTTTGAGGCAATAGAAAATCCACGAGAACGGCCTGCTTTTGATATCAATATCAGCGAATCTTATGGCGCGCAACCCTTTGCACACGCAACAGCAACAAAATATTACTCATACGCCGCGCTGAGCGAAATCAAGTCAAAAAAGAAATATATATATATATATATATATATGCCATAGGAATTTCTGTTTCTTCATTTCGTATCTTTTTTTTTTTTTTTTTTGCACCCTCGACACGAGTCGGCTGTAAATTGAATTGAAATTCGATGGCACTTAGCCTAACGCCCCCTCAGGTCGTCTGTCTGCTGCTGTCGGTAGCTGTCTATATTAAGGTCGTCCACGGCTCAGCTCAGCTCAGCTGCCATCATCATCATCCTGGCGCATTAGGCGCGCATTTTCGAGTGCCTTTTCCAAGGATAAACGTAAATTTTATTAGTTTTCGTCTTCATTTTTTTTTCTTTGCCCTTTTGAGCTGCTGCTGATGCTGCTGCTTCTTCTTTGCATTAGCGAAAATTAGTCGGCGAGCAACAACAACAACAACGAATCGAAGCTTATTTGACGAGCCAATCGACTTCAAATTCAGTTTTAAACATACATACACATACGTATCCCATGACACATATACAGTCATAAGAAATCTTAAATCCTTTCTTATAAGTCTTCTATTCAAAACTTTTCAACGTAGCAAAGCAACATTAAATATTTATCTATTTGGAGCTAAACCTATGCATCCAGAAAACACAACTAAGTAGATGATATTCAAGCGATATATATGGATATATAGAAAAGCCTTGATTTCATATAGAAATACCTTATAGGCAATACCTAGTATTAATTCTTTTTCTGTTCTTCTAAAAAAATTTCATCTATAAAAAAAATCAAATTTTTAAATTATGTTAAATATCAATATTTTATTAAAATAAATTAAACATACAGTTTTCCAAGCACAGCAAACCATTCTGAATTTGCTAATCAATACCAAATTAGTCAAGAATTTCAATCAATATTTTGTAGCTCAAATTAATTGCAGAAAATATATTTTCATATTTTTCTCAAGAATTTAGAATATTTCTATACAGAAATTCCAAGCTTGCAAAAGAGTTGACAGCTTGACTTGAATGAAGCTAAGGGGCAAAAGGAATATAAAAAGAAGAGGAAGAAGAAGAAGAGGACGAAAAAAAAAATAACGCGTCATTTAAAATGAAGCCAAATTAACGTAATATAACTTGACATTTGCGCCTTGTCAACTGAATGTGAAACTTTTTCTTTGTTCTATCGGAGCAGCGGGAGTTGGGGCCCTACATGGAGCGCAGGGCAGTGGCAATGGGGTTCGCAAATATGCTAAGGGTATTCATTTACTGAATTGCAATCAAGCATTTCTTTGCCCTGATTTGTAATGAATTTGCCTAGAGACAGCCAAACGCGTCGCTCGCACATTAGAGGAGGGCACTTCAGATTCAATTTCAAAATAAACGAGTAATAGATCTCTGACATTTATTGGACAGGCTCAAAGCAAAAAAAAAAAAATGAAAGGAGAAGAGAAGAAAACAAGCAAAGGGTGCCTTAAATTGAATAGCAAATGAGTTTTGGAATGAATATGAGAAATTACGAGAAAATAAATAAGTAAGAAATTACATTTATCAACTATTTTGCGAGGCAGTCAATGATTAAATAGACGATTTTTGGATGTAAGTATTATCGACAAATGCACAAAGTTCATTTAAAAAAAAAAAAATGGTTAAATTATTTAAAAATATATTATAAATATAATATAACCTGAATTATAAATAAATAAAAAATAAATTTTATTTATCGATAAATATGTAGAACAATTAAATAATTTGGCCACATAGAATAGAAATCATTATTATCTTTGAAAACAATATAATATAATATTCTTTTTAAAGCTTTAAAAATATTGTTAGTGTCATTGTCAGTTTTGAGAGAGAATACAGATAACATGTTGAAATTATCGATTAATATGCTAATATATAATAGATACTGATCTAAAAATCAATATTTTAAAATCATCTTATATATAATTTGACATGTATTTACATATATACATGTTATAAATCGTTTTAAGGAGAGACTCTACATCATCGAATTCTCGATAAATTAATAATAGATAAGAATAGAATAGATAAGAATAAATATGTCGCTAAACGAGCAAGTTAAAAACCTTTTTTTTTTTTGGCTTTTTGTGGTTTAGTAATATTTTTAGGTAATCTTAACTCCTCGTGTTTAATCAGAGCGAAAGCCAGCGAGCTTTAAATAAAGTGGCTCGCATTTACAACTGTAATCAGTTCTTGCCACAATGTTGCATATGCTGGGCAATAAATTTCAATTGAAGCTCAAGCAAAAGTAACTCAAAAGCGCATTTACCAAATGAGCTCAGACTTTGATTATTATTTGCTGCACGCATTTGAGGGGCGATTTATAAATAATATATATATACATATATATAGAGAAAGAGAGAAAGCTAAGCTTTGTCGACAACAAACTTAAGCCCCTCACTCAATACAATCTAAAGCTTAGGAAAATTCCATTTTACATTTAACCAGGTGTCAGCTAGCAAAACGGTTTTACTCTGTATTTGCTTTGCTATCCAACCCCGCTTCCCATCTCTCTCTTAACTACTTTCTGTCGCCCTTTATGCAATTGGTCAGGTAAGCAAGTGTCTGCGGGATTTGCGCCACATGGCACGCTGCGTATACGCAATAAATTTTCACATTTTCACATTTCCCAACCGGCTAAAGTGTCCGCCAGTGTAATTGTAATATTTGCTGAATGCGTGCGCTTAGTTTTGGACAGCATTTGATATTTGCCAAGCCCTTAACGGTAAATGCGAAGACAATTCTACCTGTCCCACAGCCAAATCTCTCTAATATTTAACCATTTAAATAGGTGTGTGGGGAGTAGTGTTTGTGTGTGTGCGTGCATTCGATATGCTTATCCAATTGACGGTTAAGTTTCCTGGTTTTTTAAGTTTCTTGATGTGTAGTGCAAAGGGTTTGGCTTATTTATTGCAAGGGAATTACCTAAAATTTAATTTTTTCTTCACACCTATTACAAAAACTTTAATTAGTTTATTTTAAATGAAAAATTCTATATATACTGCAGTCTATTATTATTGCTTAACTCAGATTAAAATCTCTTTTATTCACAAAAATATTTCAACTAAAGCTAATTAAATTCCTCAGCTAAAAGTCGTTTGCCTATATGAACTTCCCATGGGCCTGCTGAGCGCTTGGCGTTCGAGGATTTGTGGGCCTCTCATTATAGTTATCCGCACATTAATGAAATCTCTAAAGGCATAAGACACAGTGTGGTGTGTGTGTGTGTGTGTGTGTGTTGCTCCTTAAGCAAGATAACAGCTTGAATTTATATGCCACAAGCTGCATAGACGCATGTGGCACATCTGATAAGTAAATAGTTCAAGCATGCGGGGTTAGAGCAAAAGCAGAGAAAGAGAGAGCGGGGGAGAGCCACTTCGACTGACGCTGATTGATTTGAATAAACGCGCGCATATTTATCAAATTAGCCACAAGACCTTCGGAGAGTTAGAGCAACAGACATGCTTACAGTTACAGTTAATTTGAGCAGAGGCGTCATATGAAAGGAACACGAAGTTTTCTGCTTGCTAAGTTACAAATACAGTAAATAAGTTGTTACCATAATTTTAACTAAGTGAATACAACAGTAAAATAAATAAAACGGTATATTATATCCATGCACATGTTTGTTTTCTTCTTGCTTTTGGTCTGCAGACACCGTGGATTCTAAATGCACTTTTAAGATTCACACTCACGCCACGACGTTTTCAGCTTGTTAACTTACAAATACAACTGAGTATATATAACAGTAAAATAAACGCTATATTATATTCATCCACATCTGCGCTTTCCACCTGCTTTTTATTTGCATCCACAGTGGATCCGAAATACACAGTTACGATCCACATTCGCGTCACAACACTTTCAGCTGGTTAAGTTACAAATACAGCTGTGTAAATATAACTGTAAAATAAATAATGCGGTATATTATATTCATCCACATCTTTGTTTTCTCTTTGATCTCAAATTCACAGTTACGATCCACATTCGCGTCACAATACTTTCAGCTCTCAGCTTAAGTTTCAAATACAATAAATAAGTTGTAACTATATGTAACTATATAATACAACAGTAAAATAAATAATAAGGTATATTTAATTCGTTCACATCTTTGTTTTATAATTGCTTGTTGTTTGCTTCGTTTTATCTATAAATACTTTCGTACCACGCACACACCATAACTTCGTTCATTAAACACAACACGACCGATCGCCACTAGAGCTGCAGGCAGACTGACCCCTCACATCACTTAAGCCTTGACATCGCATACGATCGAGAGGGTCTTGCAGATGAGTACAGGTAACGGTAAGACATGGGCATGTGTTGTTGCAGACTATAGATAATTGAGAGAGAAAAGGAGAATTGCGAACAACTAATATGTAAACGCCTACTCATTTCTGCGCTCTCCTTTTTAAATAATCTTTAGCTTCAAAACAAATACATGCACAAGTCTTAAAGTGAGCTGCGAGTGGACAAAAAGTTGAGTATAGAAAGAGAGAGAGATAAATTTAAAGTAAACATCGCACAACGAAATATGAGTGAGCAGAACAAAATGCAGTTAGACTATGAAGAGTAAAATGCAGTGTGAAAAGAGTGGCGACTGCAGAATTGAAGTTTAAGTTTTCACTCAATGCTCACAATAAAAATCAATTATAAGCAAAATCTAAGACTTGGAATTACCCTCTAAACTAAGCCTCTGATCTTTTGAGGCGTATGTGCGTGCTATGATGCTTTTATGTATTTGTGCCCATACAAAATGTCATCAACTAATCAAGTGGCATTTGCCAAGAGGCCGGGCCGGCGAGAAGACAACTAAACGGGGCCAAAATGAAAATGAATTGCTTGTGGTCAATGGAAACATAAATTTGATGCGCGCACAAAACTGCGAACGAGAGATGAATATAAATAAAAACAAATAGGCGCATCAAATTGATAAAATACGTAGAAATTGCGTTGATTTTGATTTAAATGCTGAGCGCACATAAATCAATAAAAAAGAAGAAACAATGGCGGCGCTCTATAGTAAATAATAATAATAAATAATATCGCGTAGCATGGCAAGTTTTGCAGTTTTTCAACACTGTCCATTAGCGGAACATAAATAAAAAGCCCCAACGACAGCGGGCCGAACAATGGGGGCTGTGCTGGCCGGCCCGTCCATTAACGTGCTTTGTTTAGCCAACAATATAATCATAATCAGAATAATAATAATAATAATAATAACAATAATCATCATCTTCATCATTAGCATCGTAAAATGGGTTAAGCTGAGCTGCTGCTGCTGCTGCTGACTCTGCTGCCTCTGTTGCGGACTGACACAATTTTAATATATATTTACTTAACGGCTTTTTATGCATTTTCTTAGACTTAACAGCGGCCATCAGCGGCGCGCCTTTTATT
The DNA here is from genome assembly GCA_035047625.1 of Drosophila mettleri. Lineage (NCBI taxonomy): Eukaryota > Metazoa > Arthropoda > Insecta > Diptera > Drosophilidae > Drosophila > Drosophila mettleri. The sequence goes on from JAWNPI010000018.1 coordinate 11,975,655, forward strand.
AAAAACTTGGCCAAATATTATACGCACCAAGGGTTAACGCCGCGCCCCCAGCGGCCCCCTGAAACATGGTTTATAATTCTGAATAATTTCGTTATTTATTTATTTTTTTGGTTTCCTGACCAGCCACAAAGGCCGAGCGAACAATAAAATTAGATTGAGACAGAGCGAGAGACCGGCCTGCTCCGGCTCGCAATATATTTTCATTAAATTTTATGCAATTTTATGGTCTACTTTCTCGCTGGAGTGTGGGCGTGGCCTGTACCCAAAATTATATGCATATAATTAAATGAGTGTGCAAATAATGTTCAACTGTTTACTACCCACGAAGGTTAGTCAAAACCTTTTATGAACCTTTGCAGTACTGGAGCAGCACAAGACCCAAAATTAATCTCTTAAAAGGGAAAAGCGAAAGAAAATCATTTCTTATGCGAATATTTATGCTAATCGATAAAGCAGATTAAATATAGAATAAAGAAATAATATAAGGAAGTTAGTTGATATGCTGAAGTATAACGTTTACGAATGCAGCGCAAAGATAAATTGAAAAGATGAAAGTAGAAATAGAGAAGCGATGTATAAAGAGAATAACACCTAAAAAAAGAAAGTGTGACGTGGAAGGAAGAAGAAAGAGCTAAGAGGGAAGAGGAAAGAAGGAAGATTACAGACAGTAGAGAAAGATGAAGAGGTTGAAGAAGACGCAGACGAAAAGGAAGAGGAAGAAGAAAAAAAAAAAGAAGCGGAAGAGAAAGAGGAAGAAAACTATAAGATATAAAAATAGAATTAGAAGGTAAGAGGGGGAAGAGGCAGAGAATAACACATAAAAAGACAAAAAAGGAAGAGGAAAGGAACAAGAAGGAATAGCTAAAGAGAGAGAGAGAGAGAGAGAGAGAATGAACAAAGCTAAAATAATGACACAGAAATAGAAGTAGAGAGAGAATGGTAAAAAAAAGAAAAAGGAGAAAAAAAAGATTGAAGAAATGAAAATTTTATAGGCTCCAAGAAAGATGGGTTTATGCACATGGAAGGCCAAACGGAGGAGCTAAATATTCATGGCGAATATTCATGATTTATTAGAGATATAAAACTGTATGAGAACAAAATTTCAAAGCTGCCTTAAAGCAGTATCCGAGCTATTCCAAAGATGCCGCCATAACCAGAAGCCGTCAGAGCATCAATACATAGAAAATGCCATAAAAAGAAAGGAAAACAAAATATAAAAATACTTAACCGAAAAAACTTGGCAATAATAAATATGAAAACCTATTCCATACCACTCAGGGAGCACTTCATAAATTTATTTGGCGAAAGAGCAAAAAAAAAAAAAAAAAAAAAAACTTATTAAATTTATGGCGAGCAGAAAAGTTTGCTTCTTCTTCTCCTCTTTGATTCTTGCTCATCAGTTGAGCTGTGTGCCATTAGCCAACACTGGACACATCAACAGCTTTTTGCACTTTTGCAGCAATAACAATAACAATGCGAAATTAAATAAAAGTAATGCCGACAAATAACAAAGCACTGGCTAAGAGAGAGAGAGAGGCAGAGAAGGGCCATCTCAATGGGGTACTGCGGCGTATACGCAATGCCAATAAAAAGGCAAACACAGTCAGTCGCCGCTGGCCAAGAAAGCAAACCAAATACCAAATACCAAAAATGCCCTTTATTGAAATTTATGACAGCGACTCGCAGCTACGAAATCACGGGGCAAACTGAGGTTCATCGCGCCCACATTTCAATTAGTTTCAATTTGCTAAAAAGCCAGAATAATGCAATTGGATTGCAGCATTGATTTTGATTGCAGTCTCCCCTACTCTCTCTCTCGCCCTCCCTCTCTCGGTGCATTGTTTAGACCAAAAAAAAAAAAAAAATATACCAATATAGATAAACATTTACGAATGTGTGATAAAATAACAAAAGAATATTACGCATACGCCCCAAGGGGCGTGCATATGTTGTCCCAAACGAAGTTAGCGAGACTGTTAACCCCTTTTTTAAATACCCTGCACTTATTGAAGCTGCGCGTGTATTTAATTTGTGGAGTCATCTTGATGAGTGGTGCATGAAAATTCCACATGGAATAGATTTTGCTGAGCAGCAGGGATAGCCCAATTGATATAGCTATGGCTTTGTGTTATGTTTATATGACTGAGGCCAGAGAATTATATTATCTATCTGCTTATATATATATCTGCATCGCTCTCTATGTCTGTCTTACTCTTTATCTATCTCTCTATCTTATCTTATCTATCTCTCTCTCTCTCTCTCTCTCTCTCTATGAAGGTCTAGCAATTCATACATTCATACATACATTCGTTATTCTATACAGATATTATTATTTCCTGATTTTCATTCCTTTTCACGTCGTTTTCTTCTTCTACCGATTCCTTCATTTTCTCGCTATTTTCTTCATCTTTCTTTTTCCCTAATGTTCCCTCCTTTTCTCTCCTAATTTCATCAGGCTCAGACGACTTTAAAAAATAATCTAAATATAATATAATTGTGCTCAGTTTAGGATTAACTTTGATTAAATTATTATAAGTCAAACGATCTGCTATTTTTTAATACAATTCCTAATGCTATTCCATCCAAAACTGAGATTAAACATTTAATTTGTATTCTAGAAATATCAAGTTTGGCAGATTTCGGTATGCTCAATCAAAAATCCAGGGCGTATGTGATAGCTCACATAGAGAGTGGAATATAGAGGATTATGTATTGGAATTCTATTAGCCCATATTATTAGCAATGTGGGCTAATAGAATTTCAGTACATACTCCTCTTTATATTTCACTCTCTATTCTCAAGTATAGTCATAAGATTTAATACTAGGCACGGCATGAGAAGAACTCCAAACAGGTCAGTCGCAAGTCGGGCATACCCGCTTGGCTGCCCGCTTACATCAATTCTTTCTGGCTGTCTTTTACGCATTCATTTGTTGCTGTTGTTGTTGTCGACTAGCCAGCATTGTTTATGGCCAGCTAACGGTATCTATGACTGTGGCAACATCCGTCGTGCACATTTTGGGGCTGCCAGCTGCGCGGCCCATTCAAACGGAAATGAGAACTCAACGCAGCGGAAATTTAATAACGACCAGCAATTTAGCGACAAGTGGACGCTGCGACCAATGGTCGAACGACATATTTATGCGGCCATTTTGACTGACCGCAGTAACCAGACGGAGTCAGGCCCAGTCACGCCTCCCCTATCAATTGTTCTGCAAGTATATATATATATACATATATATGTGTGCGTGTGTGTGTGTGTATGTTCATTGACAAATGACCATTTCATATGTGAAATGGCAATTCAATTGATTTTCAGCCCGCGTGCGTGTGCCTCTGTGTTTGTGTGTGTGTGTCTATCTGTGTGTTTGTGTTTGCAATTGAAATGAAAATAGTTCAAATATGTTTGCCCAGGCTGCGGCACACTACACACATTGCAATAATGAGAAGTATTTCATAAAGCGCGCCCACACACACACACTCACACACACACACACTCATAAATTGTATCCTTCTGTAAAGGACAACAACAAAAAATCGTGACAACAAATTGTCAATAACAATGGCAAAATGTTAAACGGCCAGCGCCCCACTGCAGCTACAATTTATGGCCCGAACAGATCAAGCACTCATATGTCATGGTCATAATAATAAATTTTATTATTTAATTTGGAATTGCGCGCAATTGTCAACGGCGCGCATTGACAGCAATTAAGCAACATTTAATTATACCCAAATTATATACTTGCCTATTTCGATAGTTGGGGTGAGTTTAGAGTCCATACCACTTCAAAGTAAGCTCTAGTTGGTCAATAAGAAACTTTCACATTTCTAGCTTTATTCGAGCTATACTTATCAAATTAGCCACAAGAGTTTGAGCAGCGGCGTTAAATGAAAGGGACAATCATAACTTGTAGCTATGATCTTCACTGAGTGCATACAACAGTAAAATAAATAAAACGGTATATTATATTCATGCACACGTTTGTTTTCTACTTGTTTTTGGTCTGCTGCCTCCATGGATTCAAAATACATTATTACGATCCACACTAGCGTCACAACACTTTTAACTGAGTAAATATAACTGTAAAATAAATAATACGGTATATTATATTCATCCACATCTTTGTTTTCTGCTTTTTGTTTACATCCGCAGTGGATCCTATATACACAGTCACGATCCACACTCGCGACACGCCATTTTCAGCTTGTTATAGCACAAATACAATAAATAATTTGTAACCATATGTAACTATATAACACAACAGTAAAAAAATTAAAAAGGTATATTATATTCGTTCACATCTTTGTTTTCTGCCTGCTTTTTGTTTGCATCCACAGTGGATCCTAAATATGCACTTACGATCCACACTCGCGTCACAATACTTTCAGCTTGTTAAGTTTCAAATACAATAAATAAGTTGTAACTATATGTAACTATATAATACAACAGTAAAATAAATATTAATGTATATTATATTCTTTCACATCTTTGTTTTATAATTGCTTTTTGTTTGCTTCGTTTTATCTATAAATACTTTCGTACCACGCACACACTTTAACTTCGTTCATTAAACGCAACACGACCGATCGCCACTAGAGCTGCAGGCAGACTGACCCCTCACATCACTTAAGCCTTGGACATTGCATACGATCGAGAGTGTCTTGCAGATGAGTACAGGCAAGGGTAAGACATGGGCATCTGTTGTAGAGCTAAAAATGCTTGAAAAGCAGAGCGAAGAAAGGAGAGCGCATTGAGCTAATTTGCAAGCAGCTAGATGCAAACGCCTTCTCATTTCTTAGCTATCTTTTTTATGTTCTCTCAAATTTTTGTCATGCATTTACAGAGTTATGTTACTTTTGAAAAGACAATTGAAAGTGGAGCTAAAAATAATTGAAAAGGAGAGCGAAAAAAGGAGAGCGCATTGAGCTAATTTGCGAACAGCTAGATGCAAACGCCTTCTCATTTCTTCCGTCTCTTTTTTATATTCTCTCAAATTTTTGTCATACATTTACAGAGTTATGTTACTTTTGAAAAAACAATTGAAAGTGGAGCTAAAAATAATTGAAAAGGAGAGCGAAGAAAGGAGAGCGCATTGAGCTAATTTGCGAACAGCTAGATGCAAACGCCTTCTCATTTCTTCGCTCTCTTTTTTATATTCTCTCAAATTTTTGTCATACATTTACAGAGTTATGTTACTTTTGAAAAGACAATTGAAAGTGGAGCTAAAAATAATTGAAAAGGAGAGCGAAGAAAGGAGAGCGCATTGAGCTAATTTGCGAACAGCTAGATGCAAACGCCTTCTCATTTCTTCGCTCTCTTTTTTATATTCTCTCAAATTTTTGTCATGCATTTACAGAGTTATGTTACTTTTGAAAAGACAATTGAAAGTGGAGCTAAAAATAATTGAAAAGGAGAGCGAAGAAAGGAGAGCGCATAGAGCTAATTTGCGAACAGCTAGATGCAAACGCCTTCTCAATTCTTCGCTCTCTTTTTTATATTCTCTCAAATTTTTGTCATACATTTACAGAGTTATGTTACTTTTGAAAAGACAATTGAAAGTGGAGCTAAAAATAATTGAAAAGGAGAGCGAAGAAAGGAGAGCGCATTGAGCTAATTTGCGAACAGCTAGATGCAAACGCCTTCTCAATTCTTCGCTCTCTTTTTTATATTCTCTCAAATTTTTGTCATACATTTACAGAGTTATGTTACTTTTGAAAATATAGTTGAAAGTGGATATGATAAAGTTTGCTAAATTAAAATTTAATAAGAAGTTAAAATTTGGATTTTTCGACTCGTTGCAGTTCATTGACATGATTTCATGACATATTCACATGTACATGATAGCTTAAGGGATATTTAAGTTATGTTCTTATTACTCGAAATCTGATGTAAAAAAAAATTCTTTAATGAGCTCAAGCTTAGTTTATTTATTTTAAATTTCGTTGAGTTCTTTGTGAAGTTAATGGAAAACTTTAATCAGATATATAACTTTTATAGCTTTAGAGTGGCCGATCAGCTGATTGCCAGACAGTTGGATAGGCAGACGAATGGACTTGCTATCTGTCCCTACGTCTGTCCCTCCCTCTGTCTCTCTATCTGTACCTCCTTCTGTCAGTCTATCTTTCCCCCATCGATTCCTCCGTCTTTCCCTTGCTCTATCTCTTTCTCTATATCTCTCTCTGTCCTGTAACACAAAGATAGCTGACACAGGCAGACGATTTTTGATCCTCGCAAATTATACTAATACCTAAAAATATTTCCAATTTTGATGCCGCCAAAAATATATAATTCATTTGCAGAAATCACAAAGTAAATATTTGATTTAGCAACAATAATTGAATATTAAGTAAAGGTGCCTATTTCATAGAGATAATAGAAGGCACTCAAAAGTGTTGAGCCTCAATTAGAATAGGCTTGATTAGGTCAGTTAATAAGATGCTCGACTTAGGCGCTCATCAAATTGGAATGCCTTTGTGAGGGCATTAGGCGCACGTCTCTCATAATCAGCTCACATAATTATAATTTTGCACACACACAAAGGCGCAATGGAAATACAATTTTCTATGAAATTAATTTTCTCAAATCAGTGGCGAATAAAAAGTCACTCACTCACTTGTCTTTGTCTATTGTCTGGCTCTGTCGTCCATGGCACACATGGCAAAAAGGGACAGAGCAAAGGGAAGAGTCAAAGAGGTCGACCCGCTCTATTTAGTCTGCTGTGTTTAGGGCGTGGGCCGCATTATCTTACTCTTGACATTTCTTTTTGAAAGCCAGTCGCTCTACACAATTTTATCCCTGTGTGTATGTGTGTGTGTGTGTGGAGGACTTCTAAGCTCAGCAGCAACAGCAGCTGCTGCGCCTGTCAAGATAACAAAAAGAGTTTCTCTTCTTCTGTGTTGGCTTTGTGCACTTCACTTTGGCCAGATTATACAATTAGATATATTTAATTTTAGCATGTGCATGATTTTTTTCCAAAATTAAAATATGCAAAAGTTATGAAAAAAAAAGCCAAAGGAATTATTCAATTTGATTTAATTGAAATTTGTTAAAGTAATTAAATTTGACACGAACTTTGCCAGACGAAAGCAGCAACAGCAACAGCAGGACTTGGAATTAATTTGCCAACGCTTATGCTAACAACAGCGTGAGGCTTGAGATATAAGCTAGTAGATACCCTGTTAAAAGCTACAAAGCTAAAAAAATTAGAAAATTATAAAAAAATAATTATGCAGTAAATTACAAATTACAAGAAGTATGAAAAATTAATTTAATTTAAATTCATAAAAAAATCTTTAAAATTAAAAAGTTATTAAAAATAATTTTTTCTTTTTTCTTAATTTAAAAATAATGAAAGCCTATCAAATTTTTTATACATTTTGTGAAAAAGAAAATAAGTAGTACAAAAGAGCTTATTTATTAATATTTTTATGATAGGCCTAAGCTAAATGCAAACTTAGAAAAATGAATTCAAAAAGAAATGCAAGAAAATTATATTTGATAATTAAAAAATAAAAATAATAATAATTTTTAAAAATAATATAATAATAATAGTATGACTCAAAAAAAAAATGTAACTAAAAAATTATGTGTTTAGTAAAAAAAAAAAAATATAGTAATAATAATTAAAAAATAATATATATAATAATAATTTAAAAATAATATATATAATAATAATTTAAAAATATATTTAATTATAAAAATAATATAATTAAAAAAATAAATTCAGTGCAATATCTATTAGTCTTATAAAAATTCAACTAAGAAACAGGAAAACTAGCTTAAATATTTATTAATTAAATTTATCTTGAAGCTTACTGTTAAAACATCTCAGTTAAACTACATCTAACTCAGCTACATTCTCACACACATACCTATCCATTATATGCATGCACAGATGTAACTAATTTTTCTGATCAAATTTTACTTTTAGCAGACAAATATGTCATCTCAGTCTCCGATTCGAGTAACTCTCATTGAATCTCAACAGGGTACAAAAAGTAATTATCCATTATTTACTTTATTTTACACAAGCCTCTCACACAAACACACACTCATACACACATAGATTGACAGACCCACACATACAGCTGTAGATCTATCTGCCTGCATCTATTCATTCCGGTATTCAGTTGTATTCACACCAGAAATTAGCATAACAAAAGGCAGCTGCACAATTCAAACATTGCTAAGTCGATTCTTAATTTTCAATTAAAATCCAATTTGTGCACACAAAAACGCCAAACGACAGAGAGGAGAGCTATTTCTTTAGTTCCTTCTGTTTCTCATATTTTCTTCTTGTTTTTTGTTTTTTTTTTTTTTTCTATTTTCTAGCTCCCAAATGAAAATATTTTTTTTGCTTAAATCCATTGTCAATCCTTAAAACGAACATGCATCATGTGCACGAATTGATTCAGCTTCAAAATTACTTCGATTCAATGGAAAGTTTTTTCCAATTTGTGTAGCACATCAAAGGCAAATATGTATGTGCTCAGGGATTGGGGATTAATTTGTTAATTCAAGAAATTTTTATATTGGCTGTGCTCTGATTACTGTTTGGGTATTCATCAATGTGGCTTCCAGCTATACAAAAGTAATAAGAATATATTTAATGTCAATCTGATTGTAGAAGAAATTTCAGTTTAAGTTAATAAAATATACAATCTTTCTAAATATATTATTTAGTATAAATAATTTTGTATTTATTTTTTAATATATTTTCTTTTTAATTATATTATAGAAAATATAATACATAAATATATTTAATATAATTGTTTTGCACTAAATGGCCTATTTAGTTTAGTTTATTTTTAAAGGAAAGGTGATAAGTATACAGAAAAAATATTGTTATTTATATTTTTTATTTCTTTTTTTTTTTATTTAATTTATTTACACTTAAGAAAATTGAAAAATAAACAAAAATTATAATATATAACAAGAATAAATTTATTAGCATTAAATATAAATTAAAAAATAAAAAATTGAAAATAAACTAAATTAATATTAATAGGTACATTATTTAACATTAAGATAAATATAAATAATAATAAATAAAATGTAAATAAATATAAAATATTCAATTTAGAAAATTATTTCAAAAAGTAAAAAAAAAGTATTTTTTTTTTTTTTTTTTTTCAAAAAATAAATGTAAATTAATTTAAAAAAAAAAAAAAAAAAAAAAAAAAAAGTAAAAGAAACTATCAAAAAATATTTTATTGGGAAAATAATCTAAAAATTTTGTAAAAAAAAATAATACAAAATATCAAAACACAAAATAAAGAAATATTAAATTAAATTAATAAATAAGTTTTTATACTAAACATAAATAGAATACAAAAACTGCTAAGTAAATATTAAAATTACATGTAACGAAACGGCGCATATTTGACTTAAATCGCATTATTATAACCAAATTTTATGAACAATTAAAAATTCAATAAAAATACCGCAAGACTTTTTTGACAACCTTATATATAAGAAAAAATACAATAAATTAACTAAATTTACAAACAACTAAAATTATAAAATTTTTTTTTATTTACAATTTTAAAAAAATGTATAAACAAATATTTAAGTACTTTAATATAAAATATTAAATAAATTATTGTTTGTGAAATTTAATTTTAATAAAAGCCAAAAAATATATAAATATCTTTCATAAGTAAATATACAAATTTAATTCACATTTTTGCAAATAAACTAAAATAATACGAAAATTAACAATTTTAAGTAATGCCAAAAACGAATTTAAAAATATAAATAAGCAGAAGATAAAACCAAATCAAGGGGAAATCGAATTTGTTGAGCATTCAAGCTTTGTCCATTAGAAATTCTCGGGAGTTTGGAATTTTCGTTGATAGCGAAAAGTGTGAACGATTTTCATTTCCTTATAGCGCTCCTCGTAATATCCGCGTGGATCCAGCACCTTGGCCAGGGCACGAGACCTTGGCTCATTGGTGTTGTAGAGGGCCAGCAGGAAGTTGGCCAAGACCAATTGAAAGTTCTGCTCCAGATCGTGTATGGCATCGCAGGTGCTCTGACAGCAGCTGCGCATCTCGAGCAGACTTGTCGGAATCTTATCAGCATAGTGCACCTGGTAGATGGACAAAAACTTTTGCTGCACAACATCCAGCTGAAAGATGGGCTCATACAGCTGCACCAGCAGCAAGCGCAACCGGGAGTAATCGCTGGTCAGCCAGAGGCCGCTCAGGATCATGTCCATGTATGTGCGCTGACGGCGCAGCAGCTCGTCGAGAGTCTTCACTGGAGTGCAGTAGAGCTGCTCAAAGGCGCTGTCCAGCACATGCTGCAGCAGATAGCTGCGCAGGCGCAGCATAAAGTCCTGCAGTCGATCGATGAACTGATCGAAGCGATCCCGCACCTGTCGCGCCTCCTGCGATCGCTCCAAATTGATGCGACGCCAGAAGTGTGACTGCTGCCGTCGTATGCGCTCGTTGAGCACGTAGTCGGCATAGTGCAGTTGCCAGAGGCAGACGAAGCACGATTCGTACTGCTCGAGCCGCTCCGTACCCAGCAGAGTTTGCCAGTGGTTTGGCTGCTGCCAGCGCAGCAGAAAACAGCACCAGCAGCGGCTGCCCCGCTGCTCCCCCTTGACCACATAGAGCGGCTTATTGTAGCCGCACAGCAGCTGCTCGAGCATGTGATTCAGCTCGGCGGCGCTGTAGCATTCGGCCGCCTGTTCCAATAGCGGCTCCAGCAGCTCAATCAGCTCGCGCACAAAGTCCACGTCGGTGAGCAGCAGATATTGATGCAGACGACTCAATAGCTCCAGTGGCTTGGGGCTCAGCTGCTGCAGCTGCTCGAACAGCTGTCGCGATGTATCCAGCTGCAGTGTGCCCAGCAGCTCGCACAGCGGCTGCTCGTCCAGTTCACGATAGCTGCTGACACAGGCAGCCGCAAGCTGCTGCTGCAGCTCCGTCTCCTGCACCACCAGCTGCAGCTGCCGGCCCAGAAACTTGCGGGCAAAGTGCTGATTGCGGCCCGTTGCGAGCAGCTGCTCGCCCAGTCGCTGGCTCAGAAAGTGCGGCAGGTGCTGGGGCAACAGCTCAAAGTGTTGCCGCCAATAGCTGCACGTCGCTTGGCTGTCGTCGCGCTGCGCTATGAAGAACTGAGCGGCTGGCAGCTCGCCCAGCTGCAGCCAGTTGCCAATCCAGTTGAGCAGCGGCGCAACGGCGCACTGCAGCCAATTTGTGAGCAGCGTGTCGTGCTCGGCGCTGCCCAGGCCCAGCTGCAGCTGCAGATACTGCAGCGGCGTGCGCTGGCGGCTGTGCAGGCCGCTGCAGAGCTGCAGCAGCCACTGGAAGCGCTGCGCATAGCCGCGCGTCTTGTAGTACAGATGCAGAAGGCTCGTCGGCTGCTGCCGGAGCAACTGATGGAAGCCGGAATAGGCGTGCAGCTCTGAGATCAGGCAGGGCGTCAGCGCACGGCCATAGTCGCCGAGCTGCTGCTGCAGCTGCTGCTGCTGCTGCTGCAGCCGTCTGTAGTAGTAGCCCAGCTCGGCGAGGGCCAGCAGCAAGTAGGATTCACTGATGTTGCGCTGATGGTGCGGCGAACGGATCATCAGGCGTGGCCCCAGCGCCGAGATGCGCAGCTGCTGGCACTCGTAGCCGAGCAGCGCGTGCAGCGCATCGCGCACTCGCTCCTCCGCTGAGAGCTCGAGGCCCAGGCCACGATCGCGCTGCTGCCAGCGCAGCATCTCGTACTGCTGCAGTTCGTCCGTTGTGAGCAGCTGGCACAGCTGACACTTGCCAATTTCCGCCATGCACTCTTCCGGCCGGTACAAGTACTGCTTACGCATGTGCCGCAAATATGCCTTGAGCCGTCGTTTCACTGCAGCGACATCTATCGGCGCGTTTGGGCTGCCAGCCTGGGGGGCTGCGATCTCATGGAACTGCTTCCATTGCTCGTAGAAATTGGGCGCATCCGCCTGAAGCGCGGAGCACTGATAGGCCGGATTGCATTTGAATTGCTTGATAATGAAACGGGATGCGGCGATGATGTGGCGTTGGTGTTGCCACCTGGGTGTTATCGATTTCCTTGTTATCGGCTGTTCAAGTCTCAATTGGGTTGCGCCTGTCATCTCTGCGTTTCCAATTATTTCTTGCTCGATGACGCTCTCTTTGGACAGTCTCGCTTCATTTTGAGTTATCGATTGTTTATCGAGCTTTGAGTCTTGCTGACCTGCGGGCAGTTCGATCTTTGGCTCTGTCTGTGCCGGTTTCTTGGACGCAACTACAGTGTCCACTTGATTGTCCAACTGGTCCTGGGCAGGCAGCGTGCCATCGACTGGCTTCGATTTATGCTCTGTTATCGTTCTATCCGATACCAATTGCTGCGGATCTCTGGGCTGTAAGATATTTATGAATTTCCTAATATTTTTAATCATTGCACTATTCGTATCACTTAATGGCTCCGACGGTTGTGAGCAGTTGAAAGCTGTCAATCCGTAACCAGAATTTATCGATTTCTTGATTTGTGGCCCACTTGCGTTAAGCTCTTTTTCGGTCTCCAGTTGAATCAGCCACTTGGATGACGCAGACCGAGAGCACTCGGCAGAGCTAACCTCAGTTAAATGTCTATCAGATACCGACTGCCGCTGTTCCGATTCTGTGAACTCATTGGTTTCTGGCATGCTGTGTCTAGCCTCTTCTTTAGTACGCAGCTTATTTTGGCACATGGCAGACGATGACTGAAAGTTATCATTTTCGGCATTTATCGATTTTGTGTCTTTTATCGTTCCATTCGATGATTCTATTTGCACTTTTGGCTGAGAGTCGTGTATTGTTTGAGAAACTTGTAAATGCTCTGATTCCAGTCGCGTTGTTGACTTTTTATTGAGAATAAAATCGTGCTGATTTATCGATAGATCGATTTCCAAGAGACTTGTTTTAGATTCTTCAGATTCCGGCTTTTCGGCAGTTATCGATACGGTTTTTTCCAGCGGAATATCAGAAATCCAGTTTAGCTTATCTATGAGCTGTTGGATCTTTGTAAACTTGTCTATCTTTTGATTCGTTTCCGTTGTCGACTCTTGCTGTGTTTTCGATAAGTTATCAACAATCAGTCGATCAGTGGTTGGCAGTATTTCAGTGGATTTCTTAGTTTCTGGCTGAGTTTTGCATTGGGTTGACGACGGCACAGATGTCTCCATGTTAATGCCACTTTTCGATCGATTGGGCATCATTTTCAACTGATCCAGCTGCTTATGTATTTTCGAAAGCATTTCCGTGGTTAGCACTAGCATGCCAAGTGTATCGTTCAAAGGAACGGCTTTTGGTTCTGATATCGATGGCTTTTTCATTTCTAAGATATTCCCATTACTCGATTTCTCAGCGATCGAGTGATTGAGTTCTGTAAAAACTACTTCAGAAGTTGTCTCAGAAGTTTCACTCTGCTTTGGCGTTGTCAAGTGCTGTGAGGCTATCAATTTAGGCTTTTGAGGCTCAACTTTTATTGCCTTTGAATTGTCAATTGCATATATTGACTTTTGATCTATTATCGAGCACTTATCGATTGGCAGATCAGTCTTATGGACTGGCAACTTATCGTTAAGTATTTCCCCAGCGTTAGCCTTAACTTGTTCCATATTAGATTTAGGAATTACTTCTTTGAAAATAGTGTTATCATTGGCTGATGGCTGATCGATTTCTGTGCAAAATATCGATTTCTGTTGCACTAACTCTGCAATGCTTGGCAACTGTTGATCTTTCACACTGTTTGCATTGGTTATTGGCTTCAAATAAAAGCCATTGGTAAAGTTCAGAGGAATGAGCTCGTTTTGACAGCTGTCAGTTATCGATTTATAAATAATCGGCGGCATATTACTAACTCCGGCTTCATCAAATTTAAGATCTGCAGGTAAATCTACTTGATCAGTCGTAATTAATGTCGATATCGGTGCCGCTACATTAGTTTCAATTGCAGCATTCGCACTGCAGCTAGGTTCGATTCCCGTTAAGACGTTCTGCGTTATGAGCACGCTGGGCACCAGCAATTGCTGCAGTATTGGCTGCTTGATATCTGACAGCATTTCCTCGGATGGCGACAGCAGCCAATCATTAAACTTCAAGCCCATTGTTGCCATACTCTCCAGACGCTGTCTCAATATCGAATTAATCGATTTGCGCTGCTCGATCGAACCTGGGTTCTCCTCTATTGTTGTGTACACGAGGTCCGGCAGCAACTCCTCAGACGATGTCAATATGAAATGTTCTCGCAATTCGTTCAGCGTTAAGGCCAGCTGATTGTAGTCATACTGAATGCTGAAATCATTTATTGTTATCGATTCAGGCTGCGTTATCGATGCGGGCACTTGGGTGGCACACGATATGGCAACGACCGGCTCAACTTCAACTTTTCCCACAGGCAAATCGTCGGTATTCGTAGCCGTATCGAAGCTGATTGCATTTGCATTGGTTTGCACACTTTGATCCAGCTGCGAGGCGGAAGCCTCCGTTTGCTGCGACTTATTCGATACCTCGTATTGAGTGGCATCTACGAATTGACAGCCGACCTCAGACTTTTCTTTTTTGACGCTCATACGACTTGGTAGGATTTCAGCCTCAGTTTCCAAGGGAATGCCCAACTCAGACGTCTCGTTGAATTGCTTTTGGTTGTCAAAGAGCTCCACAGTTTGCACAGGCTCCATAAACTGAGTGCCAGCCTCAGATGTCTGCTTGAGGATGCTCAAAAGATTTGCAGCTGTAAATGATTGTTAGAGATGATTAGAGATTTAGTTGTAGAGATTTTTTCTAAGCAGTGCTAAAATTTATATACAATATATAAAACACGACATACCAGCTGGCAGCTGGCTGTCCTCATTCAGCGAGCTAAGCGATAGCGACTTCTCTGGACTCTGCGCGTGCGCCATGTAGATAACTTTCAGCTCTTTATCGCCGGTCAACGGAGCTTCAGTCAATGGCATCTCAATGCTCTCACAGAGTGTCTGCTCCCAGCGTACTCCTTTCGCTTGACAGCGCGCCATTGCAGGCATGCACTTGACGTAGGAATGCCCCAAGTCAGAAATCGCTTGGGTTTTCACATTTGCCAAAGACATTTCCAATTGCTGCTCATTTAGGTGCAGCACACTTTGGGCCAGGGAAATGAGATTTTCCGTGAAGTCTTCCTGATATTTCAGTTTGCCTTCCAGCTGCAGGTTCTGCGTCATTTCCTCGTCGAACAGATTGTAGCAAAATATTAGATACTGTTGACGTTTCGCCTCGTTCGGCTCGATGCGCAGCAGCAGTCGATAAAGATGCAGAAACAGTTTATAGCGATGCTCCTGCAGGCATTGCTCCTGCACATCCTCCGTTGACTGCAGCTGCTTGAAGCGTTGCCGAAAATCGTTTAACTTAATTTTCATATGAGTTTCCGGCTTGATGAGCGCCGTGCCGTACTCAAGCTTGGAGCGCCTGCAGCCCAGTGCCACGCCCAGTTTCCATAGCAACATGGGCACACTATTGCTCAAATCCTTGGCCGAGAGGCCCACACGAGACTTGAGCGGCTGCCTCAATTTCTGTTGCCTTTTGTCATCAGCCATCGAATCGAATGCTCAAAACATAAAAATTAAAAAAAAAAAAAAACAAAAACAAAACGAAACAAAGCTCGAAAGGAGCTGTAAAATAAATTAAGAGATAAAAGTTGGAAAAAAAATTGGAACATTTTAAAAGTTATGTGAATGGAGCCGAGACAAGGGAATTTAAATAATTATGTGATTTATATAATAAAATATATAATATTATTTTTATAATAAAATACTGATGAGTATAATAAATTATATACAATAATATATATTATCCATAACTAATAGCTGCTCTATTATAATAGATTATTAAATTATACTCCTCCTCCTCCTCCTCCCCTCTCTTCAAACACATTATTTTTGCCTCTTACTTACAATTTAAAAAAAAAAAGCCGTTGGCAATTTTTAAACTATAAACAAAATATAAAACATTTACTTAGGAATTTGAATAAATATTTTATATAGAATTTTCTAATTTAATTTATTTATATATATATATATATATAAATTTATATATATATACACATATTTGCTGTGATGTGATAGATATCGCAAAGACTTGACAGTCTGGAAAACAAATTGAAATAAATCATTGCTTAGTTGTATTTGCTCGTAAGTCTCTGATAAAAAAAAAAAAATATATATATATATATATATATATATATATCTGTGCGGCGCGTAATTAACTCATAAATCTGTCAAAAGATTGTCGACAGACTAAAAACTCGAGTGTTGAGCAGAAAATTGCGTTTGCGTTCGCTCTGCGGCCGCAACCTTTTTGCAACTTTTCATTCAATTCAACGAGCTAGTTCTCAATGGCCGGGATGACGGGGAGTCTGAGACTCTCTTGGGAAATGTATGATGCCACTCTTAACCTGAGACCGTAAAAAGTTTTGCCAGCGCAAGAGGAAACTATGCAAAGATAAGTGAAAAAGATTATAAATGCATTGTAGTAAAATTTACCGCCAACATCAGCGACAAAAGACAGAGGCGTAAAAACAAATAGAGAGCGGCTGTGAACGACTAGCAGTTGCCCTGTGCTCAATTATTTGCTGAACTTCAACTGCTTTAGTTACTTTAGACAGCTGCTATCTCTCACTTGGTTAAGGCAGCTGCTGGCTCCCTCTCTCTCTCTCTCTCTCTCTCTCTCTTATATGCATCTATCGATACTTATCGATTGCAAAAAGAATCAGCAATAGATTATCATCTTAATTATTGAAGAATAACTAAAATCTTTCTCTATTTTCTGTTTTCTCTCTTTTTATACCCTGAATCCATTGAAAATGGAAATTTCAGGGTATAATGTTTTTGTGCAAATGTATGTAACAGGCAGAAGGAGGCGTGCCACACCCCATAAAGTATATATATTCTTGATCAGCTCGACGAGCTGAGTTGAACTAGCCCTGTCCGTCTGTCCGTCCGTCCGTCCGTCCGTCCGTCCGTCCGTGTAAACACCTGGATTTCTGCAACCACAAAAGCTAGAGACTTCAAATAAAAAGCAAAATGCTCGATAATACCATACGCTGTACGAGTTTATTTTTTTTTTTCGATAACTCATCCCATTTCTTTTTTATCGATAACTATCGAAAATATCGCTTTGTTTTTGAGGTCTGGCGTGCACACCGTTAAAGATAGAATCGTGCACTAAGTTGTGTTTGATAGCTACAGTGAATCCGCACATTTTGTCATTTTTGGATTTTTGATGCCACGCCCCTTTCGCCCACAATTCAACAAAAACGATAACTCACGTATATCAAATACTAGAGACTTGAAATTTGGCAAATAGGTACATTTGAATGTCATAAACATTCCCCTAAAATTTCATTAAGAACGTATGTCGAGAAAAAAAGTTATTAAGCAATAAAGTTTGCGCAGTGAGCATATTACGTGCATGCATATGTTTGTGTGTGTGTGTGTGTGCATGTGATGGTTACTATTAATGAATAAATGAAGCTCTTAATGATTGGTATTACAGCTCAATGGATTCAGGGTATCTCTTAGTCGAGCAGTCTCGACTAGAGTTTAGTTACTTGTTTGTCTCTATTTTTGTCTATATTTATGTCTCTTTTTTGTATCTCTATTTTTCTGTCTATCTTTCCCTCTCTCTCTCTCTCTCTCTCATTCATAATTTCAATCTAGCTCACACACATGCCCATTATACCCCTCTTCAAGGCCCACAGGGTATGCATAAAAACGGAAACCCACTGACTGAAATGGCACACAATTTACGTGCAGGCAAGTCAAACGCAACGGAAACGGAAGCGGAAACAGCCATTTAAAAAACTGTCAGCAGACAGAAACAAGCGATAGAAAGATAGGTTCGGGCATAAAAAGTGCGCCTGGAGTGCAAGGAGCACGCAGCACACAAAACTGGTGTTGGCCAAATTGTCAAAGTAGTTGTACTTTGGCAAGACGCCTGACAGCAACAGTCTACGCTTGACTCTGACGAATCTTTAAAAATAAAACTATGCTGCAGATTGGGGCTTAGCCCCAATTGTTGTTTATGTAAAAAAGTGTAATTAGAAATAAAAATAAATAAAAAATATACATAGGGCATAGAGCATATAGTTCTCTCTATAAGGCTTAGCTCTCTATCTCTAAATTCTAGCTTTTACCTCTCTCTCTCTCTCTCTCTCTCTCACTCTCTCTGTGCTGCTCAAGCGTCTCTCTGAACTCATATATTTATTATCTCTGCTGTCCCGCTTCAAGATGGAATTTCTCTATTGTTAACTTTCTCCGCTAGCTGTCATTGCCCTATAGTCTATCTGGCATCCACTTCGCATTCGTATTTTTCTGCTCATTAAAAAACTGAATGTGTGACATTTTGTCAGGCTGGGATAATAAAATTACATTGGCAGCTCCGGCGACAAGCGAAAGGCAAATGCGCTGAATCAGCGCAAGGAATTGTCCCAGGGTGGAGTTGCTGCCGGGGGGGGAGCTGAGCTGAGCTGAGGCAAATGTCAAATCAAATTTATTGACTTTCATTGTCATGTTGGGTAGTTGGACGGCCATGGAGGGGATGCGACAATGACACTAGGATATCAAGGGACTAACCCGCAGCTTAACGTTCATTCAAATGTGCAAAGCCAATGACAGCGTAAGAATCGCTCCTCCATTCCTCATTCCCCCACTCCACGCTCTGGGTTTGCACCTTTTTCACGATTAAGGCGCCTTTTAAGCTGGGACAACATCATAGACAATCAGCAGGCCGCAACCAAAGTTTTCCTCTTAGTTTCCCGCACAGTTTTCTCGGCGCGTTTTTCCGATTTTCCACAACTTAGCACAATGCCTGTTGGCAGCGCTATAAAAATCATACGCTTCCCCCCATTGTGGGCACACTTTTTGCATTCCTTTTTCCATTTTCTTTTTATCTTTTTCCTTTTCCATTTTTTTTTTTTTTTTTTGGCTTTTCATGCTCCTTTGTGCAATGTTTGACAATTATTTGCATTGTTCAGTCGCTCGTTTGCTCAACATGAACACGAATCGGTAACTACAGCTTGAGTGTCTATATAGATAGATGTATATATATCTATATCTGTATGTGTGTGTGTACACATATACATAGATTGAGCTGCTCAACTTGGCTCGGTTAGTTAGGTGCTTGCACTTCCATTGTTTTGCCATTCAGCGTCGCCTTCAATTGCGCATGCAAGTCTTGTTCTATAGACTCTGCCAAATGACAAACAAAAAGAGGGCATATTGAATTATGAAATCATATGCAACTGGCAGAGGAATTTCGAGAGTGTTCATGGGGTATTTAATCTATTTATGAGCGATTCACAGTGGCAATAGTCCATAAACGGAGAGTTCATATGATATCTCTATGGATCTAAGCTAAGATATGGTATATCCTGTCTCGTAGGGTTAGTTGGTTGATTAGTTAATTGTTTTCAGTTCATAGATAGAATAAAAAGGTTGCGATAAATCCTTATATATCGTCCTGCAATACAAATTAGAGCTGTGCCAGTTTTAGTATCAATAATTTAACAGCTAAGATCTATGACTTATAAATATATAATAATATATATAATAAATATATAGTAATATATATTGGAAATATATATTTCATTTAATTTTTATTTATATATATATTTAAAGCAAATGCAGCAGATTTACACTGAAATCGATAAATATCGTTATGTCTGGGTTTTTATAAGTATTATGTGCTCTTCAGCCAATAAGTTATATTAAATAAAAGTATAAGTATAAAAGTATAAGTATATAAGTATAAGTATATATATATAAAAAAGTATAAGTATATAAATATATATAATAAGTAAGTCTTTACCATAGATTTCCTATGATATGAGCAAGTACTTGCCATAGATAAATTTTGAATTTATATTTGTATAAGAGCTATAGATTTCCTCACATATACTATTATAAATTGAAAATATACATATATAATATATATAAATATATATATATATATATATATAAATATATTTTATATATATATATTTTCTAATAAACCACCTAAGAAGCCGTCAGCCACTTGCATTTGCTTCCTCCAAACAACAATAAAATCTGCATTTAAACAATCAGCCTAATTGTGTATTGGCTGCGATACCGAGTGGCCTCAGCTGTTTATTAGCCATCAGAGTCAACGGAAAGTGGCCAATGCAAACATATTTGGAGCGGCTGCTTGGCTGCCTAACTGCCTGGCTAGCTACCAATTAGAAATTGACCTATGCGCCACATATAATTAATGATTGCTTCTCGGGTTGCTCCGCAACGATTCCTTCAGTTTCTCCGGTTCCTCGGGCCTGTGGCTGTGGCTCTAAGTTAGATTTTGCCTCTGGTACAATTATTATGCAGAAAATTTATGCGTTGCAGCTAGTTGCATATAATTGCAGAACGGCCGCCTTCGTGTGGGGCAACAGCATTGGTTACTCATACGCCATGTATCACGATAGCTGGACTTCATTTATTAATATAGTGTTTGTTGTGGGGCTGGCTACGTGTTGAGCCTTGACGGAACACAATTTGCAATAATTATGCAGCTCTATCTGATACAATGGGAACTTTAGAGAATCAACTTGAATATATCGATAATATAATCGACTATATGGATATATAATTGTTTAAGTCCATCTGCTACAATAGTTAGCTTGGTGCATAACTTTTAGCTTAGCAAGAAATTTGTCAATTTAGATTGAAAATACAATTAGAAAAAAAACTCTCTTAAGAGTCTTAGTAAGGTCAGCTAAATAAAAATTGATCTATAAATATATCGGCTTGTCAACTGTTTAAATTAAATGTTCTCTAGTTAATTTGTTTGTAATTCATTCAGCTACAAGTTTCTTGTTATTTTTAACATGTATCGATATTTTATTTATTATTTATTTATATTATATTAATTTATTTCATTTTATTTTTATTTATTTTATTTTTATTTTATTTTATTTTATTTTTATTTATTTACATTTATATATTTATATTTTCATTATTTATTTTATTTTTATTTTATTTTATTTTTATTTATTTTATTTTTATTTTATTTTGTTTTTATTTATTTTAATCTGTTTTATTTATTTTATTTTTATTTATTTACATTTATATATTTATATCTTCATTAATTATTTTATTTTATTTTTATTTTATTATTTATATTTTATTTGGTTTTTATTTATTTTATTTTTATTTATTTACATTTATATATTTATATTTTCATTATTTATTTTATTTTTATTTTGTTTATTTTTATTTATTTTATTTTTATTTTATTTTGTTTTTATTTATTTTAATTTATTTTATTTATTTTATTTTTATTTATTTACATTTATATATTTATATCTTCATTAATTATTTTATTTTATTTTTATTTTATTATTTATATTTTATTTGGTTTTTATTTATTTTATTCTTATTTATTTACATTTATATATTTATATTTTCATTATTTATTTTATTTTTATTTTATTTTATTTTTATTTATTTTACTTTTATTTTATTTTGTTTTTATTTATTTTAATTTGTTTTATTTATTTTTTTCTTATTTATTTACATTTACATATTTATATTTGCATTATTTATTTTTATTTATTTTATTTTTATTTTATTTTTATTTTTTTCTATTTATTTGTGTTATTTTTATTTATTTACATTTATATATTTATATTTTCATTATATGTTTTTTGTTATTTATTTTATTTTATTTTTATTTATCTATATTTTTAATAAAGTATACTTATCTGAAATTCTATAATTACAGTGCACGCTTCTCATCACTTAATTTTATATTCATATTTAATAGTTAATATTATTTTTTGTATATCGCTATTATTCCCTCAACATGCTACCGTCTCTAGCGCACTTTATGCTTACTTTAAGGCACTTTCAATTACTTTGCGAACTGCCTTTAAACACTTTGCTTAACTAGGAAAATGCTGCGCTTAAAGCACTAAACCAATTAAAATCATACGAGCTCGGATGCGAGTACTTGCGGCAATTAGGCAGCCAGACAGAGACATACATAAGCAGACATAACTGCAAAAGGACACGGCAATTACGTGCCACATTTGAAGCGTTATTTTATTAGAGACAGCCGGTTGAAGTGGCAACTCGAATTGTAAATGTCATAAGCTGCTACTTAAATGAATGCTTCTCTCCTAAGGCCTAATCCCAATGCGCTCCACACATTCGAACGCACAAATTTAAAACGTTTTAGCTCACCAATTAAATGCATTTATATTACATAATATAGATAAATAGATATAAGTATGTGTTTGTGTGTGTCGGCCTGTGTAGACAAGAGGCATCTTCATAATAAGTGCATTCCGGCAAGACTTGTAATTAAAATCTTAAGCTTATTACATTGAAACGGCCAACACAAAGCTCAAAAGTTATAATACTCTGCAGTTGAACATGTTGTGCGAATAGCTGGACCAAGTAATAATTTGTATTTATTTTGATGGATAATAATATAGATCTGCATTTAGAATATCCTATAAATTTAGCTGAATTTAAATTGCTACTTAGGCAACTCAACTCAGAAATCAGAATTATATTCTTCATTTTAATTATACTAGTTCTCATTTTTCAGCATTCGGAATTTAATAATTTATAACTATTAATAAAATAAATATATATAATAAAATTTTATATATAATATAAAATAGTAAATTAATAAATATTATTTAATTATAATAAACATTATTTTAATAAAAATTATATAAAATATTTATATATATAAAGCTTTTATTTTATTAAAAATAAAGCATTATAAAATTAATTAAAAAAAAAATGTTAACAAATATAAATTTTAGCTACCAATCCTTTTTATATGCATTTAAAACTAATTAAAGTTTTTCAAATAATAATTCCTTTTTTATTGGAAATTTATTTTATTATTATTTTTATTTAGTTATATAAGCTTATTACATATTTTATAGAAATTACTATACATAGTTTATTGTTTATTATAAATTAGTTTACTTTTTTTGGTCATATATATTTTTTTTAATATCTATATATTAGTTTTAATTTATTTATTTTACTCATTATTTTTTATTTATATATAAATATATTAATATATTATTATATATATATATATATATATATAATAATATATAATAATAATAATATATATATAATATTATTTATTTTTACTAAAATTAGAGCATTTCCGTTTCGGTTTGGGCAGACTCTGATTACATGCCTTCATCTGTGAATTTATTGTTGGGCAGTGCCACAAGCAAATGCATTTGGAATTAGGCTTATTACAAGGGCTAAGAATATTAGTGTTAAATATATATATATATACATAAGTATGTATAAACATTTATTTATAACTATAGATTTTCGAGTACGACTCGAGCATAAATTTCAATTGGCATTTGCTTATGGTCGAAATATCTATATATATATATCTGCAGCTAGAGCTGAAATTGAAGTTTGTTTTGTTTTGTGGCTGCTTGAATTATTATTATAACATTATTTATCTTTTTAGTGAGTGTGTGTGCTTGTGTGTGCAGTGTGTGTGCGTGCGTGTGCCTGTGTGGGTTAATTTGCGTAAATTGTGTGGTTATTTGTGGCTAATTGAATGCATAAATCTGAATTGTGAATTGCAGCAAGTGCGAGTGTAATATGCAATTTAATTGGCAGTCTTAGTCTTCAACTTGTCGGAAAATTAACTAAATTTCCTGCTTGGTCATAAGGACAATAAAAACTTGCAAGTAGTAGATGGAGATCCAGAAGAAGAAGAAGAAAAGACGACGCAAACCTCATTTTAGATTAAAATTCACATTCTGGACGAGCGAGCGAGCGCCAACGCCAACTCTTGCTTTCTATCTTTGCCGTCATGCAACAAATTAAAAAATTGTGCAACAATTGGAAGCACACAAAAAGCAAACTGCAGCAAAAGAAAATTGTCAGGAAAATGCAGCTAACAAAAAAGAAAAATAAAATAAAATAAGAATTAAAAAATAAATAAGAGAAGAAATTAGAAAGGAGCGAGAGCCAAGCAGAGCCAAACGCCAAGCAGCTGCACAATAAGATGAGCAATCCGTTGCAGAGCGGCAGTGAGCAAGGCGGGGCGTGGCTGGCACTTGTGGCACGTGCAACACTTGCCACAGTAATTGATAGCACGCTAGAGTGATTCGTAGTGCAATTCGAGCAGCTTCTAACCCGCACCCAAACGACAATTTTCTCAGAGATGCCGACTGATTCCTTTTGCTAAACCTTTACTTATTTTTATGAAATTTTCTTTCAATTGCGATATAATTAAATTTAGTTTATATATATGTATTTATATATATATTGATGAATTTATAAATATATTTATATATGAGAACCCACACCTCTGATGCCACAATGATTATTTAAATTGGAAAAAATAATACTTTTAATTTGTCTTTCTCTCAATTTCAATAATAAGGATAACAAAAATCCAGCATATTCCAATTACCTTTGGCCCTCTTTAAATCTGCCTGAATAATGGTAAATTCTTTAAAATATTCTTAAAATATTTTTTATATAATTTCCAACATTTATTTTAATTTGTTAAGGGTATAACAAAATAAATAGCATATTCAAATTTCACTTTTCCGTCTTAAAATTGCTTTTCAGTCTGTCTGAATATGCTATATTCTTTAATATATTCTTAAAGTAAAAACATTTATAATCTGACTTCCCAATTCTAATGGGGTAAATTTATAAAAAATATTCAGTCAATACAAATTTGCTTTTGCTAATCTCCCCCAGTTTCCATATGCTCAGTCGTCTTGCAGTCTGCCTAGATGGTAAATGGTAAACAAAATTATTGTTGCCCTGAATCAAGTGCCTATGCATTATAATTTCAAGTAAATTCCGCTCTGAGCACATTTCGTACACAGTTTCCGCATTTTGCCAGTGAAAACTTTTTATTTCCCATTTTTTTACGACTTGTTTATGGACGACGAGAGAAAGATTGTGTCTATGATTTAGTGTCAACATTTGGCAGTGTTGCAAAGTGCTCGAAATAGTCGAGCAAATAAGTAGAATGAAACGAAATTCTTAAAGTTTCGTTATCCCCATTTTATGGAATACCTTTTCCCAATCTACATATAACGCCACCCCAATCTTATTTGTGCCTCCAACAAAAAGGTATTATTATTTTTTTTTTTTTTTTTCAACACTACAGCTAAGTTAAGCACTTGGCAAGCGTAACTATGCTGACATCTTTTATTATTATTGACCAACTTTATGAACTCAATCATTTAGCATCCAATCATGGCAAAGCCTCTTCAGCTCCATTTCCCTAATCTACATCGTCATAATCTTTTCAGTTTACTTCTTGTCCATTGTCTTTGCACAGTGCACAAATCTATTTTAATATTTTCTTATTTGCCACTGACATTTACGAAAAATCACATAAATTGGTGCACACAGCCATTTTGTCTTGCCATTGTCCTATCTTGAGCGGGCGGAGCGCAAAGCGGCGAGGCCAGCTGGGGAGACAAATCTGCCTGAGGGGTAGCTGAGCCTGAGGCTCTAGCTAAGCAAGAAGCCTGAATGCTAGAGACTACCTTACTGACTACTGTCATAAGATACGAAGCCAGAGAGACAAGGAGAGAAAGAGTGAGCGAGAGAGAGCTTGTTAAAGAGCGAGATAGATAGATAGAGCGACTACACCACACAAAAGCTTTTTTCCTCTACTATTATTCCCACGTACTTAAATTTGTATACCCTGTAATATGTGAAGAGGTCAGAGCGAGCTTTTTTACTAAAATATATAAATATAAGTTAGATTTCCTAAAGAGAAGAGCTGAAATAAATAGTAACTCAAATATATTAAATATAAGAAAGTTAGTAATTAAACTTTTTGCCAGTTAGAACTATAGAAAAATTATATATTATAATTTAGAGAAAAAACCGTATAAGCAATATTGAAAAGTTAAAATGTTTAAATTATAAATTATATATGTTTACATTATAAAAAATGTATATATTTATGAATATTAAATTTACATATTATTATATAAGTTATGTATATAAGAAACAATGTTTTTTAATTAATATTAAATCAAAATTAAATATAAAAAAGTCTCGTACATTCGAATTATTATTATAAATAATAAAAAAAAAAACATTGAAAAATGAAATAATAAAAAATAATGTATGATAATATGTAATATTAAATTATAATATTTTTATATTTATTATGCGTAAAAAAACCCTATTTGATTTTATTAATATTCTTTTATAAGAATTATAATTTAATATTAAGAAAAACACAATTTTTTTTATATACATAATATTATTATACAGCAAAAATATATTGTTTACTGTTACTATAAAAATATATTATATATAATATTAAAATTTATAATCCCATCAAATGCATTAATTTATAGAATGTAAACTCTTCACAGAGCATTGCCTAGTCGAGTTTGTATTTGGCTCTCAATCATTGTTTTTGTACAACAACAAATTTCCACACACGACGAACGTTGGCAACGATGTCGACTCAGAGATATGCAGAGAGATATAAAGCAATTTTCTACGTAAATACTTTGTAATGGATTTAGTAAGTAGTAAAGTATGACGCGTTTGCCATCTAGAGCATGTCTGCGCACATGCTCTGTGTGTGTGTGTGTGAGAATAAAGTACTAGCTGTCTATGTGTGTGTGTGTGTATTTGATATTGTAAATCTCAGCACATCTATATAAATATATATATATATTTTTGCGCATCATATAATTGATGAAAAAGTATTACAGCGATTTTCAGCGGCATTTTTTCCTCTTGCCTTGGCCCATAGACTTACGTGTGTGTGTGTGTGTGTGTGTGTTGGCGTTATGTGTGTGTGTGTGTGCCTTTATATGGCCTTAGTAAATGGAGCGTACTGAGTGAATTATATTTAATGCTTTGTGTAATTTAAATATAATAAAACGTCGTACATCTTGCAAAAAAATAAAACGGACGCAGAGGTAGCCCAAAAGAATGACATAAAAGTGCAGATAAAATATTATTATTATATTTTTTATATTGACATAAACATATAACTGATTCCAGGCATATGCATACATATATTTTATTGGCAAAAAATAGGCAATCATTTAGATGCCTTTTAACAAATGTTGTTGACTAAATTATTGGCTTGTAAATTAGAGTTCTTAAATTCATTTACTTAAGTTCAGTGGAAAATGTAATTCAGTGCCAAAAAGTTAAAGATCTCGATTTTTTATTAATAGATAAAAATCAACTAGTTCTAATGAACTAAAAAAATTAATTAATTGGAGTGAACTAGTTCAATTAATTCTATAAGCCTAAATTAACTTTTAAATTATTTTCATTTCAGAGAACTATGTAGTTCCAGCAAATTATCTTAAGTAACAAAATTAATTCAGTAAATAACACAAGCTTAAAAAATTATTTTTATATCTGCGAAATAGTTCCAGGAAATAATATTTGCATACAAAAAATAATTCACATGAGTGAAATGATGTAAATCATAGAGTTCCTGTTCCTATCAATCAGATCATGAAGATCAATAATAAACATTTAGTTCAATGCTCATTTATTATTTTATTTATGAATATAAATCAAATTTAATTTATTTTGAGCAAATTTCAAGGTTTCTTCTATTTTTAACCAACTCATTTATGTCAACCCCATATATAAACATTTTATAATACTCAATCATTTCAATATCAGTCTCATGCCACACAAAATCTCTGGAGACTCTTGTTTTCAATGGTTTCTTTGTTTTTACTTTATTTATTTTTTTTATTGACAACCTGCAAACCAAAACATCAACAGAAAAATTTGGTGGCCAAACAACTTGATTAAAAACCCACAAAAAGCAACCCTCCCCCATATCCAATCGGCTACAAAAAAATGACCCTCTGATTGTACTGTTGTTGACCATTCCCAAAAAAAAATAAGAAAAAAAAAATGGACTTGTCCCTGCTCAATGAGCATTCGATTGCGAGGGATACACAAAATGTTTCAATATGCTCCACCCGCCATGTGCTGTGGCATGGAGGAGGTCAGCCACAGGGTAATTTAAATGAAATGAACAACAAATGCACTCACACTCGCACTCGCACTCACACTTGCAGTCGTAAAACAAAAAGCAACAACAACAACAAAATTCATACCATTCAAACACTCACAAGCTTTCGATGAAAGATTCGCACAGTCCAGTCCGGTGACATGTGCCGCAAATGTTACCAAAAACATATATACACACACATACATACATACACACATATATATAAATATATATATATATATATACACGTATGTATAAATAAATAGGAAGCTGTAAATTGAGCAGAGTAACTGGTTGAAGTAAACCTCTTGCACCCCTTTCAAGTGTGTGTATGTGTGTGTGTGTCTGAGTGTGTGCGTCCGCATATTGCTTTTCAAATTGGTCATCGAGCATAATAAAAAGCATGCGGGTATTGAGTTTTTATGGCGTTAACAAATTGCATTTTATAACACAATTTTGATGTGTGTGTGTGGCTAAAAAAAAAAAAAAAGAAATATAAAATGACAATAATATTTGGTTATTTGTTTGTGGCTCCAATGGGAATTTATATGTACAAATTTGCAACCAGCATGGGAAAACTAAAACTGAGAAAAACACCAAACTTAATTTAAGTTTGCAAAATAGTTTGGTAATTGCTGCAGCTATGCGTTAAGCTCTAACATTTGTGCTGCCTGCTTTTGGGTATATTTTTTTAATGATCCTTAATGATGTTTATTCAGAGAATTTTTAAGGATTGCATATAAATTCGAGCAACGAACTTAAAAATCAATCTATCAATCAAACATGAGCTTGAGACAGAGATAATTTCAATTCATTTATTTTAAGTATTTTATTTGTTTGTTTATATATAGCAGATTTTTAAATATAGTCATAAAATTTATTTATTTTATTTATTTATTTCATTTATTTTATTTACTTACTTATTTTATTTATTTCATATTTTTTTTTATTTCATTTATTTTATTTGTTTCATTTATTTTATTTATGTTTTATTTCATTTATTTTTTATTTGATTTATTTATTTCATTTATTTTATTTATTTATTTATTTTATTTATTTATTTCATTTATTTTATTTATTTCATATATTTTTTTTTTATTTCATTTATTTTATTTATTTTTTATTTCATTTATTTATTTAATTTATTTTATTTATTTTATTTTATTTTTTTTTTTTTTCATTTATTTTATTTGTTTTATTTATTTATTTCAGTTATTTTATTTATTTCATTTATATTATTTATCGCTTAGTTAAATTTAGTTTTAGTTGTCACTTGTAATATTTTTGTTAACTGATTTCATGGAATTTATTGAATTTGACTCTTTCATCCAAGGTCATGGGAGCACCGAAATGTAAATGTGAATGGTTCACAGATTTGTAACATTTAATCGCATTCCGAATTTAGGGTATCAATTATATAGGCATTCCCACTAGAGCATCTTACTTGTTTCTGACTCATTTTATTTCTCGTTCCTACATTTGATCAACGAGTTCTTATCTTTTTTTTTTATATATTTCAACTAAACTCATTCAATTATTATTGCATTTAAAAAATGGAAAAATAAAATGTATTGTGCTAAAATGTAGCCTTTCAATTGTGCAACAAACATAAACGAAGAAAACAACAAAAAGCAATGAAAAGAAAAAGTTTCAATCAGAATTGTTTGATTCCATTCCATGCGTCTGTAGCTCTCTGTCTCAATATTTCACTCTCTCTCTCTCTCTCTCTCTCTCTCTCTCTGTCTGTCTGTCTTGCTCGCTCCCTCTCTTACTCTCTATCTGGGTGGCCTTTCTATTAAAAATAAACAAATCCCTAAATACGCCACTCAAAATTCAATTAAAACTCTCGACGCACAAGCGCCGACAGATTTACAAAGCTGCCCCCTTCACCCACACACACACACACAGGCGCACACATACACATACAGAAATCCATGGAGCGTATGTGCGGAATACCAACAATTGAGTGCTTTCAACTGTATTTTGAAATATTTATATGCATGTCAGTGAGGTAAATCGATGCTTATAAATGGTTAAATGGTCAGCCTTACAAATTATGTAACACAGTGGGTTTTGGCTCTTGCATTTAACATAAACTTCATGTTATCGGTTTGGCATACTCGATACACTCGAAATTGTTGCCAATTGAGCCAAAGGCCAAAAAATTTAAAATATGAAAAGCAACTTACCAACTTGTAACATCAAGATCCAGGCAGTGTGCTGCACTGTTTATGAGTTAAGAGCCGAGAGCATCCGAAAGTTGAAATCGAGCTGCTGCTGCACATCTCTGCAGCGGCATACAAATGTCATTAGGGTAGCGGCCAAACGGACAGCCAACAACAATTTTCGTCGCCTATTATAAGTCTTAGTTAGAGACGGTTGCGTGAGTCACGAATAATAGCATAAAACACACAAAAAATAATATATAAAAAAAAATGTGTGCAATTCGCACTCTCTCATTATCACACATGATTAAAATCCACATTCTGCTTTTCTTCACTTTGCAATTCACACTGCCATTCAGGTTATTTTTTCTTCACTTTACGTTCCACAATTTACTCGTACGCTTTCATATTCTGGACCACATTATTAAGATCCACACTCTGCCATTCAGGCTTTATTACTTTACTTTGCGTTCCACAATTTACTTGTCACACGCACATTAAGTGCAGCCGACCGATCGCCACCACAGCAGCATGCAGACTGCAGCTCATTTCCAGTAACTAACCCTAGACCCTGAATTATGCAGAAGAAAAGGAGACGAGCGAAGATAAAAATATTAAGAAAACGATCAGCGAGAATGTAACCAAAGTGAGAAAGAGATGAATAGCTTATGCATAACAATGATCACTGTAGGTTGAGTATAATTCGTACTATGATTCTGAGTATTTTAATATATATATAAATATATATTTTAAGTCTCACGACACAACACGCTCATCTCTATAGAATTGAATGGGCGACAAGCTGCGACGTTGTTGAAGCCATTTTGACCAGCTGTTTCGCCTACTGCTCTTTTTTGTCAGTATGTTAAGTATGCAGTTTTTTTCCTTCATATGTACATATACATATGTATGTATGTATGCATATGTATGAGTTTATGTGGGGGTATGTGTGTTAAATGTGTGCGATTTGTCGTGGTAGCTACATAATGGCCAGTGGAGGTCGGTAGAGCCGTTATGCTTATGGTTTTGCATGGCGGCACGTGTGAAGCATGCAGATGTTCAGCTGAAGAGTGGAGAGTTTAGAACGAAGAGTGACGAGCGGAGAGAGAGGTTGGTCGAATACGGTCCACCAGACCCAGCGAATCACCCAGCAAAGCAAAACTGAAATTGAACAAATTCCTAACAAATTGGAATTTGGTTTAGTTTTTTTATGTGCTTTGCTTTGTTTTGTTTTTGTATTTTTTTTTTTTTTTCGTCTCATTTCTTTTGCGCTGCCAGCGAAATTTGCTCACATTTTTCTTATTGTTGTTTTTGGCGTTTCTTTTTTTTTTGGCGTTCTATTTCTGCTGTTGTTTTTGCAACATTGCCACGCAAGATTTCGTCTCAAATATGCGCTAGGGCCATTATGATTATTTCTACAATGCGTTTTAGCCCACGCCCAGCGCCTCCCACTGTATTGCTCTGCACTTTGAAAAATGACACTTTACAACTGTTGTAATTTGTTTTTGTTTCTTTCCTTATTCCTTTAGCCCTGTGCTCCCTTTGGTCAACTGTGTGGGCATGGTTGTTGCGAATTGTGGGTGTCAATGTGATTTGTAGCTGAGCCAATGATATGGGCGTGGCAGCCAATATTCTGACACAAAAATGTTACAGGGCAGATCGACAAGAAGTGTGTGAGACATGAAGCAAAGAAGGAATGGAATTTAAAATGGAATGTAATTTAACAATATATCGATAAGTCGGTATGTGAAAATTGTTAGCAATTAAGAAATGTGGACACACTGGTTATAAAAAAATGATCAAATTTAGAAAATTTGAATATTTAATAATTAATATCTTATATTTATAAATTTAATAGATTTTTTATAAAATATTTATTTGAATCAGATAAGTTAGTTAATATTTGTTTAATAATCATATTAAACGTAAATCCTCATCGAGATTAAGCTTCACACAATGCGTGATCTGGCCAACAGAGTCTCGAATCCTTTTGACCACTTGACCAGCTAACCGCAATTTAATCATTTGGTCCAACTGACAAACAAGCGCATGTAACTGGCCAAAACGAACCGCAGAAACCAATGTTTATTATTTTAGCATACAAATTAAATGCAATATTTATAGATTTTAATTCGCTAAATAATTACCATATATATTCATGCTGGCTATATAAATATATGTACATACATATGTATCTGTGCCGTATCCCCATTTTCAATTAGATACATAAATGTCTAAAATCACATTTGGAGCTAACTTTGCGGTTGGTTGGGCTAGAGCTAATGTGTGGACCATGGGCGAGTGGGCGGCAGGGGGCGTAATAGTTACCCAATGCCTCTAAATTATTGAAATGTAATGCAAATTAGTTTCCAGCTGAACAAATTGCTGCATTTCATACGATATACATATCTATATATAATTTTTATAAAAATTTGTATTTACTTTTTGATCATCATTTGTTATTTATTAAAATCATTTGCGCCGCACTGAATTATAATTAATTTTTTCGCTTTGCTAATATTTTTTTTTTGGCTTTATTGAATTTGTGTAACAAGTGACAGGTTAATAGACAGAGAGGGAGAGAGCGAGAGAGAGAGAGAGAAAAAGAAAGACTGTGTGTGAAAGAGGAAGACAGAAGGATTTACAGAGTGTGATATAGTCAGAATAAAAGAGAGAAGAAACAGTTGAAAGATAATGATTGTAATAAACAAAGAGAGAGAGAGAGAGAGACACAGAGTGATGAAAGGCAGAGAGAGTGCAAAAAAAAAAAATAAAATGAGAGCAGAAGAGAGTGATGGCTGTTGAGAGATAGACAATAAGATGAGAGAGAGACACGGGCTGAGAGAAGGTTATAAGAAATTGTGTTGAGAGTGTGGAGAGAGAGATTAGTCCAAGATATTGATGAGACAGATCGCGAAAAATTTGAGCAATTAGACAGAGTGAGAGTGACAAAAGAATGAGAGTTGGATGAATGGGAGCTTGGGAGATTTTAAGAAAGCGTATATTTCAGAATAGATTATCAAGGCATTATGAATTATAATGTAAAATGTTAGTAAATAAAGTTCATTTGAACATTAGCTCATTGGATATAAATAGTTCATTTAAAAGTGGTTCACTTGCGCTTTATGCTGAGACCCTGGAATTATTTTGGCCTTAGATTTGTTTGAATGACCAATATAAAACCTATTACTAGTAAATCTAAGCACAAATATTAAGAGTGCATTTTGTTATATAAATATAAGTAAAAACCCAAATATACATTGAAAACTCCTAACTGAAGCTTAGGCAATTTGAACCAAAAACTAGTTAATTTCATCATATTTTAAGTTTACCTAATGCTAATTAAAGGAGTTTCGACACGAGTTTCATTTCCACATTTGTTTAATTTGAAGATCCGCTTGGGTAACTCCGGCATTGACAGCTTCGAGATGAACTTTAGTTCAAGTGAATCTTCATCTAACTACATTTTACCAATTAAACTGGAATCGTTAGTAAGTATGTCTTGGTTAGAGTATGTGTGAGTAAAGGCATATAAACTTAATGATGATATGAAATGGTCAATCAGAAGTAGACGAAGAAGCTAACTGCGCCCAGGCACAGCTGGCAAAGAGAGCAACACGTTGCGGCCGTTATCATGGGGCACCATGGGACACCATGGGGCATTATTAAGTCACGTAGCCATCGTGTGTAGCTGACATTTTCTTCAATTATTATACTTATGGTTTCCATTCGCGTTTTACCCGAACGACTACATTTGCTGCATTTTCTTTACGTATTTTTTTCCTTTTGTCATACGAAGTTCGCCTGAGCGTTAAATGAGTTGTGGCCCAGAGGCGTGTTGCCTACATTAGTTAACTTAAAGAGCACACATTTGATAGACTCCATTGTGAAATCGGCGTATATATTTAAGATATTATTTTAACTTTACTTAAGTTAAATATACTTAAGCTTAAATATAAATGAAATTCGAATTTAACAGCCTACGCTGCTGCTTAACAGTGCTATGTTATTTAACACTGCGCTGTTGCAATCGATAACACTTATTCTATACACTTATTGCACAGCTGTGAAGTATAAGAGTAGTCGAGAGCGAGTATAAGAGTTCTTAGCCGCCAAAATTTGAAGATTATTAAAATGAAAAGAGTTTACAGAAATTAAATACATTTTGTTGGTTTCTTCTGCTAGGAGCATTTTGAGTTGATGAATTAAATTTTGAATGTCATTATTTATGCGCTCCGTAGGCTTTTCGTAGCGCACGCCTTTTGCGTTTGCCCACAACCGGCGCGAATCCGCCGCCCAGGCCCGACACTGTGCCCAGCTGCAGCAGCAGTGGATTGCTGACCAAGGCGGCTGCAATGCCCAAGACCGCAGCGCTGGCTAGGGGTATGAGGAAACTTTTGGCCAGCAGCGCTTTCTGTGACAGCTCCGGCGGCCCTTTATGACTGGCCAGATCGTGCGACTCCACGTAGGTATATTCGCCGCCGCCGCCGACTCCGCCGCCGCCCGCACTCGCGCCCTGATAGTGTATATGATGCTGTGTGCCATGCACGGGCCGCGAGCCGTAGACATCGAAGGGCAAGCCCGCTTCAGCACTGCTGCCGCCATAGTAGCCGCCATGGCCGGCATACTCGTAGGGATGTCCTTCGTAGGCATAGCTGATGTGTCCGCTGTGTGGCGCTGTCTGCGTTGCAGCGCCCCCATAATGACCTGTTGAGTGGCTTGGAATGAGTGGTGGTGGGCCTCACAACAGCTCTTCAGCTGTGCTACATACCCACGCTGATGCGATCATGCTGTCCCTGGCTGCTCTGCCTCCATTTGTTGTACGCCGCACTCAGCGATTCACCCACGCTGCCCAGCTGAACGCTGCCCGCACCAGCGCTGACAGTGGCGCCCGAACCGGTGACACTGCTGCTGCCCGGTCCCCTATAGAACTCCGGCGGCGGATCATAACTCTTGGCTATGTTGGTGGCAGCGTAATCCAAACGATTGATCACATCGCGTTTATTCGCATTTCCGCTTGGCTCCCACACCACAGGGTCGCTGGCATTTTGAGCAGCGCCCAGCTGCAGGCACAGGCACACACAGACGAGGCACAGACCGAGTAGTTTCCAATTGCTAACGCGCATTGCGACTAAGTCTGCTGCCAGCGCTGTCAATGGACTTTTATAAAACATTTTCCGAATGGCAATTGCCAAATGCCTTTGTGGCGAACACATTTGCTGCCATTTGGCGACAAATTGCGCTTTGGCAATTTGAGACAAAAATTGTGAGCGCATCGCTTGGCAGGCTTCGGGCCCCAACTCTGGCTGTCGCGCAACCATTTAACAATTAGGGCCGTCAAGCGCGGCGAAGTTCTTTCGCCAACACATTTTCATTTTCATTTTTATTTTCATTTAATTTTGTTTTTTTTTTTTTCTTTCAGTTTTTCGTGGAATTGTTCACTTTAGTGGGGTTTCACTTTTCAATTCCACGCGCGGCGGGGCTGCTGCTCGTTAACTTGGCCAAGACGCGTGCAGTTGCCAATTTCCAGCAGCTGGTTAATAAAATAAAGCTTATCAAAATAAATAAAACGCACACACACGCATTATTGGGGTAACTTAGCATATACATAATTAATTCATACACACAACTTATAAAGCGACCCTCGCTGATGGCTTTACTCAACTGTACAAACGACTTTTGACATTGCCAAACTAGATTCGAATCTGAATTTTGAAAGCTGAACTATCTTAGCAACTAATTGATAATTCAGATATAATATTATCTATTATAATCTACATATATAATATATTTAGACTCCATGAATCTGACTATATATCTATCTCTTTCTTTGCTTCTGCTTCAATAGCAACTTTTGCTACAGATCAATCTTAGAAGACATAATAATAATAATAATAATAATAATAATAATAATAATAACAGTAATAATAATAATAATAATAATAATAATAATAATAATAATAATAATAATAATAATAATAATAAAAAAATTAATAATAATAATAATACTAATAATATTAATATTAATAATAATGATCATAAAATAATAACAATAATAATAGTAAATATAATAATAATAATAATCATAATGATAGCAATGCACATGATAATGATAAAGGCCGAGGATAGATAATAATAATAATAATAATGATCATAATGAAAGCAATGCACATGATAACGCTAAAGGCTAAGGATAGCTCTGCCCACATACCAATAATGACAATGCTGATATAAATAATGCTAATAATTGATTATATAAATATTGCAATAATAATGATAATGATACGAAAAATAAATAAAATAATTATGAAATACTGAAAATGCTAATAATGCCAATGCTAATGATAAATTATTCAATTCTAAATTAATATAATAATGCATTAATTTAATAATGAATGCAATTATGAGAATGAAAATGGTAATGATAATAATGAGTCATGAGCCATGGAAAAGATGATAAGTAAAGAATAATAAGTTAATAAATGCTAGTGCCAATATTATTATATTATTGTTATTAATATTTCATCATCATTAATGAATTTAATTATGATAATGAATAATAATATTATTATATTATAATAAAAATAATAATTACAATGATTTTAATAAAATGATAAAATATATTAAGTGCTAATTATAATGATAATAATACAAATAATTATAATAATTATAATATTGATAATTATAAAGCACACTGATAGCCATAACGATATTTAACATGAATAACTATATAATAATGCTAATAATACTGATGGAAGACATAATGATGATAAATAGCAATGATAACAATGATAATAATAACGAAAGTGCGCTGGGTTTGCTGAACATCTGCGTGCCAAACACAAGATAAGCTTCGTCACAAGCATTTCATTCATATAGAAATTGCAAACTTTGTAATTTCCTGATAAAAAATACAATTATTTTTGCAAGTTTTGTTTTTTGCTCGCGAATCCGAAACATTGATTGATTATTCAGCTCTAATTAATTTTTTTTTTTTTGACATTTTTAATTTTCTTTAGTTATGTTAAAGATAAAATGCCTGTTTTCTGTATAAAATCAAAAACAATAAAAATAAATTAATTTTTTTTATTATTACATATGCTGTGCAATGCATTGGGCAACCCTCGGCGTGACTGTGCTCTTGCACATAGTTAAGAAATTAACGCCGTTTGTCTTCGCTGCATTCACTAACTGCGTGGGCGATACCGTGTGCTGTGGGCGTGCCCCAAATTGTTGCGCAAGTTTCTTGACATTGGCTACAGATGAAAATATTTTATTTTTCTCTTTTATTTAATTTATTTTTTATTTATTTTTCACATTTTTCTTTTCTTTTTTTTTTTTGTAAAAATTTTGGTTTAACCTTCACGTTTTGGATGACGCCTCTCGCCTCTCGCCTCTCGGGGAGGCAGAGCCTAATGTCTGCCCTTCTAAATTATTTCGATCAGAAACGTGCGAATTTGTCCGTTATCAGTTTATTGCGAATTCGGGTAGCATTTCGTCGAGCCTTATTATCTGAGCATACACGGTGAGAGTGTTGGGGAAATGAAACAATTTCAGTGGCCCTAATCACAGATTCTTGTTAGATTCAAATGAACGATGACGCGCGTGTCACAAATGATATAACTATATAGAAAAGAATGTTCGGGGCGCTCTATCTATACACGAATACAAGGACACGATATCAAGCGATTTTTATAGACAATATTATCAGCTTCTAAGTTGCTCCAACATAGAAATTGATCAGATATTCTATTTATATTCGAGAGGGAACAAGTGTTGCAGAAAGGGAGAAACCTATAGGAGACAGAGACAGAGAGGGACAGAAAATGATAAGAACTATGGTCATGAGAGGGAGATAGAGTAAGGCAGGAAAAGAAGAGATAAAGACGGAACATGCGTGAAAAGGAGAAAGATAGAGAGAGAGAAAGAAGCTGTCTGAATGCCAAACAGAGAAGAAGACAGAGAATCCGAGGAAGAAATTAATAAAATGAGAGTAATATGAGTGAGACGGACGGAAAATAAAAGACAAACCTAGAGTGAAAGAGAGGAAAAAATACAGTCGGAGAGAGAGACTAAGAATGTGAGAGAATGAGTGAGAGCATGAAAATTAGAGAGATAGACCGAGAGGAAAAGTAAAAGAGATAGAAGCCGAGTGATTTATGGAATTTTTGAGAAAGAAATAGATATATGTGTCGTATTCATATATACAATAATTATATTGAAAGGCTTTAGAAGTTTAAATTAGAAAATCAGAAAAATGTCTCCTATTATTATAGATAAATATTGACTAATTAAATGACATATTGAAATAGATATTATTATAGATAAATATTGACTTATTAAATGACATATTGAAATAGATAGAAATATTTTAAGTATACAAAATTATAAAATATTTTATATACTATATATTATACCATATAGTATATAAAATTTAATCTAACTCAGGCAATATGATTTACTAACATTGAAACAGATTATACTTTTCAATCTGAAATTTCAAATAAAGTTTTACTGATGCTCTAAGCCAAAAGTGATACTTCCGTGTGGTTCAGTGGTTTAAATAAAAAGTCTATGTATATTTGGCATTATGTATTATCACAGGTCAAAAAAAAGGTTGATTTGTCATCTAAATATATGTGTGTGTCTATTGATTTTGGAAAGTATCTGTCCTCCACTCTCTCTAACCTATACCTTTCTCACTCTCTCTCAAATTGCTATATGTCTGAAGTGGCGTTTAAGATGCAATTCCTCAATTTCTATAACATAATTGGATTATTCTGCTTTCGGATTGCTATTGAAAATGTCAATTAATGATCAGATAACTTATAACTTATATAATATAATAATAATAATAATAATAATAATAATAATAATAATAATAATAATAATAATAATAATAATAATAATGATAATAATATAAATTATCATAATCAATTTTGTTGACCTTGCTAAGGGCATTATTAATTTAGTTCAATATATATAAATGAATTCTATAAATTGAAATTTATTAAGAGTAATTTAATACGTATTTAAAATCATAAAAAAAAAATCTTTTAAAATTAAAATAAAATGTATTAAAATAATAAAAAAAAAATATTAATTAAAATTTTTCATGCCTAAAATAATATGTATTAAAATAAAAAAAATATGAATTAAGGTTTTTCAAGCCTAAAATAATATATATTAAAATAATAAAAATAAATTTAAAAATTCCGTTTAAATTAAAATAATAAAAAATGAATTGAAAAATATAAAAAACAGAAAGAAAATAGTTTTAAGCATAAACAAATTTATATTGAAATGCAAATAAAAATACTTTAAAGCAGATCCAGATTCCGCTGCAGTGTTGCACACATTGTGGGGATGTCCGGCCGCAATTTGTGCGACAGTGCAACGTAGACAGTGCCTGCGAAAAAGCAATTTACTTGTGAGCGAAGCCCTTGCGCAGGGAGGCGACGCGGCGATAGTCGAACGACTGCCAGAGATTCTGGCGTATGAATTGCTTCTGCTTGGACGGCATGTAGGCGAAGAAGGTCTGCGGACTGATGCTGGGCCGCTGGGAGTAGATGCGCAGGGCGAGCCAAATGAGGCGCGAGTCCTGCAGATTCATCTCGTTCAAGCGGCTGTAGTACTCGTCGCGCATCTGCCTGAAACGGCAGCTGAATGTCTTCTCATCGCAGTCCGCTTCGGGCGTGCACTGAAACCTGACGGCATTCGGCTGGGGGAAGTTCTCGGGCGTCCAATTCTTGTTTAGCAAGCCGAGCACTTGCTTCGTCGTCATGGTGCACGGCTCGTCCGTGATCTTGCCGTAGCGCTGTGCCACCCAATCCACAAGCGGCGGCATCTTGTGCGCATTGGGCAGTGTCACGAGCACATAGCGCACATCGCTCCTCAGTACGTCCATGGCGCTCTTTAGCAGCTCCGACAACATTTGCCTATTTTCCGGATCGATATTGCTCGCCTGCAATCGATCCGACGACTGATTATGATCGAACTCCACACGATCCACGTGCATGTGCTGGGTGTGGCTCTCGCGAAACGCTCGCTTGGCGCACGTGTCAGCCGTCTGCAGTGCCATGCCAGAGACGTGACGCTGCTGCCATTGGATGCGCTCCATGTTCTTTCTGCCATAGATCTTGGCCGCCTGCTGCTGCTGCTGCTGCTGCTGCTCGCCGGCTGCCGTCGCCATCTGCAGCGCCGCAATGCAATAACTGCGTATTATCGGCTGTGCATCGGCGTACGTCAGATCCGGCTCGGAGTGCTGTGCCGGAGCTCCGTAGATGCGAAAGAAATTCCAAGCGAGCATCCCAGTGGGCAGATAGCGGCGAAAGCAATGCTCATTCGCCTCCGAGCTGAATGAGCCCGTCGAGGGCGCATCTGGCTCGGGCTCGGACTGGGACTCAGGCTCAATGACATTGACGGGCGTGAAAATGTCCTTTGGCTTGACAGCAGTTTTATTCTTTGATCCGGGACAGCGCTGGCTGTCATCCCTTATCAGATGTATGGTCTTGTGCTCCCTTTCCTTGCCCAATTGCAGTACATGCACGCTGTGCACATCCTCCTGCTGGGGCATCGGATGAGCGTAGATGGCAGTCGCATCCGTTTCATTTGTCATCAGCAGGGGCAGCGCATCGCCGCCAGCTTTGATCAGATCCGGCATGGAGACGAGCTGTACGCACATTTGACAGCGGCCCTTGCATGGCTGAGACTCGTTGCGGATTATCCTCTGCACCTCCATGAGATGCTGCATGCGATGCATTTCCAAACTCTTCGCGGCCTGCAGCACCTCACGCTCCAGCTGGCGCACGATGCGATCGCCGCGCAGACGCTTCTCTTCGCCCTCCACGTCCAGCAGTTCCATGCAACGATTCAGCGTCTTCGCTGTCAGCTCCTGTCGCTTGCGCATGATCTGACGCTCGACCAGGCGATGCTTGTTGCATAGCGACTTATCCGTGGATGATAAGTGCTGCCCGCCAAAGACCTGAGCAAGTGCATCCGATAGGCATTTCTTCACCTCGCGCTTGACGGGCGACAGTTCGTAGGTCGCAAACCAACGGGACTTCTCATTGGGTGCCATCTCAGTGCCCTGAGAGCAGCATTTATGCTCATCGGGCTTCGCTGGCCGGCCTAGGGGCATGAAGAGCTTGGGTCGCACCTGTGGCGTCAGATATGGCGAGAGCTGAGACTTGTTCTCTCGCGGTTGCTGCTGCTGCTGCTGCTGCTGCTGCTGCTTGGTCTCCAGCCTGACAAACTTCTGCTTGAGCACTCGCTTTTTACGTTTCTCCGGCAATGGCAATATCTTATCCAGCGCACGCTTCGTCATCGCCATATCCAGATGGGCGATGCCCGTCAAGATGAGCTGCTCGTTGCATCTGTAGGCACTGCCCTCGGGCTTCGAGCTGTTCCGGTTCTTGTAGTACGCCTCCCACAGGAACCAGAGAAAGGCCAAATCGTTGCCCCGACTTATTGCGATTATAATCTTCAGCTGCTTCGAACTGGGCAACGGATGCAGGCCCAGCACGTCGAGGCAATCGTGCACCCGGTACGTTGTCTCCTCCTGCATATCGTCGCGCAGCGCGTGCAACAGATCCTTGCAGGCCACGATCTGCTCGTCCGACATGTTGCGATACCAACGCACCGATTGTTCCACATCATGAAAGTCATCCATTTCTCGATATTGATGAATCGAACTCAATCGAACTATTTTTTTTTTTTTTAATTTTCTTTTTCTTATTATTTGATTAAAAATAATTTGTACTGATAATTTAGAGACCTACTTAGATTTACTAATTTTTATTCTATCTCTTCAATTCCAAAACAGAAACTAATTAATATTATATAAAACAAAAAAACCTAATTAGAAAAATAATAATAAATATTTTTTAATATTAATAATATTTAGAAAACATATTTGCATTATAAACTTTTTTTTATATATTTTTAAAAATTTTAATAATTTTAGTTTATTTATTTAAAAAAAAAAAAAAAACTACAAAAGACTATGCTTAATAATTAAAAAAATATTTTATTTAAAAAGTAAATAAGTAGTAAATTTTTTTCTATATTTTGAAAAAAATTTTTTAACATTTTTTTATATATTTAAAAAAATTAATTTTAGTTATTGTAATTTATTTACTTTTTTTGAAGGCTAAAATACTTTGTTAAATTGAAGTATTTTCTTAAAAATCTCAATATATCAGGAAATTCTTTTATTTCGTCATCATATTTATTAAAAGAAAATAATAGAGATATATATATTATATACATATTTCCTTTTTTTTTTTTTAATTTATTAACATTTTTTGTTTGATCAAAAAGATATATTTTTTAATTTAATATTTATTTGCTTAACACATTTGTTTTGTTAAATGAATTTTTATATTATTTATGGGCTATTTTAAGAAATATGCCCAAACTGTGATCATTTATAGAAATATCGATTTAGTGAAACCAAAATTATGTATTAAATATTTATGATTAAATAAATAAGAAAAAAATTAATAAAAACAAATTTAAAAAAAAATAAATAAAGTAATAGAATAAGGGAAAAAAAACTTAAAATAAATAAAATGAATCATAATAAATACAAAGTAATAAAAATAAATACTTACTCAAACACTTCCGTTGATATTTATTAAAAGCGCGATTAGCTTTAAAATTGGCGAATTTCGGATACTCGACACAGATTTACTAATCATTAAATTAGTGCCTAGATAGTGCATATAAGTCGAAAATCGTAGGTAGATTAATTTCGAAGGTTTTCATGTCGCACCGAAGTTATCAATGCACGAGCACAACGCTTCAGCCATTCAGCCGCAAATAACCAACAAGAACATAACATCGAATAGATAAGTTGTATTAATAAAGAACTAGTATAATTACAGCCCGGGCCAGATATCAGTCATGTCGATTGGGTATATAAGCTGCGGCAATTCAGCTGATTGAACACATTTGGTAGCACTCGCTTCACTGACTATAACCAAAAATGAAAGCTGGTAGGTTCACTCTGACACTCTTAACAACCATACACATATATTGAACTTTGATTTTGTTAGTTCTGATTCTTCTCTGCCTGGCCCTGTTCGTGGTGGCCATCTACGCCGATTGTGATCCCGATGGCAACGGATTGCCCACTTGCACCGGCACCAGCGCCACCAGATACCGCAACAACTGGGATCCCACTCGCTACTGGGTCTGCCAGGGCAATACCCCAACGGTTGTCATTTGCGATATCAACACTGGCTTCGATCCTGTGTCATCTGAGTGCATCCCCTGGTCCAGCTGGCAATGGTATCCTCCATGCCCAGAATCTGCTTAAGCTAATTGGACTTTGGAAACT
Organism: Drosophila mettleri; assembly: GCA_035047625.1. Taxonomy (NCBI): domain Eukaryota; kingdom Metazoa; phylum Arthropoda; class Insecta; order Diptera; family Drosophilidae; genus Drosophila; species Drosophila mettleri. Next base: position 12,019,181 of record JAWNPI010000018.1, read on the forward strand.
TAAATTGCAATAAACAAAAAAAAATAATAATTATTTCGTGTATTTTAACTGAGTGATTATGAATATATAATATAAAATATATATTAATATATATATTAATATATATTAATATATATATTAATATATATTAATATATATATATATATATATATATATATATATATATATTTATATAATATATAATACAATATATATATTCTTCTCTACACATTCAATAATCAAGATCAAGATATGATAACAGCTAGCTCAACTCTTCCTTATAATAACTTAGAGAGCTAACAAGATATTTCTATTAGATTCTTTCGTTCAATAATGCCCATGACAACTATAAAATATATATATAAATATACACAAAATAAAATATATCTTGATGCACAAAGATAAATTGATAAATTGTGCCTATGGCTTCAATATCCATACATATACTGTCTATAGCGAATGCTCAGACTTAAGCACAGAGTAGCTCAAAAATCGCATATATTGCAGCTACTATTCATGAATGTATATATATATATATCATCTATATACACACATAAAAAAAAACTTGTGAACGGCATTGTCTTGTGCCTAGCCGCTCGTTTGTGTGTTCCATCCTTGTCTAGGGGAGTGCTAACTTGCTCTCCTTCCAAACAACACAAATAAACGCGCAGCTGAATTCTCGTTTTATACGTGCAGCGCGCCGAATCAGCACTTGGGAATTACAACAGCAAAATACGCTGGCTAATGTGGAAAAATATGTTCATACGATATACATCATATATTAAAAATATATAATGTTTATATACATATATTTAAAAAATTTTAAATAAATATATAAAGATAATAAATATATAAATATAATAAAATAATACTAATTTAATATATATAATATAAATCTATGAAATACATAAATCTTTATTATTTTATTGTATTTAAATGCAATAATATATATATACATATACATGCCATTTATTTATTATTCATATATATAATAATTTAAATAAATATATATATAATAAATTTTAAAAAATATATATATGTATAATAAATAAATGGCAACTGGTAAACATTTCTTCATAAATACATATTATTGTGTAACTTTTGGGAGTATTTTATTTTAAAATAATTTGACAGGCATGTATATAATATTATGAAGACCTTTAAATTGTTTATAATTCACTAGTAAACAGAGCCAAATGCCAATCATGAGTGCAATATTATTTGTGCATTTATTTATTATACACTGTATAGATATAAACTCTATATCAGTTTTATGACGACATTTTTCGCTTATGTAAAAGCGAAGATACCAGATCTAGTTTAGTTCCACGTAAATGTTATTCAATCTTTTGTTGTTTTTTTTTTTTTTTTAGTTTCGCTATCTATATAGAGGTCACAGTCCAGCTATGAATTAAAAGACGTAAAACAGTTTTTTATTTTATATTTGGATTTTTACAAACTTTAAACGCAATTTATTATTGTCTTTAGTTATTGTTTCAAAATTGTAATGCAATTACATGAGCTCGTCATAAGTTACAGAGATTGAAAAAGCAATTCTCTGGCAAATATGAGCGTAAATATATATATTTATTTATTTATTTATTGTGAGAAATGTGCCTAGATTTGTTTTTTTTTTTACTAATGCCAATTGTCGAGCAGTATATATATATATATATATATATATATATATATTAAGAGATTGTTTCTCATCAGCTAGGCACATTTCACAGCATATGTTGTTATGTATGTGTGATGTATAATATAATCGCTACGTATATTGTGTCATATATCATATAGTACAGAGAGAGGGCATGATTTAACACGCGCACAACAATTATAATATCTTCAATCAAACACAATTAATTAGGGGCCATAGGCATTTGGAATGAGCTGCGCTTGCCCTAAAACTAAAATCCTAAACAGTTAAAACTAAACAAACAATGTTTAGCAATACTATACGAAATCACTTTTTGGCATTGTGCGATAATCGATGATACAAACTTTAAAGCCTTAACTAATCTTGACATAAAACAACTCGGAAAATATACATTAAATTAAGCACAACTAGTTTTGGCCTTAGGAAAATGCTAATTATTGTCTGGTACTGCACTTTATAAATTCTTGTGAGCTAAATAAATTATTTAAAATTAATAAACCTTTAAAATCAATTCCGAATTAAAGCACCTGGCGACGTCAACGTCTTTGGGCAGCAAAAAGCAAAAAAAAAAAAAACTAAATATCAAACTAAATAAAAAATTAAAAACATATCTATATAAAGGAAAACTAATCGTAGAGTTATAGTAAAAATATAACTACAGTAAAGCCTTCGTCGTAAATTCGCACACGATCATAAAAATTATTGAAGATGATATCTAGTCTATGCTCGGATTTATAATTTGAGCCACGCTTGCCCAGGTGCCAAACACAAAGCCGCACAGGCCAAATATCAATATGAGAAAATCCTTCCATAGCATCCAGTTATAGCGACCATAGCCCACATTATAATAGGTGATAATCTCAATAATGGGCGGCGCAATGAGCGCCAAGGCCGAGCTGCTGACGGCGCCAACGAGCGAAATAATCGAGCCCAGATTAGGTATGACAGCAGCCAAAATAACTAGAATAGAAAACGACTTTGACGTTAGAAATACTCAAGAGAAGAAAAATTATTGAAGCTCAAAGAAAGCAACATGAAAGAGCAGAGATAAAAGAGAATGAATGACAGGTGTCGAAGAGAGTGTAAGCAAGAAAATTAATATGGCAAATACTTGTATGATTTTTTATGAAACACTAATATGGCAAATACTATTATAATTTAGTAAAATAAGAGAAAATAGAGAAAGCTATGAAAATAGATATAAGAGCACAAAATAGAAAAGAAAGAATGCTTTTCGTGTGGCTGACAAAGTCTTGGTGTATGTGATCAATATCTAAATTGATATACAAAAATTTGAAAATGCAAAAGCAATGAAAATCGTCTTAAATCTTATTTATGCAATAATATAAAATATTCATACAAAAATAAAATATATATATAAATGAAATAAATATAAAATATATATATATAAATATATTATATATATATATATTGAAACAGTCTCATTTTGTAATTGAGATTCGGTAAAAATTACAAATTAAAAATTTTGACTAGAATTAAGACTATGAATTTAACATGTTAATGTCATTTAAGATTTTACAATAATCTAATATATATATATTTATATATATATATATCAGAATATATATATTTATATATGTCAGAACAAGACAAAGACCTTAACATGCAAATGTCATTTAAGATTTAAGATAGGCAAAGCAATTGACATGTTAGCAACTGATACAACCAAACCAATCGACATTTAGTTGTGCATTTTATAATATTAGATAAATATCAGCATAGGCAAATCAAGATTCCTTTAAATAAATTTAAGGAGAAAGAAAAAAAGAACGAAAATTTGTATATACATATTTTTAGTCAATTATTAATATAATATATATAGTTAATAGATATATATTTTTTTTTTGCAATTTCATAAAGGCAATGAAGCAATGAAAAGCCTAAATATTATGAGATTTATTAATATATACAAAAGCACAAAATTATGTTGTTAAGATGCAATAAATGTGTATGGTATGCGAGGCAGATTTATGGATAGCACAGAGATATATAGACAAAGAGATTATAGATGCAAATTATTATATATGATGAATAAGAATAGATAGATATACAGAGGAAAATAATATATAGAAGAAAATAATTATAAATAGATGAATATATTATGATACAGAAGAATATAAGCATAAATGAAAGGCAAGCATAGAGAGATGAATGTATTATGATACAGATGATAAAAATCATAATTAATAGATAGAAGAATATATTATATTATGATACAAGTGATAAAATAATTATAAATAATGAACCAGCATATAATAATTTAGGCTTCTCCTTTACTTACAGGTAAATGTGACCAGCACTGTGCGCAGCACCGTGGCAGCCAAGTCCTTAGCGCGCGTTGTATCAAAGTGACTGCGCACAAAGGGTTCCACCATATTGACAGGCACATAAAACTGCAGGGTATACGACAGAAATATGGCCACGGCCATGGAAATTCGCACCAACTGCGAAAGCCTGCAAAGGGGAAAGCATATTTAATTACAATAAACATTTATTTATTTATATATATATTTTTTTTACTTACACATCGCCCTGTGGCAAATTGAGCGTAATGCTGCCCTTGACACTCTCGCCATACTTTAAATAGCCAAAGAAACCGACGGAGGTGTACAGGCAGGCCACAATGACCATGCCCGTATTCAGCACTCCAGTGCTGCCGCCAAAGTCTTCGGGTGTGCGCATATTATTCTCCAATGGCAGCACAACGCCAATGCCCTCGAAGGCATAGATGGCCGTACCAAAGTAGAGCGGCAATGTGGCCCAGCTGGCATAGGGTTTAACCGTATGCGTATCCGGCAAATCGTGCAGCATGTACGAAAAGCTAATGGCCAAGCCGGCCACCGTTAAGACGGCCGCAATCAGAGAGACCGGCGTCAGGTACTTAAGGTTGCGCACCAAATTCAACATGACCATGGGCAACAGCATCAGCAGCAAATAGATGCGCACATCCAGCTTAAAATAGTGATCCATCACATCCTTAATATTGAGCGCCACGAACAGAAAGTAGACACAGCAGAAGCCAATCTGTGTGATGAATAGAAATGTTGTTACCACACGTCGCGCCAGCTGCGAGTAACGTCTGAGTCCCAACGGCCCCGTGTCGAAGCTGCAGAAAGCCACCTCGGAAAAGTCCAACGACGGCTGCTGCAGTCGTCGGCACAGCTCATGCGAACAGTTGACCAGCATATGCATGCAGTGCGTACAAATGGCGCCCATTATCAGGGTGCCGAAGAGGCCCACATAGAGGCCGGCGTTCTTGAATGCCTCCGGCATGGCCAATATGCCAGTGCCAATATTGCCCTTTAGCAAATGAACCAACGTATCGAAATTCGATGTGGGATGCTCCAGTGTGCGATGATGTGTGGGATTGTAAAGTGATTTGCTATGCTGCTCCTCGCCCGTCTGACTGCTCTGATCGTCCTCATCAGTTCCAGCGGCTGCGGCGTGCACTGTGTCAAATATTAAATGATTTATTATTATGTTTAATGATTTTGTTTGCTCAATGACGTTTGCTTGAGGTTGCGATTAAACAAAGATTTTATTTATTATAACTTAATATTATTTAGAGTTCGATTACTAAAATTCTGTATATTGTAAGTAAAAATCATATAAGATACAGGTAAATGCAAGACGCTTAATATTTGTTTATCCATATTATATATTTTTTCATATTTATATATATATCTCCTCCTCCCTCCCGCTCCTAGCAAAACGTTTGACATTTAAAGGGACTTGCTTCAAGTCAATCAATTATGATTCTTATCAAAATCGCGCTTATATATAACAACCAAAGTCATCGATTATTAAATGGAACATGCCGTCTACCAGTGCTCAGACATTAATGTATATGTATTCATAATATAGTATGTCAACTTAAACAGTTATAAGAAATATTTATTTACCACAAAATAATAAGTATACAAAAATTTCTATATAAAATAATAAAAAAATATGTAAAAAAAAAATATTAATATATAATATATAATACATAAAATATGATATATATATATATATATATATATATATATATATATATATATATATATATATATATTAATATATATATATAATATTAATACTAATATACAATATATAATATCAATTTTAAATTTAAATTGTAATACTTTAGAATGACACAAGTAATCTACATTCTTCTTCTCTCTTCCCTCTCGCAATAAATTATCAAAATTATTTCTCGTCTATCCTAATTAATTTATAAATTATTAATTTCCTATTATAATTTATTTATTAATAAGGTCATAGCTCTCTGATTTCTGAACAATAACAAGAACTAGCCGAGAACCACTCATAAATTTTGCCATCAACCTCAAGGCTTTACAAATAATATTAGAATTAAATTCTAACTTTAGACAAATTTCATTTAACCACAATCTTTAATATATGAAACCCAATTTAATAACATATTATATTTATCAAGTTTATCAATTTTACACTACAATCAAAGATAGCTCTTCTATTTTCTATTTCATATTTAATCCCTTTATATGGAATTAGAGTTTACTTTAAGCAAATGTCATTTGAGCATAGGAAAAATGTATGTCACTTACCTGCGATGCTGTCCTCGCTGTGCACATTTACCAGCGTACTGTCCGGCGGTGAGCTGCGTACCGGCGGCCGGATTAAGCCGTTTCCGCTGCGACTGCCCTCATAATCGGAATTGTCGCTCTGCTGCAGCAGCAGCGGCTGTCGTTCGGACATCTTCGGCTTGCGCTTAGCGGGCTCGGCAAGCTGCAAGATCAATTCAGTTAGAGCGAGAGAATGGAAAACTCTATGAATGCTGTTGGGGTGAGTGTGTGTGTGCGTAAGGTAGGGAGAGTCTATGCGTAGTTGATGCGCTCGCCTCGCCAGCTGAAGTCACACTGAAAAGAGAAACGCGTCAAATGCCGCTTTTGTGTCTGGCAAATTTTCCGCTGACTCAGTTTTTCTACAGAAACTCGGACAATGGTCGGATAATGTGTGCATGATAAGGGATATGGAGGAGGAGTGGAAAGTTTTTGCGTGCAACTATATGCTGATATAAGCGAGACCTTGGACTTGGTCAGTTGCAACCCGATCTCGTCTGCATTTTAATATACATATACAAAGATATGTATTTAGGCGCATTATTCATGAAACGATATAAAATTGAGAAGGACAGTGACTCATTTGACTGTGCTTCTAATATAGTCTCAAGCACAAAAACAAGCTACAAAGCGATAAGAATTATTTATTATTATTATATATATATATATATATATATATATATAGGCTGTCGAATCTCGCTATGTCGAAATGTATGTGAATTAAATAAATATCATACAATACGCCCACAAATGCAATATAACATCACAATGGGCACACAGAACAAGTTATTTAGCCCATTTCCATAGGATTATCTTTATCTCTAGGTAGACTTTGCTTTTATAAGTATTCTTTATAATGCACGCTTAGAAGCTCAGACTTTAGGATTTTTTTTTAAATATGTCAAATGAGAATAATGCAAATAAACATGGTCTGATATGATCTCTTAAATCAAGAGATCTCGTAAAATGAAATTATGTTAACCAAAACTTTCAGAGATTGTATTACTTAAAATATAGGTCACTGGAACACAAAAAAAAGTGAAAAAAAAAAAACATTTAAATTAACACTTTTGAAAATAGTTTATGCCGAGTCTTTACTGTATTTATAATTTGGATTTTTAATTATGCTACTGACAATCCAAAAAATATAAATTGATAGCATATTTCTTCATAAAAGATAGTATACATTTATTATCAGTAGAGAACCAAATGTCATATCCATATAATCACACTAGAAATATTTGAACACACACAGACCTAGACCCAGTCCCAGACCCAGACCTAGACCCAGACCCACAAACAGGCTGTCGCACGTTCCGACTCACATTTCACTCACTTCACATTGCTATGTGTACAAGCTCAAAATACAAAAAGCTCACTTGTGCAACTTGGGCGAAATATCATTAAAAAAAAATAAAAATTGTAGATAAGTTATCTATATACTTTTGTAAATGGATATGCGGGCGGTAGGCGCGTGTTGATTGCGCTGGCAGTTAAGAAAACATATAAAAAATGTTCAACTAAAACTGTAAGAAGAAACATAAATAGAAATTAACTGAAATTAAATGGGGAGGTATACCAACTATTTCGTACATACCTGTTGAAGGTTGGTCAATGGGGTTAAGTCTTCCATTGATTTTTTTTTCTTTCTTTTTTGTTTTTTTACTCTTTAAGTTCTTTTATGCGCTGCTGACACTGGCAATGAATGTGGCGCAGCGAAGGTCACGGCTTTGAATTTAAAGCTATTCCTGTTGAACAAAGAACAGATGTTATTCAATTCTTTTTTATTGTAATTTAATTATTCGCAAATAAAACATATGTGGATCATGCGTGCATATTTCTTAGCCTCTTAGCAGTTGGGGTTTCTGTCTACACTGATGTATGTACATACATACATATATTGCACAATTTGCACACACACACATATATACCAAGGTCTACAGCAAAATCGTATGTGCTGCACAAAAGTCTTAAGTTACTTTTCATTGAACTAGCCAAATATTGTTTATTGTTGTCATGTCATACGAACTTTTCACAGGTATCACATTAATTATCAATACCTCGTTAAAGCCAATGATGACGCGACCACAAACAAAACAAAACCAAAACTCTGGTCTGCTGCTTCTTGGCTGCTTCAGCCATTCACAGCGCCACGCAAACACTATCGCTGGTATTTTGCAACACTATTTTCGAGGCGTTTTACGTGACGTGTCTGCGTTTCATCAAAATATTTATAATAAAAAAGAATTAAATATTGCCGAACAAAAATAAACAGAGAGCAGCAAAATGGTTGAAATCAACAGCGTAATTACCAAATTTTACAACGACTACGTGCAGAACACACCGAAGAAGCTAAAACTCGTGGACATCTACTTGGGCTACATTCTGCTAACCGGCATCATACAATTTGTTTATTGCTGCCTGGTGGGCACATTTCCCTTCAACTCGTTCCTATCGGGCTTCATCAGCACCGTCAGCTGCTTTGTGCTGGCCATTTGTCTGCGTCTCCAAGCGAATCCACAAAATAAGGCAGTCTTTTCAGGCATCTCACCGGAACGTGGATTTGCCGACTTCATATTCGCTCACGTTATTCTATTTTTGGTTATCATGAACTTCATTGGTTAAGTTAAACGAGTGAATTACGCTGCTACAATCCATTCATTTATCATCGGAATAATTAAATGTATAACTTAAAATAACAAACATATTATGTTGTTCTTATATTTAACGATAGCATTTTCTATAGGCGCGCAGGAAATCAAACTCTTGGCTTTCAAAGCTCATTTTTAGCTCCATTTCGGGTATTACGAGTCGCACACGCTCTATTTTTTCCACATAGTCGACGAGCATTGGTTCGCATACATTGGATTTGGCCGACTCCCGTTTTACAATTCTTGGCCGCTCTAATTCACGCAACGAGTCGTTCACATTAATGGGTATCAAGTCTTTGAATACTGTTCGTGTTTGTGGAAAGTTTAGCTTTTGGACAACCTAAATGTTGAGCATTTTGAGATTATTAAATTGTATTTCTAATGGCTGTTAATATGGTTACCCTGGGTGCAATAGACGCCTTGGTGCGTGGTGTCAGTTCTTCTTTTAGTTCCAGGCGCATCTTCTGCAAAGAGTTTACCTCGGCCTGGGTGCGTACTATGGTATTAAACCTTGGAGCTGCAAACGTACTGCACGAAGCTTTCGGCATCGCTTCTATCTGCTTCTTCGTTTCATTTACAGCCGCCGGCTTTATGTTTGTTGCATCCATATCACGGTCGGCTGTAACGCAAACATTTGGCGCTGATGATGTTATCTGCACCCGACGTGTAACTTGTTTTGGATTATATTGCAAGCGCGTTTTGCGTTTGTGAGGCATTTTGTAGTTTTATATATTTTATATTTTTTTTTTCCAAAATTGAATTTTGTTCAGCTGTCAAACATTTACTGTTTTGTTGACAATTAATGATGCAACAGCTGTGCAGCTGCAATGATATTAACATTTTGCAACACTGACACCGCATTGACGAACAGCTGTTCTATTGCTTTCGTTTGTTAATACAAATTAAATGTGGATTATTAATTAAACTATGGCTTTATCGCGCTCTAAGACAAATGAAATTCCAAGTGATGCAGTGGTCATTACAGAAGACCAGGCGCTGCGATACCAATGGAAGATCATAACGTCCTGGGACAAAATTGGAGAAGTGTACGTGTAAAATTCAAGCCGCTTACCTAACCGCTGATACCCATTATTTTTGTATAGATGGTCTCTGCGATACACGCCCGGCGTACTTAGTGCCATGGCAGCCGCCACAGGTGCCTACGTCAACAATCACTATCGCAATCGTTTACGCCTGGGCGTCCATGGTCGCCTGTCGACGTATCTGCCCATTGTAGCAGTGCCTGCGATCTTCACGATGCTGTCTCATAAATTCTTTATACAGCGACCACTGTTGCTGAATCCTATGGCGGAGTGTCCAGTGTGTACACAAGTTCGCAGCGCCGCCTTCCAAACAGCAATGGGCGTTGTATATCCTACGATTTTGGCTCCCTTTGCCGCCTTTATGTTTGCAACCAGATACTACACCTATCGATTGCCATCCATAACGGAAAGCCCAAAGGAGGTGTTTATGTTGTATCGAAAGCTAACACGGCCAATTATACCCGCACTTACCACTGTAATTGCGATACAGGCATTTTTAACCATGTACCTGACGGGCAAGGAGGAGCAACAGAACTTTAATTTAATGTTACGCATGAAAAAAATTGAGCATGAACTGGAGGAACAGCATATGCCGCAACACTTTGAATTATAATCAATATAAACGAGAAACTGTTTAAATGGTTCCATTTTCATTGCAATTTCAGCGCCAATATCGCAAATTATCGATAACAGTTATAACAGTTTCGATGCTAGTTCGATAGAGATTTATTCAATTGATATATTGCCTTGCCCTACTAAAGGCTAAAATATATTATTTAAAAAGGCCCCCAAGTTTGAATACTATTTATGTGATGCAGTAGCAACATTATCTTTATTTAATGAACTGTCTTACCTAATCCATATACTGACCACCACTTTGTATGTATTTCAATCAACCGGCATTTGCAAGTCACCGTGTTGTAGTCACAAGTTCCCCATTGTTGCGCATCTCTAACCACTTGTCTAACTAGTTCGCAGCTGAACTTGCCGCATTGGAATTGGTTCAACTTACACGTTGTTGCAGTCGGTTGACGAAATTGTTTTGTATTTGCATTTAATTCTTCAAAACGTGAGTAATACGCAACTACTACATACACAATACGAATACAATCGTAAAATAAACAACTATGTGAAAGTGAAGCAAATTAATTTTACAAAATTTTGTCACGTTAAAGACAATTTGTGCACTTTCACATTTTGCATTGAATAAAATTACGCATACAAAGACAATTTTTCGTCGCGTGGCAATGGGCCAAAACTAACCTTTTTAATTTCGTCTGATGCACTTTTAGTTAATATCAATAAAAAAGAACAATATGAAGTTCCTGACCGCAAAGGAGGTGCGCGATGCCTACCTTAACTTCTTCAAGGAGCAGAAACACATCTATGTTCACTCCTCCAGCACCATTCCGTTGGATGATCCCACTCTGCTTTTTGCCAACGCCGGCATGAATCAGTTTAAGCCAATTTTTCTAGGAATCGCTGATCCGAATAGCGAGATGTCCAAATGGGTGCGCGTTGTCAATACGCAGAAATGCATCCGCGCTGGTGGCAAGCACAACGATTTAGATGATGTGGGCAAGGATGTGTATCATCACACGTTCTTTGAGATGTTGGGCAATTGGTCTTTCGGTGACTATTTTAAGAAGGAAATTTGCAGCTGGGCATGGGAATTCCTAACAAACCGTCTAAATCTACCCAAGGATCGCTTGTATGTCACCTATTTTGGCGGCGATGCTGCCAGTGGTCTGGAACCAGATCTGGAGTGCAAGCAAATGTGGTTGGAATTGGGCTTGAAGCCTGAGCACATTTTGCCCGGCAGTATGAAGGATAACTTCTGGGAAATGGGCGAAACTGGGCCATGTGGTCCGTGCTCGGAGCTGCATTTCGATCGCATCGGCGGCCGCAGCGTACCACAGCTAGTGAATATGGATGATCCCGATGTGCTGGAGATATGGAATCTGGTGTTCATACAATACAATCGCGAATCCGATGGCAGTCTAAAGCAGTTACCTAAGAAGCACATCGATTGCGGCATGGGCTTCGAGCGTTTGGTCTCTGTCATCCAAAATAAACGCTCCAACTATGATACGGATTTGTTCGTGCCACTCTTCGATGCCATACAGGCGGGCACTGGCGCACCGGCTTACCAGGGCCGCGTCGGAGCTGATGATGCCGATGGTATCGATATGGCTTATCGTGTGCTCGCCGATCATGCACGTACGATAACTATTGCCTTAGCTGACGGCGGCAACCCCGACAATACGGGAAGAGGCTATGTGCTTAGACGGATTCTGCGTCGCGCTGTGCGGTAAGTGAAGCACAGCATATAAAAACCTTGACTCATATATATTCCTCTGCAGATATGCTACTGAGAAGCTCAACGCCAAGCCCGGCTTCTTTGCCACCCTAGTGAATACGGTTGTCGAACTGCTGGGCGACGCCTTTCCCGAGGTCAAGAAGGATCCTCAGCACATAATGGACATCATTAACGAAGAGGAGCAACAGTTCTTGAAGACATTGTCGCGTGGCCGCAATTTGCTGAATCGCACCATTGAGAAGCTGGGGGCCGATCAAAAGACAATACCCGGCGATGTAGCCTGGCGTTTGTATGATACATATGGTTTTCCCGTGGATCTGACACAGCTAATGGCCGAGGAGAAGTCACTGCAGATCGATATGGCTGGCTACGATGCAGCCAAGCAAAATTCGTACATACTCTCTCAAGGCAAAGGTGCCAGCAAGATCGATGAGATCAATCTGGATGTGCACGCCATATCGGAGCTGCAAGAGAAGGGCGTACCGCCCACTAACGATTCCTTCAAATACATATACGAGGCGGTTTCCGATGAGCGTGACTCGGCCTACAAATACAGCGATTGCAGGAGCAAAATCATTGCATTGCGCTATGAGAACAAATTTGTGCAGGAAATTAGCAGTGGACAAAAGGCGGGTATTGTACTGGATAAGACGAACTTCTATGCGGAGAGCGGTGGCCAGATCTTTGATCAGGGCGCACTGGTCAAGTTGGACGACGAGGCCAATGAATTTCTGGTGGATCGCGTTTACAATCGCGGTGGCTACATACTTCACATTGGCGTTGTCGAGGGCAACTTGGCCGTGGGAGATGAGGTGCAACTGCACATTGATGTTGAGCGCCGCTGGCTGACGATGAAGAACCATTCTGCAACACATGCACTCAATCACTGTCTGCTGCAGGTGCTGGGCAAGGATACGGAGCAGAAGGGTTCGCTTGTGGTGCCAGAGAAGCTGCGCTTCGATTTCAACAGCAAGGCAGCCATGACCATTGAGCAAGTGGCCAAAACGGAGCAGCTGACCCGAGATATGGTGTACAAGAATATGCCCATCTATGCCAAGGAATCGCAGCTGGCCTTGGCCAAGCGCATACGCGGTCTGCGCTCCGTCTTTGATGAGGTATATCCGGATCCGGTGCGTGTCATCTCGTTTGGCGTGCCCGTCGATCAGCTTGAATCCCAACCAGATGCCGAGGCTGGTGAGCAAACCTCTGTGGAATTCTGTGGCGGCACACATCTGCGTAACTCTGGCCACATCATGGACTTTGTCATCAGCAGCGAGGAGGCCATAGCCAAGGGTATTCGCCGCATTGTCGCCCTAACTGGACCCGAGGCATTGAAAGCTCTCAAAAAATCCGAAGGATTTGAGAAGGACATCAACAAGCTAAAGGCCACCATTGAAGAGGATAAAACTGGCAAAGATTCCAAGCTGTACGTGAAGCAAATTGTCGAACTAACCGAACAAATCTCGCATGCAACCATACCGTATGTGAAAAAGGATGAGATGCGTAATCTGCTTAAATCTCTAAAGAAAACGCTCGATGATAAGGAGCGTGCTCTACGCGCCGCCGTCTCCGTGACGGTCGTGGAACAGGCCAAGGCTCTATGTGAGGCAAATCCCAAGGCAAATGTTTTGGTGCAGCAACTGGAGGCGTATAACAATACCAAGGCGCTGGACGCTGCCCTGAAGCAGGTGCGCTCCCAACTGCCCGATGCAGCTGCCATGTTCGTATCCGTTGATGCCGACTCCAAGAAGATATTTTGCCTCTGCTCTGTGCCCAAGAGCGCCGTCGAAAAGGGCTTAAAAGCCAACGAATGGGTGCAGCATGTGTCGCCTACGCTTGGCGGTAAAGGTGGCGGCAAGCCCGAATCCGCTCAAGCATCGGGTGGCAATTACGAACGCGTCGACGAGATTGTTCAATTGGCCAGCAAATTTGCTCAGGCAAAGCTGAACTAAAATGATTTCCGTAACAAGTTGCATACTCAAAAGGCTTATTCACAACACACACACACACACACACACAAAAATATTTTATACTGTTCCAAACAGTCAGATATGCTGCATTTGAAATGAATTTGTGCTTATTTATATAAAAATAATATTAAACTTTTGTAATATTTTCTAATTATTGGCAAAAAAAATCTGTTTTCGAAATATGTTAAATTGTTTTAACTGCGGGGGAATCTGAATAATTTAAATTTTTAAATTGAGTTTATACTTTACCAAAAGGCTTTAATGAGAGCAGCTGAAATCTGGTTATTACTCTAATAATATATAAAATGTAACCAAATAAGGAGAGAGAGAATAGAGCTAATTACACTTTGATATAAAATTAATTAAATTAAATTTCTTTCTTACAAACAGCTGCCACACACATGTCTCGTATAAGTTATTACAACTTAAAGCCTCATATAAAATTATTTTATAAACTACAAATTTATTATTACACAAATCGATATATATTTAAATTCATATGTGTAAACTCTATTCCTTTTCGACTTGAATAGTCTAACTTTGATTTCTGCACAATATATAATCGACGGCCTCAGCGAAGTTCTTGACCACAGCTGTCGGTGGCGGCGAGATCGCTGCCAGTGCGTCTGGTAAAAATTTACCTGTCTTGACGAGTATGCCCTGCATGCCCGCTTGCATGGCGCCCGCAATATCATCGTTGGCATCCTATAAACAACAACAGAATTAAATAGAATAAGATAAATATTTATATATTTCTATCCTAACATCACCAATCATGACGCATTCGTCGGGTTTCACGCCCTCTGGTACGGCACTCTTGAAAAAGAATTGATTTGGTTTGCCTATAACTGTTGCCTTCTTGTCTGTTGCATACTCCAAGCCCTTGACAAAGCAGCCGGGTCCCAGGGCCAAGCCATCCGTACGTTTATAATATTTGCCCTGATGCACGGCTACAAGTTGGTGCGACTTCTGCTGCATCAGCACACTATAAAGATGTCGCTTTAATGAAGATCTCAATTTGGTTTTTCTTCTCACCCGAAAGCCTTATTTAGGTGCACATAATCAAATGCATTGGGCGCCAGGCCCACGACAACTGAATCCTGAGGACGATTTGAGTCCTCTTCGGGAAAATCTTGACGTGCATCATTCGTTAACAAATATAGAGGATTTAGTTTCTCTTTTGATACATATGCAACAGCGGCGCTCAACGAGCTGAAGATCTCTGACACATCCAATTGGAATCCCATTTTAATCAATCGATCGTGCAGTGTTTTTTTCGAGTCTTTTGTGGTGTTTGTTACAAATTTAACGGTAATATTACTGCTACGCAATCTACAAGTAAAAATACACATACATAAATACAGAAAACCATTACATGATACAAATATTCACATCACCTTTGCAACGCCATCACCGCGTTAGGTGTTGGGTCATCCTCCACATGGAGCGTTCCGCTTAGATCTATGAGTGCGGCTTTTACAGACATTCTTCTAAATTGCTCCAAACTCCTGAGGCACAGCATTTAGTGGCTATCGATATCAGCCGAAACTAAATAGTTCTATCAAAATTATCGAGTAATAACTTTTATGAAAATTATCGAACGGATCATTTGGGTCAATTTTTCAATTTATATTTTAACAAGTTGTTATTTAAGCAGCTTATGTTTGGAATTTATAATTTTTTTAAGAGTATGCATATTGGATTTTAGATAATCCCTTAAATGATAAAAAAGGTCTGATTGGTAATTTTAACCATATTATTATTTATTATAAATATATATTTTTTTTTTGTAATTTTTTAATATTTTATTTTTGTTCAAAATGGTTTTTTTATGCCTAGAAACTTGAAAGTTTATCAATTAATTATTGGTTATACAAAAACTTATACATATTTTCCTTCGATTGCTTAATGAATGAATTCTAGTTAGATTCAAATACTGATATATCGCAATTTTTTTATAGTATCGATAAATTTGCTTTGGCCACAATTATTGCATTCGATTTCAGTCAAAAATCGGCGCATATATCGATGAACATATTGTTGCCGGCTTTACAATAAACATAAATAAAACCATATGACAAAATGTCTCTATTTCCTATATCAAGTCAGTTAATCAGTAAATTGCTTACGAAAAACCGCATAAATTACTGTCAAATTGCGACAGCGTTACGTCCCAAAAAAAATAAGTCCACGCGGAAGGAGGTACAAAATTTTACACATAAATTAATGTTTATATAACTATCAAACAAAACATTTATTATTTTAGGCGCAATACTTTTCGGATGCGAAACGGGTGCGAACTATTGGCGGCAAAGGAGGCGATGGCTGTGTTTCATTTCTACAGCTGTGGTGCAACGAACGTGCCGGCCCCGATGGCGGCGACGGCGGTAATGGTGGCCATGTCATCTTCCAGGCCTCGAATGATGTGCGCAACTTTAACCATGTGAACAGTGTGCTGAAAGCAACTGAAGGAGGAATTGGTACTGCAAAGGAATGCCATGGCAAGAATGCCAAACATACGATCATTAAGGTACCCGTTGGCACAGTCGTACGGAATGCCCAAGGTCAGATTGTGGCCGATTTGGGAAATGTGGATCTAATGTTTGTGGCTGCACGTGGTGGAGCGGGTGGCAAAGGCAATCGTTTCTTTACCACCGACAAAGAAACCAGTCCTAAAGTATGCGAATATGGACCTGCCGGCGAGGATTTTAGCTATGTCCTGGAGTTACGCAGCATGGCTGAAGTGGGTCTGATTGGTTTTCCAAATGCGGGAAAGAGCACGCTACTCAATGCATTAACGCGCGCCAAGCCAAAGGTGGCGCCATACGCTTTCACAACGCTTCGACCACACCTGGGCACAGTGCAGTACGACGATCATGTGCAATTGACCATTGCCGATTTGCCTGGACTGGTGCCGGATGCACATCGGAACAAAGGATTAGGCATACAGTTCTTGAAGCATGCCGAACGCTGCACGTTGTTGCTCTTTGTGCTGGATGCCAGCGCGCCGGAACCTTGGACACAGTACAAGCAGCTCATGCACGAACTGGAACAGTTTGGAGGCCGTCTGGCGCAACGTCCGCAGCTCGTTGTAGCCAACAAAATGGATGTGCCATCCAGCGAGAGCAACTTTGAGGAATTGCAAAAGCAGCTGCAGCAGCCCCAACTACTAGGCATCAGCGCCAAAATGGGACAAAATCTGTCTAAGCTGCTCAGCAACATACGCGTTGCTTACGATCGACACAAGGCACAAGAACAATAACTTTAGTTGTTTCTCTCTAATTTTAAACATTTAATTGTAGTTTACTTAAATAGATGAAAAATTAAAATATAAAAGCAAAACTTATCGAGCTAAACACCCTCTTCGGAGGTGGGCAGCCAGAAGGCCATGTTTGTACAGGCTGAGGCTAGCATCATGTACTTGGGATTGAATTGGACACATTGCACTGGGCCAGGATGATCGCCATTGAGCACGGAGACCTTGTTGCCGGTATCCGCATTCCAGATATGTACGCGGCCATCGGTGCTGCCAGAGAAGATGAACTGCGAGTCCGGACTGAAGCTAGCCTCGATCGCAATACCTTTGTTGTTCGGGTAGCCGGTGAACGTCTGCAACGGTGTGCCATGGAATGCATCCACTAGCCGTATAACTGAACCATTTGTGCTGATCAAGATGGTTTTGCCATCGCGCGAAAATTTTAGGCCCGTCCAGTCGCACTCCTTTTCCTGGTTCAGCTTGAATGTGACGAAGGGGCCCTTGTCAAAGGAGCGCAGATCATACAGTTTGATGCTCTCCGAATTGACGCCAGCTGCAAAAATGAGACCCTCTGGATCGTAGGCAGCAATGGGCCGACCCGACAGATGCATCAGTCCCTGGCAATTGGGTGAGCGCAAATCCCATAGACGCAATGTTTTATCTAACGAGCCGGATAGGAAGGTATCCTCGACCGGTGAGATGCAAAGAGAAATTACTTTTTTTGTATGGCCTGGAAAGTAGCGCAAATATTTATTGTCATGTAAACTGAGATATCGAATGGTGTCGTCGACTTTAGTTGAACTGTGAATGGCCGTATTATTAGCATGGGTAAAGTGTATCAAATCGACGCCATATTTCTTGGAATTCACAGTCCTCGATTGTGTGCCTTTCTCGCAATCGTATATAACAATTTGATCGTCCTCGCTGCAAGATATCAGATGCTCGCCATTGGGCGCAAAGTCGATAGCATTGATTTTGTCGGTGTTTTCCCGAAAGATTTTGGCCACCTTAAAGCTGCGCACAACTGAATCCATTAACTTTATTTTCATTTTGACAAAATGTTTGTTTTTAACCACGATATTATTCAGAGTACGCTGTTTATTCTTTTTATTTTAGTGATGCACAGCCTACTGAAACGAGGGCTGAATTACTAATCGATAAGTCGAAAATTTATTGAACTATCGATATATATTGTCTCTCAAGAATACTTTTTAAGTGCTTACTATTTAAAAATTAAGTTAGCAATAGTTTTTAAATAAAATATAATATATAAAACAATATATATTATTTTAATCTAGCCCTTTGCTTTTATGTCTGATTAATGCAAAATCAGTAAATATTATATGAACATTTTTAAATTAATGAAAAACATTTTATTAACAAAATCCATCAACTTATTTATTTTATACACCATACGTTATATGCAAATACATACATAAATATACATATGTGGTAAGAACTTATCATTGCTCTACTTTTGCAGGTAGTATAGTTTCATAAGTATTGTTGTTGCCCAACAGCTCCTTGGGATCAACATAGGCCATACCTTCCTTGCCACGTGCATAAGGTGTTAAGCCATTGGTTTGTAAGTAAAAATCGCCTTGTATACTATAAATATGAATGATAAATTAAGGATAGAATTTAAAGATAGAATATTTAACTTACTTTGTGGGACAATTATGACCCATAACAACAGCTTGTTCAGATTCAACAATTTTATTTTGCTTGAAATCATCCCAACTTTTGGCTGCAACCGCATCAAATTTAATTGGAAAGCGATCGGAAACACTCTCTGCCCAGAACCACCAACTGCGCCGATGACTAGACAAATCATTATCGCTAAGCATTTTATAGTTGCGTTTTGGGCAGCCTGGCTGCAATGTTTTGCCACCGTTTGGCCAAAAGTCCACTGTGCCCGTGCTGCTAGGTGCTCCATATAGCCAGGCATCTGTATGTATAACATCCACGAATTCTGCATCGTTTGCGTTCAGATGCGATGCTAAACCAGCGGTGAGGTAGAATAACGGAAAGGCCGGATCCAAACCAGTAATTCTATGCGAATTAAACAACAAATTAAATTATATAATTATAAATCCAAAGGCAAAACGAACCTTTTAATTTTCAATACACCTTTAGATCGTCTTAAAATCTCACGACCTATAATGCCAGCCATCTGACCGCCCAATGAATGTCCAACAATATGCAATTTCTCTATGTCAAGGCCATGCTCGAACATGTTCAGCAAAACTTTCGCTAATTCCGGTCCTAATTGCTTGGCATTCACTACCGCATCGAAAATATAGTTGCCATCAGCCAGTTCACCCCAATCGAGAACAATTAGATTGGTATCATTGCGCTCCAGATAAGCCTCTGCAATGACATGTATACTCTCCACATCCGGATCCTCCAGATAACCATGCAAATAGAGTACAGTATTCTTGTTCAAATCCAAATGCTCGTCCTCCAGCAGGCTTTTGAAGTCGTGCAGATCGTAGATATCGCTATCAGCTACGCTGGGTCTGACATAATAAAATATATGTTAGCTTAGTTCGTTTGACTAAAGTGTCACAGCTATAACATCATACCCATAGTACAGTATAAATTTGGCTGTAGTTAAGTCTGCCTTCGAGCTTTTGAGGCCACATAATAACCCTGAAGAGAAGACACAAAAAATAGAAGTACAAATGCTTAATTACGTAAAGTAAATGATGATGGCTGGGAAAGGTAACAACGGTCAAAGATAATAAAATTTCACAATGCTGGCATAACATTTAAGATTATGGGTTTATCTACTGCGATATACGAATTAATAGTTGGGCATATTTTCGCTTTCAAAATGTTTAAGTGTCTGAAATGTGCGTGCGGCTAGATTTTTTGTAATAATACAAATTATTATTAATAATAATATTATTATTTTTATTTTTATTTTTTATTTTTAAATCTTATTTATTTATATTTTACTTACTGGATTTATTTTTAATAGCTTTGTGCATATTTCTACTGCAAAAAAAGAAATATTAATAGAACACAAACATATTGGTAGCATAAATATTTACATTTCTCGAGTATGTGTTATTTATAAAAAATTCTTTTTCGTAAATTTTAATATTTATTTCCGGAATTTGTTAAGGTCTTTCGGCTACTTCCAGTCAACTGCGCTGATTAATAAATACTAAGCCAAAAATCACATTGAATAAATCTAATTAAAATGGGATTTCTGATAAGATAGTAAATGCGGGCAATATTATATGTATATACAGTGGACGCGCACTTATATTGATGAGCTTGGCTCGTTCTATAATACATTTTCGTAGTATGGGTTTGTATAATATTTGGTTCAAGGGGATAAAGTAGGCAAAAAATGACAGAATTATTTGATTGGCTGACTAGCTTGAGTTAGATATTGGTAAGTTGACCGTTCACTCTAGTTGGACTGTGGAAGTACAAATATATATACACATACATATGTATATTCATATATATATATTTCAAAATCGCAGTCAGACAATCTGTAATGGTATTAGCTTCGCCATAAATGTGTCCGGTGCCGTTACAATAAAACAAAAAAAAAAAAAATACTGGCACTTCAATTTACATTTATGACCAGTAGTTTAATAGATACAGTGAAACAATCACTAGTAATCGCCGGAAGGGATAGGAGGAAGGAGACGGCGCTTACGTTTTAATAAAACGCGCCACTTGAGCTCAAAGTGCGACAGCCGCGGCATATCCGTATAGTTAATAAATAGATGGCGCTTGCAGAGGCCAAAAAAATCCACTGATATTTATTATAAATAGATCTGTCACATATTTATGTACATGTTTGCTTGCAGTGAATAACCGTAACATAAATGCAAGTGTTGCTGCGGCCCTCATTGCACTTTCTGAATTAAACTATAACGGTGCCCAATGCACTCATACACTCACAGTTACATTTACATACACACACACACACACACCCAAACACACACAGTCACTTCGATGGGCTTGTATATAAATGCGCGACGAATTAGAAAATTATTTATTGGCTTTCTCTTTAGTTATATGAGCACACATGCACACATAAGCTGTTGACTGTAGTGTTTGCTAAACCATCACTCAATAATATTGGCATGTAATTTGTAATAAATATTAGGCCAGCACTCAAGCAACCTACGCGCAATAAATTTAAAATTCTTTTCGGTCCGCACAACTTCATTAACCTGCGCGTACGTCAAGGTACAACGCGTCGCAACGCAATGACAACCGCGAACGATCTGCGCCAGTAAACACACACTTGCTCTTTCGCTCATCCTCTCTACACACACGTTCGCTCGCTCGCTCGCTCGCTTGCTTGCTCTCTGCAAAACACACGCACACACATACGCACATACACACCAGTTGCTAAACGAGTATCATACAAAAACAACTTTACCGTGGACTATCGAATTGTGCAAACAGCCACAGCAAATAAATAAATAATTGTAGATAACTGTTAGAAATCGGCGCTAAGTTTGCAATGCCCAATTACATTTTATGAAACTAAACGATAACCTTTAAATAAATAATAACCGGTATTGTGGCAGACTTTTGCCTAATAAGCGGCAAGAACTATTCGAAAGCCAATTTCGATTTCGAAACGATATTTCTGGTTTCAAGTATCGATTTTATGAAATAAAAAAGAGCAAATCTTAATTTCTTTTACAATCAATTTTATTTTGCATTCAGATGCGATTAACCAATATATTTTGTTTTCAAATTCTACACAGGTTTTCTTTGCTTTTGTTTTGTATTGTGTTTTTTAATTTTTTCTTTTTTTTTAATATTGAATCTTTGCTTATGTGTTATATTATGTAGTTAATAAGTATGTAAGTAATATATATATAATCATGTGTGGCGCTTTTAGTGGCTCTCTATCTTCCTTTTTCACGATTTTTGCATTTTGAAAATGTTAAATATGTAGGCTTCGAGGTTTTAATTATGTTTCTTCTCTGCAGTTTGGCGGCTCCAGTCCTACGTAATGGATTGTTCCGTGTGGTTTCTTTAACTACAAGTTTCCGTTTTTAAGTGTTGCTACACAATAATTATATTTTTGATGCCAGCGGGTGTGAAATACATACATTTTAAAAATAGAATAAAAAATTATAAAGTTGATTACCCTATGGTGATAAGAAATAAATTACAATCCATAAAACAATCGACATGTGAAACCGGGAAAGAAACAGAGAGAAATGTACATAAAATAACAATTAGTATTTCGTTAATATTTGTTTGGATTCAATTAGTTTTTCGTTTAAATTGAGTGACGCACACATGGATGAATAAATTTTAAAACACTTGGAAACACAATACTTTCAGATTAGACATTCCGATTGGCAACTCTCGTCATATATACACATATGGTGTTACACATGAAACATTCTGGGTTTGACTACTCATCCTCTAACATTCCGAAACACCTTTCAGCTGCTGTTCTAACTGCCCAGCGTCAATATTGCTGTCATTGCTCGTGCTAATATCGGCATCAAGCTCGAGCAGAACGCCAGACTCAGCGGATGCTGCTGAATTGGGCGGCGGCTCAACGACCAGCTTCGAGGCGAGGGCCGCCTCGAGCTTAAAGCCCATGCATGGCGGCACCGCGGTTCTAAAGACATTCAGTTCCATTTCTAAGGGTTCAAATTATAGATTATACTTGCAGCATATGGCGACAACTTATACTGAATCAAAGTGTGGTCGTGTTTAAGTTGTTTGTGTAAATGTCCCTGCTTCAATAACTAGTTCTTACCGGCAGCTATTCCGGCAATTGCTTGTGCAGCAAAATGCTTAACGTCTACATCCGCGTCAGCATTCAGTTTGTCCAGCGTTGGCTTCACTTGTGCATCAATCACGCTCGCCTCCAGGAACGGTGAAATCTTCTGCAATGTCTTAGCCACATTAAAACGTACATTGGCAACAGGATCAGCGGCAAGCAGCAAAACAGTGGGCAGTAACAGCTTTGTGGTAATGTCCGTGCCGCAAACCTCAGCCAAAACGTTCAGACAGAACAGGCAAGTCATTCCTTTACAAAATATATGTGTAAATAAACGATAGATAAATAGGTTTTTTTTTTACAACTGTAACTGTGCTTACTATGCAAATAGTTCTTGTTTCGAGACATAACTAATATCATTGGAATAATGGCCTGCTCGGCCCACGGTGCACCAAACTGTTCGACCAGTTTCTTCATATTCAATGTGGCAGCTTCTCGGATGGCATATACATGATCGTTTAGCCAGCCCATGCATAGACCTCGCAGTTTCTGATCGAAGAACTCCTGACCCAGCTGACCAGCCAGCGCGGGCATATACTCAATGATAGCAAGGCGTACACGCCACTTTGAATCCTCTGCAAGCTCCACAATGGCAGGAAGTAGGGACTGTTGAGAAGGTGAAACAGCATTAATATAAATGATCGAAGTCTTGATATAGCTCCAGTTTACCTGCGATAGCTGTTGAATACCAATGACATCATTGACGCAATCCAAATTGGAGATTATGTTCAGACGCACTTCTGGGCACTCGTCCTTTAGCTGAATGAGAAACAGTGGCAACAATTGTTCGACTGTTTGATAAGCACCTAGCATGGGACTGAGACCCATTATAACAGAAGCGAGAGCTGACTTGACATGTGGATTGGGATCGCTGACTAAATCACGCACATATGGCAAAATGGAGCTCAAAATGATTTGAACCTGATTTGCTTTGTCTAAGCTGGCGCAAAAGTCTTTGACTTTGGTGGCCACAGCGGCGCGAACCTCAGCCTCGGCGTCTTTAAGCAGATATTGAAAAGCGGGCACTAGATCGACACGTGTTATCTCTGGACCCACAGCCTTCTGTAGATCAACAAACTTCTCGGCAACCATATAACGCACACGCCATGATGAATCGCTGGCACACTGACGCAGTGTGGGCAACACCAACTAAAAAGGGGTTGACATTAATATAATATATGAATACAAATAGTAATTCTTTCACAAACATGTTCAACATCGTCCTGTGGCAGCAACTGCGCAATGCTGACACATGCCTCAACGGCTAGCAGTCGCACAGAGTCCTGATCATCCTGCGCCAGCTGCACAAAGTTCGGTATCAAGTCCGATTTGAGATATTCCGTTTCCACTACTTTGGCAAATTCGCCTAATTTATTCGCTGCGGCACGTCGCACCATCGGCGTTTCGTCCTGGCACAGTTTACGGAAATTGGCACGCAGCTCGGCCTTGACGGGTTGTGCGACTCGTGGATAGCACACGGAGAACAGGCCACAAGCCGAAGTACGTGAGGTGAACCAATCGCCAGACACCAAGCGCTGCAATGTGGGGACCACATGTATCTCCAAATCTAGAGCACTGTGCTCAGCAGCGACAGTACGTAGAGATTCAACTGCCTTGTCACGCACAACTGTTTCCTCGACAGTAGCCAAGCTCTCCAGCGGCGGTAATAAATACATCGCATACTCGGGCCCACCCACAAGACCTGCAATAAATAAATTCATAAATATACACATATATTTATTTATATAATGCTATATATTAAATTATATTTGAATCGATTTTTCCATACTTGTAAAATTGCCCAATTGGTCAGCCAATGCGAGCAGCACTTCATCCTCATCGTATATGGTTTCAGTTAAAAAAGGTATCAGTTCGGAACGTGTACGTTCCTCGCCCAAAGCAAGAGCAATGGTAGATAGCTTTTTGATTGAATTCAAACGCAACTGCAAAGTCAAGAAATAAGTAAATTTAGCGTGAGTCTAATTAAATAAAATCCAAAATTAAATTTGATAAGACATTATTATACTTGCAATGCGGAAGATTAAATAATATATATATATACATATATGCCTTCAACAAAATTGAGATTCAAGTTAGATAAAATTACTCTCTTTATAATTAGACTATTTTAAAAATGGAGAATCTCTCATTCTATAAAAGCAGACAATCAGATAGATCAACAAATTGCTAATTTTGATCAGGAGTGCTACAATAACACCTATTTATTGCGCTGTTACATTTCTTGTCATAAAGTATAATAAGCTTTGCAAGAGTATAAGAGCACAGCTGCACCCATACACACACACGCACAAACATATAGAGATTCGCGCTCACATACACGAATTGCTATTCACACAATGACGCATTTTTTATTGCATAGCCATGTACATACCCATACTTGTATATACCTAGATATTGACACATTATAACATTTGTTTTATATTAATGTTACAACTAACCTGCACATCCTCATTTTTTAGTTCGTCAATTAATACCGCAATGGGATAAAGAGAATCATCGACAGATTTGTCGCTTGCTGCCATTTTTATTTTCTCACTCACACAATAGTCTAAAATATTGGTTTCTTTACAACTATTCCGCACGAAATACACCACAGACCCAACACCGATTTATCTTTTCAAAGTTAATATTAAATGCTTTCGCACAGTATTTATTTTAATTTATTTGAAAATGTCCGCAATTAAAAAACTTTCTGATTGATTTTCCAGTGAAAACGCGATGTCGAGACTGTGCAAAAATTTTTTTTTGATTCTATGAAATGACACAACGAGACAGAACGATGCTACTCGATACTTTTGAGTTAATAGCAACGTTTGCCCGGTAAACAGAATTACTCCTCACTGAACAGACTGGCGAATAAGAAAATGCCGGAGAATAAAAATTATCATATTTATATTTTGTTTTAGTTTTCTAAAAACGAGACAAATTCTGTTAATTTCAACAATTGATCATCGCTGGCAACACGTGGCGTTGGCTCTTTCATTTTCGGCAGCAGTATTAGCCTATCACCATCTTGTTCTTTTGTCCAATCTGAGCAGGCAGTTTTCAGCTCCTCCGCCGTCATCTGCGCCATTTCTATTAAATTCTGCTCGTATATTGATACATAGGCCGTGGCCGTCAAACTAAAGAATTCCTCGCGTTGCTTAGCTGTAATTGAATGAATTTATAGGCTCGCATTCGAATGATTTGATGGCTGTGCTTACCCAAGAGATCATCAATGATTGGCTTATTAGTCTCGGACCACTCATATTTAATATGCTTAAAGAAATCTGCATAGTTGTTGTGCTGCAGCGCTAGATTCAATAGATTTAGTTGAGCTAATTCTTTGTTTTGTTCCTTTAGATTATTAGCTATACGCATCCATAGTAATTTGGCATTGGCTCTGTAAACATATAAATAATTAATAACACACAAATCATAATTTATTCAGCCTCACGCACAGTTTGTTTTGATACAGATAAATCGCCATCAGCTGGTGATAAATTTCAACGCCCGGTGCAATGTTCTGTAAAATTAAAATAAATATCGTTGCTTTCCTCTCATTTAGATACTCACCTCTAGCTCCTCATTTTGCAGCTTATTAAGCGTATCATCGTATTTGTCTTGCTGCATTTTATATATTCTAGAAATGAATAAACAATTTATTGTAGAACAAATTTAGCTGTGAGCACCTATCTACATATGCACAAGAGTAACGAGAATGTTATTGTTTGCCATTCTAGTGTTGTATGTGGAGCAAATATTTATACTAGCGAGTATGTCAAAGCAACTCTGCGCAAATTTTGTAGAGTTTGTTTGTAGAGTGTTGTTCCACAAGTCTCCACTTTCTTTTCGGTGTAAAAAACTAAGCGAGTAACATCATGGGTCGTATGCACGCTCCTGGGTAGTTGATTTTTATATTGTCTAGAAGCGTCTATTATTGTAATATGTGTTTGACAAATATGCTATATCGAGCGGACACTACAACTATGTCATAAGTGCAGACATCGCACTAGTTTCGCTCGAATATTAAGCCACTATGGCAAGCACATGTTGCGAATGAATATGCCCGCTCTTCTTCTTATTGCCGACATTCACAGGTTTTATTAACAAATACCATTTGCTTTACAGTAAGGGTATATCCCAATCAGCCCTTCCCTACAGACGCACAGTTCCATCATGGCTGAAACTGAATGCTGAGGATGTTAAGGAGCAGATCAAGAAGCTTGGCAAGAAAGGCCTGACACCTTCGAAAATTGGTATGATTGGATTTGTTTACAGTTTGAGGTTATGTTATTCTCTGATATTTGACCATTTTAGGTATCATCCTACGTGATTCCCATGGCGTGGCTCAGGTGCGTTTTGTCAATGGCAACAAAATTCTCCGTATCATGAAATCGGTCGGTCTCAAGCCCGACATCCCCGAGGATTTGTACCACATGATCAAGAAGGCTGTCGCCATCCGT
Source organism: Drosophila mettleri (assembly GCA_035047625.1). Lineage (NCBI taxonomy): Eukaryota > Metazoa > Arthropoda > Insecta > Diptera > Drosophilidae > Drosophila > Drosophila mettleri. The sequence continues at coordinate 12,046,915 of JAWNPI010000018.1, forward strand.
AAGCATTTGGAGCGCAATCGCAAGGATAAGGATGGTAAATTCCGTTTGATTCTGGTCGAGTCCAGAATTCACCGCCTGGCCCGCTACTACAAGACCAAGAGTGTATTGGCCCCCAACTGGAAATACGAGTCCAGCACCGCCTCTGCTCTTGTTGCCTAAGTTTTCAATTATGTGAGTGCATTCATTTTTGATGCAGAAAAGAATAATAAAAACATAAATTTACAAAACAAACAAAGTGTATCAACTGGAGGTAAATAAAATACACATATGTATAGTAACTCTTGTTTTATATCCATTGGATAGGGTGAGCTTTTCGCGGGTTGCTAATAACAACTTGTTTTACATACATTTTTAAATAGGCGGCTTATTTACTTCAACAAGGATAAACTGATGGATATATATTTACATATTGATTTAATATCTTAATAAATAAAAAGTGAAATATAATACAGCAGTATGAATATCGACTCCATTCAGCCGCACCTAAATAAACAACTTAAATATAAATAGCTAACTGTAAGCGTTGTGTTTAAACATTTATAAATAAAATAAAATATTACTTCAAATAAATTAGTTTTCATAGAAAATGAGCACCTATCCGTCAAGAATCCATAGGGGTGAATTAGGAAAATTGATTGTCGTTCGCTTTTAATATTATTAGTTTGGTACAAATAACTAGAAAACTATGTTCTCAAATGCTTTCCAATTATCAATAACCAATAAACTTGTTGATTAATTCATTTTACGTACATATGTAAGCATGCATGTTGGCAGAAGTAAATATGTAATATGTATGTATGTATGTTCGTATTGTACATGTGCATGCATACATATATCACACTGTGGCGAATTCGGTTGAAAAGAGCTCAATGTGCCAGCTGTTTTTCAGTAGCATGCTGCCCTTACAGGCGGACGGTTCGGCTTTTTTTTTTGTTGTGGTGTGTTCCTGCTAGCCTACGTCATTGTTAATTGCTTTTCGTCTCCAACAACGACAAAACGAAGAGAATGATTTTCGAGTTTTATTGAACATAGTCCAATTTAAAAAAATATAAACGTACGTACATTTGTGTTTTACGATTCACATGAATCGGAACAATTAAATTAATTTGCAGTGTGTTTACAGTTATTATATATGTATGTGTAGGCTACATTGTGCGATTAGATAATTGCGACAAAATTGCAATTACGACCTTTATCTCGCATAACAATAGCTAATACTAATTTGTGAATTATCAGAGGAACTGAATTTTCTGCTAACAGTCGTTGCGGATATAAGATAAGCGCGCCCACACATGCTTATCCCCTGTATGTGTATTTATATGTATGTGTGCACATATAAATAGAGGCGTAAAGGAAAAGAAGCCAAGAACCGCGTGTTCTTTTTTAAATAAATATGTCTATGCTACTGTAAATATGTAACTACATGAATACAGATGTATGTGTGTGTCGGTGAATATTGCGGCACAGAGACATTTGCGTTGGAGTTCTGTTAGTAAATGTGTGATTGTGTTCTTCTGTTTGGCGCTATGTTTATAAACAATTGCTTGCGCTTGCTTGTATATATTAAAATAAACTTTTCTGTATTACGTTTCGTTGCGATTTATCAAATTAGCAATTCTGCGAACGTGAATATATATATATATATATATATATTTAAATATAGATTTACCCTAATATATAAATGGATATATTTTATATATTTTTTATATTTTTTTTCAAATTAAAATACGTGAACGTTTGTGAATATAAATTTGCAATTTTTTATTTTTTACCGTTACTAATATTGCAACATTGTTTACTTAATTTGCCGGCATCAATGGCGTCCACACGACTGCACTTGCTTCCACACGAATGTATGTATGTATGTATGTGTGTGTGTGTGTGTCTGTTTGTCCGCAAAGTGAAGTCATATTCAAATTTTACACACTCACACATGCGCAATTTTTCTAACACACTCACGCAGGCAGACGTGTAATTTGGCTGAATCGTCAGATTAAGGTGCAGCTTTGCAGATAAACAGCTTTTTTTTTTGTCGGAATTTTTTATAATTTTAATGATGACCTCCAAAATCTATAAGTTGTTGTTTGCCTGTACGGTTTTCCCGCATAATTATGTAAAATTAAAGACCTAAAAATGCTGATACTGTAATTACACACATGCATATTGATTGAGCATCAATCAATGCGATTGCAATAGTAATTTGCAATTAGAAAAAATAGCAACAATTACGAACTATTTGATTGTATTTTTTGTTCTATTTGAATTAGTTTTTCAGTCTAGACTGTAAAAATGCAATCTATTAAAACGACGGATTTGCCGGAAAATCCGCGAGAGCATGCCAATTTCATATCGGCAGCATGTTTCTGGTAAGTTCTCATCGATTTGAAATATAATACGCTGCTCAAATATCAAATCAAATATCAGGTACACCATGCCCACTTTCCTGAAGGGACGCAAGAAAGTGCTGGAAACTGAGGATCTCTTTAAAGCATTGAAAGAACACAAGTCAGGTGAGTATAGTTTAATAAGAGAGAGAGAGAAAAAAAAAAAAAAAGAAAAAAAATTAAAAAAAAAAATGAAATTTAAAAAAAAAATATAAAACTGTGAGAGTTTTTTTTTTATTCAAATTGATGCATGGAGACTGTACAGAAATTCTTTACACACGTCGAAAAAGTCATATTTACGAATCCTTGTCTTTTTATTTAAATTAATTAAATATGTTTGATGCTAAAAATAAAAAAAATTGAAAACTAAGTAGTGTATTAACTAACTAATATGTATTATTGTCATATATTTTTTAGTAAGCTTAATAATTATAAAAATATAATTATGCTCTAAAATCCAAAAATTAATTTTATTTTATGTAATATGGCGTGTGAATAAACCATTTCATCATATTATGGAAATAAAAACAATCATATCATATCATATCATATCATATATATACATACATATATATACATATACATATTTACATATGTTATCAATCTAATCAACTTGACCATGCACAAAAAATATCACATGTCTGATATATGAGTATATACAAATACATGTACATAAATGCTTAACTATTATAATTACATTTATTTAAAACAACAAATCTTATTCATATTCATATCATAAATAATATATACATATATATGATTCATGCCTATATATGAAAACACATGAATCATTCAGATTTCTAGAATGTTTCTTAACCTATTTTTATATATTATAATTATTTATATGATATATATTTCATATATTTTATTTTGCCTAAAAAATTATAAAACAAAAAATTAAAATTGCAAAATTATATTAAAAAAATATTTGCTTTGTTTTAAAAAGTGGAAACATTCAACCATAAAACAAGGCGCATCCATAATTGAAACGTTCTTCTTTTAGCGCAATCACTGTTGTGTATCAATCTGTAGACAGCGAATATATAAATATATAGAATTTAATTGAATACAATCGCCAGCATTGGAATGATCGCAACTTATCAGGGCTTGAAAAAAAAATCTTGTAAAATCGGTCGTTGACTGGCGAATTGTTTGTTTCAGATACATTCCGTAATGCGTCGCATTGATAAGAGTTGGTCTACAAAGATTTAATAGCTTTATTTAAAAGGGAGAATATGTCCGGGCGCAGTATAAATAAAAGGAAATAAAGTGAAAAACAAAAAAAATAAATAATAAATTAAAATAAATATAAAAGATTAAAAAAAAAAAAATAATAATCTAACTACTAAAAAAAATAAAAAGAAAAAAAAAATTAAATAAATAAATAGAAAAAAAGTAAAAAAAAAAAAAAAAAAAAATCAAAAATAAAAAGAAAATAAATACAAAATAAGTCAAAAAAAAAAAGAATTATATATTAACTAATATACTATATAATATACTAACTAATATACTAAAAATTAAATAAATAAAAGGAAAAAAAAAAATAAATAAATAAAAAATTGGTAAAAAAATAAAATAAAAAAAAGAAGTAAACAAATTAATAAATAAATAATACACTAACTGCATTAAGCAATATACTAAGAATTGCTTCATTATTTATAAATTATTTATTTTTAAATAAATAAAAGATAAATGCAAAAAATAAAGATAAATAAAAAAAAGAGCTACATTAAGCAATATACTAAGAATTTCTTTATTATTTATTATAGAAACCCTCGGCAATGAATTGTGCGCTGCCTGGGAGCGGGAGCTGCAGAAGAACCAACTGAATGCCAAGCAGGAGCCAAGTCTGTTGAGTGCGTTGGTGCGCGTCTTTGGCGTGCACTTTGGTATGCTGGGCCTGGTGCTCTTCTTGTTGGAGCTGGGCCTGCGTACGGTACAGCCGCTGTGCCTGTTGAAGCTGATCTCCTATTATACGTACGAGACGGACTCAAAAGAGAATGCCTTTTACTATGCTATCGGCGTGGTTGTCTGCAGCGCTCTAAATGTGATCATTATGCATCCCTATATGCTGGGCACAATGCATGTGGGCATGAAAATGCGCGTCGCCATTTGCAGCATGATTTATCGCAAGTCGTTGAGGCTGAGCAAGACGGCACTGGGCGACACCACAGCTGGGCATATTGTGAATTTGATGTCCAACGATGTGGGGCGACTGGACTTGGCCACAATATTCGTGCATTACCTGTGGGTGGGGCCGTTGCAAACGCTATTCATTACATACCTTATGTACCTGGAGGTGAGTCTTCGACTCTCACTCTCTCTCATTCTTTGTAATTAATTTTGAAATCTCTCTTTTAGATCGACATTGCTGCTGTTTTTGGTGTGGCATTTATGCTGCTCTTTATACCGCTGCAGGCCTGGCTGGGCAAGAAGACGTCGGTGCTTAGGATGCGCACGGCACTGCGCACCGATGAGCGCGTTCGTATGATGAACGAGATCATTGCCGGCATTCAAGTGATCAAGATGTATGCCTGGGAGCTGCCCTTCGAGACAATGGTGGCGTTTGCCCGCAAAAAGGAAATCAAATCCATACGCCACGTGTCCTATATACGCGGCATTTTGCTATCGTTTATTATATTCTTGACCCGCGTCTCCATCTTTCTCAGTCTGGTGGGCTACGTGCTGCTGGGCACATTTCTAACGCCCGAGGTGGCCTTTGTGATAACGGCTTACTATAATATCTTGCGCACCACGATGACTGTCTTCTTTCCGCAAGGCATCTCACAGATGGCCGAGGCATTGATCTCAGTGAAGCGCGTTCAGACATTTATGCAGTACGAGGAGACGGATGTTGTGGATAAATCATTGGAAGCGCCCCTGGTATCACCGGGCAGCAATCAGACGACAGTTCACTCCAAGCTGGAGCAGGAAACGGAGGATGCCAAGGAGAAGCTGTTAACGCCAACCAAACTGCCGCACATCAATGAGAATGCCGTGCTCTCCGAAGCGCAAATATCCATAAATGCCTTGAAGGCCAAGTGGGATGTTAGCTCACCCGATTACACCCTCAACGGGGTCAATTTACGCGTTCAGCCAGGCACCATGCTGGGCATTGTGGGACGCACGGGCGCGGGCAAATCCAGCCTTATACAAGCCATACTGGGCGAACTGCGCGCAGAGTCGGGCGAGATACGTGTCAATGGTACGTTTTCGTATGCATCCCAGGAGCCGTGGCTCTTCACTGGCACTGTGCGACAGAATATTCTATTTGGCCAGGCCATGGACAGGCGTCGCTATGCCCAGGTGGTGAAGAACTGCGCTCTGGAGCGTGACTTTGAGCTGTTGCCGTATGGCGACAAGACGATTGTGGGCGAGCGCGGTGCCTCGTTGTCGGGCGGGCAGAAGGCGCGCATTAGCTTAGCGCGCGCTGTCTATCGCCAAACGGCCATCTATTTGCTGGACGATCCACTGAGCGCCGTCGATCCGCATGTGGCCAGGCATCTGTTCGAGAAATGCATGCGTGGCTTTTTGCGCGATCGAATTGTCATTCTGGTCACGCATCAGTTGCAGTTCCTGCAGCATGCCGATCAGATTGTCATTCTCGATCGCGGTCAGGTGAGCGCTGTGGGCACATACGAGTCGCTGCGAGAATCTGGCTTAGACTTTGCCGCAATGCTGGCGGATTCGTCTCGCGACGAGCATGGCAGCGAGGAGCGCTCACGCTCCAGATCGGGCTCGGCCAGCGATAAGCGACGCAACAGCGAACAGTCGCTGCTATCGTTAGCCGATTCCTGTGTGGACGAGGCGACTGCGGCCCAAATGCATGTGCAGGAGTCCCAGGAGCAGGGACGCATCGGCCTGGCGCTCTATAACAAATACTTTAAGGCTGGCGGCGGCATCTTCGCATTCATTGTCATGGCCACCTTCTGTGTGCTGTCCCAGGGCATGGCCTCGCTGGGCGACTATTTTCTGTCATATTGGTGCGTCTGAAAGTATTTGAAATGCAATTCATATAATCAAAATATACATATTTCGTGTCCATCACAGGGTCGCCAAGAAGGGTAATGTGAGGAGCATGCATAGCAACAGCACGCTCTTGGCTGAGGCGTCTGTTGCTGCACCCGTTGCCAACGACACCGCCACATTGGAATCGGAGCATTTTCTCGAATCACGCCTCTCCAATTGGCTCAACGAGCTGGGCTGGTCGGTGGACGCTGAGCGGCTGGATACCTACATATTCACATTGATTACCATTGCCACCATCGCCGTCACATTGGCCCGCTCATTTCTGTTCTTCAATCTGGCCATGAAGGCATCCACGCAGCTGCACAATTTCATGTTTCGCGGCATCACGCGCGCCGCCATGTATTTCTTCAATACGAATCCATCGGGCCGCATATTGAATCGTTTCTCCAAGGACATGGGCCAGGTGGATGAGATCTTGCCCGCTGTCATGATGGATGTCATACAAATCTTTCTAGCACTCGCTGGCATCGTCATTGTCATTGCCATTGTTAATCCATTGTTTCTGGTGCCGACAGCATTGCTGGGCATTATTTTCTATCAGCTGCGCACGTTTTATCTAAAAACGTCACGGAATATTAAACGCTTGGAGGCCATCAGTGAGTAGTTTGCAATTAATATTTTTTTCTCTGTTTTTTTTTTATGTGAATCTTCATTTAATTGAATTTTGTATTTAATTTGCAGCTCGCTCACCGATTTACTCGCACATGACGGCGTCTCTGACGGGCCTGTCCACCATTCGCGCTTTTGGCGCCCAACGTGTGCTGATCACAGAATTTGATAATCATCAGAATTTGCATAGCTCGGCATTTTACATGTTCATCAGCACATCGCGTGCCTTTGGCTACTGGCTGGACTGTTTCTGTGTCATCTACATTGCCATCGTTACGCTCAGCTTTTTCATCTTTCCGCCCGCGAACGGCGGCGAAGTGGGTCTGGCAATTACGCAGGCAAGTGTCATCATAATGTTATGCTCTGAAAATGAAATAATTATACTCAATTTTAGGCCATGGGCATGACGGGCATGGTGCAGTGGGGCATGCGTCAGTCTGCGGAGCTGGAGAACACAATGACAGCGGTGGAGCGTGTCGTCGAGTACGAGGATATTGAGCCGGAGGGCGCTTTGGAGGCACCGGCCGACAAGAAACCGCCTGCCAGCTGGCCCGAAGAGGGCAAGATTGCATTTGACGAGCTCAGCCTACGTTATTTTCCCGATCCCAAATCCGAAAATGTGCTCAAATCGCTTAGCTTTGTCATCAAGGCGCGCGAGAAGGTGGGCATTGTGGGTCGCACTGGTGCCGGCAAATCATCTTTGATTAACGCCCTGTTCCGTCTCTCCTACACCGATGGCTCCATACTCATCGATAAGCGGGACACCCAAGCAATGGGTCTGCACGATTTGCGCAGCAAAATATCGATTATACCCCAGGAGCCGGTGCTGTTCTCCGGCACAATGCGCTACAATCTCGATCCGTTTGATGAGTACAGCGACAGTAAGCTGTGGTCTTCCCTGGAAGAAGTGAAACTAAAGGATGTCGTGGCTGAGCTCACCAGCGGCTTGCAGAGCAAAATAACCGAAGGTGGCACCAACTTCAGCGTGGGTCAACGTCAATTGGTTTGCCTCGCACGCGCCATTCTTCGCGAGAATCGCATTCTGGTCATGGACGAGGCCACCGCCAATGTGGATCCACAGACGGATGCCCTGATACAGGCCACCATTAGGAATAAGTTTAAGGACTGCACCGTACTTACCATAGCCCACAGACTGCACACGATTATGGACTCGGACAAGGTGCTCGTGATGGATGCTGGCCAAGTTGTTGAGTTTGGAGCACCCTACGAACTGTTGACCAGCGCAGAGACCAATGTGTTCCACGATATGGTTAAGCAGACCGGCAAATCGACTTATGATAATCTGCTAAATGTTGCCAAGAAGGTACTCTCAAAAGATCTCTTGCCAATTGTAATATTCTAAATTAAATTAAAATTTAAATTATTTTTTTTATTTTTAGGCATTCGAAGCATCTCAGCAATCGCGCAGGCTCTCTTCGTAGGGCCAACGTGCGCTTTGTGGTTCTCTCCGGTAACTCGAATGTAAATAAATTCATCCAATTCCAAAATTTAATACAATATTCCTAAAAACTTTTTGTGTACTTATGTATGTGCCTATGCAGTGAATATTGAATTGTTAATGTTTATATATATTTGTATATGTATGTTAAGTGTAATATTGCAAGGAACAATGTGCCTTCAGAATAATTATAAAATATTTACCAATGTACTTATAAAAATAAATTTACCAAAATAAAAATAATATTGATGGTAGAATTTCTAGAAGAGCAAAAAAAGCAACCAAAATTTTAAATAAATAAAATGCCTTAAAACTATTTATTTATATATTTTTTTTACAGCTATTTATTTTTTTTTTATATATTTTATCTTTATTTATTTTGTATATTTGCTTATTTTTTTACATTTATTTAATTATTTTATATATATTTATTTTTTGTATTTACTTGTTATTTTTTTTTTTTTTTTTTCATTATTATATATATTTATATTTTATATAAAGGCGTTTGTATATTTTTTATTTATTTATTTTTTATATATATTTTTTCTTATTTTATTTCTTTCATTATTTTTAATTTTCTTAACCTTTAACATATTTCATTACTATATATATTTATATTTTATATAAAGGCTTTTGTATATTCTTTTATTTATTTATTTTTTGTATATATTTTTTCTTATTTTATTTCTTTCATTATTTTGAATTTTCTTAACCTTTAACATAGTCCACTCTAATGCTCTTGAAATGTATGCCTTAACAGTATGGCAGCACTGTTAAATGCGCCGGCATCAGCTGTTAGAACAGCTGGTAATTAAAATTCCAAGAGACCAAATTAGTTTCAGTTGTGTTTTGAGTTGCGAGCGTGGCGGTTGCTTGCATCTGTTTGACAGGAATTGTTTTCATTGAATGGAAAGTTTTTCTTGTTGTAAATAATTACGCGCAAATTTTGGCGATAAAAGCGCGCCATTGCATAAGTGAAGGCATATGTGAGAGTGTGTGTGTGTGCGCCTGTGTGTATGTTGCGCGCATCCTTAGCTCTGATGAAATTGTTCTGATAAGCATCCACAATTCTACATGTGATATTCGTGTATCCAAACGATTGAAAACGTTTTCAGTACTTCGAAGTGTGCTGACTGCGGTGCATAAAGTTTCCAATTAAAATGCTCTTATCGGTGTCGCATTAATTCCAACTAAACTGCAATTGAATTGTTTATACGAAATTGTGCAAACAAGTAGCTGTAAATACAGCGGTATTCGTGCTCCTGTTTTTTTTTTTTTACATAATTAGATATTGTAATTGCCTAGAGATGGCAGGTGATAAGCTGGCGCCCAATCCGCGGGAGACGGCTGGCTGTCTCTCAACTGTTATGTTCTGGTAAGTTGATACAGACACCCAATTAGAACCCCATTGATTTAGTAACGTGTGATCGATCCAATTGGAACCCTGAAACATAATTCAAATTATTTTATCGTTACATTGCACTGTTTTTTTTTACAAGGTGGATCTTTTTATTAGCTGTCAAGTACATTATCTATTTTTATGTGATAAGATAATAATCATTATTGTTTTTCATCAAGTGTAATCATACAACATGTGCGTGATCAACTTTTTATGTTAATTTTTATTCATTTAAAAACAATTAAGTGAAAAACAATTGTGAAATGCGCTTTATTAATTTTTTAATTGATTTTAATATAAATATATATCTATAATAAAAAATCAATAAAGTTGTTAATTAATTTTGCTACTATTATTTTTTTTTTAAATGTAAATTTAATAAATAATATATACAATTTTTTTAGGTAACAATAAAAATATATAAAAAATATATAAAATGTATAAAATTAATATAAATTGTGAAAATAAATGGTAACTTATCAAAATATTACTTTAATAAATTTTTTTAAATTTTAAATTTAATAAAGAAATAAAAATAAAAATAAGTGAAGACTTGAAAAGAAATTAAAAAATATATATATAAAATAAATATATGCTTTTAAACTATAAAAATTAACAAACAAAAAAAAGAATGTTAAACTGTTTTGGGTAAAAATATAAATATATATAAAAATATATAAAAGTTAAATATAAAAAAAGTTTAAAAAATGTATTACTTTTATACATTAATAAAAAAAATTATAGAATTTTTTTGGTTAAAAATAAATGAAATAAAAATATAAAAAATAAATTAAAGAAAAATCAAAAGCATATAATTAATAAATATATATATTACCAAAACTAAGTCAACTAGGGAAAACAGAAAATGAATATGTGTTAGCAACATTTTGCAGGGTATTTCTAAGTCATGCACTACTATTTAATTATTATCACCTAACAATATTAAATATTTTATCTTTACAGCTTTGCGCTACCCATCTTGTTCAAGGGTCGCAAGAAGAAATTGGAGCCCAACGATCTTTATGATGTGCTCAGCGAGCATAAAGCGGACAAATTGGGCCAGAAAGTTTACCAAACTTGGGAAGCTGAGTTCCAGGCGCAAAGTCAAAAGGGTGCTAAGAAGCCGAGTATGTTGCGAGTAATACTTAAGGTATTTGGCTGGGAGCTGATCATCTCGGGCATTGTAGTTGGAGTCTTGGAATTGGGCCTGCGGTAAGTTTTGGACAATCATATGTCTATGTAGCATATACCCTATGAAAACATCATTCATTGAGTTGAGATAGGGAGTTCAGTTATTGAGTGTAGTGGGGATATGTTAGGAATAGATTTATTTAATAAAATTAAAAAAAAAAAAAAATAAAATAAATAAAATTATATAATGTGAAAATTATTTATTTAATTTATATATGAATATTAATTAAATAAATTATGTATGAACATTTTTTATAGTGGATAGCAAACATCCAGATAATGATCCAGTATATTTTTGTGCATTTATTTTTTAAGTAGGTATTTTATTTATTTATTTTTATTTAAAAATATATATATATATATATATATATATATATATATATATAGGTGTTGCGCCCACACATAGGACCCTAGATTATATAATTTCTATTACAAAAGTTAATTATTTAAGAATTTCGTCAAGTTTATAGGGTATTTTCTAGTTAGCTACGCTCAGCATAAATACCCATTACACACCTTGATTTCAATTTCGTTCATAGGGTATATTCTAGTCAGTCACACTCACTGATTTTGTTTATTTCAGAGCCACGATTCCACTGCTGTTGGCCGGGCTAATCAACGAGTTCACGCTGCATGGCAACGGCAGCAGTCTCGAAGCCCAGCTCTATGTGACCGGGCTGGTGGCCTGCACGGTGCTCAGCGTGCTGATGTTCCATCCGTTTATGATGCACATGATGCATCTGGCCATGAAGATGCGAGTTGCCGTCAGCAGCGCCATCTATCGCAAGGGCATGCGTCTGAGTCGTACTGCCCTGGGCGGTACGACCACTGGGCAGGTGGTGAATCTGGTGTCGAACGACCTGGGTCGCTTCGATCGTGCTCTGATCCACATGCATTTCCTGTGGCTGGGCCCGTTGGAGCTGCTGTTCGCCGCGTATTTCCTGTATCATCAGATCGGCGTCGCCTCCTTCTATGGCATTGCCATCATTTTGCTCTATGTGCCGCTGCAGGCGTACCTGAGCCGGCTGACCTCGGCGCTGCGCTTGCGCACAGCACTGCGCACGGATCGACGTGTCCGGATGATGAACGAGATCATAGCCGGCATACAAGTGATCAAGATGTATGCCTGGGAGCGGCCGTTCGAGCAGCTGATCGCCAGCTCGCGCGCCAGTGAAATGAACGTCATACGCAAGGTGAACTACATACGCGGAATTCTGCTGTCGTTCGAGATAACGCTGGGCCGCCTGGCGATCTTCGCCAGCTTGTTGGCCTATGTGCTGGCCGGTGGTCAGCTCACAGCGCAGCAGGCGTTCTGTGTGACGGCCTTCTACAATGTGTTGCGACGTGCGATGAGCAAATTCTTTCCCAGCGGCATGTCCCAGGTGGCTGAGCTGTTGGTCTCCTTGCGCCGAATAACGGCGTTCATGATGCGCGAGGAGACGGATGTGGCCATGCTGGAGCCGGAGCACGACGATGAGAAGGCGGCGGAGAGCAAGAAATTGTTAGCCAATGGCAATCAGCAGCAACTCAATGCGGATGTTGGCGTTGAGATTAAGCAACTGCGTGCGCGCTGGGATGCTACGCATGCGGAGCCCATTTTGGATGACGTCAGTGTGGAGCTGAAGAGCCAGCAGCTGGTCGCTGTCATTGGGCCAGTGGGCGCCGGCAAGTCCAGCCTCATTCAGGCCATACTCGGCGAGCTGCCGGCGGAGGCGGGCGAGGTGAAGTTGAACGGACGCTGCTCCTATGCCGCGCAGGAGCCGTGGCTCTTCTGTGGCAGCGTGCGCGATAATATACTCTTTGGCCAGCCGCTGGACAGGCAACGCTATCGCACGGTGGTCAGAATGTGCGCCCTGGAACGCGACTTTGAGCTGTTGGATCAGGGCGACAAGACGGTTGTTGGGGAGCGTGGCGTCTCGCTCTCCGGCGGACAGAAGGCGCGCATTAGCCTGGCACGCGCCGTCTATCGCCGGGCGGATGTCTATCTGCTCGACGATCCACTCAGTGCGGTGGACACGCATGTGGGGCGACATCTCTTCGAGAAGTGCATGCGCGAGTTTCTGCGCAAGAAACTGGTTATCCTGGTCACGCATCAGCTGCAGTTCCTGGAGCATGCGGATTTGATTGTGATCATGGACAAGGGACGGGTCTTGGATGTGGGCACCTACGAGCATATGCTCAAGAGCGGCCAGGATTTTGCCCAGCTGCTGGCGCAGCGGCCGGCGGAGCAGACTGAACTGGAGAACGATGAGCACGACACGGACTCAACGGGTGCAGGCGATACCAATGACGTCAACAAAGCTTACTCACGCCAGAATAGCGTGGAAAGCCGCAGCAGCCTCTCAACATTGGGCTCAACTGCGAATGATTCGCTGATGGCCACTAAACAGAAGCCAAAGGAAGTGCAGGAAATGCGCTCATCCGACAAAATTGGCCTGGGCATGTATAAGAAATACTTTACCGCCGGCTGCGGCTGCTTAATGTTTTTGCTCGTGGTCTTCCTGTGCGTTGGCACACAAGTCATGGCTTCCTGGGGTGATTACTTCGTGTCCTACTGGTAAGTAGATGAGACAAAGACAACAAGAAATAGGATTAAAAAACAATATTGTTAGAAAAATAATTTTATTAGAATTTTTAGAATTATTATTATTATTATTAAAATTTTTAAAAAATTTCGAAAAAAAATAAATTTTATTAGAAACCAATTAGACCTATGCTAAAAACAGCAGAGATTGTCTTATATAGCATTTTAATACCAGCACAAAATGTTAAGTAACATTACACAGAAGAACAGCCCATGTGTGTAGGAGAATTTTATAACAGCTTAAATATGACATGTCTGCTCAATCATTATGTTGTAAGCCTTAAATGGCCGTTCTAATAGGATCTTTAAGTCTTAACAGTTTGCTGTTATGTTAATCAAATTACTATGTTAAAAGTAACATAATCAGATCAGAAGCCAATCACATCAACGCTCATAAAAGTTTCTATAAACGTTAACGTCTCCATTAACAGCAAAATGTTATGTTAGCTCTAGCAGTAGCCGCAGCTGTTAGTTTAATTCCTTATTTGAATTTCAATTGCGAAAATAATAATAATAAATTTAATAAATAACAATTTATTTATTTTCAGGGTGAAGAGCAACTCGTCCGAAACTGTGGACATTTACTACTTTGCTGCCATCAACGTTACGCTGATTGTGTTCGCCCTGTTGCGCACGCTGCTCTTCTTCAATATGGCCATGCACTCGTCGACGCGGCTGCACAATTCCATGTTCCGCAGCATCACGCGTGCCGCCATGCATTTCTTCAATACGAATCCATCGGGTCGGATTTTGAATCGCTTCGCCATGGACATGGGCCAGGTGGACGAGGTGCTGCCCACCGTTATGCTGGATTGCATTCAGGTATTTCTGACACTGGCTGGCATCATAACGGTGCTGTGCGTGACGAATCCCTGGTATCTAATCAACACGTTGGCCATGCTGCTCTCCTTTTACTATCTGCGCAACTTCTACTTGAGCACATCGCGGGATGTAAAGCGACTGGAGGCGGTGGCCCGTTCGCCGATGTATTCGCATTTTGGTGCCACCTTGAATGGGTTGCCCACCATACGTGCGATGCGCGCCCAGAGAATGCTGATTGCTGAATATGATGACTATCAGGACAAGCACTCCATTGGCTACTATACGTTCCTCTCCACGAGTCGCGCCTTTGGCTATTATCTGGACTTGTTCTGCGTGATTTATGTTTTGATCATAATACTCAATAACTTTTTCTATCCGCCGGAGAATCCGGGTCAAATTGGCTTGGCCATTACACAGGCCATGTCCATGACTGGAATGGTGCAGTGGGGCATGCGCCAGTCGGCCGAGCTGGAGAACTCCATGACCTCGGTGGAGCGCGTGATTGAGTACAGAAGCCTCAAGGCCGAGGGCGAATTCAATTCGCTGGGCGACAAGAAGCCGCCAGTCAGTTGGCCAGCACATGGTCGAATCGTAGCCGATGACTTGAGCTTACGCTATGCACCTGATCCACAAGCACCCTACGTACTTAAGTCGTTAAATTTTGTTATCGAGCCACGCGAAAAGGTGGGCATTGTGGGTCGCACGGGCGCAGGTAAATCCTCATTGATCAACGCCCTCTTCCGGCTCTCGTACAACGATGGCTCCATACTGATCGATGAGCGGGACACGGAGCAGATGGGTCTACATGAACTGCGCAGTAAAATTTCAATTATACCTCAGGAGCCGGTTCTGTTCTCTGGCACCATACGCTACAATTTGGATCCTTTCGAGCAGTATGAGGACGCCAAGCTGTGGCAGGCATTGGAGGAGGTGCGTATAATAAGCATTGCTATCAACTTTGTTATCAACTTTGTTAACCCTTAACCATTTTCAGGTACACCTCAAGGTAGAGATTAGCGAGCTACCGATGGGTCTGCAGAGCAACGTATCCGAAGGTGGCACCAACTTCAGCGTGGGTCAACGTCAATTGGTTTGCCTCGCACGCGCCATTCTCCGCGAGAATCGCATTCTGGTCATGGACGAGGCCACCGCCAATGTGGATCCACAGACGGATGCCCTGATACAGGCCACCATTAGGAATAAGTTTAAGGAATGCACCGTACTTACCATAGCCCACAGGCTGCACACGATCATGGATTCGGATAAGGTTTTGGTCCTGGACGCTGGACATGTCGTGGAGTTTGGTTCACCCTACGAGCTCTTGACAACGACGGACAGCAAGGTGTTCCACGACATGGTTATGCAGACGGGCAAAACAACGTTTGAACAGCTGCTGAAAATAGCAGAGCAGGTAAATAAATAATTTAATGGAGAGTTCTTTACGTGATGTGAATTAATTTTTATATTTTTGCAGAACTATGAAAACGGCCAGGAAAAGAAGTCAGAAGACGTGAAACAGTAATTGATTTTTATAAATAGCAAGGCTAATGTTTTAAACAATATAGTTTTTATATGCCTATATCGATGCTTGTTCAGTACTTAACTAGAACAATGTAAATGTTTCCAAATCTTAGCCGAATCATTTATTTTTATATTAAAGGAATATTATGTGTAAACACTACAAGTGCATTTACCTAGATAGTTACTATATATATATAAATAAGCAAAGAATTGTAAACAAAATATAAATAAATATTTATTATAATAGACTCGCATATATTTAAAAAATAATAAATAAAAAATTCGAAAAATTTCATAAGTACAGGTGTATTAACTTTCAAGCCACCACTGTAGAGTAAAACATCAAATATGATATTATGTGAGCGCGTAATGCTTATCGATTACAGCGTCATTGCTACCGATATATATATATCGGATAGAACACATGTTATTGTTTGTTTGTGTAAATTTTGTAGTAAACACGAAGTATCTTTCTAAATTTCTTTACCTCCTTCAGTAACTTTATTCAATGTGTGTGTAATGAAAAGAGGCGTCACAATGGATACGCAGCTAACTTATGAGACAGCAGTAAAGAAAGGTAACGAAAATGAGTTTGAAATAGAAGCGAATTGAAATTAATGTAACTTGTTATTGTGTGTGTGTATATTATATATTACGTAGATAAGAATAGTTTTTTGTAAAAAATAACCTTATGTCATTTAAAACACAGCTCAATTGGTGGAGCGGAATCCGCAATTTCAGCTGGACCCAATGCGTGTTTCTATGCATGATGAAACGGACATAATTAATCTAGCTCAGCAAATTCAAACGGCGGATATGCAATTGAAAAATAGTACAAGTCAAAAATTAGTTGTGATACTCGATCAGGTAAGCGATACATAGAAGTAAATGGCTACAATTATACATATGTGTGTTTTTATTTTAGATAAAACTCCTGCAAGCACAGGCAATGAACATTTTGAAGGAGTCCAATGAGAGTCAAGCCCTGCACAGCGCTGCGTGTAACTTTGCCAAGAAACCTGGCCATATTTATCACCTCTATCAAAGATCAACGGGACAGAACTATTTTAGCATGTTGTCACCAGAAGTAAATACTCATATCAAATATTTGCAAACATTTTAATTATATATATAATTTAACGCAGGAATGGAATCATCCGGCAGACCAAACCTTCAAGGGTAGCTATAGACTTGAATATGACTTAAGTTGGACACCAATCGATAAAATAAGAGAACACGATGACAAACTCAAATGGGTGGAGCAGTGCATGAATACCAACAGTGGTACAACTGCTGCTATAGACTTTAACATAATGAACAAATAATAATAATAATAAAAAAATAATAAAATTTGAATTTATGAGATTAAAGTGATTATATGTAATTATAATTTTCAGTTATAAATAATATTTAGTCGCCAGCAGGAGTCCCGTTGTTGAATTCAACTTAAATATTTATCGATTGCCCGATAGCATATCGGTATAGTTCACATCGCTATCGTCAGTGCAGCTGTTTTGTTTACGCAGCAACAGCTGTGTTTTTTTTCTGTGAAAATTTCTAATTTGTGTTACATTTTTATCGTCATTGTTAATTGTGTACGATGTCGACACAGAACGGAATGTATTATAGTCTATTAGAGTGGTTCAAGACACTCAATCTAAATGCGCCGCATGCAAATGCCGAAGAGCTGGCCGATGGCGTTGCATTAGCTCAGGCTCTCAATCAATTTGCACCTGAATCATTCACTAATTCGTGGCTTTCGAAAATCAAATCAAGCGCCGTTGGCAGCAATTGGCGTTTACGTATGAGTAATTTGAAAAAAGTTGTCGAAGGCGTTTACGAATACTACACAGATGTGTTGAGTTACACGCTGCAGCAAGACTTCGTCAGGCCGGATGTGCAGGCCATTGCTGAGAAGTGCGATCTCACCGAATTGGAGCGGCTGCTGCAGTTGGTGTTGGGCTGTGCTGTCAACTGCGCCAAGAAACAGTCGTATATTTGTGAGATAATGTGCCTGGAGGAGGAGCTGCAAGCGAATATAATGCGTGCACTGCAAGAGCTTGAATCGTCGACACGTCAAAGCGCCGAAGGTGGTGGCGTTGTTAGTTCCATGTCACGCAACTCTTTGAGTAACATGCTCGAAGGCAGCACTAAGGCACAGGAGGAACGCGATGCCATGGCCCAAAAGTGTTTTGAGACCGAAAAGAAAATGCTGCTGCTCATCGATGAGAAAACGAATTTACAGCAGGAGCTGCAGAAGGTACAACAGGAATTCGCTCGCCTCGAGCTGAATGCAATTGGTGACGATGGCGTCTCTATCGGTCCCATACAGGCGGGCTCCGTGCGCTACAATGAGCTAAGGTGAGCCATTAAATGATTAACATATATTATGTAGATAAAAATAAATAATAACGAAATTTTTTGCCAGACGCCAACTGGAGTTGGTCAAGGAGGAACTGTTGCAGTCGGAGGGCGCACGTGAAGATTTAAAAATCAAGGCACAGCAACAGGAGACTGACATGCTGCACATGCAGCAGCGCATAGATGAGCTAATGGTAGGTGCCTGCCACAATTGTTCAATTTGTTATATAATTTATTCTCACAGAAAACCACCGCTGAGCTGACATCACTCAAAGACGAGGTGGATGTGCTGCGTGAGTCCACAGACAAGCTCAAGGTGTGCGAGGCCCAACTGGAGACCTACAAGAAGAAGCTCGAGGAGTACAATGACTTGAAGAAGCATGTGAAAATGCTCGAGGAGCGCAGCGCCGACTATGTACAGCAGAATGCACAATTCGAGGAGGATGCGAAACGTTATGCCAACACCAAGGGACAAATAGAGCTCTTCAAGAAAGAGATCCAAGACCTGCATGCCAAACTCGACAATGAGAGCAGCAAAAATGTCAAGCTCGAATTCGACAACAAGAACTTGGAGAGCAAAGCATTGGCGCTGCAGCGCGAAAAGGATAGTTTACTCAAAGAGCGCGATAATCTGCGCGAGGCCTTCGATGAGCTGAAGTGTGGACAGCTTTCGACAAACTCGGGCAGCTTGACGGGCAATACGGTGTCACGGGAGCTACAGCCGTCGGCAATGGTGGACAAAATACAACGTCTCGAGGCAGAGAACAAGGCCTTGCGTGAGGGTCAAGGTGGACAAACGGCTTTGGCGGTGAGTTGGGCAGAGAGGAAGAAATGGAAATTGTAGAAGAGGGAAGATGATTAGAAGTTTATTATAAGATAGAGCCAGACTTTGGCTACGACTAGAAGAAGAATATTATAAGATGGCTAACATCTATCAGAGTCTCTCTCTGCTTTATGGCACTTAATTGTACTTTTATTTATATCTATTTATTATTATTATCTAATAGCAACTTTTGGATGATGCAAACAAACGTTGCGAGCATTTGCGTGAGCAAATGAAGGCGGCCAATGAGCGCATTCTCTCCCTAACGCATGCCTCACAAAGCGACGATCCCATACTGAAAGAGTGAGTATTGCAATTAAACAAATCATAAGAAAGCCAAGCCGAAGGCCCTAAATTATTGCTCAATTAACTAAATTTCATTTCACAGAAACGAGTTGAGCAAGCAAATCAAACAGCTCATGGAGCTCAATGAACAAAAGAGTAAGCATAAAAATTAATTCATTTAAATATAAAATAATACAACTTTTCACTCTGCTCTCATAGCGCTACAAATTGAGGAATCGAGCACACAGAACTCCACAATGCAGTGCAAAATAACGCAGCTGGAAGCGAGTTTGAGCACACGGGAGCAGGAGTTGATGGCGTATGAAGTCAAGTATCGCAAATGCGTTGAGAAGGCCAAGGAAGTAATCAAGACTATTGATCCGCGCATAGCTAGTGGTGTGTTTACCTGCATAAATGTATTTAGCTACGTGTATATATATTTATTTATCTATTTTGCAGGCTTGGAGGCGAACATTTTGGAGAAGAGCATCGATGTCATTGAGGAGGAGTCGAAAAGCAAAATGAGCAACATGGAGGAGCAGCTAATGGCCAGCGCCTATTATAGACTGGGCGTTAATGCACATCGCGATGCCGTTGAATCAAAATTAGCTTTATTAATGGGTTCGGGTCAGACATTCCTGGCGCGTCAGCGGCAGTCCGCGCCACGCAAGTCCCTAACTACAATGAAATCCAAATAGTTTGTGTCCCTGCTCGTAAGTTCAATGCAATATTTTTAAACATGTTTTTAGCGTATCTATATATTCATATATATATATATGTGTATATATTTGCATATATTCATATTTATATTATGCTATTATTTATTCAATTATATTATTTTTGCAATGCACAATTCTATATACATAAATACATATATATATTCAATGTTGTACCTTTCTAAAATAATAAATATATAATAATATATATATATATATATATATAAGTTAATATATATAACAACATTTGAAAGATCTTATATTATATTATTGTTATATTTTGTATTTATAAATTGTATTCATCCAGAGTAAATTATTTGCCGCAAAATATACACTGTTAACCAATGTGAAGAGCATATTAGTTTTGTGTGAGGCTCGGCTTTGCTTCTTCTGTATTTTTTTAGCATAAGAAAATCATAAATGGCTTAATTTTGAAAGCCACTGCTCTGGGCTTACAGTTTGACAGTCCCCAAAGGCCGCTTAATCGCAAATAAAACACTTTTTATAGTATTAACATTATTGTAGCTTTTTTTTTTTAATTTCAGTATTTGATACATTTTACGCATGTTATGTGAACAAAATAAAATTAGTTTTCGAATTTTACAATTACGATCGGGTAGCTTTTTTCGGTTTTCATTCAATTTTATTTTATTTTATTTTATTTTTTTTTACTACTTATAGAGTCTTTTTCTTTTAGCATTGGCACACGTGAAAAATGCATTAAAAATTCGCATCTCGTGCTTGAATTTCCACATACGAGCAGGAGTAGCTTAACAATAGAGTTGAATGTTTTCTTTAGGGTTTGCCTTAAATATTTCAATTTAAGTCAGGAGCGAAAAGAAAACGTCATATTATCCATAACAAAGCAACAAATTTGCGCAGTCTACATACAATATACATTACATTATATATATATATATATATATATATATATTTAAATTATATATATTTATCATGGCTGCAAACGGGCTGTCTATATTTATTCAAATTTTAGAATTTTGGGGAAATTATTAAGCATACTCTATGTATGTTTTGTTGCAGAGCATTTCAATATAAATTATATTTTAAAAATCAAGATATTCTGTAAACGAGCCGTTGCGCCGCCCCGATAGCTATATACACATCTATAATGCTTAGTTAATTCTAAATCAATCGAATCTGTACACAAGGCCGCTGTATATTCTACCAGGGCCGCCACATGCTCTCATCGATGACCTGCTGGCCGGCGCCCACCTGTTGTGCCCGATACTCCTCCTCCTGTCGCAGGCGCAGCGCCTGGCGTGCTGCGCTGCTCGTCTGCGGACTGGCATCGAGTGTTTCATTCTCATTGGAGCCGATGCCGCTCTCGGAGCGTGGCGACGATTGCTGTGTGGCCGGCGCCGATTTCAGCTCGGAGACACCAGAGCTGACAGAAGCCGCCGCCGAGGAGGAGGCCACAGAGGCGGGCCGTTCACTTAACATGGCCGTGGCAGCCGCTGCGGCAGCCACATTCGTATTGTTGGCCATGCTATTGGCGTAGGCAGCAGCGGCAGCGGCGGCCACATGTGCCGCCTCCAGGCTGCCCGCAAAATTTGGACTCAATTTGCCCGCCAGATGCGGCTGCATGCGCTGCAGCTCAATCAGGCGCTCGAAGTCCGTGCGTGTCGCTATGGGATCCACCATGGGCTGTGCGCTCAGGCCGAGCGCAGCGGCCAGCTGAACGTAATGTGGCGGCAGCACCAGGACGCCATTCGGTGCAGCGCCGCCCTCCACCTGGGTGTGTGCCTTCAGCTGTTGCTTGTACTGCTCCAGCACATTGACGCAGACGACCTTGTTGGCATCCTGCTCGTAGCCCAGTTCAATGACTGAGCCGCTTGGCGGCGTCTGTTGCTGCTGCTGTTGTTGTTGTTGTTGTTGCTGTTGCTGCAGTTGCAATTGCTGCTGCTGCTGTTGCTGCTGCTGGTGTGTCGGCAGCTGCGTTTGCACTGGCGGCATCGGCGGTGGCTGCTGACCGCGATTGTTGTTCTCATCCTGCTGCGTCGCACGCTGATCACTGAGCAACGGATTCTCGCCCAGCTTTAGACCCTTGCTGTAGTCCAACGGATTCGAGTCCTGACTGCTGTAGTCCAGCGAGTGCTCCTCCGCCTGCTGGGCCGGCGTCTTCTTAATATCAAAGCAAGTGCTGCTGCTATTCGGACTCTCCGCAAATGCGGCGGTCGCTGAGTGCGGGCATATCTCGACATCGATCTCGGCTATGCATTGATCCAAATGTCGCAACAGGCGCGCCTTGGAGCCAGGCTCCGCCAGCGTTGGCATATTACCCATAGGCGGTGGCTCCGGCGTGGCCAAGTAACGTGCCACCTCGCGTGCACAGTCCGTGTAGCCGGCGCGATATTTGTTCACAGCTGCTGGCGAAAGCAAGAGGCGAAGTTTAAGCCATGGCCAAAATATGGCGCCTTTCAGGCACACTCACCTGGATCATCCAGATTGCGATGCCTCTGAAAGTGACGCACCGTAAGCTCCAGTATGTCTGCCTTCTCCAACTTCGTATGCTTGGCCTGACCATCTCCATTCTTGGCATTCTGATGCTTGGTCGACTCCAAGATGAGGGCCTTCAATATGGCCAGGCTCTGATTGATGCGGGCGCGCCGACGCTTCTCCATGAGTGGTTTATTCGTACGTTTGCTAATGTCCTGCGACGAGGTTACATTTTGTGAGGAGCTCACCAGACCAATCGATTTGATGCCGCTGCCATTGGTTGAGCTGGAGGCGGAGAATCCGAGGCCTACAAAATAAATGAAGTAAATTAATAACATTTATTCAAAATATATTTTTTAATATATAAATTGAACTCAGTCTTCGATATAGATTTCTTAGTTTAGCAAAAGAATGCAAATTACATAGGGTTTTTTTTTGTTATATAAATAATATAGCATATTTATATACATATATATATATATATTTTTTAAGTATGCAAATTTCTAATTCTAAGGAAACTTATATACATTTTTATATATATATATATTTTTGGATATAACATAATTTTAGAAATTAAATACATTTTTTGTAATTTCATATATATATAAATTTTTAAAAATGTATTATAAATATAAAACATTTTTGGAAATTCATAAAAATATCTATAATTATGTATTTTTAAAATTATATATACATTTTTAAAAATTCAATATATATTTATCATTTTATATTATAAATATTAAGTCCATATATTTTTATTATATGCTTTACATCTAAAAATTTATTATATATTTATTTTTATCATTACTTATATTTATTTTTATTATTATTTATATTTATTTATTTTTATTTTTTTTTGTAATATTTGAATATAGCTCTATCCATCTAAACAAACTCCAATATGGCTAAAAATATGTTTAATTTAAGCAAATATAAATTTCTAAAATTTTTTAAATAATATGTGTTTCTACAAGCTTATTAATATGAGTGTTATGGTCAGTTCTATATACATATAAATTTGTATAAAAATTAAGCAGAGTTTTGAATAATACAAAGCGATAGAAAACTGCTTAAGCCTATGTTAACTGTTTAGTATAAAGAAATATATTTAAAGATTTTTAGTTTGAGGCTTAGCTAATTCTATAAATTATATTGCATTTTTAATAAATTTAACACTAATTCTCAAATTTATTATAAATCATATTTTTTAGTTTTGACATTTATTTTTGTCTATATTTTATATTTAATCTAAGCTCTTATAAGTGTGTTATTTTTCATTCGTAAAATATTTAAATTCGTATATAGAACCAGAATATACAAATTCGTTTGCATAGTTTAATCCAAGTTTATAATAAATTCTTAAATAATTTTATATCAGTCTGTAGCTAAGATCTTGTTTTTCGAAAACAATTTCAGAACATTTTCTATATAAAGATGTTATATTTTACGCATCATCATTATCATTATTTTTCTCGGTCACTAATTATTAGTTTTTATATAGCATAATAAATTTTTTAAGTTGCACTTTAATTGGAAATTTCAAAAATATGTTTACCCGCTGCTGACTTATTTTTGTTGTAATCCTTATCACGTTTTGCTGTCATTTTGTCATTTTTGCCGAACTCTTAATGAATTCCTCACACGCGCAAACTTTCAATAATTTTATTGTGGTAACTAAGTTTAATTTTTTCTCTCGGTTTTGCCGTTGGGTTTAACACAAGGCAGCGAACAAAAATTACGTCTTTTTTTGCGAATGTCGTTCAAATACCGCAAGATGTGACGAAAATGCCGTTGTTATACAAATTTTTAGTACGCGACACAAGACGTCCGCACTGGCCAACCGTTAACCGAGCACTAAAAACCGAAACGAACTGCACAGAGCTCGCGAGTCGCGACTGAAACAGAATAGAATATATGCAGTACACAGAAGCTAACGGTAAGCGTAACGGTAGAAAGGTACTTCGACTTTTCGTTTTTACTTAGCTCGCCGTCGCTTATGACGCCCGCCGTGTGCGCATCGTTCGTACAAAATTTGCCGACTGAATGGCTTGCCCTGACGCTCGCCACAGCCACAGCCATCGCCATCGCCATCGCCATCGCCGTCGTCATTGCCATTGCGAGCGTCGTGTGGCGCAGCAACCAAAGCAGATTGGAGTCAACCAACAATAAAAACAAGAACAAGCAAAAGCAACAACAGCAACAACAGTGGCAACGGCGGCAACAGCAACGCCTGGCTGACTGCCTGGCACGTTAATGGTGGTTGTGGTAATGGTTGCCATACACACACACACACACACACACACACATCGATACATATACACACACACATACATACTCGTACAGCGACAGCAAAGCTTTAACGACGACGGCGGCGGCATGTTGCCAGTTGTGGGCGGTTGGGCGTTGGCAAATGCGGCAAATGTCAGCCAGTCGACGTGCCGCCACCGACAGTCGGACAGACGGCGTGACCATGTCTGGCTTTGGCGAGCACAGAAAGTTCGCACGTACGCGCGCCCTCA
Organism: Drosophila mettleri; assembly: GCA_035047625.1. Taxonomy (NCBI): domain Eukaryota; kingdom Metazoa; phylum Arthropoda; class Insecta; order Diptera; family Drosophilidae; genus Drosophila; species Drosophila mettleri. Next base: position 12,072,074 of record JAWNPI010000018.1, read on the forward strand.
CACATACACACACACACTCATACAAAAACCCTCATGCACACTTACACACACATATATACACACAGTGGCGTACAAATCAATTCGTTTAGGCACAAATAGAATATGCCAGCAAACATTTTGATCAGAAGAGGAATATCAGACTTAAGTCATATATATATTATATTATATTATATATATGTACATATATTTATTATATCCATTCTCGATATTAGATCAATATATCGATAGATCAGTATTGTATATATGCTAGTAACATTTGTATTCATGTTGATTAGTTGGGAATGTTATTTACATAACATATTTAACATGCAAGATTATGTTGATGTTATTCTAATTGGTATATTTGGATCATGTTCTTATTAAAAGACAAGAACTGTAATAAACATGAAAAGTTTTATTTAACAGATTTTTATTATATACATTTTATGGTAGATTTTAGAAATGCAGTAGAACTAAAAAAAATGCATAGAGTAAGAATGAAAAAAATAAGTACATTAAAAAATAGTTTTTAGAATAAACATTAAATCGCTCCTTAATTTATGAATATATTTAAATAAATAATCTAATGGTTAAATACTTTCTAGATATTTGATACATCGTCAAAATTTTGTCTGTTGGGTAGCTTGCGCAAACGCCGTCAGGCCAGTCAGGCTGCCAGCCAGCCAGCTAGCTAGCTAGCTAGAGTTAGCTATGGTTGTGGCCTGCGGGCATGTGGTGTGGGTGTGCGCATCTGTGTGACTATTTACGAATCTGTGTGTGTGTGTGTGTGTGTATGTGTGTCTATGGAGATGCTGACGATGACGGTTGCGATTGTGGGCTTGGGGTCGGAGAGTCATGGCTCGAGGGGTCGAGGGTCGTCGTGCCGTTCGGCTGCCCACATTGAAATCATAACACCAACGAGGCGAAACTTTAGCGCCGCAGCAGTCGTGGCAAATAATAAGCCAGGCGACAGCAATTCCTGTAGCATGGGGCATCAACGCCAGACGTAGACCATTCTGACAGCAGCAGCAGGAGCAGCAGTGGCAGCAGCGGCAGCAACAGCAGGGACTATTAGATAAATACGACATCGATGTGGGGCAAAAGGATGGCGTTGCTTTGGACAGCTATCACAGCGACGGCGTGAGCGTTCGTTGACAAAAGGAACAAATTGCAGATATGCTTTTATATCTCCAGATTGATCAGTGCGTGGCCACCGATACCATCTGCATTTATATTAATGCCATTTAGTAGGAGCACTACTAGAGCATAACTATTATATATACGGGTTGATATTTATCAAGAAGTTATTTTATTTACATTATTAGCCAGTAAAAACTAAAAAAGTCTTCAATTTTCATTAGTTTTTGCATCGCCCTGTTAAGTATGCTACATTGTAGGTTGTTTTGAACCACTGTAGGAGCTTAGGGCGAAAATGTGCCGTTGTTTGGCATTATATTTTTACTTGATTTGCTTGTGTTGTTGCGCATTGCCAACAGCGTCTAAGCTAAATTGTTAATTAGCATCGCCCGCTTGCTGTTTGGTCTAGACGCTCGTCTTCTGCCGAACTGTCAGCCGTCAGCGACATGCACTTTTACAGATGCAATCGACAACTGTAAAGTACACGCTTGCACAGAAACACACTTACACTTAGACACACTGACACACACATGCATGTGACTGTTCGCCCACATGCCACTTAGAAGCAAATGGCAGCCAGTCAGACCTCCATTTTTGCCTTCTGTGCGTTGGCAGCTGATGGCGCAGTCTGTAAAATTACTGAACTGAACTGAACGATGACTTGAATGCCGCCGTTGATTGTGGACGTGGTGGGGGAAGCTTCGGGGTCGAAATCATGTGGCGCTTGGCCTTCACAAGCGTACACATAAATCGTTTATAGCCACACCGAGTCCCTGGCCGGGCCCCATACTAAGCTACAGCGGCAACAAAGCTGTCGCTGTCGCTGATGCTGATGCTGATGTTGCCGCACGGCTTGTCTTCTCACACCAAATCCCCAAGCCTCCCCAAGTGTGCTATATATTTATGTGTGTGAGTGTGGGTGGGTGGGTGTGTGTGCATGCAACTTGGGTATTCAGTTTTTATGAGTCGCATGTGCGGCCTAGGGGACAAGGGCATGTACGCTGCTTGGCTTTATCAGTAATCGATGCTGATTGCTTCGATAACATTTGCGTATGATTATCATCAGTATAGAAGCTGATCGGTTCGATAACATTTGCCTGCCATGACGAGCAGGCCGCGATGAATCGATATTGACAGATGTGCAATTCAAATCAATCGAAAGTAATGCAAAAGGGAATGCATAAAATGTTATGAACAGTTGTGAAATGAGCGCGCGCAACCGCAATGTGGCAGCTGCAAAGTAATACTTCAACGGCAGCCAACAAGAACAACAATAACAAAAGTGGCCAAAAAGGTATTGGTGGCAAAACAGAAATGAAAATCAAACAGCAAAAAAAAAAAAAAAAAAAAAAAAAACTAACAACCCAGGACGTTTGGGGCAACCTGCTCCACACGCCAAGCGAAATCGTCGGAAGTGTGCGCACACTGCCAACTGGGCGGCTGGTGGCTGGCAACTAGCAACGTGCGGTCCCTGGCACTGGCACTGGCACAGACAGAGGAGCCAGCCACATGGCTTGTTGGTTGTCGGCTAAAGAGAGAAAAATGACTAAATCAAAGGAAGTGCGCCACACGGTGTGAGTAAAAGCACGTACAATACGTTTGTGTGCCTGAAGTCTGTTTGTGTATGTGTGTGTGTGTATGTATGTATTTGCGGGTCGTGTCGTTATATGTATGCCTGTGTGCGGTTGTGTCCTGGCGCGTGCTTCGAAAACATGCAGCATGGCGGCAAGCACAACCCACAAATAAAACAAATTCGTTAAACAATAACCCACATAAAATAATATCGTAGAAATCTAGCAATTTTTAAATCGCTAAAAAGTGTAGCAGAAAGAAAAGTAATGGAGAATAACTGTAAAAGCGCGCTCAATTTGTGTGCGCTGAAAAGAGCAGCCAAACGCAGATAATGCAAATTATATCGATTAAAATTGATACTCACGAAAAAGAGGTACCATTTTGAGCAATCAATTGAAAAACACTTGCGACAAATTTGTCGGCTAGGCACACAACCGCAATGTGGCAAAGGCAGAGGGCAAGCAAGAGCCATTGGTGTGAAAAAAATTGAAATTTGCGTGAGTGCTCCAACTGCTGCATGGCGTGGCATGGCGGCGACGGCTGACTGCCCTGCTCAGTGTGACTGAGTGTATATACATATACATACATACATATATATATATATATATATATATATATATCTATATATATATATGTTTGGTTGTATGTGTGTTTATTTGTGTGTCTGTGGGTGGCGTCGTTTGCACACTTCAATGCTAATGTTGGCCCTGGCAGCGTCGTCTGTCGTCGACATGCTCTGCGCCTCTGCCGTGGCAAGCCCTGGCGCTAGGGCGCGTGTCGCTTGTTCGTTTTGGGATTTTGGGTCGAGCGTGTGTGAGTGAGAAAGGTGTGGTGGGGGAAGGCTGAAGATGGTAGCTGTGGGGCCGTTTCGCTCTGTGCAAGCAGCTTGTCTGCCTGGATGGCGGGGGGTGTTGAAAGTTTTACCGTCGGCTGCGCTAATACAAAACAACAAGAGCAACAGCAACCACAGCAACAGAAAGAACAATTACAGACACTTAAGACTAGGCAACTGTATTCGGTATGCTTCTTTTTTTTTTTTTTGCTCTCTGTTCATTTTTAATTTGGAAATGTCTGCGCATAAACCGCGTTCTAGTTTCAAGCGTCTGCTTGTCGCTGCCCTTTTAAGTAGGCAACGCTTTTTCTTCACATGCCACAAATCAGCCAACACCTCAATCACATTGACGGCCACCACCCAGACGAGCTGGCCGAAAGCAGCTGGAGAAAAAGGTTCACAAATCATATGCCAGAGGCCTTGCTGCGTCCCTAGAAAGTATGCGAAAGGTTGCCTATATATATCAACTATATATACACAAATACACTAGCCTTTCAGGCGGCTGTGTGTGTATGTATGTGTGTGGGTTTGATCCTCCGAGCTTAAATGACTTGCTTGTGGCAGCAGCGCGCCTCTGTGTCGCAAGGCAACAATCAACCTAAACCAGCGTCTCCCCGCACCAGACCGCAAATTCAGCTCATAGAACTTTGCCGCATGCCTGCGGCATTTGAAAATGCAAAAAATTAGAAAAAAATGAAAGGGTTTGGCGGGGCCGAAGAGCAAATACTCTTGCATATTTTAATGCTGTTACTAGGGAGAGAATGTTAAAATACCCATGTGATATATTAGAATATATGCACATATATAAACATATGTGCTGTGAGCTTAATTATATAGAGAGATTGGATAGTGTCGGTTAGAGATGGACTCTGTTCTAATATCAGTTCCATTAGGTACGAACTTAACTTGTATATTTATCGCTTATGAACTTTTGAGCCAGTAACTGATTGCAAAATGAACTTTTTGAGTTGAGCAATTAATTGAACTTGTGAACTAATTTAAAGATCGTGCAAATGATAAACGAAGTTAACTTGTCAGCATTGCGGAGTATGTAATGTATTTTCTGTTAGACTATATATATATATATATATATATATATATATATATATATATATAAATATAAAAATAATCATATATTTACCAACAGCTCATATTTTGGCCAGTACGCAGTGTATATAGACAAGTAGCAAGTAGCAACGTGAAATCCGCTGGCTCGAACCTTTGAGCCGCATTTAAGCAGGCGCGAGGCGGCTTACGGTTCGCGCTCGCTGCCTCGATAAGCGTGACCTGCCCACATTGATGCTTGTTGAAATATTTTGTGTTGCCTACCCACAAAAGGCGCAACAGCATTAAGTCTGTGTGTGTGTGTGTGTGTGTGTGTGAGACTAAGACTTGCTGCAGGTGCGACTGACCGCGCTTGCTATTAAGTATTTTATGGTTTCGTTCACGTTTTTTTAACCACACCCCCGCCCGCCTCTTCTTCTTATTTCCTTTTCTGCACCTTGTTTAGCTATTTTTTTTTTTTTTTTGTATGCAGGCAATTTGTAAGTTATGGCGTTGCCACCAGCCAGCAGACCACGCAGCGCTGCCACTTAGCGGGGCCCGCGTAACAAATAATCGCAGCCAACTTCGCACGGCTGTAAAACGTTTAAGCACGCACACATAAACCCCTTTCTTGTCGCCTTCTAATTTATTTGCCACTTTGCAAGATCATGTGGCATTAAAAAGCTGACCCGTAATAGATACGCATGCAGTGAAGACAGTGGAATACATGACAGTATATGTAATGTAGTTATTGATGTAGTAGAGAGAGAGAGATTGAGAGAGATGCATATATATTAATTAAAACCGATCTTAAGTACTCAAAGCTCAAAAGTTCTGCCTCTTTAGTATTAATGCTGTGGGAATAGTGAACTAATAATATCAACTAAAATTTATTTTAAATCTCCTAATCCATCTATGATCACACTTCAAACTCTATTGCAATGATACGAATTGGTAATACCTGGTATGAATTGGGCCTGTGAGGAAATACAGGTTACGGTTCGCATACCTATGTAAAATAGTTCACTTGCTGTCCAAAATGTCTAATTTAAAAGCCATTAATAATAGCTGGCTCAAATATCTACCTCGCAGACACACACACACACGCACACACACACACACACACAACGAGCGTGTATTTTAATTTAAATTTCAGGCAACAGCAAAAATTGTGGCCAGCCCACTGTTAGGAAACACCTGGTCTAAAACCTCGGGCTGGTGCTGCTTTTAACACGCCCATTGTCTAGCGTCATCTGAAATTCTGCTTAATGAAGCAACGACTACGCTTCCTGTTTCAGCCAATTTAGTGTGAGTATGTAATTCTTTAGCTATTACGAACAACCCACAGACCCCAGACCCCAGACCCCAGGCCCCAGGCCCCAAACCGTAATACGGGGCATAGCACCTGTGACAGGCGCTCGTTGCCAGTTGGCGGGTGGAAATGAGCTGGGGCGACGCGTGCATAAAAAGTTACGCATACATAAAGGCCTCCCCACTCGCCCCTCGCCGCACAGCGCTCCACAATCCAGTTGCCCAATCAGAAAAACTTCCCAACCATAAGCCACCTGCCCGCTGGCGACGACCCCTGCTTTCAACGTTTATCTCCGGAGCCAGTGCCCCGAGCTGTCGTGACGCGCAATCAGACGCAGTCATTGTGTTTGAGCGAGAGTGTCTGTGTGTGTGTGTGTGTGTGTGTGTGTGCGTGTGTACAAAATGGTGGCAACAAAATGTCCCACAATTACCACTGAGGCCACATCTAACGAAGCCGATGATGATTCCTATGACAATTTCTCTATAGCTGGCAAGTGGCAACGTGGTCCCCAGCACTCCGCCCCACTGTTTCGGCTGGCTTTGCCCTGGTCGCAACTGGCGGCTGCCCTTCTGCTTCTACTGTTTCCACTGGCCAAATCCAACTAACAATCAGACATTGCCACCGCCACTCGTGCCGGCTGTTGGGGATTGAGTTTCGACGGGGGTCGACGGGGCCGACGGGGCCAGTCGGGCACGGCTGGGCAGGCGAGCAGCCAGTCAGCCATCCATTTATGCCCAGCGGCAACAACGGCCTGTCCGTCCCCAGCTGTCGGTGTGTCCAAACGGTTCGTGCCTCAAGTCCCGCCATGTCTTCAGTTTCAAAGTTTTCTCATGTAACCAGCCAGACCGGCAGGGCACGGTTGGACAGGGCGGGGGCTTCGGGATGAACGAGCAGACGTGCCAGTCCCAGAATACCCAGCAGCAAACGTTGCCTGCCAACCGGCGCGGCATTGCGGCTAAAAAGCCATGCCAATGCTCAAAGGCAGCCAACAGCTAAAGCAGCGATGGAATGCCTATTACAACGACAACAACAACTACCCAACCAACAGCAGCAGCAGCAACAACGACAACAACAACAACAACAACAACAACAATCCAAACAGCAGCAACGCTTCAGACGACACACGCCAACACCAACACCAGCAACAGCTGCACCACATGGACATGGCGTGTTAGACAGCTACACGGCAACACACCCAACACACAGATAGAAAAAAAAAAACAAGACAGACAAGTTGAATGTCTTCAGCAGACAATTAAATACCCTAAGAATATAGGAAGGAAAGCTTTAACTAGCTGAGTTTAGATGGATAAATAGAAGAAGCAATCGATAGATAATTACAATATGGATGGATAAATAGAAGAATTTTACATAGATGACAGATGCGATTAGAAGATTAGATTAGATGAATTAGATAAATAGATAAATAGATAGATATATAGATAGACAGATTGATATATTGATATATAGGTAGCTAGAATAGATTGATATATAAGTATCTATAGATAAATCAATATCTATAGATCGATAGTTATATATACATAGATATATAGATAGATAGATTGATAGACAGATAGATGGATAGATACCTATAAATAGATGGATAGATATCTATCTATCAATAGATATATAAATATGGATATCTATATGTAGATAGGTCTACAGTTAGATAGATAGATGTCTATTTATAGTATGTATATAAATTTATATCTCTTGCTATATATGTATCTAATTCATTTATCTATCTATCGCTTCATTTATAGATATCTATTAATTTATCTATATATCTATATATATATATAGATACATGAATAGATATCTATAAATCGACACCTAGATAGATAAATAAATTAGATAGATATATAGCAAGAGATAGAGTATATATACAAGTTAATTGCCTATATGATTACGATTCTCTACACAAAGAGAGTGTCTTATCGCATATACCCTGTGTATAGTGTACATAAAAGCGACACACACCAACAACATTAAGGGACCCAACGTACACTGTGGCCTCTGGCGCGACCTTTGTGCGAATGTGTTTGCATGCCCTGTAGGATATTTTACACTATTTTAACGCTTTAAAATATGCTGAATGTGATTTCTAATAAAGCTTTCAGTGCAGGCTACAGGGACAACTAATTTTTGCTATAAATAAATATGAGTGAGGAGAGCAAAATATATAATATTGAAATATTACCTTTAACATTTCACTATAATTTAACTATGATAAATAATTTTTTTTTTATTTTTTGCATCAACTAGAAGAAAACTTCTCTAGCTCTATTTAGCTCATCTAAAGAAGTTACATATTTAAGGCTCAGATAGTACTTGGCCAAAAGCATGTCAGATTCAGTAGGTTTTTCACGCATCCACTTGCACCTGGGCTGCGTCTGTGCGTGGGCGTGTGTGCAAAATCAGCTGCTGCCGCCAGCTCGTCTGGCTTCCGTTGATTGTGTGCTTGTGTGTGTGTGTGTGTGTGTGTGTGCGTTGCTGTTGCTGCTGGAGCTGCCAGCAATTATTCCGTTAGTGCTGGATCACACCCCCAACCAAGCGACCATCCTGGCAGTCAACAGCAGGAAAGGCGCGTTCGCGTGGCTCGTTACTCACACTAACAAAAAAGCGCAGCTGCTGTTGCTGCTGCCGTTGCTGCTTCGACTTCTGCAACCCGCTGCCTTCATTTGCCCCCCCTCGCCCCAGTGCCCAGTCATTCTGTTTGTTGCCAGTTTTTCCTTTGGGGCTGCCGCTGCCGTTGTCGTTGCTGTTTTTTGTCGACACTTTTTCACGGTTTGCTCGCTTGGCTGCTCTTTCGTGCGTTGCCAGTCCCAGTCCCAGACCCAGAGCCAGTCTCAATCCCAGTCCCAGCCAAATACCAGTCCCCGAACCCCACCTAACCGCCTACACGTATATCGCACTGTTTTCACAATCCCCAAAGCCAGCTGCACACTGTGCGCCACTGCTGCTGCCTGATATACCCTAGGTCCATGTCTTCAATGGTGCATATTAAATGATTAAATTTCGAGCTTGCACACCATAAATAGTTGAGTTCTTCGAGTGAAATGAGTCCGTCTGTATGTTAATCCTTCTGACTCTTTGCATCACAATTACATCACAGATTTTAGATAGTGATCAAAATATAAAATAAATAAAAGTTAAATTTATATTTTTCACAGTCTTTATTTAATTTGTTAATTGATTTAATTTTATAATTTTCAACTTGTCAAGCTGCCAATTAGGTAGTAAAAAGCCTGTTAAAATAAAATGTAAAAAAAAAAAAAAAAAAAAGATTTAGTTTGCCGCACAATAAAAAAAAAAAAAAAAAAAAAAATCAAAGCATACATTAGAGCGCAACTTAGAAATATAATTTTGGTAATTGCCAATCCTAACCATTTCAAAATTTTTCTTAATAATATAACTTTGGTCGAATGTTAAATGAGCAAAACACAACAATACAAAAACAAACAAATTAGAAAAATACTAGAGCTATTTGAATATGAAGTTTAAAGCTTTTTGACCATGGCAAAATATGGTCACATTTTTAAACGCCCACTTCTGGTTGTAAAAATACCATAAAATAACCTAAAAAATACCCAAGTTGTTAGGTTACACGAAAATGAATTTGAAAGCATTTTCTTTGTGTATATGCACATAATTATGAATATACATAAATAATACATAAGATAAATAAAAATGCTTATACATAGATATATATATATATATATATATATATATATATATATATATATATATATATATATATATATTCAAAAAATAATTTATATTTTATTTAAACAGGCTTTTTACTACCTAATTGGCAGCTTAACAAGTTGAACATATACATATATAAAAAGCAACAAAAAATACAATTTAGTATTACAGAGTATTGTACTAGTCGTTCACTCCATTGATTCATTTGTTTTAGGGGTGTGCGAGCGCGCGCGCTCGCTGCGTTCGTTCGTTGAGCTTTGGCTTTGCCGTTGCCTTCGTTCCGTTCCGTTGCGTTGCTCGACGGTCTTCTTTGGCTGAAAATCAAAACACACGTCTCGGCGTGCGGCGCACATCTGCATGGAATTTCTAAAGTACGTGCCATGGACTGTCGGACGGACGGGCGACCGACCGACCGGATGGATGGGCAGTGGGTTCGGTAGTGTTGGGGCTTTTGCTACGCTTCGTTTTTTTTTTTTTTTTTGTTTTTTATTTTCCATTGCGGCGCTTGGCCTGCCACAGACGCAGCCGTTGCCACAACCAGCAACTTTGGCGTCTCGTCGACGTTGTGCACATTCATGGTGTACATAGCTATACCACAGCAGCCAGGCGTTGTCCTTGCGTCCTGTTTGTATGTTTGCCGGCGTGGCATGGCATGGCACGGCAAGGCATGGCATGGCATGGCATGGCATGGCATGGCGTGAACAGGACCTTTTTTCCAACGTTGCGCATAAAGTGAAAAGTTACACTGTGCAAAAATGCCAGCACACTTAACGAACTATGCCTTTGGCGAAGCGTTTCTGAAAGAGCTAATGGTGTTGCCAAATTTTTATTGCATACTTTTGTGGGTTTTACACAAGTTGCATTGAAGTGAATGTTTATTCGTTTTATATATTTGGTTTGTTTGTACATGAATAAAAATCATTTTGGGTGTAATTAGCATTAACATTAATTCATAAAAAAAACTTTAAAATTTTGATAACATGGACATATTTTATTTGATTTTTTAAAATATAATCCATGTAATATTCTCAAAATAAATAAAAAATATTCTAGTATCAATATTTTTTATGTTTATTTATTAATTGATGATAAAAAAATTGTTTATGATAAAAATGAGAGCAAACATGATTTTATTTATTTTTATTATATAGAATATAATTTTATAATTTAACTCATTGAAGTATAAGAATCTATGACTTATAAAATATTTCTAAAATTCCAGAAAATATTTCTTTTACAAATTTTTTATATTTATATCATTTTATATATTTTTACAATAGTAACTTAAAATCACAAAAAATAGAAAATTTCTTAAAAAATGCATCCAGTATAAACCTGGATAATATATGTATTAATCATCCCTGAGTTAGCTATAATGCCCTTATCCAATCGCTGGAATTTACGATTGTTGTTTGACTTAATTGGCCATCGGCTGCGCACCGCTTGGATGTAAATATTTGGTTGCCGTGTAAAGGCGATGCGGGCGCGTGCGATGTTCTTTGGTGCCTTGGCAGGATAATTTCTCGCTCCACAAATCAACTGGTATGTACGCGCCGAGCGCAATTCTAACACCCTTCAACAATAAACAGCATGTCACTTAGCTCAAACTTCAAAAGTGCGGTGCGGAGGGTAAAAAAATGGCAAAGCGACGCGACGCGACGCGACTCAATGCGACGTGGCATGGTGTGGTATGGCACGGTAAGGATACAGAAGGACGATGACTACACGCTCGCTGAGAAGGGCAGTCATCGACGTCGTTATGCGTCGCAAATGCCGCCAGCGCCAGCCAACATGCTTCCGTGCCTCGTGCCACGGACTTTTTTTATACCCTGAATCCATTGAAAATGGAAATTTCAGGGTATAATGTTTTTGTGCAAATGTATGTAACAGGCAGAAGGAGGCGTGCCACACCCCATAAAGTATATATATTCTTGATCAGCTCGATGAGCTGAGTTGAACTAGCCCTGTCCGTCTGTCCGTCCGTCCGTCCGTCCGTCCGTCCGTGTAAACACCTGGATTTCTGCAACCACAAAAGCTAGAGACTTCAAATAAAAAGCAAAATGCTCGATAATACCATACGCTGTACGAGTTTATTTTTTTTTTTTCGATAACTCATCCCATTTCTTTTTTATCGATAACTATCGAAAATATCGCTTTGTTTTTGAGGTCTGGCGTGCACACCGTTAAAGATAGAATCGTGCACTAAATTGTGGTTGATAGCTATATTGAATCCGCACATTTTGTCATTTTTGGATTTTTGATGCCACGCCCCTTTCGCCCACAATTCAACAAAAACGATAACTCACGTATATCAAATACTAGAGACTTGAAATTTGGCACATAGGTACATTTGGATGTCATAATCATTCCCCGAAAATTTCATTAAGAACATAGGTCGAGAAAAAAAGTTATTAAACAATAAAGTTTGCATAGCACAGCCTCTGCTGCAGCCGCAAAACTGCGCTGCGAGCATATTACGTGCATGCATATGTTTGTGTGTGTGTGTGTGCTTGGGTTGGTTACTATTAATGAATAAATGAACCTCTTAATGAATGGTATTACAGCCCAATGGATTCAGGGTATCTCTTAGTCGAGCAGTCTCGACTAGAGTTTCGTTACTTGTTTTTCTTGTGTTTTTTATTTGTCTTTGGCGGCGGCAGCTTTTGACTTGGTAAGTACAGTGGCACAAAACTATATATTTATACAAAAATAATTCAAGTAAATTGTGGAAACCGAATTAAGCAGAATTTTGATAACAAATTTGAATGATTTTATTAAAATTAAATTATTATTAATATTTTTCCCTTTTATTTAAATTCTTCAATTATTTTTTTCGTTTAATATAATAAATATATTCATAATTAACACAGCTCACTTACGCTAAAAACCTGTTAACTAGCAAAAGCTGTTAGTTAACAGCACTGTTAATATTCCAATATAATTTTACTAACAAAAATTATTTTTGTGCATTTTTTATTTATTATATTTATTTATTTAATTATATTCCAATATAATTTTACTAACAAAAATTATTTTTGTGCATTTTTTATTTAAGATGTTCAACTGTACGTGGCGAACGACAAAGTTCTGTTTGCTTGAGGGCTCGAGCTTGACAATGTCGATGGTGCAGCAGCCAGAGGTCGGCGGGGGTGTTTCTGCTGTGGCAGGGGATGTCGCACTGGCGATAATAAACAGACACACATACACAAGCAAACGAAATGACAGCCAGAGCTGAAGTGTGTCTGATGGGCGTCGTCAGGCTCAAGCTCTGGCGGCAGCTACGCTTGTTGATATTGTCGCACTTGTGCTTGGGTTCGCACAGTGGTAAAAAGCGCATGGAAACCATGGAAAATTTGACGCCAATGCAAGCCAAATTGTGTAAAGGTAAATGTTATGCATGCTTAATTACGCATTAATTACCATACGTATAGTATATACTCAAATACTGAAACTTGTGCAACATATCTGGTCACACTGTACCTGTAAGCATTTTGATTGTCATGGCAATTCGAAAGCATTTGTCGGTAGCTCTGCCCGTTCCCGTTCAACGTCTGGCTCACTCACTGGCAAACTGGCAGCCCCATAGCCCCCAAACTTGACTGCCCCCCATAATGCTGGCAGCAGCTACTTGCCACATTTGGCTTTCTGCCAGGACCCATGACTGTGCTGGCATCGTGTGCGGTGGGTGCGGCAACTAAAAATGCGACGTGCGAGATTATCGTGTCGCTTGTTGGTCGGCGACGTTGCCAAACACACACACACACACACACTCTCATGTATATATATACATATATATATATATACATATATACTTACATATACATATATGGACAGTGGAGTAGTTGTTGGTGCCGTTTTTGCGGCTGTGCGCCCTCCCCTTGGCCCGCGCTGGCAGAACAACTTACGCTACTGATGGCGTTGATGATGGCAAAAGGGCAAAACAGCAACAACAACAAAAAAGTGTGCAGCAGCGTGCGCGCGAGGATAACGACACGAAGCGAACGCCAGCGACGGCTGATGTGGATGGCATAAAGCAGAAGGAGAGTGGGCAGCCTGAATGTGTTTGTGTGTCTGTGAGTTTTTGTGTGCGTGCGTGTGTGTGTGTGTGTCTGTGCGACTAATTGGGTGAGAGAGAATGTGGGTGCTCAAATTGGTTTCGTGCTTTCGTGTGACGCGTGCGGAGGCGTGTAAGCTTTGTGTGTGTTTGTGTGCGTATGCGTATGTGTGTGTACGGGCACTGTGACTGTTGTTGTTGCCTGGCATGAATGCTTGATGCGTGACGGCAGCGACCGCCAGTTGTTGCCAGCAATTGGAACGGACGCAGGACATTGTACGGACATGGACACAGCACAAAACAACACAAAAAAAAAAAAAAAAAAGAAAGGAAAAATACAATTTGCGTCGTGTGGATGTGGATTTTATTTGTACGTTTCATTTTTTTTTTTTTTCACAAGTTTACTTTTGTTGTTGTGTGCCCTGTGCTTGGGATTTGCACGCTCGTGCAAGGACTCGACACCTAGCACCCCAAACGACCTGCCACGCCATGCCCCGCCCGCCCACTCACGTTGCCTGTTTATGTCATTTTGTTTATGCTGCCCGCACCGACGCAAACTGCGCCATTTTTAAGCGACCCGTTTTAGTTTTTCTTACACACAGTTGCCGTCATCGCACCCCGCGACTTCTTTATCATACTTCCCACCACTCTCGCTCCCTATCCCTATCCCTATGCCAATCCCTCTCCCACTACTTTTTCCTGTTTTTGTTTTGCGGCTGACTAAGTTGAATTCAACGCTGACGGCGCCGCGTGGGTAACATCTGTGTCTAGGCAGCCCTATAACGATTTTTTTATTTTTGCATAAAAGTTGCATACACAATTCAAAAGAGCGAAAGCAAGCGAAAGAGGGAGAGAGAATGAGCGCGGTTATGTATGCAGATCGGATCAGAGAACTAAAATATGTGCTTAATTGCACTGCTCTTACGATTTGTGTTGCAATTTCTAAACTGTTGATATATAACTTTATGCAACTCCGTAAGCAATACAATCTCATAGCCATTGCACTGAAGCTTGATCATATTTCATAATATATTTTTTTTATAAAATTTGAGCTTCTTAAAATGTACTAAAATTTACCAAATTTTAGAAATGACAATTACTTGGTAATATGCTAATTGGTCCAATTAGATGAAAAAATAAAATTAACAGAAATTTTATTTTAGAAACTAATTCTTGTAAATAATTGTTTATAATTTGTTTAGAAATTATAAGTCTTGTAGTTTTGCACATAAAATTAAAACTGAGTAATCGCTTGCATTTTATCGTTAAGCTCGATGCACTTAAACGCTTAGCGCTCCAAGAGATAAATGAACCTGTTCAAACAATGAACCACTAACTGCAGTTAGAACTAGCCCAAAAATCTGCCCACTAGCAAAGTGCTTCGCTACTTGAGTGCGTTGAGGAAGAAGAAGACGACGACGAAGCAGAATAAGAAGAAGAGGGGTATATAGCCATATAGGCAGACAGCACCGCACTGGGCTTAAATCAAAAAAGCACCATAATTCGCCACGGGATGTCTGCAGCAAAGTTTGCCACTGTTTCGAGTGTGGGTGCGCGATAAGGGCGACAAGTGCCAGTGCCAGTGCCAGTGCCAGTGCGAGTGCCAGTGCGATTGCGAGTGTGAGAGGGAAGCGGGGATGGGGCAAATAGGCGGGTGTGTGAGGAGTAGGACGCATATCGCGCTGCGCTCACTTGACGCATTTGGAGTTCCACTTGACTGTGCGACTGCGACTTGGCTAACGGCAGGGCGTTTGCTTATCCCTATGCAGCTGTTTAAGTGTGCTGTGTGCTTGTGTGTATGGATGTGTGCGTGTGTGTGTGTGTGTGTGTGTGTGTTATGCTTACACAAGTCACACGCACACAGACACAGTCAGACAAACATTTTCGCATGACTCCGACAGATGGACGTTTCCTTGTTGTTGTTGTCGCACGCTTAAGTAGTATAGCAAACCCGTCACACCCACAACCGCACACACACACACCCACACCCACACCCACAATGGCGCCGGCAACACACAGACAACTTGCTGCGCACGCCGGATGTGAATGGAAGGCAGTTGTATGGAAGGGACGGGGAGTGAGGAGAGCACGTAAACAGCGTTGAATTACAGCCTGACAAACGGGGCGTTGAAGTCTCGAACTTAAAAGTTATGTCTGTGGGTGTGGACTGGGACTGCCACTGGGACTGGGTTTGCTACCGGGGGCTGGGTTAACATGCTGATGTCTGTAGGTCTGGCTGTGGTGGGCGCACGTCTGAACCCAGCCTGTGCATCATTTATAAGCCATGCTAGGCCACAGATTGTCTCGACACACAAGCCCCATCTCCTTCTAAAAACACACCCGAACCCAATACCGATGCCTCTCCAGCTCCCCTGGCCTTGTCAGAAAAGCGCGCACGCAACGAAGCCGATGATGAGTGCACGCCAGCCATGGCTTGATGACTCTGCGGGCGGCAGCAGGAGGCCAAGGTGTATAGCCCACTAAGGCTTAAGGTGTCACGTGCGCCGGCTCCTTGTTGCTGTTGCTGTTGCTGCTGCTGCTGCTGCTGCTGCTGCTGCCTTGGCTCCTGCACATAATTCATGCGAGCAAGTTGAAATGAACAGCAATTTATTGAATAATACTTTCTCGCCATGAGGTCAATATACAATAGATGAGCTCGGAAACAGGGCCAAAGCATCAGCTATCATTGAACTCGGGGAATTCAAATACGAATTACGCCATGCTAGCCTTAGTTCAGCTTACCTGACTAAGTGTGGGTACCATATATTATGATGTGCATCATATAATAGATACCTAGTTAGGTCGAGTAGCTTGAACTGAGAACTGATTCTGGTTTTCACTTCCAGCTTAGGCAGGAATGTTTAGCTCGACTATGAGCCTAGGCTGCTGAGATATGTTTGATTTTGTAGTGAAAAATATCATATATAAATTATATAAATAGATTATCAATATAAATATTTTTAAATATGTATCCAATTATTATTAACTATTAAATATTATTTGAAGATACCTAATACGAATTTTAAGGCAACTAAAATTTTTAATATATTTTTATATAATTCATGGATATGAAAGGACTCATAAGATCTATACCACAAATTCGATTTGCAGTTCTACAGATAGATAAATAAATAATAGATAATTTATCTAAATATCCAAAACCATTCAACAATTTTTAAGCCTATTGCTCTTATTCCAGATAGATGAGTTTATACAGAAGAGAAATGTATAAAGTGATTAGCGCTTCGTGACCGTGCCTTCCCCTACTATAAATAATTTTCATATATTTTTCTTACATTTTAATTTTATATTTATTAATTTGTATTCTTACTTTAAGTTACATTTGAGTATCCATTAAGTTGTTTAGCGACTCCTCAAGAGCTTTGCTCATTTTGATCTTAGATTCTACTCTTTACATTCAATTTCAGCATAAATTCTAGTTAAATGAGCTCCGCTTTCCACATGAAGATTCCTTTTAATACATTATCCTCACCGTCTGCTTTCTCACTTCCTCTTGGACACCAATGCAGCTGGGCAGATATCTTTGTTTAAGCAGTCTGCGCAATTGGGCTTGACCGGCGTACAAATTGTTTGTCCAAAGCCCACGAGCAAATGGTTAACCTCTGCCCAGAGTGGACGTGGAAGCCAGCTCTCAAGCTGAATGCGCGTTTGCTCCGGCTCTTTGGTGGACTTCTTTAGCCAAGCCAAACGATTGGCAATACGATGCACGTGTGTATCGACGCCGATGCCAGTGATTTCTTGCCATGCCGTCGCCATGCAAATGTGGGCCATTTTGGGCCCAACGCCGGGCAGCTTTAGCAACTCCTTTATATTATTTGGTATGTCCTCGTTGTATTTGTCGACGAGTATCTGAGAAGTCTGCTTCAGGTATTTGGCTTTATTCTAGAAAGTGAATTACAACTTCTATAAGTTGGAATTTGTATTATAAATTCATGGTTTAACGAACCTTATAGAAGCTAACAGGATGCAGCAAGCGCTCCAATTCAGCGACAGGTAAATCCTTTACACGGCCAGGTGTTAGAGTTTGTGCCTTCAGGCGTTTCATTGCCTCAAAAGTGGTTTCATCTTTCGTCTGGCTGGACAGCATAAGGCCCACCAATATATGGAAACGTTGTGTCTATCAAAGAAGTGTAGTTGAGCTAAAATTTGTGAATAATATGACACGCGGCATACCTTTTCATTGGCAGTCGCATCGGCACACATATGACAGCCCATTGTGTCGACGGGCGCGAGCTTTTCGCTTCGCATCAAGCGAATATTTTCCAAATGCTGCAGCCAATTGATATTCGGAATCTCTTGCTTTGGCTCAATAGCAGCAGCTGGTTCTATTTTAATGTCTGGTCTCTTCTCAGTTTCAGGCACTATTTCACATTTAATAATCGTTGCTTTGCCCATTTGGATTTTTGTGGTTTTTGAAATTTCCACAAGGCGCGATTTTTTGGCGGGCAAATTTGATTTTGGCAGTGCATTCACTTGTCGTTGCTTGCGTGTTTGCACAGGTGAAAAGTATCGTGAGCCACTTGCCGCAGCAACACTGGGCAATTCCTCAATGTCCTTAATGCGTAAAAGTTAATGAAAAACTTAAAATTTAAGTTTATTTACTCTACGCACTCACCCACAATTCCGACTTCACACTTGGTTTCTCTGGCTTAACCTGTGTAGCCAACTTGCTCGATAGCGTAGCTTTTCTGCTTGCCATGGCTCTAATTTTAGTTTTGTACAAATTTATCATAAAACTTTATGAAATACACATAATATCACAAAATTACAAAAAAAAACAAATTTTGCGTTCTATTTCTGGTTCTATGCCAGTATGACCGTGTATGCACATGCTAAACAGCTGTTTTGTGTTGGTACATGTTCAGGTGTAGCATATTCGTTCAGTGTGGAGTGTTCGTTAAGTGTGGAGCATGTGTTTCTAGTATTTTGTACATTTATTTTTGCAACACCTACAATATTACTCGTTTGCAATTTGCAGCCACACTGTTCTACATTCATAAAATTAAAGTAAAATTAACTTTACGGTAAAAATTTTGGTTAGTAACACTAAATTAACATGCTTGCTACGTAGCAGCATTTAGTTAACGGGTTGTATCAAATTATATAGTTAACATAATCATATACAAAACAGCGCATTATGCTAAATTGTGTGTCAATTTGTATATGATAAATTTTTTTGTGTGTATTATAAAACAAATACAAAAATTAATCAAGAATAGTACGAGTCGAAGAAAGCTTAGTCACACAGAAATGAATTAATTGACTTAAAGAAGAAATAAAGAATAACGCGATTACTGGGATTAGAGTGTAACAACGACATAATACTGCCAGCCCGCAGTAATACAACCACACACACACACACACATATATACACACAGTTGTACATTCGGACGGAAGCGAAAAATTGCATTGGTAAGTTGTGTGTGTCCCCATGTCCCCATCACAACAAATAACAAACAAATTGTAATAATTTTGAAATAACTAGTTATCGCGTGTTGTTGACTTGTGGAAACTATGTGTGATTGTTGAATGGAATTTGAACCATTCTTCAATAAATACAATGTATCTATGTATATGAATGCGAGTGTCTATATATGCTAATATATAGGGTATATGTATCCATATGTCTTATCTCATGCGTCATTTGAAATTTCTCAGTTTGTGGACGACTCCTGCAGCTGCAGAGAAAATGTACATATAATATAAATTATTAATTATGATTCATAATTTGTACCGCTATCAATAACGAAGAAAAAATCTTTAATTTCTGCAGTTGAAATGTTTGTCATTCGCCGACCAATAGCAAAAAGCGGTTTCTAAAATCCCCAGTCACACCCGATAATATTTAATCATAAATATATAATATATTTGTTAAACATATAGTAGCTTAGTTACCACATTTTATAATTTATAGCCCAACCGCTCTTTAAAGTGCAAGGGTAACGGTGTGGGCGACGCCCGATAATATATAAAAAAAAAGATATCTTTACTTGCAGTTAAATCTATTTTAACATTTGGCACATATAGTAGCTTAGTTACCACATTGTATAATGTATTGCCCAACCTGTGCTTAAAGTACAAAGTTAACGGTGTTGGTACTCTAAAAAAAAAAAAAAAAAACAAACAAAATTTGTTATATCTGTTCCATTAAAATGCTTAAAATACTGTTCCTCAAAAAATACTATTCAAATACTCAAGTATTAAGTAATAGTATTTGGGCAAATTATTCAATTTGTATGCAACGCGCGCTAACTGCATGCATTTCTATTTTGAAAAAAAAATAAAAAACAGTTACACGCATCGACCGCGTCATCTCTAAATACATATATTTGTATATACAATTTCCAGTTAGACATGCGCTGATTTTGTCATTTGACCCAAATATGTATATTCGCTGCTCCCTGCTCAAGCCGCCCTCCATATTTTATCAATGACTTAATATACACTGCCATCTATGCATCTTTATATAATATATACATTTTACAGGCGACCGAGACGCAACAATTAACGAGTGGAATGCGCGCCTCCATTCCGCCCGGCGTACGTGTGGTGCGCGGCCCAAATTGGATTTGGTCGAACCAAGGTAGGACTTACTTACTTTTTTTTTCAACCATAGCTAAAACAATTTGTTTATAATGTAGATACAATTGCATATGTGTGTGTGTGTGTGTGTGTGTGAGTGATTCGCACTTTGATTGCTGTCAATGAGCGTAAAGAGGACGGGGCGCTATTTTTAGCTACACTCACAGGGGAATGTTTCTCAAATCCTGTCTCTGCGTTTTAAACTCACATAATATAGAGTGTTGTGTTTTGGGGGAGGGGTACAAGACCAGAGGTGGTAGGGTGCACACATATGCTGTGACTGCTTGCCGCCACATTGTTTTTACTTCGCTTTCATAAAAGAAGTCGAACGGCTGCCTTCGCCGTCTGTTACGGCGCGTGCCATTTGAATATATTTTATTTTTAAACTTGGCGTTGCCAGGAGTACATTTTTTACACAGAAGGGGAGAGAAGACTGATATAAATAGCTTAAGTCATTAATTTATTATCTCGCATAGGAATATCAACTGCCCTTCTTCATATTTGCTGTTCACTGATTACAGTCAGCTGTTAAATAACAGTTTTATATTAACTAACATTTATATGTTAATTCTAAGCTGTGAATTGCTTTAAATACCTACAGCGATATTTGATATATTAAAATGAAGTTCGCTTCGTCTGTTTCTCAATATAAAACCAAAATAGAGCAGCAGCAGAATATGTGGTGCTAGGAAATCATGCTTCAAGCAATTGCTGACAAACACCCACTTGAAGCAATTTTCAATTGTTTACATGAATTATAATTAACATTAACAGCCTAACGTTAACATTGTCAGTGTTAAACGGTTTACAGTCCTGCCCCAAGTCGAAAATAAATCAAACGACTGCCTATTAACACACAGAATTGGGGGTCTTGTGTGAGCTGTTCAAATTTAGATCGCAGCTGCATGCGCCGCATTTGTGTATCCAATCGAAATGCCTATTTAGTTTGTTGGGGCAGATGTTTGGCAAGAGCCAGCGAGTCAGCGAGCCATAGTTTGTCTACCGGATGAAACATTTCCTTAGTACTTCGTTTACTTTTTGGGGTGCGCGGCGGCGAAGGCGGCGGCGACGTCTTTAAATAGCTCACGAGCTGTCAGACAGTCAATCGGAGTGCGACTGGGGGCGAACTGCTGCGTATAGAATAACCAAGAAACTGAGCTCCTTTACACAAATGTACTTTAATTGTATTTCATTTTCCAACCAACAGACGCCGGAGAAGGTCACGTTGGCACCGTTTGCGAAGTCGGACGCTGTGGATCGATACATTCGCCAGATAACACGGTTGTTGTCCATTGGGATTCCGGACATCGCACCAACTACAGAGTGGGCTATCAAAATCAATACGATCTGATAATCGTGGACAATGCACAAGTTGGTAAGTTTGTCGAATGGTGGTTCCCATGCTTAAGCGTTTCTCACTGATGTCACTGCTGTCTTTTAAGGTATTCGTCATTCAAATGTTATTTGCGATGGCTGCTCCAAGGCGGGCATAGCTGGCATTGTGTTCAAGTGCGCCCAATGCACTGATTATCATTTGTGTGCCTTCTGCTACGGCGATAATCTGCACGACTTGGAGCACACGTTTGTGCGATATACGACGCCCACATCATTGGGTGTACGCGTGCCGGCAAGAAAAGACTCACAGCGCATACAATTACGCGGCATTTTTGTGGGCGCTAAGGTGGTGCGCGGCCCGGACTGGGAGTGGAGCGATCAGGACGGCGGTGAGGGTAAAACGGGTCGGGTTATGGAAATACGTGGCTGGGACAACGAATCGTGTCGCAGTGTAGCCAACGTGTCGTGGGTAACCGGCTCCACGAACGTCTATCGTCTGGGCCACAAGGGAAACGTGGATCTTAGGTACATAACAGCAACGTGTGGCGGTTACTACTACAAGGATCATATGCCAGTTCTGGGCCAGCCCGAGGAACAGCAGCCCGTCGTGACCATGGTTAAGCCAAGCTTCTCTGTGGGCGATCGTGTCAAAGTGTGCCTCGACGTGGATGCGCTGATGAAGCTGCAACAGGGACACGGTGGCTGGAATCCGCGTATGGCCGAGCATCTGGCCAAAGTGGGCACAGTGCATCGCATCACCGAAAAAGGCGACATAAGGTGAGCATGACGAGCATTTGCCAAATCTTAGATATTATTTATTAATCATAAATATGTATAGAGTCCAATATGAAAACTGTCACAATCGCTGGACCTTTCACCCCGCCGCTCTGGTCAAAGTTGTATCATTTCGTGTTGGCGATTTAGTGACAATCATCAACGATGCATCCAAAGTGCAGCAGCTGCAAAAGGGACACGGCGAATGGATTGATTTCATGCGCCACGTAAGACATATAAAATGTCAATCGATATATGTATAATGATAATAATTGACTCGTCTTAGGCGCTGGGTAAGCTTTGTAAAGTGGTTAAAGTATATTCGGATGGAGATCTGCGCATACAGCAGCTGGACGATGGCTTCGAATGGACACTGAATCCGAAATGTGTTAAGCTGGAGCGTTCACCATTGGCCACGGCAGCGGAACGTTCCAATAGCATGATGGATCTAAGTCATCGCCGCACGGATCATGTGATGACACCGCTATCGGGCCTCTCTGGCACCTCAGTGCCGGATAAGCTGGTCCGCGAAGCGGCTCAGGGCCATTTGGATTTTGTGAAGCAATTCCTAGATGCGAATCCTAGTCAGGTGGATGTAATGAGTGGCGGCAAGGCCTGCATACAGGTGGCCTCCCATCAGGGCTATGTCGAGCTGGTCACCTACCTCATCTCCAAGGGCGCCAACGTGAATGTGGTGGACAAGGAGGGCGATTCGGCGCTACACTATGCCGCCTTCGGTAATCAGTCGGAGACGATGCGCGTACTGCTCGAGCATGGCGCCAAGGTGAATTTCCTCAATTCCAGCCACTGTTCGGCTCTGCACATTTGCGCGCACAAAAAGAAGCCGCACTGCGTGCGAGAACTGTTGAAGCACAATGCGAATGTGAATATTCAGGATTCGTACGGAGATACAGCGCTGCACGATGCCATTGGCAAGGAGAATACGGAGGTTGTTGAGCTGCTGTGCAATGCACCAAATTTAGATTTCACTGTGAAAAACAATCGGGGCTTCAATGTGCTCCATCATGCGGCTCTGAAGGGCAACGTGGTGGCTGCTCGTCGCATTCTTCAGTTGTCACGCCAATTAGTCAATGTGCGCAAGGATGACGGCTTTGCAGCACTGCATCTGGCGGCGCTCAATGGGCATGCGCAAGTGGTGGAGACATTGGTCACCGAAGGACAGGCCGAACTGGATATACGAAACAATCGACGGCAAACGCCATTCCTGTTGGCCGTCTCACAGGGACACGCGAGCGTCATAGAGCGTCTGGTCAAGCTCTCGTGCGATATAAATGCCAAGGATGAGGATGGCGATAATGCCATGCACTTGTGTCTCATTAAGAAAACCAATTTTCAGAAGGCCGCCGATCCCTCTCCAAGCGAGGCACCCGAAATACACAAGTTCTTCGTTAGCCTCGCCCAGACGAGCGTGCGCAGCGAGGAGCGTCTCATGTACAGTGTGCTAATATATCTGTCGCGTCACGGCTGTCGCGTTGAGCTCAATAATGTCAATGCATGCATCTTTGAGTGGATCACGGATCGCAACATACGACAGCTGATCTTTGGTGAGCAAGCGGGAGAACCAAATATGCCAACGTCATTGCAGCGGAATATGCAAGCCTTAGACATTGGAACGGCGGAGGAAACGCCGGCGAATGTGGCTGGCGAGGCAGCAGCAATTGCGACAGCTAGTGGGAGCACATTAGCCTTGCCACCACCGCCGCCCAAGCCAAGCGAGACGGCACCCGCTGCAGCTGGCTCACAGCCTTCGCCGGGCACTAAGAAACTGAATTTGGATGCGCCCAGCGCTGGCACATCGCCGCAGGTGGCGCCACGTAAGAGGGCACCCAAGCCGCCGGTCGTGCAGTCGGCATCATCCGAGACATCGGGTGCAACGAGCAGCGAATCGAGCGGATCGCTGACGGCCGCGCTGGCCGGTGCCACAGCAGTAGCACCGGCTCTGCCGGTCATAATAGCCAGCCAGCTGGAGTGTATTGTCTGCAACGAGCCGCTACAGCTTGTGCGCTTCGGTATGATAGCATGACATTAAAATCTTCATTATCTTCTAGTAATCATTGGTATCTTCTTGTAGAGCCCTGCATGCATCAGATCGCTTGCGAGGAGTGCAGCATACGCATGAAGAAGTGTCTACGCTGTGGCGTTGTCATTGACCGACGCATCGATGGCAACGGTCGTCAGGTGGTTGGCCAGCAATTGGCATCGACAGCGTCGCCCAGCGATCAGGCACGTTTGCCATCGGGCGACCTGTTGCGTTATCTGGAGAACAAGGTACAGGAATTCGAGGAATCACATTTTTGTGGTATTTGTATGGAACGTAAACGGGATGTGGCCTTCCTTTGTGGCCACGGCGCCTGCTCCCATTGTGCCGAAACGTTACGCACCTGCCACATGTGCCGTAAGACAATACTGAAAAAGATCAATCTGTACTGAGCACTCACTCAGTGCCCTCTAGCAATACGCAACCAAAGTGGCTTGTATATATACATATATAACATAAAGATGTTAACAATTTAATTATTATCGAAGGACTTACAGCCGATACCATCGTTCGTTCCAGAGACCATCATGCATGAATTTACTATCCAACTTTATTATTTATTTAACACCACCAAGAACAACAACAACAATTATTTTGCGCACACACACACACACACACACACATAGAGATGTCGACACACGCACATACCCACAAGTCTATAGTCTATTAGTATCGTTTAACGACAACGAGACCCGAACTAAAATATGATTAGATGATTAATAATATAAGCATTTTAATTGCAATTGAATGATACATTGAAATTTATTGCTATTGGAAAATTAAATTTATAAAGAATACACAGGAAATTATAAAATATATATCAGTGTATAAAATTAAACTGCCGGGGTAAGTAGTAAATTTGTACTACAACCCTTTTAATGTAGGTATATTATATCTAAAAAGCACACTGAATGCGTTTCTTAAAAGACTAGTAATGTCTGCCATGTCAGTTGATTTAATTATAAATAAAGACAAAATCAAAGCGTAACGGTGTTTTACGTATGCTTATGCAAACTAGTTTGGCACAAAATAATACCACAACAAGATACTGTACGCCTTCGATACAAATTGAGCTCAGCATCGATAACAGATAACAAAATGAGTATATATCGCTTTGGTTATTAGTCGTACTTCAACAGAACGTAAAAAAAAAGTACACACGTCACAACTTACTGATGAAAAATATTAAACGTGCCTACGCGTGTGTATAAAAAAATTCGGCCATGTCAAAACAATTGGCTGATTATCAGCCAACCAAGTGGCAATTGTATAAGAAGATAGCACTTGGCATTTTAGTAGTAGGCGTACTGTTATCCTTGCCGGCAATATGCCAAAGTCAAAGTAATCCCAGTTTTAAATACTCGCGCGAAGCAAATGAAAATTTTGATGCTAAAAATGCGCCGCCGGTAGAGCACGATCATCATCACCATGATCATGACCATCATGATCATGACCACCATCATCACGATCACGGTCATGACCACCATGATCACGATCACGATCATGGCCATCATGGGCATGGTCATCACGACCACGCTCATGATCATGCCCATCATGAGCACCAGCACACGAAGTCCACACCGCTGGGTGAGCAATCGCCGCCTCTTGCTGTTAAAAACATTTAGTTATTATAATGGAATTTTTCCTAATAGATATGAAGAGTATTTGGCTGCACTCGATTGGCTCGACGCTGCTTATCAGTGCTGCTCCCTTTGTGCTGCTCTACATTATACCGCTCGATAATAGTGAGGCAATGAAGCCGCGTCTTAAGGTTTTGTTGGCATTTGCCTCTGGTGGCTTATTGGGTGATGCCTTTCTACACTTGATACCACATGCAACCCATCCACACAGCCATGGTGATCATGACCACGATCATGGTCATTCACACGATCATCAGCATCACCATGAGAAGAGCGCGGATGGACATGGTCATCATGTGCATGACATGAGCGTCGGCCTCTGGGTGCTAGGAGGCATTATTGCTTTTCTCTCGGTGGAGAAAATCGTGCGTATACTGAAGGGCGGAGGATCGGGTGGACACGGTCACAGTCACGGAGCACCCAAGCCCAAGCCCAATCCCAATCCCAAGCCAGTGGTCAAAGAGAAAGACGGCGCCGACAATAAGAAAAAGTCCACAGCAAAGCCAACCAAAGCTGCGGTCAAAAAGACGGAAGAGGAAAGCGAGGTGGAAATATCTGGATATTTGAATCTAGCTGCAGACTTCGCGCACAATTTCACCGATGGCCTGGCCATTGGTGCATCCTACCTCGCAGGCAACAACATTGGCATAGTTACCACCATAACTATACTGTTGCACGAGGTGCCGCATGAAATTGGAGACTTTGCCATACTCATCAAGTCGGGCTGCTCTCGTCGCAAGGCAATGCTGCTGCAGCTGGTAACTGCACTGGGCGCCTTGGCGGGCACAGCTCTGGCTCTGCTCGGAGCGGGCAACAGCGATGGCAGCTCAGCGCCCTGGGTGCTACCCTTCACAGCGGGTGGCTTCATTTACATAGCCACCGTGAGTGTGCTGCCCGAGCTGCTGGAGGAATCAACCAAGCTAAAGCAGTCCTTGAAGGAAATTTTGGCGCTTCTCACAGGCGTTGCATTGATGATTGTTATAGCCAACTTTGAATAATGGACCCATCCGTTGTTCCTTAAATGTGGCCCGAATGTACTTCCAAAAAAAAAAAAAAAAACAAATTTGTGGGCATGTAAAATACTTTATGAAAAAAAAAAAACCTAATGCAAAAACAAATGTAATTCTGATCTTTTAGAGCAGAAATGAAATTTAGTTAACTTGATGTGTCTTTAGATTTAATGTCATAAATTCAACAAACTGTTTCTAAATGAATAACAAAGATAAATATTTTATTATTATATTCAACCTCTTATGGTTGATTTAATTTCATTCAAGCAATACTCGGCTTGTTCGATAGCATCTGCATTTGAATTGTTCTTGCCAATCTTCCAGGCAAGCTTGCAAAACTGCTCGGCTTCATTAAGCAGACCTTCGCGTAGATAAACTAAGCCCAAATTGGCCTGAATGATGGCTTCCTGGGCCGTATCTTTCAGCTCCTTGGCCATGTCCAGAGCATGTAAAAGTGTTTCCTTGGCCTCAGCATACTTTTCCAGCTATTAAACAGAATATTTGTAAATAAAAATAATTTCCTTATAAGATCGAACCTACATTCACATAAGCTACGCTTATGTTGTTTAAAATAGTAACCGAGGCATCGTTGAGGGATCCGTAGACATCAACAAGTATGTTGAGAGCCTCTTTGAATAGATTCTTTGCCTCCTCATATTTGCCTTGTTTCATCAGCAGCTGCCCAAACCTGCGAAACATAATAAATTCCCTTTGTCAGTCGACAAATGTCCAATTGAATATTTCATTTAGATTTTAGAAGAAGCACGGAACAACCTTCAATACCAGTTCTTAGTCAGACCGTATAGTTCCAGCACATCACTATCCTCTGGCATTTCCTTTACCAGCTTGGCTAGCCGTTGCAACGTCCATGTGAAGCCCTGAAAGCTCTTCACCAGATCCCCCTGCAGCTGTGACATGTGCGCTATTTTGGAGCTGATGTGCAATATCTTGGGACTATCCTCCGTGTGACCCTCAGACATGAGACGCTTCATTACGTCCACAAAAAGTGCTTCTGCTTTTTTGAACTGTTCCCGCTCCATGGCCAGATTAGCCATTAGATCGTACACGTAGGTAATACCGTTCGCTGATCGAGTGTCTTGGGCCATGCGAAGCGCCAGATGCAACATCTTCTCGGCTTTGTCGTACTGCTCTTTCTGTATACATATTATGGAACGTTTTATGGTATTCACTAGCTTCGTTTCGGGCGTCTCTTCCTCTTTGTCGTCGCCACCAAACAGATTGAAGCTGAACGCTGCCGTGAATACCAGCCCGGTGTGTGGATTTTTGGAGTTTCGTTCGGACTGCTGCTGTTGTCGTTGCCTCTCCTGTTGCTGGTGTATGTAAACAGAACTTAATGCTTGTGATGCTTGCACCATGGGACTGGAGCTGTTTTGGGCTTTGATTGCATGTTCATTTTGATTGACAACCATAGAGCGCATGAATCGCGAGCGAAACAGCACCTGGGATATTTTACCAATATTCTTCACTATCATTTTGATACGCAATACATTCTAAAATTAACTTATAATTTATACGGCCAATCCGTTTACACTCGGTCGGTAGATCGATTGCTCTGCCAATTACGAAATGAGTCAAAGCAGTGTTGTAAAGAACAGGCTGTTATATTTTAATTAGTATCTTACGTATATTAAAAATATAATATTAAAATTGAAATAAAAATAAGTAGGTATTATTTAACTTTAATTTGTATAGTCATAAGAAATAAATTGTATTATATTAATATTAAAGCTTATGCTGCTGCGTGATCAATTATCATTTGACTATTGTCTCTAAACTTGAATTAAAATCGTTACTAAACACATTGATGTGTATATTTTTCAGCAGTACAGATTCGATCGAATGTCAATATTAATTTAATACGGTTCTCCACTAGTGTTATATCCTTCTTGTTCATATTATTTTATTTACCGTATATTAAGAATATATCGATATTAAGAATATACGATAGTTTAGAAGCATTGATTGCAACCGACAAATCAACCCTACCTATAGATGGCGGATTGACGCTTTTCGCTGCCAACAAAAATTTTCTTTTACAAGTAATCAAAAACGTTGCACGCCGCAAATTAAGCAGATAATTGTGCGTGCGATTAAATCGCGGACTGTTGACGTTTATAAATAAGTGCATTAGCATTTTATTTCAGTGCTCTATCATTAGTGGCATTAGTGTACGGCACGAACAGTATTTTTTTAGTTACAGCTATGAGACGTCGTAGCGAACGAAAAAAATCTACATCGCCTGCACCGTTGCCGGCACGTCGCAGTCGCCGATCACGTAAAATATCGGAAAATGAAAAAACCGAAGATGAGACGCTTGTGGAGAAAATTGAAGAAACAAAAGCGCCACCAATAATTGAAGAAATCAATGAGGAGCGCCGAGAACAGAGAGCGTCAAGCGAAGAACATGCCGTCGCATCGCCAGTGCGCAAAAGCCGCACCACACGCACGACACCTAAAAAGCGCCAAAGCGCTAGCAGTCAGCGCGAGAAAAGTGCCGAGCGTAAGGTGGAAACCATACCTGAAGAAGCGGAAAATGGGTCTGATGGTGTGGTGTTAGCGGAGGCGGAGGCAAGTTCCACCAAAAAGAGTTCCGATATCGATAACAAAGCATCGGTCGAAAAGGAAACGGCCAACAAGCCCGATGAACCGAAAGTGGAACAGAAACTGCAGAAGAAGGAAGAGGTAATAATAACCGAAACCGATGCAAAGGATACCACGAAAAAGTCGAACACACTGATAGATGACGCAAAGAAGGGACAGAATGATGATGAACCAGATGATGAGGGAGCGCAGGAAACAGGAAAGGAAAGGGACAGCAGAAGTGAACCGACCGTGGAGGAAGAGGTAAAAAAAGTTGCGTCTTCTTTAAGCTTAACAGCAAGTAAGGATGAAGTACATCTAAAAACAACAAGCGATGTATTAGACATTCAAACAGAGGACATGGAAGAGAGGAATGCCGATAGACCAGACCAGGCGGATCAGCCCAAAGAGGATGACAACAAAACGCCGGTCAAAATCGATGAACAGAAGGAGAATCACAATGATACCGAGCGATCAGCAGAAAAGAAAACTAACAAGGAGCAAACAGACAACGATAAGCAGGAAAATGTGACACAACAACGGTCCGTACGCAAACGCAAATGGCTGAGCAAAAAAGTTGCCGAACGTGCACCACCCGTGTTGGCTATATCAACCGATTCACTTAAGAACATCATAGCTGATGTGGTGAAGCCAGTGCCGCTCAGTGATGTACAATTGGAGTCATCATCGGAAGAGGAGGGCCTTGTTACCAGCGATCATGAAACAGACGAGCGTTCGCTAACCCCCGAGTTGCGTGTCACAAAGGACAGGGATGAGGGCAATGCAACTGATGAGGAGCAAAATCAACAGAAACCGAAAATGCTATCAAAATCCAGTCATGAGAAAGAATCTGTGCCAGCAGTGGCAGCTTCAAGTAAAACAGCCAACGAGCCCGCCGCCTCTAAAGCAAGTGCAGTTGCCCGTTCACCCAGTCCGGCACGAAATCGTGCCAGCCACGTGCTCTTCATTACCAATTTAGTACGTCCGTTTACGGTGCTGCAGCTGAAGGGTCTCTTGGCGCGCACGGGCAAGATCATCGATGAGGATGGCTTCTGGATTGATCGCATCAAGTCGAAGTGCTACGTTGCATATGCCACAGAGGAGTAAGTTCATGGACCTAAATTTTAAAGCCTATCAAACATGCTAATGTTATTCCTATTACAGCGAAGCTATTGAAACACGTCATGCTTTGCATGGAGTACGTTGGCCTGTCTCAAATCCCAAGTGCTTGAATGTTGACTTTGGTAGCCGTACGGACATGGATCGTGCTATACAATCGACCAAGAACGAGGCACCCAAATATCCACAGGACAATACTAGAGATAATCAGCATGCGGGCAACACTTGGTCGCGTTTGGATGCGAGCGATAAAAAGGCATGTTTTATACTCTTAATCTTCATTGAAGCCTCAGAAAATATAATTCTTTTCCAACAGCCAGCACGACCGGTGCGTGAATGGGATGTAGGCAAAAAGGAGCCGAATGAGCGTGATAAAGCGAACAACGATAGACGTCGCAGCAGCAAAGAGCGCGTGGATTCCAGATTGCGGGATTCGGAGCGCGGCAAAGGGGGTGATGATGTAGAGCGCGCTGGACAGGATCGTAAAAGGTCACGAGAGCGTGAGCGCGGAGGACGCGAGCGTGAACGCGAACGCAGCGAACAACGTGTACATGGACGCAGCAGAAGCGGATCACCAGGTAAACAGTAGCTTAAAATTAAAGAGATTAAAGTATGGTAATAATAATCATGCTCTTAATACAGCGTTAAAATCCCGAAAGAAGGAGAATGAACCACCCATCAGACTATTAGATGATTTATTTCGTAAAACTAAGGGCACACCTTGCATATATTGGTTGCCCCTGACACCGGAAGCTGTAAGTGTATAAATAGAAGCGAATCAACTTATATATAAAACTCTTGAATTCTCATGCCAGATTGCCGAAAAGGAGGCGTTCCGCCAGAAGCGTATTGAGGAGCATAAACAGCGTATTAAGGAACGCGAAGAGCGCCTCAAAGAACGTGAAAAGGACCGCGAGCGTCAGCGAGATACTCGCCGGAATCGTTCGAACGAACGTAGGCGTTCGCGCAGTCGCGATCGGGAGCGACGGCGTTACTAAACAGTAACTAAATGAACATGCGAAATAAAACAAAAACAAATGAAGTCAACTCGACAACAAACATTTAAAGCAACAAATAACTTAACAAAAAAAAAAAAAAAAAAAAAAATTGAAGAAATAGCAGCAATACAGCAACGTTCATTTCAAGTGCTTCTACTGGAATGCATTAGTTTTTCTTTCTGAGCTCAAAATATTCAATTTAAGGTCAAACTAAGCTTGAATTTGAATATTTTCCCCCAATAACTCAACAAAGAAACTTAATGAGATTTATATTTCTTTCTTTTTCCACCTTTTCTCTTTGCTGTTCTATATATACTTATATATATATATATATAACTTGATTTGATTTCTTTCCCAAATGTAGCTTTTTACAGCGCAACAACAACAACTACTACTACAACTACAACAACACCAACCAGAACAACAGGCGACAGTCAGTCAAAAGAATGGCGACAATCGCGGCACACTTTGGATATTACTGTCTTGAAGTCCTTTAACTGTAGCCGCAAGTGTTTAAATTCGCTTCTTATACATAAATAATTCTATATATATATATATATATTATATGTATATATCTATATATATGTATATATATATTTATATATATACATATATATTTATATATACACATATATATATACTTAAACATCAAAATGCAAATTAATTAACTGAATTATTGTAACTAATTGAAATTTTTAACGAACCTAAATATAATTAAATCACAGAAGGCAAGCTTGTGACAATGCCAAAAATTTAACATATATCTCTTTATTCTGACAAATTGTATACTGCACACACATTAATGAGTACGAATCTAACTAATATATAGACTCTCTCTTTTAAATAGTTACTTTTAAATTAAAATTCTAGGGATGGTTTCTCAAATGTTGATGGACACATCTCAAACATTTTTGATATAAGTACTCATAATTGAAAAGTCTGTAAAATAATAAAGGGCTATTTCATTATTAAAAATTAAATAAAAGTTTAGTTCGGCATTTAAAAATACGCACCCAAAGTACTCGATTACTATGAACAATTAAATATCGATACCCAGTACTGATATATTTTCGATTAAAATAAAGTCGGTCAAAGTAATACTTGTACTCGTTATCGAATTAATTCATTAAAATTTTACATTGGAAGAAGAGAAAAATGTGGTCTGATACTTTTTTAATTGTATTTATATCAATATGTACGGCATTTTTGGGCGAAGGTGTGTATTAGAAAACAAAAGCAAAATGTAACTGCGGTTATTGGAATAAATCAACGTACACGTATTCATTTATAGGTCTTACATGGGTGCTGGTCTACCGCACCGAGAAGTACCAGCGGCTAAAGACAGAAGTGGATAAACAGAGCAAGAAGCGTGAGTAGCAGATTGGCTATGCAATTTCGGCAAAGGTTGTATGCTAATTATGTCATACTATTTGCATTTAGTTGAGAAGCGCAAGGAGACACACGGCGATTCGTTGGACAAATCGGTAAAAAAGAAACTCGAGCGCTACGAAGAGAAATTAAAGAATAACAACCGTGACCTATCGCTGGTGAAGATGAAGTCCATGTTTGCAACTGGATTTGCATTCACCGCCCTGCTGAGCATGTTCAACAGTATATTCGATGGACGTGTTGTGGCCCAATTGCCATTTACACCCATCTCCTGGATACAGGGCTTGAGTCATCGCAATCTATCGGGCGACGATTACACTGACTGTTCGTTCATCTTCCTCTACATACTCTGCACCATGTCCATTCGGCAAAACATTCAAAAACTCTTGGGCTTTGCGCCGTCACGTGCTGCAAGCAAACAAGGTGGCGGCTTCTTTGGTCCGGCACCAGGCCAATTTAAATAGTTCTCTTCTTTTATTGATTTTTTCCTAGCTAAATTTTGGATTGGATTTCTGTTTAAAAAAGTCACATGCAATAAATTACATTCTAATTTAGAGCATTAAACTCGTACATGGGCTTATCAACAACCAAACGATCGAAGCCCAAACGCGTCAAATCCAAAGTGCGGAACTGGCCGTCCATAATAAGCTCGGAAATGGCTCGACCCAGTGCCGGTGTCTGCTGTATGCCCTGCCCACTGAAACCGGTGGCAATGTATAGATTATGATAGTATGGATGCGGTCCCAAGATGCCATTGTCGTCGTACACGTTGTAATCGTAAAGACCGGCCATACTATTGACCACATCAGCGGATGCAAAGGCGGGTACACGTTCCACCAATGCTGGCCGGATGTTTTCATTAAAGTACGCCACATCCGCAACTAAATTATCGCCACACACTTCCTCATCGGGCAACGCATTGTGGCCACACACGTACTCGCCACCCAAGCCCAGCCGGCGGATATATGTACCTGACGCTGAGTCCACAACCATGGGCATTGCAATGCCGGGAGCGTTTTCATGCTGTGTATTTATCTTGTATATGTAACGTTTGCGCGCATCTATGGGCAGGGGCAGACGTAGCAGTCCCTCGCCGCGTCCTACATGTGCCAGGCGTGCCACAGCCGCACTATTGACGCCCGCTGCGATGACGCATATGGCAAACTTAATGCTACGCTTGACGCCATCGGGATGCTGGATAACCACCTTATCCAGACTTTGATAGCCACTCTTCTCGGCGCCCGTAACAATGATATCAGCCTGACTTGTGAACTGAAACTCCACAGCTTCGCCGTGCACAAAATGCGCGCCATATCCATGGGCAGCCCGTTTATAATTTGCTAAAAGCGCCCAGGGATCAAACCAGCCTTCGCGTTCCTGACCGCAGCAGCCGAGTGCAATACCCTTGGTGTTTAACCAAGGAAATCGTGAGGCTAAACGATCCGCTGTGAGCAACTCGTTCCGTGCGCCCAACTCGTTTTGCAGCTGTGATGTTCGCTTCAGCATCTCTGCGTCCTCCTCGCTGGCAAGCACCAGTTGTCCATATGGCATATACTTAATGGGTATATCTGTGCCAAAGTGTTCGGGTGCTTGACGTAGAAAGTCGGCACCAAACAAAGACATTTCTATTGTTTCTGGCAGTGAAAAATGATGGGATAGGCCATTGATAGACACATTCGTTGCGGATTTCTCATGCTGAAATTGTATCGAAACTGAAATGCTTTCTGTATTCGTTGACTTGACACCTCTTACCTTGATATCCTTTTCTAATACAACTACGTTGAGGCCATCGCGTGCCTTCTGCTTGAGCCAATAGGCAATGGAGCTGCCCATTCCGCCACCTCCAATAATAATCACATCGCAGTGACTCGGGAATTTCTCGACACTACCTTTGTCGCCGCCAAAGTTGAATTTATCGCTTGTAGCTATCGGCTGGGGCTTGTCCTCATTGTCATATTTATGCTCTTTGGGCACAAAGAACTCTTTGATCTTTCGCATGTCGTTGCCCAGCAGCCGAAATGTACGTCGTATGGGATGTTGATCATTTGGATCGTTGCCGCTGGGTGGACTCGATTCAGTGGAGTAGGCGCGTAATAGTGGCAACCGAATCTGACGTACAACATGTCTGTAGCGCAACATCTCTCCGACCACTGTGTTGTAATTGAGAGATTAGTTAATTCTAATTCATTAAATATTAATTGTTATGCTATCTCATAACATTCAATGCAAAACAGCTGAGAAAATGGCTCTGATTGGATCTCCTCGCCGCACTGTTAATCTTAACAGTAGGGGAAATGCTAATAACAGCGATAATAGTAACTGGCACAGAAGTAATTAAAAAAAAAAATTAATGTAAAATTTGTGAAATTCATATATATGTAGAAATTAATGAAAACTATATTTACCCTAAAGTAGTTTTATATAAAAATCAAGAATGTATTTACTAACAATTTTATGGCAACCATAATCACTATCGATAATTGTGGCATCAGAGTAACTTGTCAAAACTATCGCCCACCACTAGAGTCTGGCATTACTTGGCAATTTTGTATGTCGAGTTTAGAAAATAAATTGATATTTAAACAAAAAGTGATTATACGCAAATTGCAAGTGCTTTAAAAATGACGAGCGCGGCTGTTGATACTGTCTCTCAAGACATCGACATGGATGTGGATGCCACAGCTGAAACTTTGGCTGACGAGAAGAAAAATCAAGATCTCGCTGCTGTGCAGGAGCTTCGCGAACAAATACGGCAAATTGAAAAGTCCGTGGCTTCCAAGGAATCACGGTAAGTGCACAATTAGAGCAATTTTGCTGCTTGCTGAAATCATAAATGTTATGTTAAAACAAAAAAAAAAAACAATTTAGTTTCATTCTGCGCGTGCTGCGCAACTTGCCCAATACACGTCGCAAATTGAACGGCGTCGTGTTCCGGAACCTGGCGCAGAGTATTTATCCCGTTGGTGCTGACCGCGAAGCAGCTTTGGCCCTCGCACCTGCAATCGAAAAGGATGCCACAGAATTGCCCGACGTGCCCAAAAAGCAGGTGGCAACAAAGGCGCCCATCGCTGAGGTCGACGCGTACTACTACCTACTGCTGCTAGTAAAATTAATAGATGCTGGAGATTTAAAACGCGCTGGCGTTTGCTCTGACGCATTAATGTCTAAAATATCTATACAAAATCGTCGCACATTGGATTTGATTGGCGCTAAATCATATTTCTACTACTCACGCGTCGCGGAACTCAACAATGGTTTGGAGGGAATCCGATCGTTTTTGCATGCCCGTCTTCGCACGGCGACGCTTCGCAACGACTTCGAGGGACAGGCCGTGCTGCTTAATTGCCTGCTGCGTAACTATTTGCACTATGCGTTGTACGACCAAGCCGACAAGCTAGTCAAGAAGTCGGTGTATCCTGAATCGGCCAGCAACAACGAGTGGGCACGTTTCCTTTACTATTTGGGTCGCATCAAAGCCGCCAAGCTTGAGTACAGCGATGCCCACAAGCATCTGGTGCAGGCGCTGCGAAAATCACCACAGCATGCCGCCATTGGATTCCGCCAAACCGTACAGAAATTAATCATAGTTGTGGAACTGTTATTGGGCAACATACCCGAACGCGTGGTGTTCCGGCAGGCTGGACTCCGCCAATCTCTGGGACCGTATTTCTCGCTCACGCAGGCTGTGCGGCTGGGTAATCTGAAGCGCTTTGGAGATGTAGTCTCACAGTTCGGACCCAAATTCCAAATGGATCATACATTCACGTTAATCATTAGATTGCGGCACAATGTAATCAAGACGGCCATTCGCTCGATTGGACTCTCCTATTCTCGCATCTCGCCGAAAGATATAGCCAAACGTTTGATGCTGGATTCCGCAGAGGATGCCGAGTTCATTGTGTCCAAGGCCATACGTGATGGTGTCATTGAAGCCACCTTGGATCCGGCACAGAATTATATGCGCAGCAAGGAGAGTACCGACATATATAGCACGCGCGAACCCCAGTTGGCTTTCCATGAACGTATCTCGTTTTGTTTGAATCTACACAATCAAAGTGTTAAGGCCATGCGTTATCCGCCCAAATCGTATGGAAAAGATTTGGAGAGTGCCGAAGAGCGACGTGAACGGGAGCAACAGGATTTGGAACTGGCCAAAGAAATGGCCGAAGATGATGAAGATGGTTTCTAGGCTACATTTGTGCACTTATTTTCATAAATATATACATTAATTTTTCATAGATTTGTGAACGATTACCATAATAAAATAAATTTCCGAAATTTTTAAGCCTAGAATGCATATTTGTTATCAACTATCGTTTAAAAAAAAAAAAGTGCGGGCTTGACTCGTTTTGTTTACTGAAATCATCGCAATATCGAATTTAATTAGTCGCTAAGTAAGCGATGAAAGCATTTTTCAAATATTGCAACATAAAATTTGTAGTATTGATTTAATACATAAAATGCATTGAATATTTATATTTTGCACTTATGAATGCTATTATACTTTGTATAAATATTTAAATGACTTTTATAAAGTTTACGTACATTTTTGTATATCAAAACAATTCACAATAATAAATGCCGGCCCTGCACTATCGATAATAAGGAACGCTGCATATTTGAAACGTATCGGGAATTGTGAAGCATCGATACATCTTTGTAATATCAACAACCCTATATAGTTGCATTATTCTTGGAGCAGAAAGCAGAAAATTTTTGTGAAAACTCCACGCAGCGAAAAAATGTAATGTGCGCAAATGTGAAAAGTAACAAAAAACCAAGAAGCACAGCATGAACTTGTAAATTGTGTTCAAATCTATATTGAAAAGTGCATGAGCGCGTTTATTGTAGAAAAACTACATGCAAGTAACCAGCAGCCACAGCATTCTGTGGCAGCAACTCGTCGTCCAGTAGCAGCGAGTAAATTGTGGAGTCTCTCTGGCCACATTGGTGCACTAGCGCCCGCAAATGTATGCGACAAACTAGTAGTGGGCAGCAGCAGCAGCAGTCGTTGTCGTCTTTGTGAAGCATCAAACGCAAAAAAAAAAAAAAAAAAAAAAAAAAACGCAAAGGAAATAAATAG
Organism: Drosophila mettleri; assembly: GCA_035047625.1. Taxonomy (NCBI): domain Eukaryota; kingdom Metazoa; phylum Arthropoda; class Insecta; order Diptera; family Drosophilidae; genus Drosophila; species Drosophila mettleri. The sequence continues at coordinate 12,110,323 of JAWNPI010000018.1, forward strand.
ACGCCAAAACAACAGAGTGACAGAAAAAAAAAAAAACGTGCGTAAAAGTTAATTAGCCTGCCGCCAAGCAACGATCAAACGCAGAAGCGAGTGGAGGAGCAACAGCAGCAGCTGCTGCTCTATACAAATCGACAATCGACACTATTGTTGTTGTTATTATTGTTGTTGTTGTTGTTGTGGTTTTTGCACCCACCACACGTAACTAGAGCAGCAGCCACTATACACATACTCACACAGATACACTAAAACATACACACACACAGACACTAATTCACACACACACACTCACACACCCCTACGTATAAACACTCCAGGCTAGACTTCGTAGTAGATGCGTGCGTGCCACAACAAAATTGGAAATGATTTGTCCAAAAGACGTCCTACAGTGGTTTAAGACTCTGGAGAGCTATAATCGCATCGATACCATGTGTTCATTGTTCGAGGCATGTCTGCCGTTCGAGTTGCGGTTTCTGGGCACTTTCCTTGAGGAGCTGGGTCGCCGGGACTCACCGGAATTGCGGGGCATGGAGCTGCGCGCCAATAATCCACAGGATCTGGCTGCCGATATGCACAATTGCCAGAAAGGCGAGCCCACAGACAAAAAGATCCGACGCAAGATGGCGCTCTATTTAGCGCTAATACGTGCCTGCAATCGAAATTGTGTGACAGAAATATTTCGCACGCTCGAGTGTTGGGGCGAGCGCGACTTTGCCAGCATTAATGATCAGGATACGTTCCTGGAGCTGTTGCTCGTCTACACAATGGCTGCCAAGCATCCTGTCTTCTCCTACCACCAGAATACCAAATGCGGCGAAATTCTGGCCAAGATTAAGGAAATCAAGCGAATGGCGGAGGAAACGCAAATCATAAACCAACAGCAGCAGCAGCAGCAGCAGCAGTCACAACAGCAGCAGACACAGCAGCAACAGCCACAGCCGACGCATGCACAGCACTTGCTGCATCAGCAACAACAACCACAACAGCCGCCACCGCCTTTTCATCATCCAGTGGTGCCAATGATGCAACCGCAACAACCGGCGCCGCTACTATATCCACAGCCTTGGTCCAAGGTAACAAAACAACAAATCTCAATCAAAGGAAATTTCATTTTTAGTCTTTTATACCTAATTTAATTAAAATGTGTTCCATGTTCCATAGATTATGCCCGGCACAGAAGTGGACAGCATGCAACATTTGATGCAATCCAACATCACCATTCCAACGGACTCGAATGCCATAGCTGCGGCAGCAGCCGCGGCGGCGGCGGCAAGCGGCTGGTCCATGCGCAACACAGTGCCGTGTACAATGTACACAGTGCCGCCGCCACAGCCACAGAGCCTGGATCATCAGGTGCCGCCGCAGGCCAGCTCGCCAATGTTAAGCAGCCAGCAGTCATCGCCATCGACCAGTCGCACCACCAGTCCACAGCGCGAGCGCGGCAGCAGTGCCCCGCTGCAGCAGCCACAGCCACAGCAACAAATGCGCAGCTTGCCGCTGCGCTTGCCCAACAGCGTCAAGCATTCGCGTCGACCCTCCGTGGAGACAACGCCACCGCCAACGTCCACCTCCGTTGGCAGCGGCGACGCCAATCTGACGTCACAGCACGCTAAGCATTTCGATGAGGTGGGTTCACGCATCATAACCACAAGAACAAAGAAACAATGGAGGAGAGCGCGACTTGGATTATTTGTTGTGTGTGTAGTTAGATTGCTGAGAATTGTTCGTGAACTAATATTAGACGAGGCAGAGATTTGAAATTGAGTTTATCAATTAGCTAAGGGTATATATACCCTCTGTATATTAAAGGATAGAGCGAATATTCACAATTTCAATTTGAAATGAAGGCGGTCCATCAAGTAAATAGTAAATAGTAAATAGTTTTCTGTTTTTGATTGGAATTCGAAAAGGATTGGAAACTGTCCTTCAAAACATATTCCTAATTTCAATTTGTAATGAAGCTGTTAAGCACTTGAAAGGATTTTAGGTCCATAAAGTAAATTGTTGATTGAAATTTTACTGCATTTAAATTAAAATCGATCTTACGGAATATACACAAGGCTGGCAGCAGGTAGATAGATAGCTAAAAGTATTCCTGAAGCATAGAAATATTTAAAGCATAGATTAAAGCATATTCCTAATTTGAATTTGATATTTATTATTTATTAATTAGCTAAGAGTATTCCTGCTGCATATGCCCAATTTTAATTGCATATGAAGATGCTAAGCTCTAGAAAGGATTTTAGGTTCATAAAGTAAATTTTTTAATTAAAGTGAAAAATGTTATTTATAGAGCTGATAAAGCTATTCATTAAAAATGAAAAAAAAAAAATAAGACAGGAGACAGGTATTATTTATCTGAATACCCATTAGCTAAGACTATTCCTGCTGCTTATTCAGGAACAGATCAAAGCATATTCCCAATTTTAACTTGATATGAAGATGCTGAGCATTTAAAATGATTTTAGGTTCATAAATTAAATTTTTAATTGGCATTTTATTGCATTTAAATTAAAATTAAAAATTAAATTGAAGGCTGAAGGGAATGTCTAACAGAATAGATAAAAAGCAAGCAGAAGCAATTTATATTTTATTCTATTTATTTTTTATTCTATTCTATTCGCATATTGTTAATAATATATTTCCCTTTATTTATTTGCAGGGGATCAGCGAAGGCGGCGGCAACCCGGTAGGCGCCAGCTTGTCTAGTATTATACGCAACGCAAGTTATCCGCGTGTATCACATCAGCGTATCAACGCCAATGCATATATGCCCCCTCACCAGCAACAACAGCAGCAGCAGCAGCAACAGCAACAGCAGTCGCCGGTAAGTCAAGATCCACAGCAACAGCAGCAGCAGACGCAGCAGCAGCAACATTATCCGATGAACAGCTTTATGAAGGCGAACGCACTGGTCCACCCGATGCATAATATGCATATAAGTGACGATGGCAGCGGCTCGACGAGAATGGGTTCGAGTAAGAGTGCGGCAGCCACAAGCAGCGAGTCGGGTTGCTCGAATGGCTCGTGCGGTGAGACGACGCCACCGGAAACGCCCACGCCCACAATGGCCAATCACACAGTGAGCATTGGCTATCAGCAGCAGCAGCAGCAGCAGCAAAAGCATCATCTTAGCAATAAGCAGCAGTCGAGCCTACAGCATCGTCTCAACGGGCGCAATGGCGTGGAGAAGAGCTATCAGCAGATCTACGCGCCGAGCAACCCCAGCGAGCAGCAACAGCAGCAGCAGCCGCTGCTCATGAGTCCCTCTGCTGTGAGCACGCCAGCAACGCCAGTGCTATTGCAGTCACAGCAACAGTCACAGCAGCAACAGCAACAGCAGCAACCACAACCACCGCCAACAGCGACAGCGTACAATGCGCCCACATATCCATATCATGCGGCGAGCGGACGCGGACCGCAACCGGCATTGATAAAGCCGCATCATCCGCAGCCGCCGCCGCCGCTGGCGCTGCACAATTCCATACGCGTTCATTACCAGCCAAACGGTGACATTATCTTTCCGGCCTATCATCCCGGCCTGACGTATCCAGTGCCCGTGACAGCGCCGCCCGCCGGCGCGCCCACTGCGGCCGCACAACTGGTCCGCAATACGGCGGCCGTTGTCAGCACGAATGCAGTCACAGTGCAAACGCAAACGCCCGCCACACAACAGCAGCAACAGCAACAGCAGCAGCAGCAGCAACTGCTGGCTGCAAGCGTAGCGCCCACGCCGTACACGACGTTAGGTGTCTGCCCCATAACAGGCGGCAACAGCAGTGTGGTGCAGAAGGTGCTCTCCTGCTACAATTGCGGATCGCAGACGCACAGCGGTCGCGACTGCCAGGAGGCATCCATGGAGGATGTGACGCGCAGTGCCAACTACAAGCTGGACTACAGCACGTCCAACAATGCCGGCAGCAGCGGCATCGATGGCGAGCACAAGGATGTCGGCAGCATGCTGAAGAATGTCCCAGCGACAACGCCAACGGCAACGGCAGCGGCAGCATTGACCAGCATGGGCAAATAAGCCCTGTATAATACACACCCATACACCCACACACACACACACACACACACAGACAGGCAGGCAGACACAGATATAAATTTATAATTAATATAAACTATTGTAATTCTTAAATACTTCACAATTGAACATTTATAAACGTTTGTAAAAGTGCGGAAATCAAATTTCACGCCTTTAGCCACGTCTCTTAGTTGTTTAAGTAATTTTTGCAAATTGCGTTAGCCAGATCAAGTCGCCTAAAAAACTACAACTAACAAAGAAAAAAAAAAAAAAAACAACAACAAAAAAACCCACAAAAGAAAATGCAAAAAAAAATTATTATAAACAATTAACAACCTTGCACACCACAGGGAAATTATGCAGATAGTAACTGTAGTTATATAAACAAATATATATATATATATATATATATATATATATATATATATATATATATATATGTATGAACAATTATATATAATTGATAAGCGATATCTATTGTATAATTGCGCGAACTATACGAATATTTATAGCAGTTAAGAGAATACGCAAAACAAATAGGAAAAACTCAAAACAATACAATGACGAGCAATAGACAACAAACAAATTACATTATTCTAAAATCAATGAGAAACAAATAAAAAAAAAAACAAGGAAAACAAATATAAATTAGTTAAAGCAGCTGTTAAACGTAGTAATTATCAAAAAAAAAAAAAAAAAAAAACAAATTATTGAATTGAGAGAGAGCAGAGCAGAGCAGAGCAGAGTGTGTGTTCACAAGAAATATCCATTTGTAAGTGCGATAGAAAACTAAATAAATAAGTATAAATAACAGTGCGTAAAGGAAAAAAGAAAAACATGTAGCATTACAATAAAATGTTAGCGAATACCCTATAAAATGTGTATGAGCAACACACTCAGAGACATGCTCCCACTCGAGAGATAGAGAGTTAATGTGCTTCGTTAACGTTAACTATTAATCTAATTATAACGAAATTAATTCATACTAGTAATTATTTATTTTATTCGCTGCTCCTTTGTTTCAACAGACTTCAGCATTGGTTTTTACATTGTATTATATAGATTATATATATATATATATGCATATAACTATATACACACACACACACGCGCTATATCTAATTGTATATGGCGCATATTATGTATAAAACGCGTTACTTTATTTTATAAATATATTATATACATATTTTTTTTATAAATATATTTAACTTCTTACTTGATCTTAAGTAAAACAATATATATATATATATATATATATATATACATATATTTGTCTTGATATGGCCAAGTTGAGAATTATGTAATGGCTAAGGCCACGCCCACAATTAGAACATAATTGCCTGCGTTTCTTTTCTTGTTTTTGGTTACGTTATGTAAAAACGTTGTTACCTTTTTTATGGAAGCAAAAAAAAAAAAAAAACAAATTAAATAAATAAATAAAAAACTTACAAAAACGAAATTAAGAAAATGCAAAAAACAAACATCTAAATCAAGCAACAAAAAAAAAAAAAAACAAAACAATATTGAAACGAAATGAAAATTATTATTAAAAGAGTTTCTGCTAATGCGTAAGTGCATGACAAATGATTATTATATTTCAGTGAAAAATAATAAAAAAAAAAAACAAATTGTTTCTTAAATTCGTGTAAAAAAAAAACACAAAACTACAAAACAAATGTATTTTTTATTCAATCTCAATCGACTAGAAAAAAACACCTTGAATACGATATATATCTATATCTATAAACCATTCCCCCATTCATTGTTATAAAATTGTGTGTCAATATACAAGCGAGCGCCCAACCTGTGCACATATATATGTACATAGCTCTATCTATGTGGATACTTTGAGACAAACAGTGCATGGTGAGTATGGATCTTGAGGGTGGCCTCTCACTACGCCTCTCTCTCTCTCTCTCTCTCTGTTTCTCTTGGTTGAGCTAAGCAGCAACTAAACTCCATTTAGAGTGCACGTTCAAATATGCATACTTGTCGAACTGAGCAGGCGCCCACTCTTTAAGTACAGTGAATATTTCCTAAAATGCATTTTTCTTTTAAATTTTTGCTGCATTCAAATATAAATAATTTTTATAAATATTTAAATTACATATTTATATATATATATATATATATATATATATATATATATATATATATATATATATATTTTATTTTTTTTTTTTTTTTTTTTAATAAAAAAATATTTTAAATATAATTTAAATAAAAAATAATTGGTTTATTATAAATAAATATTTTTATTTGTATAAAGACTGCTTGTCATAGGTTAGACGCACTGGCACTTGCTTTAAAATATTTATTTTTAACTTTTATTTGATAAAAAATTATATACAAAACGTTTGGTTATTTAATAATTATTGAAGTATGCGGTAAACAAAAAATTTTACCTAAAATGTACATAAAAAAATTTCTTTTAAAAAATTATTACTATTATATATATATATATATATATATATATATTTTTTTTTTCTTTTTTTTTTTATATTAATAATTCGAATTACAATTTTTTTTTAAGAATTAATTTGCTTTTTGATTATACGAGAGCTGTTAAAAATAACCAATTTATTTTATTGGTCACTAGAACAGACGATATGATATGTTATTAACAAATTAATCTTTAAAAAAATAGTAACTTATTTTTGGAATAAATTTTTATTTTTTGTAATACTTTAAATTTTAGTTACAAGATAAAAAATAATATTAGTAATGAGTTTTGTCTGCTTTGCTCGCAATAGAATGCAGATGAACGTATTTACATAAATTCATAGCTCAGCTCGTTTCAAGCACGCAGCTAATACTACCCTATTTTTTGTATATATTTAATACAAAATAAATATCAAGTCAAGTATAATACAAAATATTATCAAGTCAAATATTTTTTTTAATTTCTCTTACTTAAATATTTTTTTTTTTAATTTTCAAGTACTTTTATTTAGATATATATTTTTATAATTTTTATATATATTTTTTATAATTATATATATATTTCACATATTATTAAGACTAAGATAGTTCACATATTGGTTGACTCTACGGCGAGTTTACTGTCGCAAGAAATAATTGTTGCGCCAGAGCTCTCGTATGGCACAAGCCCAATCCGAAATGTTGCTTAGACATATCATCGTATTGCAACGAACCCAGGGAAACAAAAAAAAAAGAAAAAAATCACCTATGAGGATGTAGGAGTGTGGGGTGTTGAGGGGGCGTGAGGGAGGGAAGCAACCGTGGCGTTCTCTGAAGCGTTACAGTTTCGGCTTGTCGTAACGGCAAGTCGTCTTCAGTTGTGCATAGACCTGGATCCGGTGTAGATTGCTGTGCCACAAGAAGAGACGACGAAAACGAAGAAGCAGAAGAGTTCCGAGTCCAAAAGAGCATAAAGTCTAAAGTCTATTTCATAATTGTAATTGGCATATGCGAAAATTCTGATTCTAATTATTATTTCATAATTTATCAAAATTTTGGAATATTCGCGGCGTTAGTCGAATTTGTAATTCGGGCCGTTTCGGGTTGGCTTTGCGGTGTTCGCTCATGCGTGCAGTGTGGTAAGTTGTTGCCATTCGGACCTCAGCTCCGCCCACGCATTCGAGTGTTAACGGAAAGTATAAAAAAACGAAAACGAAAACGAAAACAATGCTAAAGGCCGTAAAGAAAACGACTGAGGTAAACAAATCGAAATTAAAAGTTACGGCCAGCAATGTGGCCGAGAACAACAACAGCAACAGCAAGAAGAACACCAATAGCAACACCAACACCAACAGCAACAACGACAGCAGCAGCAACGCCTCGGAACTGGCCATAAAACACGGCTCCATCACTGGCCAGAAGCCAGAGCTCGTGGCCAATGAGAGTCCCCCACTGAAGAAGCTCAGCCTGAAGGGCAACCAGCTCTGCGGCAGCATTTTAATTGGCAATTACAATGTAAGTCGCGCTGACAACACACTGTATCTGGGCTATAGCTTATCTCTCGACAGTACCTCACCCAGCTGGAGGTGTGCGAAAACGAAATGGAAGTCTTGGACCTGAGCACCTTGGCACAGTTGGAGACACTGAAGTGCAGCCGCAACAAGCTCATTGAGCTAATTATAAATGGCACCAGTCTGCAGACGCTCATTGCGGATCATAATTGTAGGTATTCAGAAGGGACTCAAGGCGGCAAACATTTCTTTTCTGATATTTTTATAGCCTGAATACACTAAAAATGAAATCGTAGGGTATAACATGGAAATGCTTTTAACAGGCAGACGTAGACGTGTCATGGCCGATTAAGTATATATATTATTGATGAGCAAAACAAGTTGAATGAAACTAGACATGTTCATTCGTCTGTCCGTCCGACTGTCTGTCCGTTTGTCGCTTCGTCTGCCAGTCCCTACGTCCGTCCCTATGAACCCGTCGATTTCGTTGACTAAAGCAGCTGGGCACTTTAAATAACAAAGACAATGCTCATATATCTTATATATGATATTTTATCTTATATATAATATCTTTATCTTCTTTCTGCTTTCGATAACTCTTCTAATTTCGTTATTATCGATAACAATCTTTGGGTCCTAGAGTTCACCCCATTCAAGATATAAATATGCCTTCCGTTGTGTAGGATTTCTATTATGAATACACATTTTTGATAAATAATTTTTCTGATTAAATAATTCAAATTAAATTAAATATTCTAATTAAATTAAGTCTGCTGATTCTAATTAAAAAATTTTATAAAATTTTCAATATCACAATTCACAAATAATTCACAAATCACTTATATCAAATACTAGAGAGTTGAGATTTGGCCTCATTTTATATTTTATAATCTCGCCCTAAAAATTTCATTCACAATATAAGTTTAGAAGAAAAAGGTATTCATTAATGAAGTTCTCTTAGCAAAGCCTCTGCTGCAGCCGCAGCGCTGCCGCTGCATAAGAGCAGAGCAGAGCGAGAGCATATACACTCAATCGCAAAAGTCTGCGTACAGAAAACAAATATTTTCTTTTGTATTCAGTTTTCTTCAGAATCTACTATAAGGCACTTATCGGAATAATTCTTTCTTTTATAGTATTTTTCACTTATTTAATTTTTTTTTTTGCTGCATTTTTGCTTTATTTGAAATAATAATATTTGAATAAAAAGTTACAGAAAAATATCGCTGCTGTATGCAGAGTTTTGCGATTGAGTGTGTGCTATAAATGAATAAAAGAAACGTTTCAAGATATCAGCGCAAAGAATCTAGGGTATCTCTTAGTCGAGTTGTAAGCTCTTTCTTATATCTTCCTTCTAATTAAGTCCCTTGCTTTTCTCTCCCTTAAAGGTCTGCAGAGCATCTCCATAGCAAAGTCGGTGCCACAGAAGCTGTTGCAGCTGGACATCTCGCACAATTATCTGAGCACGCTGCCCCAGTGGATCGGCGGCTGCGTGGCCTTGGAGACGCTGAGCGCGACGCACAATCATCTGAGCCACATCAAGGAGCTGCTGCGGAATTATCGCATCGGCTGCCTGCGCTCGCTGAATCTCGCGTACAACGCGCTGCAGCAGCTCGAGTTTCTGCCTGAGGCGTTCTGCAGCGTGCGGCAGCTGCAGCTGCAGAGCAACGAGCTGCAGCGGCTGCCGGACAACTTCTTTGCCGTGACCCATGGCCAGCTGAGCTCACTGAATGCCGCCTGCAATCGTCTGGGGCAGCTGCCGCGCTACGAGCAGAACAACAATGCGGCGCTGGAGGAGCTCTGCCTGACGGGCAACCAGCTGAACGATAACATTTTCGAGCCGCTGTTGCACGCCGGCCGACTGAAGGTGCTGCGACTGGCGCACAATCGCCTGGGCGTGCTGCCGGCGGAGTGTGTGCGCAACTGGCCGGAGCTGGAGGTATTGGTGCTGTCGGGCAACATGCTGCAGCAGCTGCCCGATCAGCTGGCCAGCCTGGCGCAGCTCAAAGTGCTGCGCTGCTGCAACAATTTGCTGCTCAGCACGCCGCCGCTGTCGCAGCTGAGCAAGCTGAAGATACTCGATCTGGCGCACAATCACTTGGATCGCATCAATCTGGTGTCGCTGGTGCCCACGCGCAATCTCAAATATCTGGATCTGTCCGGCAACTTGCAGCTGCAGGTGGACGAGCAGCAGCTGAAGGTCTGCCAGACGCAGAGCCAGCGCGTCTGGAGTCTGGTCGATGTCTCTGGCAACAATCGTGCGGCGCTGCCCACCGGCACCCGGCGCCTGCCCATGGACTACGCCAGCAAGGCGTCTCAGCACAAGGCCAAGACGCTGCCCTGGTCCTCGGGCTTTGCCGAAACGCCCGGTGATGCGCGCAAGCTGCTGGTGACGCAGCTGCGCGCGAGTCAATTCGGCGGCGTCGACGAGGCGCTCTTCGGCATGTTTGAGGCGCAGCGCGATGCGCGGCAGGCGCAGCAAATGGCGCAGCTGGTGCCGGCACTGCTCAAGCAGGAGCAAGCGCTGAAGGAGTCGCCGTCCAATGACTACATGAAGTACACGCTGCTGGCGGCGCAGCGGCAGTGCGGCGTCTGCCTGCGCAGCGCCACGCTGCTGCACCTGCTGCGCCAGCCGGCCAAGGTGCGCGCTCTGAAGTCCAAGCGCTATGTCCTGCGGCTGGCCCAACTGGGCCACTTCGATGCGTACCTGGTGCGACGCACCACCCACCTGCGACTCACCGAGTCGCCAGCTGACTGCGATAGCCCCAAGGCCTCACACACGCTGCCCGATCCCCAGCTGCTGGAGGTGAGCTGCAATGCCAAATCACATTTGACTCTATTCTTAGTTCACAATTCCCAATCCCATGCAGATAACGCTCAGCAACGATGATGAGTACCTGGTGCTGGGCAACGAGCAATTGTGGTCGGTCATGGACATAGGACGCGCCGCCCGCGAGATACGCAAGGAGGAGAATGCGCTGCTGGCGGCCAAGCGGCTGCTGGAAATAGCCCAGAGCTTTGGGGCGACAGCGAATCTCAGCGTGATCGTGGTGCGCTTCAGTCATCTGAGCACCGATGTGGATCACCTCATACGCGAGCTGAAGCAGAGCGTGCGCAAGAAGCCAGCGCTGGTGTCGCCTCAGCCTCTGGGCAGCTTGGCCGTGAGCAAGCGCACCTGTTGCGATCGCAGCAATGCGTGCCGGCATCGCCACTTGGAGCAGGAGCTGCTGGCTGGACGCTCCTCGCCGAGCGGCCAGAGCAATCCGGATTTGCTGTGCAAAGATGCGACTGTGGCCAAGGATGAGTTCATATTGGCGCATGCGCGCGTCCTGCAGGAGGAGCAGCAGCTGGAGATGCTCGACGAAACGGAGTCCGTGCTGTCCGAGGAGCAGTTCAAGTGCTGGGAATATATGCTGGAGCAGAACACACAGCTGCTGTTCGACAAGGAGCTGAACACCATTTCGAAGTCGTTTTCCAAGCAGCGACTGGCCCCAGCCCCCAAGCTGACGGCCGGCGACAGCGGCGATCTGAAGTCGAATCTCATACGCAACGTGACCAACAAATTCATCTCCAGCAGCACGCCCCAGCTGGCCCAAGCACACGCCCCCCCACTGAGCGCCTATCAGCACATGAAGCAGCTGCCCACCGAGTACTTTGGCAGCATGCGCTCGTTCCAGCAGTCGCCCAACTATGGCTACAATCTCTTCGATGGCAAGTCCCGGGATGCCTACGCCAAGCTGGGCGGCGGCCCACATGCCGCCTACTTCGGCTCCCTGCAGCGTCGCATGCCATGCAATTTGGAGTACGATTTCCCCGTCACACAGGAGCGAGATCACAATATTTTGGATGAGGAGGACCTGGACGAGGATGGCTATACGGAGCACGAGAGTCGCATGCGCAAATACTGGGGCGTGGCAACAACTGAGTTATAGGTGAACCAATCACTCTGAGATTCTATTAGTAAACTTAAATAATATATTAAATCTAGTTAAAGCAAACAGAGTAGAATTAGGAAAACTGCAAGAAAAGTTCTATAAATATATTATTAAATAAAAGACTATATATTAGCAATAGGTATTTTTATTACATTTATTTTTATATATATTTTATTAAAAATAATGATAATTATTTTTTAGCATTTTAATTATCATTATTTATTTTTTTTATTTTAATTATCATTATTTATTTTCATTATTTCAGTTATCATTATTTATTTTTATTATTTCAGTTATCATTATTTATTTTTATTATTTCAGTTATCATTATTTATTTTTATTATTTCAGTTATCATTATTTATTTTTATTATTTTAGTAATCATTATTTATTTTTATTATTTCAGTTATCATTATTTATTTTTATTATTTCAGTTATCATTATTTATTTTTATTATTTTAGTAATCATTATTTATTTTTATTATTTCAGTTATCATTATTTATTTTTATTATTTCAGTTATCATTATTTATTTTTATTATTTTAATTATCATTATTTATTTTTTTTATATTTTAATTATTAATTTTTATTTTTATTATTTTAATTTTCATTATTTATTTTTATTATTTCAATTATCATTATTTATTTTTTAAATTTTAATTATTATTACTTTTTTTTATTATTTTAACTATCATTATTTATTTTCATTATTTTAAGTATCATTATTTATTTTTATTATTTTAATTATCATTATTTATTTTTATTCATTTTTATCATTTTAGTAATCATTATTTATTTTCATTATTTTAGTAATCATTATTTATTTTTATTATTTCAGTTATCATTATTTATTTTTATTATTTCAGTTATTATTTATTTTTATTATTTTAATTATCATTATTAATTTTTTTTTAATTATCATTATTTATTTTTATTATTTTAATTATCATTATTTATTTTTATTATTTCAATTATCATCATTTATTTTTATTATTTAATTATTATTTATTTTTATTATTTCAGCTATCATTATTTACTTGTATTATTTTATTTATCAATATTTATTTTTATTATTTTAATTATTATTATTTACTTCTTACTTCTTACTTTCATTCATCTAAGGTCATTTATATAGCTGCTTTTAAAATAATCTCAAATCTTTCTTTTGTTGAGCAGCGCAAACTATCTTTGATCAAACAGTAGCTCTGCTTGCCGATAGATGGTTGGCAAAGCGAAGCAAACTGCTTGCTTCTTTGCCACAAATCATAAATGAACTGCTTTAAGTGGCCACAAAAACATAAACAAACTGCTTTGAATGGCACAACTTGCGCCTTTTGCCAATAGGTGGCCGCATATAAGAAACAAGAAAAGTTTTAAATAATTAATCATATAAATTACAATTTAATTTTTAAATTGTACTTTTGGGTAACTTAAGGCAGCTTGAACTAATTCTACTTAGGCATTAGGTAATTTAAATTTGCTATATTATAATTACAAGTTTTGATCTGATAATTCGTTGCGCATTCAAATAAGCCCAAGCAAGCAAAAGTGCCCATTAAAATTGAGAACTTAATTTAACAAGCATATAATTCGCACACACACACACATGAATATAGCACGCATACGCACTTAAGTTGATCCCTGTAATAAGGACACTCCTTAGACGCATATAGGCAGAGACTGCGCCCCGTATTTGTGAGGTCACTGAGGCGAATAATTCATGTCAATATCAGAACTCATTTACTTGCGGTTGTTTTTAGCGACGCGCTGCGAAAGAAAATTCATCTAAATGGCAACGACATCAATGGCGCGATTTGCCGGAGGCTGCCATGCCAGAGAGAGGTCCAGAGAGAGAGAGGGGGGGAGAGAGAGTGGAAACGAGATAGATTTGCGTGTGGCTTTCTAATCATTTCGAATCGCTCAAGTGTATTACCGTTATAGGCCGCGCTAACAAGGCACGGGCAAATATGAAACTTTTGTTGAAGCACATCCGCTATCCGATCCAAAGTAGTGCTCAATGCCATTGAGGTCTATTGAGGTCCACAGACTCTGGCAGCGGCGACTAATTTTAATTACTTTTTCAGTCTCATTTACTTACACTTGTTGCCCATCGGTTAAAACTTGGCTGCCAGTCGAAGTCGAACGCCAGCTGAAATGACAACTCCATTTTCATTTCCATTCGCCATTTTCATTTTGGGCACATTTTCCACTTGAAAGCCACCGCCCCCACCGGCCACCCACACACTGATGCCTATCACAATGCCCATTACAACTTATTGCTGTGGCTACTTTTAATACACTAAATTAACTTTGTGGCTCTGCGCGCTCAGCCCCCATGGCTGCCGCCCACGATTTGTCACCAATCCGCAGACGACGCGGACTTTATCTGCCGTTTATCTCGCCAGTGTTGATAAATAGCTACGCGGTAATTAATTTGGCGTGAATGAAGCACAGGAAATAGAATAAAAATTAACTTGAAAGCAAAGTGTTAGGTATATATAAAAAAGGAATTAAATAAATATATATTAGATAATAAATGTATAAAATAAGGAAATTAAATATATATATATATATTATAATTATATTAAATATATATATAAATATATTATAATTATATTAAATATATATATAAATATATTATAATTATATTAAATATATATATATTATAAGCAATCAAATATAATATAAATACGACTATACATAAATATAATTTTATATAAAAATATAAAATTATGTTGATAAAAAAATTATGTATTTCAAAAATTATTTCTTTTTTTTTTTAAATTAACCAAAGTTGGCTACAGACAGTTCGAGTGCTAAATTCTTGGATAAACATATTCTTGTTTCATCATCTTCTCAATTGATCTAGCTCAATTCCACATTCTTTAGATCATCTCTGTAAAGAAGAAGAAGCCGATTAATAAGAAAAAGTAAATGATGAAGTCGAATATGAGAAAGAAGAAGGAGAAGGAGAGGGAGAATTCAATGAGGAAGAATATGATGATTATGAAGCAGTAAGTGATGTAGAAGAATAAAATGAATGATAAGAAAAATATGAAAATATGATTGATAAGATATATATGTGAATATGATGAAAAAATAATATGATATGATGAAATAATATGATGAAGTAGAAGTAGAATAAGAAGAATCAGAAAATCATGAAAAATTTGAAAATCATGAAGAAGAATAATGGAAAGACTTTGATGAGGAAGTAAATTTTAAAGTAGAAGTAGAATGTGAAGAATCAGAAAATCATGAAAAATTTGAAAATCATGAAGAAGAATAATGGAAAGACTTTTTAAGAGAAAGAAAACTCTGAAGTAGAAATAGAAATAGAATATGAAGAATCAGAAAATTATATAGAATTAGAAAATTATGAAGTTCTTACCAAAAGAATATAGATAAAATATTTTTCATCATTTATCAGTCAGAAACAAAACGAGCTGCGATGCCAGAGAGTGCCAAAAATTTGAAACATTTAAGAAACCAACAAAGCAAGGGCACAAAACCTAATTAAGTTAAGTGCCTAAAAATGTATTTAATTATTAAATTAAGTAACCAAAAGTCAAGTTTTGAAATTGAATACATTTCTAAAAAGAATATGAAAACTAAATCAATTTGCGAAGAGTCAGCAAACAAAGAGCAGAGCGAATTATATAATTATGGGCAATTGAATTGCGTTTCGAAATCAGTTAATAAAGCAGAGAGAGAGAGAGGGAGAGAGAGGGAGAGTTGGGTATGGAGCGGATGCTGTTTTACCTGGCGAATGCTTAGGCAAGCTAACCTATCAACAGACATCCTGCTACCCCGCTCAAGCGCCTCCAAAACTTTTCTCATTATGTGTATCCACACGCACATGGCATAGAAGTTGCCGGCTGCGAACTTCCTGTCAGAATCCCGATAGGCAGCTCCCACACCTGGTGCAGTGCCTCTCCCTGTGCCCGCCACAATGGCTGTGCAACGCATCGGCGCTTTCAATGACTTCCGTCATCACCGACACACTCGACGTGTAAATTTGCATTTGCTTCTAATTACGAGGAGCAGCACGAGCGAGAGCAGAGCAGAGCTGAAGCCGAAAGAAAAACTACAGATGCTGGCTGCCACGCCCTGCAGCCCACAGCCCACAGCCGCTTGTGGCAACTGCAATTTAGAATTTCAATTATATTTATATTTTTATGAGGGCTGCCCAGCCACCAGCCCAGCCCTCTCCCCACTCCCCACTCTGAGCACACGGAAACACTACAAATCAAGTGCCACGCACGCAAATTTCCTTTAATTAAAACTAAACTTTTAAGAGTTTCGCCTGAGGCAGCTCCTTCGCCTAGTGCTGCCGCATCCTTATCAGATCTGCATTTGCATCTGCATTGGCATCTGCATTTGGTAAGCACCGGAAAATTGCTTGGCTTCAACTTGAGCGGCAACTTTGGGTTAGGCGATGTCATCTAACAGTTGTATTTGTTGCCACTCGACTTGATGCCAACTTTTAGCAAGCGTCTAAAGTCCAAAAATAATGATGCCAGCTCAAGGTGTCCAAGGTGTGCCTGACTCTCGGTGTTAGGGTATCCCCAGGTGTCTGTGTGCGTGTTAAGCATGAAAACTTTTATTCATTGTAGCATCTCAGGAGAAGTTTTCAAGAAATGTTGCATTTTCTAGAATATTTAGTGCTAGGAATGGTTAAGTCGCTTTGTCAAAGGTGATTACATTTTTTAATAATTAATTAATTAGACTTGGCCTGAGAGTCTGAGACTCTTATAGATATATAAATATATATATTTCATCTATATGAAATATGTATAGATTACTTTAGATAACTTTATTTTATAGAAAGTATTATAGATCTTCTCCTAGAACTTCTAATACTTTAAGTATAATTTTGATTTATTTAATATTTATTAATTTATACTTTAATTATATTTTGCACATAATTTTGATAAATTATTCATGAAGCCTGCCTAAAAATTAATTTTTCTTTTATTCACATCTCAATTTTGCTCGCAAATTCAAAAAGATTAAAGATTTGCTCCTTGCGTTAATTTAAATATATTTGAAAATTTTAATATGCTTAAAATATTAAAGATTTGCTCCTTGCATTAATTTAAATATATTTGAAAATTTTAATATGCTTAAAATATTATTTTATATTAGTAATAAAAAGTGTGTGTTTCTTATTTATTTACAATAATTAACAATAACATAATAATTGACATAATAGGTGTGTGTGTCAAATGCATATTTAAATGCATAAGACAAATATATATTAAATATAACTATATATATAAACAAATATAATCAGCTCCAAGAGTAATTCTTAGTCTAAAGAACTCTTAAATTATTTAAAAAAAAAGAAAAGTATTTTTGGTCTCACATAAATCGTTAATGCACGAACATCAGTAATTGTTGAAAGCTCTTCAGTTTCTTACTAATTCGAGCTAAGAGCCCAGGCTTAGCAGATAAAGCCGATGCGTTGAGAGCGCGAACAAGCGTAGAAAGAATGCAGAGAAAAATGAAAGAATGACCAAAATCTATTTACAAATAAAAGTTATTAAAAGTCACCACAACTGCTAAAGGCAGTGCGGCTCTACACAGAGCTCGATGAAAAGAGCTAATCAGCTGCGTAGGTATACTAAATATGATATATATATATATATATATATATATATATATTATTTTTTTTTTTTTTTATTTATTTAAATACAAAAAAATATAAATAGAAATTAATATATGAATGACAACGTATCAAAGCAAACTTAGACTGAGTTTACTTAAAAGTTAGTTATAATTCTCATACGAAATTCGAACAAATATCCCTTTTCTAAAGCACCTCGCTAATTAATTTATGTCTGCTAGTCAAGCATTTTCACAATTCGACTTGCTTTAGGCGTAAAAAGAAATGATGTAGGCGAGCTGGCTTAAAGTGACTTCCAAATATCCTTGTTTCTGTCACAACAAATATATAGTTCCATTAAACCAGTCATGCAAGAGCTTCCAGTTGACTCATAATCCTTGGTAATACCATGCCATTGATATTGTCCTGGTTGAAAGCTTACAGTTGAACCAAATCATGGAGTAATAACTCCTGGGAAACTATAAAATTTCAGAATCGGCTGTTAAAGAGGTAAGATATGTGTGCAATTCGATCTACGATCAGTTGCAGGAGAGCCGCTTACATTTTCCCAACATTTCTGTAAATAAAAAATATTTTTGCTAGGTCTAAAACGGCATCGCAACTTCGATAAAATACCAGGCGAACATAAATGAGTAGTAGGGCGTGAAATTTTAGTTAAAAATAAGTAAGCAATGAGTTGACCTTGAGAATGAGAATGAGAGGGAGATGTTAATGTTAACTAACAGTGACATGTAATTATCTGAGCATGAGAATAAAGGTATGTAACATACTCGTTCATGTTAACTAACATCTCACTTCAATCTCTCATCTCAATTCAAGGTTAACTCAATTTTAAATAAATTTTAACTAATATTTCGCGCCCTACTACTCACTTATGTTCGCCTGGTATTTCTGAAGATACTATTAAAGAATTTGACTGTCGTCAAGCGGTTAGTAAAAATAAATAAAAAATTAATTAGAAATATTAAATGATAATAATAAATTAAATAATTATTTATATAATAAACGAATTAATTAATTATATAATAATATATTAATTAATTAAATATTAAAAAATTGTTAATTAATTCACGATAAATAAATTATTTTAATTATCTTTAATATAATATACATATTATATTTTGTCTAACAATAAATATATTTCTTATGCATTTTGAGCTAAGATTATTTGCAGCAGATCCGCTTACTTTTTCTGCCTTTCTGTAAATAACAAATATTTTTGCTAGGTCTAAAACGGCATTGCAATCGCTGTAAAATACCAGGTGAACATAAATGAGTAGTAGGGCCTGAAATTTTAGTTAAAATTATGAAGAATTGAGTTGACCTTGAGAGTGAGAGTGAGATGTTAATGTTAACTAACAGTGACATTACATTTTCTGAGCATGAGTATAGAGGTATGCAGCATAGTTGTTCATGTTAACTAACTTCTCACTTCTCACTTCAATCTCTCATCTCTAGTATCTATTCAAGGTTAACTCAATTTTAAATAAATTTTAGCTAATATTTTGCGCCCTACTACTCACTTATGTTCGCCTGGTATTTCGGAAGATAATATTAAGAAATTTGACTGTCGTCAAACGGTCAGTAAAAATAAATAAATATTTAATAGAAAATATTAAATAATAATAAATTAAATTATTATTTAAATAATAAACGAATAAATTAATTAATTAATAAACACTAATTATAATAATACATTAATAAATGAAACATTACAAAAATATTAATTAATTTATGATAAATAAATTAATTAATGGAATAATAATAATTGAATTAATTAATTTCTTTATATTCATTAATTTCTATATTTATATGTCTGCAATTCGAGCTAAGATCAGTTGCAGCAGAACCGCTTACATTTTCCCAGCATTTTCGTAAAGAAAAAATATTTTTGCTAGGTCTAAAACGGCATCGCAATCGCTGTAAAATACCAGGCGAACATAAATGAGTAGTAGGGCCTGAAATTTTAGTTAAAAATAAGTAAGCAATGTGTTGACCTTGATAGTGAGAGTGAGCGAGTGAGAGTGAGTGTGAGAGAGTGAGATGTTAATTAAAATATTGGTTAACAGTATGTTACCAGAGTTTTTCATGCCTAAGAGTATGCAGCGTACGTGCTCATGTTGATTAACATCTTACTTCAATCTCTCATCGCTCGCATCGCTCATCTCAATTCAATGTTAACTCAATATTTACTTAATTTTAACTAAAAGTTCGCGCCCTGGTACTCATTTATGTTCGCCTGGTACTTTTGAAGATACCATTAAAAATTTGATTGTTGTCAAACTGGCTCTATCACTTATGATTCAGCAAAAATATTATAATAAAATATATGGATTCAAGGTAAACAGTTAAAATAAATAGAATTAATAAATATAATAATAATAATAATAATAATAATAATAATAATAAAAATAATAATAATAAAAATAATTATAATAAGATTAATGATAATAATAATAATTTGAAGAAAATATGAAATTCTTATCGATTATTTATTCTCTTGTATTTAATATAGCGGTTTAATTGTCAATTCAGGGGGGACTATATACATACATACATACATACATACATACATATTCTTTATACTTTGTGAGTATGTTAAGCGGGAAATAAAAATAAACCTGAGCTGCAATGCAGAGCTGAAATGCAGGGCTTAACACTCTCCCTGTCTTTCTTCCACGCCCAATGTTAAGTTTGCTTTAAAAGAGACAAGACATTTGTCATCTCATCTTATTCCGTTTTGTTCCTATGCTTTATGCGTGTTACGCTCTCACAGCTCATGGGCATGATCAGCTGACGTGGCTGCGTTGAATTGAGTAAATTTGAATCAGTGCAAATTACACATACATATGTATGCATACTTTGTAAGCGAGTGTGCATTGTTGGAAATAAAAAGAAGCCTGAGCTGAAATGCAGGGCTTAACACTCTCCCTGTCTTTCTTCCACGCCCAATGTTAAGTCAGCTTTAAGAACGGCAATTCATCCCATGCAAGGCATTTCTCTCATCTTATTCCGTTTTGTTTCTATGCTTTATGCGTGCTTCGCTCTCACAGCTCATCGGCAATGTCAGCTCATGACTAAAGCCCAACTTGCATTGAATTGAGTATATTTTAATTTGAGCAAATAAATAACACCTACATATACATATGCCTACATACGATGTATGTATGTATGAGTACTATTGCACTGCGGAACGTAACACCGCGCATCAAATCTAAAATAGTAGGTAGCTGACTATTCTAAGACAGATCAAATACAATTGCGATTCTTAGAGTATAGTACGCAAGTATTTGAATGTATGTGTGCACATTTATAGGCGCCAGCTCTGTGCACTGCGCGCTGTTGCCTTCGTGCGCTGTTGCTAAGTAGTCAAAAGACTTTTGCGTTTATCAACGGATTTCGATGAAACTTTCGTAAACTATGAAACTATGATGTAAATATATTTTTTTTGTTTCTTAAACGCCAAAATCCTTTAGATATATGCTATATTTACAACTGAACAAAATTTTCAAAATAATTTGGAAATTTGGGGCCGGTATCCAAATGTAACAAAAACCGAAATTTCTCAAAGTTACATAAGCAATTTGGATACCCTAAAAGACTTAGATGGAAAAGGTAAAAAATATAAATTGATTTTTCATATGGTTTTTAATCGATAACAATTATTCAGGTGTAGTTATCGATTTTATGAATCAAACTTCATATGCGCGTGATATACATGAACTTAACAAAAAAAAAAAATGTTTTTCGTGGTTTTCATTCCTTTTTACACTTTAAACACAGTTATGAATATCATTGACTTGTTAATTATTAAATCGTTATCGAAGTCTCTGGGACTTGTCTTGGCAACCCATCGAGCTTCTGTCTAATCTGAGCAGGCTGGGAAATGTTTTTGCTTCTACAAACGCAAGCTGAAGCCGTCGAGCGTCTCATAATTCACATATATTTTCTAGTAGGCTGTGAAAATTGAATATAGTTTATTTTAAGAATTCTTAAACCATTTTACGTACCACATTTTATACAACACTTGTGATTTAGGCATTTTTTAAATAAGAAAGAAAACAAACATTTGGGAAACGGCTAACTAAACGGCAACACAATCGACACTCCGAATACGAACTGATTGCAATTGATCCTTTTCGCTGGTTCACTGGCGACAGCCGAGGGCCATCCATTGTGCAGCTGGAGTTCGGATCTGATCAATATATCATTGCATTGATTGACATACGCAACGATATCATTTCGAGCACAATAACTGAGCACAATACTCCAAACCGGCTGAGCTCCAAAGGTTTGTCTAACTGGCGTGCTCTCTTCACCAGTTTCCTTTATTTATTTATTTTGTGTTTTTTTTTTTTGTTTTTTGTTTTTGTAAATTTCTATATATATTTTCTATTTTCTATTCTATATTTTCCATTTCGTTTTGGCTAGAAATATTTGCCTTAAAATTATTTATTTGAGAGGCGCAAGCGAATCGCAGCTATATGGAAGCACTAGCCATCGGCGATAAGATCAATATCAGACGATCCGACGGTTGCATACAGTCGGCATCAGTCGGCTTGAAGAGTGTCGAGCGGCAGATTGTGACCGTTGAATGGACACAGGGCAGCAAGGTTAAGGGCAAGGAGATACCTTGGGGCATTATACTCGAGCTCAATCCGCACTTGGCCAAGATGAAGCAGAAGCCACAATTGCCGCCCGAAAAAAAGGAGCTGCCGACGCCGCCACCGCCGACGGCGCCATCGAAGCCGGAGCCAAAGACGCATAATTTCGCTGCCTTCAATATGTATCGCAAGAAGGCGACCACGAGCAGTCCGTATAAGAAGCGTTTGCGCGCCAGCAGTCGCTGCGAGAGCGTGGTGAATACGCCGGCTGCCGCCAAGCCAACGAAGCAGCCGGCTCATGCTGCTGTGCAGCCAGGCAATCGGATCAGCACGGAGCCGCCGAGAGTTGTCGTCAAGGGTGCCTCGAGCACGACCAGCATTAGGCGCTCGAGCGTGGTGCGTGAGGTGGAGCGCCTGAAGCAGCAGCGAGAGCGCCGTCGCGCCGATCAGGCCGAACAGCGGCGCGAGCAGAGCGCCCTTAGGAGCAAGGATCCGGGCAATCCCAACTGGGAGGTGGCCATGATGGTGCGCGACTATCGCCAGCAGCTGCAATTCAATCCGCTGCGCAGCCTGAGCTCGCGCGGCGCACGCATCCAGCAGATAACGGTGTGCGTGCGCAAGCGGCCGATGAGCCGCCACGAGATGCAGGCGAAGCTGGTGGACATCATATCGGTGCCCAGCCGCAACTCGCTGATCGTGCACGAGCTGCGCAACAAGGTCGATCTGACCAAGTTCCTGGAGCATCACAAGTTCCGCTTCGACTACACCTTCGACGAGCAGTGCAGCAACGCCCTGGTCTACGAGCACACGGCTCGACCATTGATACGCACCATGTTCGAGGGCGGCAATGCCACTTGCTTTGCCTACGGCCAGACGGGCAGCGGCAAGACCCACACCATGGGCGGCGAGTTCTGTGGCAAGACCCAGGACTGCACCACCGGCATTTATGCCTTGGCCGCTAAGGACGTGTTCGCCGAGCTGGCCAAGCCCAAATATCGAGAGATGGGCGCAAGCGTTACGTGCAGCTATTTTGAGATCTATGGCAGCAAGGTGAGTTCAAAAAGTAATCGATTGTGCACTTATCGATAGCTGATGAAATCGATCAGATTAATAATTTTTCAATTGCCTAATCAAGTATATGGATTATGTTATCGAAAATATTGGACAAAATATGGATAAATTGTAAAATCGATATTTTAGCCATTTATATTGTTATTTAATGCTTGTTTAATGGCTTTATTGATAACTGATAAAATCGATTATATGGTAAAATTTTACTATGTAATTGATCGCTGACAGCATTTTAATTATCGATAATTATCAAAATGGCTGACTTTTTTTCCATTTGATGGTATCAATTACATGTTTTTACAATATTTTATAGAGAACCAAAAAATCGATAACATTTAAGATTTTCAGTTAAATAATTATGAATCTTGACTGAACTGAAAATTAATCGAAAAATGCCTATATCGATAAGCTTATCGCTCTATAATTCGTATTTCTGTTCTTCTAATCAAATAACCTTTTCACTTAATTATCGATAGGCATTTTAGAGATAGATAATCCGAAATATATATGTAATAATTGAAATTTATCGAAACAGGTTTTTGATTTGCTGCTGCCGGACAAGCCGATGCTGCGCGTGCTCGAGGATGGCCGTCAGCAGGTTGTGATCATGGGACTGACTAAAATGCCGGTGAAGAAGGTGGAGGATGTGCTGGGACTTATCGAGCAGGGCAATCGGGAGCGCACCTCTGGCCAGACATCGGTCAATATCAAATCGTCACGCTCGCACGCCGTCTTCCAGATGGGGCTGCTCATGCCCAATGAGCTGGAGCCGTGCGGCAAGTGCTCCTTTGTGGATCTGGCGGGCAACGAGCGCGGCGCGGACACACAATCGGCCAATCTGCAGACGCGTCGCGAGGGCGCCGAAATTAACAAATCTTTGTTGGCGCTCAAGGAGTGCATCCGTGCGCTGAGCCGCCATTCGAGCCACCTGCCCTTCCGGGGCTCCAAGCTGACGCAGGTGCTGCGCGATTCGTTCATTGGGGGCGAGCAGAATAAGACGTGCATGATAGCCATGATATCGCCGGGCCTGAGCTCTGTGGAGAACACGCTGAACACCTTGCGCTATGCGGATCGCGTCAAGGAGCTGGTGGCCAAGGAGGAGGATTTTGTGGAAACTGACGGCGAGCAGCCAAGCAAAAATGACGAAGCCAACGAGACCAAGACAACCATCGAATACTGTCTCGAGACGGACAACGAATCTGATTACTTTGAGCAGGAGCTAACCCATGAGCCCAGCAGCTTTGCCGAGTTCAACTCGACCCATTTGTCGGATGTCAACGGTTCCTTTCGCAATTTGGACATGAGCGATGGCGATGGTGATGGCGATGGCAATGCCAACGGCGACGGTGACACTGGGTCTGCATATGGTCAACAAATATCCGAGATCTTGATGCAACACGATGTACTCTTTGAGTTCTTCAAGAATTACAAGATGCATTTTGACGCCGCTGTCAGCGATGCGACAGCTCGCGATAGGAAGGCTCGCATCACCCGATTCCTGATCGACGGGGAGCCCACCATTTGCGAGCTGGAGACTCTCGTGAAGCACGCCCATGACCTGGTCTCAAACTTCAATTCGCAGCGATATTTGGACAGCGACCTGACGGAGAGCGACGACGTGCCCCAGCTCTCCGATTAGGACTTGAATCTAAGACTTACGACCTCTTGCCACAACAACATCCAAAACAATGCATTTATTTTATACCGAACTCACTTTTTATTGCTTTGTGGATCTTCCAAATAATTATATAAATTTCATAAGAGGCAAATCATTAAATTTTATTTATTTCAAACCAGAAATTTTGCCTAGGCAGGTAAAATAGGGAGAAGTCAAATATGAGATTAAGCAGCAAACCTGTGCTGGAGGGTCAATTGTGAGGCTTTATTAGATGTAGATCGTATAAGAACTTTGTGTAATCTGCGAGTTAAAAAAATATCTGGTATGCATAAACGTAAGCAGCCTCCTTTGGAGCTGTAGTTATAGGAGAGTCAACGCTCTCCATATGCTCGCATTCCCTATGCTCGCTTAGACAGTATCTGGGCAATATAATATTGAGAGTGAAGAAGCATTGGCTTTGATGTCCACAATTTACTTTTATTTCAGACAAAATAAGAGAGCTGTAAAACAGATAAGCTAACCAAAAAGATGAGCAAAAGCCTCTGAGAGATTCAAAAGTATCGCAGCTATACATTTTTGAAAGATATAAAAAAAACTTCATAAAGAGCTGTAAGCTAGAAAATTATACATAAATATTTGTGGACTGGTAAGTATTAGTTCGATATAAATAAATAATAAATATAGATTGATAAAAAAAAAAAAAAACATATGAATCTATCTAATTTATGAAGCATAGATATATCTGTAACTGTGTTTATAGATATTGTTCGACCTTAAATTATGTATAAATAATACTAGAAAAGATGTGGATGGACTAAGTTAATTGAAGTGATATAGTTTCTAAGCTTAGGTGAGCATAATAAGAAAATTAGCATTAAATTTTCTCAATAAATTATACAGCTCGAGCCACTATAAAATATATATATATATTTTTTTATATATATAATTTAATATTATATAATATATTATTATATAATAATATATATATATATATATATACATATATTTAAAATACATAACTAATTTTTCGTTAAATGAAATTATATATACATATATTTTTATAATTATATCTTCATATATTTAAATGAAATTATATATATATTTTTTTTTTTCTTCAAATGAAATTATATATATATAATTTAATTAAAAATAAATTACTTAAATATGTATTTTATATTCAATTTAGTGAAATTTCGTATATATATTTAAATATTAAATATTTAATTATATTTACATACTTAAAATAAAATATCTCTCACTATTTTCTCTTTAATATTGCAGAAATTTAAGCAATTTTTTTTAATTTTTTCTGTTACTTTTTTTTTTTTTTTATTTCATAAACTTCCTTCGATGCGTGGAAAATTGTGGAAAATGTCGCCCGTCCGTCACACATTTATGAAAAGAAGTAAATTCAAATTTTTGCCAACGCATATTTGTCGAAAGTGCAGTTGAGAGGACTTTGGCCTGGTGCCGCTTGGCGAGTGCAAAAACTTTGCGCTCACATTGTGTGGAGGGCAGAGCGGCTGAGATATGAATATGAGTTAGTCGGGCTTAGTCGGGTTTATCGCAATGCGAAACGTCTGCGCGATGGCAGTCAATTGCTCATTGACTTGGCACACGATGCGCGCCGGCTAGCGAGTTCTTAGTGCTGACTAGCTGAGAGCTGAGAGCTGAGCCGTAAGCCTTGGTAACATGCCAAAGCCGAGATGCAGCTGTGGCAGCGGCGACAACAAGGACAAGAACATGCGGATGAGATCTGGGTTTGTCTATGAGAATAGAAATGTTAAAGGATGAGCTTGGTGCTTGGTGCTTGGGGCTTGGCGTTGGGGGCGGTAAAAACAAAGTTCAGGGCAATAGATACGAGGCAGGAATGTGAGTTTTGGTTTAGTTGAAGTTTAGTTTACGTGCGCGTGGATTTCAAGCTGTGCGCGCACATAAGTTTGCGGCTTAAGCATGTGAAATTCATAAGAGCACAGCCGGATGGCAGCAAAGTGAACTGCCATACATCGACCTCCCCCATAATAGCTCCCCGCTTAACCCTTGCCTTGCCTTGCCTTGTCGCTTGGCTCGCGTTTTCACCTGTATCCACGTAAAATACAGCACTGGCTAATGCATTTGCCAGCCACCTTCTAAATAACCCCAGCGTACAAGCCACCAGGCAGGCAGGCAGGCAGGCGCTAGTCAAAAAGTTGCCACATGAAAAGTTTAAAATTAAATGTAGCTGGATTTTCTAGTTGAATTCCTTCCATCCCACTAACCCCTTTCGCATGTGCTATATATAAGCGAAAAAAGAGGCTAAATTCACTGTGACAGCAGAACGTTTGGTGGTCGTTGAAATATATTACACTTAAGAGATTATTTTTTAGTTAATAATCAGAGACATTTATAAATATATATATATATATATATATATATATATATATATATATATATATATATATATATTTATAAAATGAATGAATTTGCTAAATTTTTATATAATTTAAAGATATTAAAATAATATTTATTTAATATCAATTCTATACATTTATCTGCCATAATAACTGGGTTTATTTCAAATAATTAATTGCAATACTTAAAAAACTATTATTTAATTAATAATTAAAGACATATCTATAAATATTTCTAGAACAATGTATACAAACCATTTTGTACTATTTAATATAAGGCATTCAGATTTTCCCATCTTTTATATTAATTCTTCAGCTTTATTTAAATTAAATTAAATTTTTATAACACTTAAAACAATATTATTTATTTAAATAATTATTATTATTTTTTAAATAAGAACTTCTCTTTCTTATAATAATAATTATTATTATTTAATTAATAATTATATACACGTAACATATATGAAATAATTAAGCAACTTTCTATATTTTCTATCAATTTAAAAAACAATTAAATAATCTTGATTTAATATCAATTCCTCATATCTATATTGCTATAATAACTACATTTATTTCAAGTAAATTTTTCTAAACTTAAAAGTTTATTTTTTATTTAATATTCAAAGACATTTTTTATAAAAATCTTATTCAATCAAACACATAACTTCAGTAATATATGAAATAATTTATAATTTTACCAAATTTTCGTAAAATTTAAAGAAAATCAGATCTCATCTGTCTTATATCAATTCTCCATATCTAACTGCTATAATAAACTACGTTAATTTCAACAAAATTTCAGAACCTTTTCGTTTTCTTATACCGGTAAAATTTCAGCCAAGCGCCGCGTGCTTGGTCTAATTATGTTTTGGCCTAATAGAATATAATTTGAGCAAAATTATTGAAAATTGACGGTAATTGAAATGAATTTGAACAAATTTGAATGCATGGCCAAGTGTCGTGTTGGGCAACCATCAAAATGCCGAAAAGTGTTCAAACCAAACGCTTCGCGTCAAGTCGAGTCAATGGCACGCGACATTGAATGAATGAAAGGCTGCAAGTGGCGAAGGGACTGCAATTTGGGGCTGGGTAGAGGGAAGCCAACAGCGACTATTACACATTTTACTCAAGCTGTGCAAATTATGGAGACCTCTCCCTATGATTAGGCACAATGTTGTGGATTTTCGGATATGCTCAGCTCAAGAAAATATCAACAGCAAAAATATGTGGAAATGAACAATACAAATAATAGACGACTGCATAACTATAAGGCTAAAGGTAAATTTTATTTTCTAAAATATTTTATAATTTTTTTTCTTTAATATTTATTTATTTTATTTAAATATTTAATCTATCAACAGCAAAAATATGGCTAAACGAACAACAGAAATGATAGACGACTGCATATCTATAAAAATGGAGAGGAATTTTATTTTCTTAAATATTTTCAATATTAAATATTTTTTTATTTAAATATTTAATCTATCAACAGCAAAAATATGGGAAACGAACAAAACAAATGATAGACGACTGCATAACTATAAGGCTGAAGGTAAATTTTATTTTCTTAAATATTTTATAATTTTTTTTCTTTAATATTTATTTATTTTATTTAAATCTATCTATCAACAGCAAAAATATGGAGAAACGAACAACACAAATGATAGACGACTCCATATCTATAAGGCTGAAGGTAAATTTTATTTTCTTAAATATTTTAAAATATTTTTTCTTAAATATTTTAAAATATTTTTTCTTAAATATTTATTTATTTTATTTAAATATTTACTCTATCAACAGCAAAAATATGGAGAAACGAACAACACAAATGATAGACGACTGCATATCTATAAAAATGGAGAGGAATTTTATTTTCTTAAATATTTTCAATATTAAATATTTTTTTATTTAAATATTTAATCTATCAACAGCAAAAATATGGGAAACGAACAAAACAAATGATAGACGACTGCATAACTATAAGGCTGAAGGTAAATTATATTCTCTTAAATATTTTATAATTTTTTTTCTTTAATATTTATTTATTTTATTTAAATCTATCTATCAACAGCAAAAATATGGAGATACGAACAACACAAATGATAGACGACTCCATATCTATAAGGCTGAAGGTAAATTTTATTTTCTTAAATATTTTAAAATATTTTTTCTTAAATATTTATTTATTTTATTTAAATATTTAATCTATCAACAGCAAAAATATGGAGAAACGAACAACACAAATGATAGACGACTGCATATCTATAAAAATGTAGAGGAATTTTATTTTCTTAAATATTTTCAATATTAAATATTTTTTTATTTAAATATTTAATCTATCAACAGCAAAAATATGGGAAACGAACAAAACAAATGATAGACGACTGCATAACTATAAGGCTGAAGGTAAATTTTATTTTCTAAAATATTTTATAATTTTTTTTCTTTAATATTTATTTATTTTATTTAAATATTTAATCTATCAACAGCAAAAATATGGCTAAACGAACAACACAAATGATAGACGACTCCATATCTATAAGGCTGAAGGTAAATTTTATTTTCTTAAATATTTTAAAATATTTTTTCTTAAATATTTATTTATTTTATTTAAATATTTAATCTATCAACAGCAAAAATATGGAGAAACGAACAAAACAAATGATAGACGCCTGCATATCTATAAGGCTGAAGGTAAATTTTATTCTCTTAAATATTTTATAATTTTTTTTCTTTAATATTTATTTATTTTATTTAAATCTATCTATCAACAGCAAAAATATGGAGATACGAACAACACAAATGATAGACGACTCCATATCTATAAGGCTGAAGGTAAATTTTATTTTCTTAAATATTTTAAAATATTTTTTCTTAAATATTTATTTATTTTATTTAAATATTTAATCTATCAACAGCAAAAATATGGAGAAACGAACAACACAAATGATAGACGACTGCATATCTATAAAAATGGAGAGGAATTTTATTTTCTTAAATATTTTCAATATTAAATATTTTTTTATTTAAATATTTAATCTATCAACAGCAAAAATATGGGAAACGAACAAAACAAATGATAGACGCCTGCATATCTATAAGGCTGAAGGTAAATTTTATTCTCTTAAATATTTTATAATTTTTTTCTTTAATATTTATTTATTTTATTTAAATATATATTTTATTGCTGTTACTCGGCTTAAGCCTTAAGTCTACATATTTTCATTATATTCGGCTCGTAAAGTTGTTGTTTCAATTACATAAATTCAAATAATACAATCTGTGATTCTACAAACTTTACATACAGATTTCCTTAATATCCTGCAATCCATATAAATATATTTATATATCTATATATAAAAATATATATTCAAGCACTTTGCTGCTGCTATGTGGGGAGGGTCGATTGCAAAATAAACTCAATAAATATAAAAATAAATTAACTGCAACTAAATGAGCCAAATAAATTCATTTACCGCTTACACGCGTCACTAGTGCTCCAATCTATCGCTCGCTCTCTCTCTCTCTGGTCCCTCATTCAACGCTTTGTCTCCTGCTCTGTCTCTCTCATACTTTCTCTCTCTCGTTCTTTCTTCCCCTTTTTCTATACAAACACGTATCCACTAAACTCAATTGCCGGCGGCTACCCTAGCGTATTGGGGCGCAAAGCCAAGTGCAGTCTGCACTTTGGGGAATTCAAGCTGCCAGCAAGATTGAAAAAAAAAGAAAAAAAAATATACAACAATGCCAAGGCGACAGCTGAGAGTCACACGGGTCACACTTTATCCGCTGCCAGTAGCAGGTGATTCCCTTACAACGAACACCCAATCTCCCCCAATAGAGACAGCTCCACGGCTGACGGAATTTCGTTTGCTTTGCTCTTGTCAGGTAACTCTCAAAAGTATCTTTTAACTAATCCAATTGAGTTTTTTTTTCCGACTATTCGTAAACATCTATAGTGTCATGAAATTTCAATTCATTGCAATGAATATATTTGCAAGACGCTTTTAAATCCACAATTTGTAACGTCTTTAAGACAAGAAATTACATTTCTTTTATTATGTGTATTAAGAGATTTGTAGCTGAACTACCTTTCTCGCTCACTCTACAATAATTGCTTTGCAATACATGAATACCGAAATGAGATCAAAAACATGAGCAGCCAACCCATTCACACTCACATGCAAATCTGCATGATAGCAGGAGCGAAAATGCTGACTCTCAATTATCTAGAGTTATACACAATCCGCGGCTGTTTCTGTAATGTCATCTCTAGCAGCTGACCTACTCGTACCTATATTATCTGCACTACTTGCTCTACAGCACATACACATGATTAAGAAGAATAGCGATAATTGTGTATGTAGACGAGGGAGTTGTCTTCTATGCCATTCTTACTCAATATTCTGCACTAAAGCAGAACAACGGTTGCTCTCGTTTCTTGCATTGTCTTCATTTCGACGCACTTATATTTTGGCTGCTGTTAGTAGTTCGCGAACTTTCGATGTGATCGCGGCGTTTTTGTAAAGCGTTTTTTTTTTTGCCTTTTTTTTTCAAATAATATTCCAGTGTAAAATTATTGAAAATATAGACGCGGGCGCAGTTTTATTTAAATACTAACAATATTTTATTGTTTAGTAAATTTTGTATAGTTGTTTGATTATTACCCATTTAAATTTCGCGACAGCTTCAAGATTTTATAAATAACGAAGGGCTTTGTGTGTGTAAAATACAAATAAACGGTGTGCGCATTTTTATGCATGTGTATTGGAATATCGTTGTTTAAGTGTAAGCGAATTTGTCCCGTTTGCGTGCGTTGTGCTTCAGCATTAAGTCCCGTTGGCTTTTTGTTCCGTTTTTTTTTCCTCGTCATTCTTCATTTGTCGGTGTATGAAGGTCAGCGAAATCTGTTTTCATATTTGTTGTGTTTGTGATTGTGTGTGTGTGAAGTGCGAATTTCAATATGAAAGGAAATGGCGGAAGAAGTTATTGGATAAATAAGATGAATGTAAATAACTGGAAAGGGTAAGTGCATTTTAAATGTACTTTTTATTTTATAATTTTTATTTGTATACCAAAAATTTGATATATTAAAAATCTGTAATGTTACTCCGCACTCGACAGGCCACTGCTTTGGCCAATTGTGTTCATGGCCAATTGTTATGGCCAAAGTTTTGCTGGGTTGTGTGTCTAAGCCGAATTCGGCAAACACTAATGAGTGTTATCGCCCGAAAATCTGAGTCGCAGCAATATCGAACTAATGGTCTGTTGTGTGGAGCTTTTTGGCTGTAAGTATCTTGCCCCATATCCTCTGGCCATGCACCACATCAAACTCATTAAGCAAAAACCCTTTGGCTGCTCTGCGCCAATTTCGGTTCGGCTTGTAATGACTTCATCTTTGTGGTTCTTTCTCTCACTGTGAGGACAATTTGGCAGCGCTCTCATAGCCATTGCTCTGGTGTCTACCAGCAATAACAACAAGAATTAGAGATAAAAGTAACTTAGTTGCGACTAAGAGATACCCTAGTATTAGGGGGGCGATGAATTGCCTTACGAATATATTTAAATTTGGCCAAAAATCTAATTTTATACATATAATTAAATTATTAAATTTTTATATATAATTAAATTATTAATTTTTTATATATAATTAAATTATTAAATTTTTATATATAATTAAATTATTAATTTTTTATATATAATATAATAATATATAAATAAGATATAAAATATTGAAAATTACCTGCTAGATTTGCGTTTTACAGCGCTATTAAAATCAAGTTAAAAAGCTAATTTATATATGGATATAATTTTTAAATTCTGAAAATTACATGATAGACTTACAAGTTATTCTAGTATCAGAAAGCTTTATTAAATTTTAGCTAAACAACTAATTTTATTAATTAAAAATATAATTCTGCAAATTACCTGATGAATATATAAGTTATATATTTATTTATATATAAGTTATATATTTACTCTGGATCTTTTCAGAGTTGCATATGCCCATTATATCCACTTATTAATGTATGCGGAGTATTGTAATAGCAAAAACAGTAACAACAGCAACAGCAATAGCAGCCAGCACACAAAACGCAACATTCGCAACTACAAACAACTTTTTAATTGCAATTAAATACGTAACAAGTTTTTAGTTGTAAGTGCGCAGAACTTCGGCTCGCATCAGAGTTTTCACAGTGGCCATTGTTGTTGCTTCTTGGCCCGTTTCTTCTTCTTCTTCTTGTTTTGTCCTTGTTGTTGCGGTTTGCTATCGACATCAGCTATCTACTATCTGCTATATACGTATGAAATTGTCCTTCTGTGTCTGTGTCTGGTGTTGTCTAAAATTGAGTTGTGCTCTTTGGGGTTTTAATTGTTAATTGTTGGCGGGAGCCCACGGTTGACGTTGATGACAACTTTCCGTCCCCAATAGCTAGCCAGATTATTGACGTGTTTAATGGCCAACCAGCGAAACGCTGCGTACGAATGCTCTCTGCCAGGGATTAGAGCCTCAAATCCTTAAGCCTCTAAGCTATGCCACGTTTAAGGGCAATCAAACAATATCACATTTTAAATTCAAAGTATTATTTTCAGTAACTTTATTGTGTGGCCCATAATGCACTTTCAGTGAGCTCCTTGGGTCTTTTGTGGTCTTTGGATTAAGACCGAGTCCTTTGTGGCGTATAATATTCTAAGTAGACACGAATCAAGGATAAGAACTTGGCTTAGAGTTAATAAAATGAAAATGCTAAAGAAGAGGTTTTGAACTTAATTTATTGATTAGCTGCATTTATATCGGCTTACCTTTAGCCATAACTTTCTATATGTCTATTCACTCAATACTTTTTTTTAATGAAGACATCTTCGTAATGGTTTCATATTTCAGTCTCATTTATTTTTAATATATTTTCAGCAAATATTGTTTTCAATTTTGCTCATAGCTCACCTGCCACGCCCACATGTCTAAATAAAGCTCAGTCGCTTCATTTTCTTCTGCCTCCTGACATTTGTGTGTAAATGGCGAACAATTGTCTGCTAAATGCCAGAATCGTATTCATATTCCCAAAAATATTATTTTAACTTATATGTGAGCGGTCTGACAGGCCAGAAAGCTGCAGTTGCACTCATTCTCTCACTCCCTCAACACCACCACCACCACAACCACCATCCTGTCTTCCTGTCACCCTGTCTATTGCTGTGGCTTTGTGTTGGGCTGTCAGTCAGTTAGTTTTGGCCATTGTTGGTAATTATTCAGATTTTGTTTGCATTTTATGCATAAATAAATCTGCAAATTACGAAAACTCAAAACTCGAAATGCAAAGTTATATACATAACTGTCAGGGCATCGAGTATGGCAAATCTACTTGGACTGACAGCACGAGCCACGCCGCGTAAGCACTAAAATGCAGCTGCCTGTCATTAGTGAAAAATCCAAAAAAAACCGTTTACCCGCTGATATCACCTTCAATTTAATCAAGGCATGTGCCAGCTGAAATACCCTGGAATTATATTATAAAACGCAAATAATTTATTTATATTTTTTGTGCAAGATTTTCAATGCATGAAAAATAATTAAATATTATTATTGACTCTCAATGTGAAACAGGCAAAACTTAATATTAACTAATATTTTTCATATGAATGAACAAATGAAGCATAAAGAAAGTGCTGTGCATCGATTCCACTTTGACAAAGTTTTAAATAAGAAACTTATAGAAAAGTTCAATCACATGCATTTTTTTTTTGCATTTTTTAGCGAGGTATTTTCTAGTTGTCCACCAACCACTTGGCTTGCTCTTAGTGTTTTTTGTTCATCATAATTTCTTTATTTTTTTTTTTTTTTGCATTTTAAGTTTTTTTTTCTTCAGTTGGAATTATGTATATGGAGAAATTACGCTGGCTAACAACTTTGGCAGCGCGGCCTTTATGTAAATTGGCCGGCAAATTAGTGAAAAACCGCGAGACAGGGACAGGGACTGGGACTGGGCTGGGACAGGGAAGGCGTAGCAGTCAGGCAGCCACTTAGCCAGTTGAAGGTGTGGCTCAAGTCGTTCGCCCTGCTCAATGACCTGTGCCCCTCCGGCCAAGTGGTCGTCATAAAGTTTCATTAGATGTAAACGTTAAACGGCAACCGCAACAACAGCCACAGCAACAGCAACAGCAACAACGGCAGCGTTGTCATCTTTTAATTTGTATTTAAATGAAACGGTAGATCAACAAAGAACGACAACGACAGCGACGACGAGGACACGCAGTGAAAAGGACATGTTCTGGGTGTGCTCAAAATGTTATTACCCAGATGGTCATAATCGGCTAATTCCTTGCCTCGGGAATATTTATACACACACACACCTATTACCTAGCAGCTAACAGCTTGAAGAGCTTGAAATTATTCGGAAACTGAAAGTGCTCGAAATTTGTGGAATTTTGAATCTGTAACCGAAACTCAAACAATGAAAATTAAAAAGAAAACATAAATCAGAAATGAATAGAGCTGCGATGAAAGAAACCTTAATACAAACCCAATAGAAATATATATTAACATTCAGAGTCTAGCTAGATATTTTGAATATTTATCCAAGCGATTGGGAAAGATTTTCTGATTTCTATGTTGAGAACGTAAAAATTTGACGGCCTGGCCGTTGATATATCAAGCTTCTTAAATAGTAATTGAGGCTTAGCTTTAGCACCAATTGAAGCTAGTTCGAGCTAATCATAAATCGAACAATAAGCTTGATAGAGTCAGTTTCATTTCCATTCTTAGCCATACTCGAGCTGGTCCGAAGCAAAAACAGGCGCTGAAGTGTTGCTAGCGCAGCTTCCCTTTTGGCCTTTTGGCTGTTCAGCTGTTTGGCTCTTTGGCTGGCCCGTCGTTTTCATCGTCTTTTGCCTTTGGCACTGCCATTGCTCCTACTGCAGCAGTAAAAATGACTGCACACAGCTGTGCTTCATGGCTCTGCGACGCTGCGGCAGTAAGATTTTATTAGCGGTGGTATTAGCAGCGACAGCGACAGCCACAGCCACAGCCACAGCAGCGCAACACCGACGCCACCCCAGCCCCGAACCTGGGGCCACAGTGGTTGACGGTTGCATATTAATGCAGGCATAAAAATATTTACAACTTTTTTTTTATGCAGCTGGCATTTTTTTTGTTTCTTTGCCAAATTTAATATAATTTCTGGTCGTTTAATGAGACCATTGAAAAATGTACCCGACTCATCAGAAACGTTCGCTGTTGAAGTGGCGGGTCAACAAGTGTTGGGGCCATTATGGCCTTAAAGCCTGGACGGGCTGTAAAATTTTTGGCCGAACAAACATTATGCAAAGTAGAAGAAATGGCCATAAAAATGTGCCCGAAATAGCTTTTCGACCACTGTGCTGGGTTTATTTTTGCATAGGTTGAGCCGAGAATTCGTTGGCTTGAGTTTTTGTCTTTTCACTAATCCGAAGTGGGTAGCTCGCAAATACCAATGCCTGGTTTCTGTCATGTGCACGAGCTGCTGCTGCTGCGGGGGGCCAGTGGTGCGGCCGGGCCGGGCCGGGCCGGGTCGGGCCTTGCCTGGCATGCCATAAGCGAAAGGATTATACAAATAAAAATAAAGGCCAGGCGAGAGGTGTTATAAATTTGGGACAGCAGGTGAAAACAATTTGGTTCATAAACTTTTCGCTTAGCAGCAGCCGAGTGCTGGGGATCCTGGGCCTGACTTCTGTTTTTGGCCCATGCGGTTTGACACAGAGCAGAACGAGGATAAGAATGCCGCCAGCGGCAGCAGCAGCAGCAGCATCTCGAAGGGACAATGCTAACAGCAGAAGATAAAAACCATTCTGCATGCAGTGAAATATATATTTTTGTGATTGCTCGAAGCAGAGCAAAAAATATTGAGAGAAATACAGAAAATAAAATAAGACTACCAAGACGAAGGCACTTTTAGGCAGCGCTTTAGTTGTAGGAATAATTAAAACTATTACTAACTACTTTAAATAAATAATTAAAATAGTTTAAATGCGCATTATATGCTAAGAGTGAACATTAAAATTCATGAAAAGAGTTGAAACTGAATAAATAATTAGTTATTGAATAATAGAAATAATTTAAAATAAATTATTAAAAAAATCATGATTTAATTTATGAATTTTGAATAATTATTTAAAAATTATAGTAAAAAAGTAAATTATATTCAAATTCGTGCAAAAAATACTTAGCAAAATAGAAAATGGCCAGAGTTTTAGTCATGGTAATAATTTTAAATATTCCTAAATCTTTGAATAAATAATTAACAATTTAATTGTGCTATTCACCCAACACAATAATATTTTATTTATTTATTTAAAGTCGCACGATATGTTGACTATAAATTAAAATACATGAAAATAGTTGAAATTGAATTGATTAATTATAGTAATAATAATAATAATTAATAGATAATACTTATTAATAATTTTAATATTTTTTAAAATATGTTGACTATAAATTAAAATACATGATTAAATTGAATTGATTAATTATAGTAATAATAATAATAATTAATAGATAATACTTATTAATAATTTTAATATTTTTTAAAATATGTTGACTATAAATTAAAAAACATGATTAAATTGAATTGATTAATTATAGTAATAATAATAATAATTAATAGATAATATTTATTAATAATTTTAATATTTTTTTTAAAATATAATACAATTAATTTAAATTAAATTAAATTAAAATTAAAATATAAGTCAAATCTTTGGCTCCTTTCAATGAAATGAGAAACTCCGAAGGTTCACAGTTGGCTGTCTATAACAAATGAAACCAATTGAAATGCATTTATGGCAAAGATCTATGGCAAACTAGAAACAGCAAGGGAATATTGAAGGAAAGTGCCACAATGACAGCCATTTCTCATGTTAGACGTGCTTTTTATGTGCACGGAAATTAAAGTAATCATTTTTTATTGCGCGAACAAACAAAGGCATTATATTTTACAGCATCAGCAAGAGAGGACTTGAGTGGGACAGAGAGGGAGTCAGTGTGAGAGTGAGCGAGACAGATATACAGAGAAGGCAAACTAAAAAGCCGAAGCAAACCGCAAAATGCGCTGAAGGACAATTGAGTGCAGAAATATGGGGCGCTTGAGAAGCTTGCAAACGGATACACAGTCCAAACAAGCAAACCAAAGTAAACCCAACAAACTAACCCCAGTTGCCCAGACCCAGAAGCAGCAACACAAACAACAAGAACTGGAGGACCAGCGGTCGCTGCGACATCGGACCTAGGCAAGAACAAAGACTTTGGCAGCTGCGACAATGACAACAGCGAAATAAAAACATATAAAAACCCGTAGAAAATTGCATTAAAATCTATGGAGTGTGCATAGAACGCGCCGTTAGTGCCACCTCCGCCTCGACCTACCCACACCCACTCGTGCCACTCTTCGCCTGAATTGGAGACGGAGACCCATTATGAACTGCACGAGGGAGCACGAAGAAGCGTGGAAATGCACTGGCTAACAGTGGCAGTTGCTAGCTCTCTCCCCTCTCGTCTGCTGTCCCTTTTTCCGCTCCCCGCCGCCCTGTGGCGCTTGATTTTGGGTTTTCGGAACTACGAAACGGCGAACTCGTGAAAAATTAAAGGAAAAAGGATATGACGCCACATTGCAACATGAACGCAAAATTGCGATTTTATTATATTTTAACAATGCACTTCGTTACGTGATTCCCACTAGAAATTGTCCTCAACATGCCTTTGCTGGAGCCGCTGCTGGCGCTCCAACTCCAACTCCAACTCCAACTGCAGTTCCAGTTCTAGTTCCAGTTCCACTTCCTCATCCTGTTTAGCTGTGCGCCGTCTGGGGACACTCGAACGAATGCTCCTCTAGTGCCTAGCACCAATGATGGCTATGCATGCGATCCGGTCTCCTGCCAGTTACATAACTTTCAAATTTCACTCACACACTCATATTTTATTTGTTCGAGCATCGTAAATTCATTTTATTTCTTGCATGCGCCAAGCATATTTATTAGAGAACGATCGCATTGTTTGGCCAAAATTTGTAACAATTTGTTTATCAAATGATGCTCTTTTGGGCCCAAGTGTATTCCAGCCATCTTCACATTAGGCTCAAAGCATGTCGGCGCACTCAGGAAAAAAATAACAAAAATAAAGTTACCAACAGTTTGCTATTTATTTTATATACAAATATTTGTGCTGTAAGGTTTATGAAAACCTAGATTTCATGTTTTGTTATTTGTAAATAAAAATATAATTGCATTTGCCAGAGAATTGCAGCCAACAATTGATGAAACTTTTGGTGCTGGCAAAATTTTAAATTTCATTTAAACAAATTCTTATTTATAGAAGTTTAGGCCAAATGTCTTTAAAATGTTATTTCTATAGAAATAACATATTTTCTCAACTATTCAGGAGTAAAAAGCCACCGGCTTTCGAAATACATGATTTAAAGAATTTCTGCTGTAGAGAGAAAATTAATATAAATATATGCAATGCCTTTTAGGAGGCAAAGAGACTTGTACAAATTAAATTTGAATTGTTGGCAAGAATTACATATAAATATTACTTTAGCTGTAGCCGTCTAAAGCTAATATTTTTTTTTTTTTTTTTTTTTTTCTTTTTTTTTAACGTTCCATCATTGCGCTTAAAAAGTTCGCATGGGTGAAGCAAAATAAATTAACAGAGCCCTTAATATAAGTCTTACCCTGTTAACGAACAGAGCAAGTCTATTAATGAGCAGAGACATTCACAACTCAGTTTCGCATTACACTGTTAATAAAATAAAATTAGCGAGGAATTAATATATGTCTTGCCCTGTTAATGGACAGAGCAAGTCTATTAATGAGCAGAGACATTCACAACTCAGCTTCGCATTACACTGTTAATAAAATAAAATTAGCAGAGGAATTAATATATGTCTTGCCCTGTTAATGGACAGAGCAAATCTGTTAATGAGCGGAGACATTAACATACACCAAAAGTCTCTGCTGATCATAACGCTGTTAAAGGTAACATTTTGATCTGTTAATTGTGTACTCTGTTAGCAGCGCCAATAACATTTTTTAAATTCTCTTCTGTGGTGAAATTTGTATGCTCAAAAAGAATTAAACTCTGAGATCGAGGAATTTCACAAAAAAATTTCCCATAATAAAGCCCAACGACGTCGGAGCGTTTGCTGTGTATGTGCGTGTGAGAGAGAGAGAGAGATGAGCATATGTGTTAGCTATGAGTGCATAGCAGAGGCGCGTAACGACTGAAATAGCAGCGCTCTGTTATATCGCAGGTCACCACTGTTACTAGTGCGGGTATGTTAACAGTGCTTTGAGCACAATTATCGCTCTCTTCGTGACATCATTAAATATTTTACATTTTATCTAAATATTTACATATTTAAATATTATTTGAAGATGCTGAAGCCAGCAAATTGAGGTGTGCATTAAAAATAAATTCGTGACATATTCAAGAATATATTAAATATGCCAATTTACATTTGTATTGACTATTTAATCAAGGCAATGTAAATAATATTCACATAATACTCACAGTTCAATGGTCCTTGGTAAACAAATTCGTTTTTTTCTATTTTACTTTCGACTCATTTCAAATTGTTTCTCAATGATTTATTCTATGCAAATATGAATTTCTTCGAAAACCCATCCATCTGACATTTATGCTGATTAATTGACAAAGTGTGCCAAACATGCGGGTGGCATAAATCACATTGAAAACGAGACTTGACATTGTGAGCAAAAATCAACTTGTTGTTGTTGTTGTTGTGGATGCAATGCAGCAATTTGTTTACAATATTTATGCAACAATTAATTGCTTGGCAAATGCTTTAAAATGATTGCCAGCTGTCGGCCAGCTTTTCACTTTAAATGCCAAACAATGTTGGCCATAAATAATGGCCAATACACACACGCACACACATGCACACAGACAGACGCACGCACGTACGTACTCTCACGCATTACATGTTATTTGCTTGCTTTTCATTTGTGTTCCGAAAATATTATTTACACTTTATGACTTCTTTATTTAACACTAATTGCTGTTGTTCAAATGAGCAGACACTAGAGAAATAGATAGAATGAGATAGAGCGAGAGAGAGATAGATATATAAAGAGGCAAAGAGAGTGCGAGCGAAGCTGCTCCAGCTCTAGACCAAGTCTGTATTCAAGTAAAAATAAAATAAAAATCCCAGTGAGACGTCAAAGAACTAGAAGCAGATACAGGTGTAAATAAATATTTTTTTTTTATTAAAAAAATTGAACAAATTTTTAACTTAAAAAAATTGATGCAAATTTTAGATTTTTTTTTTAATTTTACAACTTTTAAGGTTGCCCTTACATTAAATAATTACTCTCAAAAATATATTCCGAATATTTTAAATATTATTTTCTTACTAATCTGAAATAAATGTAGAAATGTATGTAATATGTGTTATTCCTTATATTGATAAATAAACTAAGAATAATAATAAAATGAAAATCATTTTTAGTTTTGTTTTTTACTTAAGACAGATTACAATTAAGCCATGAATTAAATATAAGAAAAATATAATAATATTTTATAAATATTATATAAATATATCTAGGCTGATTGCAAATAAAATTTGAATTAAAATAAATTAATTTATATTAATGATTATATTGTATACTATATTTAGTCTAAGATTAATTGCATGTGACAAAAAAAAAATCTATTATATTGAATTAAAATAAATTAATTTATATTAATAATTATATTGTGTACTATATTTAGTCTAAGATTAATTGCATGTGACAAAAAAAAATCTATTATAATTAGTCTAAGACAAATTGTATATAAAACATGCATTGAAAAAATATGAATTTTAAGTAATAATTAAGAGAAATATAGAGTATAGATGATGCATTTAACTCAGTAGCATAAAATCACAGGGTATGCTGCCACCTGCCACTTTTGCTGTAAATGACTTTTTCCATATTGTTACTCGTAGATATGAACAAAAAATTCTAGGTGCAGGCTTTTACAAGACTCGCTCACAACTCATCAGCAGCAACAACAAAAATGTATGCATATATAAAAACACACACTCTCAGTAGAATGCACACACACGCACACACACACACACACACTCACGTGCAGATAAAATCGCACAAGTTTTGCTTGAGCTGCTGTTTCTTGGTTTATTTTAATGCCTCTGTCTTAGCATATGCTTCTTTATGGCTTCTCTCTGGCTCTCGCGCTGTGGCTCTGTGTAAAGTTTATTTTGCTTACTTATTATTATTATTATTATTTTGGCGTTGCTAGTCTTCCTGCTTTTGTTGTTGTTGTTGTTGTTACTGTTTGTGTGTGTGTGTATTTTTGTAATTAATTTCGTGCTTCGAAACATCTGCAGCTGTATTTTTACTGCAGCTTCCGCCAAATTACGCATACGCCCCGTGTAGCTGGCAGGGCAGGTTCCGCCTCGCTTTCGTGTTTCTCTGCTAAAACTTGATGAGTTGGCTTCCTCATGTTTGTTTTGCTCATTTTATTCTATTTTATTTTGTTTTGGTTTATTGTGTTTGTTTGCCTTTTTATTCAGCCGGCAGCAAACAGCTCGCTTTAAGTTCTTTGCCAATTTGTCTAACTTGATTTAATGCGATAAATAAATATTTGCCAGCCAGGCAAAGACGGAGACGGACTAACAGACAGACACGCTCTCAATTGACACAGCAAATTCTTGCAAATTTCATAGGCAAAATCTGGCGAAAACTTGGCACTGATGCTGCAGCACACGGCACTGCACGGCGTAAGTGCAATGTGCCGTAACCGGGACATAGCCGGCACACTGCCGTAGCCGCACAGTCACAGTTACAGTTACTGGCAAAATTTAACAACAGCAACAAAAATAGCTACAACATGAGCAACAGCAACAACAACAACAACAACAACAACAACAACGACAACACTGAGCATAAGCACACAAATGTTGCCTGGGATACACATGAGCAGTTGTCGCTAGTCTGCCTGGCATAAGAAGTTATATAGTCCATATACTCTACACTTTACATGACTATTTAGCAGACTAAGGATAAGTTAAATTTTTAAAAATTGCATTCATAGATTAACTAAAGCTGAGGCACAAATCTTTTGAGCTGATATGAGACAAGGCAGAGCTTGTGTCTTAGACAACTTAGAAATATAAATAAATTTTTTAAAAATGGCAATTACAGAGTCTATATAGAATCTAGGTATATTAAAGTTTGCTAATGCTAAAACTTCTTACGTCTCAGTCATTCATATTTCATATATGAGAGAAGGTAGAGAATTGCGTCTTGGCTTCAACCATTTATAATGAGCTAAGTCTTGAAAGATGGCAATTTTATAGAATTGAATATAGATTCCATAAAATTGCTTTGTAATGCTATAGTCAGAGACTTCTTTTTGCATACTCTTCTCTCACTCACTGTTACTCTCGTCTCACTTACTCTTGTCAATTCATTCATACTCTCGTTTCACTCACTCACGTCTCTGTTACTCTCGTCTCAGTTACTCTCGTCTTAGTTACTTTCGTCTCAGTCTATCTCTTCTCAGTCACTCTAGTCATACTCTTGTCCCACTCTTTCTCTCCTCAATTACTCTCTTCTCACTCACACCTCTGCTATTAATTTTTGTATATATTTTTCTCTCTCTCAATTTGTAGAGCATTTGTTTGTCGTCTTTTACCAGTTTTTTTTCGCTTATTTGCATTGGTTTGTTGCACTTGCATTTGCTAACCTGCCGCAATGTCGCGTTGCAAGGTAAACAACAACTGGCAGACCCACAGGATTTTGCATTATGCAATATGTTTGTATTTGAAGCTGCCTT
Source organism: Drosophila mettleri (assembly GCA_035047625.1). Classification (NCBI taxonomy): domain Eukaryota; kingdom Metazoa; phylum Arthropoda; class Insecta; order Diptera; family Drosophilidae; genus Drosophila; species Drosophila mettleri. The sequence continues at coordinate 12,154,353 of JAWNPI010000018.1, forward strand.
TGCTGGGCTTGGCAAATGCTTTACTCTTATTTTTTCTTTTTGGCTCGGCAGTTTCCTTACACTTTGCAGTCTTGGGCTGGTGGCATAATCTGACGCCTGCCTGTCTGTCTGTCGATCAAACACTCAAAAATTACACGATTGTCGTGAGGGCGGCGTAATCCGGCACGAGCGAGAGCGAGTGTGAGTTGTGCTTGGAGATTTGAAGCAGATTTCACACTTCAATTTCGAAGGCAAGAAAATGTTGTGCTGTCAGCTCAAGTTATTTGTTGTTGCAGCAGCAATTGTGTCGCGTTGCATGTCGTTTTCCATTTCGATTGTGTCAGCTACATGTTGCCCAAGCCCAAGCCCAAGCCCAAGCCCAAGCCCAATCCCGACATGCGGCAGAGACGGCCAATGATTGAGCGAGCGTCGCCCAGGCAATTGCACATTGGGCACGTATGCAAACAGTTTGGAAATCAGGCGGGCCAGGAGGCATCGTTGTGCGTTTCGGGTTAGACAAACTTTCGGGCTGCAATTTTGTCAGGCAGCTGGCATATTAAAAAGGAAAAACAGGTAACCAAAATAACCAAAAAAAAAAAAGGAAGAAGAAAACTAGGAAAGTTGAGGAAAAACAAGACTGCGTACAACAGAAAATGACAAATTCATTCGTTCCGTTGCTCGTTGCTGGTTCTGGTTTCTGGTTGGAATTTTCGGTTTTCTCTGTTCACCTACCGAACAATTTCCGTTGCATTTTGTGTGCCAAAAAATTGTATTGCAATGCCTAAATACAAAGTAAGCAGCAGCAGCAGCAGCAGCAGCAGCAGCAGCAGGAATGGCTCGAAGGCCAGGAAACAAACGTCTAAAACTCTGCAAATTGAGCTGGCGCTGCCGCTGCTGCTCCGATTGTTATTGTTGACTTGCCCCTCCCACCGCCTGAAGGCAGCTGTTATGTTGCAATAAACCTGCGCCGGAAGTGAGTTTTAGTAACTAGAAACGACAATAAGTTTCACAGATACTCGGAGATTGTTTGAAAATATGCATAGCCTTTGATTTGGCAATTTGCAAGTGTTAAACGAGAGAATTGGGCAGAGCCCGGCCTCAGGGCGATTCGAATATCCGCCTGGCACAGCTCAAATCACAGCGATTGCTGCCAATTAACTAGCCACAATTTGTAGGGCTTATGTGTTAGGAGATCTTCCAATATTCGCCTATTTTACTGTCCATTTGACTCTTTCTCTTCCCGATTTAGTTTTCATTTTACTTCACTTTCTTTTCATATGTTTCTTTGTTTTACCTTTCAGCCTCCTGTCTTAAGTTGTCCAATATTTTATTATTAAAACTCAAGCCCTTTCGTTTCTTGCATCTAATTTAACCTAAAGTCTTTATGACTTTTGGAACAGCACCTATTGAATAAGCAGGCTCAGAGGCAATTGTGCCACGCCCACTCTTTGGCAATTGTTCACGATAAACGTACAGTGTACAGGCAGAGAGGGAAGTAAATGTGGCAAAGGAGGGACAAAAAAGGAGGGGGTTAATAAAAAAAAGATGGACAAACGGAGCGGAGGACACAAAAGGTGGGAGTCAGAAGAAGGGCGAGACTAGGAAGGGGTTAAGAAGAGCGGACAAAAGTAACGTGGTGGTAACTAGCCTTTGGTCGGCAAGCGAAAGGGGGTTAAGAGGAGGTGTTAAGAGGGGGGACGAACGGAACGTGGTGAAAGGGTACCAGGGGAGGGTGAAAAGTAACAGAAACGGAGCTATGTGACAGGTAGAGGTAAGGTGTCAAGAGGAGAGCACAAGCGGAACGCTATGTGAGCTGGGTGGATAGGGTGCCAGGGCAGGGGTTTGGGAGAACACAAACGGAACGCGCTGTAAAATATCACACGCTGCAAACGGTTTTATGCCGCATTTGTGTGGCATTTAATTAAATGCATTTTTTTCGCTGATTTTTTTTTTGTTCTTTTTTGGGCCACGACGTCACATGAAATATGCGCGCTGAGAGCAAAGCTTGGACCACAAGAAATGAATGGAAACGAGAATGTAAGAGCCAACAGGCGACTGTGCAAAAAGGTGTTAATGGTCGACTATGAAATTCCATTTGCATTTGCGCACAGAAAAAATTATAAAATTAAAATGAGCATGTGACAAGCCAAAAAAGCGAACAGAGAGACAGAGACAGAGAGAAAGAGAGAGAGAGAGAGAGAGAGAGAGAGGGGGGAACGAGAGGGACGGGAGAGTGAGAGTAGGAACAGTAGAATATGCCAAATATTTAATGTAATTTTTTTTTGCTCTGCCTTGTTGTTGTTGTGTTTCCTCCTTGCTAAGTAATGGTAATTAGGCGTGGAAAAATCCATTAGCTACACGTTCCACGGCAGCTTTGGAGCTGCTGCACCTGTCGTGCCAAGTGCATCCGGTGCAGTTCCCAACGCAACAGACGGCTGCAATTAGCCAGGACTAAGGCACAGGCACAAGCACAAGCCTCAATGGATCATCTAAATGTTGCTGAACATTTCATTTGTAGATTTTATTGTGAATAATATTTAAGTAAAATGAGTTTATTATTGAGCGCTGCGTTTGAGTATGGAGTTTGAGTCAAATCAAATAAAGAAATTAAATGAAGCTTAAATGAGTCTAAGCTGAGCGATTATTGCTTTAGAGGAGAGTTCGTGCACGGAGAGCAATTATATGTAGAATAAACATGTGGAGAGTATGCATGTGAATAGTAATTATATGGAGACTATGCACATGCAGAATATGCTAATAGTGTCAGAATATAATCATATAGAAAGAAAGAGGAATAAGCATGTGTGGAGTGTGTATATCGAGAGTAAGCATATTGAGCGGGATCACTCACACTCTCACACATGTCCGATTACATCTGCTGCTCTGAGCTGTAGCTGTGTGAGCGTTAGTTTTGCTCTCCCTACTCAGTATATATGTTAGCTCTCCATATGAAAGCTCTCCATTGGCATATACTCCATATCCCAACTCTCCATTTTCATACATTCCATCTGCATACTCTCCGTATATAAACTCTCCACATGCTTCGCTCTCCCTACTCAGAGCATATGTCAGCTTCCCTACTCAGAGCATATGTCAGCTCTCCATATTCCAACTCTCCATTTTCATACATTCCATTTGCATACTCTCCATATATTTACTCTCCACATGCTTGGAGCTGTGTGAGCCGAAGTTTCGCTCTCCCTACTCAATGCAACACTCCAACTCTCCATTTTGATACATTCCATTTGCATACTCTCCATATATAAACTCTCCACATGCTTGAAGTTGCATCTGTGTGAGCGTGGGTATCGCTCGCCCTAAGATCGCTCTACCTTCGATCGCACTTTCGTCTACTCACTTCGCACTTTGTTCTCTCTCCGGCTGCGCTAGCTGCGCTTCATGTTGAATTCGTACAATAAAAGTAGTACAAAATCAAACCTAGAGCAGTGCAGACGCACTTTCATTAGTCCCTGAGTTACTTTTCTGATAAAGGCAAATTCGACTGGCTTGAGCCGTTTTCATAGGAAAATATATATTTATAAATAAATAAATATTTATATATTATATATATATATATATTATATATATATATATTATATAATTATTATTAATTAGTCTTATATTGAGATATGTTGCAAACGGACTTATCAGAAGTCATTGAATATCTAATTATTAACTATCTAACTTAGCTTACTGTAAGAGCATCAACTAGTCGTTCAGATGCAACTTTTCCTGTATTTATAATTGATGCATGCCTATACATATTTTTTCTGTCTATACATATATATGATATATACATATGTCAAAGTCAAGAAGCGATGATTAACTCTGCAGGCTGGTCACTTGTTGTTTTTTGTTTTTGGTTTTTTCTGGTTTTTTTTATTTTTTTAAATATATTTTTCGTTTAATCCAGCCGTGAAAATGCTTTACCATAATTGCATAACACTCGAACTGAAAATGTGCGGTTGACAGGCGACATGTCATTTCACCGCAGAGTGGGGCTTTTTTGTTTGTGTATAGTTCTTTTTGCATGGGACGGCAACATAATTGTTTTAAATTAATTGCGAATTGTGTATGCAAAAAGCATAAAGTGCACTTCAAATATGTTAAAGGAACAATGCGAAAAGCCTCGGCACAGCGGGTTATTTATTGACCGCAGCAACAACAACAGACACTCGTTGACTCACCGTCGCCCTCTCTCCCTCTGGCATAACAACAGGCTTTACTCTGGCTTCAGCCTCGACTCCAATTCCAACTACAACTGTGACTCTAGTTGCAGTTCACATAAATCAAATGGAAATTAACTCAAACCGCACAGCAAGCAAATAGAGTCTTGAATTTTTATAAGCCACAAAAGGCGAAACTTAAAATACGCACACACTGACACATACACATACACACACACACACACCCACACCCAATCATACTTTATTTACTCTATAAAATTTGGTAGCTCGCCGCATAGTGTAGCACATCAAGTGAGACATCAGCTCGACGACAATTTCTTAAATGTTCCCTACAAATGAGAATAGAATCGTGGCTAGAAAACAACATCTCCAGGCGTGCGCAAGCTGCTCAAACTAAAACAATCGAAAGTTGGCCTAGTAGGCGACTATGAAATGCCCTACTCAAAAGGATAAAATGATATATATAAATATATAATTAATAATTATATTATATATAATAATATATATATACATAAGTTTACCTTATTTTATTATTATTATTACATTATTAATTCCTCCATTAGATAATAACTTTATTTTATTTGAATTTTTCTTGCATCAATTGTTATAATTATCCATTGACTTTTACACTATTTTTTGTGCACTTCAATAAATTTATAGAGCATACATTTTCCACCTGAGCTGCCGTCTAGCACACACCACACATGTCTACAGAAATCAGTATTATTATTTTTTTTACTTTTCGTCAAGAAATTGCGCGCTGGTAAAAAAAAGGCGAAACGTTTTACGATTTGCCATGTGTGGCGCGGCGCTGTAAGGCGAACGCTGGGGCAGGCCAAATGGCGGCAGACTGCCAGAGACGGGGCGGGGCGGGGCAGACCGCCAAGTTCAGCACTTTGGCGAGTCAAGTGCTTTTCATTTTCCGAGCACGTCGCCGCGTCATAAAACAAAAAACGCATGGAGCGCAACGGGGCGGGCACGTTTAGCATATATATTTTCACACTTGCAATCATACTTTAAGCAGATGAACACACATATACACGTACACATACACACACACACACACACTAGCACAGGCTTGCACAAATACGTTGACACTAGAGATGGCACAATTGTCGAGCTTCATTTATATTTCATTATTATATGAAGTGCAAATAAAGAATAAAAAATAAAAAAATAAAAAATATATATAAATATACAATTTTTGTTTATTTTATATTTATATATTTTTATATTATCTATTTTTTATTTCTTAAATTTTTTTTACTTTTTTGTGTTACGTTTATTAGTTAAAAACTATAATATGTTTAAATATTTTTTTATTTATTAATTTTTATTTATTTTATTTTTTTCAATTTTATAAATGTATATATTTTTTATTTTTTCGTTTTACTTGAAGTCTCTTTTAAGCCAAACAGGTCTCCTTGTTTTTCAACAATAAATTCGTTTGATTTTTCCTTTATTTAAATTTTTTTTCTTTGTTGTCAATAAATTGTTTGATTTATTTATTTTATTTTTTGAAATATTTCTTAAGCTAACCATTAAGCAAGTAATAACTTATTATATTTATTAATTAACCGGATGGCTTGAGCTCCATTCCTGTAGTTTAATATATATATAAAAATCTAATATATATTTTTTGCAAGTCCAGAATGCGCGGAATTATCTTAAATAAATAAGAAATTAAGCCTAGTAATTACTCATGTTATTTAGGTTAACATATTGCAAAGAGTTCTTAAGCATTTGCCTAATAGCTCGATAGCCCATCTATAATGCACTACAATAGTACATCGAGTACCTCGAGTTAGCTCGAGTTAATATACTCCCCACCCCAGTATACTCTTGCCATAGAATCACCCAGCCTCGACTGCTTACTTTTGATGAATATGAATCGAGCATAGTTTGCATTTGAGCAACTCTTGCGGCTCATCTCTAACTGCCAGACAGGATAAGGCCGTGTTATCTTCATTTACACTCACAAAGTCGGGCCATAAAAGTGCGTCGGGATTGTCGCCAAAACTTTTGCTTTCTTAATTTTTTGTCTTCACATGCACTGATAATAATTTTCATCTTCTACTTTTGCTTCTTCTTCATTTTTGCCTTTTTACCATGGCTTGGCTCTCGCAACGCTTTGGACTTTGTTGCTGCCCCAATCGCAAATGCAAACCCAGCCCCAGTCCCCAGTCCCGGCCGCCCACAGCCCAACGTCCCACTGTATCTCTTTTTTATGTGTGAGCGCACTTTATGAGAAATTCACTTCAGTTGGTTATTTTATCTGTCGCTCGCTCAGTTGTCAACGCGGAGGTTTTAATTAAAAGCTCATAGGTCGACGCGCATCATAATTACCGAAACTGACAAAATTTCATAAATAATTTATACAAATAAATTAATATTAATGTTGTCCTGTTTGGCCCCAAGGGTTGGGGGGCCGGATTGACTTACGTTCGCAGTTTGCCAGCTAAACTGACATTGAAAGGATTTGAGCTGCCACGCCATGCCGGGGCACGCCTCGCGCTCCATTATGCCTGACACTAATGATAGATATTGTTTAGAGTTAGCGAACAGAATCTATAAATCTGTACATTAAATATGCCCCAATGTCAAATAATTGTAGCTGAAAGATTGCGAGTGCTCTCTAATGCTGATGAATGGCCGCGTCTCTGGAGTTTGATAAGCCACATCGAATGCCTAATGGAACTGAAAAGGCTGCTCAAGAGCCCGGCGCACCCCTGGCATCGACTGAGAGCTGATGTGCTCGTTTTCTCGTACTCGTTGCGCAACTTTAGTCAGGGCTGCTTCGTGGTTTCAACTGTTTTGGTTACGTTGGCAACTTTGCATGCGGTTTGTCTTTGGCTTGTAGAAGGGTGTGCTCCGGGCTCGGGTCTGGGTCCGGTACCGTGCCATGCCACAAATGAATTGCAGGCCAGCTGCAATTGCTGCACTTGATTTGTGGTACGACTTGATGGTTAACAATTATCTGACAACAGTTTGTCCGACCGTCTGTCAGGTTCAACTTTGAATAAACTGTGGCCAGCTGTGGCCCGTTGACACATTTGACCAAAACATAGTTAAGATTCAGCTAGAGCATAAAATTTCAAGCAATTGGAAATTCTGCAGCAATTGACTTCTCTCTTAATTCATTCACTTGCCCATTTGATAGCTAATGCAAGGATATTTAATGATTAGCTAAATAAATGCAAATATTTTAGTCATAGTTGGTTTAGATTGTTCTATAAAAAAATTAAAATATAAGAAATTAAATATTTAATGTAAATTAAATTTAAAATTAAATTATTTTTATTTCTTATATTATTTTTTAAATTTAAAATTGTTCTATAAAAAATGAAAATATATGAAATGAAATATTAAATGTAAATTAAATTATCTTTATTTCTTATATTATTTTTTTAATTTAAAATTTTTTTTATTTTTATTTATTTAAAAATTTACAAAAGTCTTAGATCTTTCCTTTTTTTTCTTAAGAAAAATGAAAATAATATATGTAAAAAATTAAAAATTTGCATTATTTTTATTTTTTACATATTATATTATTTTTATTTTTCTCAAATTAATTTTTTTTCTGTTATTGTATTTTGAAATTAAATTATTTTATTTTAAAAATGTACAAAAGTCTTAGATTTTTATTAATGACCATAATATTAAACTTTATTCCAAATTTGATTTTTTATATTTAGTTCTTATAGTTTAAAGAAATTTTATATTTTTCCTTGGCCACGAATTGTAAATAAAAAAAACATAAATATATAAAATATAAGAAAGTTATTCAAGTGTAAACTGAACTTAGTGCTAATATTATATTTTTTAATTTGCATTTTTAATTTTTTTTTTAATTTTTAAATAATAAAGTTGGGATTTAATTATAATTTATTTTATTAGTTTAAGAAAAGCTTACAATTTATAAAATTTTACAAAAAATTAGATTGGCATAACAAAGTTTCTTATTTTTCTTACGCTAAGTTGTATTTTAAAACATTTTTAAATATTATAAAAATTTGTTTCATGTTATATTTAATATATATTAAAATTTTGCATTTTACATTTGTTTGCATTTGAAACTTTAAATAAAATTAGCATTGAGTTTCGTGTCAATCAGCTTCTGTCGCTAATTCATTTATCAATTAAACGTAATTGGAATTTTACTTTCATTTTGTGTTCGCTTTGGCTAATTAAAAGCGAAAAATCTTGGCGCCAAAAAATTGATGGGGCGTGTCTCATTAACCTATTGCCTCGGGTCGCCAGGGCACAAGGCAGCTAATTGCGCTACCATTTTCCACTCTCCATTTTCTATTTTCCATTCTCAAAGCTGTCAATAGAAAATTTCCCTTTTTTTTATTTTTATTTATGTTAATTTTATTTTCGTTACTTTTTTTATAGAATAAGGTTGCGCTCAATTGCTTTTGTAATCAATCAAAGTCAGGCCATGGTTGGGAGGTGAATAGGGTAGGAGGCGGGAAGTTGGGGGAAGCGCGCGTGTGGATTTAGTGCTAGTCTAAAATGCTAGCAAACTCATCTCCAGTTGCAGCTGAGTTCCTGAAAAGGAACCAAAACCAAAGAGCGATGATTGTCATGTGAGCTGCTCCATTCGCTGTTTGCTGTGGTGTTGACGTGACACTTGAACGACACTTGACGCCCGATAATTGATATTGTACCCACAAAAGGGTTTAGAGCGTGTTGTGAGCGGGTGTGTGTGAGTGAGGGGCAAGGCTTGACGAGATGCATGTAATTATTGCTGAAACATATCGTTGTTGCTGCTGCTGCAATGCCAAACTTACATAATTTAAGTTAACTATAATATATGTAATATAAAGTATATATAATATATATATACATAATTTAAGTTATAGTATATATAGTATAATTCCTTAACGATCCTTTAAAGCATGGCCTGCAGCGCAGGTCTTGTTAATTGCTTTTATGTTATTCGAGTGCTAATGCTTTAAACGCAACGATATTGGATACAATGGTAAACAGTCTTATAAACTCTAAGATACACACATTTGCACAAGTGTGTGTGTGTGTGTGTATGTCAGTGCTTAGGTGTGTGTTTGTGTGTGCAGCCCGGTCATTTAATGCACAGCTTCTGGTAGTACCTGCCTTTTGCTTTACTTTTAATTACCAACTCAAATTACACGGCCAGACACACACACACAATGGGAGAAAGAGAGAGAGAGAGAGGGAGAGAGAGAGAAAGAGAGAGGGAGAGAGGCAGGCACACATACAGTTACATTGGGCTGCCATTTTGCAAGAGGGAACACAAAAACGTTGGAACAGCTGTTTGGCTTGTACTTGGCCGGAATGGCACAGCAGCGAGAGAGCAAATGGGTAGAGAAAATGGCAGAGCGGCAGACGGAGATGTTCACGCTGATGCCACGGCGGTGGCAGAGATGATGCTGGCAGCAGGGCGAGAAAGCGAGAACCGCAGAACTAAACTTCAGCAGTCGCCAGCGTTTGCTGCACATTTCATTACAATGCCATTGTATTCAAATCCTATTATAAAACGCAAAGCACTGCAGTGGGAACAAGGGACATGGCCAGAGCGAGAGAGAGAGAGAGAGAGGGTGAGCGAGATTGGGAGAGTGGGATGGTAATGCTGCAGCTGAAGAGAAGTTCGTGTTTGCAGCACGTTTCCACTTTCGCACTTGGTAAACATAAGTTGCCCACGCACAGCACAGCACAGCAGACCCAGAGCCCAATGCTGGCTGGGTGTGTGTAATGGAACTGGCTGCTGGAGACTGGAAGGCAGCCTGATGTGCAACACTCCATAAAATAATTACCAACACCAACGCAGCGGCCCCAACAGCAGCAAAGAGATAGGTAAGAAAAGGCAATGGCTAAAAAGCGAGTCGGAAATGGCAAGAAATAAGCCGCTCTTAACCCAAGGAAAAAGACAAAATGGAAACATTAAATTATATATATACATTTATTTTTAATTATATATAGATACATTTATTTAATTTATATATAGATAAATTTGTTTTAGTTAAAATATAGATAAATGTATTTAATTTATACATATATATTAATTTTTTTAAATTTTATATAGATCAATTTATTTTAAATTATAAACAGATACATTTATTTTATATATATATATATACATTTATTTAAATTTATTTCAAGCATATAAATATTTTTAATTTCTATCAAAACTTGAGGCAGTCATACAAATAAATTTAATTGCATTAAATTTCTGGCTGTCTGGGGTTAAGCAGCTGCACAGGTAAATTCAGTCGGTAAACTGCATAAGCGAACGAAATTATTCTGTAAGTCGGTCCAAAAGAAATTAAGGCGCAAAATACATATTTGCAGGCTGAGCTGCAATATTCAGCTAAGCCAAAAAGAGCAAAAGAGAAAAAGTGAATGAAGAGCGCAGAGCGCAGAGTGCTCAAGTTCAATAAGCGAACTATTAAAATATATTTGCACGCTTGCTGGGGTCAGTGAAAGATTTAAAATCCCTCAGCTCATTAGAAATACGATTAGAAGGTATATTGGTTTCTTATTAATGTGTGTAACAAGCAGTAAGTAGTAGGCATATAGACACGAGGTCTGGACAGTAGACATATGTGATTGCCATAATCCCTCTTAGCAAATTTGATACGAAGCCTACATCGAGAAGAAAACTAATTCAACAATGAAGTTCCCTTAGTAAAAAAGCCTCTGTTGTAGCCCATGCCGTAAGCAGAGAGCCTGAATGTGAAATGTGTGTATTGTATTTACTATAACTTAAAATTGTAGGCATATCACCTCGAAGGCTTAAGGGTATCTCTTGGTCGAGCCGTCTCGACTAGAGTTTTCTTGTTTCTCTTACAGCTTTTGTTAGGCTAAGTTTTATGGGAATTATCAGTTAAGCCTTGGAGGCTCTATGGATAATATTAAAAATATGACTTAAATGTAATAAATTAAATATGGGTACAAATATAATTATATAATTATATATATTTTTATATAGAAGCATGCTAAATATATTATATTATATAAGCTGATATCGAAATAATCTCTCAAGAAATCATTTTAGGAATAGTTAAATTTTCACAATAAAATTTTAATATGCGTATCTCTTAAAAATATAATGTTACGGAATACATGGAAATTATTTTTTTTTTTTTTCGATTTTTTTCTGGTTGATAACAGTTAATCGATATCTTGCTCTTCAGCGGCATTCGTTGTGCTCTCGTCTATGGTGACGCCTTGCAGCTCAATGTAGCGCAGCTTGCTTTGCGCTGAGCATGGCCTGATCCAAGGTAGCGACATCAGCATCATGATCTGTGATGGTTTATACTTGCACGGCAGCAGCGAGAGCAAGTCTTCATTCGTTCTCGCTAGCGAGCGTGCATCATCGTCGAGCTCTGGAAAGAGCAGCTGCTGCACACTGTCTGACGCCGGCTCTGGCTGCAGCTGATTCTGGGGGTCTGACTTTTGCGGCATCTGGAGCTGCTCTTCGCACAGCATGGAGAGCAGCAGGTGCTCGGTGAAGATCGCGTGCTGCTGCCGTCGTTGACTGTCTCGCAGTGTCGCCTCCGTGTCTGCATTCTGCTCAGCCATCCACTGTTGCAGCAAATAGCGATCGGCCTCCGGTTGCTCGAACAGTCGGGCAGAGCTGCCCCCATCATTGGCGCAAATTTGAGTGGGACCATTGGTGAGCGCCTCTGGGCTGGCGATGGCCAGTGCAGTTGGACGCGAACGTGAGTCCCCCTCGAGGTAGTTGGCTGCCGTCTGGCTTAAGCGTAGCTCCGGACGCAGGCGCCGCAGCTCGGACAGCTGATAGAGTATATCGACGCCAGCCTCTGAGTCCAGGCGGCTGTTGTTGGAGCGTGCAAAGCCATTGTTGGCATTCGCATTCGTCGGATTCGACGGCTGTTGGCGTCGCCGACGACGCGATACTCGGGCTAAAGCGTGGCGCAGCGGCGGTGTATGCGGATCCAGCAGATTGGCGTGCTCGATGTGATTGAGCATCAAGTGGCGTGCCAAATTGCGTATGGCCACCAGCTCGATGCCCGGCAGTCCGGCGCACATGGGGCATACCACATAGCTGTCGGCTTGCCGGTGCACGGTCACAACGTGATCAATCAGCTCCTTGGCGGTGTGACCAAAGCTGCCGCAATAGGGGCAAGTATAGCAGTTGGGCAGATGCATCAGCTCGAGCAGCTCGCCGTTGAGCAGCAGTTCGGGCAGCTGCTGCTGCTGCTGACCGTCTTGTTCGATCAGCAGCTGCATGGGATGCTCAACCCGATGATCCAGCGTTTCCACATGCTGGTCATAACACTCTCCGCACAGGTCATAGTTCACGCAGCGCAAACAGTGAAACCGCCTGCCATGGAAATTGTGAGTTTGACAGCCATCGCAGCAAAATATTCGATGGCCCATAGATTTTCGAGAATTGAATTATTAACGATAGCCACTTCGAAATTGGACACAGAATTATTCGTAATCGATTTGTTAGACAGTTTAGGAAATGATGCTTGGGAAGGAAACTAAGCAAAAATGTGGTCGAAAAGAGTCTGGCACAAAGTTTAGAATTTCAATTTTTTGTGCTCAAATGACAGATATCAAACTGTATTATGCGTTTTCAAGTATATGCTACGAAATATATTTATGAGAATATTTTATAAAAACGCATTTTTAAAAACTTCCCTTGAATATATATAACTAATATATTTGTTAAGTTTTTATTTATTAAATACCAGTGATAATGTCATATAAAATATGTTTTGCATTTTATTTTAAGTTAAAAACTTGCTTATTTTTCCATAAGCGAAAACGATTAATGAATATTTAATTAAATTTTTTTGAAAGGCGAACCTTTTCTCTGATAACACAAGAGTACATTCAAGCAGCTGTCGACTCTCTCGCACATGTGTAGTTTAAGGCAGATCAAAGGAAAACGAACATCAAATATGGCAACTCGAGCTAATTGAGTTATATTCTACGCTGTTCGAGGTGTAATGTTGTTGTACTGCTCACACGCACATGCTTTATTGCTTTCGTTCTGTTCAGTGCAAATATATAAGAGAGACTTATAATAGCGACTGTAGACAACGGCATAAATTCTTAACAGAAATAATTGATTAGATGAAAAGCCTCTTACAATTATTAAATCAGATAATTTCCAGATAAAGCAGTATTTTTAAACTTAATAATATTAATATATATATATATATATATATATATATATATATATATATATATATATATAATAATAATATGTAGTATTTTAGTGAATAATAAAAGTTAATTTATATTCATATATATATATATATATATATATATATATATATATATATATAAATACATTATATATTTTTTATTTGGCGTACATATATCCCGTTTAGGAAACATAATTTTACTTTCTTTCGTATTAATTTTATGCTAGAAATAAACGGTCTTACTGTCGCTTAAGGTTATATTTCCTTGTTCGCTTCAGTTTCAAGTATTTTTTTTAAATTTTTAATTAAATTCAATTTTAAATAATTTATTCGTACGGAAGGTGAATAAGTTATTACAGCTTTCTTTCGCTTTCTCTCTCACTCTATGACTCTTAATATATATCTCTCTTTTAAGCACTTGAAGCGCGTGGGCGTATATCTGCTTCTGTTTAACTTTGTTTGACTTTGAAGCTTAGTTAAAATATTTTAATTACTTCATTGCCAGCGGCGTTAAAAAAGTTTATTGTTGCATCATTATATTCTGTAGGTGTCTTACGCAGCCAAAATAATTCACAAGCTGATACCAAAATTCTAATTTTATATATTCTGCAATAAACTTATTGTTCAGTAGAAACATTTCTTATATATTTATTAAAAAGCATATAAGAAAAGCAAAAGCGATAATGACCACAGGTTACTGTGTCTGCACTGCTCACGCTATAAGAACTTTTCAGTGGATAAAAAATACTGTTTAGTTTGTCTGAGCCGTATAGTCGTCGCACTCACACGCACACATCCTTACACATTTGGGTGCTACTGTAGAGCACGGATCAAAATAAATGACGAAGAATTGAATTTACGCTTAGTCATGGCCTCACAACCGTCTCTTTCCCACTTACTCATTTTTTCTGGTTGCTTCATGCTGCAGTAGCTGCGCAGCACGAGATCACAACAAAAGTGACAATGGCATTGCAACTCGCGCTCAGCAGCCGTCTCACTCAGACCCACACATTGAGTTGAGTTGCTCAGCAAAATCAAGTATGCCATCACACTCGCACTTACAAATAATTCTCTTCATTGTTTGAGTTGAAAATATGAATTCGTTTCGGCTCACCAATTTATTATTTATTAATGTTTAAAAATAATAATAAATAATATTCGTCTCTATACATTAATAGCTTACATATATTAAGCCATTGTTTACAAATGTGTAGCTCTAAGACTTGAGCTTTACTGTGGCTGTCTGGCAGAAATTCTGTGCAATGCTAAATGAAAAGTAAATAAATACGCAGCATTAGAGGAGTTGCGTTTTCTAGCGTCGCATCATTCGTAATGTTGGCCATAAATTTGATGCAAATATATTGCACATACGCACTGTGGCCCGCAGAAGAACTAAACAAATATTCTAGTTGTAGTTGTTCTTGTTATTGTTATTGTTATGGCCAAGTTTGCTTTTGGGACGAGTTGGGTCAGTGTAGCGCAAACTGCAGTTGAAATTGCCTTGACATATTGCTTAAAACCAGACCCAACGGAATTACCACGGAAGCCCCTCCCCACCAGCAACAACTGTCTTTGTCTGCATAGTGTGCGTGTGTTTGCCAACGAGTGTTTGTCAAAAGCATGCAAGTCATTCAACTCAATTTTATTTATTGTGCAACTGCTGTGCGTTGCCTGTTTGCTGAGACAGCACTAACAACTACAACAACAACAACAACAACAAAGAGCAAAGGCAAGCATAAAACCCAACACACATTCATCTATTTAATTAATAACAAACACTGCTCACACATGACATGGCAGACAAAACAACCAAAAATGCAAAAATCTCATGGAACTCCATGCAGTGCTGAAGATCTAATGCCCTCGCAGCATCATTTAGCTAATTGTCAGTTATGTAAGCTGCGCTGTAATGCATGCATTACTTGTGTGTAGATAATGCGTAAGAGAAATACACAAGGAATATATCTTGCTTATGATCAAGGAGCAAAGGTCGCACATGGAATAAAATAAATTTGAATGAATTGCAAAATTTAAAAATATATTCGAAATTAAGCTTTTGCCACGTCCATTGCAGCAAATATTTGTAGCGCAAGCTTTACATAAATTAACTATATTTATTTGTGATGAAAACAATCGGAGCATGTGGCAGGCTGGGGCAGCTGCAGCGCAGTTATACCTAATATTCATATATAAATGTGTGGCGGGCGTTCATAACATGACGACGAAAGAAAAAAAAATGAAGCAGAGGAGCAGGAAGAATGCAGCCACTAACTCTCGGCCGGAGTTTGCAGGACAATGGCTGCTGTCAGTTACAATAAAGCGGTATTCGGCAAGGAATTGCCAAGAATGTGGGGCGAAAAGGGGTCGCTGCTGGGGGGCAGGCAGGGGGTAAAATGCAAGCAGTCTCGCCAAGTGACATGTGCAGGCAGCCAGGCAGGCCGACTGCATGCAGCATGCAGCAGAGCCTGCCAAACAATAAAGGATAACATTTACACAAGCCGCCCACACACACACACACACAAAAGCACACACATAGACACGCACGCATACTCTCACCGAAAAGGGTCATAAAATGCTTTGGCCAAGTTTGCTTTTGTTCTCGTCATCGTCAACGTACTCTTTAGTCTCCCCTCTCTCTCGCTCTTTAGGCTGCTTGCCTACCGTCTGGCATTGTCTTTATGCTGGTTTAATCTGTGTCAAAAGGCGTGAGTTATTACAAGCCAGCCACGCCCACGCACGCCCACTAGCGACGCCAATAGCCGCTCACACACACGCACAGCTGAAAGCATTTGGCCCATTGTCTAGCCGCAGCTGTAGCTGAGTCTGCAGCAGCAAGGGAAGGGGGCAACGGCGGCCCAGATGCAGGCCAACAGATAGAACTCGGCCAAGTCAAAGGTTTATCTTTTGTCAACGGCTTTTGTGTGGCTAGCATAATCAGCTTTCCCTTTGATCGAGCTGTCCATGCGAGACACTGATGAGCTGAGCAAAAGCCAACTCAAGCCTCGTCACTCAACTCAATTAGCACATGCAGCCAGAAGAAGAAGAAGAAGAAGAGAGCTGCCCAACTGCCCAACTATATGATTAGAATAGTCATGTGAGCGCTCAAATGACAATACAGAGATGTATATTATATTGTTTGATTTTATTACTGAAACAAATACATGCACAAAGACTCCTAAACGAAGTCATTACTAAAGTAATTTGAGATTACCTAAAATTATGTGAGACAGAGAAAGACAGAGAGAGATAAAAGATGGAAAATATTAATTAATATATAACACATTTAATTATTATATTTTTTAATATATATTTATTAAATATAAAAATAATAAATAAATAAATAAAATAAAATAAAATATTAATTAATATATAATATATTTAATAAAATATTAATTAATATATAATATATTTAATTAATATTTTCAATAATATATATTTATTTAATATTAAAAAAATAATAATAATAACATTCAAATAATAAATTATTAATAAATACAAAAATGTTGAAAATATTAGTTAAAATATAATATATTAAATAAATATTATATATTATATTTAATTAGTATTTATAAAAATTTATTTAATAAAAAAATTTTAAATATTCATTAATATGTAATATATTTAATTATCATTTTGAATAATATATATTTATAAAATATACAAAAAAAAAAACTGAAATATTATTTAATATATAATATATTTAATATATATTTTTAATATTTTAATTTGTATTATTTATTTAGTTATAGTTTATTGATATTTATATTTAATTAATATTAAAAAATAAATTAAAATTGAATATCGTGTAAGCACTTGCTGTTAAATAAATTAAATTTAATATTATTATTATCCAATCTTTTAGTGGAATAATCAATATTTTAAGGAAATCTTTTGAGTTATTAATCACATCACAATTTACTATTCAAATTTGTAATATATATTTCAGAAATATATATAAAATTCTTGATTGATTGATTGATTGGTGTAGGAAATGCCATTGCCTAGGAATTTTCTTTATAATATTGCTATGAATGTGGCCTCTTTTATGTTTTCAGCATTTCATGGCTAAGGTCTTTCAGAGAAAAGTTTAATCGAATTTCATTTGAAATATATGCTCTATTTGGCATTTGATTTCTGTGTCAGTCAGCAAAAAAAGTCAATAGCCAAACTCATCAGAGACTGATCAAAATATTTGAATATAAATTTCAACTGAACGGAGACTATGATTGATGCTTTATTTCTCCATTTCTCCAGCTAACTTCAGCTAATTTAAATTTAAATTTGATATTATATTCAAGCCAAACTTGTATCTGTTCACTTTCCTTTTCCACCAAATAGCTACGTTTCTTAAGTTCTTAAGTTCTCAGCTTTAAGCCACATTCCAATAGCCACGTCGCATGCATGTCTATGCATGGTAAAAGTTTGCCACTTTAACTATGTTCACTTGGTTCGTGGAAATCTGTGGCGTCGCAGACCCTGAAAGCCATTGGATATGCAATTTAATTGTAGCGAATTTCTGCTCCCGCCCACCCGCTCTCTCTTCTCTCTCTTCTCTCTGTGGCTCTGGCTTATAAAAAGTTTAATGAATTAATGAGCTCGTTGGCAATCGAATTGGCATTGCACTCAGTGCCACGCCGTTAGTTGACCCTTAAAATACCCTGCGCAGAATACTTATATTAAGCTCAGCTCATGCCGTACAGGGTATCTGCTAGTCACGCAGGCTATGCGAGTGCATTGCAATTTGTTTTACTTACAATTAGCCCCATCGATTGTTTAATAGCACTTGATTGTAATAAGCCAATATCGTAGAGTCTGCATTTGAATTCAAAATGAGAAATAAGTTCATTAGCCAAACACTGGCGCCCCCTGGCGGGCGCTGCACAAGTGTGTGTGTGTGTGTGTGTGTGTCGAGCCGGAAATGCCAGCTGCTCTCCGTGTGTCGCCTTTCCGCTGTCCACGCGCTCATGGGACAAACACTCGAATTCGCATTGCAATGTTTGCTCGCCCCTCCATCTGTCCGTCTCTCCCTTCTCTCTCTCTCTCTCTCTCTCTATCTGTCCCTCTGTCCGTTTTGTTTAATTTGAGTTTATGCAACTTTTATGCTTATTAATACTTTTATAACCTGCTGGCTGCTGACTGCTGCTCGCTGCTGCCTGCCGAACTGTGGCCACTTTGCCCCGCTCACATTTCAGGTAATTGCCAATTTGATTTGAATTTCAATTGGCCAATTTGGACTTGTTTTTGGCCCATAAGAAGTTTTTAAGTGCGCCAAATTGTTAAGCGTCGCGCGTTCTCATAATCTATGCGACCATGAATCGAATGGCTCTTCTTCAAGGAGGTCGATAATTGAAGAATAAATTTATAAACAAATTACTTTCTAATATGAGTGAGGAATTAGTTTATCATTTATTAATTCTTAGTATGAGTGAAGAGTGAGTTCTTCATAAATCTAAGCTTTGTTTGTTATATTATTGATGCGTTAATATTAAAAAAAATAAATAAATAAAACTATAACTATAAAAGTTGAATGGCTATAATATATAAGAGATAAAAATATAGATATGTGTATGTATTTAAATTAACATATATAAGCGTTACAATATTTATTAAAGAGAGTGAATACACTTAACTGTGATGGTGTTCAGCATAAACTTTATTCTTCTGTGTCAGTGGTATTAGTTTTGGTATAAAAATCAACTCTTAAATCCAGCTTACTCATCTTTGCTCTACTTTAATTTTTTTTTTTTTAGATTTGATAAAAAATAGACACAAAGCATTTGCATGTCTCCGCGTTGGTCTGTTGCCGATTTATAGAGTCATAGCAACTAGCCCTTATCTATTTCTATCGCACTACCTGTTACAAAAGCTTTCTTTAAAATCACACATTGAGAATATTTATTTTGCCTTTAATATTAATATAAAACTGACAATTATTTTAAAATTATTTTTTAATTATCAAAACATTCCAATGCCATAATAAGCCACGTTAAAAATCCATAAAATGGAATGTGTTGTAAAATATAGCAAAAAATAATATATTCAGCGTAAACTCAAAAAGAGATAAGTTACTCGAAATATTGATATGAAATTGTAAATTAGTTTATGCAGCTGAAATTGGAGCTGTGTGAGCGGAAGTATAGCTTTCCCTCTCCTGGAACTAGCAATGAATAATTAAAAGTTAGACGTACAATGCTGGTAATTATGAGCTCAGACTGAGAAGTAACAGAGAATATAAAAGTAAAGAGAACAAAAAAATAATAAATAATAAAAATATTAACAAAATAAAGTAAAATCGAATACTAAAACTTATTTTTATTAATATTAAATTTCTCAATTTTATTAAACAATTTTGGGGAAGATTTTTTTTATAAATTTAAAACAAAGTTAGGAGGTATACCTATGTATGGATATATATAGTTTATATTTTATTTATCGAATACTAAAACTTATATTTATTAATACTAAATTTCTGAATTTTATTAAAAAATTTTGGGGAAGATTTTTTTTATAAATTTAAAACAAAGTTAGGAGGTATACCTATGTATGGATATATATAGTTTATATTTTATTTATATATATATATATATATATATATATATATATATATATATATATATATATATATATATATATATATATATATATATATATATATATAAATAAAATATAAACTATATATATCCATACATAGGTATACCTATATATATATATATATATTTGCAATGTTTTTCGTGCATATCATCCTTAGCCAACTTTGCTCTATTTTATTTTCTTTTTTTCATATTTGATAAAAAATAGACTCCGAAACTTTTCATTAAATGTTTACTTATATATTTGCCTAGTCGAGTTTCTATTTACTTTTTACTGATATTAAAACGATTCGACCAAAAAACATCGTTTAAATGAATTCAATTTTTGCGCTTTTTTAGTCTTTTTTTCTTGAAATTTGTTGCAATGTTTTTTGTTTTGTTTGTTGTAATGCGGCGAATGGAGGTCGCTCATAACAAATTGAATTTCATTGTCGTGTTTAAATTTCAATGCGCTTTTTAAGCTGACAATTCTGTTGTTGACAAATCCAACGCCGTTCCTCAAGTGCAGCCAGGCACAAAACTAAACCAGGCAGTGGGAGGGAGATAGATATGGTTTAGCTAAGCGAAGGGTGCATATATCGAGGCGAGTGGGTGCGGTCTGAAAGGGCATCCTTGTCAGTGGCTGCAGTTGGTGTAGCTGCAGCTGCTGGGTTTTTATTATCTCAACATATAAAGCCATTTCAGTTGATATTTGTTAAGTGGATGCCTGGGTCAGCTGGCCACGCCCTACGCCCCACAAGCAAAAAAAAAAAAAAAATTGCAGCTAACTAAAGAGAAAATAACCGTGAAGTTGTATGTTTTGCAGTTCAGTGCATTTTGGTTATTGTAGCAACATTTCTTTCATATGCCCTTCACCCTCGCCCTCCGCCATTACAACAAATCCCACCGCCCCCCGCCCTAAACGAATCAGACTGCCATTGTTGTTGTTGTTGTTCTTGTGCATGGCTTGTAAAAATGTTTTGAAGTGCGGCCTGGCCTGTCCTGGCCTGGCCTGGCCTGGTCTGTGCCTGGCAAATAACCAAATGGATGCCAAGCTGGTCAACAGCAAGCGCCGCCCCCACTGGGGCACGTTTGTTTCGCGCTCAAGTAGCCCCATTCAGTTTTTTGTATACAAAATGTACTTGCTTTATCAGCCCAGGTCCACAAGCTTAGTTCCGACAGTCTCTATTACTCACTCTACCTCTCTCCCTCTCTCTCTCTCTCTCTCTGTCTATTTCTGCTTCTATCTCTTTTGTTGTCTGCGCTGGAAACTTTTGCCATGGACATCGACACTCGTGAGCACTCGTCTCGAGTGGAATTAGCAGCTCTAACCTGCCTGCTTTGATGCATTAATACTTTAGTCGAGCCACTTACAGTTGAGCCTCGGCCCAGCTGATGCGTGCACGAAATTTAATTAATTAATTAATGACTTGTACTAACTTAATGTCTAACTACCTAAGGGCATTTAAGTTACATTTAATTGCAAGTTAATCAAATAAAAAAAATAATAATTATAATGAATGAATTAAAGTGAAATATTTGCCTTTAGCCATGCTCAACTGTAGCTGGGAGTTTAGAGCAGCTGCGACAATTGCGCGACAAAAATTTAATGATACCTAATGTCTGTTCCGCCGCACAGAAACTTATCTATGTAGAAGAGTTTCCCATGAGCAGCAAAGAGCGGAAGGGCGCTGGGGATCGGGGGAGCGGCAAATGCCAAACGGATGCAGCTGGATTGGGCTGGGCTGGGCTGACAGTTGAGGGCAGAGTTGAAAAATGTTTCCAAGTTAAATGAAGCGCATCAAACGTCAGTCGATAAATTTAAAAGCCAAAGCTATTGACTTGCAGAGCGAAAATAAAAGCAAATAATGCGCCGGCCAAGAGGCCAGGCGACAGAGGGCGCCACACATTGCAGCCAGCTGCTGGCGAAGCGTCGCCTCTGTTGGTGCCTCTGCTGCCGCTGAGCAGCCAATTCGAGTGTTCCATGTGCAAAGATGTGACATTTTTGCTGACAGCAGCAAGAGCAGCGACGCCGACGGCTAGGTTCAACGGAAGTCGACGTGTTGACAGCGCCCTCTATGGAGCCATGAATGCAACAACAATAAAAAGAGTAGCTGCAGAGAGCGCTGCAGAGAGCACAGTGATTGGCTACTTAACTCTTTGACAACTTGACTGCTCAGCAGCAGCAGCTGCTCACGATAGGTGGACAGAGACCGATCAACCCACCCCACTCACAAGCCAGAGTCCGCTGCTTCTCCCTCGCACACACACACACACGCACAATGCAACCAGCCTCATATGTGAGCATCGGCTAAAGTTGGCCGGCAAAACTTTGTCGTTTGCATGCGAGCAAAGTTTAATAGAAATTCAATTTCTATTATATTTTTTATTCCATTCCCTTTTGCTTTATTTTACTTGACTTTGTTCATTTTTTTTTTTTTAGAGTTGCGCCCGAGCATATGTTGCATGTTTGCATTGAAACAATAAATTTGCTCATGGGCTGGTGTCCGTGTCCAGTCTCGAATTGCTTTGACCTGAGCGCAAAGTGTTGAGGCGTGCAAAAGTTACGGATTTTTATTATTAGCTTGAAAGTTGAAACTGCTCTGTAAAGTTTTGCATGCTATCGGGCAACCTGTGCGTGTGTTTGTATATATAAAGATGTGTGTGTTTTCGTGTGTGTGTTTGTTGTTAATCAAGTGAAGCTGTATATTATAAATTCCATTTATGAGCTTTATATTTATATTTATATTTATATTTATATTTATATTTATATTTATATTTATATTTATATTTATATTTATATTTATATTTATATTTATATTTATATTTATATTTATATTTATATTTATATTTATATTTATATTTATATTTATATTTATATTTATATTTATATTTATATTTATATTTATATTTATATTTATATTTATATTTATATTTATATTTATATTTATATTTATATTTATATTTATATTTATATTTATATTTATATTTATATTTATATTTATATTTATATTTATATTTATATTTATATTTATATTTATATTTATATTTATATTTATATTTATATTTATATTTATATTTATATTTATATTTATATTTATATTTATATTTATATTTATATTTATATTTATATTTATATTTATATTTATATTTATATTTATATTTATATTTATATTTAAATTTATATTTATATTTATATTTATATTTATATTTATATTTATATTTATATTTATATTTATATTTATATTTATATTATTTTCTTTAAAAAACTTCCCCTAACTTTTGCTCTCAATTGTAATTGTTCTTTCCCTTGAGTTACTTGAATTTTGATAGCACTCCCTCCTAATTTCTTTAATTTGTTGTCTTCTGACAATTGTTGGCTATCTCTGAGAGTTTACCCCAACAATTCGCATTTGGCTGCTCATTATTGTTGTTGTTGTTAAATAACAAATTGCATATAAATTGCACTCATTGACGGCAGCGAATCTACATGGAAATATTTTGTATAGCTACTACATAAATTTCATATTTCACAATTTGCAGCCGAAGGGGAGGCATATCAAGTGCCTGCACACTCTACTTTAGCGCGACAGCGACTGCATTGAGAGCTTGCTTAGTTCGCTGTTGTTGTTGTTGTTGTTGCTGTGCCAAATGACTTGCCTTGGCAGTTCTTGGTTGGCATTTTTGATGAGCCAGCTGCACGTGGCGCTCCCTTGGACTACACCTGGTTGCAGTGAATGAGCGAGAGGGAGAGAGTGGAAGTTCCAGGACTTTATTAAAATTATATATTTGCATGTTTGTTGCAATTTGAACGAGACACGAAGCCAGCCAGCCAGCCAGTGTTGCAAGCAGCAACAGCAACTTCAAAAATTGCAATTGCATATGCATTTATAAATATGAAACGCAATTTTGTCAACTCGCAACTTGCAACTCGCAACTTTTTGCAGAAGTTTTGCTCGATTTGTTGGTGTGTAAGGGGAAGGGGGAGTTGGGTCCGCATGATATGCCCGCTTCTGCGTTTCATTAACAAAGCACGGACACTGCTGGCATTTATTTTAAGTAATACTTTTGAAGAGCCTAAGCACTGACATCAAAAGGCATTACGAATTACCCAAGAAAGGCTGGGTAAATATAGGCGTGGTCTGGGAAGAAATGTGCAGGCCGATTTTAATGAAAGTGAAATAGCTGTAGAAATGCTTACAATAAAAAAAAATATCAAAATAAATCATTAAAAAAATATAAAAAAATATAAAAAAAATAAATAAACTTAAAAAAATATGTATAATATAAATAAATATATATATTATTTAATTTTTAAATAAAATATTAAAAAATAATAATAATAAAAAATAAAATTAAAAAATAATAAAAATAAAAAATAAAATAAAAAAACAATAAAAATAAAAAATAATAAAAATAAAAAATAATAAAAATAAAAAATAATAAAAGTAAAAAATAATAAAAATAAAAAATAAACTAAAAAAAAAATAAAAAAAAATATATATATAAATAAAATTAAATTTTGTAATTTCACCTGACAAACTGAAAAGAAAAAAAAATAAAAATAGAAAACCAAAATTTTTTTTTTAAATATTAGAATTAAAAAAAATAAATTAAAAAACGTAAATAAAATTAAAATCAAGTCTGTAAAAGTTTTGTTGACATACTGTATACTACTAGGTTTCAGGATATCTCCTAGTCCAGCCGTTTCGACTGTAGCCATTTTGCGTATAATATTTTATATAAAATATATTATTTTTTAGATTTTTCTGTTTGTTAATTAGCCATTAAATGTATGTATTTATTTATAAATAAGTTTAATTGAAAGCTTTTCAGGCTTCTTTTGCCAAGGTGTGAGGCTCAGAGGACTCTTCACCTGTACATTTTGCAGGCCAGATTCAAGTGCTGCGAGTGCTCAGGCGACATTACAGGTCGCAGATTCGAGCCACAAATAGGCCGAGCATAAAATGCCTGCAGAGCGATAAAGAAAGAGAGAGATAGAGAGAGGGATGGTGAGCGGGAGGGGGAGAGGTAGTGAGCAAGAGTTGTGGAAGGCAGCGAGTGAGACAGCTGGGCAGATCTTGGCTGCCTGGCAGGATAAATGTTTGCCAGGCTGAAAATGTTGTGTGTGTGCGTGTGAGTGTGTGTGTGCGACTGTCTGTGTGTGTGTGGTGAATTAAATTGAAAAGGATTGCAGGAAATGCGAGCATAATATTTGCGCCTTGTTAGTTTGTCAACGCCTCGCTGGCTCTGAATGATGAGCAGCCGCGGTTGGGGCAGGTGAAAACTTTGGCTGCGACCCGATGTTGAAACATTTAATGACATTTAACAGGCGGCAGGCAGCATAATTAAAATTCTAAATAAATATATGTTCTATAGCCAAAGAGCGAAGGAAGGGAGCGAGCGCTCAACATGCCGCAGAGCTGAGCATTTGGCATCATTTGGCGCAGCAAAAGTTGCCGCGAAGGAAACTAACTGCCAGCGATGGCTGGGCAGGCGGCGGTGGTCATGGGGGCGTGGCATCGACAAAGAGAGAGAGAGAGTGTGCGGTGACTGCCAGAATCACGCTTAAGCTCACGATTTATGTGAGATTCTTTAAGCGAAATCCAAGTCAATTAGTTTCCTAATTCGTTTTGCGAAAAGGAATTTATCGATTTTATCTGCAGACGTGCAGAAAGTAGTTAAGAGCAGTTTTCCCAACGACTTTTATCGTTTTGCTTCTTTTTTTTTTCCACTCTATATATACATGTGTGTGTGTGTGCGTGTGCTGATAATGATTCCCCCTGTGTGTGTGTGTGTTTGTGCGCCTTAACAATGAGAACTGTGCATTTTATGTGTGCGGCTCGCCGTGGGGTGCGTGAAGCAATAAACAAGCCGCATTGCTCATACGCCATGCGTGCGGGGCCAAGCGGCGTTCGTTCGCTCGTTCGTTCGTTCGTTCGACTAAGCGACAGCAAATTAAATTAGATTGCAATTGTTTTGCCAGCCGATTTAAATGCTCAAACAAACAACAAGGCGACGTGCGAGTTCCTCCAGCAAACTTGTCACATATTTTGCATGCCCAGAAGAAATTTAAGGACATTCGAAGCATTCATTGATCAGCTCTCAGCAGCCACAGGACATTGCTCGAATTTATGAACAGCCAGATGTGAACGCAGATTTAAGTTCATTAAATTGATTTCAAATGCATAACTTTTTCTTCGTTTGATTCTTAATGGTTAAACGAGTTGGAATGTCTGGGAAATTATGTGATTACAATACTGGAGAGGAGCATAAGTATAAGAAGAGGAAGAGGAGGTAGATACAAGAATTTGCTTGTGTTGAGGGATAAATTTGAAGTGCATGCGTTTTTTTTGTGTATTTTTATAACTGACTGAGATAATGTATTTTTACTTAGTCATTTCATATGTGCTCCATATTTGATGGAAGCAGCTTCAATGATCAAAGAGCAGCAGATGGGCGTGCAGCTGTGAGAGCGAAAGTATCGCTCTCCCAATGCGCGCGCCCATATGCTTGATCTCCTATGCTTGCTTTGCGGGTGCGCTGAGTATTGAATTGCTATAATAAAAGTAGTATGAAATTGAATCTAATGAAGTAAAGGAGCAAACTTGGTTGCAGTGTGGCAGCAGTTTGGACTGGAAACATTTCTTAGATTAATATATACATAAATATTTATATATGAATAAAATATATATAAATATTTATATATTAAAAAAAATGTATATAAATATTTATATATTAAAAAATATATATATAAATTATATATTAATCAAAGATATATAAATGTTTATAGATTAATAAAATATATATAAATATTTATAAATATTAATAACATATAAATATTAAATATTATTATTAATATATTAATAATATATATAAATATTTATATCGTTTTAAAACCTAAAATTGCTTCAACATTTTTTTATGGAAATATTAATATGTGCTTAAAGTAAAGAAAATATTAAATAATTAATGATTTAAAAAAAATTAAATTGAAATAAAATCATTGCTATTGCCTATAAATAAAAAATGTTTTTGTTTTTAAATTAAATTATTTACATTTAAATAACATAAAATAAATAAAAAAAAATATATATATATAAATATATATATATATATATATTTTTTTTTTTTTTTTTTTATTATATATATATATAAAATTTTTTTTTTTTATTATAAATGATTTAAATAAAATTAAATTTAAATAAAATAATTGCTATTGCCTATAAAAAAAATGTTTTTGTTTTTAAATTAAATTATTTACATTTAAATAACATAAAATAAATAAAAAAAAAAAAAAAAAATATATATATATATATATATATATATATATATATATATATATATATATATATATATATATATATATATATATTATTTTTTTTTTATTTTTATATATTATATATTTTATATATATATATTTTTATATATTACATACAAATATTTGTATTTTTTATTGACTTCTTTATCATTTTATTTAATTGTAATTAATTTAATTAAAAAAAAAGGAATATAAATATATATATTTATATAATATATGATTGCGAATAATATTAAAAAGAAGTCAATAAAATACAAATATAGAATACAAATTTGTGAATGGATTAGCTACACTTTTTTTTTTAATCATTTCCCTCTTCTTAATTTTCCTATTGATGGTCTTAACTACCGATCGCTGGCTCTATACTTAATTGTCGATGACATTGAGTGCCAATCGTTAGTTAGTTATAGGCTCCTCGTTTAATTCCTACATGGGTGTCATGAAAAATAACATAATTTCCAAGCAGCTCAATGAAATTCGTTTAGTTATTGGAGTGTTCAACGCATCACTTTGTGCTCAGGTGTTTTGTTGGCTTCGTCCTAATCGCATCAGAGGCCGAGTTTCGTGCTGGATTTTGCAGCGTTCAAAAATATTGCGCACAAATATAAATCATTTGAAAATTAAAAACTTTAGTTATTACTTTGACTTGTGTTTACACTTGTAGCGACTGAGCGAGGCGGGGAGGTGGGGCGTGGTGGATGCTAGCTGCGCGTCGTTGTCGATCGTCGGACGACTCAATCTGCGGCGGCGGCGCCTTAAAGAATTTTTAATTGCTTCAAAAACAAGTTGAATGCTGTTTTATTTATATTTCCGGCGACCGCCGAGGCGACGCCATAGACAAATTCCATTAAACTTTTGGCTTCTAAACTGTGTCAAAGTTGGAGCGGCCCAAGAGAGAGAGAGTGGGAGAGTGTGGGTGAGATAGAGAGAGAGAGAGAGAGAGAGAGAGCGGCGATTTGGTATGGGGGAGCCGCTTACTGGTCCGCTGGCTAAGGATAATTCAGTGGCAGCCGCCAGAGAGACGAGCTCAAAAACTTTTGCGCAAAGTAAACTCAACTGAATGAAATGAAAATGCCACAGAGGCAAAACCAAAAGCCCCAGAGAAAGAAAGAGAGAGAGATAGAGAGAGAGAGAGAGAGAGAGAAGGGGATGTGTGTATGTGTGCTTGCGGGAGGGGATTGAGGTGGAGCTGTGGAGCGATAGCGAGCGACGCTTGGTGAGCAATCAATTTCTGTTGACGTTGACAACAAGGCAAAAGTCCGGCCAAAGTTAAGGCCAAAAGAAAAGGAGCAGCACGACAGGGACGGACACGGATGGGAGGCGACAAATCAAAGTCGACGTCGCGTTTTTAAGACGCCTGTCGAATTGTGCCGGAACACGCCCACTAAACGCCCTTAGCTGAGGCATCGGCAGCGACTGCGGTTGAAGTGTATTTAAAAGTTTGATTAGTTTTTAATGTTTGTGGGCGGCGAAGTTCCTTAAGTTTGTCGCTTCGTGTCGCCCTGTGATTTTTACAAAACTTTGCATGCGACGCGTTGCCCAGCTCAACTTTAACATTCGAAACGTAAATATCTCTGTACAAATGTATAAATATATATATCTATATATGTATTTATCCACTCTGTTTATGCATATTTATGCAAAAGTCAACTAATCACAAACATATTGCATAAAATAACAATTTCATAAATTGAAACAAAATGTCTAGACTCATTATGCCACCGAAAATGTATGCAATAAAATTATGCAAATTATATTACGAACAGCAACAGCAAATACAATAACAATATGTTGGCGAAATAATTTCTCATATTTGTTGCTGTTGAGGCTTGTCCTTTGTCAAAGTTTATCTAGTTGGCTCCGCTGCGACAGCATTTTGTAAATTCATTTATTCCGAATTTGATTTTCACATAATACAATTGCCAAATGTTTACAATATTCTTTGTCATTGCTATGGCACTTCAGTGCCAAACAAAATTGTTTTAAATTTGTTTTCGATCTTTGTTTGCATATAATAAGAATCCTCAAATAAGAGATATCTTGAATTTGATCTTCACTAAAATAATTTTGGCCAGATTTATATTAATAAATGTCTTCTAAAACATAGAAAATAATAAAAGTTTATTTTATTTCATATATTGAAATAATGTATAAAATATAAAAAAAATAATTCTATAAAAAAAGAATAAAGCATAAAAAATAATTCTATCAAAAATTTATTTTATTCTATATAATAAAATATAAATAATAAATATAATAATAATTCTATCAAAAATTTATTTTATTACAGATGTTAAATTAAATTACAAAACAAATAAACAAAAATAATAATTCTATCAATAATTTATTTTTTACCATATAATAAAATGTAGTTCAAAACATACAAAATAATTCTGTAAATAAGAATAATACAAATTAAATAATAATTTAATTTAATAATAATACAAATTAAATAATATTAAATATAAAAAATAAATTCCATACAAATTAAAAATTTTTTTTTTTATATTTTTTGCACATTTTTATAAAAGTTCCATTGATATTAAGTGCTTCAAGGAATGTTATATATGAATTATAATAAAATAAAATATAAAAAATAAAAACTAATTCTGTCAAACATTCTGTTTATTCCAAATGATAAAATAAGACATGCAAAATAATAAAAATTAAATAATAATAAATATAAAAAATTATTTCAGTAAAATTAAAATTATTTTTATAGCTAAATCACACTAAAAGTACACATTTCTATAAAAATTCCATTGATATTAAATGCTTCAAGGAATGTTATATATGAATTATAATAAAATTAAATATAAAACATAAAAAATAATTCTGTCAAACATTCTTTTTATTCCAAATGATAAAATAAGACATGCAAAATAATAAAAATTAAATAATAATAAATATAAATAATTATTTCAGTAAAATTAAAATTATTTTTATAGCTAAATCACACTAAAAGTACACATTTCTATAAAAATTCCATTGATATTAAATGCTTTAAAGAATGTTTGAATTTTTCTCAGAAATTCTTGAAATTCTTGCAATTATTTTGTGAAATTCCTGACATGTATTTTTCGTTAAAAAAAATCGATTTTCCCTTGGCGCTCCTTGTAAGCTTTCAGCAGATTGTTATTAAAAATGTTTCCATGATAATTGCAAGTTAACGAAAAGCATCTTTGGCATCGTTTAGTACTCCTTCTCCTTTTCATATACATAAATGAAAAAAATATGAGACCCCAATCTTCTCACGCCCTACCCATTTCCGTTTACTCTCGGCCTTATCGCACTCGTCAACAACAATAATAAAAGGCAGTTGGCAAATGCAGCCATAAATTATGAATATGAAGCAAGGCAAGGCAAGGTGTCTACGTGTGTGTGTGTTGTGTGTGTGTATGTTACGTAGAACCTGTCTCGTCTCCCTCTGGCGCCTCCCTGGGGTCTAATAACGCAAAGAGGCCGCACAAGGCCGCAGGCGATGCACGGTTAATAGAAAGTATGTGTGTGTGTGTAAAAGTTATAAACATTTATGGCAGCTACTTAAAAATGTCAAGCGAAAAAATTATGATAATGATACGTGACATTTGAAAGCAATAACAATTTAGTTAGCACGCACTTTTTGATTACACTCGAGCAGCTCGACCACGTTTTATTTATGAGTTGCCCACATGAAATTGAAAAATTGCCTAAAAATGTACAATTTCTTGTGGGTGTGCGTACGGGTATGCGTGTGTGTGTGTGTGAGTGGGTGTGGTGAAATACTTACATGAGTGTAATAACAATAAACATAAAGTACGCCATCATTGAATGCGGCAATGGTAATAATAACAATCTAAGCTCCAGAATATTAGCTTGCCTCTATAATTCTCTGTGATAGAGTATCTGGTATATTAAAATCATTTTCAACTTGTACTTAAACATTTGAGACACACTTACACACATATATATGTATGTATGAGTCTAATTCAATGAAATTTTAACAAATTGTTGAACTCAGAAATTTCTGACTGCGCCTGCTGTGGTCTCTTCGTCCTCTGAAATCTTAACGAAGCTGTTCGAAGCTATCTCACCAAAGAAGCTATCTCGCTCTTATTTAGCAGTACTTGGCACTATGTTAAGCCACGTTTTCTATCATTGTCTTCTTCACTCTCTCTCTCATGGTGTGCAACTCAAACGCAAACTCACTCGGCTACAAGCTTTAAAACTACTCAGCAATAATAAGCACAATGTTCAACCACGCTATCTGTGTCTTCTTCACTCTCTCTCTCTCACGGTGTGCAACTCAAACGCAAACTCACTCGGATACAAGCTCTCTCACTAATACTACTATAACAGTAGAAGAACACGAGAGCGCAAACTGTAGACTGCCGAGAGAAGGAAGAACAACAACGATTCTGCTTTCTTCTATGTATTCATTTCTCAGTGGCAATTCGGCAAATTACGAATTAATACCAAAGCATAAAAGAGACAATACAGAAAACTGTATTGCTTAACGTTTTACTTTCTTGAACCTGTTAATGATCTCTGTGCTGCTGACTATGACTAAAGAGGAGAGAGAATAGTAGAATTATTTATAGCATCGTATCTACTTTAAGCAAATAAAACTTTTTGGTTTTTTTTTATAACTAAATAAAATGAATAAAGTTTTAAAAAATAATTAAGTTTAAAAACTTAGTTAAATACGAAACGAAAGTTTTTTTTAGCTTGGTGTAAATTATGAATATTATGAAATTAACAAAGAGTCAAGTGGGGGCGCAGTTATGTTTCAAGTGGTCTGAGGAAAAAGGGGGGAGATGTGACCAGGCAGCAGCAGCAACAACAGCAACAAAGCACACATCCTGTATGTCAACTGAATAATTCGTTGCATGCACAAAAGGCATGCACTCACATCCGGTTTCCTGTCATTCTTTTCGCCACACAGGGTCGTCGAGGTACGCAGCGGGAGGAGGCGACAGTGAGAGAACGAGAGAGAGAGAGAGAGAGAGAGCAAATGACCGGCTTGCAATTTATGTCTATGTGTTGGTGGCTGCAGCACGCTCGTGTTTCTCTTGTTGTTGTCTTTATGGTGTGTTTGGTATTTGTTGCAACTTTTGTTTTGAATTCCTGTGGCCTTGTCACACGCTCCAAGCGCTTGCAGTTAAATTTATGTTTTAACAAAAACTCACACACACACTCATACACCCATTTTCCTTAACGAACAATGAATGCATAAAAGTGTTGCACACAACGCGAACTCTGCATGCACCGTCTGCCTCCCTCTTTCCTTTACTGCCAAAGCAGCATGTGAGAGAGAGATAGAGTGAGAGGGAGGCAGAGGGAAATGGTAAGAGAGTGAAAAAATCAAGTGCAGTGACGACCAAATGCCAGCACCACGTCTCTGGTGAAGCAGCGCATAATCCACTGATTGCTCCCAAGGTTCAGCTTTCAACAATGAAGGACCTTCCAAAGGAGTTGCACAATGTGCAGGAGGTGCAAGGCGTGGCACTGGCCTGTGCAGCTGTCGGGTCAACGGATGTTGTTGCGCTTTTATTTCAGGGCATTCACAGCTCTACACTGGGTGTGTGAGCGAGTGGGATTTTGAGACTGAGCTGAACTCTTCAGGAAAGAGAGAGCGACAGAACGACAGAACGAGAGATCTATCGAGTTTTTTGTGTGTAATCAAAATTTGAGTTTAAATTTAATTTTATTTGTGAGAAATTTTTATGGAATGCAAAGAGAGAAAGAGAGATTTAACGAATTTCGTGTATTTAGTCAAAATTACAGTTTAAATTATATTTTATTTATGAGACATTTTAATGGAATGGAAATAAGGAAAAAATGTCTATCGTATTTTGTGTATAATCAAAATTACAGTTTAAATTATATTTTATTTATAAGACATTTTAATGGAATGGAAAAAGTGAAAGAGAGATTTATCGAATCTTGTGTATTTAGTTAAAATTTTGGGTTTAAATTTAATTTTATTTGTGAGAAATTTTTATGGAATGCAAAGAGAGAAAGAGAGATTTAACGAATTTTGTGTATTTAGTCAAAATTACAGTTTAAATTATATTTTATTTATGAGACATTTTAAAAGAATGGAAATAAGGAAAAAATGTTTATCGTATTTTGTGTATAATCAAAATTACAGTTTAAATTATATTTTATTTATAGGACATTTTAATAGAATGGAAAGAGTGAAAGAGAGATTTATCGAATCTTGTGTATTTAGTCCAAATTTTGGGTTTAAATTTAATTTTATTTGTGAGAAATTTTTATGGAATGCAAAGAGAGAAAGAGAGATTTAACGAATTTTGTGTATTTAGTCAAAATTACAGTTTAAATTATATTTTATTTATGAGACATTTTAAAAGAATGGAAATAAGGAAAAAATGCCTATCGTATTTTGTGTATAATCAAAATTACAGTTTAAATTATATTTTATTTATAGGACATTTTAATAGAATGGAAAGAGTGAAAGAGAGATTTATCGAATCTTGTGTATTTAGTCCAAATTTTGGGTTTAAATTTAATTTTATTTGTGAGAAATTTTTATGGAATGCAAAGAGAGAAAGAGAGATTTAACGAATTTTGTGTATTTAGTCAAAATTACAGTTTAAATTATATTTTATTTATAAGACATTTTAATGGAATGGAAATAAGGAAAGAAAGATCTAACGTATTTTGTGTATAATCAAAATGACAGCCTAAATTATATTTTATTTATGAGACAGATTGATTTTACTTTAAGAAGTCAAATTTAATTTTGAATTTAATTTTATTAATGTGAAATTATTTGTAATATACGAGAATTCACAATTTAAATTTAAGTTGAAATATAAAGGTAAAGATAAATTTAAATATTTGAAGTGAAAAGCTCATGACAAATCCTACTGAAAGTGCAATTGCATTAATATCTAGCTGAAAATATGTTCTCATTAATTTACAGCAAATACAGAGTTTATATAAAAGTGCAACGAAGCTTCCACATTATGCTGTCCACTTAGCGTTTTTCATTCATTATTGTCGCTCTCGCGATCTATATGGAGCGCTGGAGTTCTTTTTTGCAGTTGCCGGAGCTATGTACGCCTGTGTGCCCGCGACCTTTGTGCTGCGTCTATTTTACAGCTATCTCTTATCTCTAAGCGAGCAAAAGTTTGAGCGTCCTCGCATTGGGGCATCAATTTTCACATCAATTTCGTTTGCTGCCTCGGACAGGCTCAATTAGCTAACGCTGTCGGCTCATTAGCAACACGAGCCGGCTACCTGCTATTGGAGCTGCCCTAAGAGCAATAAACTGCTCGCTCTGCTCCAGCATTGCCTTCTCGAACGTCGACCGGTAAAAAGGGATTCAATTTGCATGTCCTTTGAGCTTGAGTTTGAGTTTGGCTTGCCTTTGGCTATACTCGAAGTGTGCCGATTGAAGTAATTAGAGTTTGTCTTTGCCAGTTCCCAGTTCCAGTTCCTTGATATGAGGGAAACCATTTTGTAATTGCAATTGATTATTATTTTCATGATTATGAAATACATGATCATTGTCACCTATATATACAAATTCAGTGAATCGCCTATAGTTTCATATTTATATTCATTAATCATCATTGTTAACTCTTCTTTTCCTTATCATGCTCAAATTATAATTAATCTTAGCTACATATATAATTTGTATGATCTTGGTCGTTGTTGATTCTACTCATTATCAATATCATTATAATTTATAAATACATAAATTTGAGAATCACGATCATTGTTTATGATCATTATAATCTATATATTTATATATTATTTTCATGATCAACGTTAATTAAATTCATTATCATTATCATTTATATATATATATATATATATATGATCATAATAAAAAGAAATAAAAATTATCTTGATTATAAAAAATAATATATTTAGCTGATAATGATCATAATTTTGAATTTATATATATATATATATATATATATATATAAATTCAAAATTATGATAATTATTAATTTTCATTATCATGATTATTATAATTTTACAAATTGTATGATCATGAGTGCATGATCATTATCAGCTAAATATATTATTTTTTATAATCAAGATAATTTTTATTTCTTTTTATTATGATCATTTAGTGATCATTATCATATTATTTTTATCATGATTATTTTTCATTATAATTTCATGCACATCATTATATATTATTCTTATGATCATGATCATAGTTAATTCTTTTCATCATCTTAATCATGATATTATGATATATATTCGTAATCATAATAAATGTTAATTCTTTTTATTATGATAAATATAATTTCTTTATTATGATTATTTTATGCTCATTATTATATATTATTCTTATGATCATGAGCATAGTTAATTCTTTTCATCATCATAATCATGACATTAATATAATCATGATATCATGATAAATATTCGTAATCATGATAAATGTTAATTCTTTTTATTATGATAAATAAATATAGTTTCTTTATCATGATTCATCATTTCATTAATATATATATATAATTTCATCAATTAATATTTTTTTTTTCATAGTCATCATATATTCATAATCATGATAATTTAAATTTCTTTTCATTATCATGATCATTGTCATGTTTATATATTTATCATCATCATTTATAATTATAAATTAGAATTAGAAATATTTGCTCAAATATTATAAGATTATTTGTCCCCTTTGCTGTCAATTTATATACATATATATATATATTATTTATATATATGTCTATTCTATATTTATATATATGTCTATATATATCTGCAGCCCAAGAGTATGCAGCAGTTGGGAAATGAGCCGCACAATGAACGTGAATAGACTCAATGAACTTTTAACTCTTTTGCTATTTTCATTTTGTCATATCGCTCGGGCTTCATTAGGCAACTCTGACTGAATCAACAAAGCTGCCAGCCAAGCACAAAATGTTCATTTCAAATGATATACAGCGAGTTACCTGAAGTGCATAGGTGTGTGTGTGAGTGTGTGTGTGTGTGTGTGTGTGTGTTAAAGTTGCCAACGCAGCAGCAACTCATTGTCGACTGATGCAGTTGTTGTTGTTGTTGTTGTTGCTGCTGATGCTGATGCTATTGCATTTAAGTAAAATGAATTGCCTGCAATTTATTTTTGTTGCTTATCATATAAATTGCACTCGCCTGCAAGTCATTATTTGGCACATTTGCGCTCAATGGCTGCACATTGCCACAGCCAAAAACTTGTGGCAACGGGGCGTGGCAGTGTGTGTGTGTGTGCGTGACGAACCGGAAGCCCACAGATATGCCGGATGCAAGAACAATAGCAACAACAATTTGGCCAGCTGGAGATGCTGGCAGGTGGCCTTTGCACTTGGCTGCATTTTTAAGCCAAAGGCAATGTGATGGAAGCCAGCCAGCAAAAGGATTCCGACCAGCCAAAGGGCAAAGGTTTCAAAATAGCCATTGGGGATATACATATACGCCCGTAACTGGCACTTAAGCAGTCGCTCTGCTCTCTTATTTACCACGTGCAACTGCCGCACAAATAAATTTCCGGGTTTTCCCAAAATACAAAAAAAAGAAAAGAGCAGCAATAAATGAAAAACTATTTGCTTTAAGTATGTATTTTCTTAATACTTTATATTTTGATTGAAATTAGTTTTAGATTATTGAAAAAGGTCACAATTATTATAAAGTCAAAAACTATTCTTAAGAGTCCAGATTTTATATAAAATTTCATATTTACTCTATATGTATATAAAACGACGGACGGATAGACGAACTGAGGAACGGACGGTCAGACAGACCCATGGAGAGAGGAGACGGATGGACAGACAGATGGCAAGACGAACGGACAGACGGATGAATGCATGAAGAGACGGATGGATAGATAAATGAAAAGACAGACGGACAGACGGATGAATGCACGAAGAGAGGGATGGATAGATAAATGAAAAGACGGACGGACAGACGGATGAATGCACGAAGATAGAAAGACAAATGGAATGACAAATTGAAAGGTGAGCGAACAGACACACAAATCTCGTTCAACTCAGCACGTCATCCTGAATAAGAATATATCTACTTTATCAGGTGTATCAAGCCATCTTCTGCTTGTTACATACATTTTCACAAAACTATTATACCCATTGAAAATGATATCTCAGGGTATTAAAAATAAGCCTCGCATTAAATTACTACAACGAAACAGGTTTTTAATATAATTTTATAGATAATATTACGTTTGTTGATTTGTTTGTTTATTTTTTTTATGAGCTCAAACATAAACAGTTTATGAGCCTAGATTTGAGATGGCTAAAAATGACGATCTAATTTTTACTAAATTACTGAAGTCAGCCTTAAGCGATTCTGTTTAGAATCTGACGTCAAGTTTCGACCTACGTAAGAATTTACGATTTGTTTTAATAAGCTAACGGGCTCAAGACTTGAAAGTTGTTTAGGGCGAGTCTTTAGAAAAGCGGCAGCTAAGGCTTTTAAGCTATTTATTTAACTATAAATATATATATATATATATATTTTTTTTTTTGTAATGTAATATTTAAGTCAACACACTTAACACCTTGACGAGTCTATTCATTAACATATTTTTCATCTTACAATTTTTTTTTTTGTATTTATTTTTCAAATTCCTAATTTGCATGTCACATTTGACAGATTCATTATTGAGGTACTTCCCCCTTTTCAGCGGCCATGTAAACCAGTTCAGCTGACGCTTGGTCGTCATAAAAAGCCGCCGATCGCTGATCCATTGCATTAGTGTAAAAAAAGTTTTAAGTTAGACAACTCCAGTCGAGACGGAGCCAAAGTGCGTATCATTCTTAGATTTTAATGAAGAGTCTGTCTACTGTTAGTCACCAGCATTTTAACTGAACCAAAATAACAATTTTAATGGGTATATTAAAAACAAAAATGAGCAGCTGATAAAAAATATAGGAAATTCCAACAAATATTAATCTGAGTTATTTGTTAAAGAAAAAAAA
Organism: Drosophila mettleri; assembly: GCA_035047625.1. Taxonomy (NCBI): domain Eukaryota; kingdom Metazoa; phylum Arthropoda; class Insecta; order Diptera; family Drosophilidae; genus Drosophila; species Drosophila mettleri. The sequence goes on from JAWNPI010000018.1 coordinate 12,192,528, forward strand.
AAAAAATAACACTGAGACTTCTTGTGCCTGATAAGCGAATACCGAGCATCTAGCTGGGCTGCCCATTAGTGTGGGGAGTATGAAAAAGTTTTATGCTCGCTATTCCCGCCTTACGAAACACATCCATTGGTTGGCAATTGCAGTAACGCTGCTCGTCTTAGGCCACAGTCCGTCATCCTGCAGGTAGACACTGCAGCAGAGGAGACAACAAAGTGTGGGGCAACAATATTACAAATGCAATTGCAATTAAGTCGTCTGATTATTGGGTCAGATAAGAATGACATTTACGAATTGCGCAGTAAACAAAACAAGAATAAAACATGAAAAACACGTATGAGGGGGTTTTGCGGCCGTGAAATTTGAGGCAGCGAAAGAGAGGACGAGCGCGAGACAGCAGAGCAGAGCAGAGCAAAGCAAAGCAGAGCAGAGCAGAGCAAAGCAAAGCAGCGCAACAATTTCATGCACACATGTCCCATTACGGCACGTACTATCAGCGTATTTTAATTGCCTTGCCCAACAAATAATAACATGTTTGAGCGATAGGCAATTCGAGCAGCTGTAATGCTCTACAATTGAATTTGTGAAACAATTTCAATAGGTTTATTCATGGCAGACTCTTGAAACATACATTGAACTTTATGCTCTATGTGTAATTTGTATTTTGTTTCTAATTTCTAATTTATTAGCAATTGATCAACATTTTGACCTATTGATAAGCATTCCTAAGCATTTGCAGCCTATATAAGTAAGCTGAGCGCTCTCTGCATATTCAGTGCATTCGAAAAGCCTGCAACGTCCGTAACAATGAATTTCAAGTGCTGTGTAAGTGTATGAGAGCAAATACAGTAAATTGACGCGTTTTTACTCTCACTTTCTTAATCTCCCTTTCCCTTTCCCGTTCCCGTTCACCCTCACGCTCTTGCTCTTCCTCTTCCTTTGACAGTTGCTGTTGTTATCGCTGCTGCTGGCCGGCGCTAGCGCTAGCCCGACCCGTGACCCGCCCACACGACCAACGCTGCCGCCATGCACGCCGTGGTGTGCCGGACAGCCGACACCGCCTCCCGGTGCCATTAACTAATCTGATGTGAGGGGAAAAATACTATAATATGCTGAGCGCTGCCAACATGTGCTGGAAGTCGTTTATTTTTTGTAATTATTTCGTACCATTTGCTAAAACAATTAAACTCCCATAAAGTATACAAATAAGTTTCTTACTGGTAATCTCCTAATGCCCATGTGGCTCGCTGGCTGGCTGGCTGGCTGGCTGGGAACCTTTCAGCAATTAGTATGCTTTTTTATGTCCAACCCAAACACACACATAAAGTACGCGAGATTTCATTGCCTGAGAATTGAAATAAACCGTTGAGTTTAGAGTTGCGTTTAGGGTCAGCAAAAACCAACAAAATACACAAAGCAAACACATGAGCACACACACACACACACACGCACGCATTCAATTTTATATGTGCAGTTAAAGTGCATAGTCGCTGCCTCTCTTCCTTTATCTCCCTCTATTTTGCACTTTGAGTTCTACGGTCATCATACCTGCTAGCCATTACATTGCCATCAAGGAGAACAAAAATAATTGAAAGCTGTAAAGCAAATATCAAAGGAAAGCAAAAATCGCGAACGTAACAATAACAACACAGTCGACTCTCTGTCTGCTCTGTGCGAACAGCAGAATTAAAGAGGGTTCAGTCTGTGATCGTGTACAAAAACAACAAGAATAGAGCGAGCACTAAAGAAAACGAAACAACAAGTAAATGTATTTTGCTCGTGCAATTTGCTACCTAAAGTAATCCAACTTGCTTCAATACATATATACATATGTATGTTTGTGTGTTATATGTATAGGCATGGTGTAATGTGCAAGCATAAAAGCGAAGAGAATATGTATGTATGTATATAACTGTTGCGTGAAAATATGAAAAAAAGCGTGAGCTAGCTGTGGGAGCAGGACAACATCTCAAGCCATATGTACATATGTGGGTAGATAAGCATACATAGTACAGTGGCTCCAACGACAAATCGGACAAGCGTTATTTTTTTTTTTGAAGTTTCAGCATCTTTTCTTAAATCTATTATGCCTTAGCTTTCTAAAAAATAAAATAAAGTTCAATATCAACCGGTAACATTTTTTTTATTTTTACAAACGAATAACAAGTCCGTTTATGAGCTACAACGGCAAATCGGACAAAAGCAAGAAAAAGTTCCGTTATTTGGCGGATATTTTCGTTTTTGTTTTGGCTATTGCATTTCGTTATCTGCTGAAGCTCATTTAATCATCAGTAGCACACATTTTTTTTTTTTTTTGTAGATCTATCAGCTCATTTACATGTATGGAATTGGTGCTAAGTAAGAAAAGCTAATTGCATTAAAACAGTATTAAATAATTTTATTAAATCCGTTTTCGAACATTGAAGTATGCAAAGTGATATAAGCAAAGCAGCGCTGCAACTAATAGCGGCCATGATGCGAATGATGCTTCTGATTGTGATGATTGTGATATGAACCGTGATGCTGGTTATGATATTGTGGTCTGTGGTATCCACCTCGATGGCCACCACCTCCTCCACCACCACCTTTGCCGCGTCCTTGATACTGCGGCAATGCCAGGGTAGCGGCAAATACCGCAAGTAGCGAAACTATAATCATCTATAATTTAATTAGATTCGATGTTCACAATATATTCTAAAGACTCTACGAAATCATTATACTGACCAACAACTTCATGACGACGACGACTCACTCAACTATGAACTGAAAACTGGACGCTACGCGGCTTTTAAACCCAGAAATCTCAACTACTGAAGCCAGCATAATCATATACATAAATAACATTTACCTGAACAATTACACTGAAACTCAATGGAAAAGGCATTTATCTACACTTATGCGGGTCGCCCATAACATATGCTCTCAAGTGTACTGAAATGCCCTTATGCGGCATATTTTGACCTGTGTCTTGCCCTTTCAACTTTTAGGAAAATTGTAGATTGCACGTCATAAAAACAATCCTGCAATACCTAAATGCCATGCGTTTCACATATGTTAATCTCTGAACAGACTCAAATTGACATTTGACATTGCTTCTGAGTAAGCGGAACATTCAAGGGAAGCTATAATAGTGATTATGTTGCCCAAGAGTCCGGCCCGTATCAGCTCGGCAGTCGAGTATGATTGAGCATACATAAGTAATGAGTTTGTTTGCGCATGTTTCCCCTTGTTGAATTTTCTTAAGCACTTCCAAAAGAGTTGTAGCTATAATGCAGAATATGTGCATATACATATATGTACATATGTAGACAAATTTGAAGTCTGTCAAGATTGACACCCACTCCAGCTGCCCCATAAACTAGTTCAATTCACGCGCGATCGCTAATCTATTTCATTAATATGCCAAAAACTGTTTAATAACAACGAAAAAAAGAAAAAAAATCATATAAAAACTTCATAATATGCAAATTCGTCTAAAAATATTAAGTATTATTGAATAAAGAAAAATAATAAAAAAAATAATAATGATAATAAAATAATAAAAAAAAGCACAAAAAATTTTTTTTAGACAAACTGAAAAATAGTATATACTCTGATACTCTGATAAATAATATAAAATAAAAATAAATATATGTATATTAAAAATTAAATAAATATAAATTGTAAAAAAATAATTAAATATTTTAAGAATTTAATTTTGTAGTCGGTACTCAAAATCAAAATTGTATAAAACTTATAAGAAGTTGCTTTATAAAATTTAAGAGACTCTAGATAAGCCAATATAAAACAAATAATTTTGTCACTCACTCAAGCATCCAATTTTCAATGCAATCAGAGTTCGGGGGATACAAAAATTTACAAAAAATGTAATTTAATTTATTACTAACTTAATAAATATTAAATGTTTGCTGTAAGATAAAAATAAAAATAAGGTAAAAAAAACATTATACCCTTTTTTCCCATTTTCAATGGGATCAGGGTATAAAAAAATTGAAATGAAATTTTTTAAAACTATTTTAGAGTCAAATTTTCTTATTGCAGGCTGCCCAGGTTCTGCTCAAGTGATCTAATAGAACTAGGAAATGCTCGACTGGGAGATATTCTAGGCACTCATGTAAGTACGTCGCTAAATATATTTTAATTTATATATATATTTATTATTATTTATATATATATTTATTTTACAGACATATAAAATTGCTGATAAGAATTAAAAAAATATATTTTATATACACAAAATATATATATAAACAAATATACATATATATAATATACATATATTACATATTTGTTTGCATGACTAGCAAAAATACAGTGTTGTGCACTATATATAATATACTCAGAGTAAAGAAAGGTTTATGCGTTCATTGGTTCATTCACAATGATCCTCCGCTCGACAATCTGTGAATATATTTCAGTGTCAATGTCATGGACAGACCAAAGATAGTGTCGTCCATGAATCTGATTTTGAGCCGTGAGCAAATGAAAGTGGTCTGCAGGAATAATATATATATATATATATATATATATATATATATATATATATATATATATATATATATATATATATATATATATATATATATATATATACTTCGAGTGAGAACAAATAGGCGAATTTCGGTAATTATTAAGTTTATTGAACTAACTGCTTAGTAGCCGCCGTTTCTGTGCGAATCGTGTCCACCACCGAAACCGCGACCACCTTGGCCGAAACCTTGTTGACCGCGACCACCTTGGCCGAAGCCTTGTTGGCCATGTCCACCTTGTCCGAATCCTTGCTGACCGCGACCACCTTGGCCGAAGCCTTGCTGACCGTGTCCACCCTGTCCGAATCCTTGCTGACCGCGACCACCCAGTCCGAAACCTTGTTGGCCGTGTCCGTCCTGTCCGAAACCTTGCTGACCATGTCCACCGTGGCCGAATCCTTGCTGGCCATGTCCACCCTGTCCGAAACCTTGTTGTCCGTGTCCGCCACGCTGGGGTACGGCCAAAACAGCCACGATCAGGGCAAGGAATACAATCTTGCAAAACAAATAAGAAAATCCATAAGCTTTTTTGTTCAATTTAGAGATCCTTTCCAGAACTTACGAAGAATTTCATTTTGAAAATTTGTTGATTTTACTTTAGCACTTCCAAAAAAGTTCTAACTGTACAGCATCAATCGACGCGCCTTTTATACCCAGCAATCGGAGCAGATTAGCCGCAGTCAAAGCAATTGCAAAATAAAAACAAACAATAGAAATCGCATTTTTGTTTTTTAAATTTCATATATAGACTGTAAGTAATATATATATTAATATATATATATATATATATATATATATATATATATATATATATATATATATATATATATACATAACGTCTGAGGCTTATCGCAAGCGCCTCTTCAACTTATGGAACTGACGCCGGCAGCGAAACCCAAACTAAGCGGCGGAAAAGATTACGTCGATGATACGGGTCCAAAAAATTAATATTGTTTTGGAAAAAGAAAAAAAATTTATATACGCAAGTTCAAATCGAGTGATTAAGTATTTCGTGTTTGCTGGAAGCTCAAATAAATATATAAACAAATTATGTAGAAAACATATCAAATTGTTTTTCACTAATTGGGTTTATTAGAAAAGCAAACGGCAGGAGATCACACAGTTCCGAAACTCATGACCTTCAATTGAGTCTGAGATTCTGGGATTCACCATTAGTTGCTGCGTAAATGCTCGAATCCATCCGGCATGCGGCAGCATCAATATCGTTAATCATATTATATAAATGTCAATCCGTAATGTCAATCACACTGAGATACGGATGCAATTTAATGATTAACCAGATCTTATACATATTGCGAGCTTACAATCGCACTAGTAAATGTTTAGGGTTAAGGGAGGATAAAATGTAACTTGAGTGCTCAAAGACTTTTTGAGTCTAGCTTAAAGAGCCATAGAGCATAAGAGCTAAGAACTTGCAAATATGGAAGATCACACCCCATCTCCACCTCTCTTTGCTATCAATTCATATGAATGTGATAATTTGCATCTGTGTTTAATTTAATTAAGTTCTCTTAGTAAAGTCTCTACTGCAACCGCGCTTCCGTATGTTTGTATGTGTGTGTTCTTTGCTATAAAATGCATACAAGAAATTTATAAATACTTATGCAGATATATAAATATATATTTATTAAGGGTATATCTCAGTCGAGCGTCAACTGGAATACTATTTTTTACAATTAGAATATTTATTTAAATATTTACGCTTAAAAGGTTATTTTTATAGCATACTTTAAAGCAGCTAAACATTATTAAACAGGCGACATATTTGTCGAAAATATGAGACTTAGCGAGGCAGTGAGAAATCCATAATAATGCGTTCCACAAACTAAATATATTTTTTTGCTTATTATATATTATATTAAAAATTCTAATAAAATATATAATAAATAAAATATAGTATATTATATTATATATATATATATATATATATATATATTTTTTTTTTTTTCAAAAAATAATTTACATTTTATTTATATTATATTAAAAATTCTAATAAAATATATAATAAATAAAATATAGTATATTATATTATATATATATATATATATATATATATTTTTTTTTTTTTTTCAAAAAATAATTTACATTTTATTTACTACCTAATTGACAGCTTAACAAGTTGAACAATATTATATTTTTTTTTTTTTTTTTTTTTCAAAAAATAAATTACATCATATATTTTATATATTATATTTTTAAATTTAAATTTTCATGATTATTAATCTAAACATTTTTTTTATTTGGTTGACAGTAAAAAAGTTTTAGAATCAATTTTTGTTTTATATTTAAAATATGTTAAATATATATGAGATATAAATATCTATAATAATGTTTCATTGCCAAAAATATAAAAAATATTACTAATAATAATAATGATCCTGTGAAGTATAGTAGAAAGCCTGTTTAAATAAAATGTTAATTAAAAAAAAAAATAATTATAATAATATTAACAATAATGTGAAGTGAAGGGAAATTAAAAAAAAAAATAATAAAAAAAATATATATATTAATAATTATAATTATAATCAAAATTGAAATTTCAAAATGTTGAATTCACTCTTTGTGATCGCATGATATAAGCCGAAAATCACATTTAGCCTTGTATATAAAATCTGGAATTATATTTATGTTGAGGTATTTTTAGATGCAACTAAAAAAAAGCATTATCTATGAAAAAAAAAATTGTATATTTTATTATTTCCTGTGGAGATTATCAAAACTTTGAGCTGGATAAGATAGGCCAAAGGAACTGCAAGTTTGACAAATGGAAATTGTATTTATCAAACATCGCGTTCTCTCTCCCTTTCACTCTCGCTCTCCCTCTCTATCTATCAGATATAGATATAGATCTCTCTATCTATCCTATTCTCATTCTTTCTCTCTCTCTCTGTGACTGCTTCACGCGTACAACACACTCACTAAGTACTCATTAGAAGCATTTGCAACTGAATTATTGGCGCAACTGAAGGCACGCGATTTAAGCTTTTTAGATTGATGGGCCAGCTTATGGCATTACTCGATTTTGACTATCGAAATCCAGGATCACAATTCTAGTGGTAAATAGTGAGGATAATGAATAGCAAGAGCAGTCGCAGGGAATAACTATGGCTGTGACTGTAGCTGTGGCTGTGGCTGTTTGTGTGGCTTTTGCAATAATTTCCCCACAGCTGATGCGTTTGCATAAATCCTTTTAAGGCGTTCCAGCACAGCGTTGGTGGGGGGCGGGCGGTAGCGCTGAGGGGGGGGCGATAGCTGAAGCGAGCTAATTAAAAGCGTGCCACTTAAATTGTAAGAAAATGTTGCACAGCTTTGTAACGGATTTGCCATTCACAGCAGTTGATCCGCATCCTCATCCGCATCCGCAACAGCGAGTCGAGTTGAGTTTTAAATGTTTAACGATTTGTTTTCTTGTCGTGTCGTGATTTGCTTTTGGGGACTTAGATGAATGCATTAAATATTGAAATTAATGGATTTTTCGAGCGCAACAATTTCATTTCAGCTCAGTTCGAGTATTTTGTGCACAAATAAGTGACTGTACTATCTGTTTCCCTGCAATACAAGTTTAGTTGTAATCAACTCTGCCTTGGGTATGTATATAAATATGTAAATATATATATATATATATATATGGCACTCATTTGGAAATAGTTACACGGAATATGAAAACAATTTTAATTTTTAACAATTAGATACCCTGTAGTAACACATATTATTATGATAACACTTTTATTATTTTTTTAAACCCACGACTATTACTAAAATACTAAATACTAAAATATGAAAGCTGTTATAATATCAAAATAATTTTTAAAAAATTACTTTTTGATAAATTTTAATCTTTATTATAGATTACTATTACTATACCATAATATTAAAAATATGACTATAAAATAAAAAAAAATTTAAAAAGAATGTTATATTATAAATATAAATATATAAATTATAAATTTGTATTATGTTTATAAATGCACGACTATTAAATACCATTTAATCAGTTTGTATCCATTGTATACAAAAAAATATAGTTGTCATAGAGCAAGAATAGCACTTATATGCCATAATTTATACAAACTTAATTTATTAGCAAATATGCAAATGATAGATACCCTGTAAAGAAATAAAATTGTAAAAATGTATATAATAATAATAATAAAAATTAATAGCAAATATTTTTTAAAAAATATTAAAAGTTTTAAGAGCTGATAATTTAAAATATGCTTCACTTTAGATACCCTATAATAAATGAACTTTAGAAAAATAGTGTAAATTTCGTAGTAATCATTTGTTTATGCTTACGAAAAGAGTGCATAAATTGGAATTGCTCGATTTTTACATACCCTGCATTTAGCATTTTGCTCTAAAATGACATTCATGACTTATAATATAGCTGTAGGCCTTTAACGAAGTGTATTTTCTATTCATTAGCTGTTTGCTTGGCACACTTTGGCATAGCCTTAGCCGAGCTGGATACTGAACGTCTTTTGGCCATAATATTTGCAATCAGTTGTTGCATGCCTGCTGCAAGTTGCTTTTCGGTCACCTTTCGCGTCTGCTCTTTTGTTGCAATTTCGCTTTAGACAGGAACATGCATAACATAAATTTCGCCTCTAAATGCATGGAATATAGCGAAAATTCTATGCATTTTATATAATGCCATTGCCAGTGGCCATGCAGCCGCATCTATCTGTAACTGTGTATGCATATACATATACATATGTATGTGTATATTATATGCTCGTATGCAGATCTGCCTTTGCATGCATTCAGAGGCATCTTTGAGCATGCACACAGCGCACCCTCTGGCCGTCTGCCATCGCCGATATTCTTCTCTGGCTTCTTAATCCGAAATGTGCACTCAGCACGCGTTCATTTGATGCGTGGCTGTGTGAGCAAGAAAAATTTAACATGTAAATATAAGCTGGCAACTAGCAACTGTCTCTCTCTATATATATATATATATATATATTTTTTTTTTTATCCGTCGTGGTCTACATGCATAAAACATGGCACATGTATCAGCTCGCAACACCCACAGAGGCAGAACGAGTTGGCATAAAATTTGTCAGTCGCCAAGGCAAGGTGCGTGCCGTTCGCATACAACACAGAACTGGCCAAGGGCAGGTCCTGAGGATTCATGGCAGCCAAGGACCCAACTGCTAGCTGTTGCCATTTCCGTCTCATTTTCAATAAAGCTCGCAAAACAATTTTAATAAACAAAAGAAATAATTTTCAATGCACTTTGTTGCAATAGCAGCAGTAGCAGCGAGACACATGCGCCCACATCGCCGGAGAGACAAACAGAGACAGCGACTGCAGGGCGAGGCGGTGGCCAACCTTAGGGAAAGCAATACCAAAAATTGGTCCTCCAACAACGTTTCACATAGTTGGCAGCAAAAGTTACGTGCGACAGCCAGTCCCAGCCCCAGCCCCAGCCCCATGCCCAAGCCCAGTCCACGTTCAACTTTTCATGGCACTCAAACCAACACGACAAATTCCAAACACAAAAAAAAAAGTTAAAATAAAAAACAATATATAAAATATACAAATGTAAAATGAAATAAAACTATGACGACTCCTACTCGAGCATAGTTGACTTTAAGCATACACTACACAAATTATTGCATAAATAAATAATAAATAAATAATATATAAAAATAAATTTATAAATAATAAATAAATATTATTTATATATTGTTTATAGAATTTGGCGAGCAAAAAGTTTTATTTTTATTTTTAATATTAATTAAAAATTACATTTCAATTTTAATATTTAAAGTTAATGTCTCCCTTTCTCAATTAGTCTTTCTCTCTGACTCTCTTCTCATTTCATTTATTATCTTTGTAATTTTTTCAGCCTCTTCTCGTTTTGATTAGCTTTTTTCTATCTCTCATGAATAAGGTTTTTAATATTTTTTCTCCCTCTTTCGCTCTTTGTTTTCATCTCAAGCTTTCTCTTTGAACTTCTCTTTGTTTTTATGCAGAAGTAATTTTTATATCTTTTATATGACAAATGTCATATCTCTTTATATATTAATCTCATTCTTATTCTTGCTCGTTCCTGTGCACTGTGCTTTGCTGCGCTCTCGCTCTCTCTCATCCATTAATTTTATATTTTACCTTTTCTACATAATAATTTTTCTAAATTTTTTTAATTTATTTTTTCTTATCTCTTTCTATCTTCAAATTTTTTTCTATATTTTATAATTTTATAAATTAATTTTATATTTTACTTTTCTAAATACATAATCATTTTTCTACATTTTTTTAATTTATTTTTTCTTATCTCTTTTTATCTTCAAATTTTTTTTCTATATTTTATATTATTTCTTTCAATCTCTATTGATTTGCTTTCTCTTATTTATGAATATTTATATTTCTCTGCTTATCTAAATACATACATATATATATATATATTATTATATATACTCTCTCTCTCTCTCTCTCTGCTCTCGTTCTATCGCACTCTTCTCGACACATATATATCTCTACATCTATATCTATTTCTTGTCCTCTCTCTCTCTCTCTCTCTCTCTCTCTCTCTCTCTCTTTATTTCTCTCACCACCTCTCTATCCCTCACTTAGTGAGTCATATTTGACATATTTTCAGTCAGCTGGCTTCGTTAATGGCTCACAGTAAATTTGATTTAGTTTAATAAATGAAAACGACTCAACTAAAACTTGTTTTATTTCCTATTCATTCACACAGCCGATACGCTTTTCATGCTCTGACTTATTCGACTGCTCTGGGTTGGCATTGAAAACAGTGCCGAACCTCTGGCTGCTTCGTCCTCTATGGGCGGAAGGCAATGTTGCAGCAAGTTCTGTTTCGAAATTGGCTTATTTGGTATTTTTATGCGCTCGACACACACACAGACACACACGCACAACCGCATGCCCCGCGCTGGCGTTGGTCTTTGTTTTGTAATTGTTTTGAAAGAGGACGGCAGTAGGCGGCAAAAGTTAACGTCATTGTTGCTGTTACTGCTGCTGCTGCTGCTGCCACTGCGATCCCGACAAGGCTGCAGCCGCAGCAGAAGGACGACGTCCTGGACGTGCAGAACGACATTAGCGGCAACTGTTTTGAGTGCTCCTTCCGTTGTCGGTTTGTTCTTTATAGTCGACTACCCCAACCACCCACACAGCCCCGGCCAGCCCAGCCCATCCGCCCAACCACTCACCCGCCGTCCATTCGCTCGGCTTTCAAGTGGCATTCGAGTGGCAGCCATTGTGCACATTATGACGGAACTTTGTGTCGCAAAATGCAAATATTTGAAAGGTAATTGAATTTGAACTTTGCCGCTCGAGGTTGCCCATAGTTCTTGTTGCTCTTGTTGTTGTTGTTGTTGTTGTTAGTCGGGTTTGGGTTATTGCCGGCGCGCGCGTCCTTAAAGTGCCAACGCTCTGGCGCTGGCAGGCTTAAAGCGCTGCAGTTGCCAAATATTTGCCAATCGGCTTAAATGTTTTATTTACATGAGCCGAACGGTCAACAGAACGGCTGCCAAAAACAAACCGAATAAGGGCCCCAATACGTCACGAGCTCTCTCTCACTCTCTCCCTCTCTATCTCTCTCTCTCTCTCTTATTCTATTTGCTGTACAAATTATAGCCAGTTTACACTCGCATATGCCCCAACAGCAGCAACGAGAGACCAAAGCCAACAGCATTTTCAAAGGCATAAAATGTGCATGCAATGTGATCCGATACCAGCCCCAGGTCGCCCAATCGGGGACCCATACATACACACACACATATACATATATACACATGCATGTATTTCTCAACTGTCTTTAGCCGAAATGTCTGGCTGTTCAAGCCGCAGGTGTACTCAACAATAAATTGTGTTGAAAATAAACAATTATCCATCTATCTAGGCATTGAGTCTGCCGCGCTCGGTTTCCCAACCGTTGCCTTCGAGGCATTTGCTCACTTTCATTTCATAATTATTTGCATATGTCTGCCGTATTTGTTTAGTATATAAATATTTATTTAAAAAATTAAATTAATTGTAAAGCAAATTTTGGTTATAAATATAGTATATTCCAGTACCTTTATTAATAAATGTTTTATATATATATATATATATATATATATATATATATATATATATATATATATATATATATATATATATATATATATATATATATATATATGTATGTATGTATATATATTAAAAAAAGAAAAAAAAATATTTTTATATATATATATATTTTTTCTTTTTAATAAATTTTAACTAGTTCCTAAATTTCCCTAAATTCACGATTTATTTAATTACATCTATTTTAATTTAATTTAGTTTTATATTCTTATTTCTTTATAAAAAGATTTTTTTTACTTATATTTTTTTTTTAAATTTTGTACTTTTCGCAAATTTTATTACCTTGTATTTTTTAATTAATCTATTTTTAATATATTTCTTATTATGTTGTACCAAAAGGCAATGCCAAAAAGAGAAAGTAAAAGTAAATAGATCAAGCCAACTCAGGCTGACGCTGAGCTGAGTCGATACAGACATGGTAATTACATATACATATATATATTTTTTATTTTTATTGTTTTTTATTTTTATACTTTTATTTTCTCAGTATTTTATTGGTATTAAAGATTTTACTTATTTTAATTATTTTTAATATATTACATTTTTTTTAAATATATATTTTTTAATGACTTCTATTATATTACATTTTTTACTATTATTTTGTAAAATTAATTAATACATTTTTATTATACAATTTTTACTTAATATTTCTTCTTTTGTTCTCATTATAACTTCTTTGCTGACCATTTAATAATTTTTACCTTGAGACTCGCCATTTTGTTCTATTTAATTTAGTTGCGCATAATAATGAAAATACATTTAAAAAGAAGAAGCACAAATTGTTGTAATAAATTAGAAAGATGAAAAGGGCTTTTATGCTGTCGACAAAAGACAGAAGTTAATGGGACAACTTCTGTCAGAGACTTGAGGCTGAAAAGATCCACAGAAAAACTTCATTTTAATTCCAACATTATGAAAAAGTTGTCAAAGCAGAAAAGAAATGCAAGGAAAATTATAGAAAATAGGAATATCGCAGCATTACGGGCAAATGTTCTGGGCAGTAGACATGAAATGCAAAGACTAAACTTAATTAGCGCAACAACAAACCGCACAAAGGGCACAGGTCAAATGGGCGTTTATGCTGTGGGCGTGGCAACATGACGCATTGCAGCAGCAACAGCTGCACAAAAATTATTATGTATTGGCAGCAGTGACAGCTACATCAACTCTTCTATTGCTCTTAATTTCCTGCGGTAAAAATGGGGCCAGTGGGTGGGTGCATGGAGCGTCTGGTGGCATTGCAGCGGGAAATGAAATTTAAATATAATTAAATCTCGCACATAGCCGCAAAAGTGTGGGGAAAAAAAACTGTTGCACATTTTGTTTATCGTAATTATGAGAATGAATGACAGACGGAGAACACAACAACACAATGTAGTTCAAGTGCTGCACAAGCAAAGTGCGTCACGATGTCCTTGTGCGTCAAGTCAAGTGCAGGGACAATAAAGGACTATGCAAAAATGTGAAATAAGTGCATGAAAAATAAGTGCATAGCTGCCGCTGCACTGAAAACAATTGGGCCGGTCTAAAGAATTTACAAACTTTAATTTTTAAAGCAATTAATTTTGAAATCCAAATGAAAATTTGAGTTATGTAATTCAGGCGTTTTTAGAACAATTAAAATATTATTAGATATTAAATTAAGTCTAAGAGCTTTAATTAGCCTTGCTTTAATAAACATATAAAAAATGTATGTTAAAACAAGCTATTAAAGCTTTAAGACTTGATTCGCAAACTAATGATGTGGAGTAGAAATTGTTTTAAATTTTTATCGAAATCTCTTTTCTCTCTTTTCTCTTTTTTATTTCTCCTTATTTTTGTTCTGTTTATAAGCAGCAACTTGATCTGCTCTTGTCCGTTGAGACTGAACGCTTCAGTCTTTAGCTCAGCTAAAGCTGTTGCTCAGCAATAAATAAAATGTTGTCTGTAAAGTGTATTTAAAATTCAAGAAGTTTCTCTTTAATTTTAAAAATTCTTTCTAAATACTTATATGCAATAAGCTTTTGACCTTATGAAAAATATAAAGTTAATATAAAATTAAATTTTAAAACAATTTTTTATAAAAAAACTGGAAAAATATAAAAAAGGGAATTTGCCAAGAAACCGTAAGAAATTGAATCAAAATGTAATGCAATATGTGATATAGGACATTTTGCTGTCTATAAATATCAGGCATAAATATAAATATATATAAATTCAATTTTTAAGCTTAAAAATCAAAATTCCCAAATATATTCCAATATTTTTTTATAATTTTATATAACAAATTTTAAAATTAGACGTAAGACGTTTAGGCCTAAATAAATAGAAAATTTCTTATAGAAAATGATTCCATTCATTAAACAAAAAATTATTAAATGAAAATATAAATTCAGCATTTAAATAAATATATATTAAACTTATAATATAAATAAAAAAAATGTATATAAAATAAAAATTAAAAGTTGCCAAAGATATGTAAAAATGTTTTTAAGATTTTCAATTAAAAATCATTAATTTAATGATTCCATTCTCTTGCTGTTTTATTATTTGAGGTCCTATTGCTATAATTTTGTGTATTTATCGCTTTATTTTTATAATATCATAAATATCAATTTTATTATAACATTTGAGCACTTTAACGCACTTTAAAGAGCCAAGCAGACGCGCGAAATCGATTCGATTTGCTCTTAATGCCAGCAATATTCAGTCTATTCACTTTTGTTGTCGTCGTTGTGTCGATAATTAATGTCGCGTCTGATAAAGTTCGTTTTTTACGCGCAGACAAATTTTTTGTGCTTCTCTTTTTATTTTGGTAAGGGTAGGCGTGGCCTAATTGGACTCTTGTAAATTTGACTGGCTGATTGAGTTGCTGCGGAGCGACAATTGTGCTGCAGTATTTAATGGCTTTGAGTAAGTTGTGTCTGTGTGTGTGTGTGTGTGTGTGTGAGTGTGCGTGTGTGTTCGTATGCAGTAGCTGACGCTACAAATGGCGTCACATTAGTCAAAACATGAACAATGCTTGTTGTGGATAACGTCCAGCAAAAGCGAATCTCGCTGGTCCATTCAAAATTTTGATTCAATATTGCGCTGAAATTTGGTTTTTTTGTGGCAACACACACGCTAGCTGAGCAGAGCGCTGGTTTGGACAGGCCACGCCCACTGCACGCCCCCGCACTCGAGCGACAATCGAGCGCTAAGCGTCGCTAGATTGCAATTAAAATCGATTTTGTACTTTGATCGGCACATTTTGATTGCCAAAGCTGTCGTCCAGCCAGAGAGCACACGCCTTCACGCCCACACACACACACACACACACACATTTGCACCACCGCCGCCTGGCTCCGCGGCCCTACGACCCTTCTCATGTGTTGACGTCTATTGTCAATTTGTGTCTGTCAACGTCTGAGCAGCGTTACAGCAGCTGCTCCTCATCCTGCTCCTCCTGCCCCTCCCCCCATTCAGTGCAGCCAGTGCATCAGCTCGTGTTCAGCGGAACGAACAAATTTTAATGAAATTAGAAATTTGCACGCGTCGAAAGCGTCAAACTGAAAGCGATGCCACCGAGTGCTCAACCTACCGCCTGTCTGACCTCTGGCCTCACCTCTATTAAATGCCAATTGCAAGCATTTTGTGACTTTGATTGCCGTCGGCTGTCTTCCGTCGCTGCGGCTTCAATCTCTTAATCAAAAGCGCCGCCTGTCACGTCCGTCCGGCCAAAGTCTAAAGTCTAATTCGCTTGAACTAAAATGTAATTACCATGTCTGTATCGACTGCACAGCTTCAGCCTGAGCTGCCTTGATCTATTTACTTTTACTTTCTTTTTTGGCATTGCTTTTTCATTTTCCTTTTAGATGTTGTCATACATATATAAATATTAATAATAATTAATATTAAATATTTTATATTGTCATAGATTGCCTTAGTGCAAATCAAATTTATATATTTTGAAGGGCTTTGTCTTCACTCTTATTTAGATTATCTACCGAACCCACTCGTCTTCGCTTTTATTTTTCCTGATTTCTCGTATACTCTATTTTCTAATGATGGCTAAAAT
This sequence comes from Drosophila mettleri, assembly GCA_035047625.1. Classification (NCBI taxonomy): domain Eukaryota; kingdom Metazoa; phylum Arthropoda; class Insecta; order Diptera; family Drosophilidae; genus Drosophila; species Drosophila mettleri. The sequence continues at coordinate 12,209,208 of JAWNPI010000018.1, forward strand.
ATATTTATTTATATATATATGTCGATATCGATTCTGATTACTCTTTTTCACTTTTCTATTGACGACTTTAAATATCTAATTATTCATTCATTTCGGCATCTATGTCTAGCTAAGGGCTCTTCCTATAAATCCTTTTGGATTACTATAATATCTTATTGCTAGAGCTGCTTGCTTTTTCGTATTTATAGCATAATTTATTAATATTTATATATATACTATAATATTTATTTTATAATATTTATAATATTATTTAAACGGATTGTAAATAATTATTGTGCAAATAAAATTACAATATTGTTAGAAATGAAAAGCTGCTTAGATTTTTTCAGCTTTTTAGCAATAGTAATACGTTTAAATGGAAGCAAGCAATATATTCTTTGAACTGTATTTTGAGCATTGACTTGAATTTGATGTTTTGACCTTTCTCTAGCCGGGCAAAAAAAATATATATATAAAATATAAAAATATTAACTTGTGGCTCATAATTTGGGCATGAACTAAAGCCATAAAAATTATGTATATTTTTATACTTTTAATTCTTAGAGTGTATATATATATATATATATTTCTTAGAGTATATATATATATATATATATATATATATATATATATATATAGATATAGATATGCTATAAATTTAATTTTAGTTGGATTTATGCATTTCTATCGCATAGTACTTATAAATATTTTTAACATATAATATTAACTATATTCAAATAATATATGTCTCTTAAAAATTTACTTTTTGTTTAGTAATTTTTTATAAGTTTATATATTATATAATTTATTAATTAATCCAATTTAAGCTTTGAGCATATATTTTTGCTAGAAAATTGTATAAAATCATCATCGTTATTATCAGAGCATTGTCAGTTCAAATCAAAGGTGCACATCACAATTTATGCACACATATTTAACTAACAAATGTGACGTTTTGACATGTTTTGGCCAATGCCAATGCTTCTTTGTCAGCAATATTAATAACATGTCCCATCAGACTACTTAATCAGCGCAATGATTAATATCGAGACTCCGGTGGGCTTGGGCTATTGTTGGGATATCGTTTGCTTTTATCTTTCGGGCCATTTTTTTTTTGTTTTTGGGATAGAAATGGTATCAGCGCCTCGGTCTGGCCACAATTGAGTTGTCGGCTGCCTGAAAGCGGACTACCAAGAAGTCAAATCAATTTCAAGCATTTGCCACGTTTTTTAAATTTCGCATTTTGCATTTCCATTTGGGGCCTGCAGCAGGTAAATGGCCAACGAGCAGGCCAATAAATTCAGCTAAAGCGACGCATCAATAAACCGTTAAATAGCGGTAACAATTTCTCTGGTTTCGAATTTTTTTCGTTGGCCTTTTGAAGTTTTTGGCGCCCTCTGATTTATGTGTCTCTGATGTCTGCGATTTTTCAAGCTCGGGTAATTTGATTTTTGCATATATATATATTTTTTTTTTATTTTTTGCCTCTATTGGCCATCGACACTTGCCACCTCGCAGCGCTCGTCCTGCCTTCGGCACCGCATTCGATTTGGCAATTTGATTTGTATCTTCGTAATGGAATTTGCTTGTGCTCAATTGTTAGCGGCTGCCCATCTGCAGATACATGAGCTCAGCTCAAGCTCAAGCGACTGAAATCTTGTCCATGGCACACGTGCACCATTGTAGCTTGTCACGCCACCTGGCGGTCAGATTGGATAGCACGCATGTTTGATTTTCTGTTAAATACCAGATTATTCGAGCGTACAAATTTCTTGTAGTTGCAAGCAAGTTTTTCTTTCCCCCACTTTTATGCATGACAAGAGAATCTAAAGTGACAAATAAAATATATTTGTATGTGGGATATCCTACACATAAATATATATTAAGTTATTGCATATATATATGGATTATATTTTATATTTTACAGCTAAAAATATTTCCTTAATATATTTTTATATATTTTTTAAGTAACAAATTTAGAATATATATACATCCTACATTTATACATATATATTTAATTTCTCTCTATATCTATAAATTGTTATATATTATATTTTTGAGTTTAAAGTACTTATTTAAATATATTGGCATATTTCCTAAATATATAACATATATTTTTAGTTATTTTTGTAAAGAAATATTTTTAATTTTTTTTTTTTTATTTTTTAAATATATTTAAATTATTTTTGTAAATATATTATTTAAATATAATTTATATTTTTCAACGCACGTTGAATTATATAAAAAAAATCTGAGAGAGCAAATTTTTTTTTTTTTATATTATCTAAAAATATTTCTTAAAAATATTGGCATATTTCCTAAAAATATTTTTATTTTTCAGCTAAAATTAATAAAAAAAATTAAATTATTAAATAAAATATATTTTAATTAAATATAATTTTAGTTGAGATTAAAATTTGTATTTCTTAACGCGTGCCGAATTATATAAAAAATCGTGAAGACAAATTTATTTAAAGTTATCTGTAAATATTTCTTAAATATATATATTTACTTAGCTGAAAATAAAATTTACCTTCACGATTTCTTTATATTGCTCAAAAAGATAAAATTAATCTGATTATACAAAAAGTTTATAGTATACCAAAAATTCACTATGATATTTAAGTATTATATCATTTTATATATATATATTTTGTTTTCCATATTTTTATTAATATATCGGAATATTTTGGTTAACAAAATCATCTGAATATTTATAGCGATCTGGCAGGCATCGTAAAAAACATCCAGCTAATTTTTTTTTTGTTTTATTTAGTTCATAATACCCAAAAAAAAATTATTTGAAGCATTGCCACAGAACATTTGTCGTACTTTGCTATGATTTCTGGCTCGGTTGCATTGTTGCACAATGAGAGCGACAGAAGCTTCGTGCGGGCGACCACAGCCTCTCAGTGCCAGTGCCCCATTGTCGAGGAGCCGCAAATCGTGTTGGTTAGCTATGCCAAGCGCTACGTGTGCATAGCCCGTCTCATACGATTGAAGTTCATAGCACAGGTGTGTCCCAAGCTGCGACTGGAGGCCTTAGAGCTGGCCATCAATCACGTGAAGAAGACGTACAATGTCAAGATGTACGAGGAGCTGTACCGCACGCTATGCACTGAGCGGGAGCGCTGCACAAGCTCCGCGGCATCGTGTGACGAGGCATCGTCTAGCTCGGGCTCTGCCTCAGTGCAATCTGCAAAAGCGAGGCACGAGAGCTTCGAAGCACACCAATACGATGCCTATTGGGTGGAGGATAATACCATGGAGGCGACGCTGCTGCTGCAGGAGCTCGACGCTGAGCTCAACTTTAAGAAATCGAATTCGGGTAGCGCCTATGTGCGTCGCATCCTGGAGGAGATTGGCGACTATCACGTGAAGACCGGCAATCTGCAGTTGGCTGTTAAGTTCTATGCTCGCACGCGTCCCTATTGCACCAGCAGCGATAATGTGATCAAAATGTTTCGCAATTTGATACGCGTCTCCATCTACATGGCCAACTGGTGGCATGTGCTCAGCTACATTGACGAGGCCAAGCAATATGCCTTGGGGTATCCCATTTTGGCACGCTCTGTGCCCGCTCAGCTCAGCTGTGCCGCCGGCCTGGCCAACATGGGCCTAAAGATCTACAAGACGGCGGCGCACTGCTTCCTATTGACGCCGTACGACCAATACGATTACAATAGGATTGTGGCGCCACAGGATGTGGCATTCTATGCGGGCCTGTGCGGTCTGGCCACTCTGGAGCCAGAAATGCTGAAGCTCGGCTGCCTCAATTCCGAGAAATTCCGGCCCTTCTTCAGTCTGTCGCCCATCATGTGGAACATATTGACCAAGTTCTTTGACAACGAGTTCGATCACTGCGAACAGCTGCTGCGCGAGCTTGAGAACCGTGTGCGATTGGACGTATATGTGGCACCGCATGTGGATGCGCTCTACAACAAGATCCGGGCGCGAATTGAAGATCGCAGACAAATCTATGACGCATCCTCAACAGAGAGCTCAGACACAACGGTGGTCGAGCGCAGAATTTTACAAAAAGAGACAAGAATCTATTTTAAGGATAATATCTAAAGTAAGGACTATATATTTATGTAAAAGAAATATAAAGGAAAGGCGGCTAAAAAACTACAGAGGGAGCTCGAGATGCATGACTATCTGATAAAGTTGCTGTTTATTGGCTTTACTGGCAAATTTGGCATTGACTATTTTGGTTATGATTTGTTTGCCATTTGGAATTTGTAACAAATTTCGTTGAAATTGAGTATAATAAATGTGGGAGCAATGTGAAAATAATTATGAACCCATTCAAAATATGAATTCAGGTTACAATGGGTTTTGTGAAAATGTATGTGAGAGGCAGAAAACTCAGACCTCATTAAGTGTATGTATTTGTGTGACTCTTTTTCGAATTAATACAAATTTAATACATGTATGAGAGAGGCCATCTATCTAAGAAATGTACTCCCATATTCTGAGCTGAGAGCCAGAATGTTGAGGCAGCTGGAACTATTCTTATTTGTCATGATCAATGATCGTGTGTAAAAGATCACGGAGAATGGCGCCATGAGTTGACTGCGATTGAGAGTCGATGCCGTCGCCTATATAAAGCCGAGTCTGATGCATTGTTGCTTCAGACGTAACCCTGGCTACCTGGTGGTCGGTCGTGCAGTGCAGCTCCACTTAATTTTCTGATAAATATTTAATTATATTAATATTATTTAAATATGTTAATATTATTTAAATATATTAATATTATTTAAATATATTAATATTATTTAAATATATTAATATTATTTAAATATATAAATTATATATTAATATTTTTTAAATATATTAATTATTTTTTATTATTATTTAAATATATTAATTATATATTAATATTATTTACTATTCAAATATTTAAATAATTTAATTGTTATTAACCATTTAAATATTATATGTATTTTAACTTACTTAATTATTTAAATATTTATATATTATGAATATTATTTGTATATTATATAAATATTTTATATATTGTTTATATTTTATATATTTTTTATATAAAATGGAAAAACCGGAAGTAATGGTTTTGTTATCAAATATATTTTAATTTAGAAGTTATTTTATTAATGTCCTTCTGAAATATTTATATTTATATTTTTTTTTTATTATTATTATTAATTATTATTTATATGTTATTTAAATATTATTTTAAATTTTTGAAACTCTTAATTCAAAGCATTGCAAGACAAATTTTCATCTGCTAATAGAAATATAATCCTCTTGGCTATTTCCGTACACTTCAGCAGAATTCTCAATTGTTGCAGCTGCAGCACGACAATTCAAGTGTATCACAATTTCAGAGGGATAAAAAATTGTACGTATATTGTAATGCATAGTGTAAGCTCAATTTTTTGCCTTTTTTGTTGCATGATTATTTCCTAACTGTGACAAAAGTTGACGAGTGAAAGCAGCTGCAGTTACTGGGAACAACAGCAGCAGCAACACCAACAGCAACAACAACAGCAACAACAACAACAGCGATAAGCAACATAATTAAATTTTCGTGTGCTCAGTAGAACGAACGAGCGAGCTTGTCGCTCACAAAGAGCGAAGAGTTTGGACAGGAAATAAAAGAGAACTGAAAGCAAAGGCAACAGCAACAGCAACAGCAGCAGCAGCAGCAGCACCTAGACCGTGCCCACGCTCACATTTTGAATGCCGTTGAGCGGCGCTGAAGAGATTGACGCAAAATCATGAAATATTGCACAGTTGAAGTGATTTTTATGAACTCTTGAAAAGTAGCTGCGAGACTAGAAGAATAAGAAGACGAACGCTAACGAGCTTAAGGATAAGACGCCTGAGCTCCAAAAGCACATAGAAATTGCCTCATGGGGCACAAAGACAGAAAGATATTACCCTGAAATTTTGCTGCTGATGAGAGCCAAGCAATAGATAGTGCCATTCCACGCTGAGCTGATTCTCATGAACCAGAAATCAGTTGAAGAAGACATTGACTAAAGTGGGTCAAGGCAGAATGATATGAAAATAATATAAAATATATATAAAAAGTGTAATTATATGTATTGTTTATTTTAAGAACTTTAAAAATCGCAATAAAATGTATATTTTAATTAAAAATACTGAAATCTATTTTAAACCTAAAAATATACATTTTTAAAATATATTAAGTTAAATTTATTTTTAAAAAAATTGCCAAACCAAAAAAAATATATAATTTTATTATGTTTTAATTAAACTTAATATTGTTTACCTTTTTGAAATATTTAAATTTGTGAAATCATTAAATATTTTTTTATTTTTACTTTCAATTTATAAAAAAAAAAAAAATATTTTATGATGTTTAATGGTTTCAATTTGTATATTTAGTTGTAATTAAATTAATTATGCTTCATGTGAGTTTTCATTTAACTTATTTATTTAATTCTATTTAACATAATTTTTTATAATTATTAAATTAATATATTATTGAAATTAAGTTTATTAAACTAATGAAATAATAATAATAATAATTAATTAAATTATTCTTTTTCATTTATTTTTGTTTATTCATTTAATTGGGTTAATTAAATGTACCAATAATAAAAAAAAAATAATTGTGTTAAATTATGCTCCATTTAATTGAGTATTTAATTAAATTTATACCAAATTTTGAAAAGTTTAATTTGATTTAAATTTTCAGAAATGAATTTGTAATTAATTATACAATTTGGAAAAATATTCAAAGATATATATTATTAAAGTTTAGATCAAATTGCCATTGGTGTTATTATTAATTAAATTGTTAATTTAAATAGGTTATTAATTATATTAAAACAATTTGATAACCGATTCGAGAAATATTTAAAATGTCATAGTTTAAATTATTAAAAAAGTTTCAGTCTCAAAAGTTTTGAGTACATTTCATTTCAAGAATACCTACTTCTAGGTAAAATGAAAAATCTCTTTCTTGATTTAAGAGCAAAACAATCAAGACAATATATTTTTAATAAGCGGACAGTGAGAGTTTTGTATTATTTATACTTGTCTATGGCTGCTTCTTGCTATTCTTGCTTTATTTTTTGTGGCACGCTAATAAAGGCTGTCTGGCACCTGGCTCTGGTGCTGGCGCTGGCGCTGGCGAATATTCAGCATCTCATCTTGGCCAACTTCTGCCAGACATTTTGTGTTGAGTAATTCTTTTGTAATGCGGAAGGAAGTGCAAAAAAAAAAAAAAACAACAGCGCGATGCGACTTCCGCTGGAGCTGGGGCTGGGCCCTGAAGTCATGTAAGCTGTGACTTAAGAAAACTTTAAAACAAAACTGACCTACGCGTGCGCCCCATAGCTGGACAAAAGCGAAGTTTGGCTTAGAGGCACGAGACTGAAGCGCCTGGACCTGTACTGTGGTTCGAGCAAGATAAATTGCTGCAGTGTTTAGTTAATACTTGTGCTTCTGAACGGCTTGCAGCTTCCCCCCACCCAGATACAATTCAATACAAACAAGCAGAAGAAGAAACAGAAACTGTAGCAGCAGCAGAAGCAGTTGCAGTAGCAGTAGCAGTAGCAGCTGGCTGGACAAGTTTATCTTTTGTTACATTGACTTCCGCTAAAAGATGCTAAACTAGAAAACATTTTTTGCTTGGCCAGGGCCAGAGCAAACAGGAAAAGTTAAACAGAAATTAAGCGAAGTCGAGGCAAAGCGTTGCGCATGAAAAAAAGTGCATATGCACTGAGAGAAAAGCACTTAAGCAGCGTGAATCAGCACAAAGTGTGTAGGAGAAACTATAAATATAAATATAAAAATATATAAAAATAAATATAAATATAAATATAAATATAAATATAAATATCAATATAAATATCAATATAAATATCAATATAAATATAAATATAAATATAAATATAAATATAAATATAAATATAAATATAAATATAAATATAAATATAAATATAAATATAAATATAAATATAAATATAAATATAAATATAAATATAAATATAAATATAAATATAAATATAAATATAAATATAAATATAAATATAAATATAAATATAAATATAAATATAAATATAAATATAAATATAAATATAAATATAAATATAAATATAAATATAAATATAAATATAAATATAAATATAAATATAAATATAAATATAAATATAAATATAAATATAAATATAAATATAAATATAAATATAAATATAAATATAAATATAAATATAAATATAAATATAAATATAAATATAAATATAAATATAAATATAAATATAAATATAAATATAAATATAAATATAAATATAAATATAAATATAAATATAAATATAAATATAAATATAAATATAAATATAAATATAAATATAAATATAAATATAAATATAAATATAAATATTTATTATTTATTTTAATTATTAGACTCTGAAGCTTTTCCAATTATTATTTCACATATATTTCTTTTCATAACTCGTCAATATTAAATTGTTTTGTCAATTCCATATTTATAAGCTTGACTATAATTTTTGTAAATTTATATTAAAAATTGTTGGTAATATTTGTTGCATTGTACCAGCTGTCAAGTTGAATCGTTTTCTTGTCTTCGACTACTTGGGATCATGAGTTTTTATAATAACTACAAATTTGCAATGGATGGGCCTTATAGGCCGGGCTTTCAACTAGCGGCGCAGATGGTGCGAATTGCCATCGTTGCTGTCCTCACATACTATTGCGCCTCATGGATAATCAACTCCGTGGATCCGACAGCCAGGGCCAAGAATAAGGCCAAGCGGCTGGCCAAGATACAGCTGAAAAAGCTGAACGACATGACCGGACAGGGCAATAAGCTGAAGCTGAGCGATTTCAATAGCTATGAACTGATGATCGCCTCGCATCTGATTGCGCCGACCGATATCGACATCAGTTGGTCGGATATTGCGGGCTTGGATACGGTTATCCAGGAGCTGCACGACTCGGTGGTGCTGCCAGTCCAGCACAGAGATCTGTTCAAGCACTCGCAGCTGTGGCGGCCACCCAAAGGGGTTTTGCTCTATGGTCCGCCCGGCTGCGGCAAGACGCTCATTGCCAAGGCCATGGCCAAGGAGGCGGGCATGCGTTTCATTAACCTGGACGTGGCCGTGCTCACCGACAAATGGTATGGTGAATCGCAGAAATTGGCTGCCGCCGTATTCACGCTCGCTCACAAGCTGCAGCCGTGCATTATATTCATCGATGAGATTGAATCGTTTTTGCGCATGCGCGCGGCCGCAGATCACGAGGCGACGGCCATGATGAAGACCCAGTTTATGATGCTGTGGGACGGTTTGCTGAGCAGCCCCAACTGCTTGGTCTTAGTGCTGGGCGCTACAAATCGGCCACAGGATTTGGATAAGGCCATACTGCGTCGCATGGCCACACAATTCCACATTGCACCACCAATGGAGCACCAGCGCCTGGCCATACTGCGCGTCATATTGCAGCATGAGAATCTGCATCCGACCGTCGACCTGCACCGTTTGGCCAGTTTGACCCCCGGCTACTCGGGTTCTGATTTGCGAGAATTATGCCGTCACGCCAGCATCTATCGCATGCGACAATATATGCGAGATCTGATGATCAAGGATGCCAGCTGTGTTATCGATGCGCATGAAGTGGACGAGAGCGCGCTGGTCATTAGCATGGACGATATGCTAAAGTCATTGCTCAGCATGAATATGTCCAGGCTGCAAACGGACAATACTTGTCTGTCGAAAAATATAGATCTAGACTAGCATTTATACAGATATATATATTTATCTAGCTAAACGTATATATAATTTATATACATTTATATACTGATATCAGCTTATTTATGACAATAATTTGCTAGGTTTTTTTTTAAGAAATCTCTTGACTTGATCAGCCATCCTAAGTTATTTCGTGAGTATGTGATGTTTTTCATTTTTGGATTGAGCTGTCCAAAATTATTGTGGTAGGAATATATGATGATAATAAATTTAATGTAGATTAAATATATTTAATGTTAAGATTTATTTCCAAAAAAAAAAAAAAAAAAAAAAAAAAAAAAAAACCAATTGTAGCTTATAGAGCTAAATATATATATGTTAATATATATATATATATATATATATATATATATAAATTTTTTTTTTTTTTTTTTTTTTTTTTTTCCCCTATTAAACTAATCTTATGGGGCAAAAAATAAATACAAATTTTATATATATTTGCTGACTCTACAGATTGCGTCTGCTATTCTATTAATCTTAGAATAGAGTTTTGAAATATGAAATAAAATTCTAATTATCAGTATGCCATAAACACCTAACAAAATTGAGTTCAAGAGCTCGAATTAATATTAAATAAATAATATATATATTGGTAATGCTCTAACTGGCAACATGGAATATGCAATGCTGTCCATTACCTTCAGCAAAGAATATATAATATAGTTATACCTATATATAGCCATAGTTTGGCAATCAATTTTAATTAACAGCTAAATAGCTGCTAATGCTTTAATAATATTGATTTTAAAAAAAATTTTTACTTTGTTTAATCTTTACTCAATGCAATCTTAGTTCATTATAACTTTTAAAAAATAATTATAAATTTTAAAAACAGAATTTTTCACTCTAATTTGAAAACTTAAGGCAAAATTACTTTTTTTTTTTAATTTAATAATTTTTATTTTATTTAAACAGGCTTTTTACTACATAATTGGCAGCTTAACAAGTTGAACATACAAAATTAATTAATTTGAAAACTTATGCCATATCTGATAAAAATCTTTTTAGCAAAATTCGTCTCTTGCTTTTGTGCTTTAGTAAATTTTCATTTAACTCAGAATCTAGAGACTCTCTGTAGTCCAATCAAAGCTTCAAATACCAAGGTTATTTGATGCTCTTTAAATTTAAGTACATTTTTAATTTTTGCTCAATTATTTGTACATTTGTAAATTTAAATTTTTAAGAAAAGTGCATAAAATTGTTCTCAGTGTATGCTGCTGTTGCTTCGCTGGCCAGTGGACCTTCTAGCCTATCCAATATTTTTCACATTTCATAGTGAAGGCTTTTCGGCCCAGTGAAGTGCGTGGCTGAGCAAAGCAGAGAGCGAGACAGCCTCAGAGAGTGAGCGAGAGAGACAGATAGATAGAGTTGCGAGCTAAAAAGAAATCAAAACAAGAAACAGCTACGACAACAACAAAAATCTTTTATGTAAAATTGAATATTCATAAGTTGGTCCACACAGCAGCAGCAGCGGCAGGGGTAAAAGGTGGGTGCGGCAGCAGCAGCTGCAGAACAGCAGCAGCTCAGGATAAAGCCTAGCTGAAGCTGTTGTTGTTTCTGCTGCTGTTGGTGTTTGGACGGCCTGGCAGTTGATTGTTTTTGTGTGTAGTTTTGTTTGGCTGAGTGAACCTGCAGACGCTTACACACACACACACACACTCACTCACTTACACACTCACACATTCATGCACGTATGCAAAAGTTGCCGTTGTTTGCTATTTTGTCATGCAAATTGTATTTATTGCGGCGCAAAAGCAACAACCACAGCGACTGAGAGACAAGCGGCGCGCTGTTGTAATTGTTTGTTATTTGTCATAGTGTGTGTGCGCACGTACATTTCACTCTGTGTGTGTGTGTGTGTGTGAGTGTGCCACCCATTGTAAACAAGAAAATTGACTGCCACTGGCATCGTGGCCTGGGCAATACGCATCGCTCGCATTTCTATGCAACATCAACAACAGCAACAGCAAGGAGCAACGCCGGCTGCTGCAGCAGTTACTCCATAAAACATGGCAGCCACACAATGCCAAGTCAAGTTTTTCCCGTCTATCGATCAAATATGCAAAATTCAGCATAACTCACACGAACTCACACACACACACACACGCACACACACCTTTTGCAGCAGCTGAAAAGTATGCTACAATAAGCCACAGGCGTTCATACCGCAGGCAGTTAATTGCATTAATATCTCAATATGCGCATGAAATTGTAATTTAATAGGTAGATAGGGAGAGAGAAAGAGAGAGAGAGCGTGATTGGAGGAGAGGGAAAGAGAGAGAGAGGAAGGCAGTTAAGAAATCAGAGCAAGAAAGAATCAAAAATAAAGAGAGAGTGAAAGAGACAGAGCAAATATCAGCAAAATCCATTTTGCTGAACTAAAAAGCATTAGAGTTTAATTATCAAGAAAAAGACGTTAGATGAAGCACAATTACAATTTTGCATAATTAGGCAGGTTAGAATATCTTGCAGCTGATTTAGTGGAATATCATAATACATAAGAATTTATAAATATAATTATAAAAAATTTTTAAAAAATTTAATTTTAATTTTTTAAAAAAGTATAAATAGTTAAAAACACTTCTAAAAAATATTTAATTTAAAAAAAGTAAAGAAATTAATTATAAATTTATTCGTACATATTTATACTTAATTTTATATATAATTTTAAATTAATAAGCATAAATATTAATTTCTTTGAATGAATAATGTATTAAAACTTAAAAAACATGTGTAAAATATTTCTTTAAATTTATAATTTTTAAATAACTTATGCATATTTATTGTTAGCTATTTAATAATAAAGAATTATTTATAATAAATAAATCTTTATGTAAGAATTTAAAATGAATTAATTTTTATAATGATGGATGAACTATTTATTTTTAATTTTATAAATAAAAAAATAAAAATTAATAAACACATACAAAAATAGAAATATATAAATTAATAATAATAAAGTAAATAAAAAATAAACAATAAAAATTATAATAAATATAAATAAATAAAAAATATTGGAATTTACGTTAATTTGTATATTTATTAACTAAACTGCTCATAATAAAGTTAATTAAAGAAATCATTATTAATTTAATTATTCCTAGAGCATATATGTATAAACTTTTAATTATTAATTTATTTATTTTTACAACTTTGGCTAATTTTTATTTTTAATACATATATGTGTATATGTAAATTTCTTTTATGTGTTTTTGTATATTTCCTTATCAAAAGTAATTGTTAGGAATTGCATTCAGGCACATGCGAATAAGCAAATGTTGTGCATACAGCTCTCTCTATATAATCTGTGTGTATGTGTGTGTATGTATGATTGTATATATATGACTCGAGAGAGCTGCACTAATTTGATTTGCAGTCGCAAAAATTTACGATTGCACTGTGGCCACTTGTGGGGTTTATGTCGCTGTCGTAAAACCCTAAAAACCCCGTTGGCCAGATGAGGCCACTCAGCTGCCAGCTAAAAGTCATAATTGTGCCAAGACGGAAACTTAACTTATCCGAGCGGGAGAGAGAGAGAGAGAGAGGAAGAGCAGTTGTACAGCCAAGCCTTGTGGCTCAGCCGGAAGCCACAATCAATTTACATACTCCGCAGTCATATATAGACGCTCAGTCGATAAATTTTAATGCAGCACACGCAGCAAAATCCTTTGCAGGCTAATTCCAACTTGGCTATTAACATAATCCCAACCCAAGAACACTGTACTCTCCCGAAGCGGCATGAGGCATACAAATCCATCAAAGTTTTTGAGTATCTTTCACGAGCGCGTTCTCTCACTCTCTCTTCCTTTCGCACTCGCAGTCTATATGAGTTGTCAGACAGAATTGTGATGTGAATTGGCATAGCCAATGAGCGAATGCGAAGAAGAATGCGAATGAGATTGAGAAAAGGATGGCGATGGCGATGGCTCACCGTGTGGCAAATAAAACCCAGAATCGTAAAACGAACCACGCATCTTGCTTAGAACTTTCGAAGACTGACACGAAATTTATGAGCGCATTTGAGAATTCATTTAGGCCAAATGATGATTTACCTCGTACTTTAGTTGCCAGCCTTTATAGTAGTCAGCACGTTGAGAGCTGATTGAGCTTAAATTGCTGAGGTGCGCTGAAATCTATTCAAGGTATATGTATATATACATATCTATATAAATATTTGCTCTGTTGATGGCATTGTAAATAGCTTGAAAATCAGGTTTATTGTGAGAACGTAAAAATTTATCTACTTAAAACAAGATAAACTTTGAATTTAGGTAATAATATATATCTGATTTAAGTATATACTGAAAAGGTGTAAATGGAGCAAGCAAAAGTTAAAAGATATATAAAATGATATATATCTACTTATATATAAATATATTACAATTTCAATTGATTATCTGGATATGCAATATACTCAGTATGTCTCGCACTTAGCGTCAAAGATTGCTTTATAATTTTCTCCTTTTTTCTATATATTCATGCCACTGTAGTTTATCATATGTTTCTGCTGCGCTGTTATAAAACGTGTGCAGTTTAAATGAAGATCACATTAACAGTAACTTCACGCTTGCTTTTCAATTGCTTCTTTACTGCTTTAGATTTTATTTTGTGCGACTTTCGTATACAAGGTTTTCTTTCAGTGCAGCTAGATCAACCGAAGAACGAGCATATAGAGAGCGATCGTAGCTAGAGCGGCACTCACGCTCACACAGTTATAATTTCACCCTCTGCTCTTTACACTGGTAATCGCTTAACGTAGCGTAGACAAGTTTACAACTTCTTTTTATTATCTTTTATTTATTACACATATACGTATTTCTAAGAAAGTCAAACAACACCAGTTCAATGTGCGCTAACGGTACTAAGAATGTCGAGCAAAGATGAACAATGTAAAAGCATATTACAAATATTTACTAACAACACAATTTTGCTGGCATACGACAGATGTGCCGTTACTATTGAGGAAGAGAGAAGCGAAAATCCAAATATACTTATTGCACTGAGAGCCGTTTCTGATAACCAGATGAGCATAGACCCACGTGATAGACAGAGATAGATAGACCTCTTTCAGGTTCGAAGCTTTAAGAGCAGTACAGACAGTTTTAAATAGTGTTTTAAGGCTATTCACGCCTCAGTCGTACTTAAAAGTCGATTTAATAGTAGATAATAAGGCGTTAGCTTGATGTAAATCGGTTAGTATAAATCTTATATGCAGTTATCTAGGCCTCTATAACTCATACATATATCTCGCTCTGTTAAGCTCACACTTTTAGGTCTAACACTTAAATTGGCACTCGATATTTTCATATCTTGCTTTACAGCATTTAGTTATTAAATGCTAATGCTTAAACACTTCATTAACAATGTTTCTTTTACATTACATTCAAGTTTTCAATTAATTTTGCCATGTCCCCCTCATCGCTTGTGTCAGTCTGCCATGCTCCTCTATCCTGCTGGAGCTCGACCATAATTTATGTGATCTCTCATTCTATTTGGCGTACGGCCGATGAATGTTGACAATTGTTTGCAGCTAATTTTAAGTGGCTTTTGCGTTATTTATTGAATTATTAATTAACTGCAATTGCGTAATCAAATTGAATATTACAGCTGTCATCGAGTGGCCGAAAGAGCACTGCCATTAAATTATTTTAATTACATTCATAATTTAATTGATTTTAATGTTGCGGCCATTCCACATGCTGCTGTTTACACGGAGCACTTTGACCGCCCTTCATCCCCTCACCCCACATGTCCCATTACCACGTTGCGTTTCCGTTGGCTTAGAATAATTGCTGACATTTGACATTAATTAAACTTTGCATTGCCAACTTTAAATAATTTAATTGTGAATGTCAAATAGTTCGCATTTTGTATGTTTTTATTTTCTGTTCTTTTTTCGTGTTTTTTCTATAACTAATTTTATTATGGCACATTAATCATGCGCCGCCTGTTAATAAATATTAATGGCCAATAGCCGCGCTCCGCCAATTGCTAATTTAAGCCATAAAATTGCAACAGCATTTGCATTAAAATGCCCTGATTTATAGCGACCGAACAACAACAAAAACAAGTTCATTTAAAAAATGCGAAAAAAAATTATTTAAAGCACAAAAAATAACAATAATAAAAGGAAGCCTGAAAAAATAACAAATAGCAATTAATTATTTAACAGTTAAATAAATTTTAAGCCAGCAGGTCGATGTGTTCATACCCTATAATTGTACATTTATATATATATATATATATATATATTAGATCATTTCCATGTTTATTATTTTATATGGATAAGATAATTTTTTTTGGCCATAAAATAATTTTATTAGAATTAAAAATTTTTATTTTTATAAATTATTAAATTTTATTTAAATTCTTAATATTTATTTTTTTTTTTTATTTTCTATATTTTATCTGAGGGTTTTACTCACATTTTATATTAAAAATGAATACATACTACATGTAATTTAAAAATGTATTAATAATTCTATAAGAATTGATTTTACAGCTAAATTTTTAAATACCAAATTTATTTTCTATTTAATTTTAAATATGTTTTTGATCTTTATGTATTCTTATATTAAATATTTATGCCAATATGCCCCAGCATATTGGCATGCGCAAATTTTGATCAATAGAGCAAAGCATTTTTGTGCATATTTTAAAAATATTTATTAATAAAGTATTTGTTAAGTCTCTATAACAATTGAATAAGCCTACGGCTTAGACATTTTAAGCCCATAAAAATGCAGTCCATAAATAATTACAGTTTTTCCTTCCGTTTTTTTTTTGTAGGGTATTTTCGATGGACCATTTAGTGCATTTGTTGCAACTCAGTTGGGATAGACTTGGTGTCCTTTGCTGCTGCCGGTCATTAAATGCATCTGCGTGGAGCGCAAAAAAAAAGCAAGTATTTAAAAATAAACTGCAGAAATCATTTGAAAAGATACAGAAAATAAAGGAACGAAATAGAAGCAGGGGTAGAGGGAGAGAGAGAGAGAGCCAGGGAGATGAGGGTGGCTGTCGAGGAGGTGCTAGTTCCGCTTTGACCATTTCTATTTCCTTTGGCCATTTCTAGAATTTGCATATTTCATGCCACAATGTATAATATTCATATTTATAAATCTTTTAACTGCACAAAACACAAACGGGACGCATCAAAAAGCCAACGGACAGTAGTGAAAAATGTGCAAATAGGAAATGAAAATGCTGACAAAAAAAAAAAGAAGAAAATAAAATGTAACAAGAAGCAGCAGCAGCATCAGCAACAGCAACGAGTCGAGCAACATTCATATTCACATTCACACTTTGCGCATAAAAAGGAGACATAAAAATGTGTTGCAACTCTCAACTGAATGAATGAATGAGCGAATGAATATGACTTTGCAACACACCAAGCAGAAGCAGCAGCAGCAGCAGCAGCAGAAGCAGAGGCAGCAGCAGCAGAAGCAGAGGCAGAGGCACCAGCAGCAGCCGCCGCACAATAAAAATTCTGTTGCCTTGCATAGTTATGGGGCTTGCTGAGCAGTTGCCGGCACGGCGCTGTGATTTTTCATTTGGCCACCAAGCCGTGTCTGCCGCCTGAACCCATCTCCGCATCCGTTCGTGTCCGTGCCCGTGTCCGTCTCCGTGTCCGTGTCCGTCTCCGGCTGCCAGACTGGCGGCAACTCTCTGTTCGGGGCAACAGTTGTGTCAACGGCGGCCAAGGCGGCCAAGCCAAAAAGGCAACGCGTGCCGCATGCAACGCCACAACTGACCAACAGCCAGATGGCAAATGGATGGGACAAGGCAAAGGGACAAGCAGCGAAAGCTTGCACGAGCAGGCGACGCTCCGCTGCATTTATTAAAACAATTTTTGTTTAGCTTTTTAGCCACATGCAACACTCTTTATTTTTTTACACATTTTTTTTCTTCAGCTTTTTCATTTTATTTTTCTTCTTTTTTTTTTGTCTGATGAATAATAAATACGCTTCGCAGCTTGAAGCAATTTTTTCTTGTCTAACTTCATAAAGAACTTGCTGACAAAATGAAGGTACATAATGAAGTGGCTTTGCTTGTTGCAATTCTCTACATATATTACATATTTTATAAATTTAATTGCATTCTAAATGCCTAAGAGAGTCAACGTTTGTAGATTTATAACAAAATTTCTTTACTTACAGAAAGTAAACTATCAAACTTGATATTGAATATTGTTTAACTATATTATAAAATGAAAATATTAATTTAATTGTGAATAGAAAATTTTATAAATATATTTATATTATTATTATTATATTAGATTTTTTACTATATTTATATTTATAGTTATATTTCATAACCATTAATATTATGATTTCTCTAATAATAATACTTTTTTTACTACTAAAATATTAGGAACATATTAATAATTTTTTCATGATTGCAACTCAGTATTAATTACTAATTGAAGAGTGAAAAAAAGTTTTTGATACTTTTTAAAATAAAGTAAAATAATAAATTAATTACTATTAACTCATAATAAATTACAAACAAAATAAATTTTTTAGCATTAAAAGTAATTTGAAGAGTGCAAAAAACGTTTTTAAGACTTTTAGAAAGAAAGTCAGTTCATAAATTAATAACTATTAATTCATAATAAACTACTACACAATTTTTACTAATTAAAAGTCGTTTGAAGAGTGCAAAAGAAAGTTCTTAAAACTTTTTTGAAGTAATGTAAGAGAAAAAAAAAGAAAAGTCTCTTTTAAAATAACTGTTACCAGTAAATCCAGCAAGTGCCAGTTGAAACTCGTATGAAAATATCCATTTTAACCATTTTTATTATTAGGGTCAGAACTGAAAATAAATGAAATAAATATAGTTATTTGATCAGGCCAATTTGAATAATTTATATGTATATATATATAATTTTATTTTATAATTTTATGTAAAATATATTAATTTATATTAATTATATAATTTTATATAAATTATTAAAATTTGTATTTATTATTTAATTTTATAAAAATTATGATTGTAGAAAAATAGGAATTAGAGGCTGAGTACTTTAGTCATCTATTGATATAAACTTTCTGCTCTTGATAATTAATGTCAGAAATATAAAAATAATGCAATATAAATTGAAGGAAAGGGAGAAAAGAGATTTGTATAACAGTGAAGATTAAAGCCTATCATATGATTTATCTTAAAGCAAATAATTTTGCACATTTTTAAATAATTTTTTCTTTACTATGCATAGCTATTCAACGAACAATTATAAGAGAACTGAATAGCCACGACTCAGAAGAAAGTTTTATCATTATGAAAAATACTGTTCAGAAAGCAAACTCGAAGCAAATGTCTTGCATTCACTGTGCTTGGTATAACTTTACCTGCTACACAGCCTGCATAGAGCTCGAGCTGGCTGCACATAATATGAACGTCTTCGTTCGTGTCGAGCTTTCTTTGATTTTGCCTTATTTGCCTTTTGCCTTTTGAGTGTGGAGACATTTTAATTTTTGCCTAGCACGCGTCGCCAGCTACGCTGCGTGTGACTTTTTAGCTGCCTGCAAAAATTAGCGTCGCACACACAGACCCCAGAGAGTTTGCTTAATTTGCTGGTTGCCTATGTTAAAGACACCGTTTCTGTGCGGCAGCAGCAGCAGCAGCAGCAAAAGTTGCAGATGCTGTGCAAAAAATTGCTGACAGCAAATGTGATGCGTTGGGCTGCCCATTTGCCAGTTGAAAGTTGGCAGCCGAAAGTTGCAGCCATTTGAGGCAGCCTGTCATCAGCTGCGCTGTCAGGCTACAAATTTGTCTAGCACTGCGTATGATGATGAGTCCTGCTAGAGTCCTCTGTCTCCCTGGCGTCCTAATTAGCATCGGCTTGATGCAACTGCCAGCTATGCCTGCTGCCTGCTGCCTGTTGCTGGAGCCGACGCCTCGTTAGCTACGCATATGACATTGTCAATGGGTACATGCAACAATTATGCAACACTTAAGCGCATGTCGTTAGTTGTCAAGGGAGGCTCATAATTTTTATCAGCTTCCAAGTGGAAGTGCTAGGTAAAAGAATCGGCAAGTCATTTAACTTAATTAACTAATATTTGATGCTGCTTTTAACAGGCAGTTTATGCGCATGTTAAGCGTGTAACTTGAAGTAGACATTTTTGCTCAAATGATAAACTTGGGGAAGAATTTCAAATTTAATTGATGTTGAGCAGCAGCAAAGAAAGTTCGAATAGCTTTCTAACAGCTCAACTTAAATTTAACAATCAGTTTGTCATCATGTCATTTGAGAAGGGATATTTGGCATGGGAACAGCTGAGTTACACTGCCAAGAATAGTATGCATAAATCTGGATAATATCTGGATAATATTAAATATATATTAAGCAAATTTATTTTGCTTTCATTTTATATATAAATTAAAAGAATTTAAATAAATTAATATAATCATTTTATATATAACTTTAAATAAATTAATAAAAACTTATAAGATATCAGGTTAATCCATCTGAAATAATTTATTTTATATATAATAACTTAAAAGACTTTGAATAATTTAATAAAAAATTAGATATCAGGCTTATCCACCGACATATTTTTATATATATATAATCTAAAGGACTTTAAATAATTTAATAACAACTTATAAGATATCTGGTTTATTCGCATTAAATAATTTATTTTATATATAACATTTAAGAATTTAAATAAATTAATAAAAAATAAAATATCAGGCTTATCCGAACAACTTAATTTTTTTTTTATATATAACATAAAAGAATTTAAATAAATTAATAAAAAATAAAATATCAGGCTTATCCGAACAACTTAATTTTTTTTTATGTATAACATAAAAGGATTTAAATAAATTAATAAAAAATAAAATATCAGGCTTATCTGAACAACTTAATTTATTTTATATATAACTTAAAAGACTTTAAATAAATTTATAAAGAACTTTTAAGATATCAGTTAACATTAAAACCAATTGCTTTTGATCAAAGACGCATAAATTTATAAATTGCTTATTAAATATGCACAAAGGAAAAGTGTTTTAGGCATATTTAAAAAACAAGCGAAATGATAACGAAATGCGTAAAAATCCAACAGCTCATTTAATAGCTGAGTAGAGAATTCGAATTAGCAGTCGAAAGTTCACACAAAGCGAAATTAAAAATGAATTGCAGAAAATCGTAAGCCAAATAAGCGAAACTTTCAGTCAAGCGCCAAACGTCCCTTGCATGACCTGTCGCCCCCCGTCTTGCCGCTCTCGGCACGCCCACAAAACACGCCCACACAGCGAAAATTTTTAGCGCTGACTTCATTAAAAATAAAGTAATGGAAAAAAAAAATTGGAAGCAAATTCTCGACTTGGTAAAATGAATGAGTCTGAAAATGTGCACAAGTGAGCGAGAAGGAGGGAGAGAGAGAGAGAGAGAGAGAGAGAGAGAAATTGCCTTCGATTGGATTCAATGGCCGGCGCTTGTATATATCGGGCCCGCAGACCATTGTAAACTGGCCCAGACCCATCAGCTTAGCCAATAATCAGTAACGGCGGGGCTGGGCGCGGTCTGCCGCTCGGCAGCTAATTTATTACGAGCATTTAACAAGCATACTCATGGGAGGCGCTCAGGAAGGCCGCTTTGATTTATTAGGTGTGTGGTTCCTGCTGGCTTGCTTGTTTTTTTCGCAGGAGGCAGGAGCCTCCCATTTTTAAAGAGCAGCAGCACAGAAAACAAGAAGAACAAAAAAATGGAAAGGAAATGCCGAAACACTAATGTGAATGTAATTTGTAGTTAATGTGTATTGTTGCCTAGAAATTTGAACACGACCCGCTCTACCCCAACTACAGTTTTCGCTTTTAATTGCTCAAACAGAAAGTTGGTAAACGCTTTAGAGAGCCGTGTTTTGCGGTCAGCTTCTAAGAGTACACTGAAAATGCACGTTTAACTAGATTTATGTACTAGCGAGAGCGAGAGGAGGTGTAGAACAGTGAGAGAGAGAGGGAGTAGGGGTATATAATATAATAGATGGAGAATATAGATAATAGAATATAATAGGGAGGGTAAAACAGAGTAGAGAATCTGTGATGAGAGCAAAGGGGGAATGTAGATACAGTGTAGACGTAGATAGAGAGAAAAAGAGACAGATGATATAGTATAGAGGGAGAGAGAAGAATAGACAGACAGAATGTAGATAGATTAGTAAGAAAATATAGGCTGAGAAGAAAAGCATTGCAGATGGAGAGAGAAAATAAAAGAAAGAGATGGGAACAAATTTGCATCAATAGAGATACAAAGAAATAGAGTTAAGATAGGTAGATAGGTTTGAAAGGTAGCGAGAGAAATAGACCGAG
Organism: Drosophila mettleri; assembly: GCA_035047625.1. Lineage (NCBI taxonomy): Eukaryota > Metazoa > Arthropoda > Insecta > Diptera > Drosophilidae > Drosophila > Drosophila mettleri. The sequence goes on from JAWNPI010000018.1 coordinate 12,231,269, forward strand.
ACTGATGAAGATAGAGAGAAAACGACAGATTGACAGATAGATCGTGACAAAGAGCCAGAGGGAAAAACAGTTCAGAGAGACATTAGAGCGAGAGTACATAAATAATAGAGAGAAGCTAAAATTACGATACAGAGACCGAAAGTAGCAATTATAAATAGTTTTAGGGTATTATTTCATATATCAATTTTATCCATTATCAATGACTTTGGAATGCTTCAACTTTGCATTTTAATTTGGGAATTTTACAATAATAAAAATATAAAATAAAATATATATATATATATATCTCAATTATAATTTCATTTCCTTCACTTGAATATGATCCCATGACTGACTTTAATATGCTTCTATTTAAATGCTTTTCCGACTTATCTGCCGTTTTTGTTCATTCGCTGAATATGCAATGTTAAATCGCTGTTGCGATGTTGCGGAAGTCGTCAGCAGGCCCAAACGTCTGGCCGTCAGTTGACTCCCGCAACACGACCCACTTTCGGCAGGGCCGTGCGACGATGCCATTAAAGTCCATAAATCACAACATAGCATAGAAATAAATCAAGCCTTTTATTATCAACACATCGCAATGTTTGTTATCGAAAGGGTTATTTATAGTGCTCCAGGGAGCGACGGCCACGAAGGCCACGTGCCAGCCGCTGCGCTGTAATTTCCGACCGGCTGTGCTGTTAATATGCATCGAATTAAAAAGTCAGGCTCAAAGTTCAAGGTTGATCCCTCAGTCGAGCCGTTGGCCGCTTTGCCCAGACAGAGACGCACACAGAATGGGAGACAGACAGCGTGTGTGTGTGTGTGTGTGTGTGTGTGTGTGTATGTGTGTATGTCTCTGGTTTTTTGTCGAGCTCATTAAACAAATCGCATTATTTACTCTGAAGCATTTGCAGTGCACTAACCCGTCGCACGCGCTGACAGCTGCGCTTCATTACGTTTCCAATTGAAAGGCTTAAAAGCCCGACAGACTCCACGAGAGCTCTCATATGCCAAATGAATACATCATTAGCTGCCATGAAATGTGTGCCATCCAGAGTAGATAGAAGTGGCGCCAGCCAACGTTGAGCTGTGCTGGAAGTTCATAAACCAGATGACTGCTGACTGCTTAGTTACTGGCCCCTTGTCAACCGCATCCCTGGACGAATCCGTTGCACAAGCAGCCCTGGGGCTGGGCTACTTAAACTTCTTAACTTTCAAGTGCTTATGCAAGTTGTTAACTAATTATGTGCACAACAGCACAAAGTTTCCAATACCCTATTTACATAAAACTCTAGCAAGAACATCGCCCACAACTAAGGTAGTTGCTGGCCACGAGCTTGTCTAGGCTCAAATGTCGGCCAAATGTGAGTGGCTTGACTCGGCTGTTAGGGTATCGTCGAATGATGTTAGTCCAATTGGCCAGGCAAGTGTTTGATAAGAATATTGCCATGGAAATGGCAACACACACACACACACACACAAGCTCATGCACTCACACATACACCCACACCCACACCCACACACATACGCACACCTAGCAGAAAATATCACATGATAATTTACCGTGTTTGTTTTATAAGACTATTAGGAACTCAAAAGCAATTAAGGTTTGCCAAAAGGCAAGCCAAGTATGTTATTATTTATGAGCATGTGGGCGTGGCAGACATGCATATACACTTGAATATGTATGTGTGCGCCACATTTATCGGCACGTTTCTAAGCAGCTTGTTGACAAGCAAATTGCGACATAAATTTCGACTCGAGAATTGCTCAAATAATCGCAATGAATTTATGCAAAAGTAATTTTTTGACGGCAAAGCGAATAGGAAATTGCTCACAATACGTTTTACAGGAAGCTCAAGAGATAGCATGTATGCAGCACAACAAGTAACTAGCTTAGATACTCTAATAACTGTAATATATATTGTAGATTCATTAGCATTATTAATGAAAAAAACAAATAAAAAAAAAAAATTCTAAAAAAAAACCTTTAAAATTTATTTAAATAAAAAAAAATTCTAAAAAAAAAACCTTTAAAATTTATTTAAATTAATTGAATTAATAAAGTTTGTGAAAAGTCGCAGCTGAATGGAATCATTATTTATTATATATGCATGAAAATATTATAATTAATAGATGAAGCAAAGTCTACTAAAATTAATATATATTTCAGTTTCATTAATAATGCTCATAGAAAATTCAAAAATATATATTTAAAATTTATTTATATTAATTAATAAAATTTGTTAAAAGTCGCAGCTAAATGGAACTTTATTATTTATTATATATGCTTGAAAATATTATTAATATTTAATGTAGACTTTTATATATTTTATAAATTATTAAATATCATCAAAATTGTTAAACAAATTTAAAATAGTAATAAATGTTTGTTTAGATTTCGCAAGCCGGATGAGCACATAAATAATAATTTATAAGAGTTATTCTTTTCGACTGCTAAATAATTATAAATGCTCGCAATTTTTATTACGCTGACAGTTTAATTTCCTCTGGCTGCGATTTTTAATCAATTTGCATCTAAAATAAATTAATGCGATTCCGGTTTTGCGCACAAATTGCACAAATCTAATTAACGCGAGACGGCACACGCGCTGCACACAACATTCAATAGCGTTTGCTTAGTTGTATACGAGTTGTTGTGGAATAAGACGAAATGGGAATCGTTATCGATATATGGAGACACTTTGATCAATCTTGCGGTAAGCGACGGCATATCCGGCTTGTGGACGAACCGTTCGCCCTTCTCTCTCGACTTTTGTCGCACTTCGGCATTTTTAATTAAATTTGTTACCTGCAGCCATATTCAAATATATCTCAACAGCTCGACAGCAGCTGCTCAATAAATTAATTTCCTTTGCTCCCAGCAGTCCCTCCCCCTTTGGTTGACACAATTGGAGTTAGCGATGGCAGCGCGAAGCACACGACGCGATTCGATGGAGTTTTTGCAGATGATTAAATTGAATTTCTTTAATTTTACTTTCATTTGTTTTCAAATTAAATTCAAAGTATAATTATTTTTATTTTATATTTTAAAAATTGAAAACAATATAGTTTATATGAAATAAAATTATATTTTATTTTTTATCTTTTTATTACATTTTAAAATAACTTAATTATATTAAAAATATAATTTTTGTTATTGAATGTTTTTAAAATTAAAACAAAATATATATTAAATTATATAAAATAAATAAATAAATATAAAAAATATACAAGAAATATAGAATAAATAAATACACACCTAAAATAATAAAAATTTAAAATAAAATAAAAATAATAAAATTGTATATATAATTTGATATATACATATTCCCTGAACATAGACTTCGTTAAATATCTAAAGAAATCATTCAAAAAAATGTGTTTTCCATATTTTCACATCCCAAATATAAAACCCGTTTCCATCCGCCTTTTCAATTCTCTTTTTCCGTTTCTCATTTCGGAGCTAATCGATTTAATTCAGAAATCAAAACATTTGTTGAAAATCTTTGGAATAAACGAAAATTGACTAACATCAAAAAGTGAAAATCAATTTAGCCTTTAAGCCAAATGCAGCACAATTAATTGTTAAGCCACTTGGCCCAGTTCGAACCCAGTTTTTCTTTTCAGCCGTTTGCCTAACGATGCTGAAATTAAGCATTGAAGCAAATTTGGGCTTAATTTAAATGCCAATTGCTTGGCCTGGCGGCGAAAGCATGAGCTGAAACTTCGCAGACAATTGAAAGAGAAACGGCCCGAAATGAAGTGCAAATATATATACAGAAAAAAAAAATAGAAAGAAAACAATTCACAGAGTGTGAGAGAGAAGAGGAAAGTAACCCTAAAAGCAATCCAAATAATAAATCACACCTTTGTCACTCAAAGCGCCCCGCTCTCGTTTTTGCTTTTTCTTTTCTTTCTTTATTTTTTTTTTCTTTTTTTTTTTTCAATTAAAAGCTAAAATGCCACCTTAGAAATTGCTTTGGCCTTTCGTCGACGCGACGCCGGGACATGTAATTAGTTGACAAAGGTGTTGTTCGGCAGCTTAATTGAATTTTTATCTCAGCTTGTTCCAAACGCCATTCCGAGAAAGGCTTCAATTAGAACTTGACTCGATTCGAGACGAGAGCACAACAATGGAGCGGAGGTCGGACACGGTGCTCGCAACGAATGCCTGCAGCAGACGTTCAAAGACTATGTAAACTCTATGCAAATTGCGTGGGTAATTTTATGAGAGTCGAGCGATATTTCTCCTAAATAACAATTAGAGAAGTACCAAAATATTTTTAATTCATAAATTTTACATAATTTAAAAAAAAAATTTGGGTTTTCTGCATTTCGTTAGAGTTACATAAGCTAACTATATAGAGCAGTTAGATAGATAAATATTACGTATATTTAGTAATTATTTTGCAACGCTTTAATTATGTATTCTTGTTCTATGAAAAGAGCCCGCTACAATGCACTCTGGGAAAAGAATAAACTTTCAGGGTGTGAACACAAATTTCATTTCATCATTTCGTATACTTTTTTCATGAGCTTAGCGCACCCGAAGTGCCAGCCGAAGAGAGCAAGCATGTGGCGAGAGATTAGAGAGCCAGACTGCTTCTCAGACAACTTACACGGACAGTTTGTAGATTTTCATGTTTCATTAATAGACGATCGTTGCACAGATCAACATATTGACAAAGCTAAAATAATGCAGAAATTTTCTATGTATATATTATATATATAATATGAAATATATATTTATATAGATGAAATTTATTCATTAGGCATAAATTATTTTTTTATTATTAAACATATTAATTTTATTATTATTTAAGTATAAATATTTATTTACTTAAGAATTTTATATATTTGTATAAAAAATAAAAATAAAAAATAAAATTCTTAATTAAACAAATAATTGATTATATTTTAAGCTCGTTAAATAATTAATTATTTTTTAACTTCAACATTTTATATATTTGTATGCATATATATAACTCAAAAAATTCTTAAGTAATTAAGTATTATAAATATTTATTTACTTAAGAATTTTATATATTTATATATATTTATATTTTATAATTATTATTATTTTATACAAATATATAAAATAAATATTTATAATATTTATATAGATCTGTGAATTATGAGACAGTGTTTATCTCATATAATTAATATTTTTTTCACTTAAGAATTTAATGAACTAGATATTATCACATGCTTTTTCCAATTACATACGCAATTTTTTTTACAAATATTTCCTTTCCTAATATTTCTCATGCCTTTAACTAATTGGCATTCAAATCTAATCGTATCATATTTGCCCATTAAATTACGAAACCTTTAAGTGTATAGAAAGGTCTTTAAGGACACACAAATAATTGCTGGGGCCATTGTCAATTTGCGTCGACTCAAGGATTGAAATCATAAATTGGCATTTTTATGCAGAGTCAACAGAAGGAGAGAGGGAAAAACACTTTTAATTGCTATTACTTACAGGGCAGGGTCTTTGGGGGCGTGGCCGAGTGCCTTGCTGTGTTGTTATTGTCACAATTGTTGATTTCGTTCTGTGTATTTGTTTTTGTGTTGTTTTTTTTTTCTTTATTTTTTTTATTATTTGTTATTCCTAAGCGCTTCATTGTTTCGCTTTTGCTTGCGGTCGGATTTCGATGTCCATTGTTGTTGTTGTTGTTGCTGTTGAGTTGACAATCGTCAGCGCTGTCGTAGTTTGTGGCATCAAACCGCAGCAATGTCAGCATAAGCCGATTGCGTGGCATTTGCTATTGTCCGATTGTTGTTCGGCATTTGTGCATGGCTGGGCTGGGGAGCCATCCACTCAACGGGGAATTACGCGTAAACTCCACCGCCGCACACAAGTCGAATGATAAGTCAATTGTTGTCTACAATCCCCCAATCGCTATACCAACGCAAAATAATGAACAGCGCCCAGTTGCAGTTTCCACTAAGCAAACAATTGACATGCCATTTGTTCCAGTTGGAAAAACCAGGAAAAAATTGCAGACACTTTGGCTCTCTGTTATTAACTGCATTTAGTTTCAATTTGCGGCTACGATCTAATTGTGCATTATGTCTTCAGACCTGGCCCCTGTTCTCTGTTACGTTCAATGTTTGTCCATGACAAACACATACACTGCCACACACACACACACTCACACACACACCCTCACATCGCTCACAGTTAACACAGACCTAGTCGAGTTTTATGGGCAACAATTGCGCTTAAGTGGACCCAACTTTACGAGCTTTCCCACTCGCTCCACTCGACGTCTTCTATAGACTCTCGACAGGGTATTGAGACTTAGGCTTGGTCTATTCGAGCTCGACAATGCCGCCGCTTCTGCTTGTTATGGAACAATTCAAAATAGCACGCAAGCCAAATCAAGTTATGTCGCATTGACTATGTGTGCGTGTGTGTGTGCAGGAGTGCTTGTGTGTGTGTGTGTGTGGGTGTGTGGTACGTCTTCTTGTTGCCACTTCGTTGTTGACATGCAAACAGTAGCTCGATGCGACAACAAGTGAGCTTTGCACGTGGCAAGTGCTTGATCCTATTGATACCCTGTAACCACTGAATTAATTGGCCGCAATAATTATACACGCAATGATTAAATTGTTGAGTGAACTCAATTCATAATTTCTAGTTAATTGTTCATATAAAATTAAATGTTTTCATTTTAATTTGCGAAAATAAATTATAGCTTTGTTTTATTTTTCAATTTTTTTTAGATATATATTTAGATATATATTTAGATATAAATAAATATTTTATAAATATATAAAATAAATATAATAATTCTAAATGTTATTTCTTTTTATTTTTTATTTACTATAATATAATTAATATACAAAAAAATAACTGAACTGAAAAAATGACATTAAATTTTTTATTACAATATATTTTAAGTATTATAATTATATTTAAAATAAATATTAAATTCATGATGAAAATTTATATTTAATATAAATAATATATAATATATAAATATAAAATATATATTTATATAAAAAATATATTTAATTATATATTTAGCATATAAAGCTTTATTTATACTATGATTGTTTTAATTATATTAATTTAGAAATTTTATTTATATTCAAAAAAATATTTTTTTTTAATAAATAAAATTTAAGTCTATATAGATTTATGCTTGCAACGAAAATAATATTATTATAAGCACAAGCACAATATTTTACTCAAATGTCTTATAAGAACCTATATTATATTCGAAACTAGATTATATTATATTATAAATTACAAATTTATATATAATAAAACGCACTCGAGCACTTGTAGAAATAATGCAGCTTTAAATCAGTATAATAATAAAGTCAAATTTCAATTACAATTTAAGTAGTTATGCTTATATAAATAACTTGAAGCTCCTTAAATCTTTTCTGTAATAGCTTCGACTTTAATTCGAACTGGAACTAGCTAATATGCCCTTTTTGTAGCTGACTCGTGCTGGCGCTATGCATAGCTATATCCTGCAGACAGGTTGAGGCCACTGAATAAACAGTTGCCATGGGAAATTATTAGAGACAAATAAATTAAATTTTATAGCACCGCGGCGCTGTAGGTGCCGACGATAGAGGGCGCCACATCGAAGCAGCCAGCCGGCATGGCATGACTTGCCACAGGGTAAGCCAATATTTTATGACTACTTAATGCGTGGGCGTGGGGTTTGGGGGCTTGGGCAGACGGTGCAGGCGGGCGGGGCAAATCGTCAATACAATTTTGATTGCCGCTTGTTGGCAATTATGGATTTAGTCGCTTGTTTGGCTGCGCTTTATTGTTGTTTGTTGTTGTTTTTGTTGCTTGTTGATTTTTGGCCAAAAAGTTTTGGCAAGTTTCTATACATATGCAGTATGCACGTGCCAGGGCATTGGCCAAGCCGCACTTCAATTTCTTTCAACTCCATTAATGGCGCAACATGCAAACTAAAAGTTAAGTTTTATGCCAGCCAGTCAGCCAACAGCATAAACAACAAGGCCGAAACAAAGCCCAGCGCACACATTTAACAAAGTTATTGGAAGTTCTGCTGTAGCTGCAGCTGCAACTGCAGCTGACCAGCGGCCAGCGTCCAGTCTTTCAATTCAGCAACAACAACAACCTCTTGCCTGCTTCACCTTTTGTTTTTTACAAGCACTTTGCAAATATTTATGGGTGAAAACAGCGTAAACAATAAGCTCATAAACTGCAGCAGCAGGGCTAACGTCGACGTAGACGTCAATGCAGCAGTAAAACGAACGGGACAAAGCGTTTAAATCGATTTTCAAAAATGAATTATGTTTGCTCTTATTAAATATACATATACATAAATACATATACATATACACAGCAATATATATATTTTATTAAAATTGCTCTCTCAATCTGAAAGACTATCTCTATATGGCGTGGACATCAGCAGAGCACTTGAGCTACATATGTAATACTTACATTTGCGTCCAATTTTAAAACAAATTGAAAACTCGCTGATACTGAGCATCTTATTTGTTATTAAAAACGTAATATATATTTATTTTATATATATTATTTTTTTGTTATTTTTTAATACCAAAATAAAAAAAAAAAAATATTGTATTTTTCTAAACATAAGAATAAACAAAACTTAAATTTATTAAAAAAATATATATATATATATATATTTTATAAATAAGTAAATCATAAAAATTTATTAAAAAGAAAAAGAATTAAATATCTTATAAATAAGTAAAAAATAAAATATTAAAAAAAAATATATTATATTATTGCTTTTTTTTTAGCTTTATTTCGTTTTAAACACTATTTTATTTAAATTTAAGTTCATTGCAGAGTAAACTGACATTAGTTAGACATTAGACTACTGTCAGTTTACTCTTCAATGAACTTAAATTTTATTTTTTTTTAGTAATTTAATTAATTAACAACAAATATATAGCTTCGATATGCGAAGCGTTATGAAGTGAACTGTTAAAAATATGTTTTTTAGTAATCTAAGTTAGCTTAAAAAGCATTTTAATATAAAGAACATTTTTTTATTGCAGTTAAATAAATATATTCGAGGAATATAATTTTTTCATGGATATATAAACCTTGACATATTTATTTAATAAATTTATATTATATGTGGATCAGTTCAGGGCCGTAAATTTAATTCAATTGAGAATAATGATAAAATATAAATAATAATAATAATATAGTGGATTCATCTTTATTTCAGATATAAATTTAGCACGTCAAAAGAGTTTATGACATAACTAATGAAAAGTAAACTTTGATAAGAGCGACCAGAAATCGAAATGAAACTAATACAATTATATTTTCATAAAAATTTATAATATATTATGTAGGGTATTCATTAGTCGTACTAGCAACATCATAGAGTAAATTTTTAACAGCAGCACGATGAGCACAAAGTGCTTCATTCTCGGCAGATCTTTTTCATGTTGTTTATTTCTCAGTATTGTCATATGTCAAAGTACACACATACATGAATATGCAAATACATGTGTCAGTGGGAGTGTGTATGTGTGTGGGTGAGCTTTAATGCTGGTCACGTGCTGTTGCAAGTGCATTTTATAAATTAGCTAAATATTTTGGCAACAGTCGTTGTCTTGCTGCAGCACAGTTCGTCTCGTCTGTTTGCTCAGCCAGAGAGAGATTTCTCATATACTTGTTGTTACTGAGTAAACATAAGGCAAAGCATATGTGTGTGTGTGTATGGGTGTATGTGTGTGGGTGTGGGTATTCGTGTGGAGTGTAAGTGTAGCTGTGCCATAATTAGCAGGCGTTGCAGCGTAAAATATTTCGAAATTTCCAGGTAAACAACAGAGGCAAACGGCCCAAATATGAACTCACAAACAGCGCTGCAATTAGATAATTTAACAGAGAATAATGCAAGACAAACGGTAGCTCATACACCCTTAATGCAGTTGAGTAGTCTCACGCACACACACACACACACACACACATATTGCTTTAATGATAAATTTCCATTACAATTTAACTGCCCCAGCCATGCGTAATGGTTCCTAATCATTAATACAAAAGCCCATTGAACTGATTATTGTAATGCGGCCTTTCTCTCGCAGGCTCCCTGGCCAGCGCTAATAAACTGACTTTTCTGGCAACAATGGACACACAGGTACAATATGCCAATCTGCCTAACTAACCGATTGGCCCAAATGTCAAATGCAACTAAATGCAAATTTGTAACTATTTATCGAGCACAGAAATTTATCACTGGCAAATACAAATGCAAATACACAAAAGAAAAAAAATGTTGGCACCAATACTAACTTATAACAATGGCCATAACATTTACAAATTGCATTTTCATGTTAGGTTGGAAAACGCTGAATTTTTTATACTCTTTCCGAATGCTTAGTAAAAATAGTATCTTCTTTAATGCTCTGTCCTCAAAAGGCAACAGACTTTATTGGTTTTGTGCAATGTCTATCCAGAATGCCAAACATGAAAGCTAGAGATTTGAAATCTGGAATATATTATATATAATAGCAAATAATGATTTACTAAATCTAATATATTAAAAATAATTGTTATTTTGATCATCTACAAACTTGAAGTTTAGAACAAACTAAAATCAAAAAGATATGAGCAATATATTTATGCTTATTGGGGGCGTGGCAAAGCGAATAAAATTATATGTTCAACAATCTTTGAGCTAGAGGCTCACGTTATTTTATGTTAAGCTCCTATATATATTCTGACAAAATTATATTTCCAAGGTCATTAAAGAGGTGAAAAAGCTTATATATTTCCATAAGTATCGATATATGAAAATTTAAAATTTGGAAACATAAACTTGTCAACGTGAGCTCTGCATACAAGTTTATCTATATTATATATCTACAAAAATGGGGAACATTCCAAAATAGTTTTTATTTTATTTTCTTTTTTTTTATTAAATAGCTAGGAAAAAAGGTTTCACTTCTGACTTGCAGTTGAGCTCCTTTTTATGCAATAGAATAAATGTTTACTTCAAAATGGTGACATTTCGAAAATATTCATTATTTTCCACATTTTTGTGGTACAAACAACTTTAAAGTTATTACTTGTTTATGTATTTTAAATGAGATATTCCCCCAAAAGCCTATATTATATATTTTAAATAGCTAGCAGTATTTTATTATTTGATTCAAAATGTATTTTCTAATATAATATATATAATAATAATATAATATAATAATGTATATAATAATAAGTTTATAAGATCGATCATTAAATATTGTTATATACTGCAATAAATATAATATTTATTTGAGATCAGATAAAGTTCACTTAAAGGCAAATGAAAATATCTTTTTAAGAGCAAAATATACCATTTCGCACAAGACTTTGTGCTTGAGTGTTCAAGTACGAGCTGTTCGTGCCTGACAAATCTATGGCAAATCGGCTAAGAAATGCATAATATGAACTGAGAGTGAACGATAGAGTGCAACGAGGGCTCATTTACATGAGCAGATGGCAACATTTTGTATGAAACAATGCTGTTGTACGAGTGTGTGTGTGTGGGTGTGTGGCAAGTGCAGCAACTGTTTGCTGTATATTTGATGATTACTAACACACATGCTCAATCGATGAGACTAGCCCTGAAATATCACTCTAAATGGCGTCTGTCCAGAGCGTGAGTATTGAATGTATGTGTGTGTGTGGGAGAGAGAGTGTGTGTGTGTGTGTGTGTGTTGCTACTGTTGTGTTGTGCGATGTTGTAATCCTAATGAATCCTGCACCTATTTATTTTTCATTGTGGGAAATTGTGCAAATGCCATGACAACATTTTGAGAGGAAGACAGAGAGAGAGAGGGAGCTGTCACGCCTACCACAGCTGCCACGCCCATTGACCAAGAGTGCGTGCGGGTGTGTGTGTTTGTGTGTCTGTGTGTCCATGTACAATTGTTTAAATGTGCTGTTACAGCAACAAAAAACAAGACGAAATACTGAATTGTTGTTGTTGTTTTTGGGAATACAACAATGGCCCAGTTGAAAGGTGGGCGGATCGGGCGGGTAGGTTGAGTATTTGGCAGAAGCTTCATTGGCCTCATTGCTGCTGCCGCTGCTGCTGCTGCTGCTGTTGGTTGTTTGTGTTTTACATGAGGCATTGTCTCTCATCAGTTTAATTAGTCGCTCCGCTTTTGCTTTGCACTTGCTAAGGCCCAGGCTCAACAGAAATAATAAATGTTTGTATTTTGTTGCTGTCGCTTTTGTTACTGCTGCTGTTGTTTTTGTTGCTGCTGTTGTTGTTGTTGTTGCTGTTGTTGCTGTTGTCCTTGTCATGTCGAGACGACTATCCAACAAGCTGGCTGAGCCAAGCAACTGAGCTAACTAACTACCAAAACATCAGCCTCGACTCAAGACACATCACATTTACTATTCGTCTGCATAATTCATGCAGCAGCTTCAATTTCCATAGAGCACAGCGCAGACAGAGCCATAACAACAGCTGGCAGGAGGAAGCGTAGCTCTTAGAACTTGCGTTCACTGCAAATAAGTGCAATATGATGTAAAATCAATAGTTAGTTGGCAATTATTTGCTTAGTTTGTGTTAACCTTTAACAAAGTCCGAGTTAAGATATTGAAATACGATGCAAATTAAATAGGGCAGAAAATTAACAAAAATTGCAACTCAAATAAAGAAAATAAATTTCGTTTAAATGTTATTTAAAAATTTCAGTTCTTTTAAAAAGCCCGCAAAGAATAGTGAGGAGCTGCTAACACCTCAGGAGGCTTTCAGTAAGTAGCTATAAGAGGATGAAGTGCTGAGCAGAGCACTTCCAGCAAGTTGTTGTCCATTATGGAACTTAATTATGGGCCGCGCAGGCATATTAAAAAAATATATATTTAACAATACAAAGTGCCAAAAAGACGAACCTGAGACGAATTTTGTGGCAGTTGATATGCGATAAGCTAAAAGTTCCAAAAATAGCAAAGTCAATTAGCTGACACAGCTCTAGACACGCCACTTTACATTCGATCCATCAGTTAATAATAATAAGCGACGTCTTAAGAGTTCACACATTTTGAACATTTAAATAATGAGAATAAGTAGCACAAAGTCTATATTTAAGAGGCTAAAAATTAGCAGTCAAAATAAGCTACAAAATCACATCGTTATCTCTCTGAATACTCTATATATCCATTTATGCTCTATACAACTATAGCATATTATAAGCTTTGCTAACTGTTATCATTCACAGACTTCTATCAAAGCGATTTTTATTGACATACCACTAGAAAATAATAAAAATCTATCCAAAGTTTTCTGTTTTTTCCCTCTATTTATTTATTTTTTTGGTAAATATTTAGAGCACTCTGTTTCTGTTTGTGATTTGATTTTTATCCCACCTAATATTTATTTTGAATAAATATTTTCTAAGCACCCAATGCACAGAAATTTTGATGTTCAGCTAAATGTTGCGTCCTGCATTTTACTTGCTAAAATTGGTTTTGTTATTTTTTTTTATATATATATATATATATATATTTTTTTTTTTTTTGTATAAATTGCCACGCCCACAGCGATTTACACAGAAACCACAGTCACAGACACGTAGGCATACAGATTTTGGACTTTTTAATGCATTTTCAATTGCCATTTGGATGCAACATCCAATCCAATTCGATATAGAAGAATAATTATAGAGTAATTTGGGTTTATAGAGCTATGGCATGGGTGTTGTAAAATAAGCATAAACGAGCAAATTTTGTTTAAATATATTATATATATATATATATATATATATATATATATATATATATATTTGTATTCTGAGTATTTCACAAAACATTTATAAAAATCGCATAAAAAGTATATTATTAAAATAAAATAAAAATTAAATTATTTATTGAAGAACACAAAATAAAAATATATATAAATTAATTCTAATAATTTCTAATACAAGAGATATCTATATAATTCATATATATTACTATTCATTATTTAAAATATTTTATTTTGAATTTCCATACTTTATTTTAAGTCTGCAATTTTATTTATAAAATATTCAACTAGAGCATCAACTGCTGTTCATATACAATAATGAAAATCACTTCGTTTTTCATTTTAGGTCAACTAACAACCAGTTAGTACATGGAAATACAATTTTATGGAACTAGTCTGGCCAAAATTGAAATCAATTATATATCTGGGAGTCCAACGATGCGTTTATGTTTGTTTGAACAACTCTTTCATTGACTGTTTTCTGTTTTTGTTTCTTTCATGATTTTTTTTTTTTTTTTAGTTAAAAAAAATCTGCTTGCCTAAACAATGGATAACGCTTATTGGCTAAACAATTCTTTAGTGAAATAAATTTAGATACGGGAAAAAAGTATGCAGAAATCCTAGTGTCTGTCGATTCGTATTGAAATGTGCATTTAATGGGAGGCGATTGCAGCAGTGCCAGAAATTGGCATTCGGCTCCGTTTAACTGCCTCGTTAGCTCGGCCATCGAAGGCACATAAAAATTGTACGCTCTCTGACTGAAAACGAAAACGCCAAGGCCAGCTTGCCACTACACATAAACCCGTCACCCCGTCCCAGGCCACGCCCCCTCACTCTCTTGCCTTTGCCCACCTACATTCCCTCATAGATTTATCGCTTTTATGCGCTGAAAATCACATTAGCCGCGCATAAAACCAAAGAAGCGCGTTAAATTTTTCTTCTGTTTTTTTTTTGAAGAGAAAAATTCATGGATCTGTGCTTCAGCAATACTTCAGCGGACTATCTTCTATAAAGGGTGCTCTTTTAAGTAGAAGCTGGAAATTTGTTAAGCTCTGAGTGGTCAAAAGTAGATGGAATAAATCATATCGAAAGTAATAAATATAATTATTTATTTATTCAAATAGGTTTTTGTAACAAGATTAAAAATTAAAAAAAAATTAAACACCTATATTATTTATTTATATATATATTTCTACATAGATAAAAAATAAATTATATATAATTTTACTTACTGAGATAGCCAACGAATTATATATTGTAATTCAAATATTTTTCTTTACATCAAATAATTATAAATTAAATTATTTAAATTTAATGAAATTAACTAATATGTTTTTATAGTTTTTTCTATTATAATTTTAACTTTTATATTTTAGTTCACTACGTTAAATTTTTGATGTTTTATTTTTAATTCGATTTTTTTAGAAGCAATGTAATGCGTAAAATAATAATTAATTTATACATTTTTATTAGCATATTGATATGTATCTACCAAATGTGGTATAATAGAAAGAACGATAATTTTGGGAAAATAGTAAATAAATTAATATAAAATTATTTATTATTATTATTTTAAATAATAAAAATATATTGGGAATTAGTCCATATTAAGCGATCACTAGGTAAAAAGCAGCTGATGGGAGATTTGCTCTCCTTATGAACGCTCTCCATATTTTTGCCTTACTTACTGCGTTTCATGTTGAACTCGCATAATAGAAGTAGTACAAAATTGAATCTAAGGCAGTGAACAAGCACTTGAGTGGGAGTCCCAAAGTTTATTTTATTCATGATCGAGTTTGAATAATTTAAATTATTTAATTATAAATAATAAATAATGTATTTTTATTAAATAATTCATAATTATTAATTATATTATTTTTATTTAATTTTAAATAATTATGAATTATTAGTTATACATTTTTTTTTAGATTATTGGCAAGATTTTTTCAACACCCTTTAAAGTCGTCATGTTGTTTCTAGTAAAAATCATTGCGAAATGGCGTCAAGCAGAAAGAAAGAGAATGAAAGGTCGTGCGTTTGAAATAATAGGAGGAATTGCCTTCCTGCCTGCCTGCCTGCCTGCCTGCCTGCTTGCTTACGCCATGGCTCACGGATGGGATGAGGATTTGCTAAGGATCGAGCTAGTTGCACTTTGCCAATGGTGCACATGAAATATGAGTTAAGGAAATTGATGACAAACATTTCAACGTTTATTGCATAAAATTACCATAAAATATTGCACGCAAATATTTTTCTTCTTTTCCATCGTTCCTTTTGCTGCTCGTTATGAATTCTCTGTCGTTTTGCCACGTTTTATAGCTGATTTTTCCCGAAACGGTTAAAGCGATCGACAAAAGCGCAAGGCAGAATAATTGCAACACAAGAAATTGTTGCAGGATGTGGACAACAGCAACAACGCCAACAATGCATAATTTAAAACACTCAATATTCAACTATTATTTAAAATATATATATAGTGTATTTATGTATTTGTGCATGTGTGCATGTATTTACTTATAATAGGCATTGTTTGACGCCATTAGCAGTACGCTTTTGGGCACACAGCTCAATGGGGGCTTTGTCTCAGCTGGCAAGCATTTAATATTTGCCATTTGAATTAATTAATTTTTAAAGAGCTGCTAAATACACAATACCAAATGCAATTTAAATTGGCCAATCCACAGCGCTTAAGGTAATTTGATGCCAAATAATGCTTGAGCTATTTAAAAGTAAGTCTGTAAAGGCGTTAGTATAATAGTGTAGTATATATATAAAGTAAACTTGAAAATCTGATGAAGCTGCCTACTTTAAACTTGAATTTTAAATTTTTTCTAGTTTGCCATGAATGCATTCATATATAAAATATTTTTTTCTATTTTTAGCTCATTGATAAATGTTCATATTTCTACTTGATTTTCATTATAATATAATATTTTAATATATTTTTGTTACAATATTTGACAATAGAGTTTCCTCTCGAGATGTCACCTATTCAAATATTATAGAAATATTTTAATGAAATTAAGAATACAATAAAAACTATTTGAACCAGTTAGTTACTTCTTGGCAATATGAACACCAGTTTTTCTTTTTTTTTTTTTTACTTGAATTGGTAACTAGAGTCGTTGCCGCTGTGTCAGTTAGTTAAACACCTTGAAAACAAAATATCTGCATTGGCATAATTAAAAATATTCGCAGAGTTTCCCTCTGGACGCTGTCGTTGCTCGCCTTGGCACTCTTCTTTTGGCAGTGGCATCGCTGGTCACGTCATATTTATCACTACCTGCACTTTATATTCCAGCCACTATAAATTGTGTTGCCAGCCGCCTGAGGTTGCCGCACGGTCAGAGGCAGAGTTGGGGTAGTGTCTTCTCGGCTTTGCCATCAACGTTTGCCGGCTGGCACCCACAGGCAACATTATTTGACGTAACCAAAGTAATTTTAATTTTCAGTGCGCAGCACTCAGAATGCAGCCAACGATAGTGGTCGAGGTAGTGGAGGAGAAAGGCTGTGGGCCCGACAACAGCAAGTGGCACTACAATGCACTCAGCAGTAGATGGCAGTGAGAGGAGATGGACGATGGGGGGTGGAGACTGGTTGCTTAAGCATATTGTAAATAGACTGTATAATGAGCTGCGTTTGCTCTTTGAAACTGACAGGTGGAAATTGAGTTGAAAATGGAAGCCTGATGAGGCAACTCGAAAAGCTATGCGGCAAGGCAATAATAAATTATAGTTTGCTGCTAAATCAAATGACTCGAAATGAAATGTGATGAATCGAGCTAGAAAATCGAATATTTATAACTGCATTTGCGCAGAGAATTGACTTTTAGCAACTGGGAATAGGATATGTAAAACATAAATTATAATTTAGTTATCTAAATGAAAAGTTAGATATGAAAATATTTGAAGTGCGTCTGCTGGACCTAAGCATCTCCTATAATAATATTAATTAATAATAATGTGATAATAGTAATATAATTTCGACTATTTTTTATAAATTTCTCTCTGCACACTTTATCAGGTATATAAAGAAGAGATGTTTATATTTAAGAGTAAACACATTCCAACGATTTTCGACTTTTTAACTGCGTTCAGAAGCTGTCCAAAAATTTTTGAAGTAATAATTGTTATTTTCTCCATATTTTATGTTAAAAAAAAAATAATAATTTTAAAAAATATATATATATAAATATATAATTATTTTTTTTTTTACATAACACACAATTCATATAATTTCATGGTAAATATTTTTTATATATTTTACGCATTTATTTGTTTTTAATTTTAGCTAAAGAAATTCATTGTCTTTTTCGTAGACAACTTTCTATATGAAATATATATATATTTTAAATATATTTTTTGTATCTATTTTTATTATGAATTTTTATTACAAACAAAGTTGTATATAAAAGATATATATATATATGTATATATATATATATATATATATATATATATATATATTATTTTTTTTTTTTTTTTTTTTTTTTTTTAATATTTTACGTATCTATATTTATATTTCATTTTTCAATTTAATTAAAAATATATACAAAATCTTTTTTATAAACAAATTTAAATGGTTTTAGTACTCTATCAAAACTTAAACAGGCCTATAAAAACTGCAGCCGAGATCAAAAATATATACAAATTCTTTTTTATAAACAAATTTAAATGGTTTTAGTACTCTATCAAAACTTAAACAGGCCTATAAAAACTGCAGCCGAGATCAAATGGCATGTGGCTTATACTCTAGATGAATTCTGCATCCAAAGTTTATCTAATTTGGTTTCTGATTTTTGCTTATATTTGACAGACAGAAATTGTCAATTCGACATAATTTCGTTTTGTCAAATGCTAAATCAATTAATGTAAAGTTAAAACCAAAACGAGAGCTGGCATGGAATAAGCTGAGCTCTAATGGGAAAAGGCGGGAGTTGGCTCTTGGGGTTTTCAATTTTTTTATTTTTATGTATATATGTGTATATTTTTTTTTTTGCATTGTACCAAATTGAAAACAACAAATGTCAGCAGTTTTATGCTCTAAAAAAAGGAGACAACAAACATCACAGACAAATACAATGTATAAATGATGATGCGGCTGATGATGAATGCATGTGAGTTTGTCTATCTCTGTGTGGGGGACATCTCTGTATGCAAACCATTCAAGTGTCTTTGTGTTGGTAGCCAAAGTGAATACAAAATTTGCATACGTTGGCTTTACGACTGAGCTGCAGAGTCTTGCGTCTTGCGTCTGTCACCTCTCATGTGGTCCTCGTGCTCCTGTTCCAGTTTTGGTTCACCAAATTGAGTGCTGTCTGTTGTTGGTTTGTTACTCTTCATCAGTTTTGTCCCAGCTCTGCGCTCATTTCAACTTTTGAGCATTTAGTCGACAACATTTCCAGCTCAACCACTTGATTGCGGCACTAAATTATATTACGGTCATTACGAAATACGTATACGTATACGTCGACGTCTGGCAAACATGAATACATTTTGTATACAAAATACATGTGCATGTGCATATATTTGTTTTTGTTTGACTCTGAATTATATTCAGTGTTTGTAATTTGCATTTAAATATTTATTTAACTTTGTTTCTTTGAATTAAGCTAGTTAGAAACGAAAAAGTTGGCCCAAAGCAGCTGCTGTTGAAAATATTTTAAGCATTGCATTTATTTTAAGTAAATATTAAATAACTAAAATACTTTTGTGTATATGAAGTAATTAAAATACTTTAAAATAGAATTAATATTTAATTCATAAAATCCATATTTAAACTTCATCTAATGCCAATAATGAGTGCGCTCTTAATTCATTATCTTTTCAAGCATCTACAAGCAAATTTAATGTTCTTAAATATTTGAATCTAAAGCGAAAGCAACTGAGTTTTGTTTTTAGCTCTCCTCTTGGAAAGTCACTTTGTTTTGATTGCAAAGGCTAATGCCCTCGCCATCCATGTCTTTAGACGTTTTTTAACTCTTGCTGTTAATTGTTGCGACAAGCAGCTGCAACATATCCGCAGCAATACAAGTTGCAAGTTCGCCATTCACTTCAGACTGTAAACAGAGAATGTGAGAGAGAGAGATAGAATGATTGGAGGAGCCCCGGCTCAGTCAGAGTCAGAGGCCACAAACTGTGCTAATTAGCGCAGACAAAGAGCTCGAAAAACTGAGGCAAACTCTTTTGAGTTCTTTGGCAGACGAGGGACGGCGACATGTGAGGAAAGCGGGCGCAATAATTACAACCGTTAAAACACAAAAGGCATCGACACATACAGTCGCACATGTGTTGTGCGAGCATATATTACGCATACGCCATGTTGCACGTCTGCAGCTTTATGAGGCTGCAGCATTATTGCCGCTAGTTGTTCTTGTTGCTGCTCAAACAAAAGGAGCTGCACACAATGATAAAAAAATAACAAAAACAACAAAAATGAAAAACTGAGCCTCGCGTCGGCTTCGGACAATGCGTCTGATGCAAACTCGGAGTCAGAGGCGGATAAAGGCTTATTTACAAGGCTTGCGTTAATGCAGCTCGCGGCTATGCAGCACGGACTTTTGTGGTGTCATTTATTTACTTTTTTCGCTTGTCCATAATTTTTCGACTTTATTTTACAGAATTTATTAATGCAGCTTCTTGGGGCATGGCAAAGTAAAATAATCTGTAAACATTGTTAAAAATATTTGAGTTTTATTATAAAATACATTTTTATAAAATAGACAGAAATCGAAATCTGAAATTACTTAACTCAATAATTATTAAAATAGTTTTTAAATCTGTTTTTTTTTTTTTTTAATTTAAAAAATTAATACTTATCAATCTGAACTTTGTTACAAATCATTTGAATATCGTTTTAAGCAGTTGTAAGTGCTGCAGAAAATCATTTCGCACTCAGCTCCATTAACCGATTAACTTTAATGAAACTTTTGCTCATATTTCATTCTTTCTTATGTTCTGGTCGTGTGCGTGAGCACTACGTACAGCCTCAACTGTCGAAGCTTTTATATATGTTACAGCCTGAGACTGTTGTTGCATAGTGCGTATAAATTATGTAAGAGCCATCCATAGGCGAAATCAAATTCCATGAATTTGCATTTGCACCTAAAAAAAAAAATATGCGAGAGCCGAGGCGACGAATCACGTTCTCATGAAATATATATACATATATATATATATATGGCTATATATAGATATACATGCATTTGCATCGAGGAACAAGCAGACTGCTCTCTTCATGCATATACGTATATACTTATGTACATATGTATGCTGGGAGCTGTCTAAGCTTAAGTGCCATTAGGCATTGCAACTGAAGGCTCCGTAGAGTGTTACAACTGTCGTGTTGTGCTCGCTCACTCTCTCTCTTTGTGTGCACCTTGGCATGCCTCAAATGTAGCATAATGCATATTTAAAGAGTTGGCTGGCAAGTGCCAAAAATCGAATATTTTAGTCGAACTCTTCACTTCAAGCCCGGAGTTGGCCATTGGCTGCAGCTGCTACAGCTGCTGCTGCTGCCTCTGCTATTTCCGTCCCATGGGTCACAACTTGCCACTCAGTGGCACCAGCAGTCCCAGCCTAACGGT
Organism: Drosophila mettleri; assembly: GCA_035047625.1. NCBI lineage: Eukaryota > Metazoa > Arthropoda > Insecta > Diptera > Drosophilidae > Drosophila > Drosophila mettleri. Next base: position 12,252,569 of record JAWNPI010000018.1, read on the forward strand.
AAACTGCTTAAGTGCATAGGCAGCAGCAACAGCAGCTTAAGTTGCGTCCCTGGGTTGACTTTTTATGCACGTCAAACATGGTAAGGTTATTTTTTTTTTTGGAATTTAAGACTTACATATCTGGAGACTGCAAACTAACAAATTAATTACTTTGCAGCAAGATCATATTGAATATTTGTATAGAAACTAGAAACAAAAAATTTAAATAGTTTAAGCCTATATGAACATCATATGATTAATATACGACAATTTGAAAATTCGATATGCAGGATATTTACTAGTTAGGAACTCCCTGTGTCCTTTGTTGATTTAAATAAAAAAATGGCAACAACATTTTTTTAAAAAAGAACTTTGCCATAAAATAAAAAACTAAATATAATTTTACATAATAATATTATAATTATAATTCTTAAAAGCAAACTTTCATTCAAGCGAAATAAATTAGTATTATTCAATTCAATTCATTATTCATGCAATTCAATTTGTTTAATTATTTTTATGGGCACGCAAATGACAATTGGTTAAAAGTCAAAGATTGGCAACGAGATAAATAAATGTCCATGATGTAAAAACTGTGCATAAATGTGCGGTCCTTAAATAACTTGCCAACATTTGCATGTGTGCGCGTGTGTGGGTGCGCGTGCTTAACATGCAAACCACAATAAAATGCATATGTCCGAATGTTGGCTATAAATTTTATATTTTACAGCAGCCACTTGGCCTTCTCTGCCTGCCACTTGAGTAATTAAATTCAGCAGCGCGACGTGCTGCCCAGCGAAAAGGGCGCGGGAGCGGTAGGGAGGTGGAAAAAACAATTTAGGGCGTGGCATTAACGCTTTGTGGTTAACATTTTTGTGGTTAAATGAATTTAAAACGCGCATCGCGCGCTTGCCAGGTGCAAAGTGACAACAACAAATTGCCGCCTTTCGGTTGGGCCAAAAGGAACGCTGACATATGGAAATATACAGATGGATGGTCCAGACCATCTGAATCAGCCAGGCAGCCAGGCACCCAGCCGCCCAGACCAGACACCCAGCCAATCACCCAGCAACCAACTGGTTCGTGCTGACTGCCAGAGACGAATTGCTGCCCATTGACATGCAAATTGTGCGAGCAGCAACAACTGCAACAGCAGCAGCAACAGCAACAACAGCAACAGAAATGTTGTAGGTTTATTTTATTTATTTATTTATTTTACTGGTAAACTCTTTCATACCCTTTAAAATGTATTTATTTTGTAGCACTTTATGCAATGTTTTATAGAATTTATTTTTTATATTTAAATACATTACACACAATAATAATATTAATTTATAAATAATATTAATTTATTTTTTATTACTTAAGTTAGCCCTTACTACCCAGATGTGCTCAATTTTATTTTTAGTTCGACCAACACGTGCGTTTATTATTATTATTGGCATGCGCTTTTCGCTGGCTGCGAACTGAGTTGGCATTTACCAACACTGGCGCAGCGTTTCGCTCGTTTTTTTTATTGAAAATAATTTCAATTCTTTGGCCCCAACCACCGCCTGCTGCTGCCGTTGCTGCTGTCGACTGATGAACTTAAATTGACACTTGCTGGAATTTCGATTCGTTTTGTTTTCCTTTTTATTTCATTCGATATTTTTTTCTTTCTCCCTCTTTTTCCACGTGCGCATTTTTCTACCGATTTTAATGTAATTTATTTGCAGTAGTAATTGCTGTTGTTCTTGTTACTGTTGTTTTTGCATTCACAGTAAAAAGAAGGAAAAAAAAAAACGAATGCAAATTGTTTCTTTAATTGAATCATTTTGGTGCCACGCGTCGGCTATGCCCAACAGGCCGTTAGCCGATATTTAACATTTATTTACAATAATTTGCGCTTATCATGCATTTGCAATTAAAAGCATGAAATAATTATTAATTATTGTTGCACGCATTATACAAACTATTTTTGAAGATATTGTGAGGTAAGTGCGCACATAATAAGGCAAAGCAATTAAATTAATTGCAATGCTCTTTATGACCAATAAATGTTAAAATGGATTGATCAGATTGTAATACAATATAGGTAATAGTCAACATAGCAGAAATTGAATACATCAGCAATAAAAAGTAAATTCACATGAATTAAAATATAAAATTGCTTCTTCTACCAATTCAATATTCTTACTAATCTTATTATTTTTAAATGCAATAATTTTATTGCCTATTGATTGTCCAGATTTTCTACTTACAGGATATTGTCTAGTCATTCATAAGTCAACAAATGCTTTCTTATCTGCTCAATATGTAAATAAATTATAATTATTTTAATTTAATCTTTTTAACTTTGCTTTAATCAATTCAATTAATTTTTTGTTTTGTGCTCAGTTTTTTTTTTCAAATGAATTAAACTGTATGGAAAGTTAAATAATTTAAAAAAATGTATTTTTTATAAAAAAAAAAAAGAATTAATTTTCATTTTGCTGTTTCATTATTAAATTTTATTTAAAATTAGTAAGAAAACTCTCTCCCATCAGACATGTTTAATAAATTAATGAAAATAGATTTAAATATGCCGGTACCACGTTCGGAGTGGAACACACATCCGAGACTTTCGCTGGCGAGGCTTAAAGTGACTTCCGAATATCCTTGTTTCTGTCATAGCAACGATATAGTCCTATTAAGCCAGTCATGCAAGAGCTTCCAGTTGACTCATAATCCTTGGTAATAGCATGCCATTGATATTGTCCTGGTTGAAAGCTTACAGTTGAACAAAATCATGGAGTAATAACTCCTGGGAAAATATAAAATTTCAGGATCGTCTGCTAAAAAGGTAAGATATATGTGCATTTCTAGCTAAGATCAGTTGCAGCAGATCCGCTTACTTTTTTCTGCATTTCTGTAAATAAAAAATATTTTTGCTAGGTCTAAAACGGCATCGCAATCGCGGTAAAATACCAGGCGAACATAAATGAGTAGTAGAGCGTGAAATTTTAGTTAAAAATATGTAAGCATTGAATTGACCTTGATAGTGAGATGTTAATATTAACTAACAGCGGCATGTAATCATCTGAGCATGAGAATAAAGGTATGTAACATACTCGTTCATGTTAACTAACATCTCACTTCAATCTCTCATCTCTCGCAAATCTTTTCAAGGTTGACTCAATCTCATCTCATCTGAGCATGAGAATAAAGGTATGTAACATACTCGTTCATGTTAACTAACATCTCACTTCAATCTCTCATCTCTTGCAAATCTTTTCAAGGTTAACTCAATTTTAAATACATTTTACCTAATATTTCGCGCCCTACTACTCATTTATGTTCGCCTGGTACTTCTGAAGCTATTATTAAGAATTTGACTGTCTTCAAACGGTCAGTAAAAATAAATAAAAAAATTAAATAGAAATATTAAATAGTAATAAGTTAAACAATTATTTAAATAATACACTAATTAATTAATTATATAATAATACATTAATTAATTAAACATTCCGCAAATATTAATTAATTTATTATTTATTAAATAAATTAATTAATTGAATAATAAGAATTTAATTAATTAATTGCTTTTTTATTAAAATAATATATATTATTAAATTTGGTCTAACAATAAATATATTGCTGTTTGCATTTTGAGCTAAGATCAGTTGCAGCAGATCCGCTTACTTTTTTCTGCATTTCTGTAAATAAAAATTTAATTCAATCTCTCTCATCTCAATTCAAGTTTAACTCAATGTTTACTTAATTTTGACTTACATTTTGTGCCCTACTACTCATGTATGTTCGCCTGGTACTTCTGAAGAAACTATCGAAATTTGACTGTCGTCAAACTAGCTTTATCCAAAAATTCACCCATGAGTAAATAATACCAGAAACATAATGGCTTTTTGTATACCCTGATCCCATTGAAAATGGGAATACAGGGTATAATGTTTTTATTTAATAACAATTAAAAATTACTTAAAAATGCCTTTCAAGTTAAACCCCAACTAAGTCTGAATGAACGTTTGGACGGACATTTGATGTATGGAAAACTTGAATGACAAACGAAACTCCACTTGTCGGATTTTAATGTTGAGCTAAGAGAAAACTACAAAGAAAGACAACAACAAAATAAAGCACTTGTCGCATTGAAGCTAAGAACAACAACATGGCACAAACAACAACTAGAACTTGAAATGAGGGAAAAACGGGAAAACCCCGAAAGACTTTTCCACGTTGACGGTTGTCTGTTTGCCAAGTTTTCTAGCTCTCTGCATGATAAATGCGGTTTTTTGATGTGCTCTGTGCCAGGGTATTTTTTGCCATGAAGAATTATTCGCACAATAGTTAGGTGCTCTCCCGAATGTGTGCGTGTGAGTGGGAGTGGGAGTATGAGTGTGTGTGAAAGATGCTTTTAGGAAATGCGAAACAACATTCATTTCACACATCATTTGCGGCAGCAGCCTAAATGGAGTTTCTTGAACTTCTCATATAACTTCCTCTTGCAACTTGCCATTAGAACTCCATATACAATACATTCTTCAAGAGGTAAAAGCTATATATGTATGTATATAAGTATATTTATATATATGTATAAAATACGTTCATTTCAAGTCTACTATAATTCGTTCTGCTTATAAATTCTCAATGCGAAAGCGCTGCCGGGTCACCCACTTTATGTTGCAACATTGTTGCAACTTGTTGTTGATTTCCAGTTCTTATTTTTACTTCTTAGCGCCAGTTGCCATGGGGGCGTGGCAGGCTCACAGACCAGGGCAGGGCAGGGCAGGACAACAAAAAATAAATAAAAAATTGGCAAAGTGAAGAGTGGAAAGCGTTGCTTAGCTTTCAATTAGATTATAATGCAGTGCGGTTCGCTCGGATTATACAACAAATGAATGCGAACTGAGCTGGCAAAACGCAGATAAAAGCAAGAAAAGCTGCTTGTAAACGAAGCTGGTTACACTATGTAGCTGTTTGGCTAAAGAAAATGCTAAGGCTATGCCTTGGGGAAATCAGCTAATGCTGAAAAATGAATGAACTCAGTTCATTGCAGTCAATGTATGTTCGATAGCTTTTATCGATAATTTAGTTATGATAAATACATTAAACACATTTCAGTTCCCTTTTAAATATATTCTTGTTGGCTTCTCTACTTTTGATTCGACTTTGAATAAATACCATTAATAATATATATTTTCCTTTTTTTACTTACTTTTGCCCATTTAATATTTGTTATCGAGAAGTTGTAACCAATCTAAGTTTAGTTATAAATTATTCAATATTTTATTTAGTAATTTAGTTCTCAATAAATGCTAATTGGTCAATTGCCCTTACGTTTATCGACAACATGCTTTTGATTTTCAAAAAATAATTACTAATAATAAATATTTTACTTTAGTTTTTATTAAAAATTGTTTACTGAAGAGATATTCGTTAGCCTAAAGTAATGAACTCACCTTAGTTAGTATCTTTTCAAGCAAGCAACTTTCTACAAATTCCTTTCGGAGCTCGTTGTGTGCTTGGTAAACTCTTTGGCATGCCACGTAGAATGTTAAAATTTCAGCTAGTTAGCGCATAGCGACAATAAAAGCACAGCTGGAACTGCAGTGCAAAGTATGCTACGCTTTACAAATCACTTTGTCAGACACAGATGTCATGTGTCGCCGCCGCCTGTCAACACGTTGCCCGTCACCCAAAAATTCGAAGCCATTGCTGCGTGGCATTGAGGTTTACCTCAAACCCTCAATGTGACAGGCGACAGGCTGTAGCTGCACTTGTAGCTGTTGCTGAAGTTGAAGCCCGAGACAGCTAAGGGACAAATTGTTACAGAGAAAATTTCCCAAAAAAAAAGTCTTTAAAGAGCTGTATAAAATCCACAAACAAGAATTAGCATTAAACGAATGCTACAGAAACAAAAAACAAATCAAATTATTACTTAATTATGCTTAAGCGTCGATTACTGCTGGGACGACACAGCTGCTGTTCGCATCGCCTAATATTTGTTGCGGATGTCCGCACGTCGAATTCATTAGAAAATAAATAACAAAATATTTGTTACTTGGCTAAATTGGTCACGTCGCAGCCTCTGTGCCCAGGTATAAAGCGGATATTGTAAAATTAAATTGATTCTCTCTCAATTTCTCTTCTCATTCTTACAAACAGTTTGCCCGCCTGCCTGCTGCCTGCCTGGGTGTTGCTGTTGTAGTTGTTATTGTGGCTTTTATTTTTCATCCAGCTTGGGGGGCGAAGGACAGAACATAATGGAAACGGCATATACAATGTGCATTTATATTGCGGAATAAATAAATCTAATGCCTGTTCATCATTTTCAGCAAGAAAATGTTACAAATTTACGTGACAGATTAGAGTGAAGCGCGCGCACACACAGAGTGAGCAGTGAGCCAGTGAGCGAGTGAGACAGATATATATATTTTTTTTAATAAATTTCAAATGAAACTCAGATGCGTCCACAAAATTAAAGCCAGTCAAATTGAATGCTCATTCTGAAAGTATCAAAGGAATAAGTAAATAAATAAGATAAATAAAAAAACAGATGATTCTGCTAAATAATTTAAGAGACTAAGCTTACTAAGCATAAACACAACAAAAAAAAAAAAAAAAAAATATAATACAAAACAATGTGTTCTCCAGGAAAAATATACGACTACGGTATGCAGGACATTAAATGAAAAATTGTTATATAACAAGAAACAAAACAGACAATTTATAAAAAACAGAAGAAAAAAATATATTACTTTATATTACTTTCATTATTACTTTAATTAAAATAAAAAATTATGTTTTCTTTAATTTAATTCAATGAAATAATTTTTAAAAACTTGAATACGTTCATTTTATTAAAATTTAAATATTTTATATATTTAAAAACGTATTTATAATATTTTATGTTAACAAATATTTATTATTAAATTGTACAATATATTATATACATTTTGTTTACAAAAATAAATCCTACTACATTTTTAAATAATTTTGATAATATAATAAATTAAAACTTTTTTCTAAACTTAAAAATGTTTAATTCAATTTAATAATTTTTCAAACATTTGAATAGTTTTTTTTATTAAAATTTAAATATTTTATAAATTTAATATTTGAAATGTATTTACAATTAACAAAACCTTTTAATCATTAAAATAAATTAATGCTACATATTTTGTATCATATAAAACTATGAATTTTTTTAAATATTGTGAATTTATCTGCAACTTCTATTCAATAAACCTAAGACATCTAATTAGCACTGATAGCATCTGTATGTTGAAGCTAGCATACTTGCTACTCGTGCAATATATTCAGCTTTCACGCAATTGAATTCCATTTGGATGCTGTCAACAAGCACATCAAAAACAAGAGTAGAAAAAAAATATGAGATCCAAAAACATACCAGCAAAAAGCAATCGAAAATGGAAATGGGCATCTGTATGGGAATACTAGCGTTGTGGAGAATAGTGGCGGGTTGGGGCGTCTAGATATGGCAAACAAGCGCAACAATATGTTGCAATTGTCTGGCAGCGAGCGTTACAAAAGTGAAATTCTAACATCATCACGTAGGAAGCTGGACGTAAAAACAAAAAAAAAAGAAAATTCGCAAAGCAAAAAAAAAATAAAAATAAAAAAAAACTGGAAAAGCAAAAGGAGCAGCCGTAGCAATAGCAGTAACAGCGGTCGCTGGTTTCTGATTTAGCCAAGGGATATGAGCGTTACCATCGCAGTTGCCATGACAATCGCAATCACAACAAGAACAACTCGCAGGACACTGCGAAAAACAACTCGGTATACATGATAGTGTAAGAGAGCGGAATAGAGACAGCAATAGAAAGAGAGGGAGAGAGAGAGAGAGAGTGAGTGCATCCACAGCAAAGTATCACGATAATTGCCTTGACGAGGATGAGCTCCAGCGTTTTCATATGTGCTGCAATATGAGACAGTGGCAACAACAACAACAGCCAAAAAGTTGATTCTGAAGTTGAGATACTCTAGCCAAGGTTGAGAACTTAGAGCAAATATGTCACCGGACTTTAAGCTAATAGGCCAAAAATAAAGAACCAAAAAGTTTCGTATTACAAATTGTGCACCATTTTCATTTTACACAGACAGAGATACAAACGTCAATTTTAATATAGAATCATAATGAAACAAAATAAAGCATGTAATTTCGGGTATAAAATTAATTTGGACTCGAAAAAAACGAGAAATGCTGAAGGTAATTTGTTAACGACTTTAAACTAAAAAATAAGCTAAAATGCAATTTGAGAGCTTTAATAATTCAAAAATTTTGTATATTCTCTAAATAGATATTCTTTCAATATATTTATTTAATATTAAATATTTATTAAATATTAATATTTAATATTTATATTAAAATACGATTATTGAAGCATTTTTTTTCCTTGGCAAAAAAAAAAATTAAATTAATTTTTTTATATCATTTTTATGCTTATTTAAAAATAAATATTCTTTAAATATATTTATTAAATATTAAATATTTATTAAATATGAATATTAAATATTAATACTTAAATACAATTTTTAAAGCATTTTTTGTAAAATTACTTGGCAAAGAAAAAATTAAATTGATTTTTTTATATCATTTTTATGCTTATTAAAAATTAATTTCTCTCAACTCAGCAGTTCATCGATTTGCTCAACTTGGCTGCGAAACTGTAGATACCCTTCCCACGCTTTGAACAAGGTCACAATAAATTGGCCGCCAAACATAACAGAACAACAGCAACAACTAAAAATTCACAGTAGACAAAAAAGAAAACGAAAAGTACATCGTCTGCAGCTATTTCTGACGGCTGATTGCAGTCGTTGTATTTGCTCTCTTTATTGTTGCCCTTTGGCAGCTGCTAAGGCGGCGATGCGTAAATTTGAACTTTACAAATCAAGACGCGCTTTTTTCACTTTGGCCTGACCCTGAAAGCGCCACAAATACGAAAGCCTCATCATTATTAATTATGTAAATCAAATATTACAGATATTAAGTATACGGCCCAATGCAAGAGTAACAGCAACTGCAGCAATAATAAAAGCAAATGCTGAGTTTTAATCATTTTCACACTTCGTCTCACTTGGCTGGCAACATGCTCGTTAATCTGTAAGTCATCAGCGTTAATTTGCTTCAACAGCAGCCAACTGCCAGCTGCCAGCTGCCAACTGCCAACTGCAGCCAGTGGCAACTGTAGAAGAAGAAAGCGAATATTGTCGAGCTGTTGCCAAGGCAATTGCGCTTTTCATACACTTTAATAGAGCTTAATGCTGTCGAAATTGAAATAGCGACTAAATGTTTAATTAATTTTCATGTCTGAACAATTGTGACATGATATTCATATTTCTAAATATGCAAATTGTTAATTATATATGCGATTTACCTGACGACTATTTGTCGGTGTGTCTGCTGGGTAGTTAACAAAGCTAAATTCTTGAAATTTGACATGATAACTCTTTTAACTGGGCTGAATAACCAAGAGCTGCTATTCTAGTTATTCACTTAAAATTTGAACTATTCTTTGCTTCCATTTACCTTTCCTCATAATTCGATTTAAGCATCTGAAATGCTAATTCAAATATTCATTTTCCATCTGAAGTTCACTATTTCTATATAGATAACAATAAAGTTAATTAAAAAAAAAAAAAATGCTGGCAAATATTTAACCTATTTTATGCCCTGTCAGATTCATGTTCAAATGAATTATAAAATATGAGCGAAAACGATTTACATTCATCTACCTTTTACATTGTGATTCGCTGCAGGCTATGCAAATTTGGCAAGTCCATAAAAGTCAATAAAGCCCAATAAAGTGAAATCATTGAGTGGCAAAAGGTGTATGTCTAGACGATTTCTTAACTTTTTTTTTTTTTTGTGGCTAAAATCGTCAGAGAAAACACTTCACAAGTTCAAACTTTAGTTTGTTGTTCTTCAAATAATTTTTTTTTGGTTTTGCATTACCCTCAGCTAATTTTGCAGCGTCAGCTTTTAGGGCGTCTGCTTTGGCAATTTCTACTTGACTCCATTGTAGATTTTTGCTTGGCTGAAAACTATAGTTTTCTTCGGCCTTTGTCTTACACAATACAATAGGCATTGCCTTGAAAACTTGAGAGAAGGAGCAAAAGAGAGATCTGTAGAGAGAGATAGCTGGTAGTAAATGGTCTATGGCCCAGACACATTTTCGACTTTTTATTTGGGCATAGAGGGGCCCACCTCAATTAACATGCATTCAATGCATGCCACAGTAGTCTCTTGTGCATGTGCTTATCTCTATCGTTTAATCAGCGCCTTTGTATGCACTTTCACTTGCGCTCTTTTTGGCCTGCTGCAATTTTCAATGACACTCCACACACACACACACACACACATACGCACACACACAAAGATGAGTCAATGCTGCCCTCTTATCACAGCCCACTTAAGGGTTGTTAGCAGCCCGCCAACCCCTTTTTGCCAGCATATTTTGCCCATTTACGGCGTTTCGCCTATTTTGCACCTTTTGCCAGGCAGACATTGTCAAAATTCATAATTGAACAGTTTTGCCCTAAGCAACTAGATGTGTCTGTGAGTGTGTATGTGTGTGTGTGTGTGTGTGTGTGTATGCTTGTCAAGTGCTTTTCCAGTGCGCATTTGCTAGTCGAAAATCTTTCGTTAATAATTCAAGAGCTTTTAATGTCATGAATATTCATAAAATTTTGAGCATGATTTGATTTTATTGCGTATTTTACTTTGTCGTCAACAGAAGCGGCAGCAGCAACAGCAGCATCAATGACAACAACAAGAGCGCATTGACGCATTGAAAAAAGGATGCTTAAGCACAGACACTCACGCACACATACACACCCACACACAGACTCAAGCACACACTTGTAAATCATACGCTGATGGGATTGTTTTCTATGATATATGATTTAAGTGATTTTTCCAATGAATTTGATGCTTAGTTGATTTCTACTGAAACCAATTTTGATATTTATGATGCTTATAATTTCTATAAATTTGATAGAATGATTTAATTATAATAGCCTTAAATGGATTTTGATGTGACACAGGACTTAAAGGATTTAAATAATGTCGATTGAACAATAAATATATTTCAGCCAAGCCACATAGATACATATTTTATACATTGGCTATATTAAGACGTTTTATTGGCTTTTTGCTTTATACAAAAAAATAAAAAAATATACAAAAAAATAAATATATATATATATAGATATTGTAGATAAAAGCAAGCTAAGGAATTTATAAAGATCCCAGAAGTCAGCATTAATTTATTGAGCATAAATAAATTATGTTGTGCACTGAGAAATTTTTGTACATTTCTTTATCTAATTAAACTTTAAATAAGATTCAGCTGAACAATAAATTTATTATCTTTTTATTTTAATAGGTAGTATATATCTTAAAAAAATATATGGGTTATATATATGGCATTTAATTAATTATTCCCAATATATAAAATCATATTTAACTAATTTAAAATTTTTATATATATTCTTTCAAGCATAAAGCCCAAGCATTCCTTACGATAAGCCAATATTTATATTCGCAGTTTTTTTTTCCGTGAACCTTAAATCACAATATCATTTTAACAAAAGCTCAACATACCCTTGTTTAAGTTAACATGTCTTAACTTAACTTGTCTTGTCCCCCTCGATGGGTTCCCCACGTCTTCCCACGTTTTCGCTGTTGCCAACAAACAAGACAACCCTTTAGAATTTTTTACGACCACACGTGCGTTTTGTTTTTCCGCTTCCTTCACCTGGCCGTCTCGCCTTCCCACATATTTGCCTTTCGCGCCACCACTTCCCCCACTCTTTGCCACATGCAACTTTTCTGGTCTTTTTCCCTTTTTATCAGCAAACGACGCACAGTTCGCGAATTTCTTTTTAAAGTTTCGCATGGCAACTCGTAAATTTAGTGGAAAATGTGTCGTAAAATATATATGTATATCGATGTGTGTGAGTATGGGACGGCCAGGTGCGTGCCAAGGGAATCAAAATACTCAATTTCTTATCGATTTTCATAGCGCGGTAACGGGGACGTGGCCATAGCTCATTCTCGGCTAATCATTGCGAGTACTTTGCTATTCAGTTCAAGTCCATTAAATGGCTATTTGCTTATCAATTTTTGTGTCAGTTAGTTTTATTTTATTTTTTTCAGCCACTAACAAATGCCCCCTCCTCGCACCCTTTTAACCATTTTCAAAAGCAATTGTCGCATTGTTGTTGTTTATGGCAACGAATAATTTGGGCACTGGGCATTCAGAGTTGTTCATGCATGGGCAATACGTGACAGTCGCGTCTTTTGTTGTAATTGCGAGCTATGCTAAAAGGACTCAGCGTAATGGTCGTGGAATGGGTGAGGGTCTCGGCACTCAAATGAAATCAAATGATTTGCCGTGCAACTGATTTATGTTTAATTTATAGAGCTGGCTGCCGGCCTGACCGGCATGCAAATAAATTTCAAATGCGATGAAGACATAAACTCGACTCGGTCCAAAGGCGAAACTACAAACGAGGCCCAACAAAGCTTTGACACAGCAAAACAAAACAACTACAGAGAGGGCAAGAGAGAGAGAGCGCCAGTGAGTGACAGTGTCTGCTTAGCTAACGAGAGAGCTGAATACGCAAAAACGAACGCGAGAGAGAAAAATACCCGACATGTTGACCAACTTTTTACTTGCGGTAGGACAGGACCAACGAAACCGAAACTGAAAAACTGGAGCAACAGCAGCTGCAGCAAATGCCGGCATTTCTCGTATAAGAGAGCATACACAAAGAAGCGCGAGAGAGAGAGGCAGTTAATGGAGCTGAATTGGTATAAAAGGCATAAACTTGGACACGTTATAATTTGAACTGCATATTTGAGTTGAAGTTCAGAATGTTATTCAAAGATGCAACTGAAAGTGGGAAACACTACATTATCTAGTAAACCAAAATTATCAATAAATGTCACACAAGAAAGAAAACAAATATTTTTATATACATTCAAAAATATAATTGATAAAATGAGAATAAAAGTTTTGTTGGAATAAGAAAAGAAATATTGTTATTATACAATTATTTATATTTTAAGAAATGTGTAAGCAATATATGAATTAATATTTATTTATTAATAATAAAAAATAAATAAATAATAAGCATCAATAAATTAAAATTAGTCTCCTAAAAAATTTAATTGGTATACTAGAGACGAAATGTTATGAGGACATATATAAAATGTTTAACTCAATGCTTAACGCGAAACTTGGCTAGCTAGGCCGAGGTTTGTGTCTCTGCTAAATATAAAACCTTTCATATGTAGGCATAAAAAATAAAAAAATTCTAAAAATATCGTTTCAAATAGCAAAATATATATAAAAAAAAAATATCAAAAGTTTTATTATGATTTTTTTTTATAATTTTCAAGATATATTATTAAATATTATTATACCCAAGCCCATTAAAATTACTAAAATATATATAAATAAATATCAAAAGTTTTATTATGATTTTTATTTTATAATTTTGAAGATATATTATTAAATATTATTATAGCCAAGCCCATTAAAATTACATAAAGTAAGTATACTTTTATGGCATGTAAGTTAATGCTTTAATGCATTATGTACATAAATATATAACTTTTTAAGAAAGCGAATGAGGTTAGTATGTCTATGTAAACCTGTCTAAACTTCCAATATCGTATTTCATTTTATTAATATCTAATGATATATTTGCCTAACTTTAAAGATATTCATAATAATGTATGTATATTTAGAGATACGTATTAAGCCTTAAATTACTTACAAAATATTTATATATATATATATATGTATTTTTTACACAAATAGTTAATCCATTTTAAGCATACAAAAAAAAAAAAAAAAAAAAAAAAAAAAAAAAAAAAAACCTACTTCCATCTGCTTTTTATATTTTATATTTTTAAAAGAAAATAAAAATCAATTTTTCTATTGTCATCGTCCCACGCATACGATTCGTGGGTTTCCCCTTTTGGCCACCCTTTTGCGACACTTTGAGTGCATATTTCCGTTGCATTTGTCGCATCGGCGTTTCGTTTGTCAGCCAAAATGCAAATATCGCACTAAACATAAATCGAAGCATTTTCAATAAATCCCCAAAGAGTATATCCCCCACACCCCCGAATTCCTCTGACTCTGGCTGTCGCACAATAAAATGAAAAAAGGAAATTGTCAACGATACCATGAGACAAGAGAACAAACAGTGTGTTTCACTATTTGCAATTGAATTTGCTGCTGTTGATGTGACACATGCCCCTCTGTGCCTCTAAGCTCCCCTTTGCCAATTCTAGCAGTTTATGGGATATTTGTGCAGCAGCATGAGATATGGCACAAGCTTTAATTCATTTAACACAAGTTTCACTTAACTACATTTAAATTAATTAATTTTTCTTAGTTTATTCATTACATTGCTAGTTAGGCGGCTTATGGTTAAGGTTTTCTAATTTGTTAAAGACTTCTTTAGCAAAAAGAAAAAAATTGAGCTTTTAGGTCGCTCTGCAGTGCAGTTAACGCCAGGCTGGAAAAGACACTCATACGAATATGAAAACCCAGACCGCGAAAAACCCTACAAAATGGAAAGCTGAGCCGTGCGGAAACTAACGGTAACGGGTCTTTAATCTTCTTAAGTGCAGCCAAAGGCAGCTTTCCCTGGCTGAACACTCAATGCCCTACACCATTTATGCGCTATCAGCGCAGCTGCTCGCTTGCCACGCTGCATTGAGCTCCACCAATATGGTTTATGTCTGAGCACTGCAAACTTTGTCAAGCCTATTTTTGCGCTTTTGTTGAACTGCAATTGGACTACAGCTTAAAGATTTTCACACTTTAAATATGGAGAGAGTTTAACTTTTAATAAGATTAGGATATGAATATAAAATAAGCAGCGAAACATTGAGTTCAGATATATTTATCTATGACTTATGCCTTATTTTGATTCATTCAACTTGATTATAATTAAAAAATATTTATAAAATGTATTTTTTTAATATTAAGATTTTTCACTTATTTATTAAAGCTTTTTTTTATCGATTATCAACTCTGTCTACCTGCATAAATTATTTTACTTAACAATTTAAGCAAATGTCATATTTATTTTTTTAATATTCAGATTTTTACTTATTCATTTACCCCCTTTTTATTAATAATTAACCTTGTCAACCTGCATCAATTATTCAACTTAATGATAATTAGAACATTTTCATAATATTTATTTTTTTAACATTAAGATTTCATTAAATTTTTTGAACATTATTGTTTTCTTTTCATTAAAAAAGTATTTAACTCTTCGCATTAGCCAACGAAAATAGATTGGATTCCTATCAGCGAACACGATAACTAAAAAAACAATGAGAACCACAAATTGGAAATATTTCACAACCTTACGAACTCGACTATAACGCCAATATCTAAGCCAACATCTGTGACGCGGAGGGGGATTGAATTGATTGGGCTGTCTTGAAAGCAATGCTAAATCGAATTCCCAACGAACAGCAAAATTTGGGATTGGATGACAATTTGCATAATTCACAACATTGACGACTCTTAGCTCTAGAAAGATAAGTTGAGACACATTTGATTGAAACTATATGAGAGCGCACCTACCGCTTGCGCTGTTGAGGCTCGACAACTTTTGTTGTATAATCTGATCTATATAGCTCTGACAGGCAATCTGGAGTGCCATGGGAATGTGCGCAGTTCTCATTTCAATGAGATCTGGTCGATTGAGTCTTGCCTGGCCAACATGAGGCTGCACAGCCTCCACGATAGCTATTCTCTTCTCTTTATAAATTGCAACTTTTTGCTGCTCTTCAATAACATCAGCTTCGGGCCGACTAGGCACTAACATTCTCTCCTCGTCCGCAGCATGTTCGTATCCAATAATTTTATTTTTGAATTGGAGCTCTCTAACATATTCCAGTTCATTAATTTGCACATTGGCATCTATTGCTTCCACATTAATACGAATCAAGTTATTTCCTAGTATATCGACTGTTACCAAGGCATCATTCATTTTCATTATTAAATTATTGAACTGTTCTACGGCATTTTTCCGTCCTCGTTGTATATTGGAGTCATTGTCCATTAAAAGTTCTTTATCGTTCACGCCTATCCAGTATGTCAGCTCTTCCACGTCCGCAGCTCCGTCATCTATCCAATCATTCGCTTTCATATTTTTTATTTTTTCTATATTATATCGTTGTTTTTTTTTAATTAAATTTTTTTTTTTAACAATTCGATTTTCTTTTGTTTTTTGTGATGATTTCTTGATGTTAGTAAAGTTTTTTTTTATAGTTTCGAATCTCTCTTCTTCAGCTGCATTCTTTTCTAGTTCTTTATCCAACCAGTTATTGAGTCTCATATTTTTTATGTTTTCAATTTCTTTTTTGTCGTTATCTTCATTATCTATTTTCATCTCAATTTGATTTTTATTATCTACTATAAATTTAGTTTTTACCTCCTGAAATTTCTTAATATTTCTGATTTGTGGTTTCCGGAACAATATCTTATCATTTGGATTAGCTCGAGGCGTCCTATCTGGATCCTCATAGCTCTTCCATATCGTATTGCCCAAGGGCAATTTTTTATTCATTTTATCCAGTTTGATATTTAAGGCATATTTCCATACGTTTGGATGCCGCTCAGCAATTATTTTAAAAAGTTTTCTAATTTGCGTATTTTTGGGTCTTTGAACATATTTTTCGACAGTTTCGAGCTCAATTAATTGACTATTTGTATCCACCTCGGATTCAGTTGGGCTGCTTAAAAACTCGTCGAGAAGTGACTCTTCCAGTTCCCATTCATCGTCATAATTTTCATCTTCGTACTGCTGAAATAAAGTCACATCAACTTCAGGCCTCGAACTCTGTTTCTTTCGGCTGAGCAGCAAATTTACATTTCTCTTTGGCCTGTTGGATGAGCGCAGTATGTCTAGAGGAGTCAGCCTCTTCGTGTCCAATGTTGCTCTGATTTTCTCTTTGACCTTATGTACCTTATGTCGGATTTTTGCCTTCGCCACAAAGTTTTGTAGTCGATTTAGCAGTTCACTGCTGTCAATTATCCTCACTTGTTCCGTACTGAGTAAATTTTCGAAACGACTTTTCTTATACGCTCCCGTTTTCGGCTGCTCATTGAACATTGCTGAGATATCCGAGTTAGTTAAAGGGAAATTATCAAAGTATTGCGACTGCCTGGCATCGACCACAATTGGAGCATTGGGCTGCGGTTCCGGTGCATCTTCGTAGCTGGGCTCGAAGAATTGCTGCATTACCATGCCCATTTCATCTTTATACTTCTGCTGCACGCCAATCAGTTCGCCATCGACGATGAGCCAATCGGTTTTTTCCGTTTGGTACAGTTTATACGTTTTCCTACTGATGCGACCGGCTATGATCATTAACGTCTGCTTTCTGGCCAATCCATAGTTGGGGATGCGGCACGTGGCGCGTACTTTGGATGACTTTGGCTTAGCTTCAATTTTCTATGGGCAAAGTCATGACGAAATGATTGTCTTAACTGCAAATCTTTGACTCATACTAACCATTGTTTTGTATTTATAATTAATAAAAAAAAAATATATTTATATATACATAAATTGTTTGATTATTATTTTGGACAGTTGTCGTTTGGCAGATTTTAGTTTCTAACACAACGAACTCAACGTCAATGTCAAAACCTTTTTAGTATTTCAGCATAATTGAAGCTTTAAGTTATGTCCATGATTAATTTTGTTGGACGCACAATTTTCGGCAATCTGTTGACGTTTTAATGCTACCGCCATCATTGCTCCTGCCGTTGCTGTTATTGTTATTGCTATTGTTTTTGTTGTTTTTGCCACTACAGCTTGGGCCGCCTATTTGGACTGCGCCACGCCCCCGCAACTTCGCGTAATTTGTGCTCCACTTTCGAGCGTAAAACTTTCAAAAAGTCATCAAAAGTTTATGTGTAGCCAGGACCACCTAAGTCGGGACATGATTCCTTCCGGCCGTAACATAGCCTTCTCTTGCATATGCTTTATTCGACATCTTCTTCTTTTACTAGAATACCCATTGTTAGTCGTAGCTCAAGCTGGTATGCTCGATGCATTTAGAGAGAGCTTAGAAATCTACGTCTTATTCCTAGTTGAGCTTCTGATCGAGCTAGGACTAGCCAAATAAAATAAATAAAGATTCATAGACCAAAATTCCTGTTTAATCAAAATAAAAAGCAAGTTCTAGTGGAAATCTTGGATTATTAGTCAAGAGTATTTTTTAAGCTCTTGCACCTCAAAGATCTCAGCTTATCGGCAAAGTAAGTCGAGCACCTTTTTTTCTGCTCAACCATTTCTCTATGCTATTTACAGGATATCTTCTACTGGACTACACTTTTTAAGTAGTTTTGCTGGACGAATATTCAACACGTTTGCAAGCTGCAAATGCCGCTGTTGTTGTTGTCGCTACTGCTGCTGCTGCTGCTGTTTTATTAAAGCCTTTAAAAGTTCATTTCAGTGCGCATAATTTCATGAGACGCGACTTTAAGTTCAACGGTCTACCGTGCCGCGATGCGCACTAATTAGCCGGCACCAAAGGAAAATGCACTAAAAATAAACTGATTCGATGCTATCGAGCTGCCAGCCTCTGCTACACACACATACATATACTTATATATGTATGTATATATATATATATATATATATATATATATATATATATATATATATATATATATATATATATATATATATATATATAGATATATATATTCGCCAGTTGCTGGTCAACGGCATCAGTTGGCGCTGCGCTTTGTATTTCTGCTTCGTTTGCGACGCGTTGTAATTGCAAAAGTTTATCTTTATCTGGGCCACGGCCAGCTCAGCAGTGCCGGCAAATGGTCACATTAAAGTAATTACATTCACCGTCCCAACAAAGCTTCCACTGCTTCTTCTACTTCTACTTCTTCTTCTTCGGCTACATCATTTTCTGCAGCATTCACAGCGCTCGCGTTAATTTCTTGTCCAACGTATAGAACGGTGAGTGCCACCAGCGAAAGAGAGATAGCGAGAAAGTGAGAAAAAGAGAGAGATGCAATGAGAGAGAGAGAAAGAGAGTGTAGCATTCTCAACACAGCAAAGAAATCTGAGAGATTAGCCAGCTAAGATTGCAGCCAAGACAACAAAACTGACTACAGTTGAGTTTACGCTTGGATTTGTACTAAAAGCGTGTTGAAATAACGCTGAATAGCGCTAACTCCAGTCTGTCATGCCACAGAGCACATTACTTTGTCTAATTATGTGCTTTATTAAAATTAGCCCAGCTTTATGGATGGGTCAACTAGAGAGGATATTGCAGGAGCTGAAAGGTGTTTGATTGTGTTTTAATAAAATATTTATTATTTTATATTAATATACATAAATATATATATATATATATCTATTTTTTAGTAACAAAGAAATTTTAATAAAATCTTGAATAAAAATAAATCGACCCATTTATGCAATAAATCATTTTTTCTTTAATTTTCTATCAGGAAAAGTTTTTGACAACTAAAAAATACTTTCAACCGAAAGCTTTTTTTTTTCATTTATCGAAATTTAGCATCAGCTAGCATAAATCAATTTTATATATTAAATATAAATTTTATATATTAAATATTAATTATATATTAAATATAAATTTTATATATTCAATATTAATTATATGTGTTATATATAAATTTTATATATTATATATCAAATATATATAAGTAATAATTGTATTCAATATATCACAATAATATTTTTTTCTTTAATATTTTTCAATTCATAATCTTTTTCAATCCATCATAAAACTCGACATCAAATTTTTCTATATTCCTTACTAGATGATTTCACTTTGATATAAAATAGTTCAGGATGAACCTTTTAGTTAAAAACTCACATTTTCGGTTAACTTGAAATCGGTTCGTAAAACCCTCGAGCCGTCAAATCAAATAACGATTGCATGGCCATGCAACACTCAACGCTCTGTGAGTATTTACTAATTCTTTTAGCATTTGGCAGGCAAAAGGAAAAAAAAAGAGAGAGAAAAGTCAGCGGAGCTCTCACTCCCGTTAACCATTTGGTCAGATAAGCCGAGATATGGCACAGAGAGTGTGGCATGCAAAAATCGGTTTGGCTGGTAGCGAAAGCAAACATTTTGTTTTTGCTAAAAATTTTGTGTGATTTCCCCACGGAAATTGATGATGGTGTTTGCTGAGTCGCAAACGTGTTGGAGGAGTTAAGCGAGACGGCAGAGGCGGCGGTGGCAGCGGTGGCGGTGTCGGCCAAGAGACCAAGAGCAATAGAGCCCACCTACAGTGAATTTGTCATTTCCAGTCTAAACGTGCGGACAAACAGAGGCGGGCGTGGCTTCGGTGGGTGGTGGCTCCCGAATGGAGCATAGGGACAGCTCGAGTCTGGCGCTGGCTACGTACATTCGATGGTTCGTTTGTTTGCACGGATGTCAGCAGCCATAACAACCACTAGGGTGAGCGGGGTGGATGGATGGGGACAATCGTGGGAGTCGCAGTGCGTGTCGCTTTAACAAACCGGAAGTTACATGCGATGTAATGAAAAACGACAGAACGGAAGTTGCAATGGGGCACCCAGTGTACCCAGATTATATATGTATATATGTATATGTATGTATGTATGTATATGCCCGACGCATACCCCGAGCGAGCACCGGGCATGACCATGAACAGTTTTGTGCGTAGTCTGCGGGGGATTCGAGCTGAACTGGGCTTGGGCTGACGCTCGCCGCTCGCTGTGAGTGAGTTTGCCTTAACGTTCCTGGTATTTATAGACAATTGGTTCGTGATTGTTGACAGCGCACAGCGTCGCGCAGAATGCCATGAACATCGGCATGACCATTGGCCAGCTAGCAGCCAAACCAGCAGCTCTTGAACACACGCACTCACACACACATAGTAAAGCAGAGCTGTGCGTAGGCATTTGATTTGTTTTGTTTTTCCTTTCTTTTTTTTTTTTCCATGGCTCATAAAAATTCTACGAAATATGTTCGAGCTATGGCATTGAGCTGGCAGGAAATAGTGCGCAGTCCTCTGTTTTGTCAATTGATTTAGCGCTCGTGGCCATAGCAAATACACAAAATTCCTTTAGACGGGCTATGCCCAATGCAAAAAACAAAAATTATTACATATACGAGTATGCAGCTACACATATATATTTTTCTGTTTCCTGGGAATGGAATTTCAGCTATGTGTGCGCAATAAAGTTTGTCGTTAATAAAGAACCCAGCGCGTGCGATTTTTATGAACTTCATAATTACAGTAGAACATATAAATTTTAGCCAGACCGAACAGAAGTTGCATTCAAGTCAAAAATTAACGCTTTAAGCAAAAATTATCAATTTTTTTTTAAATTTAATAAATAACAAGATTCTTAAGCTAGCTTAAGTCTTGTTCTAAATGTAATGTAATTGCAGAAAACTATATGTTTTATATGTTTACTCTAATTATAATAAATAATAGAAGTAATAATAATAAATAAAAATATTAATACAAAAAATAAAAGTAATAATAATAAATAATACAAATAATAATAAATAATATTACTCATAAATTATAATAATATTCAGCAAAATAAATAAATAAATAATTTAAGATATAATAATAATAAATAATACTAAGGCAATAATTATTAATAATACTAAAAGCAATAATGATAAATAACAGGATTCATAATGAATAAAAAATATTTATAAATATTACTAATAAATAAAAATCTGGATATATATTATACATATAAATATACAATATAATATATATAATATTAATAACAATTATAATGGTAAATAATAATAATAAAAAATAAATAAAACTAATTATAAAAAAAAATACAAACTAAAACAATAATATTAAAACATATTTTCTATTATTTTACTTTTTCAACAAGTCAAAAGTCTATTTAGTTGACAACCAGAATTAATAATTTATTCCATAACATTTTTTATGAACTTCATTTTGTAGTAACCCTTTTCTCAGAATACAACAAATTACAGATGTAAATAAATAAAATATTGTTTCAAAATTTTTGTTAATATTTATATATACAAAAAATCGTTTATCGCTAAAAAATGAAGACAAATACATCGTCAAACTCCTGGATGTTTAATTCGAAAAGCCGCTCGAAAGACCGTCATGAGAGCAAGTCGGAAAAGCAACCTGAAGGCCTTATTAGCGTTTCGGGCTCAGTGCAACCGAACAACGAGAACACAGAGGAGGAAGAGGTGAGAAGAATTGTGAAGAAGACACTGCTGCAGATGCAAGACATTTGTCGTTTCGAAGATGTCGACACGATAATGAGCCTGGTGGTGCCCAAGGTGCTCTATGACCTGCATGCCTATGACCGCCTGTTCACGGAGGTGCAGACGATGAAGCAATCGCTCAACTCATACATACAACACTCCAAGATACTTGGCGAAGATATAGCGGAAATATTCCTGGATTTGCACAACATCTATACGAAGCTCGATAAATTGGACACCAACAAAGAGAAAAAGCCACGCGAAAAAAAGTATTGCAAACGTTTGCGTGAAGCTCAGAAATTTCTTGAGAATACCAAACACTATATATCAAATGATAAGTCACACGCAACGCCAACCAGCTCGGCACACAAGGAACCGAAGCGAGACAATGCTATCGACTTACTGGACCAGACAAAAAGTGCTGAGAGGCGTGCATTTCTCTCCAATATGATAATGGTGAAGAAATCTGATTTTTCGATGGAGCTCAATCGCAGCAAAAACTATTATACGGAGGCTGAAAGAGTATTGAAAAAGAAGGACGGCTTGAAAACTGGAGCTCCATGAGCAATCGATAATACGCAAACAAACACTATTTGGATTTAATTAATAATTATTTGTGAGCAAAATGTTTATAAAATGATAAATATTGTGAGAATTGAGTAAAGTTATTTCGTGATTGTCAATTGGGATTGATAAGTGAATCATTTCGGATTTGTTTCAGCTCTCGAAGACAAAACTGATATGTTTAAGCTTAAATTGAGGCTCTGTGGCACAAGTGCTAAACAAACAATGCAAAATGCTGTGGTTAACCACTTGAAAAGAAAAAAAAATACATATAAAAAAGAAAAACACACACAAAAATACTTGACTGTGAAATGCTTTGATTGTTACCTGAAGTGTATCTGTATCTCAAGCTCTCACTCACTTATGCATCTATGTGTGTGTGTGTGTGTGTGTGTGTTTGTATTGGTGAATTTGCATACGAAACGTTGCCAAAGTGGCAGCTCGATTGGCTTCCTGTTGAATTTTGGAGCTCTTCCATTCCATTACCTACACTTCTTGCTGACAGCCGCACGGGACACACAGCAACACTTTAAAGTGTGTGCATATCTATGTTTATTTGTAGCTTTTTCAAGCTCATTTTCTTTGGCATTTTCATTTAGGCTGCTAATCGCTTTCGCAAATTTCAAAATCCAATGAAAACTTTTGTGCTGTTGCGCTGCTGTCCAACCACAATTGGCTTTGTTATGACGAAATGGCAATGAAACCAATAGCAATTTAGATGCAAGCAGCCTGCATGGCATGAATATTGCCAGCGAGGGTATATTCAATAAAATAGATGCAAACTAAAAAAAAAAACAAATAAAATATTTTTTTTTGTTAAATATACATCCAGAGGGTATATCCAAAAATATGAAAAATTAATGCAATTTTATCAGAATTTAAATTATATACAAAAAAAGAATTAAAATTATTTTTGATTAAATATATACCCCTCGATAGGTAAAGGCAAAAATATGAATAATTAATGCAATTGTTATCAGAGTTTAATTATAAATATATATCTAGTGAGAGCTTATTCAAAAAGATATTATTAAAATATAAATTAAAATTTTTTTAATTAAAACAATTAAAATAATTTATTATTATAGATATATCCAGCGACAGTATATACAAAAACATAAATATTAATTCAATTTTTATCAGAATTTAAATTTAAAATAAAAAAAAAATAAAATAATTTTATACTTAAAAGAATTAACAACAATTAAAATACTTTTTTGTTAAATATATATTTCCTAACTATAAATATTGCCTTACTTTGGCTACACTTTAAAACTTTCTGAACTGCCCCAAATTTGAAGTTTTTTTCTAATTGTGGCCAGCTGCTGCTCAGATTGAATTCCTTAGCTCGAGCTGTGGGGCTTTTAAACAGCCTGAGATATTGAGGCTGTCTGTCTGAATGAGGTTAATTCGATTATCGATATCAATAGCAATAGCAGGCGATAATTGATTTTAGCAAACGCTGCAAACGATTAATTGAACTTTGCCCAGAGGCCCGATGGACCAACGAAGCTACAATTGCTTGTCCTCTCTACACGCGCACACTCACATTTATTGCCAAACAATTGAAGCCCAGTGCTTGGCTCCTCTATTGTTGTCTTTTTTACTGCTGAGCTAGTCAAGTTGTGTGTGTGTGTGTGCGTGCGTGTGTGTGTGTATATACTCAAAATAATAGCATAGCACATAGAAGACAAGTACCAGGTTCCACTTGGCTTCAAGGCGGGGAGTCGGAGAGTCGTAGAGTCGAGGGCTTGACTGCAGTCAGTAATGGCAGCATTTACTCAATTTTAGTACATAGTAAACGTATTTCTTTTATGGCCCAAAGGCTATTTGTGCGCTGCAGACATAGCTGCGTTCTATATTTATTTTTCAGTGTCCAGTCGCCCAGTATTTTAGCCTCAGTTCCCAGTTGCCAGCTCCCATTTGCTAGCACCCATTTGCCAGCTCCCATTTGCCATTCCCATTCGCATTCGCACACAAACACAAAGCTACTATATATCCTGACACAATATAAACGAACTTCGTTTCCTGAGTGGCCATTTTACTGGAAGGCTTTTCATATGTATGTCTAACCAGCCATTCACTTCGCTCCGCCCGCTAACTCAAAACCTTTGCAAATACTCGCAATACAAAATATGATAAAGCACTCGCTCACATCGCTGGGGCAGATGCTGCTGCTGCCGTTGTTGTTGTTGTTGTTGTTGTTGTTGCCTTTGCTTCTGGTTTGCTTTTAATTGCTTTGAAGTAAACACTGAGAAATGCCCCTCGGTACATTCATAATAATAATTGCTAGTCAAAGAAGAAGGGGGCAGCCAGAGAAGTTTTCGGATTGCTGCCAAATTTAAGGCCACGCCATTAGCTAAGCTAGCCATAAACTTAACAAAGTGTGTGGGTGTGTAGGTGTGTGTATGGTGTGTCTGTTATTTAATTTAATAATACAAAATGTCGGCTTATATATTAACACCGAAATTCTATTGTTAAACACGAGTTCCTTTCAAATGTATCAAGCTTTAGTTATGTAATAATAAATAATTTTCATAATAATTTATATAAAAAAAAAATTATCAAATTTTAATTATGATATAATATATAATTTTCATAATTGTGTATGTAATTTGTACAATTTTTTCCATACAATTTACGCATTATTTTACTTTATTATTTTATTTAAAATTCTAATAAATAAATTTTGAATTATAAAAAAAACTAAATGGCATGTACAAAAAAAAAAAATAAACTTCAACTTATAAAAAAAAAAACACACAACAACTCCAAGCGTTGGCAGCTGCATTAGGCCATAAATTTATGGCCTAAAAAGTAAACAGTAAATAAATATTTATTGTTTTTGTTTTATTCGTTGGCTTTCGCAGCGCTTTTTGCAATAATTATTTAACGTTTTACATTGTTTAGTCGGCGTTTTTGTTTGTCTCGCTCTATGTGTGTGTGTGTGTGTTTGTGTGTGTATGTAAAACGGCTTTTGTTTGTTGTAAAGATTTAAAACGATTTGCATATTGTGCAAACGTTTCATGAATGATTCATGACTATTACCCAAACAGATGCTAACAATGATTCGATTTTCTATGTCGGCAATGTCACAAGGACACGACTCTGAAAATATGATTTGTATGTATAAAATATATATATATATATATATATATATACATATATACATATATATTATATAGTATATTAAAGTTTTATACTTCAAAAAACATTATATACGTGAGTCTACAATTAAGAATTTATTTGTATTATAATCTGCCGTCTTTCGATATTATTTATTTTATTTAGTTTTCAAGACTGCTACAAAATAACTATATTCTTAAGAATTTACAAAATAACTCCCCTCTTAAACAATGGCAAGTACGAACTGAAAAGGGAACAAACATACATTTATAATATATAATTTATATATCGATATCAACATTTACGCCTTAGAAACGTGTAGCTTGCGAACAGAATCTTAATCGTCAAAAATCCAATCACCAAAACATTATGATGGACATAAATTCTTGGATCTTTAAGAAGAGCAAAGTCGATCAGACAACATGGCTGAGTACACAAGATGAAATTATTGGCATTCAGAACAAATATATTGACGAACTGGGCATCAATGTGTCCAATTATGGGAGGCCCAATTTCGGAGCTATAAAAGAGCCACATGAAGACACAACAGATTTGGATGACAGAGAAGAATTGGTGGAACAAATACCATCGGCGGCGATCTTCGAACGTCTCAGTGCTCAATGCTTGTATCAAGTGATCAAACTAAAGACGGTAACGTGCCTAATGGATGATGAGAGACATTTCTCATTGCCCGATTTTGAGATACGTATGCATCGCGAGAGGCTGAACCGGCCCAAGGCAAATACAAAAACGGTGAAGTCACATAACTTGGATAAGCTGCTAAGCAGTCAATACATTAAGTATATAATCAGCCGAGAGCTGTCAGAAAGAAGCAAATTTTCCACACGTCATACTGTGCCACAGTCCAGCCGTGCAGTTAAAGAAAAACAGCGACACACGCGCAATCAAAGCCAAATGCTCTCAAACCTTAAGGAAAATACGCGAAAG
Organism: Drosophila mettleri; assembly: GCA_035047625.1. Taxonomy (NCBI): domain Eukaryota; kingdom Metazoa; phylum Arthropoda; class Insecta; order Diptera; family Drosophilidae; genus Drosophila; species Drosophila mettleri. Next base: position 12,279,468 of record JAWNPI010000018.1, read on the forward strand.
AAATACTCCATGACAGGTAGATGATTGACAAAAGTCTGAATTTATGATTATTAACTTGAATATTTTTCACAGAATCCCAGCAAATTGTGCACTGGATCCGTGAGGAAGCACAAAATGCAATTAGTCCGCAATTCGCTCAGCAGCAAACGCCTTCCATTGGACGTCGCATTGACTTTGAAATATTTAACGCACAGCCGAGGCAGCTGCTCTTAAAAGAAACCGCAAAGTCGCAAATTAATAAGAAACGTTTGTTATTCAATGCATTTTCAGTGCTATTCATGGCTGTGTTCATCGCGTCCTGTATTATCGACTCTGGTAATTGGTCGCTGAAGTTGTGGGAAAGTGATTGGAATAACACTTTTAAGCATTTAGCTGTCTGCATTTGTTACGTGACGATACTATTATTTGTCAAGTACTAGCCGTTCTACTGTGTCCCCAAATTAGATCTGCAATATATGACATTTTATAGCATAAAACTCAAATTTGTTTATGTGCTCATAATCTGCAGCGCAATCTTAATCTTTTAGAGGGCAATCTGCTGACTAAATGCTGTGCATCGTGCGTCTTATTGGTTGCCATCGTGACTTGTTGGCCGCTGTTGTTGTGCTGTTTTGTTCGCATAATGAGTGGCAAAGTCAAGTCGCATGCTCGGAGCATGGCAAATGCAAGTCAAACAAATTTAAGTACTTTCATGCGCCATAAGAGCCACCTGATAGAAATCTTTTATTTGAATAGGTCGCACCACCCAGCCACCCCACCAGCAAGCCAAGCAGCTAACCACTCGCTAAGCTACCTATTGCAACGCCTGCAGCGAGCTTTTATCTTACAGTCTAAATGCACTTTGCATATGGCGCTTTTTATGCGCTGTCTCTTTCCCTTGCTCCCCCCTCTCTCTCTCTCCACCAGTCGGTGTCTCTGGGGCTGTAGCTATCATGTGCGTCTTTCGTATCTTTGCGCTTTGTGCGATTTATGAATTAACTTTTTTGAATGAAGTCAACTTGCAATACAAACACACACACACACACGCACACCCATACAGAGAGAGAAAGACATGGTAAATCCTTACAAATGCTAGCAGACATATGTAAAAAAAACTGCGCTGCAATTGCACAAAGTGAAACCGGCCCCGAAAGCCCCAAGCCCCCCTTGCTCTTAGCAAGATTTTTGTAAATGGCGTATAAATAAAAAAAAAAAAAAAAAGCAGCTGCGTGGAAATTTTTGCAGATTGCTTGAGCGCTGATAAATGGCAGCAGCTCTGATGTCTTTGACGCGATTTCTCAACAATTTGAAATACGACCAAACCTCCGTCACTCTCTATTTCACACCCGCTCGCTCGCTCGCTCTCTCTCTCTCTCTCTCCCTCTCTCCCTATCTCTCTGTCACTCTGCATATCATATTAGTTGAACTTTTGTGCATGCCTATAATTGAAATGCCGCTCCGACTGTCTCACTGTCTGACTGTTTGGCTAACTGCCTGTCAGCTTGTCAGTGAGTGAATGACTTGAGTTGCTTTTGGCTTTGCGTTTGTTTTGACATAATTTCCACTTGCCAGCAAAAAGCGCCTGCATTATGTATAGCATCCGACCATATTTGCTGATTGCATATAGATAGAATTTGTCTTACGTGTTTACCGAGCTGAGTCTTTGGACCTGCACTGTCAGTACAGCTGCATGTCTGTCTGCCTGTCTATCTGTCTGTATCTCTCTCTCTCTTTCTCTCTCTCTACAACTGTGTAATGCGGGCAATTGTTGTATTTTTTTTTCCTTTTTGGATGAAACCAGATATCTTTTTCATGTGAATGGCAAATGCATCAATGCGTAGCTAGATATCTGCGCTGAACTAGTTCATTGCTGTTTGAAAGCTTTTAATATTTAACTGATAAATGACAAGTACAGCAGAAAAGCTTTTTGATGTGAATCCTCCAAACCTTGCATTGCCCCGTTCGTATCTTTTTATAATGCAAAAAATAAAGCCCAGCTATAAATAAGCCAAATTCGGACAGACTGAAACAAAATAACTCGGCTTTATAAGCTTTTGATATGTGATATTCAAATATGATATGAATGCCATTTGTGTCAGCTAAAAGTATGTCAGCAATTTTTGAGTGAGGTAAACTAGTTCCACAGTTGATTACACGCTTTTGAAATCTATGAACTGCGCTGTCAATGTAATTTTTATTAAAAATAATCATATTTTTAAATGCTAATAATTTTTTATATTGGATAAAATTAATTTGCATACATTTGCAAATACATATATGAATAATATCTATAATGCTGAATTAAATTAATCTCCAGATCCTGGATAAAATTAATAAGGTATATAAAATTTATAAAATTAATAAAACATAAAATTATTAAAATATATAAAATTAATAAAGTTTATAAAATTGATAAAATATATAAGACTAGTAAAACATAAAATAATAAAATATATAAAATAATAATATCAATAAAATATATGTAATTAATAATATGTATAAAATTAATAAAATATATAAAATTAATAAAATATATAAAGTTAATAAAATATATAAAATTAATAAAATATATGCATAAATATTTTTATACAGATGTCATAGAATAAGAATGTCTTGCCATTACAGAAGTGTTGGTGAGAGACTGAGAAATGCTATGGAGTGTTCTTGGGGAGCTCTTGCTCGAGCTCTTAATATGCGCAAGTTTGCACTTCTTGGAAATTAGACAAAGATAGCCGTTGCTGAGTGAGAGAGACAGATGGCAATGAGGCCATTCAGATAGCATTGTGAGTGAACACATAGAAGCTACTAGAAGTTGAGAGTAATTCAAAAGAAGTACATCGAACGCTTTGGAAGCCAATTATAGAGCGTAGCTAGATTTGTAGGAACAAAATGGATTGTGGACTATTAAGTCTTTATTAAAAGAAAAGGCGAACAAAATATAAATTGTGAATAATCGTATATATAAAATCATATAGAAAAATGTACTTGGATGACAGGAACTAGTACCGAATCGAAAATATTTTTTTTTGTATAAATTTATTCTTATATTAATTTCATATATTTCATAAACGATTCATATTGATATTGAAATTAAGTATTAGAAAAATTTAATTTCCAAAATTTAAATTTATATGAATACATATATCATAATATAATATATTTAAAATATATAGACATAACATAATATATAAAATATAAATATAAAAATATTAAACCCAACGTAAAGTAAAGAAAATAAACAAGCTTCTTTGCAAAATAGTTGATGCTTGACGAAGCCAAAGTAAACAACTTTAAGCAGAGTTTTAATGTTCTTGTGCATCATATGAAGCTGAACGATTCAGTCAAACTCGAAAAGCCAAAAGTATTGCGTGAGCGATTTAATCGTGAGCTATTTTTATATTGAATCGGCGTCATACAAGCCACTTAGTTTGTAACTTCAACAGCTGCAGTGATAAGAATGCGATGAGATTGCAATATTGTGAAAAGTATTTGCGCCAGTCGCTAATATTAATTTCCCCAAGTTTGCGCAAAGCACAAAAGTCATGCCAAAAAAAGAGAAATTTTCGTATATAAAGCAAGAGAAAGAGTGCCACAAAAAAAATATATATAAAACTCTCAAGAGTCATAATCATTGTGGCGCAGAGCATAGTATACTCACGCGAATGTCAAAGTTAATGCGCTTCAATGTCAAATTGAGAATAGCAAAACAAAAACAAAAAATAAATAAAGAAAAAACAGGCAAATAAATCTATGGACTAACAGCAGTGCATGATTTGGACAAGCCTAGAGACAGAGAGAGAGTGAGACCAAAAAAAAAAAAGAAAAGAGAAAAAAAAAAGACCAGACATTTTATGGCTGTCATTGTTGAGCATTCGATTTGAGCAGAGAGAGTTCGAGGTTCAAACTCTGTATTAAGAGTGGGGTTTTGTCTTTGTGTCTAGCGGTTAAGTGCTTTGACGCCTATGGCCTTACCCAATGCACAAACAAAAGCGTCCTTTGACGTATCTACCAGCTTATCCTTTGTCATTTTTTGTCCTCCCTTTCTTTGGCATTTCTCTTCTCATTTCTTTTTATTTTTTTTTTGTGTGTGGTATAGGGGAGGCTAAACATAAAAATTATGTTGCAGTGCTTTTTATTTATGACGCGAATATGAATTGCTTTTCTCTGTTGCTAAGCTAAAATTTATGTCTCTATTGTTTTAAGCGCATTGCACATGAATCAATGATGCTTGATACATAAATATATATATATATATATATCTATAAACCTATATCGATATATATATATATATATGGTATTTATATCTGCATTCTAATTCAATAAGCAGCCTATTCAATAAAGCCACATCATACTATAACTCATTAAACGTTGCCTCATATGGATAATAAATTGTTTCACATTTTGTTTATTACATTCATGCCGCAGGCAAACAGCAATATTTCGATCTGTTGCTGTTAATTGTAATGCATGCTAGGATTTTATGATTGATATGATACGAGCTAACTCAGCTACAGATATTTCAACTGTGGGTATATTAATTTATTAAATGCACGCAGTGTAGCGATGGATGTTAATATTATTAGGGTTTAAGTTTAGCTATCGATATCTGTGGAAATCGATATGCATAGCAATCGATATATATGGCAATCGATTTATATAATAGAGGAAAGCTAAAGAAATGCCAATTGTATAGAGGCAAATAATAAAAATAAAGAAAATCATATCAATAAACAGAAATAAAAAGAAGGGTGGGAACTGTTAGAACAGAATGAAATTTTGAGTAAAGCACAGATAAAATAAAAATAAAATAATAATAATAAAAATAAATAAAAAAGAAACTTATTTACTTACTTATAAAATAATAATATAAATTAATAGATAGTTCATATTATAAAATGTAAAATAATAATAATGATAATAAATATAATAATTTAAATGAAAATAATAATAAAATCATAGCTTTAATAAATTATTAATATATAAGTATATTTTGCTTTGCATATTAATAATAGTCATAATAATAATATTTATGTCATTTATAACTATAGCATCTATAATAGATAACATAATAAGAATTATAATAAACAATGAATATAACATAAATAGCATTGAAATATCATTAAAGATCTTCATAATATAAACTTTTCAAATAAAAAACTTTTCCTTTACATTTTTAAGTGTCTTAAAAAAATTAACTCAAAATTTCATTTATTAGAAAAAGATTAAAAGAAAATTGAAAACATTTAAATAAGTTTATTATTTATACATATCAAAAATTCTATGATTCTAATTAGAATTACTACTTAACCATCTAAAGATGTCAATCAATCTAAGCACTTATACTCTTACGAGCTCTGCAATAAAAACATTTATCAAATTTCACATTCTTTAAATGTTCTTTTTGCACTTCTGTGCTCAAATATTCAAAAAGTATTTTCTCATTTTGTTTTTCTGTTTACTTGTTTTCGCTTTGCATATTTTTTGGTCTTTGGGAAACACATATATATATATATATATATATATATACATATATATATATAGGAGGCCATGCTAAGTGCTGCCTGCAACTTGGTTAGCTCTGTTTAATGAACTGTACATGAGGAAATTATATTTTGCCCAAGCAAGGCAGCAGCCAGCAGCAGAGATACAAAGAGTGAAGGAAGAGTATGTCACGCATAGATACAGATACAATCTCACATGCTATACAAATGCACAGTTTAATTTTTGCTTGTCAAGCTTAATTTGCGCTTGAATGCATTGCCTGTGTACAGTGTGTGCCTGTGTGTGTGTCTGTGTGTGTGGATTGCATGCACGAATGACAGGACACGGCAGGCGTTGCCACAAGAAACAGAAGAAGCAGCGGGAGCAGCAACAGCTAGGCGACTCTATTTACAAGCTGGACGACTGAAGTTGTACGCTCCGTCAGCATTTGTTCGAGAATGTTGTCATTTGGCTGGCATGACAGAAATATAATATAATTACAGTGACAACTGCTTATAAATAACCGGTAGTTCATAAATTTATATTTCAATTTATTTGTCGCTGCTGAGCTAGCTATTAGGCTAGCGACCACAAAGCTAAAAGTCTTCTGAATATTTATATAATTATTTTATCATATTTATATACATATTACTTGTTAGGCAAAAACTACTGTACTTGTAGCTATAGCAATTGATTAAGGTCTCCGTGTATTTCAGTTATATTATTGAAATTGATGAGCCTTGCGGTTAAGTTGAGCGGGTGGCCTACTTTAATACCTTTGGCCAAATGCAAAATGCGTCACGACCCAAGCGGAAGTGGGGCCTAACAACCTCTACTTGATATGCTATTAGCGATGCCGTCTCGAGCAGAGAATAAGATGAAATAACGCTAGCCACTAATGCGCATTGATTTTCACATTTCCACTGGCGTCATTTTCCATTGTTGTTGTTCTTGTTGCTGATGTTATTCTCTTCTTCTTCAATTTTTTCTTTCTTTCTGTAACATCTAATGGCAGCGGATGTGGTTAAAAGCATTTGCCCAGCTACCTTTCACATAGACCATTAAATTTGCATTTGACGCTGACTGGCTCGATTGCCTGAACAGGAACTTCCAAATATATATATATATATATATATACCGCAGGTAAATCAGCTTAAAAAGAAGTTAAAAATATATAAATATTTAAGCAGCAGTCGCAGAGCACTGCCTGCTGACTTTCGATAGATATTGATAAAGATAAATTTAAATAGATTTTCTAAAAACGGATGGCTTAAGTAAATCTCAACGATAATTTGAATTAAAATCAATGTTTTAAGTATATAAAATTAATTTGTTAGTTATATTTTAATAAAAAATATTAATATTAATTAAATGTTCAGTTTAATTGTTACTTAATCTTTAATATTTGTTTATTACTTTTTATTATTTTTTTCTCTTTTTAATTTTTTCTATTTTTAATTTATCAATATTATAATATAATAATATTACATTATAATTTTAATTTTATTGTAATTACATTTACAATAAATTTTAAAAATTTTGTATTTAATTTTACAACATGATATTCAATTAAATTTTTTATTGAATATGTTATTTAATTTTTTATAATATTTTTTTAAGTAAATTATAATTATTTTCTTTAAAATCCTTTTTTAATTTATTAATATTTTGTATTATAATTTGTAATTTAATTTAATATATTTGTATTTAATTTAAAACGAGGTTTTAAATTACATCTGTATTGAATATTTTGTTTTATTTTAATTTAGTTTTAAATCTAATTTAAAACGAGTATGGAGCCTCTTTCAAAGGCGTTGAACACTTGTCATAATTATGGAAGAAATAATTGTAATAATATAGAAGCCCCTGATCAAATGCAAATATCCTAGAAATCTTGTTGTGAGATGAGTAAATCCAGAAATTTCTCATTAACAGCAGCTAGAGTTGTAATAGGAATTCATTACAGTTTCCTCTGCTACATATCAAACATCGATTCATGCTATAGATGTTCACTACATATATAGATATATACCTACACATATATTCCGTTATATATCATATGGAAAACATATCACATCAGCCTTTCCCTCTCGCTCTCTCTCAGAATTTCCTCACTAAGACTTCAATTCTATGCAAACGCAAGCCAATAGAAATCAATCAATGATACGCAGTTGCTGCAATCAAGCATGAAATTGAAAATAGAATTCCTGAGCTATGGAAAACGCTAAATAGCTATGAAATGCCAAGATTTAAGGGACTTTTCAAAGGATTGTCATATGTGCGACTTTTCAAACCAGCACAAGTACGACAATCAGGCTACGAATGCTTAACAAAAACACTTGAGACCAGCAGCAACGGCAGCAGGCGAAAAAAATGCGCAACGTTCTTTGTGGGCGCATTAAAAGCAAAGAGGCTGAAGCACCATTTGGAGAGTTCTCTTGGCCAGAAGCTGTACGTGATTTTATCAAAGAAAAGCAAAATATAACCCGCTTGCCGCGTTCAACCACAGTTGCCTCCACCTTGTGGTCCGCTTAGCTGTCTCTTAGCTGAAGGCCCGCCGGCTGCGTCAAAATATGCCGCAATCAGGCTGCAAAACATTTTCATTTATATTTAAATACAAGAAAACCAGCGCCAGAGATGCGAACGCGTTTTCGATTATGTTTAGATGGTATGTGCGTATTTTTTTTTTCTCTATCTCTTTCCCTCTCTCTCTCACTTTCGAGGTTGGACAGCTTATCGACGCCCACGCACATGCTGCCAGAGGGAGCAGAGCGGGCGCATGGCAGCAGTATATGAGAGACTGTATCTGACTGGGATGTGGGTGCCATATTTATTGCGTGCCATGATTTATTATAATTTTATGCATGAATCTGTGCAAAGTGGTGGGCGTGGCTCTAGGTAAAATGAGCTTCGTGGCCAACCTTTTGACATTGCCAAATGAAAGTTGCCTCTAGCTGGCCCCAATCTTTCAATCGCTACTGCATTTCACAACATATTCTTGCATTTTTTCTTTTTTTCACTCTTGTCACACTGTTCGTCAAGTCTATTGTCTATTATGAATAGTGGCAAATTTTTGATAATAAAATATAATTTCAATCACTTAATATTTATCTGATATAATCTGATTCAATAAATAAATAGATATTTAATTATATATAATTAATATTTAATAAACATGTAATAGACTATATCATGTAATGAAACTTTTGTTAACTGACTTGTAAGACTCATCTTGATCTATTCTAAGAATAATCTGTTAATATGTAAGGTCTCTCTCTATCTCTGTCAGATACCCTCTCTCTCTCTCTTTCCCTGCCCCGCAATAGCCTTGATTAGTTCCTTTTGTAAGAGCTTTTCTCGACTTTAGTGATGCAGCCCACAAGTACTTTATCACAAAAAAAAAGAAGAAATATAAGGCATTGCTGCATACCTAACAAACACGCACAATCCAATACACACACGCACGCACACACACGACACACGACACTCACACTCGCACACACACACACACATCTTCAGTTGGAGGCAAGCAACACATGAATATTTCACACGCCACACAAAGGCATTCGGCAAAAGTGAAAGCAAATGCAAAAGGCCTGCAGATTATAACACTCAATAGTGCCATTTGATATGTGGATGTAAATGAGCAGACGTGAGTGCAGATGTGTGCAATACCCTGTAAGAGAGTAATGTAATTTGTTAAGCATTTAATGAGATTACAAAAGATATCAGCTGGAAATATACGCAACTGGAAACTAAATTGTGTCAATAGAAACGGAAGCCCTCACTTATCAAAGACTCTCATTGATGATGTTGTACAGAAATAGTATGTTTTTATTTAATTTAAATTGAATATATAGTATATTAATAGTAAAATTTTATTTATTTTTAATTATAGTATATTTTTATCATTTATTCTGAACTTTCTTGATTTTCTGTTAATTTATGTTAGAAAATTAGAATATTGTTTTTCAAATTACAGGTCATCTCCTAGTCTTATATGCTCTGCTAACACATAACCACTAGCAGTAGTTGTTCTTGTTGTTATTGCTGTTCAGTACAGCGTCTGCTCATTAATTCATATGACGGTACTTTTGCTTCATTGGCTATTCATGCCTTTCTCTCACTCACGCCCTGTCTCTGTCTTTTATTATATAGAACTGAAACGGAGACTTGCATTGTAACCAAAGCTGAAACAGAGCACATCGGCAGTAAAAGGTTAAGTGTCGAATCGCACAGTCATTGCGAGTCCCCAGGTTCAATTATGCATGCATAATTGTTTACACCTACAAGGCTGCGCAATTACTTAAAGAGCTAAATAAATACAAATAATGTGATTAACAGTTGCCCGCATAAGTATGCTACAGTTTGTGATTTGCGGCGCATTGGGGAATGAATATTAATTCAATTAAGGTTTCTTCAATTAAAGAGTGATTGAAAGGGAAAGTTAAACAAAAAAAAAAAAGGAAAGAAAAGAATATTAATTAATTTATATAAAAGAAAATATAAATGTATTTATATAAATGAAAATATATATCAATCAAATATCAAGTATTTATATAAATGAAAATATATATTTATTATTTGTAAAAAAAAAATTAATTTAAATTTAGTTCTTATTATTATATTATTTTTTCTTTTTTTTTTCCAATTACTTCATTGAATTCGCATAAACATTTTCCACTTAGATTTTCACGTGATTCGCTTTAAGATCTTGGCCCCATTTCTGATGGAAAGTATGCGACAGTTTTGCAACAAATTTTCTTTTGCAAAATACCAAATTTCAATTTGAATTTTGTTGCAATCTTTTTGGCTTGTTAGCGAGCATTTATGCAGCCGAGGGAGGAGAGGAGACATACGGGGGCTGTATAAAGTTTTCCACTCGCCTCGACAACGTTTGAAATCGGTCTATTTCAAAGTGTTTATGCGGCTACAAAATAAAGTCCAAAGTTTTTGACAAACTTTTAGCCGCAGCGGCAGCAACTTCTGCGCTTGTCAGCTGCCAGCTAAACGGGCGAGCCAGTGCCGATGCAAAAATGTGTGTGGGGGGGGGGGGGGGGAGGGAGCATGGCCGGTAGCTGTTTCATAAATTGAAAATTGCACAATTTGAAAAGTATTTGCGCACAGCTTTAATCAAGACAAAATACAAAACACAAAGCAGGCCCAACGCGAGCTCAATCAATAGGGCACAAGACACAATTGTCTCTCTCTCTATATATATATATATATATAAATATGTTTATGTGTATATATTTGTGCAGGTATGTGTGCGCTGGCCAGGGTTATTAGATAAATGGGCGCCAGACACGAGAACGTTGGCCAACCGCACGTCGCATTGCGTTGGGCCAGCAACTTGGGCAATGTCTTAATTGATTTAACACGAAATCAGTCAAACGATAATCGAAAATTGCTACGCAAACTGTTTGATTACATGCAATGTCTTCCACTCTCTCCTCCCACATCTCCTCCCCATCTCTATCAGTCGCTCTTTTGTTGGCTGTGCCCATCAATTGACCAGGCCGTGTAGTCGGCAGTCGACAGTCGGCAGTCGCCAGTCGGCAGTTGGCAGTGCCATCTTCATTCGGTTTAGCAACGCTTCGCTGCTTTTGCCACAAATAACGGGGCACGTTGACAAAGTTGCCTTGGCCATAATTGAATTTTCCCCTTCCAGCATACCAACTCCACAAAATTACAAGCGGTACGCGGGGGCGTATGAGCAATTGCCGTAATTGTGAATGTTTGCTCATCATTCATAACCACACACACACAGTAAGAGAGAGTCTCGAATTGATTACATTTGCAGCTCGCTCTCTTATCTGTATGCTTTACATTCAATTTGCAGCCAAAGACCTTTTGACAAATGCCACTTAATTAGTCAAACTCGTTTTTGTTTATTTTGCGGCAACTTTTCTTTGTTTTCGTTTGACTGCCAGCCACACTCAATCTCTCTCTAGTTTGGTTGCTTAATGATAGACAATTAATATTTATTTAGTTCATTAGTTCATTTCATTTTATTGGGTGTTGATCTGGGCCGAAAGAAATTGTGTTCTATAAACTATTTCAATTTCAATAAATGTAACTAAACAAATATTTAATTCAGTTTGGAAAACTATTCAAAATATAAACTTTTTTTTAACATAATTAAACCAACTGTTGATCATTGACTATGACGGGGGAAAAAAAAAACATAGTTTTAATGCTTGTTAGCTAAGAGTGCATAATGCACTCATTCACAATTGATTTAAATATTATTAAAAACAATGTCGCTCATGCTGCAAATTCCAATTACAGCGAACGCCTGTCATTATTAACAAAATAAGCCCGCATAATCCAAAAGCAACAGCTGTGATAAGCACGAATTAATATTCCAAACTAACATTTGCTTATACAAAAAGTGGCCTAAAAATACTATTAATAAAATTTACATATATATATATGTATATATTTCACACTGACCACAATTTTGAAATGCTTCAAAACCCGATGCTTTTTGCACATAATTCACAGGCAATTTATATGCATACCCTCTCTACGCCGCAGCGTTTTCAAACATAAACATCATCATCATCATCATCTCGAATTTTTCTCTCGTTGCCATTAGCTTGGCGCAACCACAGAAATATTTATTTTATTTTGTTTTTAAATGGGAATTCTCTCTCTATATATATATATGCACGCACATATATAAATATATGTTTTTTATTTTATTTTTTGTTTTGCTGTCAAACGATTTGCAAAACCAACTTCAGGCCGTTAACAATTGCATTTCAGTTTGGTTTCTGTTCTGTTTGCGTGGACAATTTTTATCGACTATCCCCGCTGCGTCTCTCTTGCACAGACTGCTTCCCACTCTCACTCTGTAGCTGTTGTTTTAAGCATTAAATTTAATTACTCAGCAGCGGGTGGCAAACCGTGTGTGCATCTATAAAAAACATCAACTCTTTTTTTTTTAGAGGAAAGAAGTAAATGTACATAAGAGATATTTGCACAGCTGCTGCTGCTGCTATGTGACGCACGTCGCAAACACGGCAAAGGAGCGCTGACCACATGTGAATGTCCTGTAAACAATTTTTATTTATGAAAAAATATAATAAAACAATTTAAAAATCAACAAATATGTTTAAAAATAAACTGTTTGCTAATTAATGCCCAAAGGAATACTTTATATGAATTAAAAGCAGCAGCTATGCAGTGGCACGAGGCATTTGCATTTGAATTCATAATATTAATAATGATATTGCCTATAAATGGTAAATAAATAAATTAAGTAATTAAAAATATAATTTATACATTGCATAAGCTTGTTATAATACTTAATATATTCAAATAATAATAAACAAATAATTGTCGATAACTAATTGAGACGACACATTTAGAATTGCAAGAAATAAATAGATTATTATATTAAATTGATTATAATATCTGTGTAATTCTTTATAAAAATTTATTTTATTATATATATTTTTCTATTTTATAATATATTTATGTCAAAAAATAAATTTAATAATCATGAAATTATTTATAATAAGTAAATAATATAAGCAATTTTATTGGTGCTGACAATCGAGATTTAAGGAGCAGCTTCTGTTTATTTGGAATTTAAATTTACTTGATTAAAGCACGCACGTCTGCATTAGTTCAGCTTTAGTTAGTTACTGTTCAACCACGACCGTCAGCTGAGCTGAGCTGATCAAGCCGATGCACTGTGAAAAAGAAACACGAGAGGAATGGAACGAAAATGAAACGAAATTTCAAAAATCTCTTTACAAGTAAATCTCATATGATGTGCTGCATAACCGAATTGTCGCTCTTAACTAAACTTTTAGGCCCAGTGCTATTTACTAAGCTTTAGCTTACTAACTAAAGCTAGCCAAGCCACAATTAAATAAGAAGAAAATATATTATATTTTTTTTTTTTTTTATAATTAACTATTTTATATTTTGCAAAAATATTTAGAGCAATTTAAATTTATCAAATAAATTTCTTTCTATATATTTACTAATTTTCTACTAGATTCATATTATCGAAGTAATCTTAGATAATTTATTAATTATTTATAATCTTAATATTAATATTTGCCATTATAGAATAAATTAAATTTTAATTAAAGACAATTAATTGTAATAATTAACAATTTAATTAAATAATTTTAAAAATAATAATGTTCATTAATTAATTCATAATAATAATGCAAATGTCTGACTGTAGAAAATAACTAAATTTGTAAATAATTTAGTTTATTTTTTTTTTTTTTAAATAATAAATATTTCAAATTAATGCGCGATTAAATAAAACTTATGAAATTAATTTAATAGATAAATCAACATAAATTGTAATTAATGGTTTTATTTATTATCGAAGTCCAGTTTAAAAGCTGCTGAACATATGCAAACACTTTTGCTGTGCATAACTTTGGCCAAAAGCAAAGACTCAGCGAACATTGTATTTAGCCAATTACTGGGACTCAACGAATTTATGGCACGATTTGATTTGGCAAGCGTTCAGCAGCTGCTTCATTTGGCTCTATCGGCTGTTGGTCAAATGTTTGCCGAGCACGCATTGAATTTAATTAATTTAACACGAAAATCATTCAGGCGATATTTCCGAAACTAAGCGAGAGAAGTCCACGAAATAGCTTATTGACATGCCACCCATTTGTGCGTGGGTGTGTGTATGTGTGTGCGTGTGCGTGTGCGGGTGTTGCATGGGAGGTGCGGCTCGAAAAAAACAAGCCAGGCAAAGGCGGGCATAAATCTCAGACCACCAAAATAGCCAGAGCATACAAAATTAGCCCTGGGTGTGTAGCTAAATAATCTTTATCGGAAATCGAGTACATATTCCAATTGCCAATTAAGTCTTTTCGTAATGGATAAATCGCCACACAAAATGTTGCAACAGATAAAGTCATTAATTTAATGAGTTATTCCATTTGTATCATATCGAAAACTAGAAATATATATTCATATGAAATGCATAGAAATTTCATTTGTATAATTGCTGCAAGTGTCAAAGAATGTATTGGACATATTAATAATTCAATGGAACTCATTTCATGCATATATTACTTCCAATATTTTTATGAGACTCCTAATAATTGAGCTTATTAGAGTGAAATATGGAATTAATTAATAGTTTAAGTAAATTAAATTCTTTTAAAATTACTTCAATTATTTTTTTTTTTTGGCAAAGAAAGAATAAAATTTCTAAGCATTCTAGTGAAAGAAGTTAAAGCTGTTCACTATAAATGTCATATTATATTTGCATAGAATGAAAAATCTCACATATATTAAATAAATATGAATTTCTGATATTTTAGGTATATATAAATTTTAATAACAATTTCTATTTAGAAATTATTAAGTCTACTTGTTTAAAAAATTTTATATAATTTTTTTATTCTTTATTAAATTTTTTATTTATTGTATATTTTATTTATTATATTAATTATATATTATTTTTATTATATACATTATATTTTAGATTTATATATATTTAGCTACCTAGTTGAAGACGGTTTAAGCTCAGCACTTTTCAATTGTCAAAGAAACTGTCATATTTCAACATATATTTTGACTATTGCGTACTCTGGCTTTTCATATAATTTCGGACAATTTAGAGAAAACTTTTTCGCATGTAATCACGTTTTTTTTTATAATCTCTCTGGCGTAATTGCAAAGAGCAGCTGTCATCTCGGATTGTAATTATCTCTTGGAGCCAGGCACTCAGTGCTAATTGAACATCACAAATAACTGCGCTTTTACAACTGCTCAGAGAACAATTTGGCTCTCGGCTTGTGCATCCTTTTGCTGAACGCTGTTGGCATTTGTTTTTCGCTTTTATTGCAATGCATAAAAATCATTAATTACAACAACTTGTCATGAAATTTAAATGCCGCTCGCCGGCACCTTCACAAACAAAATACAAAATAAGTGAGACAAATATTGAAAAGCAAATTGAATTTTCATATGCGTGGCAAAGGTGAAAGGCGTCAGGGGCACAGCACGTTGGATCAGGGGGATGTGCCACGCAACTTTGTACATTTAACAAGGGCGAGCCGACGGAAGAAGAGGCATGGGTTCCGCTCGTTGTCCGTTTGCTTTTTGTACAGCGCAGCATTTTGTGCTCGTATGGCCAGGCTATATACCTATACCTATACCCACACACACACACACACACACACACATGTGTAAGTGCGCTGCACCTACACAGTTTCATTTTATGAGGGCGGCAACATTTTTGCTTTTTATGTTCGACAGATTTTCGTGTTGGTATGTGAAACATGCTGATTCCCAGTGATTACAATTGTTGTGCTGCTGCCGCTGCTGTGGGCTGCCCATAGATGGGGCCGCACCACACCCACAGCCATAGCCAGAGCCTAGCCCAGTCCTACAGCCAGACGCCCCCTGCCCCTTATGACCAGCACTTGGCCCGATGCCGTAAAAAGCACAACGAAAGCAGATAAATAAAAGAGCGGCAACAGCAACAACGACGTATAGCCGTGGCAAAAATTTCGCACACAAAAACAAAATGTAAAAGAGGACAAAAAAAAAACATAATATTTATAAATAAATAACAGCTACGAAATACTCTACATTTGTATAAAGAAGTGTTTCTAATGAAAAAATGTTATGAAATGAAAATCATTTGAAATAATGAAATGAAATTAAGAAAGATAGTTAATAATTAATGATCATCACTGCAAAGAGCTGCAGGTGTAATTGCAGCTGTGTGAGCGGGAGAGTCGCTCTCACATTGATCTCTCTGCGTGCTCGGTGTGATCTAGCTGCAATTTATGTAGAATTCGTAAAATAAAAGCAGTAGAGTGTTAATAATCTGGGACACATCATTTGTATTATTTGTCTAATATTTTTATTATATATATATATATATTATATTATATATATATATATATATATTATATTATATATATATATATATATATTATATATATATATATATATATATATATTTTTATTATATATATATATATATATATATATATATATATATATATATATATATATTATATTATTTGATAATTCTAACATATATATGTATATATATTTTATTTTTTTTTTTACAGTAAAGATAAACTAATATTTATTCCATGAATCAAAAGCTCAACTGCGTTTGTTTTATATATATATAAAACATAGATATTAATATAGTTATTTATTAATATATTTTTATATTTAATAATTATTATAATAATTTTTACATTTATCTATTTTATATATATATATATATATATATATATATATATATATATATATATATATATATTTTTTTTTTTTTAATGTTTACTAAAAAAAAAAAATTAATAATTACATTACAAATACTTAATTTTATTTTCGAAATTAAGTAAATTAAATTTAAGAGTATAATCAACGCTTTTTCCCTCATACTAAAAAAATACAAATACATATATTTTCATGCAGCTAAACATACCCAAGCTCTTAGAGTATGCAAAACAAAAAGAAGGCCATGTTTTTATGCCGCTCGTTACAATTTTCGTGATGTTCTGCTGACAACTCAACAGAGATCAAGTTATTATGTGTGTATGTGTGCGGGTGGTTTTCTGTGCTTGTGTGTGTGTGGAGAGCTTTTGGCGCGGTTGTGGCGATCCATATACAGGGCTGACCAGTCTCTGGCATCAGCTTTAGCTCTGGCTATGGCTCTGGCTCTGAGTCTGGCACTGGGTACTGGGCACTGGGCACTGGGCCCTGTGTCCGGCCGTTGACAATTAAGGTGAATGAATATTTTAATATTGGCAAACAGATTACACATATGGGCAATGACAATACGCTGGACAGGACATGACTTGTAGTCAAGGACCTCTACATGGAGCTACGGACAAGCTGCGTGGCGAAGACCTGCACTCGAGTAATGGCGTTAAATTTAATTCAATTGAATTGAATTGTTGTTGGCACAATGCATCAAAAGTAAATGCAAAATGCAAAATGTCCGTCTGTCAGCCAGCAGACGAAATGTGCCATTTATTTACGGTTTTTATTTTTTTACTTTATATTTTCTGTTTCGATTAAAAATAATCAAATAAGAGAAATCAACGATATGAAACACAATTGCATATGGTTTTTCTCCAATATTTATTTTGGCCATTGCATTCCCAGTTGCAGTCACAGAATGGCCATAATTAAACACAAGGCGTTGCCAAACGACTCTCCCGAGCGGCTTATAAAGCCGAAGCTGAAGTTCATTTTGAGCTCTGGACAAAATGTTAATTAAGAGCTTTCAATAATACTGACTTTATTGGGAGGATAATAAAAAAGAGGTTTTTACATTCAAGAAGGCTGAGGAAAAATGTTTTAACCGTATTTAAAGAAATTGTAAATCACAACTAAATTTAATTGGTAGAATGAAATTTGGCTAATAAATAGGGCTGAGCCAATGATATTTTCTTATCATATTTTTTTGCTCTGTCTATCTTGGTCATAGAAAAGTCTGAGCTTACAAAGCAAAAATTTAATACTTATTATTATTATTTTAATAAAAAATTTTGTATTTAAGTTCAAGTTCAATACATCGTCAATCGCTAAGCTTCTATGCCGATCAGTTTCCATACACATCCAGCCGTAGTCGATGGTAAGCTGTGATAGCAATTTGCCATTAGATAAGCTTGAACGCACCTAAGCTTAGATGGAGAGCGAATGCAGTAGCCGCTGCGTCCAACACTTTTGAAAAGTGCAGATTGAAGTCTGTTCTAAAGGGCAGTCTAAAGGGTTAGGTAAGGAAGACGACAGACCAGGGGAACGTGCCAAATTTCTAATCAAAATTTCCGAAAAACAGCAGCACAATACAAAAACTGATTGTTTGCCCGCATCTCTGCCTATATAAATATATATGTTGTGTACGTGTGTGCATGTATTTGTGTGTGTGTGTGTGTGTGATGGTGAAAATCAAAAGCGCTTTTGGCTGACTGTAAAAGTTGATGAAAATCGATTTTAATTACAAAGTCAATGCGCGTAATTGCTTTTGCACCTAACTCAAGTGGGCAGCGCACTTTGATGTTTCCATCGCATTCAACACGGACACGCAATTCGCAACGAGTTGGCAGCGCCCACAGCAATTAGTTTAACCCTGTTTTAAAGCTTTCTCTGCAACATCCAAAGTAGCTTAAGAAACGTGAAACATAGTAAACGTGTGTAAGATGAGAGAAAATAAATGAAATTAAATGGAAACAATATGTGTAAATGTAATTAAATAAAACTGATAAACATTTTATTAAGCTTATAAAAATTTAACTTAAATGTAATATATTTTTAATACATTTATATATTGGATTATTTACTATTGTGTGTATAATTATGTCCATTTTTTTCAGAATTTCTTTAACAATTTCATTTCCTTGATAATTTCCATTGAAATGCACAGCATTGTATGCGTAAGCTTTAAAAAAAAAATATTTTTTTGTCTTTTAACATGGCGCACTGATTATAATCCCAACAAAAGTTGAACTAACCAAAATAGAATTTTCCAGCTGCTATTCAAAAGTCCATTTTAATTAATTTTTCATTCATTAAGTTTTTTTTATTACGATCAATAAAAGAATTTTTAATAACCCCATTGTTAGGCTGAGGGTTAAAGTGACGTAACTATCAGCAGCATTTTCATTGCATAATTTTGTGCGCCAATTATTGCCCAATAAGCGGAAGCGGAATGTTTGTATTTGTTTTGCAACCAGTTGCAATCAATGCATTTCATGGACTTGCAACGAACTACCAAAACCAAAAGCAAGTGGACACAGGCAAGTATATAGGGAGAAAGAGAGGGAGACTGCGAGAGAGAGAGAGTGAGAGAGTCAGAGAGGAAGAGAGAATACAAAGAAGGCAGCAGCTAAATAACAACAAGAGAGGAGAGCAGCATAGGTTGGTCGCACAGCAAGAGAATTTTGGTATTTGCGGCTGCCTATGTGGCATGCATGCATGCATTTACATGCAATTCATGTCTCACTCTCACACACACGCATTTTTCCCTTTGTCCTACGTCTCTGTCGAGCAACCCACTCGCTGTGCGTCTGTGTGTTTATACAGACGAACCAAATTTACTGCACAGTTGCATGTCATTAAAAGCCGCGCGTCGCACAGACATTGCAGCACAATTCAAATTCGACTTCATTTCGCCAATAAATAAATATAAGAATAAAAAAATAAATAAAAAATAATGCACATAAGTAAATATATATATATAAGTAAATATATATAAATAAATATATATAAAAAAATATATATTAATAAATATATATAAAAAAATATATATAAATAAATATATATAAATAAATATATATAAAAAAATATATAAAAATAAATAAATGAATATAAAATAAATAAAAAAAGTAAATTAAATAAAAAAAAGTAATCAAGCAATTAAATAAAAAAATCTTACCTGCTTATAGTACAAAATTTTTTATTTTAATTAAGATAAGATGAACTCATTTGAAAATTATAATAAAAAAAAAATAACAAAAAAAGTTAACTTGCCATTGAATATTTTATTTTTATTGATTTTATGAATTTAGAAATTTTAAATATTTATATAAAAAAACAAAAGTTACAACAACAAACAAATCTACATATATTAATTCTTAAGCTTCTACGAGATAAAATATTCTGTGAATTCGCGTTGATTTTGTTTTCTAGAATTGTGCAACTGGCAAATTTAATTAAAGCATTCTCAACCAACAACATACACACACATAGAAAACTTTCAGCTGCAGCAGCCACATTATTGTTGTTGTAGTAATAGTTGTAGTTGTTGTTGTTGTTATTGCATTGTCAACAATAAGCAGCATGCGCACCAGTGCACATCCAATGCATAAACAGGCATCACCCTCAACCTCACAAGCGCCCACAACCACACGCTCACCCCACCTGGCTTGCCAATGCATTTGCTTGGCTGCACACACAACAAACGCAAAATGCCAGCGCATTTTTTATATAAATTTGTTTTTTTTTTTAATGTTATTTTTTACTGCATAGGTTTTAAGGCCACGTTTAAAGCTCAATTGAAAAGTGCGTTTATTTATTTTTTCCTTTTTATACATATTTATTTTTTCGGTTAAGCTTGAAAAAGAGTTAAAGTCCCGACAAAACGTCAAGACAGGAAACACCCGCAGCACAAGCAGCAACAACAACAAAAACAGCATCCGCAGCAATCTTGATTTAAATGAAATTTAACTTTGTGCATATTAAAAAAGTTTTGCATTTTCCATGCGAAATAAGAAAAGTTTCGGCTTTTCTTTCTATTATTGTTATTTTATATATATATATATATATATATATATATATATATATATATATATATATATATATATTTATAATATATATTGTATATATTTTGTTTTGCTTTTTTAGTTTTGACTTGTGCACGCTAGACGTCTGTAATTTAGATATGCCTTGACTTTCAATTTCTATTTCGTTCCAGTGGCTGTGCACTTAATTTGCAGGGACAGGAAGACAGTTTTAGAGTTGAGAAAATTATTTTATATTTGAAGGAAATTCTATATACACATTACGATAGTAAGCATAAGGTTATCAGTGTTGTTTAACAAAATATGTTTAGCTATCTCTAGATGATGGAATATCTATGACTAAAAAATACAAATTACTTATGTGAAACAAAAGAATCCAAATTATAAGAAATTAGAAACATTTTTTTATTTTATCATTTATTTTTACTAAGTTTGAAGTTTTTTATTAGTTTTTAATAAATTATTTTCTTATTATTTTTTATTTTATTATTTATTGTATTCATTATTATTTTTATTTTATTATTTTTATTTTATTATTATTATTTTATTATTATTTTTTATTTTATTATTTTTTATTTATTTTTGGTTTTTTTTTTATTTATTTTTATCTATTATTTTTTATTATTTTTATTATTTTTTTATAATTTTTCTTGGTTCATTTATATCAACTATTGTTATTAAAATTTTTTTTTATTATAATATTTGATCAATATTTATATAATTTTATTATTTAATTATTATTAATTTGATATATTATATTTTAATTTTGTATTTTTTTTATTATTTTATTTGATTTAAAATTAATAATTATTAATTATATACATATAAAGAGATAATGATATTATCAAAGCATAACAAAGTATGCAAAAATAATGTAGATTTATATTTATTTATTTTAATTGCTTTCACATTTTAATTATTTAAATAAAATTATTATAATTAAATTAACAAACCTTAATTTATGAAACTGGTAAATTTCCTTTATACATGAATTTCTTAAATATTTATTAAGTTTGCAAGCAAGTTCCCAATTTAAGATTTCCCTTTTGTGTATAGTGTATAGAATATAGAATATATAATATCTATTAATATTTGGGTCGTTGGCAACTACTTCGCTTGAAGAAACTTTTTGGCTGTTGGTGTGAAAAACTTGGAGAACATTTGCCAAGCAGCTGCAGTGGCTGCTCTCTTGGCCAGGTATCTGCTTTATTTTATGTTGAATTATGGCGGCTATTGTGAATGTGCAGGTGTGTGAGTGTGAGTGTGTGTGTGTGTGTGTGTGTGTGTATGTGTGTTAGCGTGTATTGGTATTTACTTAGGGGGGGCGTGCCATTTGCAACGTGTTTTATTTACAGGCGAGGGCGTGCAAAAAATTAGCAGCTGAAACGAAGAAGCAAAAAGGGGGGAGAAAGCGTGTGAGGAAATGGCAGGAAATCCAAACCAAATGGCTGCACAGGTAAACTAGAGGAAATACCCAAAGATACGAAAACTAAGAACCCAGCAAGGAACAACGGGCAGCGAGAGGCTGTGTGTGGCTGCCCACAACTAGCTTATTAAGATTTATGTGAGCTTGTGCGTCTTTCTTTTGCATTTTTGCATTGCAACCGCAACAGCAACAACTATCAAATACGTGAGTATTGAGCAAATTTAGCTTGGTACCTTTTTCTTTGGCTGCTTGTTGTAGTCTAGTATTACTCTTTGAGAAACCGCATGCACAACATGCTTGAGATTAGATACTCTGCCGAAACAGACGACGAACTCTTAAGGAAAAATTTGAGAAAAGTTAAGAGACAAACAAAGGGCTTAGAATGGGAATATATGAGATAAACACTAAGAGATTTCGAGCATTACGAAAATTAAATTCTGTATATCGAAAAAATTATGAACTTGGTTCAAGTGCAGCTCCACAAATTTCACTTAAATTTTGCTCACATTGTGATATGCAATTAAAGGAATTAAAAACTTTAAAAATTTTAAATGAAATTAAATAAATTATTTAAAAAAATTCTGATTAGCATGCGAAGTGCTCTAAAGAAAAAATATTCTGTCTGACAGCTTCACTATACTTAGAGATACGTGTATCTATTGCAATAAATTTCAAGTCATAAACATGCTGAAGCACCGACTTCAATCTGGAATTCTAGTGCCACTCTTCTGCTTTTTTTTCGTATCTTTTGCAAAGTGATTTGCGCTTTTTTTTATTTTATGTTTTTTTTTTTTGTGCTGCGCTTTTGATAAATCAAATGCTGTCGTCTTTTGTCGTTGGTGCAATTGAAGTTGAAGTTGAAGTTGAATCTGAAGTCTGAGCATCAGCCTTTAGCCTTAGCATCAGGCTAAAAACTCAAGCACAACTCATTGTGGCGCTGTAAATTGCAGCTCTCATTGGCTTTGGCTTGGGGTTTGGGCTGAATCGAAAGCTAGCGATAAGGAAGTGGAAATTGTATGGCACCCGTTGCAGCAACAACAATGGGCTGCTGGCGCTGCTGCAGCAGCTGCACTTTGTCGTTTAGAGCGAGGCACTCAAGTGCATTGCCTTGCCATTTTTCTTGGTGTAGATTGCGATGAAACATCCTGCACCGTTCCACTATTTTGCACTCAAGTGCCTCGAGTAGCAATTCCCATTGTTGCGGGCTGTCTCATGACGTTGTTTAAAGAATTAGCACAGCGCAACACTTCATCAAAGCCACTCAAACTCCGACACGACGTCATAAATCTTCTCAGTTTATTAATTCACGATTAGAGCGACATAAAGCCGAGTGCCAATTGTAATTAACTGCCAGCTAGATATAGTAGCTCTAGCATCGACAGGGCGGCACGACACACGCGCAGAGCATGTGAAACGTGTTACGTAAATCATTTTCAATTGCTTTTCGAGCAGTCGCATGGCATCGAACCTGCCGATATTCATCTGTCCGTTTGTATTGCCGTTCGCTTTTGTTTTTGTGCTACCTGAGAATTTGGGTGACTTTTGTTCGCCAACCGCTGGCCTGGCATGAGGAATGTGACAAAAATTTGTTCGACATGCGGCGCACTCTGATTACAATGGCAGCTAAAGAGAGACTTGGATGCGTTTGACATTCCATATCTATGAGTTCAATAAATAACATATTTCAAATAAACTCCAAAATATTCAAAATTTAAATTAAATAATTATGATAAAATATAAATATAAAAAATTTTTTAATTTGCATTGCAATTAATCAATCATAGAATGTGTATATATCTGAATCAATTTTATTTAATTCCTAGAAAAGAAATTGCTTTTCTTGCAATTATGAATGAACTCAAGAAACTTCTTCAGTCTGTAATTTAAGTATGCATAATTTTTGATGCTTTACAAGTAAATTATAAAAGCTCTAATCCAATCATAAAGAAATATATATATGTGTGTATATGCATATATATTTTATTTTATATTTTATGCATATAGATTTTATTTTATATTTTATGTATATATATATATTACTTTTTTGCAAACTTAAGCATTCATTTTTAATAAATTTAAAAACAAAAACAAAAAATATTTAAAGAACTTTACTCTACTTTTCGTCTTTAATTTTTATATAATTATATATATATTAAAAATAACAAGTAACTAAACTCTAGTCGAGACTGCTCGACTAAGAGATACCCTGAATCCATTGAGCTGTAATACACACACACACAAACATATGCATGCACGTAATATGCTCACTGCGCAGTTTTGCGGCTGCAGCAGAGGCTGTGCTATGGAAAATTTATTGTTTAATAACCTTTTTTCTCGATCTATGTTCTTAATGAAATTTTCGGGGCATGATTATGACATCCAAATGTACCTATTTGCCAAATTTCAAGTCTCTAGTATTTGATATACGTGAGTTATCGTTTTTGTTGAATTGTGGGCGAAAGGGGCGTGGCATCAAAAATCCAAAAATGACAAAATGTGCGGATTCAATATAGCAATCAAACACAACTTAGTGCTTCATTCTATCTTTAACGGTGTGCACGCCAGACCTCAAAAACAAAGCGATATTTTCGATAGTTATCGATAAAAAAGAAATGGGATGAGTTATCGAAAAAAAAAAATAAACTCGTACAGCGTATGGTATTATCGAGCCTTTTGCTTTTTATTTGAAGTCTCTAGCTTTTGTGGTTGCAGAAATCCAGGTGTTTACACGGACGGACGGACGGACGGACGGACGGACGGACGGACGGACGGACAGACGGACAGGGCTAGTTCAACTCAGCTCATCGAGCTGATCAAGAATATATATACTTTATGGGGTGTGGCACGCCTCCTTCTGCCTGTTACATACATTTGCACAAAAACATTATACCCTGAAATTTCCATTTTCAATGGATTCAGGGTATAAAAACAAAAAATATTTAGAGAACTTTACTCTACTTTTCGTCTTTAATTTTTATATAATTATATATATATTAAAAATAAAAATAAATGCCACTCAACCTTACGATTCTCATGACTCTTTAAATTAGCTAAATTCTTTATGTTGAAAATTTGATTGTCTCACGAAACAACCTGAAACTGTCAGATATGTCGAATTTGTCCAAGGCTATGCTGACAGACGCATAAAATAAAATATACGAAAAGTTTTTGCCCAAATGCACGCTGACAAAATGCAATTTGAAAGCGGTTGATGATGCTGAAAGTGTGCCAAAGCTGCAAACAAAATGTCTAAAACTATTTTCAGCTTATGGTTAAGTGGAAATGGCTTCATGATTGGCACAGTTGGCTTAGAGTCTGGGTAGAACTGCCGGTCAAGGTTTGACAAACAGACAGAAATGTAATAATGCAATAATTGAAACTATTTGGCAATAAATATATATTCACATTTTTTTAACATAGAAATAGTCAGAAATAGTTATTCATAGAATCTATCTCTATTATAGCAACTGCAAAGTGCACATTGAAAATGAGCTAAAGTAAAGTAGCAAATAGCACTAAAAGTTGGGCAGAAGCGTCAAATGGCAAATGGCAAATGGCATTAAAATGCAATTGCCAAATTAACACGCGCTTCGTGTAAAACGCAAAGAAATTTAATTATTTGCACACACATATACACTGAGACACACACACGCACACACATTCATAACAAAGTTGTGGGAGTATCTACGTGATCAAATATGCAAATAATTGCAAAATGAAAATTTGTGTGCAAAGTCAAACGAAGCGCTACGCGCCAAGTATCTCAAACAACATTCTCATGGGTTTTTTTTTTTCCTTTCAACTGTTTTTGTTTTTCGCTTTAAACAGCGAATTGGTGGGTTTGAGGGGGAGTGTGCGGCATATCCTGTACGTGTAGGCGTGGCTGGTGCCATCAATTTATTTGCGCCACGCACGCAAATGCAAACAAATTAAATTGCAAATCATGATTAGCTGGCTCACAGCTTGCAAACACTCCCCTTAGCCCCTCAGCACAACAGCACAACAGCCAGAGCACAGCCCGATAAAAGCAACAAAAATGAAACATATGGAGTGGTATGACACAACGTTGCCCAACGAGTACTTCAATATAATCATACATACACATGCACATACATATACCCACGCTGCCAGCAACTTGTCGGCTTTTATTTAGATTTTGCTTTAAATTTTAAGCAAGCGATTTTGGCTGGCGGTAGCTTCTTGACGCGTATTGCAAGTCATAGCTACCCTATAAAATTCAGAGTATCTCCAATAATTTAGTAATTAAAAAAAGAGCAGTTGGGATTCTAGTAATAATAGTTTGATCAAAACGATTATTTATCTTGATACTCGCACTTAACTGAAGGGAAAATATAATTTAGATAGATATTTAAAATAATTGTTATGAGCAGAATATCGTCCAGTTCTAATTGGAACTTCTTTAGATTCTCCGTTTAATATCAGAGTTCTACACTTAGCACAGCTAGAGCACAAGGAGAGCGAACATATGCAGAGCGATCATAGGGAGAGCCAAACCTTCGCTCACACAGCTCTAACTCTATATGCACTCACAATTTCATTTCGTTATTTACTTAAGAGAGAATATCTAAAATTCACTATAGAGTAGTCAATTTGGATCTAGCTTAAAAATTGAGCACAATTCCTAAACTAATTTTTTTCTTTTTATAATAATATTTACTTATTTTTATTTAAGAGTTTTTGAGACTAATTTCATATCATATTAAAACATTCATCAATTTATTTCTTTTTATAATAATATTTATTTATTTATCAATACTTTTCTTTAATAGTTTTTGAGACTTGCAATAATTATTTCTAATTTCTTATCATGTTAATTGATGATAATCTCATATCATATTTTATGAATTTCTTGCACATTTAAATAATAAAATTTAAAATTTATATGTATATATATATATATATATATATACACTCACAATTTCAATTCGTTATTTACTTAAGAGACAATATTTAAAAGTCAGTATAGAGTAGTCAATTTGGATCTAGCTACAAAATTGAGCACAATTCCTAAACTATTTTTTTTCTTTTTATAATAATATTTACTTATTTTTATTTAAGAGTTTTTGAGGCTATGAAAAAATGATAATTCCAAAAATTATGATAATTTCATATCATATTAAAACATTCATCAATTTTTTTCTTTTTATAATAATATTTATTTATTTATCAATACTTTTCTTTAATAGTTTTTGAGACATGCAATAATTATTTCTAATTTCTTATCATATTAATTGATGATAATTTCATAACATAGTTTATGAATTTCTTGCACATTTAAATAATAAAATTTATATATTCTTATATATATATTCTTATATATATATTCTTATATATATTCTTAGCAAAGGGAGAGCATTCAAAGATCTCTTAATGCTGCCACTGCTTGTTGCTTGTACAACAATTTATGATTCCCATTTTCTATGTATGAGCAGTTCGCAATAACTGGAAATCGTAAGAAAAACAACGCATGCCGCATAACCACGCCCACAAAAACCCACTGCAGCCACGCCCCAGACGCCCACATGTCATGCTCGGCAAGTATCGGAACGTGCAAGCATTTTGCTTCCTTGAAAGCGTCGTAGCTGAAATGTGTGTGGTATTTTCTGCGTGAATGTATGTGTTTGTGTGTGTATTGCGTGTGACACGTTTGTTAATATGGTAAATAATTTAAATAATAAAAAAAAAAAAAAAAGGAAACTAAGCGACAAACAACAACAAATGTCGCATTCACAGTCGCATTCACAGTCTATGTCAACTCTTTGTTAAATTATGTGTGAATTATTTAGCATCAATGAATGTATCGATGCGACGCAGACAGAGACAGCCAGCGAGACACAGCAGCAAATGTGCTGTGCGGTTGCTGTTGGTTTTACAATTGAATTGAAATTGTGGTTTGCGACAGTTGGTATAGCTCTGCGCGGCTTCTGCAGCTATATAAATATTTAAGGCATTCTTTAAGCACTTGAAGCAGCAGCAGCCGATAATATATTAACATATTTAACTTGAAAATATTTCACAATAAATACTTTGATTACAACATCTAATGAAACCATACCTGTTGAACTGCTTGATGTACAATCAAATATCAAATTTTACCCAAATATTCCATTTGACTTTCAATATAAATAATACATCTCCACCAAAGACTTTTGTTCAATGCCAACATTTCTGAATGAAATACCCAGAAAACACATTTGTATGGCATGTTGTTGATTGAGCGACAGCTGCTTGGGGACCGCTGCCGTTCCGTTGCCATTGAGTGCATCTTATTCGCAAGTAAATCAAATTAGCCTACGCTTATGTAGACTTTCAACAAGTGAAAAAAAAAAAAAAAACCAAAAGTTACTTCAAACTGAATTAACACGCAGACAAATGCTTATAGATTATATGGGGCCTACGAAATGGCTGTTGAGCTTAACCTCGGAATAAATATTTACACAGGACCCTGCCAAAAGGTGAGCACGTATTGCAAAAAACCAAAGAGGAAGAAGGCGAAGAAGAATGAGAATAAGGAAAACACAACACAACATCAAAAAAACAACATTCGCATGTTATTCAAATTGAGCTGCGTTTTCCTTCCAAAAAAGTTCTTGCCCAATCCCAGGGGCTGTCAGGCGACCCATCCCTCAGCATCTTCCGAGCACTTTAACATGACCTACGCTTCAGTTATTTGTTTGCACAGTGTGTCCAGTTATTGAATTCCACTTGTTTAGCTTGATTTTCTAGTTGTTGTTGTCGCTGCTGCCGCTGTGTAAACGTAGCGAAAAACTTTTGCGTGTTAACAACATTTTTCAATATAAGTTTGTAAACTTTTTGCTCTTCGCAAACACACACATACACACACGCACACACGCACACCCACACACCGAAATAGTAGAACATTTGCCATATTTGCTAAAGCCAAAAGTAAAAGTCTATGCGGCAGCAAGTCAAGGATGTCAGTCAGAAGGTCGCCCAACGTTTCTGGCCAACGAAGTGTTTGTCTGTCTGTCTGCCAGTCTCACTGAGTAAGTGTGTCTGTATGTGTTTAAGTGTGTCTCTCTCTCTCTCTCTCTCTCTCTGTGCGTGTGTGTGCACTGCAAGTGGCAGCTAAGATGATCAAATAAACAGAAAAAAAACTTGTAACAGAGTGAACCAAGTACCAAATTGAAGTGTGCTGATAAGGCTTGCTTGACAGATACCCCGTATGTGCAAGCATATGAATGATATAAATTTATATATATATATTAATATGTATTTAAATATATTTATATATATTTTCATGTAATATATATATAAATATATTTCGGTCTCAAATAGTTAATATTCTGTTGAATATATCATAGAAAATAGTTTTAAAATATATTATAAGTATAAAAATAAATAAAATATAAAATTCTTATTTGTTAAATAATAAATTATAAAAAAAATATATAAAAATATATATTTAAAAAAATAAAATATAACATATGATGTAAATAATTGCAAAATTATATAAAAAAATAATATACAAAAAAAATTAAATTAAAATGTTTTATAAAAACTATTGTTGAAAAAATTAATTTTAAATTTATTTGTTATTTATAAAAATTTGAATACAAAACCAATAGTTGAATTAATCTTTAAAGTTTTTTTTACCATCTTCTTACGTACACTTTTGTTTAAGTAAACCAAATATACCCTTTTATCTCAGCAAACAGAGTGGGCAAAAAAAAACTCTCAAGGGTGTTTGAGTTAAAGAAAATAGAACCGAACGTAACGAAATTCGATGGCAAAACGAAACTTTCGCTTGATGAATTGAATTGTTGACAAAAAGCGAAGCGAAACGAAACGAATCGCAACGAATCGAAATGAAATGAAATGAATGAACGAAGCAGCAAAACAGAAGAAATTGTGTTTATTCAGTCGTGTTACAGGTTGGTAAAGGTAAACTTTTATTTTACCAATACTTATCGCACACGATAAGCCAACGCTGCTAGTTGTCTGCTGACGGCAGCGTCAAGAGTAGATGTCATACAACACAGTTAAGTTGTGTACCAAGTATGTAAAAGCTGATCTAATGTGATGCACGCCATGTATCTATGGGAAGGGTCGAAAGTGCTTAACCAAAAGGTAGCTAAGAATAAGCGTGGCACTTTGCTTATATTTGTTTATCGAGTCCGGGAGCAAACGTTAATCCGATTTCAGGAACAGAAGCCAAACAAAATAGATACTTGAAGGGTCTTTCAAAATAATAGAAGCTGTTTAACTATTATTTACAAATATCATTATCGATTTTACACTTATTTTCAGATAATGTTTAGTTTGCATTTAATACGTATTTGATTAAAAATGAAAATCGCTTTTATGCTGATATAAAAATCAAAATTTAACTAACTTGAAAAATGCTTATGCAAGCGACATTAAAATTTCATTGCACTTTTAAGCACATGGTTGACCAGAAAAGCTAAATATTTAAACAGTATATGCATGGCCATGGCCAATGTACACGCCCACAAACATAACGAGAGGCGGCAGCTTGGCAAATCCAGCAAATTGTCTAGATGAAGTTCACTTGCTGCAGCAGCAACTGCTGCTGGCCCATAAAAGTAGACTACAAAATATGCTTAAATATGCATTATGCGCTTTCATGGACAGCAGGGGAGCGGGCGAGGCTGTCCGACTGAAAGCACAAAACTGAACTCAATGCGACTTAAAACTCGATTGCATGTAATGGCACTTAAGCTTACAACACACAATCTTTCGATGTATGCGTGTGTCTGTGTGTGGCACAGGTGCAAATGTAAATGCATCAAATCTGAATTGTATTGGGTAGATGTTATTGAGAAAAAGCAAGGGATACCTGAGAGAGAGAGCGAGAGAGAGAGAGAGAGAGAGAGAGAATTAGAGTTAGAGAGAAAGAAAACGGACAAAACAGAAGCAAACATCGACAACTGGCAGCATCAACTCGTACTAGTGCTGGCTAAAAAGCATTTCAATTTTTCTACACACAGCATTTTTTCTCAACAGCTTCTTACTAATATGCACCCACGGCCCTGTCTCTTTAGCCCGCACCAGTGCCACTTTGGCAAACATTTTGCACAGCCGAGCGAGATAGCAAAATTGCTCCAATTGCTACTCTTGCTGCTCGTGACCTTTGCCCCATGTCCAACCATTTTGCACAAATGGCAGCACATTTAAATTTGAATGTCCACTGAAATTGATATTGGAAACTACTACGCTGAAGGGTGTCTAGTGCAAATCGAAAAAAAAAAAAAACGACAAAAATAGTAAGGAGCAACTCGAAAAGCTTTTGCAGTCCAACCAATACACGTGATTAGCAGAAATGTCAGTGGCAAAAAGTTGTGCAACAGACCCTGAAAATTCCTACTTAATTTTAAGTGCCACAAACTGTGCCAAAGGTCGATTCGTTCGATTTGAAAATACGAAATTAGGCAAAAATAAACAGCGAATGGAAGACTGAAGAGCTGAGATTTTCCTAATAGTTAAATAACTTTAACGAGTTAAATAAAATTTAATTTTTAATATATTTTATGAAATATGAATAAAATAATAGAAATTTTTAATTAGATTATTTATTCAAAATTTCTATAATTTTAAAATAAAAGCTGGCTTAAATAGTTAGTTAAATAAGATGCCATTTTGTATATATTTTATTAAATCAAAAATCATTAAAAAATGTTCATATATTTTTAGATATGAGTAAAATTTAAGAATATATAATTTATTACTTTAATTTATTAATTTAAAATTTCAATAATTAAAAATTTTCAAACCAGCTACATATTTTTTTAATTTTTATTTTCAACAACTAGACATTTATATATAGTTATAATTTTCACTTAAAAATGTATAAATATTTAATATTAATAATTTAGTATAACTTAAATAAAAATACAAAAAAAAATATAAAAGATACACATAAAAAAAAATTATTTAATTAAAATATAAAAATATTTATATGATGAGAAATATGTAAAATTAAAAATGAAAAAAAGAAAATAAATAAATAACTGACAATAGATATAAAAATTATGTAAAAATTAAAAGAAATATAAAATATATATTTAAAAAATATACGTGTTTAAAATATTGTTAAGTAATAAAGAAAATATGTATATTTACATTTTGAATGAAAAAGTTTTGTGCGTATCATGAAAACTCAAGGCTCGAATCACTCAAGGTCTTGCTGCAAATGCGAAGCATGTAAATCGCTTTGGACACCCGAAATTCGATATAAGAACACACACAACAAACAATAAAAGCGACAACATGGAGAAGAAGCAGCGAAAAAGGCGGAAGATGCTGAAGAAAAAATATCTCTCTATATTCTTCATTTGTTTGCACAGACAGTTCGTGCAGTGTGGGACGTGAGAGTTTGGGAAAACTTGATATCCTCTAAAAGCATACATATGTATGTGGTTGGGGCTCCGACTATTTTCATTTGTCCGAAACGTGTTCGGAAAATTAAAAGTTCGCTTAGAAAACGAAAGTGGACCAAGTTTTCGGCTTGTTTGTTGTTTTTAACATTGCAAATTTACTGGCGCGTGCATGTGTCCAACTAAAGTCACTCCCCCCTCACACACACCAGCACACGCACAATTTATTTGTGTGTCTCACTGTTTGTTTATCATAAACAATAAAACTTATTTTGACAAGTTTTTTGGGGCAAAATGAAACGGCCAGTTGCTCATCAACTTGAACCATGTCTCTATTAGCTAGGGGCGTGGCCTGCGGCCAAGTGCAGCAGCTCCTACTGTTATATGATCAGACTGTGTGTGTGTGTGTGGCCGAAAGTTTCATAATTTGCATGACATGTGTGGCGCCATCTGCCGGCACCGTTTGTCATAATACAAATTGCCAACAACAGTTGTGCAAACTTCAAAGTGCCCGGAAAATGTCAGAGAAAAGCGTCGCTGTGATTAATTTTGCAATGCGCAAGCAGCTGAGGCCGCTGTCTCCGGCTCCACACCAGCACCACACATCCCAAGCCATCCAAACCAACGCACCGTCAAAAACTAATATTTGACTTGGCAAATAACATAAACGAAAATGCTGATACAAAGAACGTCGCCGTTTAGTGAGTATATAATTCTGCCAGAACATAGATGACTGCGTTGTCCGCTTCAATTTTGCCTGAAATATTTATAGTGTTTATATTTATATATCAAGTTATATATATCAACTCAAGTATCCAGTTTCTTCTTCTGTATTATTAGATGTGCTGGTAAACATATAGATATATTTATGTACATATGCAGAGTTATATAAATAGATAGAGCATAGATAGATATAGTCTAAAAGAAAGTAATATAAATGTAGATCGATAGATAAATCATATATCAATATATAGACGAATAAATACATTTAAATATATATAAATGTGATATATAGAAATTATATAAATGTGTGCAGATAGTTTATATATATATATATATATATATATATATATATATATATATATATATATAAATATTATTAATTTAGAACTTTTAATTTCATTCAACTAGTTTATTATATAGTTAAAGATAGTAAAAATATGAATGCAATATGACAAGCCCATCCCCACTACACTTTATTTAAAATTTAAGTTTCCATAATAAATCATAAACATGTGAAGCTGCCTTTTAAAATAATTATACGAAAGCCGCCGCTCAAACCACACGTATCCATTTAATCAATTTTTCCACATGCCTAGGCGGTAAAAGTGAGTAATTAACATGCAATTGATGATGGCTAAAGACAAGCAAACATTTGATTGGCCTACATACACGGGCTGAGAACTGTGGTTGGGTTGAACTATTTTTAATATGGATTTCAACACGTTGAATCAATTAAAGCTCAAAATGCCAAGCAATGCAGCAATTTAAGAATTAACCAAATTTCACGGCGCAGTGCAATCGGACAAAGCACATTTCGCTTATCATTCATAGCTGGCTATATTTTCAATTATATCTCATTTTTTGTATTCCTATTTTTAGTTTTCTTATTCTTTTTTTTTTTTTTTTTTTTTGGTTGTTTTGCATTGCACTCGAATCCAATTTGTAGCCAACTGTTGAAGCTTTTTGTCCACTCACTTTTTTTAGCGTTGAAAATGGCCGTTGAAATTTTCATGGTGCACGCGATGCTGCCCAAAGGACCTGTGGGACCAAGGACGCGAAAAAAGGATGGTCGCATTGGCAACTCAACGGCTACTCAGCACAGGAATTATTAACGCGATGTGCCGCATTTACATGCGAGCCGCACAAAAGCCCCGTCTCCAGCGCCTCCCCCAAATTGGCTCGTATTTCACCTCTTTTTTTAGTTAAACATTGAGTTGTTGTTGTCCTTGTCGCATTAACAAAAATAAAAGTAAATAAATGCATACACAAAAAAAAAAATGTAAAGGCAAGTTGAAAAAACATATTCATGAGTTGGAAGAGGCGAGCTCGTTTGGTCATCCAGCCATTTGCATTCATGCATTTAATGCTCTTCGAGTGGAATGGATACTAAAGTTATGTTAACTTCTTTGTGAAAGTGGATGAACGTAAACTTTAGCCTATAATCTGTTAACAGCGTTGGAAATCTATTTAAGAGAGTTATTATACGTCCCTTTTTACGATCTATATGTAAGTCCACTGTGGGTTTATTAAAAACTGAACTTTATGAGTATAAGTTTATACTGTATGTATTTATTCGAACAGCGCGGCAAGAGAATATTTTAAATTTATTTATATTTTATGATCAATTTTTTTTTAATATTAATATTCAAATTAATTATAATATTAAAATTTTTATATTATTAAATTTAGCAAAATAAATATATTTTTATATTTGGTTTTTGCTGAAGGTTTTAATAATTAAATTAAAATAAACTTTAATTTTTAGATTTTCAGATTTTAATAATAAGTATCTATAAAAATGCAAATTTTTTAAATTATTAAGCTTTGAGGAAAATACATAAAATGTAAATAAAATATTCAAAATAAATATATACATGAAAATAAATATAGGTATATACAAATTTTTTGATTACCCTACAATTAATTTTCTATTTGATATGTGCAACAACAAATCGTTCAACTTTTCAATTTCGAACAAGAGCATTTCATATTTGTATATACGAAAAAAGTAATTTTCCAAAACAATTCTTTCTTTGGTATTTATTTATATTTTTATATTTTTTTTTGGTTTTTTTCTTATCGAATGACAAATATAATTAATAGCGCACAAGGCGGCGGCGGCGGCTGTTGTGCATTGGACAACAAAAACAATCAATATTCGATAAATGCAGTTGCGCATATAAATTGGTTATTTATTGTTGGTTTAACGCTAGCCAAAATTTTCAATGCCAAAAAAAGTCGCCTCTGAATGGGAAATGTCGCCTTTAAAAAGTGAGAAATCAAAGTGTTCACACAATACACAAATATTATATATTTTCGGTGGGGCGAAGAGCGTGCACAACTGTTGGCAGTCACGCATCCACAGGAAATTGTATCTAAATTCAATTTATGCGCCCGAAAGCCTGGTCCCAGGCACCACATGTCCCTATCTCTGTCTGCCCTGTGTGTTTGTTGTGTCAGCCCGTGCGGTTATCCGGCATAGGCCAGAGAGCTGGCATTATCTGACGAGCCTCCCATTAAAAGTACGTGTCAAATTAAATTGTTGTGCTCCAAAACAATTGAATTTTGTGCCGTGTTTCATCAGATGCTGCTGCTGCTGCTGCTGCTGGTGCTATCTGTGTGGCGTTTAGGCCAGCATTGAGCCTGTTGCCAAAATTTCATTTCTGCAGCTAAACGGATGAGATTTATATTTATGCATGCTCCATTTCTTTATTTATGGGCGTGTGAGTGTTTCCGTAAAAATAATTGTATAGAAATGTTGTTAGGTAATAACCTAAAAAACAATCAGCTTCGAAACAAATTCTATTATTCATTACATACCAATCATAATGAGAAATATGATCCTTATCATATTTTATATTATCACCAACAAATTCACTATTAATATCATTAACATAATCATGATCATTATATAGAACCACTTGCTTAAATCCAAACCAACTCTGTTCACATCTTAAAATCGTGTCCAAGCTAAGATCAGTCTTTAAGCTGTTTTCGAAATGGAGTATTTGATTTCGGCTAGAATGTAATCCGTGGCAGCTATCAAATCCGTTTGCCAATTGCCAAGCATTGCAAGTGGAGTGAAAACGAGCCAGTTGGTAGAGAAAAGGAGTGTACACTCAGCCGGTCGAAACGTGTGCAACTTTTGTCGAAAAGTTGTTGATAGATAAAAAAAAAAGAAAATAAATAAAGCGGGACAAGGGTCACTAGACACGGCACAGCAACGACGTGGAGTAGGAAGACATGGCACATGGTTGCCGGCGCTCAGGGACATGGGTAATTATTGAAGACAATGCGCGCTGGACAGCCAAGTTTGCCTCGGGACATAGCTTCTGGCTCAATTTCTCACTGTGTATCTGTGTGTCCATGTGTGTGTGAGTTTTTACTGGCCAGGAAGTGCAGTAAATTGTGCGACACAAAAATAGTACCTACGACAGGACAATGGCGTTGAAAATGCGCCATGCAGCGAACAGAGGGAGATGGAGTTGATAGACAAAAGAGAAATGCACAGATGGATGCAGAGAGCAACAAGAGAAACAGAGAGAGAGAAAGAGAGACACAGCAAGCCAGAGAGGTGAGGTCAGCTATAGTATGCAGGAACATTCAATATGGGTGCCAGTCGGGCGCTTTGCTCAACAGACGCTTGTCAACAGCAGACGTGACTAGACGACGTCGACAACAACAGCAACAACAGCAACAACTGCAGCTGCAAAGACAAAGCATGTTAAGGGTATCTGCTTGGTCGAGTGCTTTGAGTGGGTGGCAACGGACGTCTGACTGTTGCTCAAATAAACCCAAGCAATTGCGCATTAAATTGCACTAAGCCAGCTGATGTAGATGCCACAGAGCGCCACTAAAAAAAATTGTATCTAAATATATAACGATTGAGCTAAGTTTAATTAAATAACAGCGAACAGGGAAACTATTATAGAATGGAAATATATTTAATTTTAAATACCAATTTGAAAGATACAATAAAAATTTATATCACTTTATATAAATATATATATAGTAAATAGATTTATTTACATCTATTTTTCAAATAGACTTAAGTTTATAGCAATTTATATATTTTTATAGAAAGAATTTTTGCTCGATAAAAAATCACATTATTAATTAATAATATATATTAATAATTAATATTAATAATTAATAATCAATAAATATATATTAAATACAAGCTATATTAGATAGAAATTAATTTTGGAATTCTGGTATATATTAAATGTTATTGTTTCATTCATTTAAGCACAAGAAAAAAATATTTTTTGTATACATACATATAAATAAATATTATAAAATATTTAAATAATTTTAAAATTATTATTTTATTATTATTTAATAAAATCAAGGAAATACAAGCAGTTAGCATCTGCAGAAATCATTCATTATTGAAACTAAACACATAATTAAGTTTTATTTTAAAGCCTGTGCTTATAAATTATCTTGAAAAATTGTTATATTTTATATAATAATATTTTTTTCTATTGATTTGTTATTACTCATAGTTTAATTTTAGTTATTAAATATTTATATTTATTTTTAATATTTAATTGGTTATATTTATTAATTTTTATAAATAATTTATTTATTTATTAATTTTTTTTTTTTTTTTTCAAGTTTTACTTCAATTAATTTTAGAGAATTGCCAGGAGTTTTTAATTAAATTCAATTAAAAACACAAAACTTTCTCGTCCAACAACTTTTACAGATTTTAGGTGCTTTGCCCGAAAATCAATCAACTTTGACATTGTAGCGCCAAGCAAAAGTTCATCAAACTGTGCTGCTTTGTTGCATTAAGCAGTAAAATCCTGCACGTCCCCGCAACAGACTGGCAGCGACGAGCCCCAGTCTGACAACCCTGAACTTAATATGTTGATTCGTGTAAGTTGAGCCACTAAATGAACACAAAATGCGAGACAAATGAAATAAATTTACAATGTAAATAGAAAAAGCAAGCGAAGGCGACAATTAAAATGAAAATGGAAATGGAAATAAACAGAAGTAAGACAGTTGCAGTCTAGCTTAATAGACTGTACAATACTTGTTTATGGGCAAAAAAAAGTAAAACTTTAAAATTGTATGCACAAATTCGTATTCTTTAGTTTGTATAGAGGATAATACTTTTAAGAGCACACAAACAGAGATAAATTGTATACACTCTATTCATATTGTGAACGAGTATTGTGAGCAGAGGAGGCATAAAAGTTAAAAGTAGATGAAGAAATCCTTTAATTAGTCGATCTGAAAAGCAGAAAAGTAGACGAAAGACAACCAACAACTGTTGGACGATGAATGAAAATCGTGCTTAAGCTAAGGCCAACTATCATATGTCAGCTTGAAACTAAATAAAATAATGTTTAAAGAGCATTAATTGCAATGCGAAATTACGCGCGTTACAAATGGGTTCGAAGTGCAACAGCCAATGGCACAGAAGAAGAAATGTTATCAATAAATTTTTGATTATCAATTAAGTAAAGCGTAAATAGAGCATTTAGCTTTTGCCGCACTTGGCCGAATGGCAATTCGAATTGTGAATTGCTGCTGTGCTGCGGATTTTCGGTATTTCGGTAATCGCAATTTCTGGCTTTTATTTTTGCGCGTCCGAGCGGAAGACGAATAGAGCGAATGATTTTTCGAGTTACGCGATTCCCTTCAACATTACGAATATAAAATATATACAAAGTATATATAGATGGCGTGAGTGCGTGTAAATGAGATTTATGTGAATTGACATCGAATGTGGTTATAGCGCTCGTAATGCTCCATAAATTTACACATAATTTTAAGGATATAAATTATAAATCCTATTATCTATATACTTCATATAATTTGAAGGGCAGCTCTAAGCCCTTGATAGTTTCTTATCAAAATTTATGCCACTGCTAAAAAATATTACTTTAAATATCAATGCTTCTCATTATATAAATCATAACTTCAATTATTATTACCCATGAAAACACAGCATAAATTTGTACAAATATAAATATTCCTTAACGAAAAGCCCCTTCTATAAAATAACTTAACTAAGTACTTTGGCAACTGAATTTGTGACTTCACTGAGGTGCTCTACGGTACATTCTTAAATTGGCATTAAAAAGTATTTAGCATGTTAACAAGCCAGCAGAGTAGGCGACGGCAGCAGCTCTGTGTAAAAATCAAAATAATAAAAGCAAAAATTGATATGAAGCAAAAAGTTCATATGTAAATTTTGTACACACACACACACAGAATGAGTAAAGCACACATGCAACATAAATATAAACATCTATATGATATGTATATGTTATAGAAATTGGCTTTATAATCGGCTTATGTTTTGATATGGGAACAACAGGCAGACAAACAAGCTTAAATTGAGTCTCCTATATGAAAAAGGAAATAATAACAAGTAGGCAGGCAACGCTCGCGGCATGCCTACCTCATACATACCCTAGCACTGCAGTTGACATTATTTAAAACTTATTGTTTGCTTAGTTAGTAATATCTTAAAGAAATATTTATAGTAAAATATACATTTCTTAATGTCTTCATTACCAGCATACCCAATTGTGCATCTCTCTAATTTACAGGATATGCAAATATATTGTAGCATACTAAAGCTAAATTATGTGTATAAATAACATATTTACATTTTGCCATAATGCTGATTGCAGATACTAAAAACTCCAAAAAATATTTCATTTCCAAGCAAATTTAACGAGCAAAATTCCTCTGCCAATATTCAAAAATATTTTTAAACAGCTTAATATTTTATTTAAAATTCTTCGAATTAATCTGATATTGACTAGGCTCATTGAAAATATGCTGAGATTAAATTTTAACAAAATTTAGAAGAGTTTAAATCTATAAATACGAAATTACTAAAAATTATAATAATTAAATCAATTTAAGGCATATAAAAGCTACAAGCTTTGGCCAACGTTTTTATAATTTCTGTAATTAAATCTGTCATTCTTTGATTAAACATTTAATCTGGCAAATATCAAACATATTTGAAGACATTCATTCAGCTCTGCTTTCGTTCATGCCAGCTAAAGTCCTTTTGCTGGGGACTTGTTGTGGCGCCGCAATGTGAAGCAACGCGTTTATTGTTGCTGCCCGACGATAAGACGCAATATTCCAAAGATGAAACGATGGCCAGGAGAAACAACAGTCGAGTACCATTTATAATGGTAGCGCGCGCGCTTCAAGCTGTCACAGAGGAGAAGCTATCGTCGAGCTGCCATTGTGAAGGCATCTTCTGTTGCAACAGCAGCAGCAGCAGAAAATGCAGAAATTAATGCACATTGCGGCGGCACAGTGGGCGAGGGCTGTGCGAGTGGGCGAGGTGCAAAGCGGTCCTAGCTGCGCTGTCAGACACAAAGGACTCTCTGAGCAGGGACAGACGCAGCCACACAAAACAAACGATGTGGTTGCAAATTAGTAGTAAACCACCAACTACATCAAGCGTGAGTCCCGGACTCTGGATCGGCAACGGCGTGCTGCGGGGGGCGTTACACTTAGGTGCAAAAAATATATGCGGAGACTACCCAGCAGCAACAGCAGCAGACGCGTCCCACAGCCAAAGCTAGCGGAATAGTGAAATAAGTCAGTCAGCCAGTCAGGCAGAGCTGGGGTTGCGGGGCTAGCCGTGGCACGGATATGGAGTTGTACTGCACAGCGTTCGTCTGATGAAAGGACATCGTGTGCACACAGCTAACAAACAGAATTATTTCGTGCATCCTGCAAACGGATGCATGACAGGGGCGGCCAGAGAGATACACAATAGCAGCACCCAAGAAAGCCAAGTCCTCAATCAAGCACACAACGAATCTGCAATGCTCTTGACAAGAGTATTTTAAATAGACTATAGATAATAGATAGATGAATGGAGGCGTTTTGTCAAAATCAAGTTCAAATTAATAGTATTCAAATTAAACTTTTAAAAGTTGTTTAATTTTACATTGAAGCTTTAGATATATTTTGACAATATTTGAATTGTTCTATTGCATATGTAACCGAATAGAAAATAGACAAGCTCATCAGAGCAGCGAAAAGAGCACATTAATCTTAAAGCTCCTTGAATTCTCAAATATTTTTTAAAATATAGAATTAGAATTAGGACTATATTAAAAACGATTTCTTATATTTTCTAGCCATTCAAGTATATAAAGAAGAACTGGGAAGCTCATTTATGCTTGTTAGAAATCATAAAATGTTTCAAAGTCTTTAGATAACATTTTAAGAGTTATAATATAAATAAAGAAGCTTTTGAGATTTTTTTTTTAAGTTTAGTAATTATTAATATATATATTAATATATATTATTAATTAGTCACTGTAAATCTTATAAAATCTTAATATATATATATTAATATATATTATTAATTAGTCACTGTAAATCTTATCAAATCTTATATGTTTTTTTTAATTTAATAAATTTATCTTTTATTATTTCTCAAAATCTTGCTTATAAATCTTGCATATAAACTCTACTCCAAAGAACTCTTAAAAGCTTTATGTGCTCAATAGAGAAAACATGATAGCTCGTCAAGCTGAAAGACTTAAATATGATCGCTTGATCAACTGGATTCCATTAGCAGCGCTACCTTCCTCTCTCTGTCCACTTCCGTCCATCTCTCCTACTCTGTCCCAAGCTCCTCTCTAATTCTGGACAATTTTGACATTCTAAGGCGCTGCTAAACGAGATGGCGTAGCTTTTGTGGCAGCCATGCAAAGTGTATCGTAAACTGCATTTGGCATCTCTGACTTCTGCCTCCCTCCGTATGGCCAGTTCACACACAAGCACACACTGGCTCTGGCTCTGGCTCTGGCTCTGGCTCTGGCCTGATAGTGTTGCCTTAGCACATAAACTATGATGTGGCCATTGTTGTTGTTGTTGTTCGCAGTTGTTAGTAGCGGAGCGAACGTGTGACAAGGCCACAGGAATGCTGCCGGCAACAGCAACGGCAACGGCAACGGCTAAAACTCTGCCAACAGCAGGACAAACAGACGAAGAGAAACTGAGAGAGAGAGAGAGAGAGGGAGAGTGAGAGCGAGATGGGGCGGGAGAGTGACGGAGGCCAAGCAGGAAATACCGGATGTCACCGGATGTGGAACTGTGTGCGCCGTTGTCGTGTGACTTTGGTCATGGTTATGACTCAGGTGTAGTATGCCTCTTGACTATGCCGTGCCGTCCCGTTGTCTCCTGCTCTCGGGTGCGACCTGTGTCGCCTTTGTGCAGTTGCGCTGTCAGTTAAATGTCAACAGGATATGTGACTATAATAATTTGTTGGCCACGCTCAAGCCAAAGGGCAAACGCCGCGCGCTCCCCTAATGCCATCCTTTGGCAATGCCCACGATATTTTATGAGCACTCACATGCAGCGCTATCTATAAGAAAGTTTCCAAAACTATGCAGGGATAACAAAGGCTCATTGTCAAATTGAAAATAGTCATCAGAGTATTTAGTATATGTTTTTCGTAATTATGACTAAATAAATATAAATATATATTCTAATATAT
Organism: Drosophila mettleri; assembly: GCA_035047625.1. Lineage (NCBI taxonomy): Eukaryota > Metazoa > Arthropoda > Insecta > Diptera > Drosophilidae > Drosophila > Drosophila mettleri. The sequence goes on from JAWNPI010000018.1 coordinate 12,322,230, forward strand.
TTATCTATATTCTATCATATCACAATTTTCGCTCACATTTACAGTTATAATGCGTATTGCATTGTTACTTTGCAGACTATCATCACACTATGTGTAATAATTAATTAATCAATAGGAAATGCAAGGCCGCAAAGTTTCTCACCTAGCGTATAATTTGAAAATTCCAATTTCCCGCGCCTCATTCGGCAATTTGCCAAACAGATATAAGCCCCAGTCCCAGCCCCAGTCCCAGTCCCAGTCCCAGTCCCAGTCCCAGTCCCAGTCCCATTCCCAGCCCCAGCCCCAACTGGGCTACCTAGGCGGGCGACAACAAAGCGAAGGCACCCCGCTGTAATGCCCTGCATTGATAGCATATTTACTGAACTCACGAGAAGGCTGAATAGTAAACGTACTCTAGGCAATGATAATAATAATAATAATAATGCTAATATTAATTACAAGGTATCTCGTTGGCAGTCACTGCCAGTTAGAGCACTCTAACTGATTTTCAAATGCATATTTATTACCGGAAATGTAAAACAACAACAATGGGGGCACGGCCATGAGCCATGGGAGTGGGGCCAGCTTTGTTGGTCTGCGGCAAAATGACAATGTTGGCAACAGATGCTCCAAATGGTGTATAATGCGGTTAGCTGTCGCTAGATGGCGCCGCCGCTGCCATTTTGCCATTTTTTTTTTCCTTGCTGGGCACAGGAAATTATTTTAATTGATTTTGTGCGGCATTTGTTATTACAACGTAAATGAGATTTTATTCGGACAGGCAGGATTGTGCCCTGGCATACAAAAGAGGCGCAAAAATAACAGCTGCCAAATGCATTTGATGAAATTAAAGCAATGACGAAAATTCCATTCCAAATCATAACAGAGAAAGAGAAGCGGAAAAGTCAACTTTTTGGAAAGTTTCAATGAGACTGAAAAAACTGGATCAAGGTCACGCAATTTATGCAAAAAATAAAAATAAATATAAAAAAAAAATAAAAAAAATATACATACAATTTGCGTAATTAAATACACTCTGCAACAAAGTTGAGTCTTAAAATGTTTAATTTGAGAAGAAGACCTTAAAATTGGAAGAGCAAAAGATTTTAGCTAATTTATTTTGAAAAAAAAAATAAATAAGAAGAAAGAGTAGAAAAGAAAAATGACAATGTAAGAAAATTCTGAGAGTGCAATAAAGGAAAAGAGATGAAGAGCCCAGGAATATATATTTAAATATATATATATATATATATATATATATATATATATATATATATATATATATATATTAAATAAATATATTATATATTTTTATTCTCTAAATATTTACATATTTTTGCTCCACGGTCTCTTTATAAGCAACGTTAATTTTGGTCTGTACGAATTGTTGCTAAATGAAAATCCACGTAGAGCAGAACATTTGCCCGAAAACTCTGACAGACACCAATGGAGACATAACTTGGCCTGAATTGAGGCAACGGAAATTGGTTCGCTGTGGTTCCCATTTCCCATTTAGCGCCACCCCGTGCTCGCTACGTTCTTTCCATTCGCATCCTTGTTTTTGGTTATTTGTTCAAACAGATGTTGCAGATATTGCGAGAGTTGTTGTTGTTGTTGTTGTTGTTGTTGTTGTTGCTGCTGCTGCTGGTGCTACTCTGCTGCTACTGCTGCTGTTGTTATTTGTTTCGCTGTGGTCGCCATTGGCTCGGTTTAGTTTTTGCGGCCAGAACTTGGGCGCAACTCGTGGGGCGTGCCGCTCGAAACTTTTTGCCAAAGGTGGGCGCAATTGCCCATTGTGAAGGGGCGTGTCAGACTGCTTACTACGCTTATATTTTGTTTAACTTATTTATTTTATTCTTTTTATTAAATATGTAATTGTGAAATTCAACCTGAAACTTTGTTTTCTAACAAATTCAACAAAGTAAATTTCAAATCAGACCACTAAAACCAAAAAAAAAAAATAAATAAAATATTTAATTATTTGCTACGTTATCTAAATTTACTCCATGAGTTAATTAAGCAGCAAGAAATTTTGCACAAATATTAGTGGAGCTTAGGCAAAGAAATACCCTAATTAAAAATTATAAATGCTGAAAAAAATATTAAAATAAAATATAAAATATAAATAAATTTAAGGAATCTACGAAATTCAGAAAATATTTGCAGCAATCTTAATTTAAATAATTTTTTAAAATTATTTTTGTGCTTAATAAAATGTATGTTTTTTTTATATTATTTATAAGGAATTTATTACTTTATATTTCATAATATTCATTTGGAATAAAGCTTTGCAGGCAAAATTTAAATATGCAGCTTACAAAAAATTTTATATAAATTTAAACCTTTATTTAACTCGAGGCCCATCGATGTGAACCACTGCCAAAATGGGCAGTGGTTTGTGTGATGTACAATCGAAATTATTCTAAAATGCTCGCTTTTAAATTTAAGCAACAACCACAGCCTATTTATAAACATTTAACAGCATGAACATACGTACTTGCACACACACACACACTTAAATAATGCGGGTGAATATTCGCGGGCTGCATATCCGCTTGCGGTGCACCACAAACGCTGTGGCCAAACTCCTGACTCCCGTCCGTTGTAAGTTGTGCCCCCAGTCGCAGTCAATCGTCGACTGACAAGTATCGGTGGAATGCCTTTTTCGCTTTGCCAGCCGAAAAAACACTCAAATTTATCAAATACTTCACGCTTCTGCTATGCTCATGAAATACATGAAATTTTACTGCAAATTACTCTCTTTTGATAACATACACACATTTATACATAATGTGCGCAGCATTCATGCATGCCTACATATGTTTGCATGTGTGAGGCTTCTTATTCTCTCATTTGTTTTCTTGCACACTTCGCGTCACATCACGTGAGATTCTTTTCATTCCAATCATCACTTATACACTGACCGCGTACTTATGCAGACAGTATTATATCAGCCTCTCTTCACTTCACCGCTCTTTTACACACCTCTCTTTACGTACCACTCATAACACCCACTCATCACAATGCGGCTCATATTTAATTTTAAGAATAACTTATAAGAATTTAATATTTAAACTGAAATAATTCACACTCACTTTTCTTATTAATAGAGCAAAAAAAAAATTAAAAAGGGAAAACAGAAAATAATTATAAAAAAATTTTTTATTCAACACTTCGACACAAATTATTTTTTTTTTTTTTTCCTTTTTTTAATACACTCCCGCTGCGAAACGATCAAAACGGAATGAAAAAGGACAAAATTCCAGGCTTGCGAAGACTCATTCTCATAAATTGTTTGACGAAAAAACAACATGTAAAAACGCGGCCAACAGTGCGAAGCACGCAACAAGTATGCAAATTAACTCAAGTTTTTAATTTTACTTTACTTTACAAGTATTTGCACATTTTTAACACAAACTTCACTCTACTTTCTACTCTTCGCGCGCGAGAGTAATGAGAACTATCGAATTGATCTATACGGATAAGCGCATAGAGAAAAGAATGCACTAAACACAGCTCCGCTTAGCATTATTTACTCACCACTGTGTGACGTCACAAACTATTAATATGTGTTGATTATTGTTATTTTGGGAATATTTTGATTTAAGTAACGAATTTCTTAAAATCTGAGCACATTTTGGAGCACCTAAAACAGTGTCAGATTTATTAACATCTTATTTTTTAATTGCCCAGATCACGTTGGGTAAGCGCAATTTGCGCGTGTCAAATGAAAGGGCAAAGGTTAACCCAGAATGTGGTTTAAGGCAAGCACCGTTACCGCTCGTTGTGCGTCGCCTTTGATGGGCGGCTAATTAGCGTCAAGCCGTAGGAAATTGCTTGCTAATTGGAACATTCAAATTTGATTTTGGTTCAAGCTTGGTCCATTTATCTCAATTATTATGCTACAATAAATATCGTTGTAAATATCATTGAAAACATCAACTATCGATACATTAACTAGCTTATTGGAAGAGCAAAAGTTAATTTATCGAATTTATATATATGATTATCATAGGCTTTGTTGAAAATGGAGCATTCTCTAATTACAAAACTCGAAGCAGTATAGATTTATAAAGTTAAAAATTATTTTAATCGCATAAACTAACATTAAAACAATATTACCACTATGAAAATTCAATTACTTAATTCTTTTTGCACCCTTTTCACACATGCAATCATACACATACACACAAGCGCCATCTGCCAGCCACAAGCAAACATGCAGGCATGCACACATATACACATAAATACTCTCGCAGCTGTACGCAGATAAGAGAAGAATATGGACGTATATATGTAGATACACCACCTGTCAGCTCTTCTAAGCACCAGGCATTTTGCAACAAATTCGCGAACACGCCCATACGCCCCCACGCTGAATTGCATACATCGAGTGCGAGTGCCTTGCACACACTGAAACGCAGTTGGCACAATGAAAAAAGAAAACCAGAATAGGAAAGTGTAAAAACTGCAGTCCAAAAAACACATAGATCCCATCTACCGAACGTCTGCACTCAGCACACATTTGCGGCTCTCTTTGCATGAGCGTGCAACCTTTCTTACAAGCTCCGAAAAATGTTCTGCCTTTTATTTCATGTTGGCTTTACTTTTAGCTGCAATTTTTTATACCCCTTATGAACTTTTGTAAAATAAGCTTAGTTATCTGAAGATAAGAAAAAATGTAGCTTAAAAATTGTGTTTTAATTATAATTTATTTCAATTGTTTGATCGACAAATCTCGCGCCTGCAATAGTTCGTCTCACAATACCATCACTAGTATTTTTTTACTCTATTTTAGCTCTCTCACTCTCTTTTGTGCACATTTCTTCTTTACCATTTTTTTCAGGCTTCTGATGCAAGACAAATGCGTGCATGAGAGCACCATAGAAACAGAAGACAGGCAAATAGCAATAGAGAAAAGAGCGGCTAACGCAACGCGTGAGCGAGACAGAGATATCTGTCGCGCTTTTTAGCTTTTAGTTAAATAGATTTTTATTTGAACTTGCTCCCTTCCTTACTCCCTCCCCGCAGCATGAGTGTACACATGCGATATTGTGTGTGTGTGTGTGTCAATGTGTGCGTGGCCGAGTGTTAGGTGCTTCTATTTGCTGGACTTACTGTTGATTGGCAATGTGTTGGCCGATAGAAAAAAAAAAGAGAAAAAAAGGCAGACGTCTTCGACAATCGTTGAAATTGAAAAACTTAGCAACCAGCGTCCAGACCAAATAACTTAGCTAATTGTATTGGCTAGCCCATTTTCAGCCTTCTCTTTTACGGTTCAGCTAACGAGCAAAAGCCACTCAATGGGTTTTCTAAAGAGAAAATGCATTAGAAACTGTTAATTAAAATCGAGGATATTGAAAATATATTAAATACATATACATTTAATATTAAAAACAAGTATTTTTAGTCCTTATATACATTTTTTTTTTTACATATTATACATATATAAATTAAATAAATAAATAACCAAAGTTTATTATATATAAAATATTATATATAAAAATAATATATATATATATATATGTATATATAAATATTATACAAAATTCTAAATTATATTAAATAACATAAATTGAATAAATATAAAATTATTTCGTAAACAAAATAAAAAATTAAATGTAAAAATCAAACAAAAAAAAGCTTATACAGAAATATTTAAAAAATATGTATTTAAAATAAAATAAAAAAATAAAAGATTTTTTTATTATTATTGATTTTCAAAAAGATTTTTAAATACTTTCAATTTATCTTCTTTATTTACTTAATACTTATTATTTATAATAATTCTTATATTTATGTATGTAGAAACCCTTAAAAATATGCAATGAAAATAAGTTTATTTTTTTTTTTTTTTTCAAAAATAATTTACATTTTATTTAAACAGGCTTTCTATTACCTAATTGGCAGCTTAACAAGTTGAACATAAAATAAGTTTAAAATTTTTTTTTTTTTCAAAAATAATTTACATTTTATTTTATCTTGTAAAAAAGAAATAATGTCCTAATAAGAATGTCATTTGCCCAGGCTAAAAGAAAAAATAAATATGTGCTTTATCTAATTTCACATAAGAAAAAGATATTTTTTTAAGGGGAAATAAACTTAGCGCACATTTCCTTACCTTTTGTTTTACATCTCCAGGTAAACAAAGCAAAACTTAATTATGTCGTATTTATTACGCGAAATAAACCTCCTGTTGCCTTTCATGATAATTACGCAACCGAACACAATAAAAAACAACAACAACGACAATATATAACCGCAACTACTTAGCAACATTATACACTTCCGTGCAGCTTCCCAAAAAAAAAAAAGAAACAAGAAAAAAAAAACACTTTATTGTTGCGGTAAATGCCACGCCCCTCGCTGCGCTAGTACCTGCCTCCGCTCTAGTACCTCTTTTCCTCTCTCACTCCGCGCCCTAGTTAGTGCTGCTGCCCCGGCCCCAGCCTCTATGGCTGTCCCTCTTCCACCCACTCGTAACCACAGGCCGTGCTTTTTAATTTCTTTATGAAAATACCAAGCAACTCAGTGAGAGTGCAAGTGGGAGAGCGCGAGCGGGTGCACGTGAGGGCGAGTGAGTGCGAGTGAGTGCGACATATATATGACAACGTGCCGCGAAAATTAATCCATTTGCTGTGACAATGACTTTTATGCGGTTTTGCAGCAACACGGCCGCCATCCGGAATCCCGGACGCCCCCGCCAGGAAGCCGGACAGTTGCAAAAAGTCAAGCCGCAAGCCAAATGCGGGCGCATAGAGGCCACCAAATAAAGCAGCAAGAAGAAAAAATCAGAAGAGAAGAAGAAAAGTTGGGTTCGCTTAACAATGCCGCGACATGTAAATATTTGGCGACATTTATAAAAAAAAAAAAAAGGAAAAGAAGAAAAATGAAAAACAAAAAAATGTCCAGCTTCGCGTCCGTGTCCATGACCGTGTCCGGGTCCGGGTCCGGCGTGTCCTTATCAAAGCAATTATCTCTAAGATGGCGTCGTCCACGGCAAAGTATTTTGGCTTTCCATAGTCTTTGTTTTGCCAGTTGGAAAACGTAACGGAGACAAAGTACACAACATTTCTCTTGATTTTCATTCGCTTCTCTCCCAAATTCCAAATTGTCAATGTGATGGTCAATTTGTGGCCAGCAGCCAGCAGCCAGCCAGCGGGGCAGAGAGGGGAGAGGCATTGGAGGTTATTGCTGTTGAAATTGTTTGCGGTTCAAATAAAACGCAGCTGATTAGAAGACTGAAAACTGAAGACCAAAATGTGTTGCTAAGATAAATGTAAGCTTGGCTAGATAACTGAGCAGATAATTTAATTAGCTTGGATTTTTTTTGGGGAATTTTTTTTCAAGAATTGTTGAAAGATCGAAGAGTTTATGTAGTAAATTTAATAATCATATGGAAGAGAAAATAATTTTACTAAATTATCATAGAAAGATAAAGAGAAGAGTTTATTAATATATTAAAAAATTAATAGTCTAGATATTAGATATAATTAGATATTAAATTAGTCTAATTTCCAATTCTCTAATTTCCAATTCTCTAAATTCCAATTAATTCCAATTTAATTTAATTTCTATATTCAAGATGGTTCGACTACGAAATACCCTTGATCAGCCATAGGTCTCTTTTATGCATTTAGGCATATGCATATATAATTATACTCGTAAATACACTCACACACACACACATGCGCACGCATGCATAACCACGCGCTCTGCTTACTGCGCAGCTCACTTAGCGGCAGCAAAGGCTTTACTAAGCGAACTGCATTGCTAAATAACTTCTCTTTAAAATATATGTTTTGAGTAAAACTTTTGGTGCGTGTTAATAAAATGTATATGTGTGTATATGCCAAGGTGCAAGTCTGTAGTATTTGATATAGGTTTTCTGTGAGTTATGAGTTATTATCCAAGTTCCAAAGACCAAGATCCAAAATCTAAAATCCAAAATTTACTAAAGATTTAAGTATTAGTATTAAATATCAATATTTATTAAGTAATAATATTTATTTATTTAATTCTGAAATCTTTCATAGTATAATTTATTTCTTTAGCTTGTATGGTCTGCGAGCTACAGTCAAAAAATGAAATTTAACTTCATTTAACTTAATTTATTGATTTTTATTATATATGAGGAAATTATGTACGTTACCAAAAAAATATGATAACTTATGATGTGTTTAGTATCAGTGTAAATAAGAATGACAATTTTACTATCAGTCGGAAAAACGGACAGACGGGGAATACTAGATTAAATCAGCTCATAAATTTGTATATAATGTATACCAAGCCTGCTATTGTCAGTTACATAAATTTAAAAAAATTCCCATTTTATAAGTGTTCAGCGCATAACAGAAATAATTTATAATTGATCTTAGAGACATAATTAATCTCTTATTATAATTTTATAAATTGCATTAAAAATTCGTTAGATTTTATTGGCACACTTAAATATAGATCTAATATATCAAATAGTTTATATATATAAATTTATATTACATATATATTATATATAAATAAAAAAAAAAAAAAAAATATATATATATATATATATATTTTTTTTTTTTTTTGTATATATAAACATAATATAATATATCAAATAGTTTACACACACTTATTTTATATACACACAGCTTAAAATAGGCGGAATCGGCGGAATCGGCGGAATCGGCGGAGATCTTAAGTTTAGCCAAGAATATTTTGCTTAATGCTCGCCCAGAAGCCCTGTCCGCGCTTGGGCATCAGCTCGTGTTCGATTTGCTTGTTGTACTGCTCTCGCAGCAGCGGATCGGAGGGTCCCCAATTCTTTTTGGGGCGGAATGCGCCGCGTATCTTCTCGCCCAGCCTGCTGCCCGGCTCGCGAATGATGGCGATGAGCATCCAAAGCGGCAGCTGCATAACGCCAAAGGCCGTGATGGTCCAACCAATGCCTGAGAGTTAGAAGAAGATATGAAGCAAGCGATGCCAAGTGGAAATTGTTGTGCTCACCATAAGCCCAGGCGGGATATGCTTGATTATTGTAGATGAGCGGCTCGTAGGTGGCATAGAAGTAGATCAGAATGCTGGTCATGATGAGCGGTGTGATGATGCCCCAGCACAAGCGCCAATAGAGACCGACCTTCCGGCCCAGCATGAACTCAATGTCCTTGCACAGGCGATCCGTGCCATAGATCCAGCCGATGGTGTAGAGCTCAGCAATGCCCAACACCAAGGCGATCATCGAGGCGCCAAAGAAGTCCACCAAGGTGAGCATGTACTGGCCGCCCTGGAGGATATGAATGAATCAATATATAATATACATATATATATAGTTCCGATCTCCTACCGGCGTTATATAGATCAGGCCAATGCCAAAGCTGACAACAGCTATGAGCAGCGAGCACTGCCATTGCTTAAAGTTGGGAAAACGATCGCGTATCGCAGTCACCGTGCAGGAGGTCATCGCAATGTTTGAGCCGATGCCCAGCACGAAGAGCATGAGGAAGAAGAGCACCGAGAAGATCTGTGGCAGCTGCTTGAACTTGGCTATGGCATCCGGATACGAGATGAATGCCAGACCGGCGCCACCCTTGACCACCTTGCCGATGTCTTCGGTGCCGATCTCATGGGCCAAATGGCCCAGAATGCCGAAGATGGTGAAGCCAGCCAGTAGCGAGGTGGCCGTATCCAAAGCAGTCACAATGGTCGCATCGCGATGCACATTGTGACCGAATTTGTTGTACGACGAGTACATGATGATGTTGCCAAAGCACACGGACAGCGAGTAGAAGCATTGCGTGACAGCCGCATACCAAACCTTCGGATCCAATATCTTGCCCCAATTGGGCTTGATGAAATAGTAAATGCCATCCACGGATCCCGGCAGTGTAACAGCGCGTATCAAGAGCACGCCCATTATGATATAGGGAAACAGGGCCAGAAAATAGGATGCTTTGCCGGAGCTCTTCACGCCGCGGCGTATAATCATAAAGACGCAGAACCAGGAGACAAACAGGCCAATGACCAGCTCCCAGTTGGGCAAGCCAATGCCGTCCACTATCTGATCCTTCTCGCGTAGCACTTCCTTGCTAGAAAAATCAATAAAAATCATTAAAAAAAAAATTAAAAAAAATAAAAATAATAAAAAATAAAAAACCAAACACCTAAAATGGCCCCCCCCCCCAGCCGCAGCCCCAACCCCAAGCACTTACACATAGTACAGCTCCGAGCTGGATATAATTCGATCTGTATTATTTATCATCCCATTTGGTGCGTCGCTCGTGTCGCTGGGCGCTGAGTTGATACAGCTTTCGCCCCATTCGTCACGGCACGTTGCCCACGGCAACGGACTGTGGAACGAGTCAACGAAATATCGACAAAATATGGCCACCAGTGAGGCGTAGTAAGTGCTTAGCATGAACACCTGGAATGCCTGGCCAACGCCAACACCTTTATGATGATACATAAACCATTACAAATATTGGCAAGAGTTAAACACAAGTTAGTCAGATGCCGGTTAGTGAAATGATCTAATGAGTCTGACATATGATGTGATGTGGGCGTTAGTTGGCTTGGGGCATTAGTGGAGTGAAAGTAATTTAAATCATGCACTTTATAAACACAATTTAATAAATTCTCTTAGAGCTAAATTAAAAACTCTTTTAATTAAATACAGCTTTCAAAAATTAATAAACTTAAATTAATTAAGATTATTAGAGAAAAGGGGGTATATAAATTAGTTCAAGTTGAATAACTATGAAAAGCTTGTGGTTTATTTTGAGCACTCATAGGAGGTCAAATTCAAAGAGAGGTGAGCTTCAAACAAGAATTGTTGCGACTAGTAAATACCCAGCAAACAAATATGGAAAGTGAGCTAAAAAAAAAGAAAACAAATTTTTAAATTTCTATGTAAAAATAGAAAGGGAAGTTTAAATAAAGAAAATAGGAAAGGGAAATTTAACTAAGGAAAGGTCAGCGGCTCCGAATCGAAAATACCTCGCAAAATTATTTTACTTAGACGCATGTAAACTAAAAAAAAACATCTAATTTTATATTTCTAAGCAAAGGAAAGGGTAGCTTAAATATGGAAAAGAAGAAAATAATGTTTAAATAAGGAACATAAAAAATGGAAATTTCAGCAAGAAAAATTACGCAAAATTACGGGAAGCTTAAATATGGAAAAGAAGCAAATAAAATTTAAATAAGAAAAATAAAAAATGGAAATTTCAGCAAGGAAAGTTCAGCTGCTCATACTAATAAATACCCGGACGGTCTATATATTTTTTAATTTAATTTAAGTTTATTTAAAATATAAAATAAATTAAATTATATACAAAATTCAAAAATAAATTGAGTTATTGAAAAGGTTCATAAACTTCCACTGCAGCTGATATACAGAAAAATAGTCTCTCTTTGAGGCTAAAGTAAAATAGGTGAATATTCCTAGACTAGCTCAGAACATTTTTTTGGGTAATAATATATATATATATATATATATATATATATATATATATATATATATAATGACTGCAGGGTATAACCACGTATGGGTAGTAAAAATTAAATGAGTCAAAGGGAGGTCTTAGAGAACTCTCTAATAAAGTAAAGGCGAACAGGCATCAGTCTATATCTAATGTATAAATATATAAATATATTGATGTATATATATATATAAAATATCTGAGGTAATATCTAGTATCTAATGTCTAATATCATATATCTATTACTCAATATTTAATACTCAATAACAATGAGTATAGTGGCAAATTTTAAAGTCTCCTGTCTCAGCCATTTGAGAGCCAATTAAATATAGTATTCTAATTTAATGAAATAAATATATTTAATTGTTTATAATATCCAATAACTAATGCCCAATAACAAATATCTATCGTAATTTAATTAGCATTAAATTTGTTTACTCTGATATAGTGGCAAGTTTTGAGGTCTCTTGTCTCGGGCATTTGAGAGCCAATTGAAGTGGCCTTGCAACATTTCGCCTATCATTTGGCTGTTGCAATCGCCTAGGGGCTATTGCAGCATCCTAACCTCCAATACTGTTAATTGCTGTCAATTTAGGCGCCACAGAGGGTACGGCTAGCGGCTATACAAGGGACTCATTCAATTAACGTCAATAAAGCGAGCATTGAACGGCCATAAACTTGAATCTGGCATTGAATGCCGGAGAGTGTGCGCCCATCGATAAGATTACCACCGAAATGCTGATAAAAATCAGCAGCCCACTACAACAAGAACAACAACAAGAAGAAGAACATCAACAACCAAGAGCAAACCATAACAACTAGTTGTACAACAACACCACATGGATTGAAAAGCCACTTACAGAAAATAGAGCTCGGCGGATGCAACGCGCTGCTGCTGCTGCTGCGGCCCAATCATATTTAAGCTGGAGTTGTAGAAGCTGGAACTGGCGCTGCTCTCACTGGAGGCCACACAGTGCGCACCCCATTCGGCCTGGCACTCGGACCAGGGCAATGGATTACGAAACGAATCGTAAAAATAGTTAAGTGTTATGCCCATTATGCCGACATAGTAGGTGGTAACAAGCGATATCGATATCACCTGTCCAATGCCAACGCCTAGGGATTCGATTAATCATAATCGATAATGATAAAATGATAATTGCACTTTATGCATATGAGATGTGGTTTATGAATGAATATTGTCAATAGCTGTGCATTTGTAAAGAGAGAGAGAGAGAGAGAAAGAGAGAGAGAGAGAGAGAGAGAGAGAGAGAGAAATCAAGATGATCTATATAGGATCTGTCAATAAAAATTAAAATCGAAATTTTGATCATTTTCATTTTAGCATCGATTACAAATTTTTTGAACATTTTTTTTTTTAATTGCATTATAAAATTGAGAAATTAAATTGCTTTAAGACTTTCATTAATATTAATATAAAAATGTTTAACAATAAATTTATAATCAGAAAATACAAATTTTTACATATTTTTGAATTTGAATTAAATTCTTTATTATTTAATTTTTTTTTTAATTTAATCAATACTTTCATGAAACAAAAAAAAAATTTTAAATTAAATAAAAATTTTAATAGACTAATTAAATCAAAAATGCACACAAACTTATATTTTCTGATTATTATTATTGTTAATTTTTTTATTATTGAAAATTTTATAGTTTATGTATTTATAATTTCATTAAAACCTAATTCAAGTTTCTCTCTAAGACCAATGCACAGTTATTTCATTTTTTTATTAGCCATTTGCTATCTAATGCACTTGCAGTTGGTAGATATGCATAAACTAATTTAAATCTATTTATACAATTCGCAATACAATTTAAAATTTGTGTATATCATATTATTTATTATAACCATTTTCTCAAAAAAAAAAAAAAAATAAAAAATAAAAAATATTCCTGAAATATAAATAGCAGCCCTCGTATATACAAGATGAATGATTTAATTTTTGATTGATATTTTATTTATTAGTTTTTTTATTTTATTTTTTAATTTTCTTTATTATTCTAATTTTTTATTTATTTATTTTTTTGCAAGACAATTAAGTTTTTTTTACATATTTTTCAACTTTTTCATCAATTTAAACGAATTTTTCAAAATTATTTTATAGACTCTCAATTTTATTATTTAATTAAATTACTGTTATGAATGCTAAATTTTTAATTTTATTACTTTATAAATTTTAACTGTATTATTTTATTGAATTTAATTTATGATTTATTTTGTATTTTTGTGACCGAAAAACATTTAAATAATTTTTTTTTTATCAATTCTCAATTGTGTTTGATGCCAGTATGAAGATTGCTTGAAAAATGTTCATACTCTGGATTTATTTGTTTAGCTTGTATTGTAGGCAGGCTCCTTTATATAATATTCCTTTCCTTTTAATTTTTTTTTTTCATGTAAAAATGCATTTTTTTTTAAGATTTTTAACATTCTCCTACAACATTCAATGCAAAAATAATCCAAATGCAATATATTCCTAAAAATCTGCATGCTAAAACTCTATATAGCTAGCTAGTACAGCCCATCTGTAACTGCAAGTGCATAGACGCTTCGACTTGGCATCTGGCATATGCATATTTTGTATTTGCCATAATTTGGAGCAGTTTGCGCTTACCTTTCATGGCGGGGCACAAATCGAATACCTTAACGGAGCCGCGACTCGAAAACTGTCCAATTACCATTTCCAGATAGTAAATCGGTTTGCCAATTAGGAATAGCACAATTAGATAGGGTATTAAAAAGGCCCCGCCCCCATTGTCCAGTGCAGTGAACGGGAAGCGCCACACGTTGCCCAAGCCCACGGACATCGCAATGCACGACATTAGAAACTCCACGCCTTTGCCCCAGGTATCGCGTTCGCCCGGTCTGCCGGCCGTCGATTTGTCAGCTTCATGTTCGGCCTCTGTCGGCGCCTCTGCTGGCAGTGACTGTGCGTGTGCGTGTGTGTGTGTGGGTGTGTATGAATTGAGAGATTAGTTTATAGTTCATTCGAAATTTTTGGCCATCGATTTGGGTACACTTACCGACATGGCCAGTGTGCTGGTGGTGCTATTGCCATCGTCGCCCACAAAAGCTGGATTTCGTTGCGACGCTTTCATTGCGAAATCTGCGAGTAGAGAACGTGAGAGTTTTAGTAGCAGTTCTATGAGCTATGGTTGAACAATTAACACTGACTGCCGGACGCTGATAACGAGACAAGCCATAAAACTGACAATCAGATAAAGTAAGAGACTTTCAGACTTTTAGATAAAAACTGAATTGCTTAGATGAAGTTTGAGTGACTAAGAGATGCCGCTTAGTTGCATTTTTAGAATATATTTAAAAATAAATAAGATTTTAAAGAGATAAGAGAGATTTTATAAATAATTGTATGATTAATTAATTATTATTAATATATATAATTAATTAATAAAAATTATAATTAACATTATAGAAAATACTCGATATTTGACAAGTCATTTAGTATGAGAACCAAACAGAATAGGTAATAGATAAGTAATCAATAAATTAGTTTGTTAAATTATTCTATGAATTTAATAGTTTTTTTTTTATTATCTAAACAAATTTGTACATTTTATGAAACTTAGGATAAATACATCAGGATCTAGGTTCAGACTATGGTCAGTCGAATTAAAATTAATTTGTCTTCAAATTTAGAAAAATATATTGTAAATATATGGGCAATGTCTAAACTAAATTAAATTAAAGATTCCATAAATTTCTTACTTATACATATAGAAATTTTGGCACTAAAAATAATTAATAACAATGGAACTCTAAGAGAGCACGCGCAAGTGAAAATTTTATTAAATATTTCATCATTTAAATATTATGGATTACTTAAATATGTTATGAAATTTATATGTCTAAAATAGTATCAATGTTGCTTGGTCTTATAGGTTATTCTCTCGCTCTCTCTCTTTGTCTTTCTGTTTGTGTCTCTCACTCCCTCTCAATCTCTCGCTTTGTCAATTGTTGTCACCCCGTTTATTTCTTTCTCTCTGTCTGTCTCTCTCTCTCTCTCTGTATATTTCCCTGCGTTTTTCTTCCTCTTTCCCTCTCGCTCTGTTGATTGTTCTCACTCTCTTTATTTCTCTCTATATATATATATTTCTCTTGCTCTCTCAATCTGTCTCTCGCTATCACTCACTCCCTGTTTTTCCATTTCTAGCTCAAAAAAATCTATAATTCGCAACATTTTTACCTCATCAATTCCTAAATTGTATTTTCTTAGCTCTCCCTAACCCGATAAACCCTATTTAAGTAAAAAGTACAGGGCATTGATGCCAGTGCCATGAGCTAGAATAGATTGCGATTATTTTAAGATAAAGATCACAAACGACTTTGTATTTGCAAGTCAGCCCAAGGAATGCAACAAGTTATGATAACATACAGCATAAAGATCTGTTGCTGGAGCAAATTATAATTTAAATAATGAGCAGAAATAAAGTACGTAATATACACATATATATCCCATAATATATATACAATGTATTTAGCTCTTGATTGAAGCAATCCGACACTTTTACAATTTATTTGCCTTGGGTAACAAGAATTATTTAATGAGTTCTCTTAGAATGCACTCCACAAATATCCAGATAAGATTTCTGGAAATGTCAAATAAAAGGGGAAAAACAAATCAAAGTAAACACATTAAATTAGTGCAGCTATTAAAATGCAATCAGGAGTGATATCTTTTAAAGATGTCTAATAGCGAAATTTAGTATGTTTCGTATGACACGCAAACAAACGCTTAGCCCGACGCCTCTGTGCAGATAACGTGAGTAAAACTGTTGTATTTGCTTAGCCTATTGAATGTTGATTGATGGGGTATATTGTTGCTACTCAAGTGTGTGGAACAAAAAAAAGTAAAGAAAAAATAAATATATATATAAAAAAAATAAATAAATATTTATATATATATATATATATATTTTTTTTTTTATATATATATTTATTTTCTTTAATTTTTTTGTTCCATACACTTGAGCATATCTATATATATATAGACCTCCAGTTTTATCTGTATTCACGGATCTAGGAGCTTATAGTTATATGAGCCATTTGAGTTGTATATATGCTGTTACACGTTCACACTAATTGAAACTCATCAAACTTCAAATTGATAAAAATTTATATCAAACATAAACTATTTGTAATTTCATCATGGATTCTTTAAAACTAATAAATAAATTAAAACTTAAAGACTAATATTATTAATCATTTTTTTTATTATTATTAAAATCACTTAACTATAATTTTTAATTTTAATTATTATTAAATTTTTTTGACAATGATTATTATTTTTTATTATTATTATAACTATTTAACTATGATTATTATTATTTATTATTATTAGAATTATTGAAGTAAATTTCAAATCTTAAAGAATATAAAAATAAATAATATACATACTTAAGGTAACTGCTAGTCGAGCACGCCCGCCTTGCCTATACTCCTTTCACTGTTCTTGATTTAATGTTATTAAAAAAGAAACATTTTTGTTTCGTGCATTCGAAGATTTGCTTCAACAATTTACACGTCGTTTTATTTATGACTTTTTTATTCATTTAATTTTTAACAGGGTTAACAGCTTTATGACGTGTGCCAAACATAACGGTAAATTAGCGTATCAAATGATATGTGTAGAATATAGAAAGGGAGAGAGAGGTGATTGCACTTAATAGAAAAATTCCTAAATATCTTTTAATACGTAAATAAATATTTTTAGGTAAATTAATTAGGTCAATATTATTTTTAGATAAATTAAATAATACAATTTTAAAATAATATTTATATTTTTAATATTTAATTTTATTTATTATTCATTTTAAAGCTTGCATTTTTTATATAATTCTTTTTATATTAAAATATTTATAATTTTAATATTTAATTTTATTTATTATTCATTTTAAAGCTTGGATTTTTTATATATTTATTTTTAAATAATATTTATATTTTTAATATTTAATTTTATTTATTATTCATTTTAAAGCTTGAATTTTTTATATATTTCTTTTTAAATAATATTTATATTTTTAATATTTAATTTTATTTATTATTAATTTTAAAGCTTGGATTTTTTATATATTTCTTTTTTTTTTATATTATTTTATTGTATTCTAAATATTAATATATATTTATATATTACTCCCAACACTAAACTGAATCATAAGCCTAATTACTCAACTAATTGAATATTTCATTATGTTTTAATTCTACGATGAGTTGACAATATTTGAGCTATTGGTGAGCACAAAAAAGTTGTATCGGGGTCCAACATCAAAGGGCATTCAGATAACATATATTTTTGGTAGCCAACTTACATAGAGTGTTGTCTAGATAATAAAGTCTGTGTGTCGTGTTTCGAGCATTGTTTAAAGATATGAACTCCAAGTGCAGTTTTATGGAGCATGAATAGTAAGAAAATTTTGTTATCTAGTTCAAGGGAATTGTATACTATTTGATAGTGCTATTATTGCTATATATCGTATGAGTATGAGTATAAGTAGTTCCATTGCACTAGAACTGTACAACTTCTTTCAACTGGAACCAGCTCTAACAATTCTAACCTGAAGTAGAACATCT
This sequence comes from Drosophila mettleri, assembly GCA_035047625.1. Taxonomy (NCBI): domain Eukaryota; kingdom Metazoa; phylum Arthropoda; class Insecta; order Diptera; family Drosophilidae; genus Drosophila; species Drosophila mettleri. The sequence goes on from JAWNPI010000018.1 coordinate 12,340,281, forward strand.
ACAGATGTTCTTTTAGTTCTAGTCCAACTAATTCTAACTAGAATGTGAACACAATTAGAACTAGTTCTAAAATTTCTTAACTGTGCTAAACTAGAACTAATCTTAGAATTTCTAAGAATAATATTGAAATATTAAATTAACTTGAATACATAAGCTGGCCAAACTGTCTTTATTCTGTTAAAGATATTCTAGACATTTTTTTTATTTATCTTAAAATTACATAACACAAGTCTGTTCCAGCTTTCAGTTTACCATTTGGAATCTATGCACGCATATATATATAATTTAATATGGCTTTTTGACAAATGTTTTTAATTTTTATTCATTTATTCAGACTCTGCCAATTTTAATTTCACATGAAATATGCAAATACAATTTCAGAGAAGAGAAAAAGTTCCCACAATTTGCTCTTCAATTATAAATAGATCTTTTTCTTTTTTTTTTTTGGGTCAATGTTCGGGCTTAAATTGCAAAATAATTTGTATAATTTTTATATATATATAATTTAAATAATAGGCCAATAATAACGCAACAAACTCAAGCGCTTTCTGGAACAGTGAATTAACAAATTTCTACAGCTCAACAAAAAACAAACCCAAATAATATAAAAAGTACCGAAAATAAGCCACAAGTTGTGTTACTACAACAAAACTGGTTTTTAGCGCTGCATAAAAAAAAAAAACAATATTTCTTTTGTTTATTTATTTTTTTTTTGTTTTTTTAAGAACAAAGGCCAACGTCGGTTGATGAGTCAACCTGTGAGTTGGCTAAAAATTATGTTAAAATAATGACTGAAGTACCAAAGTATGCTTCAAGAGATTCTAGAAAATATCTGACATCAGTGCTTGGCATACGAAAGCAGTTACGAGCGGTTTTAACTAGTTATTGGGCTTCAGACTTGAAAGTTGTTTCGGCCGACTCTTCAGCGAAACGGATGCAGCGCGGCAAAGTGAAGGTATTAAAGGTTCTAAAACTATTTATTTAACTAAGAAAATATTTATTTTTTTTAATGTAATAAAATCGAGTTTCAGATTTAAAAAAATTAAAATTTCTACTTTAATAAAATTTAATTTAATATTTTCATCAATTTTATATTTACAAGTCTATCCATTAAAATATTTGCCTGTCATAAATCATTTTTGTATTTCGTTTTCTTAATTTCCTATGGCCACTTATTATTTGACAGATTCATCATTGAAGGTCTTCCCCCTTTTTCAGCCGCCCCGTAAACCAGTTCAACTGACGCAAGTTCGTCCGATCTCTGATCCATTGCATTAGTATGCAAAAACGTGTTTGATGTCGCGCTTGTTACGCGCTTCGCCAAAAAAAAAAATACATTTAAAAGACTCCAAAGACTACAATTACGAATACGTATACAAATATTAATGAGCATGCTGTAGACGTTGCGTATACGTCACAAATCAAATAGATAAAACAGAAAATCAAAAATAAAGAAACAGCAAAAAAGGTTAATGAAAAATGTAACTAAAATAAAATATTGAAACTTAAAGTTGAAATCGAAATACTCTAATTAAATAAAAATAAACACAATATAAATAAAATCAAATGAAATAAAAAATGTTAAAGAAATATAATACAATTAAGATAAAATAAATTTAAATGTAAAAAAAAAATTAAAAATAAAATAGGACAAAAAAAATATTTTGATAAGATTATAAAAAAAATTAAAAATAAACTTATTAAATAATTATAAAAAAAAATTAAAATTAATTTATAATAAAATAAAGTTTTATAATAAATAATAAAAACAAATTTATAATGGAATTATGATAATAAAAAATGTGGAGAAAAATAAAAAAAAATATATATATATATATTTATATATATAAATCAATAAGCCACTTCAGTACAGTACATAAATTAAATGTCAATGCATTTTTAATACTTTTTTTAAACTCTCCTCTTTCTTAATGCGGTTTTCGCCTTTTATTCAAATTTTACTCCAGTTTTAATTAAATTTTCTGTTTTAGGTTTTATTGTCTTATTATTATTCTAATCTAATGAATGATCAGAATGACGACTTTTTAAAAATAGTTTCAAAATTATCTTATCTATGTATCCGAAATTTTTTTCATATCTTTAAAATTGTAGTAAATGTGATCTTATAAGCAATAATAGTAGTAGTAAAAGCAGTAGAGGAGTATAGATATTGTAAAAATAGTAGTAGTAGCAGTAGTAGTGAAACAATTATGATAAATTGTAGTATTTGTTGTAGTGGTATTAGTAATAAAAAATGTAGCCGTAAGAGTAGTAATACTGAAAATAGTAGTAGTGACATATATAAGTATATTAATATTAGTAGTATTTTGAGTAGTTAAAGTAGTAATGGTAGTATTAATTGTATAAATACTGGTAATAAAAATATTAGTAATATTCAAAGTAAGAAAATCAATACAATTCGTAGTAAAAATATTAGTAGCTCAAGAAGGACTTATAATAAAAGTAGTAGTAGAAATTGAATCAGTATTAGAAATATTACTAATATTATTAAAGTAGTAGTAATGGAATCAGTATTAGAAATATTACTAATATTATTAAAGTAGTAGTAGCAATATTAGCAAATTAATAGTATTAAACATTTTAGTATGAGTAGTAGAAAAAATAGAAGCAAATTAGTAGTAGTACTAAAACTAGTAGCAGTGTTAAAAATTGTAGTATAGGTAATTGTAAATAGTAGTATGAAAAGTAGTAAATAGTAGTATTATAGTAGTATTATTAGTGATATTAGTCGAAACTAAAACTAAGTAGCAGTGTTAAAAATTGTAGTATAGGTAATTGTAAATAGTAGTATTAAAAGTAGTAAATAGTAGTATTATTAGTGATATTAGTCGAAACTAAAACTAAGTAGCAGTGTTAAAAATTGTAGTATAGGTAATTGTAAATAGTAGTATTAAAAGTAGTAAATAGTAGTATTATAGTAGTATTATTAGTGATATTAGTCGAAACTAAAACTAAGTAGCAGTGTTAAAAATTGTAGTATAGGTAATTGTAAATAGTAGTATGAAAAGTAGTAAATAGTAGTATTATAGTAGTATTATTAGTGATATTAGTCGAAACTAAAACTAAGTAGCAGTGTTAAAAATTATAGTATAGGTAATTGTAAATAGTAGTATTAAAAGTAGTAAATAGTAGAATTATAGTAGTATTATTAGTGATATTAGTCGAAAACGTAGTAGTAGTAAAAGTATTAAAATTAGCATTAGTAATAAAAATAGTATTCGTAGGAGCATAATTAGTTAAAATAGTAGTAATAAAAGTAGTAGCAGTACTAACAGTAGTAGAAAATGCAATATTAGTTGTAGTAGTAGTAAAAATAGTAGAAGTATTGCAAGTAGTAGTAAAAGTAGTAGTTGTACGGAAAGTGAAAAAATTAGTAGTACCGAAAGTAGCAGCAAAAGTAATAATAGTAGTAGAATTAGTAGCAGTCTTAAATTTTCTGAATCGTATTCAATATTGGTCCATCTCTCTATGTCTCTTAGACTAGGCCTAGAACTCACAGCTCAAGACTAAACCTAACTAGATCCGTTTTACGCTCGGCATTCGGTCTGTCCCAGAGCATCAAACGGCCCGCCTCAGTCGACTCAATTGCAGCAGTGGGCAAAATAGTCACGCGCGTGCGCAGCTTCGTGTTACACTGAACCACTGAGAAACTGCTGGGCCTTACCTGGGCTTTAACAGTTAAATATGTAACTGATCTTGTTGCTGTTGTTGTGGGAGTTGTTGTTGTTGTTGTTGTTGCTTGGGCTGCGCCTGCTGCCAAAAGCTTCCGCTGCTTGACTTTTTTAGTTTGCTGCGTTTTCTGCTTCTGCAATTAAGCTTAGGCTTATTGACAGTTGTTGTTGTTGTAACGAGTTGTAACTGCTTTGAGCCGGCCCGAAACAACAAAAGCAATAAACAAAACAAAAACCACTTTACTTTACTTGATTTCAACTTTTAACATTTGGCCCGCCGCTTTCAAGGCTTCAACTCCAGACACAACTGTTTCTTATGTAAATATATTTACATATATATATTATATTTGTATATCTATTTTTTTTTTGTACTTATTTAATTTCGTTTATTGCTTAATTGTTAATTATTTATTGCACACATCTTCACTTTATACATATATTCTTCGGCTTTTGGCCACTTCCTAGCCAGACACTCGCGAGCGAACGAAACAGAAATTTGTTGGCAAGCAGCTAAAGGCAAACCCGTTAATATTGAAATTGTGCCGTTAAGTGAGGCAACGATCGCTTGGGCAAAGCGCCAGCAGCCAACTGAGTGAGCCAAGGCGCAGCTGTGAGGGTTTTATGGCGAACTTGACTTCAGCGGTGCACAGTGGGTTTATTGGCAAAAAAAAAAAGTAAAAAATAAAATAATCACAATTCACAGTTATTTTTTTCTTATTTATAAATTTATGTATTAATAGTATAGAAATTATATAAAATATTTTATTATCTATTGGGAAGATAAAAATGTAAAATTAATTCTGTGATAAAATTATAATTTATATTACAATAAAATATTATTTTAAATATTGTACGTTTAAAAAAAGTATATGTAATAAAATATTATTATATAATAAAATAAAAAATTACTAAAAATATTTAAAGTATATCTAATAAAATATAAATCTATAAAAAAATAAAAAATTGCTAAAAATATTTTAAGTTTGATTAAAATATATCTAATAAAATTATAATTCATAATAAAATATAAAATTATTCTTTATTATTATTTAATTTAATTCTTAAGAAAGTTAATATAAAAATATTAATTGGAATTATATATATATAGATATATATATATATATATATATATATATATATATATATATATATATTTTTTTTTTTTTTATTTTTTTTTTTTTCAGTAATAAAAGTATTAAAAGATTTTTGCAATTGTTCAATGAATGAAAATTAATTTTTAGCTTCTCACTTAATTACTGCTGTTTCGCTCCACTGTGTCTCCCCATTGCCAAGCCTTTTTTGAGTGGCTCAAACACTGCTCGAGGCAGTGCGAGCCACGAAATATGGGTGAAAGCTTTGCGTCTAGCTCAACAGCTGATATGGGTTTGTGAGATAGCTAAGATTGAGGTGATATTTCAAACAGTTTGAGTGTGATTGCTAAGAGCTTAACTTAACATGTTGTGTGTCTCAGATAAATGATCTTATAATCAGTGGTTTGAGAGTAACTGTAGGAGGCTAAAAATGTATTTATTATTATTTAAGAAATTAAAATTTATTTTTTTTTATTATCAAAATTAAAATTTTTTGTACTCTAAGTATATTCAAAGAATTACATTTTTTTTTTATTTAACTTATTATTATACAATTAAACAGTAAATTTTTATATTTTATATATATATTCAAAGAATTAATTGTTTTCACTTGCATTTTATTGTTTTATTAAAAATTAAATTTTTTTGTATATTTTTAAGGAATTAAAGATTATATTTTTATTTAATTTTTTTTTTTCATATTCCTTAAAATTAAATTTGTATGTATTATAAATTTATTCAAAGACTTAAAAATTTGTTCAAAGAATTATAAAAGTTATACCTATTAAAAATTATGAAGAAGTCAAGCCTCGAAATTATGACTGACAGTTTGCGAGCTACTGGAATTTATTATTTATTATAAATTTATATTGCTCTATTTTATAGAAAGCTCTTCAAAGTTTCATCAATAAATTATTTAATGTAATTTTAAAAATATTTTAAATAATAATACTATTAATCACAATACCATATCTATCTCAAATATTATGTAGAAATATATCTATATGTTTAATCAAAAGATCTCTAAAATGTTATTTTTTTTGTTGTTTTCGAGTCATGTCAACTTGGATAAAGTTTCTAATATTTGTTACTTTTCCCTTGCTTTGGCTCGGTTTCTGTGCCAGTTCCAGTTCCAGTTGCACTTACACTTTTCTCATTAGGCGGAGGTTGCTACACACACACACAGTCACACACACACGCACACGCACACTCTGACTATGTGGCACACTTGGTCCATTGTTCCGGGGACCGCAGTACAACACAAATTGTTATGATAAAAGTTTTTATCAAGTTTTCATTTTATTTTCGGAAGATGTTTTTTTTTTCTCTTTCTTTATTTTTCGTCGTCTAGAGAGAGTGAGAAGGGTGGTGAGAGAGGGAGAGAGAGAGAGAGAGAGAGTGGTGTTGAGCCAAGTCAAGTAACTGGGCAGCTGAATGCAAAAACAATGCCTCGGGGGCGGCGCTGCCTCATAAAATTTTAACTACTTGCAAAAATACTGCTAACTGGTAAACTTTAAGCCAAAAATCATTAAGTCTGCAGCCTGGACGGCCACTAAAAGCCAGAAAGAGACAGCGAAACTTGAGCTTCACTTGGTTTTTATTTTTTTGTTGCCATTTTGTGGTGCTTCCGGCGGGATTGACTTTCAGCAACATCCTTCAGTATATGAAGCTTGCCCTGCACTCTACACTCGAGTCTATTGCGTGGCATTGCCATTATGACTGGACCTTGGAGACACTATCAACAGACATGCCAGAGGAGTCCGAGAGAGAGAAGGAGAGGGTTAGATAGAGAGAGGGGTAGAGGGCGAGAGGAGTGGAACATGTAACTGTCTGCTCTTGCGGCTCTCACAACTTTTTAATTGCAATTAAAAACTAAGCAAAAGACTTTGCAGAGTGTTAAAAGCATGAAATACATATATTTATATATAAATATATATGTATATATGCATGTATTGGTATATAGTGTATATACATTGCTAAAGACTTGTAAAAATGTAAATTGAGAATGGATTCAAAATATCTCCCAGTGCCACTGCCAACTAAAACACCTCAACAACTCAAAGAACTATTGCAACAGCATTAACAATTTGAATGTATATATTTTATTTAAATATATATTTTATTTAAATATATATTTAATTTAAATGTACATTTTATTTAAATATATATTTTAATTAAATGTATAATTTATTTAAATATATATATATTTTTTTATTTATATATTTTATTTAAATATATTATACATTTAAATATATATTTTATTTAAATATATAATTTATTTAAATATATATAATTTTTTAAATATATGATTTATTTAAATATATATATTTTTAAATATATATTTCATTTAAATATATATTTTATTGAAATATATGATTTATTTAAATATACATTTTATTTAAAAGTATATTTTTTTAAATATATATTTTATTTATATATTTATTTTATTTATAAATTTATTTACATATTTACATATTTATGAAAACTTAGTCTTGGATCATTTCGAGTATTGAAATTAAATTTTAGATCAGTCTATACTAAGCGATTCTCAATGTAGAGAGCAGCAGCTGGAGTTACAGCTGTGAGAGTGGGAGTTTGGCTCTCGCTATGATCACTTTCCATATGACGCGTCTCCCATGCTCACTCTGCGTGTAATCTATCTGCGCTCAATTTCTAAATCTAAGAAATCTAAAGAAGTGATCAAGATCTGAAAGAGATTTTCTTTCGGTATACAACAAATAATTCGAGAGTTTACCCCGAACAACAAAGCTAGGCCCCTAAGTAATTCTGCTCAAAGCTCTGTTAGACGCCGTAATCTATAGAAAACAGACTTAAGCACATCAAGACCTGCTGAAAAATTTTCTTAAAAAAAATAATATTAATATCTCCTAAGTTGAGTAAGTTATGATTGTTATGCTTCAAAGACCTGTACAAGTTTTTTTTAAATTATTTTTTTTTTTTTTTTTATTTATTATTTTCGTTTGCTTTTAGGGCGGCGTTAATCTTAAAACATTTCAAGAGTTTTTTCTCTTATAAAGAGGAATCCCAAAGTTGAATTTTTTTGAAACCAATTTGGCTCATGACGAGATCCTTTTCTTGGGACCATTTATCATAATTTTCGGAGTAATGCCTAAGATAATGGATTTTTATTATTATTACTTATTTTTTAATTTGGATGAATATCTCAAAATACGAATAAATCAATAATAAAAAAAAACGTAAAAGGAAATTAGTTGATTTATTTATTATACATAAAATATTTAATATTATGTAGTTATATGATTGAAAAATTAAGGTTTGTTCGAGATAATGGATTCATTTTATATTACTTTTAATTTATTAAAAATAAATAAATAAAAAATAAGTAAAAGAAAAAAATTAGTTGAATTACTTATAAAACTTAAAACATTTAATAGTATGTAGTCATATGATAAAATAATTCGATATGTTGAAGATAATGGAATTATTTTATATTCATTTTAGTTTTAATTTTAATATTATTTAATTTTAATTTTAAAAATATATAAATGAAAAAATGAATTGATTTATTTATTGTACATAAATTTGTAATATTTTATATTCGTATGACTAAATTAAAAATTATATTACTCATAATCTGCATGCGTTTATTTTTATTTCTTATTATTATTACTTCAAAAATTAAAAGAAATTGAAAGAAAAGAAAAAAAACTAATTTATTTATTTATTAAACAATAACATTTTTTGTAAATTAATAATCATAAGATTAATGAAAACAAGTAACTAAACTCTAGTCGAGACTGCTCGACTAAGAGATACCCTGAATCCATTGAGCTGTAATACCAATCATTAAGAGCTTCATTTATTCATTAATAGTAACCAACACATGCACACACAAACATATGCATGCACGTAATATGCGTACTGCACAGTTTTGCGGCTGCAGCAGAGGCTGTGCTATGGAAACTTTATTGTGTAATAACTTTTTTTCTCGACCTATGTTCTTATTGAAATTTTCGGGGAATGATTATGACATCCAAATGTACCTATTTGCCAAATTTCAAGTCTCTAGTATTTGATATACGTGAGTTATCGTTTTTGTTGAATTGTGGGCGAAAGGGGCGTGGCATCAAAAATCCAAAAATGACAAAATGTGCGGATTCACTGTAGCTATCAAACACAACTTAGTGCACGATTCTATCTTTAACGGTGTGCACGCCAGACCTCAAAAACAAAGCGATATTTTCGATAGTTATCGATAAAAAAGAAATGGGATGAGTTATCGAAAAAAAAAAATAAACTCGTACAGCGTATGGTATTATCGAGCATTTTGCTTTTTATTTGAAGTCTCTAGCTTTTGTGGTTGCAGAAATCCAGGTGTTTACACGGACGGACGGACGGACGGACGGACAGACGGACAGGGCTAGTTCAACTCAGCTCGTCGAGCTGATCAAGAATATATATACTTTATGGGGTGTGGCACGCCTCCTTCTGCCTGTTACATACATTTGCACAAAAACATTATACCCTGAAATTTCCATTTTCAATGGATTCAGGGTATAAAAATTAAATTAAATCTATGTAGTTTATTTCTATATGGTTGGCCATCAATGCTCATTGCAGAGCTTATGCAAACTTTTAAGCGTCTTCAGCTCTGGCGTACCCCTTCAAGGCGACGCGGAAAGAAATGAAAAAAAAGGCGAATTGTCCGAATTCGTTTCATTTCAGCTGCCCCAAACAAGTCGAGCGCGATTTCCATTGTCTTGAGCATTTCAAGGAAAATCTCTTGCGCAGGCCTCATCTGGTTGCATTTGCGTGGATTAGGGTCCAACTTATGCCCTGCCAGGCCATGAAAATTCACAGCCGAGAGCTAAGAATTTTACGGCTATCCATTTCTATTTGGGTTAATCCTTGAGCCTGGGCCAAGAACCCAGAAAAAAAGAAATATATGTATACATATATATATATATATATATATATATATATATATATATATAAAGGGAATTTCACATTTAAATTGTTTTTTTTTTTTGACCAGTTGCATGTCAAATTTCCTTGCAACTGCAGCTCCATTCAGACTTTTTTGTGGCTGAAGAAGAAGCAGAAGAACATATATATATATATATATATATATATATATATATATGTTTTTTGTCTTTGGAGCCCACTCACATGTTATGTGTAGGTAATCTCCTTTATTACTGCGGCAACTTTTTGTGTGTTTGTCTGTGTGTGTGTGTGTGTGTGACATAAAACAGGATTTGGGGGCTGAGATTTTGTGGCGGGGTGGGCGTGGCATTTACAACTTTTGCATAACAGACAAGAGAGAGCGGCAAACTGTGAGCATTACGTAAATGTTTATTTTGCCCAAAAAATAAGTGTGCGATAGAGTGGGAGAGGGAGAGGGAGAGGGGGGAGAAAAGCCACAAGTCATAAAACAAAGTTTTGCGTCCCGAAAATTATATTGTAGATGTCCTCGTCGTCTGTCTGTCGGCCTGCCAGGCGATGCGCTAATTGAAAATGACTTTTGGGCCATAAAATGTGCATTTGGCTAATGAAAATGCTACGCAGCAGCAGCCGACAGCAGCAGCCAACAGCAGCTTCCTAATTGGCACAATTGAGCCACTTGCCACAAGTAGCTGCCCGATTCATTCAACTAATTGAAGATAACTTGATAACCATAACCAAAAACCCAAAACCAAAGCTCGAGACGTTTTTCAAGTAGTGTCCGAGCAAAGAGCCTTTTTAGTTAGGAAGTCCACGCTGTATTTGGCCAGGCTTAAAAAACTTTCTCTTCTTTTGCCTTTTCTCTGCTTTTCTCTCTGTATTTCGACATTTGTTTTTTATTGCCAAACGCGCGCGTTTCTCAAAATTTTATGGTTTCTTTAGCAACTTTATTTTTTTCTAGCTCAATGCAAATATAACTTTTGAGCTTTAAATGCTAGACTTAAATTAACATTTTTTGGTTTTTATAGCTTAAATTTTTTGATTTAGATTAGGCAAAAGTTAAATATGTTATGGAATAAAAAAAAACAACTTAAAATATTTTATTTATAGTATAAAATATTTTTTTTTTAAATAAAATAAATATAAAGTAAACGTAAGACGTTCAAAAAATTAACGATTTTATAAAAGAAAATTACAATTGAATAAAATTTTTACTTAAACAAATTTTAAATCAAAAAAAATAAATAAAAAAAACCTATAACATTTTATTTTATATAATATAAATTGAAGACACATTTTACTTCTGTAAATTCTGTCTGTTTTAAGGGAACAAACATAACGAACAATTCTAGAACAATGTTCCCCCCCCCCCCCCCTCCTTCTCACTAACATATAAATTTAAAAAAATATATATCAAATACTAGAGATGGTTTAAGCAAAAAAAAAATATTTTATTAATATTAATTATATTAATCTTAGTGTCTATTTTTTGTTTTTAATTCTATTTGCCATTTTTTTTAGAGAAAACATCAATAAAGGAGATGAAAAATTTTTATTAATATAATTACATAATTTAATATAATAATATAATTAAATAATTTATTATGATTTTAAATTTATTAAATTAAATAACGCCTTTCATTACTACTTGTGTTAGTTATCAAGTAACGTAGTGCTGAGCCCTTTCTATGCTCTGCCTATTTATATAAATGTTCTGAGCTTGCTTTCATTTCTACTTTGAGAAGAGACTGAGATTTGAACAGTTTTGTGAGTGTCTAAATTGGTCATATACCAAGGAAGGTATTCATATTAGTAATGAACTGTTGCAAATATGCCTCTTATGGAAGAGTGGAATGCTACAACCCGTAAGTCCATACTGCACTTTATATATATATAAACATTCCAAGCTCCCATAAAGGGGATATTTGCATTATTCTATGGCATAATATTTATGAAAATGCTCTAAAATATCTCTTAGAGGTCATATATACAATTTAAAGCAAAGTTATTCTGTAGTACTTAAGAGTATTTGTATAAATTATAATAAATAATTTATAATTCTAATGATAACAATATTATTTTTGACAATTTAAAGAAGTTTGCATTTTACAAAATTTTGTTGTATAAAATTAAAGCTTAAGCCAACATTTGACAGCATTTAGAAGTTCAATAAATGTTATATATAGCTAAACAAGTATTATTTTAAGAGCATGAATTTATAAATTAGTTTGGACTAGTTTTTAATTCTTAAGTAGCTTTTCAAACTTTGATATTTGGCTAAAATACAAAGCATTATCTTTGGAATGCATAAAACAAAAGTTTAAGCATATTTTAAGTTTATATATATATTGAAATCTTACATAAGAAATAGCATGTTGTCTATATATGAATCTAATATATAAAAAAATATATATTATTGACTTGTTCTCTGCTCTTTGAGTTGCTAATTTGCATATTTAATAAAAAAAAAAAATGTCAATGACAACTTTGTTTGGCTGTCTGCTGTGGCACTGTGGCTTTGCCGCAACCAATATCCTTGCACAGTTTTCCTTCGCTGAGCCACCGAATGCGGTTTATTCCAGTGTCCGTTTTGCTGTTCAGCTCCCATTACGTGCATTTCCCGCATCGCGTGTCTTTAATGACGCTGAACGGTGACTGCGATTTCGGGTTGCCGCCCACTTTTTGCATTTCTCAATGCAGCTGCCATAAAATTGCAGCAAGCTTCTGCCCCAAATTGGCCAGTTCATAGTCCAAAGGACCAAGAGGGCAAAAAGAAAATACCATCCACTTGCCGCCAGTTGAGTGCAGTTTATTAGCTTGCAATTGCATTTTGAATTGCAGATCGCAACTGCCATGGCCGCTTGCAGCTCCCTTAAAATTTTGGCCTCATTGAGAGTTGGCCCAGCTGCAGCCCAGCGCGCAAATTTGTAGCAGGCATTTGTAAGCCGGCAACAGGTTGTAGCAAAAGATTCCTTAATCTGTGGAGCGTAGAAATGTTATTTGGGAGACATTCAGCTCTACAGCAAATACTTACACAAAGAGAGTTTGGGAATATATTTAACGATTCATAAATATCTCATAGATTTAGCAATGGAGTAAAGAGAGGTCACAGGTTAGCCAGATTTATGGAGCTTGATTCAAAATTCATATAGTTCGTATAGATTAAAATATTATCTGTGAATTATATAGATATGTATAGAAATGTAGAGATATTTAATGTTTAGTTTCGAGTATACCTTGCTCCTTCAGCAGCTTGTTGTAATTGATGTCCTATATCTACAGCATCTATAAATAAAGTATTTATTTCCATAGCACATATCTGTTCTGCTCTGGTTTAAGTACCCTTTTAAGATATACAATATAAAACGTGAATTCTAATTAACAAACATTTTGTAACGTTGGCGGTAATTAGACTCTCATTAACAGCGCGATAGCGATGCGTTACATTAAACACTTTAAACTTTGCCCTTTTACCGAGACACAAAAACAAAAGCAAACGCAGCCAAATCCATTGAAAAGTAACCAAGTCGAATGAAGCCATTACCATTGAATTTGTTATAAGTGTAATAACTTATTAATATGATTAAATTAACATAAAATGCAATTTTAACTACTTTTTATTGACTTGATATAAATTTTTATCAACAACAAAACAATTTCGGCCATCTTTGTTTAATTCTCACTTATCGATAGCTGCGCTAATTGGTTTACTAATATCGATATTGATCTTTACGATATTTCTTATTGTTCGCGAATTAATATGTCAAGGAAATGAAAATATGACGTCATGTGTTGCGTGGTGGATTCGCGTTCGGCAATGGTTGCGCTATTTGTACTTTTTGTTTATTCCGAATTTTTTAATTTCTTTCTATTACAATAAAGTATTTTTGTAAAATACAACTATTTAATTTAATAAGTATATGTGAATCCGATAGTTGGGCTGCAGTGACACGAGCTGCACAAGCCGTTTTTAATGAGCACTTGTCGATGTCTGCACTAATCTTCTCGATTCTTCTTATTGTTCGCGAATTGGGCAAAAAAGAAAACACCGGTATTTGCAAATCGTGCGAATCAATGCCAAACTTTTTTTTTTATTATTTTTTTAAAGTGGTGCTTAGGTCGTGAAAGTGTATAAAATAATCTAAAACGTTAATAAGAATCTGTGTAGCAAAAAGTTTATGAAAAAGGAGTATTTTCCTTTTTTACTCTTTGAAAAGTGACCATGACGTCACGTGATATTTGCTTAGTGTAATTTCTATATGCGTCTATCAATGAATATCTTTGCGAATAAAAATATAAATATGTGTATGTGAATAAACAGGAGTGTGTTTTTGTACAAAAAAAATAGATTAATAAATAATAAGTTTATGTGAATCAGATAGAGCTACCGAGGCATGAGGGAGGCATCAAGTTGTGTTTAATGAGCAGTTATCGATGTCTGCACTAATTTTCTCGATTCTTCTTATTGTTCGCGAATTAGATAGTAAAGGAAACAACGAAATTTGCAAATCGTGCATCAATGTCGAGAGTTTTATTTTTAACGCAGTGCTTACGACGTGAAAATGTAAAAAATAAAATATAAAGTCAGGACCAGAATTTCTGTTTGTTATTTATGATAAAGTGCTCTATGTTTTTGTTGCTGTGAAAATAAAACATTACGTAACGTGATGTGTTTAGTGTAATTTCTATACAAGTCTATGCATGAAAGTAGTTACGAATAAAAATGTATGTATGTGTATTTTTAAATATGCATGTATGTATGTGTAAAAATGATTGTGTTTTTATAAATAAAAAAATAATTAATAAAGCTTATGTGAACCGGAATATATATCGGAATAGTTAAGCTGCCATGGCCCGAGCTGCTAAGACATTTTGCTGTGTTTGAGAATTTACCGATGTCTGCACTAATCTTCTAGATTCTTCTTCTTGTTCGCGAATTCGGCAGTAAAAGAAATGCGAGAATTTGCGATGCATTTATATGTACGTGAATGTCGAGCTGTTTTTTAAAAGTGCTTATGTCGTGAAAGTGTATAAGATGAAATAAAACGTAATAATTATAATATTCTAATAATAATAATAATATTAATAACTATAATAATATTCTGTAAAGCAGAAAGCTAATAAAATAGTATTTTCCTTGTTTGCTCTTGTGACTATAACGTCACGTGATGTGTGTTTAGTGTAATTTCTACACGCATCTATATATGGAGATAGTTGCGAATAAAAATATGTATGTATGTGCTATGTATACGTATGCATGAATGTGTAAAACAAGTGTTTGTTTTAAATAAAAAAAAAAAAATAAAATAAATTAATAAATAAGTCTGTGAATCGAATAGTTGGCAGCTCAATAAGAAGCAGTGGCAAAAGATGCAAAGGCATCGCGTTATGTTTAATGAGCACTTATCGATATCTACATTAATCTTCTTCTTATTGCTTGCGAATTTGGCAGTAAAGAAAACACCGAAATTTGCAAAACGTGCATGAATGTAGAGAGATTTATTTTTTTTAAAGAAGTTTTACGACGTGAAAATTGATAAAATAAAATATAAAAACTGGAATAGAATTTCTGCTTGTTGTTTATGAAAAAGTGCTCTATTTTTTTGTTGCTGTGAAAAGTGACTATGACGTCACGTCATGTGTGTTTAGTGTAATGTCTCTGCGCACTTCGCCGTGAAGAGAGATTTGAATAAAAATATACATATGTATGTATGTACATATTACATATGTGTATGTTTAAATATGCATATATGTATGTGTAAACCAATGCCATCGTGTTGAGTTTTTAATGAGCGGTAATCTTACAAAGTCTTTCTATTATTCGCGAATCAGGCAGTAAAGGAAACATCGGAATTTGCAAATCGTGCGTAATTTTCGATTCTTTTTTAAAGAGTAGATGACGTGAAATTGTATACAAGTAAAATATGAAACGTGAATAAGAATCTGTGTGAGCAACAAGTCTGATTGCTGTTTATGATAAAGATCTCTTTTTTTTTTGGTGAGAGTGAGTGAGTGAGTGTTTAGTGTAATTTCTATAAGCATTGATATTTGATAATTGAGGGCTAAAAATATATGTATGTGTGTGTAAAACAAGTACACACTTGTGAATCGAATAATTGGCACGAGCTGCAAAGACATCGTGCTGTGTTTAATGAGCACTTATCTAGAGTCTTCCTATTATTCGCGAATCAGGCAGTAAAGGAAACATCGGAATTTGCAAATCGTACGTAATTCTCGATTCTTTTTTAAAGAGTAGACGACGTGAAAGTATTTAAAAGTAGAATATGAACCGATAATAAGAATCTGTGCGAGCAGAAAGTCCGCTTGCTGTTTATGAAAGAGTTTTTTTGTGCAAAGTGAGTCAGATGACGTCACGTTTAATATAATTTCTGGAGAGTTGCGAATAAAAATATATGTATGTGTAAGACAAGTGTGTGTTTTTGTAAAATAATACAATTAATAATAAGTTTATGTAAATTCGATAGTGATTAAGTGCAAGTGTATGAAAATTTAAAAAGAATTCGTACGAGTAGGAAATCTGTTTATAAAGGTAATCAGTTTTTTATATTTTTTTTGTTGTGCAAAGTTATTCAGCGTGACGTCACGTGATGTGTGTTAAGTGTAATTTCTAGCAGCATCTATAGTTGTGAATAATAAAATATGAGTGCATATAATTAAAAAGGAAATTGTGAAATTTAATTACTTGATGAAAAAAAAAAAGTTAATTTGAAGAAGAATAAATGATAATCTGCATACATATGTAAGTGCAAACATTAAATATATTTTCTATTTGCTAAAAATCATTTGCTTATCGTAAGCTTTAAAGGCTAGTTGAACTGTGATCTTGTAGTACAGTTAAAGGCCTCTCGTGACCTCGTGACTCCTCTCAATTTGTTTGCTGTTCGGCAGTCAAAAATTATCATTGGCAAACCGCAGCGCCTGCAGCGTTTTCAAGCCCAAGTGCCTGGCAAAGTGGCCGGCAGTTTTTCGCGCTTGTTTGACAATTGTTGCGGTGTGGCAAATAAGAAGAAAAACATGAAAACCCCCATGGTCGACATTTAGTCCATTCGTGCGCGCAACTGCAGCAGTCAAAGCGCAAGCAGCGGAAGCAAAAGCAGAAGCAGCGGCTGCACGTGACCATGACAACGATGCCGCCAAACATCCATTCGGCTGCAACGACTCGTCTCTGCGCTCGCTGCTAATGTTGTGCTAGTTGTTATGGCTGTTGTTAGACTTAGCAAGCGTCATGCAATACTTTTGCCACTGTTTCTTATTCTTATAATTCAATACCCTATAATTTACTTGTACTTAAATAGAGTATGTACTCTAGTTGCAATTTACACATTATTTACCTTATTGTTCGATTATCAAACAATTTTCGAACTATTATCGAGCATTGCAGTATTGCCTAATTCAACAGCACACACTGATTACAGGGTATTTTTTGAGCGCACTTTCATTTATGGCTGTTGCTGTGGTGCGTGCGGTTCACAAGTTTTCAAGTTTTTGTTGCTGACTTTCATCTCTTTTTCTCACTCACCCTCGTCTCGTTCTCTCTCTTTTTTTCGCAGTGCCCAGTGGCGCACTTAAACTTGAGTTTCGCTGAGAACATTCGCTAGGAGACCGATGATTGCGATCAGCGTCAGTAATTGTGAATGCCTTGCAAGTAGAGCAAATAATTGTGAATTATACTTAAAGTAGTTATCATACTTGATAAACTTCTCGAGAAGTTAGAAAACCATTCTCAAAGTGCTTAGAGAGTGCTTGCAATATTTGTTCATATTTAATAAAAACTTTCTGAATAATATACATATATTCTTGTTGAATAACAGATCTATCATATATACAAAAAAATAATATTATCATATCATATCATATCTATCATATATAAAGAAATTTTTATTTTTAATATGATCTTTAAAAATATATTACTTCAAAATATTATTATCTATCGTACTTCATTCATATTGTTATTTACGCTCTTCCGTGTAGATAAAAGTCTCTATGAATTTGCATTTTAAAGCATTTTTTTGGGGACACGTTTGCTTCGATGATAATTGCAGCAACGGAAAGCATAAAATGTTGATCAAGCGTGGAAAATATATGAATAATGTATATTAGTATTAGCGAAATGTTTTTAAGGTATTTTTTCTCTTAAGTTCTGTTTCTTCCTCTTTTTAGCTTGTCAGCTGTCGCAGCCATTGCAATTTACTGTTATGGCTGCTATGAGAAGCAGCAGGTGTGCCAATCCATACTATGGATGGTTGCCAGACCCTTTGCTATTCAAGTTGCCTAATGCGACACACACACACGTGTGAGTGTGTGTTTGGGTGTGTGTGTGTGTGCGTAAAACTCAATTCAAAAATACTTAACAAACATTTATTTGAATTTTCTTATTTATATATATACACATATGTATATGTACATACATATACATATATATATATATATATATATATATATATATATATATATATATATATATATATATATATATATATATATATATATATATATATATATATATATATATATATTTGTAGTATTTTCTTGCATATGGCAGTGGCTCCAACTGCTTCTTTGTTGTTGTAATAAAAATGCAAATAAGTTGGATGGGTTGCGTCGTCGACGGCGTATGCAAAGTGCCAAAAGCGAGTGTAGCTTCGCTCTCGTTCTACTTCCTCTTTTCTTTACTTTTCCTCTATGCAGCATCAGCAGCCATACACACATCCACATAATTTTAATGCCAATTCAATTTAATGGTTCATTTCATATGAAAATTGTAAAAAGTCATTGCTGGCCGAAAGAGTAAAATACCGAAAAAAGAGACCCTAGAAAATAACGTAAGTGCGAATGCTTGAGGCGAAACTGATCGAGTTGAGTATACCCTAGGCTTGGATTAGGTTTGCTAAACAGCAGCTCGATTAGTGAGTCTAAAAAAATGCAAATATATATAAAAAATATATAAAAAACATCTCACTATTCTTAAGAAAGAAAAAAAAAAAATGTTGTATAAAATGATTTAATTTAATTTGTATTTTTATTTTATTTATTTTTTTTTGTTTTTTTAAGAATAGTCTGATATTTTTTGTATATTTAATTTTCCATACAAATTGTTCCATTTCATATTTTTTGGCTTTACTTTTTTTTTACAGGGCATTTAAAAGAAACTAAAAAAATGAGAAGCTCGAAATATTTTCTCGTTTTGCCACTTGGTATTTTGTCATGCGTGGTTTTTTCTTAGGGCTTTTTTTTTCTTTTGGCCGAAGGGGCTAGAGGTATATCGGTTGGTCCATTGTGTTGATGCAGCTGCGGGTAACAAAAAGAACTTTTCATATACTGCTTCCTCTCTCCCCTTCCCACATATACTATAAAGTATATATGTATCGTAATATATTGCGTGTACACACACACACGACGCATTAAATATGCGAAACATGCATTTGCATTTTGATATCAGAGATAGAGAGAGAGGGATATAGACAGACAAAGATAGGGAGAAGTAAATGCTCTCATCTCACCCTCTCACTTGGTTCTATTGTAATAGAAAAATCATAAATAGCAAGCATTTAAATGCGAATTTTCCTTACAGTTAGCCAACATACGACCAACCCAACTTTCACAATGGCATTTCTGATTTCTTTTTGCAGTTATTCGATTTCCATGTTATAGTGAATTAACGTAGTTATGGCAACTAATGCTGGGGTTAGAGTAAAAGGAAAGAGTATTCAATAAATAAACATTTCGTAGCACATTAAATGTTATTGTTGAAGTTTTGATTAAAATGTTATTAATAAAATAAAATAAAAGCAAATAGTATTCAATAAATAAAAACAAAACTAAAATAATATTTGATTATTGCCTTTAAAGATATTAACATTATAGTTAATAGAAACAACTTTTTATTACAAATTTTTTATTACGGCTTTGATCGACTTGAAAAGGCGTTTTCATTCTAGAATTAAGACTCTAATTCAACACTTATAGGGTATATGTAATAGGTTAAATAATAGAGTATTCGTTTAATATAATTCAATTTTATTCCCAGCACTTTCAGTCTGTTTTTTTCAATTTGTTTAACTCGTGGTTTTAATACGACTTCGTCGTGTGAGTATTTTCAATTTAATGCAGCC
Organism: Drosophila mettleri; assembly: GCA_035047625.1. Lineage (NCBI taxonomy): Eukaryota > Metazoa > Arthropoda > Insecta > Diptera > Drosophilidae > Drosophila > Drosophila mettleri. The sequence continues at coordinate 12,360,123 of JAWNPI010000018.1, forward strand.
TTGCAAATGCTAGAAAACTTTTTGTAAGTTTATTTGATTTTCATAAATTCTGAATCATGTTTCACCTTGTGGCAATTGCATCATTGCTGGGCTTTCTAAGCAATTTGCAAATGCTGAATGGATGTTTTGACCATTTATATAATTTGCCTTGAAAGCAGCCTATTTTTTTTTTCGCCAGCCAAGAACGAAATCAAATGGAATTATGAAAGTATTCAGAGTATGTAGAACAAAAAAGAAGCAGCAGGAGTAGGGTACACTCTATAAATCCATTTGAAAGAGGAACTTTTGGATTTGGCTCTCTCTGACTCTTGGGTGAAAAGCGTTTTGTTTACTGAAGTTTCTGAAAATGTTGTTGTTCGCACTCGAAAACCCATTTGCCTTTATGGTGTTGAAAAAGGTTTATCTAACGTGTTTGGCAAGTCCCTAGAAAGCTTTCGAGATTCTATAAAAAAGCTCCACGTGTTTTGCTTTACACATTTCGGGGAGTTTTTTTTTTTACTACACTTACCAAATTGAATTCGCGTTTTTTTTTTTTTTTTTTTTTTGCTGTGGACCAACTAGCGGAAATTCCTTTGGCGCTTCTTACCTTTTTTTGCTGTTGTTTTGTTTTAGGTGTGTGTGTGTGTGTTCCGAACAGATTTTGCAGCTGCAGGCTGCCGTCGAGGTGTGGCGCCGGGTGGTATAAACTTTAAATGTCCTGTAAGTAGGCAATGCGCCGAAAATATGCGGCACGCTAATGGATTTTGGGCTAATGGAAGCGTCGACCTTTAAAATGTAAATAAATGTTTTTTTTCCACTTTTTTTTTTTTACTTTTCTCTGGGTTTTTGTATTTTTATTTTTATTTTGTTTGGGTCCCTCGTTCGTGGCTCACCTTGTGCTTAACCCCTTGGCGTCCAGCGACGGGGCGACGGGCCACCAGACACGTTTGCCGCTTTTAATGCCGCGTAAATTTTGCAGGATAATCCAATAAAGAGATTTTCGCTGTGGCTGCCGTTGACGTTGGCCGTTGGCAAAAATGCTGCTGAACATTTTCCAGGGACAACGAGCCAGCACACAGACAGGCAACAAGCAACAGCAACAACGAGCAAATGGTTGTAAAAAAGTTGGCTGAATCTGTAAACAATTGTCGCAACTCGCTGGATTTGGTGCTGCGCCTGGCTTTGGCTTGGATATGTGTTGCGCCTGCTGGTCGCTCCACAAAATGTTTTCTATGCCAATTTCAATTGTTGTCGAGTTTAAAAGCAAAATAAACTTTTTTAGGCATTTGTCTAAGAAGTTGGCAACATAAAGAAAGATAGAAAGAATGTGGCTTGAGCTAAAAACTAATTGATTTTCTTGGAACTTAGTCAATACAAAATGTAGACAAGTTCTTGCCGAAGCCTTATTCAGTTCAGTAGATAAAAAGTTTTATTATATAATATTTATATAATATATTGTTAAAATTGAAATCATTTTCTGGAATATATTTCAAAGTGCAAATGGCAAAACTATTTGCATTCACCAAATCAGTTGAGCTGCTCTAGGGAGAGTTCTGCAATTGCGACGCATACAAAGCGAGCGCGTTGCGCATTGGGGAAATGCCATCAGCAGAGCATTCAAATAATTGTTAGAGTCCATCAAAAATGCTGTAAAATATTTAAAAAAAAAAAAAAAAAAAAAAAGGAAAAAAAAATTCTGTTAAGCTGGAGTGTTTTATTTAAATCATTTAACACGTGTTTGCGGCTTAAATAGTTTTGCGCTTTTTTCAATTGCAACATATTTCGATTACTCCACAAAAGGGTCTCTCGAGTGGATGAAATGCCACTCGAGAGCGTTAACTACTTGTTCAAAAAAAGAGAGTACCGTAAGTGTAATATCTGAATAATAATTCATAACAACAACAACAGTCATCGACATACAAATTTTCAACAACTAAAATTCAGTCAAGCGTTTGCTCATATGCATATTACTCATACGAACAGTTGAACAAACACTTCAAACAGCGCGTAAAAGTAAACAAATTTCATATTGTTTTACAAGCCGCATAAAAAGTTGGTTTGACTTGAGGTCTTGAAATATTTAAGTAAATAGAGTTTGTGGTCTTAAGTAAAGCCATTAGAATTTTTAGGCTTAAAGATGAAAGCTGAAATCAAAGTATTAATCTTTTATGATCTTTAAATATTCAGTTGCGGTTGTCTGTTTCACCGCAAAAAGTGTGTACCTTGCGAAAAGCGTAAGGCGACCTGATAATACCCTGGAATTATTATTTTAAAAATTATGCAGTATTTTACTTTGTTATTTAAATTCGTTTTTACTTATATTTTGCAAGTAAAATTTTTCATATTTTTTATTTGTATTATATATAAATATATTATTAATATACATAAAATAAATTTTCATCAAAAAAATGCAGAAAAAGAAGTCTACGCTCAAGGAAAAATCTGACAATCAAAAGAGAAAATCAAGCAACAAATGCTATTTATTTGCTGTTTGTATCCTTAGACAGTGTTGTTATTGTAGCTGCCTTTTCATTTCATTTGATTTCATTACACATTGTAGTCAAGAGTTGAGTGTGCGAAGACAAAACAAATAGTAGCGAAGCGTTGCCCAAATTCCTTTAGCAAAAAATCAATAAATTTCAAAGGAAATAATTAAGCAAGTAATTGACTTGGATTTCTTTTAGGAATTTCCACATAAATCTCGCTGCTAAGCTAGCGAAAGCTGAGTATCTCTCATTGAGTGTGTGTGTGGTTGTGTGTGTGCGGGCGTGTCTGTGTGTGTGTATTGCTGTTGAAATACGAGCTGCTAGCAAGTAAGGCGGCGGTCGTCTTGTTAGTTATGTCCCGGCATGTGAACTCAACCAACAGCTAAAAGGATGTGCGCTGTGGGTTCTCAACTAAGTTGCAGTTGCACTTAGATGAGAGTGTGAGAGAGTGAGAGAGAGAGAGCGGAAAAGAAAGAGGGCAATTGAGAGATTGGGGTTTCGTGCTGCTGAGATGAGCATCTATTTTGCAGTTTTCACATGCTTGGAATGCGAACACTTACACTTGGGCAGGGGGTGTTATAAATAGACAAAATAAAAGCCAACGCCTCGAATATTTCGAAATTAAAGCCAAAGGCAGTTGGCCAAATATGTTGGCCCAAGTCACATACTTGTCCATGTCTGTAAGCATGTGTGTGAGCTTGTGTCTGTGTGTGTGTGTGAGTACATTGGTCAGAAACGACAAAAATGTCGTAGCTAACTAAAAAGGTTTTTGTTTTGTTGTGCGCTTGCTTTAATACAGCAAATCGTGTAGAGAGCAGGAAACACACACAGACGATACACAAAAGGTCAGCAAAAATATTCCTCTCAAATTAAACTGTCCACATTTTTGTGTTGTTTTTATTGTCACACATAATTGGCTGCGATGGCACACAAAAAGGAGCCAAGCAGCAGCACAGAATGTGCGTAAAAACAAATTATATTTATGCCCATATAAAAAACTTAAATACGAGTCATGCAATAAACTAACTGATTAGTTTAAAACTTACTTTGGGCTGCACATTTTAGGTTTTGCCTTTAGATAACAGACAGGATACATCTACAACCTAGTTTGTAATGAATGAAAACGTTTTTCTTATTCCTTTTCAGTAATTTGTATACAAATAACTCTTAGTTTTTACTACGGGGTAACCAGCCATATAAAAGTAATAGAAACTGTCAATATGTAGAAAAAAGCACTTCATTCAAATAGTTTTGTGCGCTGAAAGTGCTTAAACATAATTCTTAACTGTGTTCTCAAAGAGAAGAATAGTATATTGGCTTTGTGCAATTTTCCTCTTGCTGTTCGGCTGTCCGTATGTATATAAATGTAAATGTTTTTATGATTGGTGACATATCGAAGATACCCTATAATATGAGTTTCTTTTTGGAAAATTTGGTTTATTGTGCGGCTGTCTGATTGAAGCAATAGCTGCTAAAATGTTGGAGTTAAAGAGATTCTGCTGTTGATACTATGACGTCTAAGTCAGCATTTTACTCCGAGTTTTCCATGTTTTTGCTTCTGATATTCACTTTAAATTTTCCTTCATATTAGGTAAAAATGCTAATTAAAGTCTATTTAACAATACATTAAACTAGTTTAACAAATCTATTTGATTAATCCTAAACCTCTTTTACAGTAACTCAAAACGATTCCTAATTGATTTACAAAATTTGAAAAACTCTAGTTAATATTTATCTTTTGACTTTTGTCTATTGGCAAATCTCCAACTGCTGCTGCTTATCCAAAGAGGATGTGCAAATATTTTGAAACGTGCAGTGGCATATAAAAAGTTTATATAATTCTCATTTTTGGTTCTGTAATTTCTTTTTACGTGATGCGTGTATAAAAAATTATGTAAATCGGCAGTGAGTGTGTGCGTGTGGGTGTGTGGGTGTGTCTGGGTGTTTGTGGAGACAACAAAAGTTGCTAATTGTGCGAAAAATTGTGGGCACAAAGTATTATGAACATTTTGTTACACCCGCATGCTTTACAAAAAGTTCTGTCCTTCACGCTGTTTTCGCTCTCTCTGACTCTCACTCCATAGTCTCTCTCACTCCCTGTCTCTGTGTTTGTCGGGTTGGGAGTGTAGCTGCCGCTAGGCTGTCAAATTGTAATTTATACGAGACAGCGGCAACGGCGACTGGAGCTTAACTTTTACAATGCATCAATAAATTACATTATCCTTAATTTCCCGCGTTTTTCCGGTCAACACAGCGACATTTAACCCGCCCGCAGTTCGTAGGTCCGGCCCGCTGAGTCAGCGAAGAGAAAATTATATAAGAAGAATATGTGGCAATTGACGCAGAAAACAAAAGATTCCATTTATATATATATATATATATATATATATATATATATATATATATATATATATAAAGAACTAGAGTTTAATTTGTATTAAGCTCAAAATTAATAAGTTAGCTTGAAAAATATGCTCAATTAGGCTTTAAATTTACAATTGGCCGTGATGCCCAATTTGAGAAGTGCAGTGGTATTAAGGGACGGCCGCGCAACAAGATCAAAGATTTTAATGCGCTGCAAATGAAGTAAAATTTCATTTCAGTTAGCAAATTGTGCGGCACAAACATAAACTCATTAGTCGACAATCATTTTTCGGCCGCAGGCTACAAAGAGGATACCACAAATATTCAATATGCTGGACTAACAGAGCGAGAGAGATGGAAAAACTAGAAGCTCAGAAAGAGCGAGAGAGAGAGAGAAAGAGAGAGGAGCACATCAGATAAATGTAGCCTATGCCAACATCGCTTAATTAAGGTTTAACATTCGACAGTTGGTTGGTTGGCTGACTGTGTGCGTCACGCCCACATCGACTGAACGGAAACTAAGTCACGCACACACGTACACCCAAACACAGATAGAGCTAGACACTGGCACAACTCAATGTAATTATGTGCTAAGTGCTCTAGGCACGAGCGAAATCCATTCGATATCGCACAATAGCTATAATCGTATCTGGTTGGCGTAGCGGCATCAAAATGACCTCAACGTGAACCCGTGTGCTAGCTGCATATCAATAAACCCATCATCATTATCAATGCCAACTGCCAACTTGCAACATCCAATTGGTAAATGCAGCGCGGCCAACTGACTTTTTGGGTTGGTAAATGTCAGCAATTAACAGCAACGCAAAATTTATAGATCCATTTCAGACTAGATTTCGAATTTCAGAAGTGTACAAAAAACATTCTAATTATTATTTGCTTATATTAAATAAATTCATCAAATAAATAAATTAATTAAATATAATATATATATCGTTTATATAAATTTAGCTTAAGTAATTTGTGAATTAAGTAATTAATTAAAATCAATTATTTAAATATGCTTTTATTTATGTAATATGAAATTGATTTCACTAAATTAATGAATAAAAATTAGTTAATTAATATAATTATAATTAATAAAATATAATTTATTTATTTAATATGTAAAGCTTTAATACTAAATATTTATGCGTGTCCTGTACTAGGTTAATTCTCGCTAATATGGCTTGGATCAACATGTGAAATTTGTGGGGTCAGTTAGAAATTTCTAAGACACGTCACTTTAATGATATAATATATATATACAATAAAATTTGGCAAATTAAACTTCAACTTTTTATTTACAACTAACTTCCGTTAAAAATTGGAAACCAATTTTTTTATATTATTTCATTTCTCATACTGCTAACTAAAACTTGCTGTAACCAATTAAACTATTTTTCTATTTAATAACAGAATAATATATGATATTGATGCTTTGATTTTATTTATAGACGTTTTTAATTTCCCATAGGGTTTCCTTCTAAAAGTAAGAATTCTTTAGGGTGTCCTACCCACGGCATTAAGTGATGCGAGTAACTATTTTTGTAGACCTTAGTATGCTGTTTGCAGGCTTTACTTAGGCTTTGTTTAGCAATGGCTTATTGAAATACTATTTGTGGTTAAAAATAGATTAACGTTGGGCAGCTTTGAGTAGGGACATGTCAGACATCGCCTGTCCTTCAGCGGGCATCAGTGCCTAATGGCGCACAGTAAATAAAAAAGAGATAGAAAAGTTCCCAAGCGACTTTGGTCGATCGATGAAATTTTATGAAAATAATAGATGCGATAATGTTTCAGTTCAATTGCACACAAGAAAAAAACATAAATAAAAAAACATCAGGGACAACAAAAATGAAGAAAAGAAAGAAAACAAAAACAAAATGTTAAAATGCAAAAGGCCCTTTAATAGCTTCTCATGTTCTTTTTTTGCATGCACATTTAAGTTATTTATTTTTATCACATTTTACAGAGTGTTGCAGGGCATGAAAAATGCTGTGAGATAGCTAATTAATTAATTCAAGTTTATATGAAAAAGTTTTTATTCTTCAATTTTACTTAGTATAAAATAATAATGTGAATAAAATTCTGTTTTAATTTCGACTATGGATCTTTACAGGGTATTTTAAATGCAGTGCGTTACCCAGCTAAAGCGCAACGTTTTTGTCTACTTTGTCTGCATGTCAATGTTGAAAAATTTTATTTTTTACGTTTCAATGAACTTTTAGTGCGACATTAACAAAGCGTCGAGTAGCCAGAAAACGAATGCGACAACCTTTTGCCCAATTCCTTTTTTTTTGTTTATTGTTCAACAAAATTGTCGTTATTTTGCGACTTTCAGTCCCACTCTCTTTCGCTGGCTCCCCCTCTTTGATGCTTTGCCGTTTTATTTTTATTTATTTTTTGTTGTTTTTTTTTTTTTTTTTTTTTTTTATGTACTCCAACAACAGCGGCGAGCAGAGCAATTTTGATTGTGGCCTTTCTCTACGTCCATTTGACTTTTTATTTTAATGCAACAAACGAAATCAAAAACAACTTGTTATCGATGTTGTCATTGTGCCATATTTTCAGGCTTTCCATCCCGAGAAGGAGATGGATGGAGCAAAAAAAAAAAAGGTCCAGTAGATGTCAAGGGGCTGAGGGCGTGGTCTCGCCCATTGTCCTGCTTTTGGCGTTCGTCAATATTTCGCGTGATTGACTTTTCGGGTTAAATTAATTAAGCGTGTGCGTTTTTATTGTGGATTGAATACTTGCGCAAATGATTGAATGAGCAGCTACAGCAACAGCAAGGCCAAGTGGTTGGAGCTTAACAAAATTCAATTGGTATTCTAGGTTAAAGCAAGGTTGCATTATAAATGAGCTAGCTGAGCTGAATAAACACAAAATATAATTTCAAAACTCAACTGTATTTGTATCAAAGTTTCAGTTTGAGATATAAAACAAGATTTATGAAAAGTGGCTTTTATGGAAACGAAACGAAAACACAGTTTGCATTTCTAATTTAAGCGATCAATTATTTATGTATGAAAATTCAGCGAGTTTTACCGTAAGAGTTCACAATTAACTCCCACAGCTGACAAAACCAGAAGCATATAAAGAAAATTTGGCGTTGAAGTTACTACTGCTACTAGGTTTCGACTGCGTCAAAAGTTTCGCATAAAATGTACTAATTTCATAATGTGGCTGGCAGACATTTATTTCGACGCTAATTACAAACATTTAAACTTTTAATTAGTTTTCAAACAACAAAAAACTGCGTATGTGACGCCAGCAAATTTGAGCATAGCATAATTTAAGAGATCAACTCAAGTTATTTCTCGTTGTTGTTGTTGTTGTTGTTGTTTATGCAAATTTTATAATTTAATGTATATATATATATATATATATATATATATATCACTAGAGTCGAATAAAATCTCCAATTTCATTTATCGTTGTGCAACCAAAGCAAACAAATAAAAATAAGCATGAAAATGCCATAAACAAATCCCAGCACTGATAGCCACTCAAAATACGAAGAAGAAGAGAAAAAAAAAAATGAAACTAGCAAAATGATGAAAGGAATGAAACTAAAATGGAAATTGGCTTAAAGTGAATGGCTATAAGCAGCTAACAAAATGATGTTGCCAAACTGAATCGTAGCTAATCAAATTTCTCTACATTGCGCATCAAATGTCGCAAATGTCACAAATGTCGCTGTTGTTGTTGACAACGTTCCGTTGGACGGAGACTTAATTGAAGGAATAAATTTCTTTGTTGTTGACAATGCCTGGCATTTGTGAAAATAAATTTCGAATGAGTTATTTAGTTGACAAGTGGATGGAGTGCAATAAAAGTGTACAGATTAAGCCCACAAGGGAGTCGCTGCAAATGCGATTTGTATAAATAGTTGTAATAAAAAATAAGTAGGACAGTTTTTGATGGAGGAGAGGGAGAGGGAGATAGGAGAGATGCAATATATATAAATCAAATTCGTGTGTGTGTTGTCTGGTTGAATTATATATAAAAGTTGTCTTCAAATAAATAATTAGTATATAATTTATTTTGAAAGTTTCTTAACATAATCACAAATTCTTCTTAACTTAGAATTTTTCAATTCTTTTTTGCCGTCGCTTCATGATTCATGGCTCTAAAACTTTTTGGGTATTTTCTTTAAATAAAGATTTAGCGTCTAATGTACTCAAGAGAAAACACAGCTATTTACAGACACAGGCACACACACACACACACACAAACTCACCTAGAACGAATTGCCGCGACCAGACACATTATTTGCATTCGCTTAACCGGCTGCGGGGCAATGTAGGACGTAGTCGACTAGACTAATGTGCCGCCATTAAATCGGCTTGCCCAAAACATTAGCAAAAATGGCAAAAAAAAAAAGATACAAAAAAACAAAGAGCCCCGCAAACTAAATTCAAATTAATGCAGAAGCGATCAGGCAGGCGAGCTGCGAGCGGAAGCAGGGAGCTGGGAGTGTTTAGAGGAGGGCATGCAGACGACGATGCCAAGCGAAGCGTTAAAAGCCAACATAGAGCTCGACCTCGTTGCAGGGCGCGAACGCCGCTCTGCCCACTTTTGAGTCCCCACTGAATGCTGCGGCTGCCATAGCTGCAGACAAGTGTGCACTTGTACTTGTAGTTTAGCCAGCGTAAAACATATAAATAAATATGAAAATGAAAATCACATACAAACAACAGCAACAAACACCAAATATTGTCGTCGCGCGCCTGCCTCTGTATGTGTGCCTGTGTGTGTGTGTGCGTGTGTGTGGGGCATGAGTTGTTGCTGCTGCTGCCCCTGCAGTAAAGTGCCATGCATTTGAAATTTTAAGCACAACGCTGCGTATGATCAGCGCTCCCTGCTTGTGGCAAGTGAGCGGAGGGCGACGACGGAACGGAAGGTGGTTGGCAAGGGTGTATGTGGCCTGAGCCTGCAGTAGATGGCTGAGTTGTGGGCGTTGCACTGCACATGAAATAATGACAACGGCTATAAAATTTAGTTGGCTTTTTGCGACAAACACAGCAACAGACACAAGCTCAGCGAACATTCCAGGCAAAGGCAAATTGGATTGAGATGGAAGTTTACAGGGTAATAATTATTTCAAGAGATTAATTTAATAATAAAATATAATGATAATGTTTGATAAAATTGAATAGTAATAAATAATAAAAATAAAATAATAATAATAAAATATATTAATAATATATTTAATACTAATATTACATAAAAGTAATTAAAGGAAACAAAAAATAATAAAACAATAAATAATAGGAAGAATTATATTAAATTTTTATACTTTATAGTAAAAAAAAAATGAAATAATTATAAGAATAAAAAAATATTTAATAAAAAAAAATATAAAAATATTCAATAAAAATTAATTGAATATTAAATAATAATTATTAATAAAATAATAAATAATGATAAATATTCCTAAATGGAAAACACAAAAAAACATTAAAAAAATGTAGCTAAAAATATTATTTTAGTCTTGAAATGTGGATAACTGTAAGTCGTGATCTAATTGTATGAGTGAGACGAGTATTTTACATCAATAATAGTTTTTGATACAAAGATTTTTAAGAAAGATTTTCAATTCTAAAACTCAAATTTGTACCATTTATTCATAATAATCCTAGTATATCTATATATCTATCAATAGAAATATTAAAATATATATTTGATATCAAAATAAAATATGAGAAATGCCAGTGAATATGATTCTTGGAATATTTGCTAATGCAATCGCATTTACTCAAGTGGCTTTTGACGCAGTGTTTCCTGTTGCTGCTGTAGCTGTTTCTACTGTTGCTGTTGTCGTTGGTTTTGCTGAAGCTGTGCTTGGCGTTGTTGTTGCTGCTGCTGCTGGGCTGCGTTACTGGTGGCTGAATGTCTTGAATTATTATTCATGAGCGCTTTAATTTATGCTGCAGTTAGAATTAGTGCGCTTTGCATTTTTCGCCATTCGCCCCGCTGTCTCATATGAATGCGAGTGCAAGGCGATCTCTTTCGCACTTATGCCATGCATATGTATGTGTCTCATTTTGGGCTGTGTGTGTTTAGTTTTCGTTACGGAAGTACTTAAAATGGCATTAATACTTTTATGACTTGTGGCTCAGGCAATCTGCGGTCAGGTGGCACCCACTAACATGCCCATCAAATATTCATAAGCACATATGTGAGTGTGTGTCAGTGAGTGTATTCATTGCAAGTATTTATTATGAACAACTGGTGAATTACATTAGACAATTTATGTGATAGCAAATGTCTAAGTCGTTATTATGTTTCGTTGGATTATTTCTTAACGAGTTTTGTAGAAATTGAATTTGGCCTTCAAATTAAGTCAAACGTTGAGCTCAATTCTAATTCCAATTCAAATTAAATATGAAGATTATAGACAATGCTTAAGTACATTCAAAAATTATATTACGGCAGACTGTCTGTAATTGCTGAGTTAATAATAGAATTTTGTTGTTTGCAGTCTTGTTTAAGTTTTGTTAATTTATTAGTTATTTAATAATAAACACTGTAATTGGTTATTAATTTAGCAAGTCAAGGGACTTGAACGTAATTCCTCGGTCACTCTAATAGAAAAATAATAAGCTGCGTCAATAAGGCAAATAGTAAATTGTAGCCCAATAAGACGCACCACTAATTGCCAGTGCGCAATGAAAACAAAGCCAAAGCCACACACCGTCGACTGGTCATTAAGCAATATAATAATAGGTAAGCGCATTAGGAAATGCCAACTTGTCGGTGCGACTGTCAAGGACACGCCACAATCATTACTCAGAAGCAATATATATATATATATATATACGTATATATATATAGTTATGTATATACGCACAGTTGCGTTTTACTTTTCAGCTGTCTCTCTCCCAGTTGTAAGTTTCTCGCGCAAAAGTTAATCATACGCTGCTTAAAATTACAAATCACCGCAATCAGCAGGACATCAGAAAGGAAAAAAAAAAAAAAACCGACGTGGCCAAAAACGCAGCCAAACTGAACGCACGGCACAACTGCGATGATGATGCTGATGATGATGATGATGCTCCAACTCCAACTCCAACTCCGGCTGCAGCTGCTGCTGCTGTAAGGATAATAACAGACGGCCTGCTGTGGCAGATTGAACCTTTTTTGCGAGCACCTCCTTTTGCGGCACAGCTCTTAAGTGTTTTAAACAGCGACCATTTAACGGTAATTATTGCAACACTGTGGCACATTTTAAGTGCTGCATGAAGAGTGCGACAGAGCAAGCGTGAGAGAATGGGGAAGACAGAGAAAGCGAGAGCGAGAGTGAGAGAGGGAGAGTGAAGGATGGCAGCTGCTGGCCAGCGTCCACCTGGCCACAGTTGGCTGCATAAATTTCCAACGCAGCCTTTTACTTAATCCCGTCTATTTTGCAAAAGGATTATCAAGGCAACTTTTTAATTCGCGCCGCTGCCAGCCGCCAGTCGGCAGTCGACAGCAGCCACCAGCCGCCAGTCGTGATGTCAGCACTTTTCTGTGGTGGCCTTTTAATGGGCCTCATTTACCCCAACACTAACCGCCTGCACCATCTGCACCTGCACTGTACACCTTTGCCGCTTACCCAACTCGTCTACAGTTAATGCCCATTGAAGGCCATTTGATGCGTGGCCAAGTGAGCGTCGGACTTGGCGAGTTTGTAGCACCAAGTGATAATAATTTGAAATGATGGATTTAAGTAGCCATTAAATTGAAGTGAAGCTACATTGAAAGCATTTCACGCCATGAAAAAATGCTGCCAAAGAGGAGTTGCTCCACTTGTTATGCAGCGAGTTATAGAACATAATCATATAAATAATTAAATTTTTTTTTTTTTGCCCATTTCTCTTCATTAATCTATTTACTTTACTTGCGTGGCTTAAGTTCGTGGTATTTAAATGAAAGAATAATTTTTATAATCTCTCGTGAAGTGCATATCGCTGCTGTGAGTGTATGTGGGAGATAACTTGCAGTAGCTACTACAGATTTTGAGCATTAAAAGATTTGTTTTGCTTTGATGTGATACAGCGTTAAACGTACACAAATTTGACTCCGGTGAGCAAGTGTAGCAGAAACATTTGAAAAGACATCGTTGATACTCGCATTTGAATAGCGTGGAATTATGAAATGAATATAGAGACAAGTGAGCTCTTTTTTTTGCTTTTATATTGATTTCTTTCATTGTGGATCAGTTTTTTCAGCATATTAATTGAGTAGCAGTCCAGAAATGTCAATAAGAAGCTTTTCAAGCCATATATATATTTGTTAGCAATTCTTTATTTCTGTTATTAATTAATTTTGCTTCTGCAATAATACAATTAATATTTTTATTGATAGCTCTTTTTCACATAATATATTTCTCATATATTTCCCTTTAGCCACTGTCAGATATTATTAAAAAAAATTCTAGTTACACTTCAAAGCGTTCAGTAAATAATCCGCACTGACGGATTTAAGCAGCTGTTAAATTGAAATCGGTAACAGAAACGACAACAACAGCAATAGCAATGTTAAGAACTCCCTGCTGACTAAAGCATGACATGGCGCAGCTTGTCTTTTGCAGCCGTCAGCACATACGCTCACGCTTGACTATCTATCTGTGTGTTTGTGGTTTATATTTAATGCGCCGTTCAATCAATTCCCTCGCTCTGTCCCTATTTGCCATCATTTCATCTCAATAGTGTCGACTGCATTGCGCGAATCGGGACGCGTCATTATCCTTTCACGCAAACAGAATGTCGTTGCTGAATCTTCAGGAGCCGGCATATTATTGGCTGCGGCTCAAATCGTTTGCCTTTGCCGTATCCTGTGACCAGCTCAATCTTTGCATTTGCTTTGCCTGACGTACGATGCTTATTTATTTATTTATTTGTATTTATTGTCATGCTTGTTTATTGTTTTGCCTCTGATTGGCTTTGGTTTGGGTCTTTTAATATTGATTTTGGGCTTGGCTTGGCATACCCCACACACTAAGCTCACCAAAGGGTAGCTCTGGATGCGTAGTCTTTTGATTTATCACAACTTATAAAGAGAATAAATTGCATATCAAATATATATTTTTCATATTTTAAATAAATTAATAAAAAAAATTGAAACATATTTTCTAGTAGATTTTTATAGAGCATATTTTTTCTTATAGAGTATATTTTTTTCTAGATAGGATAATTTCAACTCAAGCTGGCGACTGTCCCTTTTACAAATTCTGCTGGCTCATGTCCCGCCCTTTTTATACCTTCTTCAATTTTTTGTATTTTGTATTACTTGGTTGAAATCCCTCTTATTGGCGCATAGATTTATGGTTTTATGCTTAAATGATTGTTTGCTCTGTGGCGGAGGACGGGCAAGAAAAGTCCATAAAAAAGGAAGGGAAAGCACCAAAAAAAGAAGCGCCCATATCAAATGCAAATGCGATAATCAAGTTATAAATTTATGCATTTAAACTCATAAATTGCGAGTGAAAGAGAAAATGTTTTTAAACTGTAGTTCGTTGCGCCCGCATTTATCGACATATTTATATATATTTACATATATATATATATGTATATATGTGGGTATGGATATATGTATGTATGTGTATATGGCACAGAGATATTTATTGCCGGAAATCACATATTTCCGCTCGGTTTTTCGGGGACGACAGAGCCATTAATGAGCACCACAATTAAATTTTTCATTCTGCAAAGTGACATAAAATGAGGTGGAATAATAATACAGTAAAGAGAAGAAAACAAAGGAAAATACATAAATGTATGCAAAATATTAAAACAGCAAATCCCTTTATTGTGTGTCTGCGGATGTCTCGCTCTCTATCTTTCTCTCTACGTCTCTCTCTCTCTGTGTTGTGCTGTGCCTTATTTTGCAGGCATAATATAAAACATCCTGTTGCCGGTTAACAGCCAGCTGCCTGGCCTGGTTGCCTGGCTGGCTGCCTTGATTATTGTTGTTGCCATAAATAACCCAGAAAAAGGTGTAGATTCAGGCGAGTGTGTAAATTGTGTGTGTGACTGGCTTAAATTTGCTGCGTTATTTGCGTCATTTCCGCAGCAAATCAACACGAAAACACCAAGGACAACTCACACAAACACACACACACTCAATACAACAAAAGCCCCTAAAGTCAACAAAAAGCATATATATGTAGATTTTAAATGGAATTTATATATATATATATATATATATATATATATATATGTATCCACAAAAGCGTGTGAATTCCTGGGTATCTATGAATGTGTTAGTTTTGTGTATGTGTGTATGATTGTGTGTGTTTAATCAGCCAATCAATTTCATATACATATTTTAACACTTGAATGCACTCCAAAGAATCAAGTTGCATGCCGCTTGAATAGGCCCCCAAGCTAAACATATATATTATTTCACCAAAATCACAACAATAGATTGATTATGCAAAATAGTTTTTGCCCATTGAAAAATATTCCATTTTTATTTTCTGCATTTTCTCAATTTGTATATGATTATGACAAAATAATTTATTTTCCAAATGAATTCTTCATAATTTTTTCTTTAAATATTTATATTTATTTGTGATTTGTTTAAATTGACCTGATATAAAATATTATATTATTTATACACATTTTTTGCCTTTTTAATAATTTAGAATATAATTTTTAATGAAATATCATGACGATAATAAAGAAATAAAATATCTAAAATATATTTTAATTTAAAATAATAATAGCTAATTTTAAATAAATTTTCGTGAATAGAGAAACTATTATTATTATTTTTTTTTTTAAATTTGTTTGTGTATTTTATGTTATATTATTTTATTTAATTATTATTAATTTATTTATAATTAGTTTTATAAAAATACTGTACTAAAGGTGATATTTTACTTTTAAGTAATAATGGATTGCGATTATTAATAAATGTTTATTTATTTATTTTATTATTAAAATAATTGTTTTTATTGTGATTTATTGTGGTATTTAATTATATAAAGATTATGTTATAATATTTATACTTTTTATTTGTTTTAAAATATTTTCCAAATAAATAAAATTGCAAAAATTGGAGCATATTATTGAGTGCATAAATATTTGCCTTAAATTCGCATTAGCTGCAAGTTAACTGCAACAACAGTTTCAGGTTAAAACAACAACCAAAACTTGACTATAACAATTGTTGTATGGCGACGCGTTTTTTTTTTCAGTCCACTTTTTATGCTCGTTGGCTCGTACCTTCAGATCTCTCCGCTTACCGCGGTAATGCATTAACTTCTGCTTCGATAAATAAACAAGTTGAGCTACTCAAGATTTAAGTTGCAGTTATTCCTGTTGTTGTTGTTGTCGAACGAGCGTCGAGTTGTAAGTGTGCACAAATTTATAGTGGGTAGTTTTTTAACCGGAACTTGGTGCTGGCTACCCCCAAGCAGCCGCGTGCACCTGGCCAACCGTGATCCACGGTTACCCCTACGTATATAGCTACAATACGTACGTTACGTATACGCAGCTTATGCGTATTTCAAGCAGAAAACCTCTTATGCACAATGAGCAGCAGCGACAGTGACGTCGACGCCGCTCGGCGTAGTATAATAAACATATAAATGTTAAAATGTTAAATTAAATTGAAAGCAAAAAGGTGGAAATGTTAAAAATGTTAAAATGTTTTGCGCCTTGTTAGTTACGAGAACGGAGCGAAGCAGAACGCTACACTTGCTGGCACCCCCTGGCGTTAGGCGACGACAGTTTAAGATGTGGGCTTTAAGTGAGAACATAAATACACACACATACTTCCATTTGTCACGCCTCTTCTGAGAGGCCCATTCGACGGTTGTCTGGCAAAGTGCAGTCATAAATACGTTAACGTTCGATATGTTTCGACTGCAAGCCAGCTGCAACTAACTGAGCTAAGTGGCTGCTCTAACAGTGTTGCCTAAATGCCCCACGTCTCCCTACCCCACCCATTCATAACTGTGGATCCATCAACTCGCACTCAGCAGTAAAATTTTGTACAAATTGATATAACTTGAGTAACTTGATGCCGTCTTTGTCAACTCTAGCAACTTTCTCCATCTCTCCCCTCTGGTTGCTCTGGCAATTCTGACAAACTCTGCCTGCTTCAGCTGGTATACATTTTTCAGTAATGTCATTTACACTCACTCCAATATTGTAGCAGCTTGAGGCTCACATGTGCTTGACTTTGTAAGTGAGGATTAATTTTAGAGTGAGATGAAAAAATTATGTGTCAAAGATATTTGAGCTGAATTCAAAAAAGAAGGAGACGGATTAGTTTGGAAATGTATACAAAGGGTATTTTGTATTCTTATAAGAAAGATATTCCAACTCAAAAATTGTGAAATCTATATATATTAATATTATTCAAATTTAATTTAAATTTGTTAATTGATATTTCTATTTTATTATGTACCAAGTGACAGTTAATTCGTGTCTCAATTTAAATATTGAACTAAAAAGCTTATTGTCATATGTCCAGTATGCATAAAATTACCTTAGCTTATTACGTAGTCAGAAAAAAGATAAACTGAAAATAAAAGCAAGCCAATTTTGATACGCAGCAACAAACGAGAGGAAACGGGAGAATAACAATTTGCTTTGCATAAT
This sequence comes from Drosophila mettleri, assembly GCA_035047625.1. Classification (NCBI taxonomy): domain Eukaryota; kingdom Metazoa; phylum Arthropoda; class Insecta; order Diptera; family Drosophilidae; genus Drosophila; species Drosophila mettleri. The sequence continues at coordinate 12,377,548 of JAWNPI010000018.1, forward strand.
AGAGGGGGGAGAATATAGTGTGGGAAACTTCGAGTATGCGGTTAGCTTTTTTATAAGGTTATGCAAATCACGTGCCAAAAACATAAACAAAGTGGAAAAGACATATGGAGTGCACTTTAAAATCTAAGAATTCAAATCGAATAGTCAAATGCAATTAAAGCATAAGGGAATATTATAATACATAAATTACACTACAATTTATTCGTTTTACATGCTACAAAGTTGAACTACTGCAATTTCTTTACTTTACGCGCCAGATATACACGCACTCTGTATAGAAAATATTGGTTGAGCGAACAGACTGCCATCGCCGTGATTACCATGCAAATAGTTATGGGCGCTCGCCATGGTTTTTTTTCATAGTATAGAATCTTATAGATATACGATTTACCATCACTGCAATAGTTGTTGATTTGATTGAAATTATTAAATTTCATATAGTAAGTGCAGAATGCTTACCTATTGTGACCACCTGCAAAATAAAAGCATATCGTAAATAGCAGATAGATCATCACCATAGAAATTGGGTAAATAACATGGAATATACGACTTGGATTTGCAGCAATCATAAGATCGGCTGTTAGCAAAAATGTCGGCAATGTGTGTACGCATATGTTAAATGGCATGCTAATCTTGAGGACATTCTCTCCCGATTTTTCAAGGGGATGAATTGATAACCAATACATGATGCAAATTGAATATGATGAAATCAAATTGATCGTAATCAACATCCAATAAATTCGAATCAAGTACGTGCAACGAACTATACGATAAAAGCAAGAATGATATATTTCTGATAAATATTTATGTTTATATTTTTTATATAAATATTTAGAAAGAGTAAAGAACACTTACGCATTCTCTTAGGACTTGCATGATAAATGCTTACATATACTGCACCTAACAGACAGTTTAGGGTTAATGAAATGAGAAACCAATGTGCGAAATAAAGGAACCAGAAGCCTCTTAAATAATATTTTTGGAGATGCATAGCTAAAAGACAGACGAAAAATATTGCCAAACACCAGCGATACAGAAGAAAACAATTCGATTTATCTGACGATTGCCACTAGTTGTTGAAATTCATAAATATATATCAATATTAATGTCTGACAAACTCTAATTCACCTGAGATCGAAGAAAATCCTTGGGCGCATGATGGTGTAAGCCAAAATGCTTGCACTCAAACTCGTTCCAAAAACTGATTGGTTCTTGGCGAAGCTTACTTTCAATGACCTCAGACATCAATCAAAAAAAAAAAAAAAATTTTTTTTTACCTTTACAAATTTACAATTTAAACATTTCTCAAAAACTAAATCGAATCATTATTTTGATGGCAATGGCAAAGCGGTTAGTTGTAAAAGCTTCAAGTAAAGAACTTACACTTAAGTGGTATTTACAAGTATATCTATTTTTTTTTTGTCATTTGCTTTTGGCTTACTCCTCTTAGATGTCTGTCGGGCTTCTTATCTGCGTTGCATAATTAACAGTTACATGATTGTGGGCCCGGTCCTGAGTCTGGGCCATGTTGTGGTCCCGCTCTGGGGCCAAACAGCCTGATACGCTGTGCGGCAAATTACGACATGTGCCTGACATCATTTCCCTTTCCACTTTAGTGCTGGCCCCATCCAGTCTGTCCTTCACCGTGGCGTAGATCCCTCGGCGACGACATCCTTTTGAGCCAAGCAGACACTTTTAATTGAGAGACACTTGGCTGAGTTGTAGCGTGCAATTAAAATGCCATTACATATAAAAACAAGGCTCAAGACCAAGGCACTGTGTCCCCTAAGTATATAAATTTAAGTTTTAAAAATTTGAATTATAATAAATAATCAAACCTATTTCTAAGCAATAAAGAATTTAGTGAAAATTTGTTATTTTGTTCTAATTATTCTTTTTTAATTATTTAAATTTATTCAATACTTAATTTTATTCATTATATGGATTAATTATTATTATTATTATTAACTTTTGATTATTTTTTAACTGTATTTAATATCATTTATTTTATTATTTAGTTTTTTTCTATTATACCATTTTTTAATTCAAATTATTAATTAATTTTATATTTTATTTATTATTTAATTTCATTTATTATTTTTTTTTTATATATATTTTAGTTACATATTTAATATTAAAATAATATTTTTTAATTTAATTTATTATTTAATTTAATATACATATTTAATTTAATATAATTATTTAATTTTATTTATTATGTAATTTTATTTGTTATTTAATTTTATGACCTATGTAATTTTTTTTTTTTATTTATTAAATTTGTATTATTTGCTCCACCATGCAGCATCTTGGTAAATTCTTCAGGAAGAATTAGTGTATGTGCTTGTGCTTGTGCATGAGCATCGTGACGCGTTTTTTAGGTGGGTGCGTAGAGGCATCCCAGAGGGTTGTGTTTGGGGCCAAGCTACCGATTCGTTAACTTCACACCGCAGCACAGTCCCAGCGACGCGTCGTGATTTACTTGGACCACACGAATATCTCAATTTGCTGTAGAGCCGACAATGGCAACTATGCTTTGTCAGCGTTGGCAACCCTTTGCTCTTCTTTTTTTTACTCACATTTTGTTTGTCCGTTTTCCATTTTCCTAGTTGCTTCATTTTTCCGTATTTTACCGCCTTTCGCCGTGCACAAATCACGCAGTTCTATCAAAATCACATGTAACGCCCACGTCCACGCCCACATGCACCTGCGGGCATTGGAAATGCAAATTTAGTGTAAAAAGTTGAACTGCCAACGCGTTTCGCTCTCGCTCTTTCATCTTCCTTTCTGTTCATTCTGTCTCTCTCAATCGCTGTCTATCTATTTATTGCTCGTCTGCTCTGCTCCATTTTTTGTGTGTTAGTTTATTTTTGTGGCATTCCAATTGATTTGCTGATTTGCGCATCAATCAAAGAAAATGTGTGCCCCAAGTTTGCTTTCATGTGGCTCCATTGTTCCGAGGTTTCCTCTTTAGATTTTCCGTCATCGCGATGTTTATTTGGAAGGTATGTGCGGCATGGGAATACACGGATTACCAGATAACTTGACGTACCTTTTGTATGGCTTAACGTTAATTTTTATTGTTGCTGCTTTAGACAAATGCAAAGCACTGTCAATTGAATTAACTTGGCTAATGCTAAAAGTGAAATCAATGACAGTTAATCGGCTGATAATTATAATTTTGAATGGGAAATAACTTAGCCCAATTTTTCGATCAGTTGCGAGCTGGCATTTATTTAAGTTAAGTTTATTCGCGAAATTATGTTATTTTCCTTTGAAATTTTCTTTACTCTTAGGAAGCCAATTTCATCTACATTACGGAATTTATATAGACTCACCTATTTAAGTATTCCTTTTAACGAATTTCAATTCGTCTACCGGCTGAATTCCTGAGCGCATAAGCTACCAATTCCATTGGCCTAACCCCAACAATGGCAGCCAATAATGATTTGTAATCTGTGCCAGTTACGAGGTACATAGGACACAGGACACTGCGGATCGAGGCGAGGACATTGGACATGGCTGTCTGACTGGCTGCCTGGGTGACTGGTTGGCTGGCCTGGCTGGGCCTGGCCGGGTCGGGCTTGGTGTGGTATGCCGCCCGCAAAGCTAGGCAGAAAATTCAATTTTGCAAAGAAGCAGCGCATTGGCATGCAGGTCGCAAACGTCATCATCGTCGACATCATTGTCAGCTCTTTGGCAGTTTGCCATCAAATTGGCGGATTGGCGGCTTTAAAGTGCGTGCCATGCCATGTTCCATGCCAGCCAACCAGCCAGCCAGCCCAACTCAAGGGTTAAGTGTGTAAATGTAAGCCAGTTCAGTTGAGCGCCATTTTGGCCTTATCGCAATTTACCAAGCGCTTCCTTTAACACACTTAAATAGTCGTGTGGTTCATATGCCGAACTGTGTAACAGTCAGCCAGACAGTCAAGGGATATATATATATATTTTTATTTTTAAAGCAAAAAAGGTAACTTGGTCTCCCTGGGCTCGACGTTGGCGTCTCTCACGTGTCATTATCTTAATTTAAGTCAGCCAAGAGCCCAGAACCAAAGCCCAAACCGAACTCCCTTGCCAGTTAGTGCACCTCGCAACGATAGAAGCTTCTTTTAACTCCCATATCTCTTACTTGAATACACAATTATGTGGTTCACTGTGGGTGCATAGCCGGGTGGTTGTCTGCGTGGGTGTCTGCCTGTGCGTGGGTGTGTTGGGTGTGTGTGTAAATATATATACGGTGTATGGGTAAAAATTAAATTTCTCATGCTAAGAGACAGCGATATCGTTGCTCATCATTATACAGTCAGGCACGGTCCGTGGCTTGTTACTATGCATGGCTATATCACGACTTCAGATTCATCTCATGTAGATCTAATGCGGAAGGGTATATGTACTATGGGCATGTGTTTGTCTGAAATATATATAATACTTAATATTTATTAACTTAATTATTTTTTATATTTATTGACGCTAAAGTCTTAACTGAGCCTTCAGTGTCAATTGAACTAAAACATTTCCGCTAGAGTAAATTTATTTTAAGAAATTTATATATTTAGTTCACATTTCTCATTTTTTAGGGTACGCCAGCTGCGGCTTGACCTAACTAAATTAACATACTTGTTTTTACTCTGTTATTAGACTCCTGGGAGTTCTCGCATGCAATTTGCAATCTTTCCAAGAGCGTGTGCTATGACAGTTTTTGTATATAAGTATATTTATCAAATGAAAACATAAATACATGAGAGCATGTATGTGCGTCTGTATGTGTGTGGGTGTGGTAATGAGGCCTGCGGTGTTGACTGTGTGCGAAGAATATCAACATTTTATTGCACATGAATTTCAAATTTCCAACTCTCACAGTTTATACATAAAATCAACAAAGTGTGACAGTTGATGTGACCAATACACTCACACCCACTTGTGTATGTATGTGTGAGTCTGCTCTGTTATGCACATGTCCTGATATTATTGCATTCGCAATGCCGACCTGTCAAAATCTGCTCGCAAAATGTGCAAATGAACCCAATTTAAAATAGATTTTTTTATGTTTTGAATGAACGTCTGAAAAAATTAGACTTTTAACTAAATATAACAAATTTAGAAATAATTTTTTTTGAATATATATTTTTTTTTATATTATTGCTGACTCGCAAACTTGGATTGAAAATAATTTATTTATTTCAGTGTTTTAAAAAAAAATTTATTTCAATTAGAGCTTTCTGAACGTTGCTGTCGGATATATTTATATTTATATTTATATTTATATTTATATTTATATTTATATTTATATTTATATTTATATTTATATTTATATTTATATTTATATTTATATTTATATTTATATTTATATTTATATTTATATTTATATTTATATTTATATTTATATTTATATTTATATTTATATTTATATTTATATTTATATTTATATTTATATTTATATTTATATTTATATTTATATTTATATTTATATTTATATTTATATTTATATTTATATTTATATTTATATTTATATTTATATTTATATTTATATTTATATTTATATTTATATTTATATTTATATTTATATTTATATTTATATTTATATTTATTTAAGTTTTGGCAAAAAAGAGTGAAAATCCCTTACCACAAATTCAAATTCATTCAGAGTTCAATCACAGTGCGGCCTAAACTGAATGCATATAGAAAATGTGCATAAATTAGGGCAAGCAAAAGGCACACACAAACACACTTATGAGTGGAACAAGCACACATTGAGAGAGACAATCAATTATGCAATGCGAAAAGCCAAGTTGTGTCCACGAACGAAGCCGAACGAAAAATCGAAAGGCATTTGCGTCAACTTCTCAATAAGCATCGAAAGTGGGCTGGGCGAGGCGGGTCGGGATGGGTCGTGGCACGGCTGAGTAAAGGCTAAAGTGAACGTCTGCAATGCGCCATAAACGGACCAAACTGAAAGTGCTTCGAGTCAGGATAATAACTGGTGGCCGGGAAAGCTGACAGTCTGGCAGGCAAGTTATTCTTACTTCCTACTTTTTTTTAATGTTATTATTGACAAACTGAAGAACTGTCGACTGGGCGACTGTTGACGATTTTCATTGAATATTTTTAAGTGTGTGTCTGTGTGTGTGTGTGTGAGCGACTGTGTAGTCTGAGCGTGTCGAAAGTTTGTGCCAAAGGCTACAAAACAGTTTATATACACACACACACACACAGAGCAACAACACAAAGAGGGCTTGTCGCCTGCAGGGCTCGCCTCACAAAATTTTGCTGACCTCAATATTTGTTCAACTTTTTAGCAACAATTTCGTTATGCGATTTGCCTGCCACACTCCCTTCCCTCAATCTCCGCTTTGGAGTGTCATAAATGCCTGCAGTTTGGCAGCTCTAGAAGTTCTTGTTCTTGTTGCTGCGGCTGCTGCTGCTGTTGCTGTTGTTTAGTGAAAGTGTTTTTGGTTTATGCAAGTGCCTGAAGTTACTCAGTTTTGTTCGTTTATTGCTTTTGATTTGATGCAAAACTTCGCATAGCATTTATGCCCCACGTCGCCCACATGTTCGTCCTAATAAATTGGCTTCTAATGGACGGCGAGTTCATTGATGTTGTGGTGCAGTTAATTTTATGCTTCAGACTACGACCCAAAGGTTAAGCTGCCGATAAGAAGGTATTTGCAATTGTTAGAACATCGGTGACAAATGGTATCTTTGTGTCGACTCACCAGCATATGCGCTGTAAAACGAAATATGAGCAAACACTGCACCACCGGACCTAAGAAAAATATGGGCGCCAAATGCAGACTCAGCGAAAAGCCGCTCAATATCAACCACTTCCACATTGAATAAATGAAGCACAGGCACATCGCTAGATTTGAGAGTATGACCAGACTGCTAACATATATCAGTTTGCAGCGCTAAAAGTTAAAAGAAAAATGTATGCAAATAAACAAGGCAGAGTATTTTAGTCGAAAGTGATCGACTAAGAGATGAGCATCCATCCATCTATATGATATAATAATGTTAGTGTATAATAATTTCAAATAAAGTGAATAAGTAACGAGTCTATATAAAATGTTCTGATTATGCACCATAAACTAAAACGATTTTCATTACTAACATTATTTTATTTTAATGACTAACCTCCAGCTGCCCAGAAAAACGACTGAAGAAATGCTCGAACAGACAGGCCTTTTTATACCTATTGTACAACTCCCACTGCGTATTTATTTGAGAGTAAGACTCCAAGAGTACTCTTTACTGTTCCTAAAACTCTACATGATCTACCATTTCCACATATGAATACAAGAACAAAAATATTTCGCCACACAACTTGAGTGTTCTTCTTCGTACCCTTATATAAGAATATATTATTGCTTAACTTTAATGTTAAATATGCAAAAGACGAACAGAGTGAGAAGGGATGAGCTTTCATCTATAAGATATAATAATGTTAGTGTATTATAATTTCAAATAAAGTGAATAAGTTCTGTTTATGTTTATGTTTATGTTCTGTTTATGCACCAGAAACTAAAACGATCTTCATTACTAACGTTATTTTATTTTAATGACTAACCTCCAGCTGCCCAGGGAAACGACTGAAGAAATGCTGGAACAGACTGGCCTTTTTATACCTTTTCTACAACTCCCACTCAAAATCACACTGAACTTTTTGCGTATTTATTTGAGAGTAAGACTCCAAGAGTACTTTTTGCTGTTCCTAAAACTCTACATGAGCTACCATTTTCACATATGAATACCCTTATATAAGAAGTAATTATTATTTAATTTTAATGTTAAATATGCAAAAGACGAACAGAGTGAGAAGAGCAGATTCACTTATTTATCCTCTTAACTATTATTTATATTTAAATATAGATATATGTTTACTTCGGCTTATACCATTTTCTGTTTATCTAGTTTATAATTGTATCTAAGTAGATATAATATTTAACATTTATCTCGTTTTAACACTGATAAGACCCCATTTGATATTTAATTTAGTAATTAACATATATTCGAAGATCTACTCACGCCGCCCGGCCAGGGGGTTTTCTATATAACTTACCGGTACCAATAGTGCTAGTAAAAAAGGCAGTAATAAAGCCAAATGATGCCTGAAAAGCGTTTCTAAAAATTGCCATGTTGAAGATTTTAATACCAAATGCATATCTTCATTAGTTTGATAAATAGCAGGTTCTTCATATACCAAAGGTACATAATAAAAGGTATTGACTGGGCCACAAGAGTTTATAGAAGCTGCCGAAAATAGATAAAGAATTTCCTCATCGTATACAGAAATATTATTAAGTTAACTTACTCTGTGCTAAATGCTTGAACCGATTTATAATATAGTACATAAAAATATTGTGTAGAATGAGCAACAGTGCTTCCCGCTTCATGGGATTTATTGAGCGCTAATAGAATATATGAAAAGAAAATATTTCTATATTTGTATGCAAAAACTTTCACACACTCACTTACGACATATATAATTAACTGATATAACAGTATAATGACAGTCACTATGCTCTCATGCATATCGGCCATAAGGATTGACAAACTTTAAAATTTTGAACAATTCAGAATATATAATTTATGAGTGAAAATGAAATGTTTAATGATTTTTCATTTAATCAAATAATACATATATTTTTCTTAATATTCTTTATATGTTACTTAGTTCGATGTAATGATTTCGTCTTCTGGCTCTTCATACCGTGAACCCAATGGAGCTCATTAATATATATACATATACATATATATATATATATATATATATACATATACATATATATTTATAAATCATGAATATTCAGTTTGTTGTAGTTAGTTAATGTGCTTAGGATATTTTTAGGTCGGATACTCCCGACTAGGACACTTCCATCTGTTCACTGTATTCGCTTTTGCTGCCTTTTGGACCCATTTGTTGTGGCATTTTGTCGGAGTGCACGTCGTCGACAATTTCAATTATTTAATGTTCTTAATGAAGAGCAGCTGGCCGCAAGTCTTTTGCATAATGGTTTACAATTACCAATTATCAGATTGTTGCATTTCTGCTAACAATCTTAGTAGCTGTATAAATTGCAATTGCATAAATCAAAACAGAATCATTTAATTCAATTTGCCCAACATGTGTAAATAATGTTCAAATTTCTAACTGGACATTTCATTCTCAAACCTAATTGACTGGCTGTCAGTCTAGACAAGAGCAACAAAAACAACATGAGCAGCTGAACTACAATAACCAAAATAAACATGCTTAATTCATGTGAACCTCAATAGTCGTTCACTTTAAGCAGCCAAAGAACACAAGTTAAGCAAACAAGTGTAACAAATATTGTATTTAATTAAAGTTGCTAAGCCATTACGTGTGGTAACTATTTCTTTATATAAAGGGAACTTGTAAGAGAAATTTAATAGTACTCGACAGAGCAATGAATAATGCTTATAATTTTTTGTGAGAAGTGTATAAGACTCAGCTAAAAAATATGTAAATAATTTATAATAATAAATATATACTAAATAATACAAATAAATTAAATTATTATATTAAATTAAAAATAAATAATAAAAATATATAACGATATATATATATATATATATATATATATATATATATATATATATATATATATATATATATATATATATATATATATATATATATATATATATATATATAAATTTAAATAATAAAAATCAACTTAAAATATATAATATTAAATGTATAATAAACATACATTTAATAATACATTTCATATAATATAAAAAAATACAATTCGCAACTATTGTCTCTGCTTCAGTTAATTTGTAGATAATTATTACATATATATCGAAAGTTATAGCAAATAGAATTACGACCTGACACACATAAATCAAATTTTTTATATGTATTTTATACGTACAGTTGAAATATCTTCTGATCTGTTAAATGCACATATTAATATACGATTTTAACATCATCTCTGTGTGTAAATACTTAAACTTGTTGGGTAATATTGCGTTATAAATAATGACTACGATTAATTATGATGTAATCCTGACGTCGCTTGTTCGAACAATTTTCTCCCTTTCTGGGTTCATTTTTGTTTTTATTATACCCTGAATCCATTGAAAATGGAAATTTCAGGGTATAATGTTTTTGTGCAAATGTATGTAACAGGCAGAAGGAGGCGTGCCACACCCCATAAAGTATATATATTCTTGATCAGCTCGACGAGCTGAGTTGAACTAGCCCTGTCCGTCTGTCCGTCCGTCCGTCCGTGTAAACACCTGGATTTCTGCAACCACAAAAGCTAGAGACTTCAAATAAAAAGCAAAATGCTCGATAATACCATACGCTGTACGAGTTTATTTTTTTTTTTCGATAACTCGTCCCATTTCTTTTTTATCGATAACTATCGAAAATATCGCTTTGTTTTTGAGGTCTGGCGTGCACACCGTTAAAGATAGAATCGTGCACGAAGTTGTGTTTGATAGCTACAGTGAATCCGCACATTTTGTCATTTTTGGATTTTTGATGCCACGCCCCTTTCGCCCACAATTCAACAAAAACGATAACTCACGTATATCAAATACTAGAGACTTGAAATTTGGCAAATAGGTACATTTGAATGTCATAAACATTCCCCTAAAATTTCATTAAGAACGTATGTCGAGAAAAAAAGTTTTTAAGCAATAAAGTTTGCGCAGTGAGCATATTACGTGCATGCATATGTTTGTGTGTGTGTGTGTGTGCATGTGTTGGTTACTATTAATGAATAAATGAAGCTCTTAATGATTGGTATTACAGCTCAATGGATTCAGGGTATCTCTTAGTCGAGCAGTCTCGACTAGAGTTTAGTTACTTGTTTTGTTTGTTGTTGCATTAATGTTTTTGGATGCAAATGTTGAAAATTTAATTAAGCATTAATCATAGCGCCAGCCGGGCAGCAACTGCATGAAATTGGCGTCGAGCACATTAATTAACGTTGGCAACCTTGGTAACTGGGCTGTAAGGGATTTGCGTTATTAATTGAACGATATGCAACGGTTGCTCATGCAGTTACAAAACCTATACAACGTACAGCTTAATGCCATAATGCGGCATAAATACTTATATATATTATAAATATATATGTATGTATATATATAATATCCTTGGTGTATATAGAGTTTGGTTCCCGTTTGTGTATTTCGATCACAACTGTCACGTACGAAACGGTTCCCCAAGCCGCTGTACACTTCATCAAAGGAAATTGAGCTTGAATTGATTTTGTGCACAAACACACGCGCGCCCTTTGTGTGTGTTACCTTGGCGTAATGTGTATCATTTGGCAGGCAGTTATCTGCGACCAAAAACACAGGAGGGCAGTAATTTTGTCTCTGACGCCGATGCGCATTAAAACAAAAACGGCAATGCGTTCTACGCCAATTTAGATGCTTGATTTCCACTTAAGTTCGCTTCCACTTCTCGCAGTTTCCTTACTTTCCTCTTTTTAATTTTTATTCGTTTACAATAAACTTAATTTCATTTTAATACATTTGATTTCATTTCAATACATTTAATCTATAATATAAAAATTAATTTTATATAATAAATCAAGAAAAGAATGAACATTTTTTTTATTTTATTTTATTTATTGACAACGGAAAATAATTATTAAGGTCAGATTTAAAATTTATTAGCATTTGACTTACATGAAATTTGAAGAGTACAGGAAGTAAGTACAGGAATTATTTTATACTTAAATTTTTTTTTTAATTTGATTAATACTGAAATTAATATTACTGCGTCGGTGTTTTAAAATTGTTCTAATATAAAGTGTGGTGTGAAATGATTCTAGACTATCTTTAATATAGTGTGATTAGAATCTATTTTGTCGGTCATTCATTATTATATATTATAATAAACTTACAAGAATATTAAAAAAATACTTTTTTTTTTTTAATTATTTTATTATTATTATATTATATTTATTATAGTATATATAGTTTATTATATCAATATTACATATTTATATATTATTTGTTTACAATACGTCACAATGAAATAAATTTAATTCACTAATTTTACTGATACACATATCTTAAATTTCTATTTAACTTACAAACTTTAATTAAAATAAAAATGTTAAAAGGATGAGAAGTTTTTGTGCTTTAAGCACCGTTATTTTGAAAGCAGGATTTAAAGACATTGTCATTGTTTTTTTATACCCTGAATCCATTGAAAATGGAAATTTCAGGGTATAATGTTTTTGTGCAAATGTATGTAACAGGCAGAAGGAGGCGTGCCACACCCCATAAAGTATATATATTCTTGATCAGCTCGATGAGCTGAGTTGAACTAGCCCTGTCCGTCTGTCCTTCCGTCCGTCCGTCCGTGTAAACACCTGGATTTCTGCAACCACAAAAGCTAGAGACTTCAAATAAAAAGCAAAATGCTCGATAATACCATACGCTGTACGAGTTTATTTTTTTTTTTCGATAACTCATCCCATTTCTTTTTTATCGATAACTATCGAAAATATCGCTTTGTTTTTTAAGTCTGGCGTGCACACCGTTAAAGAAAGAATCGTGCACTAAGTTGTGTTTGATTGCTATATTGAATCCGCACATTTTGTCATTTTTAGATTTTTAATGCCCACAATTCAAGAAAAACGATAACTCACGTATATCATATACTAGAGACTTGAAATTTGGCAAATAGGTACATTTAGAAGTCATAATCATTCCCCCAAAAATTTCATTAAGAACGTATGTCGAGAAAAAAAGTTATTAAACAATAAAGTTTCCATAGCACAGCCTCTTCTGCAACCGCAATACTGCGCAGTGAGCATATTACGTGCATGCATATGGTTGTGTGTGTGTGTGTGTGTGTGTGTGCATGTGTTGGTTACTATTAATGAATAAATGAAGCTCTTAATGAATGGTATTACAGCCCAATGGATTCAGGGTATCTCTTAGTCGAGCAGTCTCGACTAGAGTTTCGTTACTTGTTTTTTTTTTTTTTTTTTTTTTTTTTTTTTTTTTTTTTTTTAATGAATCTTATTTCTCTAATAACTCCGTGCACATAATTTTTGCTAAAGCTTAACACATATTTCAGTTGACAATCTGGGAACTCGGCAACAAGTTTACCCTTCCACTTTCAAATGCCAAAATTACAAATGCTAAGAGAGTTGCCCACGCATTTATTTCAATTTTCATATAGTACCAAAAAAGCAGAGCAAAAATTCAGAGCGACCCGCAAACTCATTTACACTTTTTGGCTAAAGCTGTCGGACGCTGAGTAATTTATGCATACAATGGCATTTAAATGTGTTTAGCAACGAGCAACGAGCGACGAGCAACTCTGCCCAGAGCCGGATCGTGTCGAGTTGAGTCGAGTCAGCCACTCGGTCAGTCAAATAGACAGATACACAAAGAGAGCATGGCTGGCAATTTGGGTTCACTTTCATTTTTCACATCGTCCCTTTCATAAAAGGCAAAACAGTTTTGCGAAGGGAGAAACGTTTCGGGTTGACAGAGGAGGGGGTCGATGGGTGGTCTATAGCTGAAGAAAAATGAGCGTAATGGGTGCCAAAAGCCAAAAGAGACACACGAACGACATTTTATGCGACTTTGGGGAATTGTTTAGAAAATTGACAAATTATGGTCATAAGTGGCACGATTAGTTTCTGTTGGCCAAGTGTCCCAAGGTTGTCGCCTTTTCACTTGGTTTCTTTCCACACATATACTCCCCCATACCTAGCAATTATATATATATGCATATATTTATAGATTGTTTTAGTCGCGCTGCGTGTTATTAATAATTCAATTTGGCTGTCTCACAGCAGGCGCAAGACACGCAACGATGAGCAAAATGCAACCCACACCTGCTCTCAGAGCGAAAGCAGTTCCTTTCATATATTTCCCCTACCATTTCATGCAAGCTCCGCTCATTATATATTCATGCAAGTTAAGTGCGAAAGCTCATATGGCGGAATAATAAATTGAATTTGGCCCACAAGCCTGCACAATTGCATAAGTAGCTACACGTGCTATGCCCATTTACGGCATGCTTCCCATTCATTCGCTCTCTTCCTCTCGACACTGCTTAATACAAAGTCCTGACACTCACGCGATAGTTGCCCGCTTGCTGTGCTCTGCAGAAAAGCATTAAATGTTATTCTTTGCTGCCATTAAAGTCTTACCGTCAATACTTTCGAAATAAATCTCAAATTTATTATATTTAATCCATATTATTGAATTATTAAAATTCCATTCATGTTTATGACTAACTAAACAGCTGAGAAATTATGATCTATATTTTGTAAAATTTTTGTACTAAACCTGGCAAATTTCAATAACACTATTTTTCACGAGTGTGATGAAAAAAAGCTTCACAATTTTATAGAATTATTTTCCTAAATATATTCTTACTAAGCTTCCACAATTCGCTCTAAAATGACCTCAAAACTATTTGTTGTTCGTTTAAAAAACTTAAATTTCGCAATTCTTAATTTATTATATGCTTTGAAACCGTGAGAATTGAGAATTTGTAGCCTTTGTATAAAGAAGTCAAGCACTGACAATATATGATATACACAAAAAAAATTTATCGTATACTAATTCACTCAGAGAAAGGTGCCGATAGCTGAGTGCCATCTTGAGTGGGAGGTTTTCCGCATATAAAGGCAAGCGTGTGCCATCGCCACTTCAGACGATCCACTGCACGTAAGGTGCTTAGTCGTGCAGTGAAGTGTTCCGTTCTTTGGTGAATTGGTGAATGTTAAAATGCAAAAATGCTTAAATAAATAATAGTAATAATCAGAGCTCTAGTAAATAATTTAATTTATTAAATTCAATTATTACAATTTAGTAATATATAATAATTGTGGGTATTAAAATTGATTAAATATAATATAATTTTCGAGAAAGTTACTAACTCCGAGTAACTAAGATAATCAAATATGCTGAAATAAATTCTAGTAGTAATTAAATTTAAATATTATAATTATAACTACAACCTACTAATAAAATTGCAGCAAGCTTGAATTGTTATCGATTGGAATATAATGGCCACTAAGAAATGCAAATAATAATACACCTTGAATTCCCGCCCGTTAATAAAAAATTTTAGTTTGTTGTTCATGTAAAATATCGTTGATTTAGTTAAAAGTTTAAACAGGTAATTTGAGGACGTTTTTTTTTTTTTTTATAGACTTGGTTTCGCGGATTTCGAATAGGACAACACGTAGCACATTGGACTGATGGTAGCGTAGACGACGTCTGCACCAGTGGATGGGGCGCCAAATCTAGTGCAGACTTGTGACGGCGACAGACTGGGACTTGGAGAAGATGCATCACATTTGACATTTGGCAGTTGGTATAGTTGAATAATTACTGCGGATCTACAGATCTACAGATCTTACGTCGCTTGTGACGGCAACTCGTTGTCACTTTGCAAGCCTATCAACGGGTGACCTTAATTATATATTTATATATATATATATATATGCAATACAATTGCATTGCATTAGCTTACCTGGCGGTTGTAGAAATTCTTTTTGCATTCAGGTAGTCTACACCATGCTCGTGCTGCTTTCATGACCATTTCTTTGGGCTTAAGGCCACAGTGCTTGCGGCGAAATGCCCGCAAAAAGTTCAAATATCCATTATTTGTTATTGGGCCTGGCTTTTGGCATTTGATCTTTTTCGGACAACAGGGGCTCGGCCGGCATGGCTTTCGTTTGGGTTTGGGGCAACAAGACTTTGGCTTTGTACAACGTTTCTTTGGCTTTGGGCAGCATGGCTTTGGAGGGCAAGGCTTCGGCTTTGGCTTCGAGCAGCGCGGCTTTGGCTTTGGGCAGCACGGTTTCGGCTTTGGGCAGCGCGGCTTCGGCTTGGGGCAACATGGCTTCGGACGTGATCGGCGCTTACAGGGATTCGGTTTTGGACAACACGGAGTAGGACAACTTGGTTTTGGTCTACGTTTAGGACAACGTGGCTTTGGTTTGGGACAACATGGCTCTGGTGGCGGACAGCATGGTTTTGGTTTGGGACAACATGGCTCTGGTGGCGGACAGCATGGCTTTGGTCTAGAGCAAGGTGGCGGCATTCGCTTAGGACAACACGGCTTTGGTTTCATATTAGGACAACTCGGTTTCGGTTTTTTTTTCGGACAACATGAATCGTCCAAGTCGTCATCCGTGTCCACGTCCATATTTTCATCGTTCACATCTTTATCGTCCATATTTTCATCATCCACATCGTCATCTTCCATATCATCATCGTCAAAATTATAATCATCCATATTGTCATCGTCAATATTGTCATCGTCCATATTGTCATCGTCCATATTGTCATCGTCCAGATCATCCTTGTCATCTTTATCGTCCTTGTCATCTTTAGCGTCCTTGTCATCTTTATTATCCACATCGTTTTTCTCATCGCTATCATTTTCTTCTACATTATCATTATTAGTTTTATTAAAACGATATCTCTTCCGTTGAGCTGCCGATAGCCTGTTCCATACCTTGCTACCCTTGATAACTTCGGGCATATCAAGCTTACCCGATCTTGCTGCATATTGTCGCATAAAGTTCAGAAACCCATTGTTGGTCACGGGTCCTCTAAGAAAGCTTTTTTGAGCTAATAAAATCTCGCTATCACCCATTCTACTGTTAAAAAAACAATTTAAAATAAAATAATAATAAGAAATCAATTTATGGCATGCTAATTAAAATATGAACTGTAATTGTGGCGAGAGAGCGCGCATCTGCTTTTAGCTCCTAAAGTCCATTATTAATATCAAGTGCGCATTTCCGAACTGTTGTAATTGGTGAAGCTGCTCTCGGTTCTTAGCTAACAATGGATATGGTTTGCGCAGTGCAAAGATACAGCAAGGCAGGAAAACGTGGAATGTAATCTATGAAGTCGTGCAGCTATTGTGTGCTCCTCTGTGCAAATTTAATCAGATTCATGCTGAGTGTCTCGTATTTACCTTTGCATAGTACATATTGACAAAATGCCCAAACAGTGTGCGCTTGATGCAATTTAATTTCCAAAAATATTATATTAATAATATTGAAATCCACTACTGCATGCAATATTAATCTCCAGGGGGGAGAGCGCTAACTATTGAGAGATGGGTTGCCTTAAACAAAGTCCTAGATGTGGACGTGTTATACGGGCCTTTATGCTTTTGATTAAGAAATTGACAAGCGGCTGCTTTTCATGCGGTAGCTAGAAGAGGAATTAACAGGAGAGACGCAGCTCGGCTGATGGCACAAACGATAAGTGCAAAGGGCGTTGAGCGATTATCATTAGCCGCCAGAATAGTTGCCATTTAGCACGCACAACGAGCTGCAGCAGCAGCAGCAGTGGCTGTAGTCAGTGCAACGTGCAGTTGCAACAATGTTTGAGTAATTGTTTGCTGTTGCAACAGCGAAGGTAGCAGCAACAGCGGTAGCACGACAGATGCAACAAAATTTGCATGCATCGAGCCCCCTGGCGTCAACTGCTGTTGCTGTCTGGTTTGCTGCACGTAGCTACGTAAAGTGGCAGCAACTGCAGCAGTAATTGCAACAAACAATTAGCGTCAGTTGGATTTATGTTTACGAGCGGCTGCCTCGACATTATCCCAGCAGAACACTGCAGCCCATAGAGGAGCACCCTTCACATCACTGTTGAAGTTGCGTGCGTGAATCAAGTGAGTTGATTCAATCACATGGCGTAAACAATTTAATACAATATATATATATATATATATATATATATATATTATTATATTATTATATTGTGTGTATTTTGTGCGTTTGCTTTTGTTCATTTAAACTTTGTACTTACCTAATTTTATTTAAAATACTTTTCTTGAACAAATTTAAAAGAACACATACAAAATTTAATACTATGAATTATTACCGAAAAAGCTAAAAGAATTAAAATTAAAAAGAACAAAAATACAAGTTGTTTCTCTCACGAGCTGTGACTGTATACTGAACCTTTATTATAACGTTGTCGGTATCCTGACTTTGTGGCCGACTAATAAATCATGGCTTACTATAATTGTGTTATAATATCCAAAAATTTATTTTTCAAATTTATTTTTATGACATCACAGCAAGTTACCTTTGTAATACCCCGTATTTATTTTAATGGGAGTTTAGGTTACATCTCTGTGTATGTACATAACATTCTAAATTTCATCTGTATTTGCGATTAATTTTTGTCCCATTTCATTCAGTTTTGCACAGCTCAATGCGTGATGGTTTAATACGGCTGATTTGTAATAATTAGGCCTTATTAGTTTAAGCAATCTTCAGCTTCGGGAACTAAAGGCACAAAACGTGATATGCACTTCACTACAATAGATACTATTTTTTTCTGTCGTTTCTGATACGACAATGTTGTTTGATGAAGATGGTATGAAAAAAATGGTCTACATGTCATGGTGGAAAATAAACTCTAAATGAACTGTTTTTAGCTGCGTGAAATTATGTAATCTTTATAAAACTGTAATGAATACCTCTGGTCATTTTAAATATCGATATCACATTGTAAATTTTATATTAAGCGAATTCAATAGAAGCGTATTAAATACCAATTATTGGAGTCTAGCGCGTATTACAACAAAAACTGTTATTTAATCTGTGATTTATTTTATCATAAGAACTAATTGAATAATTCTAGGATAAACGCTTGAAATTCGAGAAAAGCATGGTAAGGAAGCTGGCAATTCATTGCAAATTATTGTAGCCTAATTACTTTCGACAACAAAATCTATTATACACCTTTATCTCCAGCTCCCAATTAATTTATAATTTTTAAAAAATCTGTTTAAAACAAAACCCATTTATTTTATATATCAAATATTCTTTTTTTTTTGTTGTAGTAGTGGACGTCTTGAGCAATGTATTAAAATTATGTTAACAATAAAAATAACGTAGAATTTTAAAAATTTTTCTTAACCATGCAAAATCATCGATTCATTATAAAAAGCATTCCTTAAGGGTAAAACTTATCGTCGATGGTACGGGGCATTGTTTCGAATAGCCGGATATTTTGATTGGTTTTAACTGATTAGTAATAAGACAGCGACTGATATTTGTATTTGATGACAATTCCAATTCAGATAACAATGGCTTGAAGTCTGCGCTAGGGCCCTTTGAACGCGCCCCGTATTATGGGCCTTAAGCTAGCCTCCATACTAGTGGTTTGCCTGCGCACTCTGATTGTGGGATTTCATACAAATCGTGCCGTCAGGAAATAAATTATTTTGCTTTTGTTTCACAAAAATTAAAATCCAGCCTTACTCTATCTTTCTGATGAGCTAAACTCTTCTCGCTGCCATTCTGCTAGCGCTGTGAAAAAGAAGAACATTAAAAATGGAATAATATCTAATATTTTTTAATATCTCTTTAAGTTTGCTAGCAGCTGGTCTGCCATATACCGGCTAACCATGAAATTCCCGAATAAGACACGTTGATTTATGTATTAGAAGCGTCTTCTACATCAACGCCTCGGCCAAGCAAAGCCAGGCGCTAGCAATTGCTTGTAATGAATGTTGTTGCCCCATGTAAATGACGTCATTACATGGCAGTGGGGCGTGGCCATGCGGTTGGCTGCTTGTCTGCACTAGCCAGTTGAAGGCGGCTTTACAGTATGTCGAATAGCTCGCGCTCGCCTCAATATTTATTCACACAAAATAATTTTTCTTTTCTTTTTTACTTACCTCAGTTGAAAAATGTTTTCGTCATTTATAAAATACTGGAAAACTTAAAAAAAAAATAATCTATCATAGGAAAACTGTTGTGAACTATTGATACTAAAGATTTGTGAAAAACTCAACGTAAAGTTGTCTTAAATTTTGATTCATAAATGCTGGGCTACTATGTTGGAAGTAAGTTTCATTAGAGGTGGGAAATATATTTGGAGAAAAAGTCATTAAATTGAAGAAGTATCTTAATAAAAAATGTAATTAAAGTCATCTTAATCAAACCTCAATCGAACATAAAAAAAGACAGAAACAACAAATAAGTAATAGACATTTATTTCGTTTTGATTGTATTTAATTGCTGGGCATTGTATGGCGCGGCATCAATTCGACGCCGGCGGATATTAGGGGCACATCCTGTGTGGCAAAGATTATGTGTCCGCAAAGAAAAAAAAAAAAAAACGTTTCTATCTCTTACACTATAAAGTTCACTCTAATTTGATTTCTGCAGCAGTTTATTAAAATTTGAAGCCACAGGCGCTGAACTGAACTGAAGGCTCGAAAGGATACTGGATACATGATTCAGAATTCAAGATTTCATGTATGCTAGCAGATTTTCTATTATCTGTAAAATGTTATGATTTATTAGATGCGGGTTCAATTTTATGTTTGGGCCATAAATTGTGAGCCCCAAAGGCGCCACAGTTAAGTCGCCGTCACCTCTCGCCTGTCTGGCTTCGCCTCTACCGGCAGCAGTTAGGCCAATTAATTGGCCTTAGATTTATTAGTTTTATTTTTTCATAACCCTTTTTGGCTTCCAACGCTTTAATAGTGAGGCGCGTATGTGTTGTGATTTATTGCGCGAAGTATTTCAACCATAAAAGGAAGTTTGGCTGGCTCCTTTGGCACGCACACTGCAATAGCTGCTACATGAATTCAGGTAATAATGGATAATACATGTGTGTGTGTGAGTGTGCGTGTGTTTGCCCGGAAGGCGTGGCATTTGCATATAAATAGATATGTCACCTTAAATATTAGATACATGCGAATTGTGGCGCTTCGCTGAGCCTTCGGGCCATACAAGTTATTGCGTGCAGGGACAACAACAACAACAACAATAATAATATCAAGAGCAACAGTAGTAAACACAAAGTCTTGACGGTTTTCCATTAAATTAGTCTTAGTGTCAAAAGTGACACCCAAAATGCTGCTGACACTCATCTTAGCCATTCATTGTGTCTAAATTATTAACTAGGCCAGAAAAGAGCACGCGATATTTTTCTTTTTATTAAGACTCCTCTACGAAACTGTCACAACTTGGCAGCTGGCCCAAAAAATATATGGAATAACTTGAGGCTAAGATAAGTGCCTTGTAATTACAATATGACAGTGTACAGCATTAAAAATATATATAATGCTTATCAGCAAATGCTGAACTTAATATATTAAATTTTGTTTTTAGGTAGAACGAACCCAAATCAAATTGGAGCGGCTTGTTCTTTGGGGATTTGAAAACTATATAGCTGCCATGAATGTAAAAAAATGGCAAAAAAAAGGAGAATTTGTAATTTTATAGCCTGCTTGCATATTAAAATAATTGACTAAAAATTATTTTAATTTTTTTTTTAAATAAAAAAATTTTGAAATTTGTTTTAAATATTATATTAAGTAATTATTAATGCATATTTTATTATATAATAATAATAAATAGTGTAATAAAATCAAATAATGTAAATTCATATAATAAAATGTATATATTTAATGTAAAATAAAATAATTGAAAAAAATATACAAAAAATTAAGATGTATAAGTAAAAATATAAAATATGAATTGTAACTTAAATCAAATTCAAGCAGCTAGTTGAAAATGTTTGAATGACTTTTTTGTTGTCTCTTTTCTGTGCAGCTATTATGTTTTTAGCTTTCAACACAAATGTCGCATGTTTGGGTGTGTGAGTGAGAGTAATGCATGCTCAATAGCTTAAATTATGCGTGCGTATGGAGAATATATGCAATTTGAATGTGAAATAGTTGACATTGGCCACACGCGGGCAGAACCGCAAAGCAGAACGCAGCACGAACCAATTGCAGAAAATCAGCGCAAAAACCTCAGCAACATTTAGCAGCGATGCATAAATCATGGCATACTTAACAGCGCACACGCGAACGCACACAGAAACACACACTCATACACAGACACACGTATATAATTGGTTGGGTGTCCTGCTGCGTAACTGGCTCGCGGTTGTTTTGATTTCGTTTGCAACCTTTAATTAGAAATATTGCCACATTCTAAATGAGCCGGGGCTACACACGGGGCCACACCGAAAACAAATTAAATATTGAAAAACGGAATAATAATTATGATGGCAATCGAAATCGAGTGGGGAACGGAAATTGGATAGCATTCAACCGCAGTCGCATATATATTCATTTTTGCATTTATGCACAAAATTAACTAATTTAAGTGACATACGAAATATTTTGGTTGCAAAACCAAAACGACAAATTCGTGGCAATGCATCGAATTGCCCGCCAATCGAGTTATAATTGACTTAGTTCGTGCAAATGCAGAACGGTCTGTGCATTGTGTGTGCTCAGTGTATACACTGTATAAAAACATGATAAACAGATTCATGCTGCTGCCATCAATTACTAATCAAAATTGTATTAGCAACTTTTAATTGCCAGGGATTGATGTAAGTGTCCAGCGCATAAATAAATAATATATATATATATATATATATATTAAATTGCTTATAGATTGCATAAACTAGAGTGATAACTATAGTTCACTAATTTCAGGTCTCGATAACACACCACTGATGATTTATTGAATACGTTTTCATATTCGATTATGGGAGGTCTTTCGATTGCTGTTGTTATGCAATATGAAATTATGACTAGATATTTTAATTTATTTATTTGGTTGATTGATTTTCTGCAAGTTTCCTCTTCCCTCCGCCAGCATACCATGCGCCGCTAGCTATTTAAAATTTTGGAATAGATACTCGACGATACTCTCGTCTGATAAAGTGTCAACTTTTTTTTTCATGATGCGCCCATTTGATGTGGTATTTAATTTATTTAAATTTTATGATTTATTTTAATATCAATTTAATTCAATTAAGCTAGACAATTTTATTTATATTTTTTATATTTAATCAAATGCATTTTAAAACTTTTTTTATTATTTTTAAAAATGCTGCCAAATTACTCAGTGACCATTTTCTCAGCTAAAGAATCCAAAGCAGAAGACGCATAGTTGCTTGGCGCTAGGAATACTTTCATGACTTCGGCATGCCTTAGTTGCGCAGGCATTGCAATGAGAATGACGCAGTGAACAGAGCTACTACAGACTAGAAGACAAAACAATTTCAGCTGCAATGTCGGAGGTGCAGTTTAATTGAGTACGAAACATATTCAAAATGTATTCAAGATATGCAACTGCACAGAAATGTAGTTCAGCTGCGAAATGATGTCTATGAGACTTGGAAAATTTAATGTAAAAATAAGATTCAAAAGCTGCTGTCGATGATTTATAAATGTCAACGAAAGCTGTGAAGTAAATAATAAAAATTAACAAAGGATATAAACTTAGTATTTCTTACTTGAATGACAATCAATAAAAATCGTAAGGCGGACTCAAAGAAATACTTGGAAAATGCCAGCTAATAGTCAAAGTCTATTGTCATAGTTGGTAAGACATTCCAATAACTGTACAACATCCGCTGGGTCCACACAATGGCAAAAACGTTTCCAATTTCAATGCCGAAATATTTCTATTTGAACATGAAAATATTTTTAACTGCTGTACGTATGAGTGCATGTGTGGGTGTGTGCGTATGAACGTATATAGATCCAACCGACGTTTCACCTGGCAACGACGAGATAACACAATGGCAAATAAAATAGTTGGCAGCTCATGATACTGAGCGATTGAGAGGTACCCTAAGTATAGAATTTATATATATCCTCATATGTGGACTAAAATATGAGCATATACTTAAAGTATATGATAAGTAAATTGTATTATTGATGGATCTCCAAAATATATCTCTAAAAGAAAAAATATATATAATTATCTATATGCATATAAACTAAATTATATCAAACATTTGCTTCAACTTTTTATTATAAATCTTATTAATGTCTCACACTTTTTCATCTAATCAATATGCCCCATATATTCTCTTCAACGACAAAAAAAAATTCAATCTTAATCCAGAAAAATTTTGTTGCAGACAAAACTAAATATAGTAAAAAGGAAAAATGAGGATAACAAAAAAAAAGTGAAGCTTAAATCCACTTTGTTTCGTTAAACAAAAGTTCACCATGAATAAAAAATAAAAATTTATAATATAAATATATATATATATATATATATATATATAAATATATTTATATAAATATATGTTGTTAGGCCACGATTAAATGCTTGTAATTTTTTAAAGAATCCTAGCCGAACCAAAAAGAGATTTTGTTTAAGAATATGTGTCTAGTAGCTTGGCTCGAATTCGACTTAAATTCATATGGTTTTATAAGTAAATTGGCATTTTCTCTCCCATAATACCTTTGCGCGAAAAGGGTATGGAAAATCGACTAAAATAAATTCTATAGGATGCACTTAGCCCTCAGCTGAGGCTCGCCGGGTCATGTATATATGAATGGAACCAGTGACGTATGGACTTGACTTGACTTGCACATTTGTGGCGAAAGGCAGCTAGACGAGGCAGAAGTCAATTCGAGCCACAGTCAAATCCAAAGAAAAATAGTTATTGTTAGGCAAGGAAGAGATGAGAAGAGAGAGACAGAGAAATAGAGAGAGAGAGAGAGAGAGGGAGGTAGAGTGAGTAAGAGCAAACGTTTCTAACAAGTTGGCAGCAGTAAGTAGCTTTATTATGGGATTTTAAGTTATTACACTAAGGAATAAGAAGAAGAATAAGAATGGAAGCGAAAGAGAGAGAGAGTTGAGCGGGGAATGAGAGTTTGCAAACAGGCAACTGGGTGCCATTGCGAGGCACTCACATATGCAGTTCTTTACACTTGAATCTGAGAGGCTTACGAATGTGATGATATGCACACCACACCCACAACTGCAGAAGGCTGAGCATTTGCCAATATGTAGGTTTTCGATGGAAGAAATAAGAATAACTAGCACTAGAATTTGTGTTTGCATGTTGATGCAGATAAGCCAATCCGAGAAATTACTTAAAAGACTCTTGTAAAATTGGCCTCATTCCTTGTTTCTTGAAGCTGCTCTCATAACTGAAAATATTCTGTAAATTAATGTGAGCCGGGCACTTTATTATTTTATGTTTAAGTTGTCAGCAGCTTGGTGGACTTTACACACTCTTATACAAAACCTGAACCGATGCCTTAAGTTTTAATTCTTGAAAGTTATTATTATTATGACATTTCACTATTGCTATTAATATATTTAATGTTTTCAATTCAGTAGAATATTTTTTTTGGCTTTTGGCAGTGGAAAAAGTGTAAGCAAACAGTTGAATCGTGAGTAACCGATATATAATAAAGTAAAAAGCTGAATGATTCGCATTTGTATTAAAGAGTTTGTGGAGGTATTTGTAGAATGAATTTTATGGAATCAATGAATGAATGGCGTGGAATAAGTGATTGAGTTTTAAAGAATGAATGAATATCATAGAATAAATGAATGAGATATGTAATCATTGAAGGCATTTATTAATGGAATGATAACTAAAAATCATGGATTGAAATTATATAATGTTATGAATAAATGTCTTGAAATAAATGATTGAGTATTGTGGAAAAGAAAGGAAATGTCACGGAGTTACATGGAATGATTGAAGTAATTCTATAAAATGAATGATTGTCTTGTAATGAATAAATTTTTAGAACGAATTACATATAATGATGGCTTTCATGTCATGGACTGAATCAAAGATTTTCATAGAATGAATGAATGTTTTTTTTTTACGTATTTAATTCTCTTGAGGCTTAACCGTAAGCTGTCTATAAATATATATAAGTATATATGTTTGGTATGTAAAAATAGGAAAAGGATATTCCACTGATTCCTTTTGTTCTCTCGCGTAGGCTATTATTATGATTTTCCTTTTTATGTGCCGCTTGGCCGCAGCCTATTCTATTTTTCCTTTTTTTTTTTTTTGGCTTCCTGCTTTTCATTTTCTTTATGTGTAAGCACGGTAGGCAAGGTAGCTGCTGCTACCTTGTTGTTATTTTTTGAAGCGCTATGCGCTGCCTTCTCCGACTTATCGACATAATTATCTTAAAAAATATGAAATTATATATCGCGCATAAAAAAATGGCAACATAAAGAGCGGCGGCAACTGCCTTGAAAAGCCAGGCGAAAACGAAAGTTCAAGTCGAGTGCTAGCCACGCCCCCAGCGCCCTTTGATTATGTGGCTGTGATAGCGGCGCTTTGTTGTTGCCGTTGCTGGCCTTGTAAGCTGGAGGAAAGTTAAGGAAACTGGCAAGCACTTCTCATTAGAATGCTTACAGCGCAGATTTGACAAGGCAGCTCGCCTAAATGCAGGCAACGTTTTTCACTTTCCCACACCCACAGCTCTATGTGCGTGTGTGTGTGTGGGGTTCGCCCCTTACGCGCAGTCACGCAATCTCCCTTCGGGTGCCCTGCAATCGCTGTGACTGTTGTTGTTACAGCTGCGCATTTTTAAACAAGATTAAAGCGTGCACGTCGCCAGGTTGGTAAGAAAAAAGAAAAAAAAAAAAAATATTCGCGACAAGAGACGGCTGGGGTGGGGGCCAACAGAAACGGAGATGAAATATTGTTAAAGACACAGGACACAGAGCGTTAGAGGACGCAGGATTTGCTGACGGCAATTTGTTGACTTGACTGCAAATGTGTCGCATCTTAATGCGTTCTTATTAAATATTTGAGAGGAGCAACAGCAACAACAACAGAACGGACATTTCTGAACTAGAATTCTTAAGAAATACGACATTGATTTGATAAATATGTATATGTTTGTGTGTAGTATATTGTAGATGAAATTAAGAATTTTAGATTCTACAGAATTTTGCGATTAGTTTAATAGAAAATAGAAATGTCGTGTACATATATATTCATAATAAAATATCTAAAGCCTATTACAAATTTAATTTAGCTAAGATGTGGAATTTGGGCTGAGTGAACGTTTTTATTTTCTTAATTTTTTTTTTTTTTTTTTGGGTGAATTGTTCTTAGTCAAATTATTACATTTATTGTATAGTGTTACTTTATTATTATTATTAGCTTTATTAAGTGGAAAATGTTTTTAAAGAAATAAGTTGTCTATAAATTGCTTAGCACGTTTGTTTCCCTGGAAATAGCAACACAGTTAAGTTCGTCAAAGTGTTGGTCTTTTTCATTGTGTTTAAAATGTCAATTGAGGTATTTTGCCTGTCGAGCTCAACAAATGGATTTAATATTAATGTCAAACGTTGCGAGTGTAAATTGGAATAAAATTCACAATCACTTAATATGTCTATATGCAATATATAGCTACTTAAACCAATATGCACATTATATGTAATAAAAATGTTGCCTTCACTGAAATAATTAAACAGGCAGAAATTTTGTAGGTGTTCATTTCACAGATGACCTAAAAGGGACATGTTATATAACTATATATATATATATATATATATATATATATATAAATGTAGTGCACATATATTATATATTCATATATATATATTTTTTTTTCTCACGTAATTTGCATTTCAGCCGTCTGCTTCGCAATAAATTTATTTAATGAAGTTTAAAATCGGTTGAACAAATTTATTTAAAATGAAAGCGGCTCCAATCTCTGAATTGGTTCATTGCAAATACTCTGTAAATTGACATATATTTTCAGAATATATTAATATAAAAAAGGCTCTTACAAAATGTATAATTTTCTAAAAAAGACAAAAACAGATAATTATCAACCAATTTACTAGGGTATCTAAATGTTAAGCTTGCACAATAACTGCCAATGAGCGTTGTGCTATGGGCGTGGTCACGTGCATGACACTCCGCCCATACATTAAAAGTAATTATTTCTTTAATTAATATATTTGGCGCAACTCCAAAAAAAAAACAATAAGAATGAGAAGAATGAGGATAAAAAAGCAACGTTGACATTTTCTGTTTGTTGTTGCTGTTGGATTTAACTATAAATTGTAAAGAAAAAAAATTAAGTAATGTCCATTAATTGGAATCATTAAAAAATTTAAAAATCATTCTGCTTTGCGTTTTCAAAAGAATATTAAGCATAATTATGCAACTGGGCTTTCACTCTGACAAGGCTTCATATAATTATTAATTATTTATAATATGTTGTATATTCATATGAATAATATTTAGGTTTGATAAAATGAGTAGCTCAAATTTATGAACACCTTAAAAAGTTTCAGTTGCCTATATTTAGACACTTTGACATTTCAAGAATTTCTCTTTAGCAATTGTTAACTCAAGTTGGCTAACTAGATTCCCACGAGCCTTATCTTCGCTCCACAACACCTTTACGGTTTCCGCTTGGTATCTGAGCACTCAGCAGTAAATCAAATACAAAATACCGGCACGTGCTTTTTATAGTCACAGAGCAAGTCAGTTGCCTTGACCTAAGCTTAATCAGAAAACTTGCTTTCGTCTCGTTGGGCTTTTCTTTTCAGAGTAGAGGGAAGCATAACAAACTGCCGCAGAACTTATGACAAAGCAGCTTGCAAATCCAATTGATAAATTTTTTAAGTTAAATATGGCCATGGTAGAAAGGACTTCCAGCCGCATCGATTCTAGCTGGCTATAAATCACAGACCCAAAAGCAACTCGGGTTCCGGCGCTGTTGCTCACAACTTCGACTACTGTTGCTGCTGTTGCGTCTGTTGCTGCTCCTTCTTCTGTTTTGTGCCACTCTGCCACTCTAATCGCATTAAAACCTAAACGGCAAAATCTTTACTACGTGTTCTTGTTAACTTTTACCAGGCGCTGGCGGAAGTGGAAGCGACTCTTTTAACAGTGCCTTCAGTTCTGCCTGGTCATGAATAGAATATGATAAGTATATTTATTATGCAGTTAACAGTGCATCGAATTATAAATACGCTTTCATTGTATTTAATTTAAATTGAATAAAAAATATATTTATTATTATTATTAATATATTATACAATAATGTTTACATAGTAATATATAATTAGTATTCATAATTAGTATACATATTTTCTATAATGTATATATAATTAGTATTTATAATTAGTATAAATATTTTAAAAATTTATAGAATTATATTTTACAATTTTTTATTTATATACATTTATTTATTTATTAAATTATATATTATTTTTAGAATATTATGAGCTAATATATATAAATATTTAAACTATTATAGTTTAATAAAAAAATTTTTTTATAATCATAAAAAAATGCAGTTGCATTTATAATTTATGCAAAAATCTAAATTGCAATATTAATTATGTATTTTTTTATACATATTATATATTTATTTTATATATAATTTAAGTCAAATTAACTTATTTAATATATAATATTTGATTAATATTAAAATTATTTTCTTATTTGTACTTATATAATTTTCCTACCAATAGTACAATTCATACATATTTCATGCCACAAATTCTCAGTGTTTATTTTAACATAGATATTTGTTTCTATTTTGATAATTTGTTTTGCATTTTCACGTACAACTTAAGCAAATTATTTACATATTTATCTTGGCTGCTGGAGAAATATTGATGAATGTAGATCTGTTGCCACCTGTGTGAACTAAAAGTTTTACAACAGGCGCAAATTTGATTTAAATTTGTTTTTGTCACCAAAAAAGGGAGAGAGAGAGATAGAGAGAGGGAAATAGAGCGTAGTAGAGAGAGATGGTAGAGCTAGTTAAGGCGCGGGCGGTTGGTAAATGAATTTTCTTTTATATATGTATGTTGCTTCAGACTTAAGGCCAACAGCAGCTAGCCCTAGGGAGGTTAAGAACTTTGAACTTGCCGCAACTTTCTGGTCGAGGGTTGATTTTCCTTTTATCCCCCATTTTCCATTTCCTTAACACTGCCCCAGTCCAGTCCAGTTCAGCACAGCATCGGCTGCTGGCTGCCGCATGTGACATCGTTTGATTGCTCATGAAATCGATCGATTGTGGAAACGTGTTGATTGTATTGTTGCCGCTGTTTTTGCTGTTGTTTTTGTTGGTCTCCCGCAAAAGCGAAAAGGTCAAAAGTTTCAACTCGTAAAATTTGGCATACAAAATGAAGTCTCGGCTTTATGATGAAATTATTTAAATCCGCTGCAGCAGCAGCACCAGAAACAGCATCTGGTCATTAAAAATGAATGCAAAGCTCCCTTGGGTAGCTTGTACACTCCATGGCCAGCCTGGCTCCACTCATTTGCCAGCTGTGTCTGGCCCACTTTGGTGTGCATGATTAATCACAGTCATAACTGATATGATATGATTGGAGCCACTTTCGTGCCGTGATTCTGTGATTTGTGCAACTGTTCGCATTAAAATTATATTGATAGGCTCCCCAATACTCGTCCCAGTCGCGCTCTCGCTCACTTGTCCCAAATGATGGATGCCCCATTTGGCATCGGAGCTTATCCCGTACACTGAATACTCGCATAGTCAGCTAGTCGGATAGTCGTATACTCGGATACTCGGATAGTCGATACTCGACACACGACACTCGCTCTTCGTTCCATTCACTAATTAGAGTGACACCCAAGTGTCAACGACATTTCAGGATTGTGCGAGCTTCAGCGAGCAGTTGGGCGTGGCGCTGTCGTCACATGTTGCTCCGCTAAGCAGTCGAGTAGAGTGGATAGCTTGAGTGATTGATTGATTGTTGATTCTCAAATGCTGCAGTCCATAGATATTACATACTCTATACACAATTAGTAGCCGAGAGTTGCCAGATAAATGAAATTAATTAAATTTTATATGAATAGCATAGATTTTGAAGTAGAGGTAAATAAATTTATTTATCATTATAGAATTGAATTAATTTAATTACATTATTACACTAAAAGCTATAAAAGTTAGGTAGTAAACAAAAAAATAGTAATTGAAATAGTGATAATACAAATGATTTTATGAATATATATTTTTATACATATTTA
The DNA here is from genome assembly GCA_035047625.1 of Drosophila mettleri. NCBI lineage: Eukaryota > Metazoa > Arthropoda > Insecta > Diptera > Drosophilidae > Drosophila > Drosophila mettleri. The sequence continues at coordinate 12,408,337 of JAWNPI010000018.1, forward strand.
TATTTTTATAAATTTTTATATATATTTATATTTTTATATATATGTATATTGTTACATGTTTTGCTATTTATCAATACTCCGATTAGATTTGCATTAGAAGTCTCCAAAAAAAATGTCCATTCTATAAGCCATCGCCCCATTTGCCAACTAGCATTTTGGCATCATTAGCTAAAACACTTTGCCTTCAAGTGTGATAAATGTATGAAGACTGTTGCCAAATTGCCAAATTGTCAAACATTTTTGTGGAGTCTCCTAACTGCTCATTTTATGTGTCTTTTGTTTCAGGCTACCCTCGCCTAGCTGAGCTTTGTAAACAGGCCACAAATTAATTGATTGCACATCATTTATAAGGCACGCGCTGTGCGTTAGCTCTCTCCACTAATATTTTTGCCAATGTTGTTGAGTGTAAACAAAATAAAAAAGTTGCGTATGCGCCATGAGCCCCCGTAGCAGCATAAAAGTAAATCAAAACTCAAGGCAATTGCTATGCAAAGTACACGTAAATATAATTTACTTGAGCAATTTTGTGTGCTGTTTCATTGGCTTCCACTTCTCTACCTACTTTCATCAACTATGCTCCTTACGGTCTTCTTGGCCCTGACTGCTTTCGAACACGTAAAAAAAGGCGACAAAACAAAATTTCCCACACAGTTTTATGGCCGCCATTGCCAATGCTTTTTGAGTGTTTCAAATCTAATTTATGACATTGAATCAATTTCAAGAGCATGTGTGTGTGTGTGTGTGTGTATGATTTTCTTGTTGTATTTCTTTTTTGTGTTCATTGCGGTCAGCAACGATTTTTCATATTTTGTGCGAATTTTCTTTTCTTTTTTAAATTTTTTTTTTTATGCTTTGCCTTTTGGTTTCGACCTGGTTGGAAGATCTCTTTTGATGTCTGCTGTCGTTGGCAAGAAATGGCATCCCGGCTTCCGCTTTTCGTCCCAGTTTATTTATTTATTTATTTTTTTTTTATTTCGTTTTCTCTCGTTCCGATTTTTTTTTTTGTAGTTTTGTGTGCGGGACTTAGCTGTTTTTGGTATCGTTGGTCGTTGGCCCTTCGTTCAAATGCCAAATTGAAAATTGATGAATGTCCTTGATTGAATTTGATAGGTGCCAAGCACTCAGTGCGGCTATTAATCTCCGCGTAACTTATGATCTGCCAAATGCCCATCGTCGACGACGGCTTCTTATTATTTTCGATTTGATTTTTTTTAGCGGACACTTTAAGCGCACTAGTGTATGAAGTGCATACGATTGAGTGTGCAATGTGTGCGTGTAAAATAGTTATTTTTATGCTCATTATTGACTGTTATGTGCTACAAGATGTGTTTAGGTTTGTCTGGCTTGAATATTATATATATATATATTATAATTTATTATTAATTTTTTTATTATTATAAAATTTATATCTTTTCAAATACACTTTATTCTTACTCTTGACCTATGGAGATTTTTCAAAAAGTTTTTGGAACATATTAAAATAATTTTGTAAATTTCTTAAGCGTCAGTTTATTGTTGTATATTATATAGAGATGGTATATTTCATTATTTTTATAGTCTCTGAGCTTGGAGAGCATCTGTATTAAACGATATTTAGCTTCTACGATGCAATTACTGCGCGCGTCTGCTTTTCTGATCAAGCCAATGCGCGGTGGGTGCAAAACAGGCATGGAACGAAAACTGAAATATCTTGACAAGCTCACGAAAGTGTAACAAAATAGCCCAAATCTCTTTATGAGTTTTTCTCAAAATTTAATGCACTGGAATTGACGCTCTTAAAGCTAATTTAGCAGCTGGGCTCAATACTGTTGTTGTTGGCAATTATGCAATAATTATTAGCTGTCTTAATTTAGATGGCAATATACAAGTCTCCTTATATCTCTCTTTGAATCTCTTATTATCTCAGAAATTTAAGAACTTATGTCTTTGAACATATGATGCGTTGCGGCTATGACTTAAATATGATTGAGAATTATGCATAGTAATAAGTTAGACATGCAATTATCTTTTGGCATATTTAGCAGAGATTCAAAGTGACTCTATGTATATTATAGGTTGTTGCAAATAAATGAAAATCTTGTAGTCTTCTAGTTAAACTTAGCTTGCGATGCATTGATTCATCTTGCAATTAAATCTTTGAAAGTCGGGTGCTTAAATATTCTTGAGAGCTGTCGACAATTAGACATGTTGGGCACGTCAGGTTTCAATGACATCGATGGTTCGATGGGCGGCAGTCACGTGCCGCAGATATTGAAAATTGAATCGCTGCCATTAATGCGCACAAATCTTGAGTTTAGCTAACGTCAATGCGATAATGGAAGCAGCAATAGCTGCCGCGGCGCTAGCAGAAGCTGCTTTACCTGCTTGCTGTGGGCGGTGGGGCAGGTGGTGAAACATTGAAGCGACAGATGGCGGAATCTGCTTTGAATTTTTCAACATTTCCGCTTATTATTTTACGTGTCGGATTTGCGCGTCACGCAGCTCCATGCAGTGCAACATATATTACAGATAGAACGCTCAGTTGCTGCTGTTAGGTGAGGGGCTTTTTTTTTATCATAGTACAGGGTATTAAATGCAAACCTTTTTTAGGTATTTAGTGTTAATGCTTATGCAAATTTAAATATGTGCATTCGTATTCAATAAACTTTTGAAACAAATTATTTGCATATTATGGCAAGACTCCAATATAAATTGAATTTTTATTAACGCATTTAAACAAACGATAAATTACCAGCGTAACTGGATTCATAAACGTAACTACTACAAACCGTACCAACTTTAACCGAAAATTAGCATAAAATTGCCATAAATTGATTTTTTATTGTAACTATAAAAAACAAAAAATGTAATCTACAAATTTAAGAATTTGAGATGCTTAAATTATGCAGTTATTTTTAATTGTAGTCATTTAGTAAAAATAATAAATAAATAATAGTTATAATCCAGATTAGTAACAACTGCATTTAGAGTACTTATTTACAGAGTGAATAATAGAAATACGCAAAACAATTTTATTTTTTATTTTTAGGTAAACATTTTATTCCCAGAACTTTTTTGACTTTTGAGTCTTAAGTGCACACAATAAAAATATTTTTTATTTGCAATTAAATTATTAAAGGAAATATTTGCTAATTCTCATGCCAAGCTTATATAAATTTCTATTTTGCTTAAAAATGTATTTGATCAAGTGCTTCAATTGCGCTGGGCAATTTAACCAGTTCGAACTCTTTATATAACTTTATCTACGAAATATATAAATATTTACATAACCAAAACAAACAAACCGAAATTTCTAAGCAACAATATTACTAAACACAACTCTCGTTCTCGCTCATTGTTATTCGTGCGCTTGGGTTGGGTAGTGTGAGGGAGAGAGAGAGAGAGGGACTGAGAGAGAGTGGGTTGCCCAATGCTTTTATGACTGCAGTAACTTTGCACCATAAAATAGGATTTCCTACTGAGCCTATTCACAACTTTTCGCATTAGACTTAAGCGCAAAGCTCGCCGCCAGCTTCCGTACTATACCCCATTTCTTCCCCTTCTGGCCATGCTCAAAAAGAGGTCAACCCGTGGCAATTGCAAAGACAGTAGCGCCAAGCGTTTTGCCTTCTGGCCCACACATTCTCACACCACGCACACATGCACACATGGTAATAAAAAACCTATACACATGTGAAATGCTAGCGGGATTTATGGTCGTCGCGAATTCACATTCACAGCGCAACTCCCAGTGTTCCGTCCCGCCTCGACTTTCTGGCCACACGCGTCTTGCGGGCCAGCTCCTAGCCAAAGTTGTGTGTTTTTTCTCATTTTTCCCTCCTTTTAATTTTTTTTTGTTGATTTCTGTTTTGTTTTTAATAACCAGATAGCAAAACGAACCATCAACCGCCTGTGGTCGTCAGCGCTGCGGTTAACTCCTTTTTAAAATAATAAAAAATAAAATAAAAAACAAAAAACAAAAATTTTTTTTGTAAGGCAAAGAAATTATGACTCTGAGCAACATAATGCAATAAAATATTATATTCTGTATTATTACACTCTAGAACTATGCGAATATTATTTTAGAATTGGCAATTTATATTTTATAAATTAATTTAAATTCTTAAAAATTTTAATTAATTTATATTTTATATGCATATTCTAAAATACAAGAAATAGTTTTGATAAAAAATAGTTACGGAACATTTATTATTATTATAATGAAGAAAAAAATTATAAATGAATTTAAAACCCATTTTAGTAATATTGTTTATTATATAATAAGACTTAACATCGATGCAAAAAAAAATATGAATTTAATATTAGAAGTATTATGTATTTAACTGTTAAACTTGCATTTTATTCATTTTATTAGATTTTCTTTACATACATTCTTTTAATAATCTGGTTGGACAGTGTTGCTTTTTTTTTTTTTTGTATTTTTAGTGTCTCTGCGTGTGACGTTGACTTTTATGAGCGTTAACAAAGCATTTTAATTAAATAAATTCGTGCAAAAACAATTTGGTGCATTTGAAAATGTGTTTTATGCGAATGGAACGAATATAAAAAAAGGAAACGCATGAAACGTGTTTTGGTCAGCAAATTGCGTTGAAAACTGACACAAACCACACAAAAAAGAAGCAAAAAAGACCAAAAATATAAAACAAAGGATTTAATCCAATGGCGGCTCAACATTAAGCATTTGCCTAACAGCCTAACAGGCAAATAAATCAACATCGATAATATCGTGCGTCCTTTTTCTTTATAATAAAAATGCTTTATATTCGTATGGGAAGACGCCAGCCTCTGCCTCTACAGCGACTGCGACTCGAGTTGAGTTGGGCAAATCCCAATAAATTGAAAAACAAAATCATTCAATTCAATGGCAGCAAATCAGGCGTAGGCGAGAGTGCGTCCCATAAAAAGGGTTGTGTGTGTGGGGGGGAGCCAGTGGCATGTGGCGTGAGGCATGAAGCATGAAGCGAGGTATGGGCGTTGTAGGGGAATTTCTCTGCATGGCATGCTGCAAATAAGACATCAAGCTTCAAAAGGCAGCAAATATCGCATAAGCCTTTTCACTGTCTTGCAGAAAGTGTTCTAAAAAAAAAAATATAAAAGGAACTATTTTTTAAGGATTCTTTTCAGTTTTGATTAATGTCATAAAGTTAAGTTTATTTTAAAATAAAACTTTGTTTTATATTAAATTCTAGAAAGCATATTTAAATCCTTATAACATAAAACTTTACTCTAAAATCTAATCATTTTATTCAAGGTCCAAGTTTTCCAAAAACATCTTTCATTAATTTAACTTTTGAACAAATGCGAACAAATAATACCTGGCCATAATTGTGGTTATGCTTTACTTTTTAAACTGATGGCTTGCATTTACCTTTTGGGCTTTCTGGGTCGCGCCTGGTGCAAAGGTCATCAATGTCGTCGTCAAAGTTTTCGTCAAGTCACAAGCCAAAGTTTGCCGTAAAGTTAAGTAGCAAACAAATACTTGACTGCTGCTGGCTGGTTGGCTGGCTGACTGGTTGGTGCGTTGTCCAAAAATGAACAAAGAAACTAATTGACTTGGATTAACGCTTCGGCATTTGCTCATAAATCTTTCAATTGAGGGGCAACTGCGGGCCATACAATTTCCCTTTCAAGGTTGTCCACGCTCAAACTTTTACTGCTTTTGCACAAAATTTTCAAATTGCGAAATTGCGCATAAGCCACGCGTGTGTGGGTGTGGGTGTGTGTGTGTGTCGGGGCTGGCCGCTTTAAGTTGCTTACAAAATCAATAGGCAAGCGAACCGAACACGCCCCTTCTCGTACAGCCATTCGCCACGGCTGGCCTTTGCCATCTCTCAGTGCACGTATCCGTTTTCGTATACGATTTTCCTGCACACGCTGGCAAAAATTTATTGTGTGTGAAAATGTGTTGACTTCAACTCAAAAGTTCTCACTCTGCCTCAATCTTGCTATCTGTCTGCCATCTCTCTCGCTGCATCTCTCACCCGCTCTCAATCGTTCTCACTCTCTCTCTCATCCACTGCTGCCAAGTTGAATTTATATCTGTGTCTTTCGCTCATTGTTTGGTCAAGTTATCGTGCGTGGCGCTTTATGTGTTCTTCGCCCGCTTCTGCTTAATATTGCAAAGTGATTTTCGCATTTTCACAGAACCAAGCTCGACTCGTGCTGAGTAGTCCACAGATTTATGGCCGCCTTTGATGTATGTTTATCCCTTTTCGCTGACTCTGCATTTCAAAAACAAAAGCAAAGAAACGAAAACTAAAACAAGAAATAAAAAGGCGTCTGTATGCATCCGCTTCTGCTCTTTTAGCAATCCCTATTTCCTTTGCTCAGCTGTAAGCATAAACAAATGATTGCTTGGGTAATAGCACTAGGGAGCTTAGTCTTAAAGATACCGTTGTCCCGCTATTAAAAATCACTTTGAGCATTCGGCCGTAACGAAAACAGAGCAACAACATATCACAGCAAAATAAGTAAAAGAAAAAAAAAAATGATAAATTGTAGTTTAATCTGTAGAAAATTATGCAAATGCTAAAAAATAACTGATGAAAAACGAGCGCACAAAAAAAAAAAAAACATTCAACTTGGCAAGCTGAAATTTAATTACTCTTACCAAACAGCCGAACATTTAGTTTTTTCTTGCATTACAGAAGATTAGAGCTTAAATATTTATATAAATTTATATTTTATTAATTTAAGTGTTTATTTTTATATATATATTTTTTTTTTCTATTTTATATATATATATATATTGTATTTTTATTTTTTATTTTTATATATTCCACAATATAAATTTGAGCCTGAGACTTTTTTTTTAGATTTCTCCTAGTTATTTTTATAATCCATAATACAGTCTAGTCCACATCTCGCTTTAATCTTGAAAGCAACTTAAATTTTTACATTTTGTCATTGATCTTGAGAATATGTTTCCTATAATCTTCCCCTATAAATTTAAGTTAGGCTCAGAAGTCAATCTACATCTGCGTCGTTAGAGTACATTAGCTCACTCGAAAATTTGATGTGAAAGGGAGAGGAAAGAAAAGAGAAGAAAACGTCAAAGAGACGGTGGAAAAAGAAAAAGGGTTAACGTAAAATGGTCTCATTATTTGAACATTTCATTTATCTTCTTGAATTGATGTAAACGTAATGAAAATTGGATTATGTTGTAATCATTAGGGCGAGTCGTTGACCGACCCAAAAAAAAACAAAAACAGAAACGAAAAAAAATAAAAGGATTGAAATAATTTTAGTTGCTGTTTTACTTCTTTTGTTTTTATTAAAGTCAGTGCAATTTGTTGAGTTTTCTTAACGGAGTCGCAGCATATTTCCTTGATTTATGTGCTAGCCATAACAAACCAACAATGTGCCAATAAATCACGCCCACTGGGCGAACAGCACAGAATGTGGTTGGGGCACGGTGCGAGGTCATTCGAGTTTCGAGTTGTTCGCTGTTCGCTGGCTCTGACCGAAAGGTCTTACGACAGCTCAGCCGCGCGCAAATCTAATTGTAAAGTTTTGTAAACTGAGCCAAAAGCCAGCCCGCCCCAGCAACAGCAGCAAAAAGCCCCAAGACACAAGGCGCCATGGCGTCATTATCAATGCGACGAAGGCGCACAGCGCACTTCCTACCCAAGCACAATTTCGTGGCAGGCCATTTGGAACCGCACACAGAATACAGCAGAGCTGAGCAGAGCAGAGCAGGGCAGGGCAGGGCAGAGCTGAGCCGGCACGCCCCCACCTTTTTCCGTTAGCCGCCTTTCACTTTCAGTGGCGTTCGCTCCGCTGGGGTCTGACTTTACGCTAATTTTAAAGCCATCAATTTGATGGCATTTTGAGTGTTTAAAGTGTGTTTTCAACAATGTCTGATATTTGATATAACAATTATATAAATGCCGTATGCTTATGTCAATAGACAAACAGCCAGAGCCGATAACAAGGCCAGCGGCTTAAGCTCCCACGCAGCGTCGTCTCGGTGCTTCTTGAATAGCAATAATAGCTAGAGGCGAAAAAACATTGACTTTCATGCCCTGCGAAACGCACAATATTATTATTACGTATACGTTATCAAGAGCAACAAAGAAAATCTGACAAATATACATACGAATTCTAGGGCTGTACATTTAGACAATAGAAAATGAATAATTTGAACTGGCATACGTCCATCCATCAAACTAAAGGTGGCTATAAATATTTTAATAACAAATTTAATTCTTAATTAAAGATAAATATTTTGCCAGTCAATAAGAGGAGTGAAATAAATTCCCAAACACAATATAATAAATATGCAAATAATTTGTAAAAACGAATGCAGCCGCGAGCGAAAAAAAAAAACGTTGAGTTTAAACACAAAATTACTGAATCAATAGGATTAACTGGAATAAAAAATGGGATGTGGAATCAACTGAATGAATATCGATGCTGACATGGATTTCCCTATATGTGCACAGCATTTTACAGGGTATTGAGCATGTATAATTCGATTAGCTCAATTATTTGTACATTAACTTCACATAGTTACAATCGAGTTGAGGCAACTATTGTAAATCACTTGAGTGGGAATTCGCCCAGCCCTGGGTGTCAGAGCCAAAATCGTGGCCAGGGTGTCCTTAGTGTCATACTAAAGATGCGCAGCGGCAACAAATCCCCAAATCCCCGCTAGCAAATTTATTTTAATTCACTTTTGGACGTAGCCGTTGCTCGTTTGCCTTCTGTTTTTTTTTTTCTTTCTTTCTCTTTGTGTGAGGCTTTGACATTGCCAATTTCCTGGGCTATGGCTATGGACGAAGGCCTGCTGCCTAGGCTGCTGCTGCTGCTGTTGGGGCCCACGTCTTGGCGGCTGACACTTGGCGACATTGAAATGAGCACTTAAGGCAAATACACCAAGGGGCCAAAGGGGATGGCGTGGGTGAGGTAGAGGCAGAAGCTCAGGCAGAGGGCGAGGCTGAGGCTGAGGGCGAAGGCTAAGGCAAACAGCAAACAGAACTCGCTGTGTTATCAAATGTATTTTTATGCTCTTTTGATTTTTATGGGCCTCTGCCAGCAACGATAGAAACAACGACAACAACAACAACAACTCTCCAGACAGTTGATAAGTGAGCTAGGGGAATAGAAGCGACGCGTCCAGCTCGGCGTTCTATTGCCGCCGGGCTGGACACACAAACCCATGGACAAGCCAAATAGTGCTCCTACAGCTACTTAAAATTAAACAAATTACAACACAGGAGTCTCGGTCACTCACTGGCGCGCCCTGTCGCCCTCGATGTCTTGGCTTTGCCAAAAATATATCTCAAACTGTCGTCGAATTGTCCTCAAAGCTGTCAGTCGCATCGTCAAGGATATTCGTGCTGTGCCGTCAAGCGCGTGCTCGAATTAAATGTGCCGTGAAATAAATCCAACAAGAAAGAATACCCTCTCGCCCCGCCCCACACACAATGGCGCTGGCAAATGGCCTTCAGCAACTCCAGTTTGGCAAATATCTATTTAAATATAAATATATGTATTTATGGCAGATAAAAACACGAGTCAATTGAAAATATTTCACAACAATAAAGTAAACCAAATTGAAGAACAACAAATGGAATTTAGTTCAAAGAAACCATTTTAATTGACCTTTAACATATAAATAAAATATTTTGCACAAAATTTGCCATATTAAAGTTAAGCTGGAGCATTTGTCAAATCAACACTTCATAATTATTAAGCAAAAGGCAAAAAGTGAGCCTTAAATGCCAGAGCTGGTAGCTGTGGGCGTGGTCATTGTGAACGTTGCCACATGATTTACTTAATACAATTTTGCTTAGCCATTGCTAATTTATGGAGCGGCCTGACTCTCTGTGGCCAAGGAATGAACCACGAACTTGAGCCTTCGCTCACACTCTCGACCACTTAATGCCGCAGCAATGTAATAAAAATTCTGGACAAAATGATCAAGAAGCACAAGGGAAAGCAGAAGGCAGTAGGCTGGAGACAGTGGCCAGTGGGCATGGTACATGCCAGGCCAAGCCAAATAAATGTGCCGTTAAATATTTAGTTGATTTAATTGCGTGGACAGTTAGGAAATGAAGCAGCCACATGAGCGAGGGGCGAATGACCATTAAATCAACCCGAAACTACACACAAAATTTACGAGCGCCCAGTAGGGGGGGAGTGGGGACTCCCGTCCTTATATGGAATGTCCCTGGTTATCTGTTGCTAGATGCTTATTTATTACAGCTGCCATATGCCATATGACATGATGTGGAGTGAGGGGCTAGCTATTGTTCTTGTTGTTGTTTATTATGTTGTGTGCCTCTTTCTGTTTGTTTTGTTTTTTCGTCTTCTTTGCTTCTGGTTTTGTAAATTAATTAAACAAATAAAATAATATGTCAGCAGCAGCCGAGGCAGCGGAGGCAGTGAGAGCAGCGGCAATAAATACTAATTTGCCTGTTTCAACACAATTGTCATCTTTGTGTAAAGATAACCAAGGCGTGGGCTAAAAATCTTAGCCTAAATAAGCAGAGAAATATATGAACACATGTATGTGTGAGTGTGCGTGTGTGTGTGTGGCCAGATGGATAGACATTGGCCAAAAACAGCCTGTTGTCAAGCCAAGTCAGGCCGAGCCTACTTCGACTTGTGGCTGAGCTAAATACATATATATATACATATACATACATATAGATATATATGTATATGTGCATACACATAATGGTTATGATGGTCATTGGCTGGGCTATTAGTTGCCGTGGTCAACCAGACATTGTGCCTCGGCCATTGGAAATGCCAATTCAATCGTGGCTAGCCTTATCTTACGACCCCAAATGCTTCTTGGCTATTTACACATACATATGCATATGCATTTGCAGGCATTTTGTAAGCGTCTTAGCTCTTAAGCTCTTGTCAACATTTGCTCCGAAAGCTAAAGGCGTACCAAAAATGCATATCAAATGTCGAATGTGCTTCCATTATAGATTTTAAATAGAAATTCAAGTAGAAATCAGGTTTGGCAGAGACTGTTGCCTGCAGCGACTGTTAATAATCATTTTGATGATATATATTTTTTTTTCTGAGAATCTATGTACATATATATATAATAAAAAATAAAAAATAAAATTATATTTATATAAAATTATAAAAATAAATTTAAATATAAATTAATAAATAAAACAACAACAAAAATTTATAAATAAATATGCGAATATATATATTATATATATAAAATATGTAAATAACCAAAAAAGAAATAAATAAAGAAATAAAATAATAAATAAATATATGTATATACATATACATTTTTATATATATATTTTTATATTTATTTTTTATTTTTATTAAATGTATATATGCTCTTTGTGTTTTGAGTTTCCTTTTTATTTTCTGAAACTTAAAGCTGTATCATATTTTCTCACACTCTCATACACATGCACTCACATATATATATATATATAATAGCACTAGTCAAACTCAGGCATCGATATGGCCACACATTCACACCCTCTTTAACACACGCACACACACACGCGCATGGCTAGCGCGCAACGTGTCTTGTGCCAAGGTCGACATTTGGCGATGTGGGCCAAACCTGAAGAGCGTCAATGGCAATATGAACGAACGCCCACAACAAACGCAAAAAGAAGGCGTGACACACATGCACACACACACACACACAGACATTAAACGGCTTGTTGGTAAAAGTTATTGTTGGTAATATCAAGACAAAAAGTGTTTATGGTATGAAAAATGTTGACAGCAACTGCAGAATAGATATGCTGCGCCCTCGTAGAAAGAGACAGCCAATGGGCCACACACACACATGTATGTATATATACGTATATATATATATATGCACACACGCACAGCTAGTGGCTTGTATTATTGCGGCCGTTGTGCGTTTTTGTTGTAGTTTTTATCGCTGCTGCTGACTTTGATGAAAAATATGATTATGTCCTTTATGCGAATGCCTTGCAGTAAAAATAATAATAACACACCACACACACACAGACACTAACACACAGACTGCCTCGTTGGCTTCCGTATCTGATGCGCGCTTCATTTTTGGCAACGCTTTTCATGACTTTGTTCTTGACTTTATTGGCTGCCCGGTTTGCTTTCCTTTGGCTGGCGGCGCCAAAAACTTTGTTGTTGCTGCTCTGACTGCTGCTGCTGCTGCCACTGTCATATGTTTGCTTTATTATCGCCATTCGCTCAACCCGTAACAGCGCTAACACTAACCATAACAATAACAGCAATAAGTGCAGCCAAACCGTTGACCCATAAAGTGACAATGTTGCAAGCAAGCTCTAGCTACGCCCAGTTAGGCAGTCACGCCCACGCCACAAGCACGCCCACACACACACAAAACTTGTCAAACGCTTGATTTCACTTGCTAAGTGGCAGGTGGCGCTTCGCTTGCTCCATGCACTTGAAATATCAAGCTAAGAAAACTTTGTACAATTTCAAGACAAATGCTTCATGTCAAGCTCTAGCTTGCTTTTCTTGCTCCAAGTGCAATGGCTCTTAATTAATTGGAGTATATTGCGTTCTTAAATAGATAAATTCGATAAATTTAATATTGGTTTTAGATAATCTAAGCTGGAGAGACTAGAGAAATTACTGTGAATGTCTTTAAAAAGAAGAAATATTTTTTGAATATACATTCATATATATACATATATTTTTTTTTTTACACCCACACTCACAGTAAGTTAGGAAAAGGGTTTTAAATTCCGAGCAGTCATTTGTGAGACCTTTTTTTTTTGGCTTGGCTCTTGCATCACGTGCGATGCAATAACTTCATTTGCTTGCTATTTCTGTTGCCCAAAATACACTGAGCACATCAGAGTATATTTGTTCGAATAGCTAATTTGTGCTTAGTCTAATTACAACTTTAAATTAAAAACGTAACTCAAAAATCTCAGCCGAATACAGAAGTTTTAAAATTTTTCAGTAAAGTATTTGAAATTGTAGAAAAATATATAAATAAATGAGTAGCTTTATTTATAAAAAAAGGAATATTAAAATATATTTTACAATTAAAAATGTATTACTAAATGTATTCAAATTGGTGCAGACAAACTACAAAAAAATAAAACTAAATCTGAGCGGTTTTCAAAGGCAGACTTTCAATATTTAAAAAATATGTTGAATAATTCAAAAATGTTTTAAAATTTAAAAAGTATAAAATAAAACTAGATTTTATTACTGGTTAGAGTTTCAATATTAAAAAAAAAAAACATTTGATGTATTCAGAAAATTCGTTAAAAATTAATGCAAATCGCTAGAGACTTAAACTATATATATATATATATATATATATATATATATATATATATATATATATATAAACAAAATTAGTTAGTTATCTGAGCAGTTTTACATGTAAAATTATCAATATATTACAAGAGTATTTTAAAATGGAAAATTTACTAAAAATATTACCTCAATTTGCTGCAGACTCAAACTACAGAATAAGAAAACTAAAACAAACTGCAAACAATCAAAAAACAGCAAATCAAAGTGAAAGTGAGAGTATCTCATAGTCTAACATGCTCAGCTACGCAACCTTTACTTTATGTTTTGTTGCAAGTTTTTCCCTTTTTTTTTTACACTTTTTTCTTGTTTTGTTTTGGTTTTTAGAGAGATAATTACAAAAAATGTTTTGCGTGCCGAGCACAGCACGATGGGCCGGGTATAATTATGACTCCTGCTGGGGTTTTTCTTCCAAGTGGAGGTTGCGGTACAAGAGTATTGCCAGAGTGGGGTGCAGTTTTGTGTAGATTTCAACAGTTGAAAGCACTTCGTATTGTTTTCTTTTTGTCTGCTGGTTTTTATGCACTGCGCGTGTGTTTTGTGTTAAATTTGTTGCTTAATTTGAAAAGGCAACCCACGTAGATAAGACATTAAAAAGAAACAGATACGACGAGCAAGCGCAAATGTTGGAGTCGAAAGTACTTAAGGCCAAAGCTGGGTAGGGTTTTGTGTGCTGTTAGACAATTGCTTCTGCTACTGCTGCTGCTGCTGATGCCTGTTCAGAGACACAGTCAGCACTGTTTATGGAATATTTTTTCAATTTGCTATGCAAATAAATCTATAGAGCAGGGCTCAGGGTCTGGCCACAGATCATGCACACACATACATGTTGCTCTGTCCGCTTGAGTGTCGCAGTCCGCTGCTCCACTTTTGACCAAATGCAGCTTTCATTTTACATCTCGTTTTCTGTCATTTCGATTTACGTTGCGCTGCGGTCTAAAACCTTTACCCTGGCAGTTGAGCACACATACAGTGAGAGATCTCCATCGTCCCCTGAGCTGCCTTGCAACCTGATGCCTGGCCATACCTTTGATGGCTTGCCAAACAGTTGGAATATGATTTTTGCAATTTTCGCATGAACTCAACCAAAAAATTAAACTTGACTATACTGCAAAATTGTAAAGTTTTTAATACGTTCGGGGCAGCAGCGCTCGCTGTGTGTGTGTTAGGGGTGTTTGGGGGCGAAATTGGTCTTTGGGGGCGTGCCAGTTGCCTCTGTCATGCTTGTCAATCTCTGCGCCAGTCAATGAGGAAAAAAAATGTTTGCGATTCTCACAGTCTCTCTTTTACACACTCTCTCTCTCCCTTGTTGAGCGCAAACATTTGAAATTATTTTAATTAAGGCATTTTAATTAACACACACGCATACAGTTACGATTGCTTGTTGCCGCCGCTGTTGTTGTTGTTATTTTAATGTTGTCGCGTTTTTGCATAAATTGTTGAGCCTACTTCAGCGAACGCATACCTGCCACCCGCTCGCCCCTCTATCAATGCTTAGCTGCATGTTGACACAGAATTTAAATTTATATTTCGTGTTGCTATGACTTTTTTTTGATACTCTTTAAACAGGGCATCGTGGTATATATGGGGCAAACATTTCTGTCTTTTTCTAAGATCACGTAAGCAAAAAACTTATACAGATTTATTTCAAATAAGACATAGATCATCAGAGATTTCAGTTTTGAAATTTATATATTCATAAGTTAAACCCACACTCGCGCTCCGCAGGGTATCCGCATTTCAGTTGAGTTTTGTGTCTTCTCTTTATTGCCGCCTGCTGCTGGGCTTGAAGGGGGTGCTCTGGCGCTGCCATTAGTTCAACTTGGCTACGTCTCAGGCTTTGGGGCCAGTAATTTATTGACGTGTTTCCCTATATAACGATATTTATATACATTTACGTATTACATGCATGTGTGTACATGTACGCATGCATGCAACATACATATGTACATTTTTAGGCCAACATGCGCGCTTAGCCATAAATTGTTTTGGCCAGGCCAGCATATATAAAAAGAGAAATAAAAAATATATATATAAATATAAATAAAAACAAAGTATGGAAAGAGGCCGTTGCGCTAAATTTCATTTCATGCAGCGCTGCGCCTAACAAAATATCCTTGTCGCTCTCTCTCTCTTTCTGTGGCACGCCCGGGGTCAAGTTGACTGAGTGCGTAGAAGAAAATTTATGGCAGACGACTAACCAGCCATCCTGCATTCCGTCTTTCGCACGCTCTCTCTCTCTCTCTCTCTCTCTCTCTCTCGCACTCTCTCTCCCTCTCTCTCACTCAGTTCCTCTCTCGAGCCCTTTTTGCTCGCTTGACACTTTTGATAAACCCTTTTTATAATATTTGCACGGTCAAGTCAACGGTTAATTGAGTTCAAATATGCAATTATACATGCGTTTGTCAGTTGTTGTTGCTATGCGTTATATGCTCATAATAAATCAAATAATGAAACTGTGATGTTTTAATTAGAGCTGCTATGAACATAAAAAGCAAAAACTAGAAACCAAAATACTAATTGAGTGAGGTTGACTAAAGAATATCTTAATTTATGAATATTCGTATGCAGCATTTGAATATAAATAATGTGTGACATGACTGAATATGGTTTCTAATATCAATATTATCTACAATTTATTTATTTATTTATTCGCCGAGCTTTTACTGTCAAAATATCTACTTGCAAATATCTTGCAAAAAATATCTACTAATATATATAAATAATAATATATTTATATATTTTTTTGATAATATATAAAATATTAAAAATCTCTTAGATTAAAAAAAAAATATATATATTTTTAAGCACTCGAAATATTATAATATAAAATAAAAATGATTATTAAAATATTTATTATTAATTTTTTAGTGTATGCAAAATATATTAAATATTTATTTTTAAAATATACTTATTAAATACCTATTTTTAGATATTTAAGTATTTCAATTATTTATTTATATCATATTTATATATATTTATATTATATTTAAAATTGTATTATATTATATTTTAAATGTATTTAAAATTTATATTAAAAAAAAATTAAATATTTTAAATACTCAAATATAAAATATTTATAATAATAAAAATTTTTAATATAACTTGAATATATATATTTCATATATTTATATATATATATATATATATATATATATATATATATATATATATATATATATATATATATATATATATTATATATTTAATATTCAAAATGTTGAAATATAATAAAAGCGTAAACAAATATTATTATTAAATTTCATTGAGAGCATCATAATACCCCTGATGCGAATTAAGTAAGCATTAAATTGCAAAATGTTTCGTTCATTAATTTAGCTAACGAAAAATGTGGTTAGTTTTTAATTAAAATTATATTGAAATATTAAAAAAGAAAACAGCAAAACAAACACAAAATATTATTTATATAGATATTAAAGTATTCGCCATTTTTTGCCCGCTCAAAGCAGAAAGCAATAAAAACTTTAAAGCTTCAGCTAATTGCGTTGACAATGTGACTGATAAAAACCTCATTCTTTCTGCTGCGACTCGTTGTTGTTGTTGTTGCTGTTGCTTTGCGGGAATGGTGGCGCCTTCTGCTAATGAACATCGATTTGCCCGCAGACTCACGTCAGCTGCAAGCTCTGTGTGCATGTATGTGTGTTTGTGTGTGTGTCCCACAATCGAAATCGGAATTTAAATTGACTCATTAAAACGAGCAAAAAGCGGGTCGCACGACAATTAAACAAACGCGTCAGCCAACATTTTCTAATGCTTGCCCCAACCTCCCACTCGCACTAACTCCCCCCTTTGACAGAAGAAACCCCGCACGCGAAGATGCCTGGCACCTAATATGGGGTCATTAGTTAATTTGCCAAACGGCTTCAGTTGCCCTCAGCATACCCTGAACTCAAAGGGATTATATTGAGTTGGTTATTTGCTTTGACATGCTAAAGTTGAGAGGTAAAATATAACTTCTTTGAGCAGAGCTGGGAGAATTGAGAATACATTTTTGTTTTATTGAATAGTTATAGATATTTCTTGAATTTCGATTCATTTGATTTTTCATTGAACTTAAATTCAGTCTCAGTTTATTTCTAATTTTAGGACTTGCAAGAGTTGAGAGTTACATGTATAAAAAATCTATTACGATAATTAATAAATTAATATAGTTCTTATTAAATATTTGCAATTTCTACTCATAATATTTTAACTAATAATTTAAGGAATTCTTAAGTCTCCCTTGTTTTTTCTACGCATTTTATATTACAAGCTCTATTTCTAAATATTTCATTAAATAAAATATTTTATTAATTTAATTTTCTATGATTAATGTAAGGACTTGTAACAATTTAATATTAATTATTTTATGTTATTTATATTCCCATTCACAGACATTGGATTATAATTGGAATCTCTTTGGAAATGCTGCATAGGATAAAGAGGATCTGCTTTTATGTAAGTTTTATTTTCTTTTTTTGAATCCTTGAATGAATAAACTTGAATGAATTCAGTTAACTAGAGCATGACTGTTTCGGTTAATCAAGGATCTCTTGGGTCTTTTGGCTTATGCCGTTTTGTTTTTGTGGCACTGTCAAGGACGACGTTCACGTCCTTGTTGCCGAATGTTCGTCAACAGCGTCTGTTAATTTATGTGCCCGTACCCAAAGTTCTAGTCAGCGTTTCCCTCTGGCTCTCATTGAGCTTTTTTTTTTTTTTGGGTGCGTGCCGAGCCGCAATCTGCCCGGGACTATTAGATTTTATTGAGCCGCTGATTTATGCAGCGCGCTTCAATTCAATTTTGGGCCGACGCGGCGAATGGAAGCGGAGGGACGTCTGACAAAACTTTATAGTCGGGTCAGAGCAGCTTCAAATGGGAATTTAATTTTCACACGGGCGAAAATCGATAAATGCGCTGCAAAAAAATTTTGTAAAAATGGAGCCACAGAGAAACAACAACAACAAGAACAATATCGAATACATAAATTACCTGCATAATTTTGTTACAATTTTTGCTATGCAATTTCTATAGAGGTTTTCCTCGTTGCGCCCACACTCTGCTCAGATAGCGCCACACAAATGGGGCGTGGCGTCCATTTTATTTACATTTATTGACCGCACGGACTGGCTGTCTGTGGGAAAAGCCGCTGATTGTGTACGAGTCCGTGGGTCGCGAGTCGAGGTCCGTCGACTGGCTGGGATTTCGAACTGTGTAATTTGCAGCACGTGTGAACAGTTTTCTATTAGGCGCGTTCGCGCTGCCAACACTGGCCGACCGGAAGTCAGCAAAATCGTAACGGAAGTGAATTGAAGTGCTCCGGCCTAGCCTGGATTGGGTAATGGATATATGCGTCGAGGTAGACAAATGCTAGCCGAGCTGCAAGCTTGATAACTTTATAGGTTTGCCACATAGTTATTAATGGGTTGAATTTAACAGTTGATGAGATTATGTCTAAGCCACTTATTGGTCTTATCTAAGAAACAACTCGATTAGCTCTCTAACCTGTTTCATAAAAAATGCAAATTGAAATTAATTAAGGGGAAAGTTTGACCTGTGACTGAAAGCAGATGATGTCACATGATTTTGTTATATATATTTCCGAAATTATGATTTGTGCTGCACGCTATATTTATCCAGTAATTGAATATGACAAACAAATTAAAACAGCCAAGTTCGATAATTATATGGCTGCAAGAAGTGCTTTGCTACAAATTAAGTAGATTGCGCCACGTGTTTGCCTTGGTGTCAATTACTGATTTCATATGGTTTAACAGACATACGAATGTAACTATGTGTGGGAGCCACACACACACACACATGAAAAATGGACACTCATGAGCGACAGAGCTGAGGGCAAGCTGTCAGCGCGGTTTCCAATTATCCAAAACCCAAATGAATCCCAAAAACTTGTTGGCAGAGGCATTTTTCCATCGCAAGGCCACAAATCAAAGGCAAGTTTCACTTTTCCTGTCAATTTTGCTACAGACCAAAAAGTTTCGTGTGGTCAACCATGGTTGGGTGGGTTATTTTTTGAGCTGCTGTGTGTCGGCTAGAAATATCTCTCGTGTCTTGTATAAATTTGATTTGCTAATGAGCCGAGGCGAGACCATATGAAATTTAAAATAGTTTTTTTTCTCCACACGCCTTGCCTTGCCTTGGCTTGCCAGCTCAACAGCTCTTGCGGCTTATCAAGTGTGGTATGTTGGCCAACTGTGGTTTGGCCACCCCGAAGCTGTGGCACGTATTTGAACAGCGGTTTTAATTGGTCCAGCTGTGAATGTGGATGTGGATGTGGGTCACCCAAAATTATATTTGAACGTGTGATAAATGAATAAGAAAGCAAAAAGTTTTTGATTGCTGAGGGAGACCAGCCAGAGCTGCTAAATTAAAGATACCTACGACATACGTTAGATGGATTGCACAGTTTTAATTAATTGTATTCAATGAAAGTGCTTAGTTGGGTATAAGTTTTCTGTGCTGACAAAGTTTACCAACAACTGCAGTTTTCTCAACTATTGATATTTGCAACTCGACAGTTACATAAATTTTACCTAAAAGTATTTCTGCTGGTTGATCGATTTTATGTTGTTACATGAATTTTTTTATCAATTTATTATCGAGTTTTGCTTGCGAAGCCAATGTGGAACAAACTTTATTACTCACTTATTAATAAATGCAATATTTGTTATATTCTAACTGATATTTCATTTATTGATAATTAATTTAAATGTGTAGGCATTTTATTTTTTGTTATTTATTTCACGAATTAGCAATATATGTATATATAATGTATACATTGAACTATCCAAAATTTTTTACTTGGCTTAGTTAATGAATGAAATAAGTAAATTATGTGAGAATAAATAAAAATAAAAATATATAATTATATATTTTTTTAAACTATCTATATTCAATATTTAAATAATATATATATATACTTACCCATATTTTTTAATTTTTTTATTTATTTTTAATAATTATTATTTGTGTATTAATTATTATTATTTATTCATTACCATTTTTTTTTTTAATAAATATTATTAATTATTTTTTTAATTTGTTTTGTAATTATCATTTTTAATTTATAATTTAAATTCATCAAGCATTAAAAAATTTCCATTTATTTTTTTGTAATAATTAATAATTTTATTTTTACCATTTTCTTAGTATTCTTATTTTTTGTCACATTTTTGATGACTTAGTTAATTGTATTACCAATTTTTTTTTTGCTTAGATTTTCTCTTTGTTTAGCCTAACACATTTTCTTTTAACTAAAACTCTGTCATTAAATTCTGCTTAAACGCAATGCGCTCTAACAATTTGCATTATCATTACCTTTTCTAAATATATATTTACTTTTACTATGCAGGACATTCCCGATTCCATGTCGGGTACTCGCATACCGAATCGAACTGCATTTACAGTTAGCAGTTAGCTATATATATAGATTAATATACATACAAATACAACAAAATCGTAGTCTAGATATATTTATTTGCTTTATACAAGTATTTAACTATGCAGGAGGTTATTTATATACAAGTTGACTTAATCGTAATACTTTTATCTGATTTCGGAATTTTTGTCTATTTTGGGAACATTTTTGCTACAAATCAAATTTTTCTACTAAGTTTCAGAGTCTTTTTGAAGTTGCCTTAAATTTATTTATTATTTTTACTGATTTTCCTTTTTCTCATAGTTTTTTCTACGTTTTACTTTTCTGTAGAGAATTTTCAGTTTTTAAAAAGGTTATTCCGATTTAGAGAGATATTTGAACAATTGGAGAACATAATGTGGTAGGACATGTCCTATAGATGTTGATCTATAAGTTTACTTAACAGTTTATAGAATGATATCCTTTTGTCGATATGTCATCGATAACTTTTCGATTTATTTACTGAATTGCATTTGCGATATCAAATATACACATACATAGGGATATGATTCGTTTATCGTAGTTTCTCTTTTGATACTGAAAAACGATATGCGTTTAAATCTATGCGGAAGATATGCCAGACGGTCACAAAGAATAAAACTTTACTATGCACAGCACCTTAACGATAACAGAATCATGACATATTTATATATACACATACATCTACTTACACACGCACGCACGATTAGATGACTATCTAGTGTAGGTCTAGGTCTAGGTGTGCACGTCTGATTTGCCGAAAGTGGCGATATAATCGTTCTGTCTAATGACTAGACTATATAATTCGCAACTTAGACGCAGCTTTCGGGCACGCGTTGAGTCATGAGGCAGTCCTTAATCGCATTTATATTGATGTTGTCATCTAAATCCTGTGACGAATTGCATGAGGTGGTCGTTGTCGAGGTGACGCCCACGCCCATAACGCTGCCCACACTGCCAAGCAGCAAGCTGGAACCGGAACCAGGCTGATGATGTTGCTGATGATGATGCTGCTGCTGCTGTTGCTGTTGCTGATGATGATGGCGATTCAAGGTGGCCGTGTGGCCCTGCGTATGCTGCAGCCTGCCACTGGCATAGGCATTCATTATGTAGCCACCGCCGCTGCCCAAGCCGGGCGGCAGTGTGCCGACGCCGCTGCTGTGCGCCGGCTGCAGATGGGCTGCCAGCGTCGCTGTCGACGACAGCGATGTGGGTGATCCAATGATGGTGCCACCCATGCCCAATGTTAACGGCTTGCCCATGCCCATGCCCAGGCTGCCCATCATACTGCTGCTGGGCGAGATAACGGTGCTGCTGCAGCCACCGCCAACCGCCGCAACGGCGGCCAACAGCTGGGCTCGCTGTGCATTGATCTGGTTGTAGGTGACCGGCGGGTTCGCCGGATCACTGGACAGCGCCGTAGTCGTCGTCATGCCCGGTGCCTGCAAAGAGTTTTGCAACGAAAAGTTAGAAATATGCACAAGACTCACTCAGCTGGAAACTTTGCAGTTTCTATAGATATTGCATACCAGCTGCTCTATCCGATATTTGGGCCTTTGTTGTGCCAGTTTTTGGCAACGGCATTTTAGCAATTTGCCAATGTAACTTTTGTACGCTAATCTCTATACACTCTGTAATATCAGTAGAAAAAGCGAGCGGCAGCTGACTGCGCATAAACACAACATAGATGTTTTCTACTTCATTAATTCATTGCTCAATCTGTAGAGTTAAAATTCATTTACATTTCAGATGCCTCAACTGCCTTAAGAGAGCTCTCAACTCATCACTTTGTCATATACCGATAAACAAGAGTATATAAATTAAATTAAATTGAGTACGATGGCATACTAAAATACTCCATTAGGCATACATAAACCCCTTAATTTAATACTTATATTTTCTAAATGAAAAACTCCAAAAACGTGAAAAATAGTATTTTTGATATATCACCGCACAGAAGTGAAATTTTTTTTGATACATCAAAAGCGCCGCTCAATTTCACGCTAAAGGTGCACGTATTTTTTTCCTAGCTCTGAGAGCTCAGTAGGTATAGTAGGTGAGCGTAGCTATATAACCTATAATTTATTTATAATTTTTTCGATGAGTTTGTCAACGCGAATCTATGTTCGAAATTTTAGCTATCGCGTACTTTAATTAATATTCTTTCAGACATGTGAGATTCCATATATTTTTTTTCTACGCTCCTAGTGAGTGTGTCAGTATAATCTTTACACTTTATCAGACGAGGACACACACGAGTATATATTCCAAACATCAAGTCTCTAGCTTCAATAGCGCTGAAATGGTTCATATGGACGGACGGACAGCTAGACGAGCATTACACACAACCTTTTATACTGTTTTCCCTTTGTGATACACAAATATATTTAATTATTATTCCGTATTCAATAAATCATTGCTGACCACAATTTATTATATTTGTATTAGGTTTTTTTTTTTTTAGATTAATTTCTGTATATTATATATGCCTAATGAACTTAAATCCTATTATAAATCCTGGCGTACTCAAATTTATATCTAAATTTATCAAAAATTTTATCTAAAAGTAAGCAAATTGTGTGTGAGCATGAAAAGCGAATGCTTGATTATAGAAAAATAATTTTATTTTTTATTTTCGGCATTTCAATTGGAAATTCTAATTGAAAATATCTCGATGCGATTACCGAATGAATTGCTGAATTGCATTGCTGACTGTTGTTGTAGCAACAACAAGCTACTGCTGCTGTTGAGTTGCAGATTTTTGTATTTCCTCGATTTTTGTTTGTTTTATGTTTGCCAATATTTAAAATTATTTAATTAACGAATTGAGTTATGCCCCATATTGGGGCAACGTTCCACGGGTCACGCCTCCCAGCGTTGCCTGCTGGTCATTTAAATGTAATTGACATCAATGCACCCAAATTGCATTGACTCCCCGAAGTCCCCACAGCCCCGATGTGTTTCTTTTTTTTTCATTTCTTTCACTGCATAAAAACAACTTGATGAGCACAGAAAGTTCGTTTTTCATTTTGTTTGTTTATCAGTTGAAATTAATTACAGGGCATTTCTCATGAAAAGAACTATTATTTTGCTTAAGAATTCAATGCATTATTGACATTATTTAATTATATTATATTTTTTAGTTATCGTTGCTCATTTCTAATCATTCAATAAGAATTTCTTACGACGTTTTCTACGTTTGGTTCTCATATATGAAAGTTACTTATATTTACTTTCCATAACCTACTTATATAACTTCTACAGATTCAACATGGATATATTTGAGATTTATGCAGTGTAGTTAGAGAAGTATATGATATGTTCTGGTAGATCAGACATTCTTCAAACTCTGCAACTCACTCGCTTAGTCGACAGTTTTACTTAGTCAATGACTTGCCATTGTGAATAGGCTTAGTTCTGCTTTAGTTTTCGGTTCAGATTACTAAATAAAAGCATGATATGTGTATATATATATATAAATAATAATAATATATATATATATATATATATAGCTCATATGCTCACGAACGGGGAGCATTCTAATCGCACTCGGAACAGCTTAAATTAATGCCTGCCATCTCGACCAGTCGAAACCCAAATCCATAAATGAACTCTAATTGCAAATTTAATGAAATGAAAACAAATGGTTGAGCGAGCGCTTCAGATGCACAGATGCTCCTATCTCGAATTTATAATTAAAGCCAACAACAACAAACACACAGCGTGGCAATATTTCATAGAAATAATAAATAGTGCAAACACACTCGCTGACCCAAATTTATGCATTTATTAAAACTATAATTGTATATAAATGTTTTAATTGTTTTCGCCTGTGCAAATGACATACATGAGCTTCACACTTTCGAGTTCTGAAAACTGTGGGAATTATTTTAGAAATGTTGTCGATATAGAAAGAAATATCATTTATATATTAGGCAGGAAGTTGCCACGTGCAAGTTATAACAAATAATAACATAATAATACTAAAATAATATAAAAATAGAATAATAAATTAATAAATCACTAAAGCTAACAGCAAAGAGAAGAGTCTAGAGAAGAGAATCTTTGGATCTTATATATATCTGTATATGTATCTCTATCTCTATTTATCGGTCTATTTTTCGATCTATCAATCTCAATCTTCCCTTTACGTATCTCTCCCTCTCTCTCACACTCTCTTCGTCTCTCTCCCCCTTATCATTCTCTCTGGCATCTCGCTAAGCCATGTCAAACTTTGCATACTCAAGATTTCTGCGCAAGTTTTCTATTTGATTTGCTTTCTCTATAAAACTTACGCCGCACACATGTTGCACATTCAATCATATTGAACTGATTTACGGCCACCAAATCGCGTGGTGTTGGACGTAGCCCCAGCCCCCCACACCGCTAGAGCCAACAGAATATTGAGCAATATAAAAATACTGAGAATATTGATTGATTATGTTTAGCTTGACATGATGTATTGTGTTTGTTAACGGGCGGAATAAGGAGCGTAGCTGGCAATTACCTTGTCGCTAGCTCTTGGCTGCTTGCCTGTTGCAATACAGAAATGCTTGCCGCATTATCCAGGGACTTAGTCAATGGTTTTTTTATTTATAACGCCCCGTGGTGGAGGGAAGGGTGGCTTGGAGGAGTAGCCAGCAGTTGTGCGCTCGCTCTGACAGTTTAAAAGCTTTTTTTAATAAACACCCTTTGGCATGCTTTGGGGTTTCAGTCTGAGGTTTTTGGCTTGGGGTTTTTATTTATTTTTTGGTCTCGTTTTTTTTTTTTTTTTTGCATGGAAATTTGATGCTCCTGCTGCGGTTGTCCACACTTTTGTTTAGCAATTTGGCAATTTGAGTATTTGATTGGTTTTACGGCATAAAGCAATAAAAAAAAAAATGAAGAAGAAGAAAAAGAAAGAAAGAAAACAAACTAAAAGCGCCCACAGAGAAATTGACAACTTGGCTAATAATAACCAACAAAATGAACCTGACACGAAGCTGTAATTTGAAACCTTCAAAGCCAAGGAAAAAATATAGCCAAAAGCCTAACCAATCAAAGGCCAATGCAAATGTCGTGGCAGCTGCCTTTGCTCGTGCTCCCAAGCAATCGTATTCCACTCCGCTTGCCCTTTTTAATTATATTTCTCAATTTGTCACACGTTACTTTGTGGATTTTCATATAACCTGCTTCGATATCAAACTTATGTTTGCTTATGCTCCTTAATTCTGACAGACAAAAATTCATAAATTTACTAAGCAACTCTTGGACTCTGCTAAATCACTCAAACTAATGAAATATTCGATACTTATGCTCAATAATATATAGATATTGAGCGCATGTAAATTAATATCTTAAGAGAAATGACCGAGAAACAGTAATCTGTTTATGCTTACTAATGTAGAGGTAAATCTGAATATATATGTTAATACATATATTTTCTGTATATTTTGTATTCAAGATTTAACTCTTTACCGATATGTTCTCAGTCGCTTTGAGTCAATTAATAATTGCTAGATATTAATAGTACGTATACGTAATATAACATTGCCTTATCTAATATATGTGCATATGTACGTATATCAAAACAGGAAACAAAAATCTAACCCAGACAGCTCGACTAAGAGATATTCTGAGCTGATATACAACTATATATTGTATTAAGTTTTATTATGCATTTTTGCATACACACACACAAATACATATACACATACGCACTCACATTTCAAGCCTCTACCTTTTGTGATCTACAATATCGACGTACAACAATTGGACGCACGGAAAGGCAGGCCGACAGACGGACGGACAGGCGGATGGACGTGCAGACCAGGTCAACTCAGTTCGTTGTACTGCGCAAATAGATATAAATACTGTACTGTTTGAGGTGTGGCAACTCCTCCTTCTGCCTGTTGTACAAAATCAGTATAAATATAATAATTTTCCTATACACAAACATAATCACAGTCTTCAGTTACTAATAAATCGCATGAACATCGATGCCATAATAAATAATTCTCATTTATAATACATGGATTATTCAAAGTTCAGTTCCCATTTGATTATGTGATACACAAATTAAACTAATTTTATTGAAATACTCAGAGAACTAATATATGCCAATAGAAGCAAGCGATAGTCAGGTCTGCTAAGTTCAATTAAATGGAATATATATATATATATATATATATATATATATACATAATATACATACATATTCATATATTGCTTATTTGGTGTAGAGCTCACGGGCTACTTACATTGCCATTGGGTGACCATTTGGAAATGCTGCCAACGAGTCCGACGGCCGATGGCGTTCCAGCTGCTGTTGCAGATGCCGTAGCTGTTGCTGTTGCCGCAGCAAACTGAAGCGCATCGCGGTCGCTTGTAGAGGCAGCTGCCGCCACCGCTGTCGATGTGCTGCTGCCAGTGGCTGTGCCGGTGGCTGTGGTGCTGCCCACATTGGATGCATTGCTGCCGCTGCTGCCAGCGCTGCTGCCGCCCACTGTGCGATTGAAATTTATTGATGTCCGAGCACGAATCCGAGTTCGAGTCCGAGTCCGAGTCCCAGTCCGAGCACGGTTGCCATGCGAGCATGCGGTTGTGTTTTAGATTGGCGTATTACATCGTTAAAAATATTTACGATTAAAAGAAAATTGCATCCGTTGATTGGATTGGATTGGTTTTTGGTGCCGTTGCGGAATGTTTTGGTTTGGTTTGGTTTGGTTTGATGTTGTTATTGGTCGTATTGTTGCGTTGATGGGATTGATTACGAGTACGCGTTGTCCGCCAGGCGGCAGGCACATGGAAAGTAAATGTCAGAGAATTAGCCATTAAAATTTGATTAAAGTCGCACGCTGTTGTGCACTATAAAATAACAAAGTGAATCCAAGCCGAAACTTGCATGCGCTGTAAAGCTCAGCTAAGGCTAGTAGTAGAACTAGATAAATATTTAATAAATTAAATTGATATCCAGCCTTAACTGATCTTTACAGCTAAGCAAATCAACTAACTAAATAAAAATATACTCGAAGACCAGAAGTCTCGCCCATTATTGTTATAGCTACTCATGTGCTTACCGTATTGCGAGGGTATTACGTCGGGATCACGTTCGTCCTCGACCAAATCCTCAGATGATTTCGTTTTTATATCCGTGTGCTGCCAGCGCGGCTTCTCCAGGTTGTTGCTCTGCCAAATGCCATTAAATATTATTAATTGAATGAAAAATCCGAGAGAGCGCGAAGTGAAGTGGGCCTTGCACTCACCTTGAAGACGTCGCCCGGCTGGACGACAACGCCCGCCGCTGTCGCCTTGTTGCCGTGCTGCCGATTACGTCGCAGATTGTGCACGAATGTAACCACAAATATTCGTATCGCGATGGCTACTCCAATAATTATGATGGTTAGTACGCTGCCAACAATCACCGGTGACAGCGTCAGCGTCACATCGTCGTCTGTGTGTTATCGTTATTATTGTTGTCATCGGTTATTGTCGTAATTGCAGGTTGCCAATCGTCGGTCATAAATCATCGTCAATTTTAGATAGATTGCCATCGGCCATCGCAAGTATTACACATCACATGTACAAATATAGATACATGTGTGTGC
Organism: Drosophila mettleri; assembly: GCA_035047625.1. NCBI lineage: Eukaryota > Metazoa > Arthropoda > Insecta > Diptera > Drosophilidae > Drosophila > Drosophila mettleri. The sequence continues at coordinate 12,436,622 of JAWNPI010000018.1, forward strand.
ATGTGTGTGTTTGTGTGTGTGTACCATAGACATTTCCATTCAATTTAACGTTTGACAGTTTTATTTTTGGGCGCACATATGAAAATGAGAAGCATTCGTTAAAGTGAATGAGAGCTTAAGATATTTATGTTATAAGACAGTGCACAGTGGTGCGAGTTGTATGAAGATGTATGAAAAAATTATTTTATAATAATTATTAAATATAAATATATTATTTATATTTATATGTTAAAAACATTATACCCTGAAATTTCCATTTTCAATGGATTCAGGGTATTAAAAAAATTCATTTTAATTTCAACTGAGCAAAAAGAGTTCGTGTTAAATTTAATTAAAAATATATATTTTAGCGTTTTATTAATTTTTTCATTAGCAAAAGTTCAACTTCAGTTTGTTCAGCTCTTCGGCATGTTAAATGATGTAAAAAGGCAAAATACTAATTTCAAGGAAGTTGTGTTTTGAAAAGCGTCTGGTACAGTTCAGGCTGTGTCCAGCATAAAAAACAACTCTGAAACTTCAATGCAAATGCTTGTTTACTGCTCTAGATTCGATTTCGAACTACGAACTCAACATTAGGCGCGCAGCTAGTGCACCCGACGAGGCTAGTGCATTCATATGCTCTCACGAGCTAGCATATGTAGAGCGATCTCAGAACGAGCCACACTTCAACAGCTCGAACTCCAACTGCTGCTCTTGACACTGGTAATTGATATACTAATTTTCAAATCACTTAATAGGCATTGAGTACGTTAGGGTTTTAATAAGAGTAGATTTACTCTGCTAAAAATATTTTCTTTTGCCATAATCCTGACTTTTTAATCTACTTAAAACTTCATGAGAAAATGCAAGAACAATTTTAGTTTTTACAGAAATTGTGTAATTAAATAATGCGGATATTAAATTTTATAGCTTAAGCTATTGAAATGTAAGAAATATGCGGTAAAGAGATATTAAGTCTTTCTATGATTCATATATATATATATATATATGTTGTAGCAATCCACAATGCAGAGAGACAGCTAAAGCTTGAAGCACGCGTTTCAACTTTGATTGTAAATTATTGTTGCTCTAAGGGAGAACTTTATCTAGATATTTTAATTTTTGAGCTAAGATCAGCTAGTTTTAAATTTTAATACAAATTTTGTAATAAACTTTTGAGTGAACAAACGAACGAGTATCAGGCAATCAGCAAACTGCATATTTGTTATTCATATGTGCCATATTTTGATTAGAGCAATCTATATGAAAGTATAAATTATGAGTTTAATAAATCTTGAGGCACTGAAGCACATATCAGTTAGTATCATCATATATATATATATATATATATATATATATATAAACAGTACAACCAGTGTGCTCCGCCGCTGCTGCAGTGCAGCTGGCACATCAGAGCAGAAAGTAATTTTACACATATTTTATGGCAACAAAATGCGGCACAGGCCCAGGCCCAAGCAGCGAGCAAAAGTCGGGCATGTTGATTATGTAAGTGCTGCAGATGACTCTGGTACCTGTCATGTGTCGCCGCCATATGTGGAGTAGCGGAGCAGCAAGTAGGCGAGTAGACAGCGCTGGGCTGGGATTCAAACATAAAATCACTGAAAAGCAGCTGACTCGAGGCTGTTGCTTTCCTGTGTCAAATGCAAGTAGCAGCCTTACGATTCCCATCCATCAATCAAGCCTAGCCAGCTGAGTGTAGTTGTGTGTGTGAGTGTGTGTTGGTGTGTGTGTGTGTTGCGTGCCACTCACCTGTCTTGTAAGCTGTTGAGCCAATTATGAAATCGGGCAACAGATACGCCGCACTGCGTCCCTTTTGATTGTAGGAGTAAATACGCAGCCTCAGCGAGTTGTTCTCCTGCATCATCATCGAGGTGAGCGTGTCCAGATTCTCCAGCGAGAAGAGCGCCTCCTCCGCGTTGCTCAGATTGAACCTGATCAAAGATAAAGAACGACGTCCCCCACAATATTATTATTATTATTATTGTTATGCATTATTAAATCAGCAGGGCAAATCAACAGCTCTAAGCCCTTAATCATGTGCAATCAAATGTCAGCTTGGCACAGAAACCCTCGTACGAATATGTATGTATAGACAGAGAGAGAGAGAGAGAGAAAGAGACAGAAAGCGAAAGATTTTTCTTTTCTTTTTTTTTGGCAGCTTACGCCTTTTATATTTCTGGCCTGGACAGGCCCCAGCCCAATACCCCAGGCACACACACATACACAAATCTAAGCAAAGCGTTGCTCCAATCATGACCTCAATTTAAATTTGATGCCTTTTGCCTTGTTGCGGCTTTCACTTGTCTCGTGTCTCCTGTCTCCTGTCTCCTGTCTCGCTTATTCCGCTCTTTTTTATATTTTTGCCAAACTCTGAAATATTAGGGTTCAATGTCTATATACATTGTGAAACATCTTTTCAACCCCACGAATGCCCTCGCTTTGGGGTATTAGAGATTCATGAAGCAATCTGTAATACAGTGCGACGAGCTCTTGACTAAACTTCCAGAATGTGAGCACAGAAAAATAGAGAAATCTAAATTTATAATTATTGCCAGAACTAAGCCTTTGCTTTCTTTATACACATTTTTATTAGTTTGTGCTGAATAATTCAGACAAGCAAAGCAAAGCAAACCAAAGCAGAAAGTGAATCCTGCATAAATAGTGGTCGTAGCCGTAAAAAGTTTACCTTTCTTATCATTTATCTCCTTCTCTGTATTTATTTATTTTTTCTTAATTTCTGTCTTTATGTATATCACTCGCTGTCTTTATAAAAACAATAATATATTTATCTATATATTTTTATAGCTTTCACCATCTGTATAGCTATCTCTATCTTTCTCCCACTCTTTTTTATCTTATCTCTATTTTCATATACATCATCTTTTATAGCTATCTATGCCTCTTCTCTCCTCTGTCTTTTCTCACTCTCTCTCTTTCTTAATATCTATCTAAAACTCTATCCCTATCGCTATCTATCTTTATTTCTATAAATATATCACTCTCTATCTCTTTTTCAATCTGCATCTATATATATATATATATATATATATATATATATATATCTCTTTCTCTTCCAATCTCTCATATATTTATCTCTGTATTTATATCTATCTATATCTCCTTCTCATTTTCTTCCAATCATCTCTATACTCTTTATTTATAACCATCTTTAAATCCTTCTCATTCTCTCTCATATTTATCTCTTTATTACTCTCCATCTCTAATACTCGCAGTGTATTCAAAGTTCGTCTTAGTTTAGCCTCAGCTACGCCTCACTCCACTCCGCCCATGTCATTTGCTTTAACAAACATTTTTACATTGATGACGACGTTTGTTGCGTTTTGGCGCAATCTTTTTGAATGAGGGTGCTTTGATATTTTTGCGGTGCGGCTGCCCAAACAACACACAACAGCACATCTCCCTTTGGGCCGTTTTACCATTGTTTTAATAAGCAATATTTATTAAATGTTTGCGGTTCTGCTTCGATTCGTTTCGAGAAAATTTATACATTGCCTGCCGCATAATGTTATGTCATGTGTGTGTGAGTGTGAGTCTGTGTATGTGTGTGTGCACATGAATAAGATTCGATTTTTGGGCTTGAGCCCGGTAATAAAATGCGCATCTTTTTAAACACACATTTGACATGCATATAAATTGTTTATTTGCTCTGGCTAAACACTTGGAATGCTAGCAACTTGGCCCGAAGGCCCACACTGTTATGCCTAATTACACACCCGCCTCCAGCTTAGCGTTGGCATACATTTATGCCTCGGCCTGTCACAATTGTTCAACTGAAATTGATATGGAATAATATCGCCTTAAGGAAGCGGTCACATGCAGCTAAATATTTTTGCTATTGTGTGTAGAGGCGGATGTGTTCAGACCATTAGAAATATATCACATATGTGGCTATAATATATATATATGTATATTATATATTTAACTATGGATATATCTCAATTCTATATATATCTACATATTTAAATTTATTTATTACATATCTTCGAGCAATATTTATTTTTTGTGCTGCTCAACTCTTTCTTTAATGTTATTAATACACTTGCGACCCAGTTTGATTAACCGCAGGTAATATTTTATCGCATTTTTGGCTTTTTGACATATGCTGAAAGCCTGAGCCTTGCGGCGGAAGCTAAGCAAAGCTGCCAAACGTAATCCGCTTATAAGCAAACTACAGGGAAAAACGTGCCCTCGCTGTATGTATGTGTGTGCGACCGTCCGTTTGTTGTAGTTGTCGGTTTATACGTGTAACTGATTAATATGCTTACCTGGTAATGCCGGTGCGTGTTGAAAACATTTCGAGCACAAATATTTGTGGCAGGCCGCCATCGTAGCCGGGTATGCATTGTATGTCAACACTCAGTTCGGTGCGATTGAAGATGCTGCAATTGCTGACGCCATTTGGCAGTGCTGCAGAGCCCAGATGTGCCGAATCGGAATCGGAATCGGGATCGGGATTTATGTGTTTCAATTGTTTACAACAGGTTGTGCGGCAAATTAACATAAATGAGAAACAGAGAAAGAGCAGAAATGAACAGAATGTTACAGAGAGTTCCATGAGTGTTTGCTTATGGCCTTAACTTGTTGAGGTCGCAAAGGGCTCCGCAAAGGGCTCCGCTCACCGTGAAGACAAACGCACAGGAAACAGTTGCTACGCTTAAGCCTGAACCTGAACTGAGCTGCACCAAATTGGTGCTGTTATATGGGCAATCGACGGCCTTCCTTTTTCACAGCCTATAACTATGCTCTTTACTCTGCAGTAGCATTAAACCATGCTAGTTACCCTTGCAGCTGTCGCATTTACACTCACACTCTCCACTCTCCTTATTATTATGTATTATTCTTTGCATCTTAATTCGCACACTCTTCACAACAATGGTTGATCTGAGCTGTTGCTATGTTGCTGTCTCACTCACATCACATTGACGCTACTCCTACTCTTTGTTCTACAGCATAAGCATATGAAAGGGGGATCACAACAAAACGCGATAATGGCAACTGTAGATAATTGAATTATCTTGCTCTCTCCTTACAGCAGTGACGTCACTGCTAATTATAACACATTAGCCACTCTCATTACGCTGCTGTATTAGCATATGAAACGGAGCCACGATAATGGGGAGCTATTTCTACACTCACTACACAATGACAGCTCACCGCATATAAGTTTTCTGTGAGTGCTGAGCCGTGTGTATCTGTCTTACTCACGCTCACGTTTATTAGTATGCTGTGCTCTTCTGCAGCTCATTAATTGGGATTAAGAAGGAGAGATTCGCATAGGCCTCGTAAATATTATAACTGTTATACAGGTGAATAAGCGTAACAACCTTTCATGCGAATACTCATTAATATATGTATGTATGTAGTAGTTGAACTGCTGCTGGCTTACCTGCTAAAACTACTTGAAAGAGGCAGGGATGTTGCTGGGTTCCCACTTCGTTAGCTGCCCAACAGGAGAGAGTACCATAATCCTGTGAATTAAAAACAAAAAATATAAATGTCCATATTTATGCACAGAAGCGACTTATTGTATATGTGTGCGCTTCTTAATTGGCCACGGTAAGCGACATTTACCTGATCTGTAACCGGAGTGTACTTTAAAATGCTGCGGCTTCCATTCACGCTGAAGCGTTCGCTGCCCACGTCCAGAGTTTCGCCAGAGTTGTTGAATTTCCAGCGAAATGTTCTGCATATGTTTGTTGTTGTTGTTGTTGTTGGGTTTTTATTTTTAACATTGTTGTTGTTTATGTTGCGTTGACATTTTGACAGTTGCGTTGTCAGTGGACAGCGCATGCAAAAGACAGAAGCATCAGTTCAGACGAATGGGAGAGAGAGAGAGAGCAAGATAGAGAGAGAGTGAGAGTGAGAGAGTGTGAGGCATGTTTAAAAAGTCTTACATTTTTAAAATAGCTCGTTAAAACATTAAAGGTTAAACACATACACACACACACACACACACACACACACAGACACATGCACACTATTATAGTCAGGGCAGATGCACAGTTGACTCCTTCTGGTTGCCCATGAAAAGCCTCTTAAAAAGGTTAATTATCTCTGGCATATTCGGTTGGACGCTTTCGTTTTTCTCACTGCCTTTATAAATTATTAATAACTTTAAGTATGTGTAATGTATATATGTATGTATGTATGTGTATCTATATATAAATTAATTAAATCAAAAATAAACAATTTAAAGCAGAAAAGAAAACTCTTCACAACAGCAATTATTACAGAGCTGACTTCACTGTTAACAGTTTATTTGCTCAAGTTAACAGAGGAGAGCAACATTTTGCTGTTAGGCACATTTTAATAGCAAATCACTGTTAAAGAAAACTCTGTATGCCTAACAGCGACGCTCTATGGCATATTTCAAACAAATTAGAAAACCTTTTAGGCCTACAGCTTAATTTTGATTTTTAAAAGACTTCGCGCTTAAATTCTGGCCAATGATTTGCATTTTTCACAGAAAGATACTTTAATTTGTAAATTATACCAAAAAACAAAAAAAAAAAAAAGAGCAGAGGAAATAGCTGTAAAAAGAGGATCAAGAAAATAGCTGGCATTGCTGTCAAGCAGTTAAATGCTGATAAATTAACTAGCAGCCGCCCACCTTGGGCTAGCCTAGCAGCGCGTAGCCTCAAAAAGTATGCAGCACTTTTTATACCCTGAATCCATTGAAAATGGAAATTTCAGGGTATAATGTTTTTGTGCAAATGTATGTAACAGGCAGAAGGAGACGTGCCACACCCCATAAAGTATATATATTCTTGATCAGCTCGACGAGCTGAGTTGAACTAGCCCTGTCCGTCTGTCCGTCCGTCCGTCCGTCCGTCCGTGTAAACACCTGGATTTCTGCAACCACAAAAGCTAGAGACTTCAAATAAAAAGCAAAATGCTCGATAATACCATACGCTGTACGAGTTTATTTTTTTTTTCGATAACTCATCCCATTCCTTTTTTATCGATAACTATCGAAAATATCGCTTTGTTTTTGAGGTCTGGCGTGCACACCGTTAAAGAAAGAATCGTGCACTAAGTTGTGGTTGATAGCTATATTGAATCCGCACATTTTGTAATTTTTGGATTTTTGATGCCACGCCCCTTTCGCCCACAATTCAACAAAAACGATAACTCACGTATATCAAATACTAGAGACTTGAAATTTGGCAAATATGTACAATTGGATGTCATAATCATTCCCCGAAAATTTCATTAAGAACATAGGTCTAGAAAAAAAGTTATTAAACAATAAAGTTTCCATAGCACAGCCTCTTCTGCAGCCGCAAAACTGCGCAGTGAGCATATTACGTGCGTGCATATGTTTGTGTGTGCGTGTGTGCTTGTGTTGGTTACTATTAATGAATAAATGAAGCTCTTAATGAATGGTATTACAGCCCAATGGATTCAGGGTATCTCTTAGTCGAGCAGTCTCGACTAGAGTTTAGTTACTTGTTTTAATGCTCAAGCTGGGGCAACGGCCCCGGGCGAGGCGTGCTCTGCCCCACACACTCTCTCACACACACACTGCCCAGCAGGGCGTGCCTAGTGGCTCCTCTCGCAGCTGTACCACAACAATTACACAGGGCAGCTGCGCAGCCAGCGGCAACAACGCGCATATTTTGCGCCAGCTAATGATTAATTATTTTAGCATAAAGCGTCAACTCAAGACGCAGCCACAGACACAACAAAAGCAATCCCTAACACACACACACACAGAAGAAGAAGAGAAAAAGAACGAAAAATTGAAATTAAATACAAGACAAGCCAGCTGGACAGACGCTGGGAGGGAGCGAGGGCGCCGAGCATAAAGTCACTGGACAGGCCACAGCGGGGCGCTGTGGTGCGAAGGTGGCGTGGCTGGCTCATTAAAAAAACATTAAAGTGGGGCAAATGTGGCAATGCGAATTAACAGCGTCCAGCAGTGAGTGAGTAGCAGCCCAGCACACTCTCAGCTGCGCCAGCTGCATATTTAAACTAAATTAAAGTGCCTCCCATTTGCAAAGGCGTGGCAACTGGGCACAAAGCTTTGAAGTGGCGTCAAATCAAAATATTGTTGAATTTCGCAAATTTCCTAACGTATAAACAGTATTTTCCGTTTTACACACACGCACACCCACACACACACACAATTACAGCCATTTGTCAATTTAGCAAACTTCCATTCAACAGGAAACCGGAAGCAATTGCCTACAACAAAAAAGGGAAAAGCTCTGCCGCAGGCGTGCGAAGGGTTTCAGGCCAATGAATTTTCTTTTCTGTTTTTTTTTTTTTTAATACATACCGTGGCGGCGGATCCGCTTGTATCTCGCATACAACCTCAACAGTCTCATCCTTGGAGGCACCAATTAGTATAACGCGATCTGTGTGCTTGCAAACGGGTGTATCTAAAATGAGAAGCAAAAAGATATATGTAAATGTATGTAATATATAAATATATAAATATTGAAATATATAAATATATATATATATATAAATATATATATATATAAATATATAAATATTTAAATATTTAAATATTTAAATATTTAAATATATAAATATATAAATATATATATATATATATATATATATATATATATATATAAAATTCATTTGCGTTTTAATACCTTAGTACCGTAATTTAATTTAATTTATATATATATATATATATATATATATAATTTAATTTATATATATATATATATATATATATATATATATATATAAATTAAATTAAATTACGGTACTAAGGTATTAAAACGCAAATGAATTTTAATTAATTGATATAATTTAAACAGCATTCATAATAATATAAAACATATATATAATTTATAAAATATATTAATTATATTAACTTAATGATTTGATATTTATGATTTGATTTGAATTTTTAAAGAGTAATCGATTCCGAAAATTCAAATGTATTTTTTTTTATGACATTAATAATTATATATTTAAACTAAATATCGCATATTAAATATTTGTATATTATAAATACATATATATTTTACATATATATATATATATATATATATATAAAGCAACACATGTTTTCTATAATATATATATAATATATATAAATACTATGTATTTATATTTCTTAAATATTTATTCAACAATATCCCAATCGTATTTCAATCGTTTAAGCTTTGCTCAAAATCAATAAAACCAAAAATAATTCCTATAATAATCAGGAATAGACAGCGTCAAAGCCACATTTCAAGCACCCACAAAACGCGCAAATGTGGTATAAAAAAAAAAAAACGGAAAGAAAAATAGGAAAAGAAAACGCAGAAAAATGAGGCAACTCATTTTCTTTTGCTTGCCAAGTTGCTGGGGCGTTGATCACGTTGAGGCAAACGCACAAAAGTGATTTAGACAGCTGGGCGGCTCACTCATCAGTTAGAGTGGAAGAGCGTGAGAGAGATGGGGTCAGGGGGGTCAGGGGACAGCAGTGGGAACTGGGGGCTACGTTACAACCACGGCGGCAGTCAGTCAGTGTCAAAGGCAACGTTGGATGGCAACGCGTCGGCGTCCTTGTTTACTTGAAATTAATTGATGTGGCAACATGATTTAGTACTCGCAGGTAAATAAGGCGTTCATAAATGTTAAAGGATTATTAGCTGACAGCACACGTGGCGTATGCGTAATTTTACGTTGCCGTTTACAGAAAGCCGCCACTCGTCTCGCACCTTTCATCCGCTACGTTAAAGGCCAAAAGCGCCAACCCCAAACAGCCGGCAGAAAAAGCAAACGCATTAGCAATGAAGGCAAGTTGAATTTTTGATGAATTGTTTGTCTTAAAAATTTACAAAAGGGCGTAATTAATTAGCCAAAAAATAACAAGCCCACTGCTTCCGCATGCTGTAATTGTTGTTCTTGCTTATTTAAATTACGAGTTCACGAGGGCTGTTTGATCAGTCGACAGCTAATTAGGCAGCACTCGAGACGGCACTTGTTGCGAATGCAAACGGCGAAAGTTCAATGACGCTAAACGTAATGTTGGCAATGGAATTGAGATTGTGTGTGAGATAGATGGAGAAGCAAGAAAAATAGAGAGTGAGAAGGAGAGAGAGAGAGAGAGAGAGAGAGAGAGCTGTGCTTAAAGGGAGAAAGATATTGTATATATATATATTTATTAATATAGATGGAAAGCAAGAGAGAAAAAGGCTCATAACGATATACACAGAGAGAGGGAGGAAGACAAAGAATGACAGGAGGAGGCGCAGACAGAGAGAGATACAGAGATAAACCAATTGAAATTCAGATTAAGATTGATGTTGATATTGATATTCATATTCCTCAAATTTATATTCATATTCCTATTCATATTTATATAATTTATTGAAACTATAAAAAACAAATTTTTGAATACTAGGATTAGACTACTATGAAAATTCATTAATTAATAAATTAATTAAAAGCAAAAGTTTCTATAAACAAACTCGATTTATTATTAATAATATGCATATCAGTTCAGCTATCAGAGTAAGTTTTCGCTGAAGGAAAAAGCTGCAAAATCTACTTATAGCAGCTGAGCCATCATTATAATTTGTAAACATATATATATATATATATATATATATATATATATACTTTTTAAGCTGCTCTAGATATAAGTTTGTCGCTTGAACAAAAACCAAAATGTCAGCAGACGTCAACAGCAGTGGCAGGAGCAGAAGGGTTGCTTCGTCGAGGCATTTAATTTATGGCTCGAGGCAATGCGTCTATCTAGTTGCATGTGGCATGCAGGAGCAGTAGAAGTGCCATTTGAATTGCTGCTGCAACATGTGTATGGCTCAGAGGCAAACACAAAAAAAAAAGGGAATAAATATGGACAGACCGCAGACTATGTGCCGCTAAATCCGGCTCCGCAACTCATTATGAGCGCGATCAGCAGCCGAGCGAAGGCGCTTGTCAAATTGCTTGAATTAAAGCGCAGCTGCAGCTGCAAGAGAAGCTCTGGCAACGTTTCGCGGCCTGTTAAATTGAAGCATAATTCCGCGGCAGCTGCAGCAGCAGCAATGAAATATGACGCAACGCATGTGGCAAGCATATGAAAAGCGACTGGATTTTCCAGATAAGCGAAGCAACGGTTTGCTGATGAGGGTCTGTGAGGCGATATACTGCCTTTGCTGCTCTTGCTGCTGCCGTTGCCTCTGATGCTGCTGCTGCTGCTGCTGTTGGCAAAATGTTGTATTTATGCAAAAAGCGGAATGAAAAATATTTTCACAGCCTTGACTTGCAACTGCGTCACATCGAGACGACGACGACAACAACTCAACTCGAGTTCAGCTCAAGAGCTCCAGTTGTAAAATGAAAACGGTCGAGCGCGACAAAAAATGAGAAAAATGCAATACATCAAGCAAAGTAGAGGCTGAGGAAGCTGTGGAGCTGTCTCTCTGCAGCTTGACAACGTCGCTGTCTGCCTTTATGATAAGCAACATGGGTCGCAGGGTCACCCAAACAGCTGAAGCATTCCAGCAATAGTGTAGGCAAAGAATAAAAAAAAAACATCTAGAAATACCGGGTATAGTTTGGTGCTTCCTCTTAATATAAGAATATATCTTTGATGTAGAAGGAAATAAAAATAAAGAAACGGTATATATCGCTCGATCTTGGGTAATATATATATATATATATATTTGTTTTCATATACTCACATTTAACGCGCAGCGGCAACTGATTGCTGACCGTTTCGCCTTCATCGTTGATGGCGCTACACGCATAATTTCCCGCATAATGTTTCGTTATCTTCTGCAGCACAAGACTCTGATTGGAGCGTATGACGCGAGCTGAGGTATTGTGCTCCAAGTGAATGCCCTATTTGAAGTAAAAAAATATATTTATTGCTAAACAAAACTTAATTATGTCTCTTATTTTTAAAGAAAAGAAAATGATTAATTCATTTATTGTTATTAAATTAATTAATTTATATATTCTGAATATACTAATATTTGTTAAATGTTTAATTAATTATGGTATTACTATATAATTAATTTATTCGTTTGTTATTTAAATAAATATTTATTTTATTATTATTAAATATGTCTATTATCTCTATTTAATTTTTTACTTATTTTTACTGATCGTTTGACGACAGTCAAATTCTTAATAATATCATCAGAAGTACCAGGTGAACATAAATGAGTAGTAGGGCGCGAAATATTAGTTAAAATTTATTTAAAATTGAGTTAACCTTGAATAGATACTAGAGATGAGAGATTAAAGTGAGAAGTTAGTTAACATGAACGAGTATGTTACATACCTCTATTCTCATGCTCAGATAATTACATGCCGCTGTTAGTTAAAATTAACATCTCACTCTCACTCTCATTATCAAGGTCAACTCATTGCTTACTTATTTTTAACTAAAATTTCACGCCCTACTCTCATTTATGTTCGCCTGGTATTTTACCGCGATTGCGATGCCGTTTTAGACCTAGAAAAAATATTTTTTCTTTACAGAAATGCAGAAAAAAGTAAGCGGATCTGCTGCAACTGATCTTAGCTCGAAATGCACACAGAAATAAATTTATTGTTAGACTAAATTTAATTATGTTTATTTCTAAAGAAAAGCAATTAATTTATTCATTTATTTTTATTCAGTTAATTAAATTATTTATGATGTTTTTTTTTTTTTAAATTTTTAATTAATTAATGTATCATTATATAAATAATTTATTCGTTTGTTATAGAAATAATTATGTAATTTATTATTATTTAATTATTATTATCTCTATTTAATTTTTTATTTATTTTTACTGATCGTTTGACGACAGTCAAATTCTTAGTAATATCTTCAGATGTACCAGGCGAACATAAATGAGTAGTAGGGCGCGAAATATTAGTTAAAATTTATTTAAAATTGAGTTAACCCTGAATAGATACTAGAGATGAGAGATTAAAGTGAGAAGTTAGTTAACATGAACGAGTATGTTACATACCTCTATTCTCATGCTCAGATAATTACATGCCGCTGTTAGTTAAAATTAACATCTCACTCTCACTCTCACTCTCACTATCAAGGTCAACTCATTGCTTACTTATTTTTAACTAAAATTTCACGCCCTACTACTCATTTATGTTCGCCTGGTATTTTACCGCGATTGCGATGCCGTTTGGGGCCTAGCTAAAATATTTTATATGTACAGAAATTGAACAAAATGTAAGCGGCTCTGCTGCAGCTGATCTTAAGTCGAAATGCACACAAAGAGATATTTATTGTTAGCCAAAATTTAATTACTGTTAAAGAAAAAAAATTAATTCACTTATTATCATTATTCAATTAATTAATTGATTTATCATGAATTAATTATTCATTTTTTTAATTTTTTATTAATTACTATATATTATTATATAATTAATTTATTAGTTTATTATTTAAATAATTGTTTAACTTATTATTATTTAATATTTATATTTAATTTTTTATTTATATTTACTTTACTGACCGTTTGAAGACAGTCAAATTTTGTAATAATATCTTCAGAAGTAGCAGGCGAACATAAATGAGTAGGGGGGCGCGAAATATTAGTTAAAATTTATTTAAAATTGAGTTGACCTTGAATAGATACTAGAGATGAGAGATTAAAGTGAGACGTTAGTTAACATGAACGAGTATGTTACATACCTCTATTCTCATGCTCAGATAATTACATGCCGCTGTTAGTTAATATTAACATCTCACTCTCACTCTCACTCTCATTATCAAGGTCAACTCATTGCTTACTTATTTTTAACTAAAATTTCACGCCCTACTCTCATTTATGTTCGCCTGGTATTTTACCGCGATTGCGATGCCGTTTTAGACCTAGAAAAAATATTTTTTCTTTACAGAAATGCAGAAAAAAGTAAGCGGATCTGCTGCAACTGATCTTAGCTCGAAATGCACACAGAAATAAATTTATTGTTAGACTAAATTTAATTATGTTTATTTTTAAAGAAAAGCAATTAATTTATTCATTTATTTTTATTCAGTTAATTAAATTATTTATGATGTTTTTTTTTTAAATTTTTAATTAATTAATGTATCATTATATAAATAATTTATTCGTTTGTTATAGAAATAATTATGTAATTTATTATTATTTAATTATTATTATCTCTATTTAATTTTTTATTTATTTTTACTGATCGTTTGACGACAGTCAAATTCTTAGTAATATCTTCAGATGTACCAGGCGAACATAAATGAGTAGTAGGGCGCGAAATATTAGTTAAAATTTATTTAAAATTGAGTTAACCCTGAATAGATACTAGAGATGAGAGATTAAAGTGAGAAGTTAGTTAACATGAACGAGTATGTTACATACCTCTATTCTCATGCTCAGATAATTACATGCCGCTGTTAGTTAAAATTAACATCTCACTCTCACTCTCACTCTCACTATCAAGGTCAACTCATTGCTTACTTATTATACCCTGAATCCATTGAAAATGGAAATTTCAGGGTATAATGTTTTTGTGCGAATGTATGTAACAGGCAGAAGGAGGCGTGCCACACCCCATAAAGTATATATATTCTTGATCAGCTCGATGAGCTGAGTTGAACTAGCCCTGTCCGTCTGTCCGTCCGTCCGTCCGTCCGTCCGTCCGTCCGTCCGTCCGTGTAAACACCTGGATTTCTGCAACCACAAAAGCTAGAGACTTCAAATAAAAAGCAAAATGCTCGATAATACCATACGCTGTACGAGTTTATTTTTTTTTTTCGATAACTCATCCCATTTCTTTTTTATCGATAACTATCGAAAATATCGCTTTGTTTTTGAGGTCTGGCGTGCACACCGTTAAAGATAGAATCGTGCACTAAGTTGTGTTTGATAGCTACAGTGAATCCGCACATTTTGTCATTTTTGGATTTTTGATGCCACGCCCCTTTCGCCCACAATTCAACAAAAACGATAACTCACGTATATCAAATACTAGAGACTTGAAATTTGGCACATAGGTACATTTAGATGTCATAATTATTCCCCGAAAATTTCATTAAGAACATAGGTCGAGAAAAAAAGTTATTAAGCAATAAAGTTTGCATAGCACAGCCTCTTCTGCAGCCGCAATCCTGCGCAGTGTGTGTGTGTGTGTGTGTGTGTGCATGTGTTGGTTACTATTAATGAATAAATGAAACTTCTTATGATTGGTATTACAGCTCAATGGATTCAGGGTATCTCTTAGTCGAGCAGTCTCGACTAGAGTTTCGTTACTTGTTTTTAACTAAAATTTCACGCCCTACTACTCATTTATGTTCGCCTGGTATTTTACCGCGATTGCGATGCCGTTTTAGACCTAGCTAAAATATTTTACATATACAGAAATTGAACGAAATGTAAGCGGCTCTGCTGCAGCTGATCCTAAGTCGAAATGCACACATATCTTACCTTTGTAACAGTCGATTCTGTAATTCTATAGTATCCCAGGAGTTACTACTCCATGGTTTGGTTCAACTGTAAGCTTTTAACCAGGACAATATCAATGGCATGGTATAACCAATGATTATAAGTCAACTAGAAGCTCTTGCATGACTGGCTTGATAGGACTATATGTTTGTTTCGAGTGAGTGAATCAAGGATATTTGGAAGTCACTGTAAATCAGTTCGCCTATTTCATTTATTATTTTATTTTATTTAATTGTGTACTATGTCAAGCGCGACATTGATTCTTTAATTTTTTTAATTATTATTTATTTAATTTTTTTATTTATTGGAAAGGAAATTTTTCGAATTTGTCAAAATAAATTCAGCTGTTATTTCTCGTTTAAGATTTATTTTTTGTCTTTTTCTTAGAGCAATCTTTCTGCTCATGTCTACTAAAAGCCTTGCTCTATCTTTAATATATCTACAGAACTACAATTTCCAATTAATATATATGTTATATCATTCACTCAACTCTCTTTGGCTCTGTCATGTTTGTGGCCAACGTTTGCAATTTCAATTTGCCTGAGATGTGTGAAACAATCGAGTCGCGCTTGTTAAGCCATTCAAGTCCATTCACCAGCTGATATCCCATGCAATTCTAAAGGCCAACCACTTGGCTGACTCGCAGCTGAGCTGGCCGTTTGTGTGCTCTTTGCTGATTGATTGAGAGGCAGGAAGGCGGCGACTGCAAGTGAGCGACAGCCAAAACGTTGCTAAAATCAATCCCACAAATCCCAAAACTATTTTGCAAAATGAAATGGCATATGGCGGCGTCACTGTTAGCTCCCCCAGCTCCCAGCTCCCAGCTCCCAGCTTGGTGTGAAATGAATTGAAATGAGCAAATGCAGCAGGGAACAGCAGCAGCAGCAGCAGCAGCACAAGCATCATTTTCTGCATCAGCATCAGCAGCTGCACGCAACTAGCCGTTGCTATTGACACTTAAACAGCAAATGAATGGAAAGTAGCCAAGCAGACAGCCGGGCTCGAGCACGACCTGAAGCTCAGTTGCTGCTGGCATTGTGTGTGCTAGGGGCATTTTGGGTTTCATTTCCAGCTGGCTTCACGCGACTTACATTATGTAACCACAACAGTTTCCGCCATTGAGGATTCGATTGTACGTGACACTCGAAGTAAACATCGTCGCCTTCCTTGATATCATCCGGCGTCAATGTGGAGCCCAAGCGCAGCGTCACCAACGGTGGATCTGCAAACAGTCAAATCAGGGTATTCAAGGTGAGTTAAATAATATATTAAGAGTTTATACTATAAAATAATAAAAAAAAAATAATAATAAGTATCCCAGTGTCCCACTTGAGTTATTTTTAATAGATTTCACTTTTCAGCAGTTCAATTTATACTCCTTCAATACTCATTCATTCCTCCTCTCTAGTTAATACAGTGCCTGCAGAGCATATGTCAACTGGCCGCCATCAGTGGAGCAATAAGTCGAGTGATCTATTTGATTTAATAGCGCTTGCAGTGACAACAACATCAGCAAAGAGTTATGGCAACAACAACACAGCCTAATGGCAACTGGGGACAAGTAACAAGGATCGCTGCGCCTGGCCTCGGGCGCTGCTTGCGAACATGTGTTGCCGCTTAAGTCGTTTGAATTTGCTTAACGAGCATCAAACTTTGCGACAAACAGAGCAGAGCACAGCACAGCACAGCATAGCATAGCAGAGGAGCTCAAAAAGGCTGCGGCCACCACGTTGAACGTTGAACGTTTGAAGGAAGGACGTGCCACGTGCCAACCTTAATATTGTTGAGTTATTGGCGGCCAAAGCCAAACGGCGCCAGTCAAGAGTTAGACGACGACGACAGCGGCGACGAGGCCAAAAGTTTGCTCACTTTTGAATGGCCTCGCAAAGTTTACTTGACGCCCGCCCGTATTCGCCGCCCCAACTGCAGCCCGTCGGGCCGCGCCAATCAGCAAAAGTGCTCGAAAGGGACGCACTGCAAAAACTCTTTCGTCGAAAGTCGCGACGCCGTATTTCCGCACACATGTTGCCGGCCATTTTTCTGATTATCATTTACCGTTAGCTGCCAGCAAAAAGCGAAAATAAAAACAGAAGTGGAGAGGGAGTAGGAGGATGAGGAACAGAAGGGAAGGCTTTGGGCCATCGATCGAGCGTCTGCTGCGCTTTGACCCCACAGCAATTTATGTGCAAATGAAAGTTGCTTTCCCATATAACATATCAACTGATACTCGTATATGGGCTACATTTTAGGGCTAAGACTACTAATTCGCCGCAAACTATATATAAAATGCAGATATGTCTTTCAAGCAACGTCAATGTCATTGAATCTGGTTAGATTTTGAATGCAATTACTAGAGATAGAGAAATAAAATAAAATATATATAAAAAAAAAATATATATATATATATATATATATATATATATATGTATATATATCTGTATAAATAAAGCTAGAATTAAAGTCTAATGAAAATTTAAATTATAAATATTATACATATATATATATATTCTAGCTTTATTTAATTAATTAATTCTAGCTTTATTTATGCAGATAAAAGCAATTCGTTGCCAACAAAATATTATTATTTATATTTATATTTCAGATGATAAAAAATATAGGAATATTATATATTTATATATATATATATTTATGTATATATATATATGTATAATAATGATTTGCCTACAACTTTGCTTCATCATAATTATTATTATGTATCGGAGCTTTTCCCATTCATCTCCGTTCGTTTTATACTACTTCAAATATCCTTATCTGCTGTTCTACACATTTCCACATCGATTCCTAATTAATTATCAATTCTTTATATATTCCCTCTAAATCTATTATTTTTTTTTATATAGCTATTTCTTCCACATCAATTTTAAATATATATTATCTATGTGTTCTATATTTCTATAAAATGTTAATTTATTTTCTATGAAAATATTTTCTACATAAATTCCTTTCAACTTCTCCCAACATGAATTTATTTCCTTTATTTATTTATAAAAATATCAAAACATTACTGCAGCCTAACCAATACTCTCCACCGATTCTTTCTCCACAATTATTTATTAATCGTTGCCAGCCGCATGTTTCAGCAACAAAAAATAACAATGAAAAGCTTTTAAACTATGGAATTTAAAGTAATCTTGGCTGATTGGGTGGCTGCCTTTGCTGTACATGTATGCATGCATGCATATATGTGGAGATATATTTATATATGCATACATATATGTGGAGCTATATTTATATATGCACATATATCATATCTAGAGAGCATAAGCTGGCGTTTCTATTGCCATGCTCTAGCGTGCGTCCACTTTGAAAATATCAACTCAAATTGCAGCATTGAGAAAAATATCGCGATGCTTTCGCTTTTCCAAAATGCGAGGCACGCACGCAGCACAAGCGCCAATGTAGCCCAACCATAAACAACGGGCGAGGGACAAGCACAACACTCACATACACACACGCACACATAAATATATTGTCCGTGTAGTGCGCTCATGGGAATCTCTATGTCTGTGATTGCATTGCATGTTTTGTTGTCCTGCTGCTGCTGCTGCCTTGTTTGCCGGGGCCACATTATAAATTTTAAAACGAGCGTGTCACATACGCGCGCGCACACACACACACACACATGCGAAGAGGGCGCGCTCGCTTACACATGAAGAAATTTCTACGTACGGAATGCAGCAGGAGCAGCGGCGGCAGCAGCCAGAGAGCACCACACTGTCACACCCCCTCAGGCTGGCTGGCGTAAAGCATGGCAAATGGCCTTGCCAAATGCCGTGCCTAAGAAGCCAAAACGAAGTTGGCATAATAACTCAGGCATGATGCTGAATAGAGATATCTCATAGAAATGACAACAATAACAAACAGGATAACAACAAGGACATGTCGCAAAGCAGCAACAAATGCGAAACGATGCGCAACACATTCGCCATGTGATTTTAAATTAAAAATACAAAAAATAAATAATTGAGCTGACATAAGCGACTCGCATCTGCTCTATAGACAGAAGAAATGTCTAACAGAATTGCAGATAAAGTAAATATTTTTTAAAGTGAGAGCGGGAGAGAGAGAAACTAAGAATAAAAGAGAGAGGTAGAGCGAGAGACGGAGAGTGTTTTCTTTAACTATTAACTTTATCTGAATATATATTTTCTTTAGCGCATCTTAAAGTGGTCTATATTAAAATATTTTTATTTATTTTATTTTTATATATATATTAAATATTTGGTATATATATATATATATATATATATATATAAATAAAATAAATAAAAATATTAAATATTTACTGTATAATTAATAATATAATATATTTTATAATAACAGTAATAATAATATAATTAATAATAATAATAATATAAAAATATATTTATTTTTATAAACAGTTTATTTAATGAACTGAACTATGAAAAAGCTGCTGTGCAGCCTAAGCTGAGTCCAACTTAAAAGCAGCTTTGGGACTCTACTACTCTAGATTCAGTTTCGTAATACTTCTAGCAGAACCAGAGAGAGAATATATTTAGAGCGATCACAGGGAGAACCATTCTCCGCTCATATATTCTCTCCTCCCACAGCTCCAACTCTAGTCTATATACTTTAATTCGTTAATAGAGATTTATTAAATTTTACTTAATCATTTCTATGCTTTAAATGACTCAAGTCACAATGTCCTTTTATAACAAAATCTTGGTTTAATCAAAAAATTCTCAAGGCTATAAAAGTGCATTATCATTTTAGAAGAATATATTTTTTAAGACGTATTCAAATGAGTGCAGGGTATTACAGGCGCTCAAATTAAAAAGCATAATTTACGTATGCATACATTTAGCTTGCTTTAAAAATCAAGCGTTCGCCTGGTGTGTATGTGTGTGTGTGTGTATTTATATATGAATTTGCTGGCGTACGTGCTGATCATAAAGTTTATTTGCGTCAATGTTACGAACGGCAAATAAAAACAACAACAACAACAACGGCGAAATAACAAAAACAAACAAATAAAAAATAATTTTCTTAAATAAAAAATATGAAGCCAAGAAGTATGTGTGGTGCATAAAAATATAATAATAACACCTTATACATATATATATATATATATATATATACATATATATATATATATATATATATACATATATATATATATATATATATATATACATATATATATATATATATATATAACATCAGGCCTAAACAGCCACATGTTTTTCTTTCTGTGTATTTTCTTCTTTTCTCTTTCTTTTTCTTTTTTTTTTTCAACGTCAGCAGATTGCAGTAAAAATTTAATATTTGAGGAAGTGAAAAGCAAAGAAACAACATTACGTGATGTGCCGCACACACACACACACATGGTAGTGCTTGTCCGTGTGTGTGTGCGCACAATGTACACACATTTGAAATAATAAAATACAACGCGTCGTATACGTAACGTAAACTCAAACACAACTCTGGCTTTGGCACTTTACGATGTCCGCAGTGCTTACTTTGGCGTCTATTGACCCATTCACTGTACAATTTAGGCCAACATGTTTGACAGTTTGTTAATCTTAAAGATCTTTATGGATTTCTGCTTTGATTTGTCGAATCGCATTAACAACTTTGAAAAGTTGCAGAAATCATGGAATGCATCTAAAACTTCAAGTGATAAAAACTAACTTCGTCTCTGTCTAGATGGTCAAGAGATAGAAACTATGTTCTTTGTCATTATACATAGATTAAAGTTGATTTTAAATGTTACTCTTTTGATATTTACGCTGGGCTCAGCAAACACCATGCTGCTGAGAGACACACCCAGTGCATTAAACTAAGAGCATTTTACTTGTATTCGAGGAGGCCTTTTCGTTCCCTTAACTTCTAAAGAGATTTCAAACAATTTAAGTTATTTCTATTAATTTCAATTCTATTTTAACTTGTAACTAATATGTAATATATGAAATATATACATATAACATAATATGTAATATGGTTTGATGCAGTTGCTCGGCCTCTGACAGCTCTGCAAGCTAACTCCATAAACAACAAAGAAATATACCAACATCTACACATAATATACAACAATTAATTGATGCTTTGGTAATATGAAATTCATTTAAAATTTACTAAAAGCTTTTCGACTTAATACAAATTTCTTGGACTCGAATTTTAATGTGATTCTAGCTTTGTAGCAATGTTTCAGATGGCAAAGCATCATTTATCACATAACTCAATTTGAACTGTCAATCTAATGTACGTAAACACGCTTACCTTACACCTCACCTGACCGAAGTCAACGCAGCGAAATCAATATGCTGGCCGAGCCTAACCTAAGCTGACCTAGCTTAACTGCAACCATGCTGCCCCTTCTGAACCTAGCCTGACCTTCCCCAACTCGGCTCGAGAGGCTAACCCCAACAGAAATTACCCTAGCTCCAATTGCTGCCATTAACAGCGCCTGTTTATAACTAGGAAACCAACTTAGCGCCGGCAAAACATTTACTTTGATATGATTTTTCTTTTGGGGTTTTTGAAATTTTTTTTTTTTTTTGAAGTAGCATGCGAGGTGCGGTCGGGGGAGTGGTATGAGTACGCAAAGTCCTTCATTTAATTTAAGCGCCTGCCATACATTTTGTTGGCCCACATATTTCATTTGAGGCGTTGAAACGCTGTTGGCCCGTGGTTTGGCTGCCAAAAGGTATGGAGTGGGAGCTGGGCCTGCATGGCGGCTGCCTTCTGGCCCATAGCAAATTATTCACAATTTGTCATTTGTCTTTGATTTATTTGCATTTTAAAGGCTTTCAACGACGACGCCGACGACGACGCAATAAATTTCAGCTGGCTGTCTACCTTTCTGCTAGCTGTCGGCAAATGTTTACTTTTTTACGTTATTTTTAGCGTACACAGTATATATATATATATATATATATATATATATTTTAGACTTAAGCACAATTTGTAATACTTACAAACGACATTCAATTTCCACATGGTCTCCAAATAGAGGCCGTTCACATTTGGATTTTCCGCACGGCATGTTATCGATTTGCCATCGTCGTCTGTGGTGGGCACAAAGCTCAGCTCGGAGCGTGTCGAGTTCTTTGATATGTCGTCCTGCAAAATGTGTTTCTGCATTAATTAAGTTTCGGCCTTAGAGCAAAAGAGGCAGAGAGAAAGCGAGAGAGAGAGAGAGAGACAGGTAGTGGGAGCAAGCGCGCGCGAGTGTGCATTCCCCTTTACACCAAAAAAAAAATGTCCTAAGGCGTTCATTGTTTTCTTTGTGTGTGTGCGTTTTTTTTTTTTGCAAATTTGTCGAAATATTTTATGTTTGCAATTTAAAATTTATTGCTGTATACTTTGGGTTTTATGTGCCTTGTGTGGGTATTATAAATTTTATAGCGCCAAGCAGCAGCAGCACATAATTAGTTGTGCTGTTGTAGTCGTTATTCTTGTTGTTAGTTGAACAGGTCATAAAATTGTTCATTTTTAACCGTGTGTGGGTGTGTGGGTAGGTGTCGCCCCCTGGCGGCCAGACACCAAAACTTGCTAAACGGCTGCAAAGGCGTGAAGCTTACACAGACAGAGCCACATGCTCCACTTTTGGGGCTAGGTAGGATTTTTTTTTTTTTGCCAAGGCGTTAATAGCTGAACAGTTAGCGAAATGAATGGCCGTCATAAAAATGTTTCTCAGAGGCAAAGCTCGAAATTATAAATATTTGAAATGCCCAATGATAGAAGCAACTGCAAGTACAGTTTAAGCAGAGCTTGATTAGTTATTTAGCTGCACATTTTCAATTAACTGAAGCTGAAATGTCCGCCCTAAATGTCAGGAAGTTTTTATAAATAGTTTGACCCAGTTATAAATTGAAGGTATTTGAAAAATATTTTGTAACAATGCAAATAACATGTTTTGAGGCTCGGACACGGCGCGGACTATCTAATTAGCTGCGATTCGTAACGAATGACTCGATTGCCGGCCAAGTCGTTGGCCCCGAAACGTTGATTAATGTCGTGCTCCATATGAAGTTGCCAGACGTTTGGTTTTATGCTAGTCGTATTCCCATGTCTGGCGCACACAGAGGGAGGTAGCGCAACACACACACACACACACACACACACACACACACACACATAATAAGCCACCCACAACGTGCACACATTAGAGTGGAAACTAAGGCACCAAAAGGCATGTTGCAAAAGCATGTCTAAAGGGCAGCACACAGACTGCTCCTATGACTTGCTCTCCCACACACACTCTCCCACTCTCCCTCTATCCCACTCTCCCACTCTGTGTCTGTCTGAGAGGGTGGCCTTTTGCCGCATTACGGCAACTTTATGCTACGTGAAAAACTAGTGAAAAACATTTCCGGCCTTTAAAGGAGTGTAGCTGCAAACGGCAAAGCAATCAGCGCTGGTATGCATAAACGAGTATGCATATGAGGCGGACAGACATGGACATAAACAACAACTGTTTTTGGGGCTGTCGAGGGGAACGGGCGATGGGGCATTTGGGCGTTTGGGCGGTAAGTCAACAGCGGAACGGTACAAAAATGAATTGCAACAAAATTGCGCTAAAACTCCCATAAATTTGTCCAAAGTTGAAACAAAAAAGGCAAAACAACAGCCACAACGAATGAAAATGGCAAAAGGAAAAGCGTAGCAAATAAAATGGAAAAACCAAAGGATTGCGGGGGCTCGGGGCGTGGCAGTGGGCGTTGCTGTACGTTGTGTATTGTGGAGTTTATATCACATTATCTGTGTTTATTCTAACGGTGAGTGCGGCGCGCGGCGAGTGTGAGCCACGCCCAGGGACAACAAGTGGGCTTTGCGCCCCTCCTTTTATTACAACCTGCAGTTGGTCTCTCACTCTGTGTATGTGTGGATGTGTGTGTGTGTGTGTGGCTTGCCTATGCAAATACAATAACTTATCGCCCCTTTAGCAACCTTTACAGCACAAGGGTTGGCCAGGGTATGCCAATTGCGGTCGAGCCTACAAAATACTCAATCTTCAGCCGGGCTTACTCACCTTTGTGCGTCGCAATTGACGTTTTCCCTTGTACCAGGTGATGATGGCATTCGGACGTGAGCCGGACGACTCGCAGGTAACTTCATAGCGTCGATCGGCAATCATTGAGCTGGGCGGCTCCAGAATTTTAACAGTCAATGGTTTCACTGTGAACATTAAATTGATAATTAATATTATATAAAAATAACTAATTAATAATAATATATTTGCTACATTTAGCCGAATTTATCAAATATAATTCGACAATAAATATTATTCCCAACAAATCCCTTATTTTACTTTATGGCTGGCAACTAGTCAGCAGCTCTTCATTAAATAATTATAAATTGACTGGACTTGGGCCGACCTCTTGCAACTGTTTGTAGCATGTCAGGTTTATATAAATAATGCAGAGCTCTAACAATTTGTATCTAAGCTGCGTACGATAGCATCGAAGAACCGTCTCAACTGAAGACAACAACAACTTCTACCCAAAGGCCAGCAAAAGCAGAGAAGAATATAGAGCGAGGTTAATGTTGGCTCTGACGCCCCTTCATTCATTCATTTCTGGAAACAAGATAATTATTTAATGGCTGAGCATACGAGCAAGGCTGATATTCAATCGTGAAATCCTGAAATATACTGTTTATGCTTAGACGATGTTATACAAAAATAATTGAAAGCATTTTCATTTAACGGAATTTCAGCTGGCAAACACATATAGATATTGATATTTTGATAGATATGATTTAGGTTTGTTTTTCAGGTCAGTTGGGTCGGGTCTGTGTAGCTGGCAGCTTGGCCCACTTACGGTGCATATCCAGTATGAAGCTCTTTTCCTTGGGCTTGTCTAATTGCGTATTCAATGCCTGACATGTGAATACGGAATTCAAATCGTTGCGCTGCACAGATGGCCACAACAGTCGATTCTCGATAACATCGCCGGAATTGTGCTCGTTTTGATTGTCGACGAGTAGTCCATTTACGAGCCAGCGGACCTGCGGTTGTGGTCGACCTATCGAATCGAGACGAAAAAAAAAAACAAAAACAATTGCAAATGCACATATATATATGTATATAGAGCGAGAGAAAGAGGGGGGAGAGAGCGAGAGTGAGCGCAAATTAAAAAGTCAAGTTTTGGCAAGTCTAAAATAAAGAAGACAAAAAAACAAAAAAAAAAATAGCACAAAGAAAAACGAAAGCAAAGCAAAGGCAAACTTTGATATTTTCATTTTCGGTCAAAGTGCGGCTTGAGGTTTTTTCAGATTTCGTTTTTTTTTTTTTCTTTTTTGGCCAAAGCTTTTAAGGAAATTAACAGGAAATTGTCTAGCCGGTCGAGCGGATATAGTCAAGCATGTGTGTGTAAGGCAACAAAAAAAGAACATATAAAGAAATGGGGGGCGTGTCCAGTGACAATGGGGTTAAGCGAGTATAGTTGGGCTTACTTACCGCCCACCACACGACAAGTGATAACAATATCATCGCCCTCCTGCTTGGGACCCAATTGTGTGCCATTTTGCTGACGGCCCCAACGGTCCAGTATGATGGGCTGCTCCGGAAGTACTAAAAACAACAGCAGCAATTGATAGGTAGATAGGTATGCCATATATATATATATATATATATATATAGAGAGAGAGAGAGAGAGTGTGTGTGTGTGCATTTTAGATACTCACTTATTACGGACAAATTGAAACGGAAGCTCTGTGTTTGAGCTGTGCGAAAATCGACACGACAACGGTAAATGCCTTGATCATGCCTTTTGATATCCTGCAAAATTTCATACGTTAAATTATTATACACGTGTGAGTGTGTGTGCGAAGGGAAACAGATGATTAGCATACACATACACATACACACACACACACACACACTGTTGCACTTAGACTCCCGCACACCTTCACACCTGCAACTGCAGTTGTTGCTACTGGCAGCCATATAATTTTCAATTATTCCATGTCACCCAAGTCGCACGACTACTCTGTGGCCTGTGCCTTGCCACTTGAGATATATATCGTAAGCCCAAGTCCGGGCTAAGTGTTCGAGTTGTTGCTGCCAACCAGTGCTCTCAGCGTTCGACTCACTTAATTATGGTTGAGCAGCTCGGGCAATGAATGGCTTCAACTTACCATGGGTGTTGCCATAAATGAACTAGTTCCGTACAACAACTTGGTGCTAGTTCATTGTCATTAGCAATCTATCTGCCATTTACTAGAATTTTCTTTTGATCATTGAACTTGTTCCTTTGACATATCACCGTTTTTAATTAGCTGAGCTGATTTGTATTTTCTATTTTTGTTTCTTTAATGAACTGATTATGATTAGACATGAGTCATAATCAATTATAGTTTTCTTCTGATAGCATAAATGCTGAAAGAACTGGTTCTTTAAAGAAAAACGCATTTAAGGAAAATGCCTGTTAATATTATATTATTATTAGACCTATTAACATCTGTATCTGTATCTGTACCTGTATCTGTATCTGTATATGTATCTGCATCTGTATTTGTATCTGTATCTGTATCTGTATTTGTATCTGTATCTGTATTTGTATCTGTATCTGTATCTGTATCTGTATCTGTATCTGTATCTGTATGTGTATCGTGTATCTGTATCTGTATCTGTATCTGTATCTGTATCTGTATCTGTATCTGTATCTGTATCTGTATCTGTATCTGTATCTGTATCTGTATCTGTATCTGTATCTGTATCTGTATCTGTATCTGTATCTGTATCTGTATCTGCATCTGTATCTGTATCTGTATCTGTATCTGTATCTGTATGTGTATCGTGTATCTGTATCTGTATCTGTATCTGTATCTGTATCTGTATCTGCATCTGTATCTGTATCTGTATCTGTATCTGTATCTGTATGTGTATCTGTATCTGTACCTGTATCTGTATCTGTATCTGTATCTGTATCTGTATCTGTATCTGTATCTGTATCTGTATCTGTATCTGTATCTGTATCTGTATCTGTATATGTATATGTATATGTATCTGTATCTGTATCTGTATCTGTATCTGTATCTGTATCTGTATCTGTATCTGTATCTGTATCTGTATCTGTATCTGTATCTGTATCTGTATCTGTATCTGTATCTGTATCTGTATCTGTATCTGTATCTGTATCTGCATCTGTATCTGTATCTGTATCTGTATCTGTATCTGTATGTGTATCGTGTATCTGTATCTGTATCTGTATCTGTATCTGTATCTGTATCTGCATCTGTATCTGTATCTGTATCTGTATCTGTATCTGTATGTGTATCTGTATCTGTACCTGTATCTGTATCTGTATCTGTATCTGTATCTGTATCTGTATCTGTATCTGTATCTGTATATGTATATGTATCTGTATCTGTATCTGTATCTGTATCTGTATCTGTATCTGTATCTGTATCTGTATCTGTATCTGTATCTGTATCTGTATGTGTATCTGTATATGTATATGTATCTGTATCTGTATCTGTATCTGTATCTGTATCTGTATCTGTATCTGTATCTGTATCTGTATCTGTATCTGTATCTGTATTTGCATCTGTATTTGTATCTGTATCTTGTATCTGTATCTGTATCTGTATCTGTATCTGTATCTGTATCTGTATCTGTATCTGTATCTGCATCTGTATTTGTATCTGTATCGTGTATCGTGTATCTGTATCTGTATCTGTATCTGTATCTGTATCTGTATGTGTATCTGTACCTGTATCTGTATCTGTATCTGTATTTGCATCTGTATTTGTATCTGTATCTTGTATCTGTATCTGTATCTGTATCTGTATTTGTATCTGTATCTGTATCTGTATCTGTATCTGTATCTGTATCTGTATCTGTATCGTGTATCTGTATCTGTATCTGTATCTGTATCTGTATCTGTATCTGTATTTGTATCTGTATCTGCATCTGTATTTGTATTTGTATCTGTATCTGTATCGTGTATCTGTACCTGTAGATCTATCTCTATCTCAATCTCTCTCTGCCCCTTTCTCTCTTAAATTTCCTCACCACTCAATACTTTTTATTGATGCAATCAAACATATCGTATTCGCTTTAGCGGGTGTATTCTCCAACTGCTTGTACGTAATTTATAGTCGGCCTGGCGTTAGGTTAATTTCTCGGCAATTGAGATGCAATTAAAATTCATTTATGAAGTCAACTCCACACTCAGATGCCAACCATTTGTCGCACATAATTCATGGACCTATTTGATATATACACCTACACACAGAAAAATATATATATATATATATATATATATATATATATACTTTGCATTATGAAGTTTAATGCAGCCGCGAATGGCAAATTTATGGGGGAATTCTTCTTCTGGCTGCCTCTTCGTGTGCATTTCACATTCATTTTCAACTCCTATATTTGAGTGTGTGTGCGTGTGTGAACATGCAGCTCGTTAGCTCTCACAGCAGGTTGTCTTAAGCCAGGAATTGTCCAAGGATTCCAACCCAAGTCAAGTTGGCCTTTAAAAGTCAACGGCGAGGCGTTACTTCAAGTTGCTGCCACACACAGAGTGTGTCTCTTCCTGTGCATGGGTGTGTGTGTGTGTGTATGTGTGTGTATGTGCATTGCATGACAATAACGGTAAATCAAGTTATCTGTAAACATGCAAGACATTAATAAACATTTCGCGTGCGCGAGGCAATTTAACAACTTTTGATATCTAAATTTGTTTTCGCATTGCCTCAGCCACAGTCGCAGTCGCAGTCGCAGTCGCACTCGCAGCTCTCTAACGTGTTTTGGCATTCCATTGCGCCATTTGCAAAATGTTCTGCACATCCGCCTGCTGCTATTCGCGCTGACTTAATTTCTAGCACGCATTCTCAATGCCAACTGCCATTTGCAGATTTACTAAACTCGAAAACCCCTTTCAGATGCCATAGAAAAAATAAATGAGTGAAAAAACTTCCAATAAATTTAGCATTAACCAATTGTTTACGCTTTAAATAGCAATGCACCTATATTATTTTATTTATTCTTTTATAAATATCAGCTGGTATTTTCAGAACCTATTTCAGTCTCTGACTCTGTGTACTCTTCACAAACATTTTTCTATTGCCCATGTCGGCTCAATTTAACAGAATTTTCAATTTTCGTAGCCTAAATGTTTTTGCCAATTTATTTTTCTTTTTTTTTCTAGACTCGACTCTGTTATTTGGCGCATTTCTCAGCTACACTCAAATTATATGGAATATTTAAGGAATTCATTAAGGTCGCAATCGTATTTTCACTCACACGAAAAGGAAAACGAAACGAAGCTGTGAGTTGTTGGCTAACCAGCTGTAATCTTACCTTAATTTCCAATGTGGCTGGCTGCGAGTCAAAATTAAATTTGGCACGTGAACCAAACACCTCCGGAGCTGACCAATGTCTGGGCTGCTCGATGGCCACATTATCGCGCACATCGAAGCTGCAAAGAGAGAGAGAGACAGAGATAGGGAGAAGAAAAAGAAAATTATTATTATTATCATGCTGGAGCGTAAATATTTTAGTTGAAGCACAATGAAATCAAGTTGGGATAAATTCTGCAACTCACACACACACACACACACACACATATTTATATATATATATATATATATATATACATGAAAATTAAATCTATAGGCCATATAAATTCAGCTCGGGCTGCAGCTCTTGTTTTTATATGTATAATTGAATTTTTGTTATTCTCATTTTGAAAATTGCGCGCGCCAAAAATTAGCCTCATTTATTTCTGACCCGCTCATTAGAGAGCGATAAAGAGAAAGAGAGATAGAGAGAGAGAGGAATGAGTGGATGATGCTCATGCCATGGGCTGGCTGCCAAAATAGAATTTATGGGCCCGCAGATAAACATTTTTTCAATTTTCTTCCTCTTGCTGCTGCATAAAATGCGCCAAGTCTTACCTAGGCTAAAACAGCACCAGCAGCAGCAGCAGCACAGAGAAGGCTATAACACTTAAGACCTGGCTAAATGCTGAGCGCTGCAGTTTCATTCAAATGGCCATAAACCTGCCTCGAATTTGAGCTCTGCGCTATTGAACTTTATGCAGCCATAAATATTTGCAGGAATCTCATTTGCAAGCAAACAAACGATTTATATATATATACATATATATATATATATATTTTTATATAAGTATATATTTATAAATATACATACATAAATATACATATATAAATATATTCATAAACAAATATATTTCTAATTGGCTTATTCATTTTTGTTTGATTTATTCACTTTATTTAATTACTAAGTTAATAGCATAAACAATAAAGTTATTGTAATTTGAGACATATTACTTCGAAAAAATTACACAAATTTATTACATTTTGATTGCCAGTTTTTTTTCCAGTGTGTTTGCCTTGAATATTTAATCATAAGTGGCTGACAGAGCTAAATGGAAACATTCAAGTCAACACGGAATGCTTTAAAATGCAATAAATGAAATAACTAAAATTGTATAATATATATATATATATATATATATATATATATATATATATATATATATATATATATATTTATTTTTTTTTATATATATATATAAATTTCTTAATTGTTTTAAGCCCATTCAAAATTCCAAGAATTCTAATCAACTTTTGGGCATTTAATTAGAAATTTATTTTAGCAATTTCTTTTTATATAATTTTTTCTTCGGTTTCGTTTTAAGTGATTTTTTTTATTAATGTTTAAATTAAAATATTTAATAAAAAATGAAAAATTATTAATATAAAAATCTATTATTTTTTAAGTTCTATGTCATTTTGGAGCATTAAAACACACAAATATTTAAAACTAAAATTTTTTGTATATAATCAATTTCTTAGAAGTGGCTGACTTGTCGATTCTTGGCTCAAATTAATTCAATACAAAACCATTCATATCTAACTATATATATTATATCATTTTCCCATTCATTCAATACACAATTTCATTTTATTGCTGCTTAAATCATGTCAGAAAATTGTTTTCGTTTTTAAATTTATGGCAACAGTTGTTAGCTGAACGGCGGAGCCAAAGCTCTTGCTACGACAATGAGTACCAAAAGAGGGAAAGTCAAGTATTGTGGGGGTTAATTGCGTTTGTTGTGGTTGTGGTTGTTGTTGTTGCTGTTGCTGTTGCTGCTTCTGCTGCTGTTATTGTAGCAGCCACTTTTTGAGAGCCTCTGCGGCAAGTGGGCCGTTAAGCGCACTTTTGTATGCAACACGCAATAATTTATGCGGGCAGCCGACGGCGGCGTCGACGTCGGCGGCGACAGTGCAAAATGCAACAACTTAATTGCTGCGTGCCAAGCGGGTAGCAGTTCAACTAAAAGCAACAGCGATAGAGTGAGCGAGAGAGAGCGACCGAGCGGGCGATGGAGGCAGAGCGTGCACGAGTTAGTGTGAAAGCGAGAGCAACGTTAACCCAATTTTGTTGCATTTGCCTTCACTTTCTTCATTTTTTTTCCCTTTTTTTTTTTGTAGCCCGCTGCCATTTTAATTAAAAACTAAAAAAAAATAATATTAAGAAAAAAAAAAAAACAACGAAAATGCGGCTAAAGAGAGTGAAACGTGCTGTGGGACGTCTATGTGGGGCCTAAGCTTAATAACGACTCTTGGGGGCCTATGCTGCAAATGTTTATGACCAAATAATATGCTACGTGAACCCAAGCAAATTGAGTGTAATGAAAATGGCCAAAAGCTAAGAGTATGAAATTCAAATGCACTGTGGATGTGGTCGCAAATGCAGAGAGTTATATGTTGATAGAAATTTAATAATTTCAAAATATTAAAAGAAGTTGCCATAAGGCATAAGAAATAAGAAATGTCATAATTATAAGCATGTGCTAATGTCTGATAGAATTACATATATATTTTTTTTAAAGACAAAAATGCGTAATCAAGTGAGTATACATAATCTTATCTTATTCGATATCGTATTTCTTTAAAATATGTTTAATTTTAATTTTATTATATATATAGATTCTTTTACTATTTCAAATAATATTCTTTTTTAGCCTGTCTTATTGTGTTTTCCCACGTTTACTTTCATATTAAAATTTTTAAAAATATTAAAGCTTCTTGTGCCACTGCTCGTGGTTCAGTCCGAGCTTCGCTTAGTATTACCAGAGCCAGCTAAAGCACTTAAATATTGCATTTGATGACCAAAAGGCGCAACATGGCGCTAAAATGTCGTGAATGCAATTAGTAGACTCACGACTGGGAGTGGGTCAGCTATGTGCAGGCACTATCATATGAAGTTCTTTAGCTGATTGTTGCTGCGCCAGCCAACAGCAACAATAACACATAACAGCAAGACTTCGGCATAGCCGCCAGCCTAGCAACAGCTTAACAATAATGCCAAAATCCACATAAAAGAAATTCAACATCATTTATTCACATAATTCTTGTGGCTTTACGTCTGAGGTTAATTAGGAAATTAGCTAAATATAATTAAGTTAATTTACTGTGCGCTTTGTGACAACAAAAATATATACACACACACACACATACACCCACGCACGCATACACATAAAAGTTAAATCACATATCCAGAGACCAAAGGCCACTTATCAGCTGCCAGGCAGCAGGTGCAAAAAATAAACAGCTTAAGTTTAATTACACAAAATGCGTGTGTTCGACTGGGCTATACCCTAAAGTGGGTGTATAAAGAGAGAGAGAGAGAGAGAGAGAGAAGATAGATAAAAAAAAAATTGAAAAACCTAAGATAAATATATTCTTAAAATGTTATTTGTTTTCTGCGCTTTTAAGTAAATAAAATTTATATTTGTATATATAAATGTTTGTTACAGTCAGTCAAGCACACCCACATAATATTTCACAAAACTATTATTGACTGCGAATATACCCTATAGCTAAAAATTTTGTTAGAGGTCATGGCAGAAAATTACTGTAGCATACTTTTGTGCGATGCGGGGCCGCACGATTTAAAAGCCAGCTGCTCTCGAGGCTCGTTTGCATTTAATTAAATGCTTATAAACACACACACACACACGAACATAGGCTGAGGCAGACAATAAGCTAACTGCGGCAGGCACACACATAAACAAAGAGAAGGAGAGCACGCGCGAGCGAGAGAGAGAGAGAGAGAGAGGGGGGGGGGCAGTAGTAGGATAGTACTCACCTATATAGAGGTATGCCCGCATTATCACGAAACCATAAGACCATATAAACATCGTTCAGGGGTTCGGTAATGGGGCAGGGCAGCGACACAGATTTGCCCTCGACGGCATCAATGTCCTTCGTTTTCACTGTGCCGATTGTGGTTTGTGGATGTGGTTGGCATTAGTTGTTGTTGTTGTTGTTGTAGTTGATGGCACAAAGTCGGCGGCATTTTATTTTTGGTAGCGTTGCGGTGGGGTCAGGCAAATTATGTTGTTATGGGTTTTTTTTTTTTTTTTTTTTTGGTTTGGTTTGGTCAGCATCGTTGTAGTCATCGTCGTAGTCGGCGCACATGAAAATAGAAAATAAATGCGTAAAATTTGTTAATTAAATGTTCGTTCCCTTTGCAGCATGCGTGGCTGCTTTCCCAAACACACAAACCTATACATATATAGAGGCTAGCTGTGCGTCTGGGGCTTTTAGCAATTAAATGTTGATGCCAGCTTAATTTCTACGTAATTACGAACGCGTAAATTTATGCGAAGCTATCCACGCGCTTTAGTTATTCATAATGCATGTGCAAATGCCTGTGAAATAATTTTTAAGCCGTGCCCAGCCAATGCGAAAAAGCTAAAATCTGCTTACAAACAAACCAAAAAGTGAAGCTAAACAACAAAAATATATTAAGCCTTCATTTAGGTAAATTTTAGAAAGAATAACAATTACATTATTATTATTATTTAAATAAGCTTTGCGTGTGCTTAACGTAAACATTTTAGTGTTTGGTATTTGGCCATTAAGAATTAGAAAAAAATGTATAATCTGTCTATATAATATTAAATAAATAATTCTGTGACTAGAAAATGTAGAAGCGGCTTTGATATGCTACATTTTATTATATATATAATTTATATACTGTATGATGGATTTTAGATGCTGCGGCAATGTAGCGCAAAAATTTTGAAACAAATGTCGAATTGTTAATTATTAATTTTATTAAGATGTGTTTATTAATATACCTTTCAATTTTACTTTTACAAATTTTTTCCTATACCATCTTAAATAATTTTTAAACTTATTAGTTTTATATATTAAGTTGACAATTTGAATGAAAAATATAAATTATTTTTGCATATTTTCGTTTATGACAAAATTTA
The DNA here is from genome assembly GCA_035047625.1 of Drosophila mettleri. Taxonomy (NCBI): domain Eukaryota; kingdom Metazoa; phylum Arthropoda; class Insecta; order Diptera; family Drosophilidae; genus Drosophila; species Drosophila mettleri. The sequence goes on from JAWNPI010000018.1 coordinate 12,471,276, forward strand.
TTTTGGAAACTTTGAAAAAAATTCGCTGTCTTCAAGTTGTCTATTATTGCTAATTAATATTATATTATTAATATAATATAATATGAATCGTCAATAAAATTCGTAATATAATTTAAATGAAATATTTATGCAGAATCAAATTATAGTTAAATTGTTAATAATTTCATATATTTCATATTTAATATGTGAATATTTCACAATACATTCTTTTGCTTAAAGCTCTTACTGCAAACAACATTTTCGAAAAGTTAATTAATGTTATTATAATTTAATTAAATTTCTTGCAGCAAAAAAGCTTTTAGTAATTGAGCTTGATTATTTTTGTTACATTATTGCATGCATGAATCGGATATCGAATAGATATCAGCGTGAAGATAACAAAAGTTGGCATACGATAAGCAACCGTTGGGCGCAAGATAACGCAACAGGTGAACAGATGTTCGTGATGGCAAATGACAATAATTAAAAGATAAACACACATTAATAGCTGCTTATGGTCAAATATATAAATAGAACCACAATTGGCAGCAGTTGTATTTATAGAAATTATTTCGAGCTTAAAGCGTAAATCAAATATTATTTTAATTTAATTATTAGACAATTAGCATACATTTTGCAAATATTGTTAACATATTCTATAAAATCAAATGGCTCTTATCAAACTGTAAATATGCAATATATATATATTGTGTATATATATTGTTATATTTATGTATATATATTTACTGCACATTTGCTATCTTTCGCCAAAATGTTTATAAAATTTTACAATATTTGGTTTTTATTGCTTTGCTGCGCTTTTAGCCGCGACAACATTTTGGCAGTTGAACCAGCCAAAAGCAGAAGCTCAACTGAAAGCCCCAAAAACAAGCAGCCGCAGCTGTCAAATGCGGCCAGCTGGCACAGTTGATGCTCTACATTGGAGTACACCTAATGCTTGATGAAATGTGTAACAAATAGACAAAGAGAGAGAGAGAAAGAGAGAGAGCTACGTACACTTTAAGTATGATTAGAAATTAATTATTGATATTATTATTAATTTTTATTTTCCAGTGAGTGCATTGAGTATTCGAACAAGTCGTATGTGTCTTTAGCTTTATTGTCACACATCAGCTTTCATATCTACATATATATTCAAGTATGTGCATATATCTTCATGTCTGCTTTGAAAATATTTCACATCATGTGAAAGCATAGGCCATAAAAAGTCTAAAAACCCTACCCTGCCCCTGCCCTTGTCGCTGCACGGCAACGTTTTTGGCATTGACTTTATGTGTGTAAATATGAAAAAATGTCATTTTATTGCCACAATGCGTTGAAATTTTGTGAGAATTTATTTTGAATACGCCGCGTTGTACAATAAATATGCGTTTAAATGCGAAACCATATACATACACCAAATATATATTTATATATATATATATATATATTTGCTTAGAATTGTTGGTACAGTGGTGTGGACACAGCTGCTATTGAGCAGTGCAAACTGTGTGCAGCATCTGCTGAATGATGTATAAACATTGATCCAGAATGCATAAAATAATTTATTATTAAGCATAAAAGCGGCTGCAAGGCAGGAGCTAAGTGAAATTCACTCTTGTAATACGCCAATATTGCATTTTTAAAGAGAGAGAGAGAGAGAAAAAAAGTTAAACTTTAACTACTATATCTTATCTTGCAGTGTAGTTGGCGTTATCAATTCATTTCGCACTAGTTCCGCCAGATGGCGTCAGCGTAAAAGCGCTCGTATCGCACTCAAAACAGGTGAGTGGAAATTCAAAGTAGTTGGCGGTTAGTTGGGCCTTGGCACGAGCACGCATAGATAGCTCTCTGATTGTTATTGAAGAATGATGTTCAAGCGAGCCAAATTTGAGTTATCAACGCCTTATCAGCCAACAAAAAGTTGCAATTAGATTAATGGACATCCATGCCACGCAGTTGCAGTTGACTCCACGCGTTTGGCCGCTTGGGCATGAAATCATTTTGAAACCGAGGCTCACAGCTGCACAACGTATTGGCCATGGCCTTTAAGAAGCGCCAGGTGAAGCGCCTGATTCGCAAGTTCATCTTTCTTATAATGATCATCGCGTTCATCTCGCTGGTGACCACGCTGATTGTAGAGAAGCGTCTGAATAAAGCTAAGCCATCGGATGAGGTGGATGAAAGTAATTTGGATCCGAACGGAGATCCGATAACGCCACAGTTTCGTGCCGCCAATGTGCAGCCGACGCGTCGAGCCCGCCCGCCCTTTCAGGATCGTAATTCAGTGCGCGAGCCTGAGCCCGATCAGCATGTGGAGCACCCCAGAGTGGAGACACTCAAAATGTTTACGCTACCAACGCCGCTGGGCGAGCGCAAAGACTGGCACGACTACAAGGCAATGGAAGCGGACAAAGAACGCGTCGGCCTGGGAGAGCATGGACAGCCAGCCAGTGTTGATCCATCGGAAAAAGAGCTCGAGCAGCAGGAATATCGCAGAAATGGCTTCAACGGTTACCTCTCCGACCGAATCTCGGTGAATCGCTCAGTGCCCGACGTGCGCAAAGATGCGTAAGCATTGCCTACATTCACAGCTGCATCCAGTCACAAGTTCTTTACTCTCTCTTTGGCAGCTGCAAGACGCGCAAATACCTATCGAAGCTGCCCAGTGTCAGCGTCATCTTTATATTCTTCAACGAACACTTTCAGACGCTGCTGCGCTCCATTTACAGCATCGTCAATCGTACGCCGCCCGAGCTGCTTAAGCAAATCGTGCTCGTGGACGATGGCAGCGAGTGGGACTCACTCAAGCAACAATTGGATGATTATGTTGCCCAACAGTGGCCGCAACTAGTTGACGTGGTGCGCAATGCCGAGCGACGTGGCCTGATTGGGGCACGCCTAGCGGGCGCTAAAGTTGCCACCGGCGAGGTCATGGTCTTCTTTGACTCGCACATCGAAGTCAATTATAATTGGGTAAGTGCAGAGAATCGAGAAGATAAGAAGAAAGCAACTAGACAGTGAAGTTTGAAGAGAAGAAAATCAGACAGAAAAACTTGAAAGCTTTGAGCTATATTTACATTGAAGATAATTATAATTTGGCAAGTGAAGAGAGAAGCTAAGAAGAAAACAACGAGAAAGTGAAGTTTGCAGATAAGAGAAGAAAATAAAATCAGACAGCGAAAGACACTTCAAATCTTTAAGCTACATTCAAGAAAATCCCATTCAAACCAAGCTGGAATAGAATGAAATCTGAGCATGGGATTTAAAAACTTTCAGCAGTAATAAAGAATAATCTTGAAAGCGCCACAAAAATTGCAGAGCGACAAACTAATACTTGAATTAATACACATAAATATATAATTATATATAAATATACTTAAATAATCTTTTAAGCATATAAAAATAATTAATTTAATTAAAAAAATTAACTTTAAAAGCTGAATTTTCGATAGCATTACAGAGCTTGGTCAAGCATGAGCTATATATATTAAGTACATACAATAATAAAGAATAATCTTAAAGGACTGACAAAAATGGCAGAGCGACAAACTAATACTCGAATTAATATACTTAAATTTATAAGAATATAAGTTATCTAAATAATAAATTTTAAGTTTACTGATATAAATATAATTTGCATACTTAAATAATTAACTTGATTTAAATATAAATAATACACTTAAATAATTAACTTTAAAATCAAAATCTTCTTGGTCAAGCTTATCCATATATTAATTATTTAAAATAATTCTGATTCAAATTTCAAAGAGCTCAAAGCAGCTGAAAGAGCACAAATTAAATTCGAATTCAGCTATTGCTTCAATTTCTGCAAGTTTTAAGAATTTCAATTTATATTTAGCAAAATTAATTATTTGCTTAAGTCACACTTCAAGCCCTCATTTTTATTTATTTTTATTCACTTACAGCTGCCGCCGCTCTTAGAGCCAATTGTCATCAACGACAAGATAGCAACGTGTCCCATTGTGGACATTATTGATCATAATAATTTTGCCTACAATGGGGGCTATCAGGAGGGCTCACGTGGCGGCTTCGATTGGCGCTTCTTCTACAAGCAGCTGCCCGTGCTGCCCGAGGACAGCGTGGACAAAACTCTGCCGTATCGCAGTCCGGTCATGATGGGTGGCCTCTTCGCCATCAACACAAAGTTCTTTTGGGATCTGGGCGGCTACGATGATGAGCTGGAAATCTGGGGCGGCGAACAGTACGAGCTGAGCTTCAAGATCTGGATGTGCGGTGGCATGCTGCTCGATGTGCCCTGCTCGCGTGTCGCGCACATCTTTCGCGGCCAAATGGATCCGCGACCTAATCCGCGCAATTACAACTTTGTGGCAAGGGTAAATGCGAGCTGGGGTGCATTGTATGCAAAACTTTGCTAATGAAATCAATTGATAGAATCACAAACGCGTCGCCGAGGTCTGGATGGATGAGTACAAGGAGTACGTTTATGGGCGAGATCCGGCGACCTACAACAATATCGATGCGGGCGACCTGACGCGGCAGCGCGCTGTGCGTGAGCGTTTGCAATGCAAGTCCTTTGACTGGTACATGAAGGAGGTGGCGCCCGACTTCCTTATCAAATTCCCGCCAGTGGAGCCGCCCGCCTACGCCTCAGGCGCCATAGAGAGCGTCGCCTTCAAGAACTACTGCCTGGACTGCATGAACCTGGGCCAAAATCATCCCATTGGCATGTTCGCCTGCGCCGAGAATCGTAGCCATCCCCAGGAGAACCAAAATTGGGCGCTGACATCGCATCGCGAGCTGCGACGCTTGGACGAGGCCTGCTTGGATGTGCAGGACTCGCATCCGAATGCCACAGTCTGGATGTGGGACTGCCACAATCAAGGCGGCAATCAGTTCTGGTATTATGAGCGCAAACACCAGTGGCTAGTGCATGGCCATCACGGCCGCAACTGCCTCGAGGCATTCCTCGAGCAGGGCGTGGCCAAGGTCGTAACCAACCAGTGCGATGAGCACAACGAGCGTCAGCGCTGGACCTTCGGCGTGGTCAACAACGAGCTACTCGATCATTTCTTCGATGGTTTGAAAAATTAGTTTGAAATTAAACATCTTGCATGCCTGCAGGATAGTATTCTCAGATTAATTTAAATTACATTTTTAAAATAGAAACTAAATAAAATCAAATTCCTGATGATTTGCTCATTGAGCAACCTTAAACTGCCTCATTAAAATTGTTGTTAACTGAATTTTCTGTAAATAGCTAAGAAGTATTTTCAGCTCTTAAGCGACTGCAAAAACAAGTTTCTTGCAAATTGACAAAGATTAGAAATCCTGATCGATGAAAACTCATTAGCCATTTGACTCGATGCGCCCAAGTCCTTCCAAGCTCAAATCTCTTCCTATTTTTTGTTTTTGGTCTTTGGTTTTTGGGCAGTCTATGAGCCATTAGACTGCAATTTTGGGGTGTAGGGTGTCCGCATTGTTGCCTGTCTGCGATTGCCACAGCTCTGGCTGTAAAATGCCAATGCATCAAAGGCAAAGATGCATCACGTTGACTGCATTACTAAACGACTTTAAGAGCTCACTGGCCCCCGACTGCGGCTCAACCCTTGGCCAAGGCACTTTTGAAAAATGTTACCCAGGTACGAGCAGCAAAGTTGAATTCTCCTTTTTTCTTTTTTGGTTGCATTTTTGTGTCGCCTTTGCTTGGCCTTCACTTAACAACTACACAGCCAGAGCCAGAGCCAGAGTCAGTACCAGAGTCAGAGTCAGAGAACGAGCTGTACAGCTCGACAGCTCGTGCATGTTAAAAGCTATTTAAATATGCTCTCTTTGAATGCCTTGATTGGCTCCATGCCAGCCCAAACCATTTGCCAGCCAATCTTTGCCCCAGCTCTGCCATTGGCTTTGGCTTCGCCAAAAAGAAAATAGCAAGAGCAGCGCAGCCCACAGAGGCAGCATGTGCTTTCTGCTTAGCCTTTTCGAATGAATTAACCCTATAATTGTTAAAGTGCGTCAAGAGTCAAACAAATGCAATTCGAGCCGCATTTTAATTTAGAAATTCTAAAAAAAAAAAACAACTTTAAAATAAAATAAAATAATGCAACGAAAATGACAACGCTCTATTAATCAAACTAAATAATTGTTGCACTTTTTAATTAAGCTAATGAAAAACCGTTTTTAATTACAGTTAGTAGAATTAACGAACTCACTAAAATCGACTCGTACTCGACTGCATAAATACTTAATGCTCTTTTGCCAAAAGTGAAAGTTTGCTGAACTACTTCCTGCTGGGGTTAGACTAACCTAAATTTCACTCGCACACACATGTACTCCTAAACACACACACACGCAACCTGTTTCAATGTACATTCGCTTATCGCTTGATATTCTCTAGCGTGCCACGCCCCTTTGCAACAGCCTCCGCCCAGACGCATTGTTGATGCAATTTGAAATGCAAAACTTTAATGGAATTTGTGCTGTTGCCGCTGCTGCTGCGACAATAGTTTTGCTCAACTTTTCAGCGCCAGACAACTTTTATTCGCATTCTAATGCAGCGCACTCTAGCGGCTCTTAGCCGCACCATGAGCTGCCTAAAAAAAAAAAAATAACTTTGCCGCATTTTAATTGATATTTAAGTATGGCCATTGCTGTTGTGGCTTCGCTCATGTAATTGCCGCAGCGTCTTGTGCCCTCCAATTAGCATAAATACACACACACACGCCTGCATACACATACATGTATACATATATAATTTACCATGACGCAAGCCAATACCACGCTCCCTCACCACGCCACCCTCTCGCTCTCACTCTCTCTCAGCGTATGTGTTCCCTTATGGAATTCGTTGACTTCATTCAAAATATTTTTCGTTGACAATTACACGTCACCAGACGCCCACATGAAAGAGTCGCTCATATCCCGCACTCATTCTCTCTCTCTCGCTCTATCTCTCTTTGTGAATGTATGTGTATGTATGATACTTGGCGATTAATCGTCGGGCTCATTAGTGGTGAAAATATTTATGAAGACCGCAGGGAAAACGCAACGTAGTATTCTCATTAAATATACATTGAAATCATTCTTAACTATGTGTGTGTATATATGTATATATATATATTGTATATATATAGTATATATAGTATATATAAACATATATATTATGTGGCTTCTGCTGCTTTCAATGGATTTGTCTTTAAATGCGTTGCAGCTATAAAGAAAAATTCATTTAAGTTCAGAAAGTTGTAAAATCATTGTAAGCTCTGAATAATCTTAAAGTTATTCAAAAATCTAAAACCGATTTTAGTGCTGTAAATTTGTTGAAGAATTATTCAAAAAGCTACTGTGTTGTAAAATTGCAAATTTTAAATAGGTATCAAAAAATGAAATAAAAAGTATTTTTCGCAACTTTTACGCTTTTCTCTTTTTATATGAAATTCCAACGCATTGTAATAAAATCTCTTGTTTTATAAGAAATTCCAAAGCATTTTAATACCCTGTACAATATCCATGTTATTATGCAATATTAAAACTTGCTTTGCATTGGCATTAACAAAACTTTAAAATATTTCGTATATTTTTAAAATGCTTTATGGCAACTCCATATTAATTTTATAACACCTTTTATATATATATTTTAATATATTTAAAGAAATTTATTTTCTATATCCTTATATTGAAGTGCATATTTATTATTATTAATAAATATGTATATAATATATATAATACATTGATATTTCAGGCCACCTATATACCCCATCAGTAGTAATGTAACATGCTGGCTACACGAACTACATATGCTGATAGTGCAATATATATGCCAACTTATAAACTGAATATACATTATAATGAATTAATGCTGATAAGCTTAATCATCTCATTTATAGCTGCAACTTTTAATTCAATTCAATTCAGTCTAACTACAAACATTCAATGATGCACTACAGAATCTTGTTAACGCTAGGTTTGGCCACTTTGGTAAGCTTTAAACGTTACACTGTAAGAAATAAGAAATTTATTACCGCTTCAATTGTTGCAGAGCCTTGCCAGTGCCCTGAATTTTAAGGACTATGCACTGATCGCTGATATAAAACAATCGGCGGAGCAAACAAAACTTTTATTAATGCGACAATCGCTGCAGAATCTCGTTGAACTCACTGAAACCATTCTCGAAGCGAAGGCTGTGAGTTACCCGGTAATGCGCCAGCTGCAAGCACATAAGCTGCGAGCAATGGCAAAGCTACGGAAGCCCGCTTTGAGCGATTCAGATATCGAAGAGACCTTGGAAGACCTGATGCAAATCACGGGCGTTGCCGAGTTAGACGAAGAAGAGGGGCGAGCGCGCTTGGCACGGTACACCAATGACAAATTCGACACCATAACTGAGAAAAATTTGCAACAATCCATGAGGGAAATACAGATATTTGCGTACAGAACAAACCGAAAGATTCGTCAGCTCAGCGAAGCTGCACAGAATAGCGAGCAGCGTCTGATCACAGCCTTTAACAACATGGCCTACGCTGGTTTGGTGCGAATTGAAAAATCATTTACCGACTTTTTAGCGCTCATTGAGAATTATTGAAATTGATATATTTGACTTAATTCGTTAGCAATTTAATAAGTAATACGAGCGACCTGTGTAAATTGGACTATTAAGAGTTTTCTTTTCATTTAAATAGATTGTCATATGTATGTGCACGAATATATGAATGTAAATATACGTTACAGAGATTCTTGTTTTATTATTTTCTGAAGTCAAATTCAATGGGTTATCAACTAATTTGTAATGAGTATATAAATATATATTATATTTAATATTATTTTTATTATTTATGTGACTATTATTAAAATGATTATTATCATATACATGTTTTATTTATCATTATTATTTATATTATAATTATTATTATTTTTTATATTATTAATATTAATTTGTTTTTATTAATATTATTATGATTTATATTATTATTATTATTTACATTATATTTTTTTTATTACTTATATTAATTATTATTTTACTTATATTAAATCTCTATTTTTAGATGCATTAAAAGGAATTAGCTTATATGTCTGTACATATATATGGGAAATACACATTCTCATTGTATGTGAATTTTCCCAATCTCAACTTATATTATTATTTTTCCCTCAATTTAATGAGCATTTTTTACGCATGAGACGCATGAGTTTGACGTTTTGAGCTGCTTTTGTGGTTGCATTACAAAAATCACTGAACAGAAAGCTTATAAAAAATCAGAGATTTGAAGATAGAGAGAGAGAGAGAGGAGCAGTCTTTATAATGCTTTATAATGTTGTGGTTTTTGCCGTCACAGTCTGAAAATGTTTCAAAAGCCTAATGATATAAATATAAATATACATATTATAATATATACATATATATAAAAGTATATATATATATATACATATATCCTAGAACAAGTCACAGCTGTATGCCAGAAACTTCAGTGAACTGTTTGCAGCTTAGTAAGTGTGGCAAGTGCTCTGCTCATGAGAGAACTGCAAATAGTTATACAGACTCAGTTCGACAGTTGTAAGTACTTGAGCACATCTTAAATTTCTATTTCCAGACGCTCACATACTTTGCAAAGACAATCTCTTATCAAAATTTTACTAATACTATTCCAATAGTTCAAAGAGTAATAGTAACAAGTAATAGTAGCAAGCTGTCAGATGACTAAGCCTGCTCATGAGAGAACTAAGATGCTATACAGACAACCTGCTCGATAGTTGTACCGAGGTACATCTTCATCTTCAATTTCCCTGGCTCTGCCAAGCTCCCAAGTAAACTGAGCATTAATAATTTCTTATTAAAATTATACGATTATTTTCCAAGGGCTTAGAGTGTAACTAGCAGAGCAAGTAGGCGTAAGTAAGCGTAGCAAGACGTCGTCATAGCAGCAATCGATGACTAAGTCTGCTCATGAGATTTGAAATTGAATTGAAATTGTTATACGAAGAACCTGTGCTTCGGCACAGCTTCAATTTATATACACGTTAATCACAAGCTCTCAAGCAAACTATGCATACAAAATCTCTAATTATATTTCAATAATTTCAATAATTATTAAAAGTAAAGAAATTTTTCATTAGAATATAACTTTATATATATTTAATATTTATTTAATTTAACACAATTAACATCATTGAAGTGTAGTTTCATTTCTTTTGGCTATTCATGTGCAATTAAAGCTGCAATGAAATTAAAGCGGAGCTGGGCGAAAAACCACAAAACGAACATTGCACATGCATAACAAATGCAGGTTTGTTGTATTGCATTTTAAATTTGATCAAATTTCAATTTGGCAAAACAAGAGCCGTAGCAGTAATTGGCTGGGATTGAATATTTTGCATTTTGCAAATGCCACCCAAATGAAATTTGTCTGCAATATGAAAAACACAAAAACTGAATTAAAATCAAAATTCAACCGCAAAGGAGCAGAAGCTGAAGCCAAAGCAGAAGCAGAAATACTAAAAACAATACTCAGCTACAGCTACAAATGTGGAGAAAGCAATTCAGTTATGGAATACCCAAAAGAATAATCAAATTCGATTAAAATGTCAAAGAGCTTGACCGAGTACAATAGGGTATTAAGTGGCAATGACTGGAAACAAGACATAAAGACTATTAAATGATGATCTCCAAGTGCTGACCTCATCTGTTACTTGGGATTAGCTGTTGACTAAATCTCAGAGCAGATAATGGATGAAGATGAAGAGCTGAAACTAATCTGAATGAGCTATAGATAGCAAGAAATCTGTTTTATATAAAACTTATTCAGCAATTACTGTAATTTTGTGCGCTTAGTTGATTTAAGAGCAAAGCGAAATGAAAATATAAACCCGATTTGCATACATATATACAGAAGTCGAGCAGAAGCCAAAAGTCAAGGAGCTCAACAATGATTTTTATTTGCAGCAAGTTGCAGAAGCACCGAGATGAGATAACAATCAATAAGCAGAAAACAAGAAGCTGACAAAGCACGGGAATAGACTTCAGTCTGGCTTACATACAATGAGGTTAAAATGCAACAGCAACTGAAAGGATAAAAGGACATTGGATAGCAGCTAAGGGCCTGCAGAAGGCCAACTAAACGAGCCACACGAAGCACACAGTAAAGCAGACAAATAAGCCCACTTTTATAATAAAGTAACAAAAATGCGAAATCTGTGCAGAGCCAAAGCCCAGAGCCAGCAACCTCTGAACTGACCCAATGAACTTTGCTGCCAAGGCTACAGAAAAGTTGATTTTATTCTTGCTGCTGCTCCTGCTCCAGCTGCTGCTGCTGCTGTAGCTGTAGCTGCTTCAATTTTATGCAAAATAGTCTAAAAGTTCAGAGGTGTTGACCATGTTTCCAGCTAAATTTGTTGCGCATATTGAATTTGTTTTAAGTGACATCATTTAAAAAGGGGAAAAAAAACAGAGCAGCCACAATTACCTGCTGAACAATTGCTATTAGGTAAGTGCATATTATGTAGGATGTAGAATAGAATGTAGCTCATTTTTATTGTTTTTTTTTATTAATATAAGAAATATGTTCATAAGACAAGGAAAAAACCTTTCTTTACTTAGATCTGCCAAGTAACTCGTCCAAAAAATACCTACTTTAACTTACATCTTTGGCTACATTTATTTAATTGTTTAAACTGATAAGAAAACATTTCTTAAGCATTACTTCGATCTGCCAAGTAACTCATATAAATTCCTAAAAAAAATACCTACTTGAGCTGACATCTTTGGCTAGAGCTAAACCCATTTGAATAGACTTAGCCAGAAGTGTATTTGACCTGGACATTGGCTCGATAAGCTGTGAAACTCAGCGACTGAAAATGGCATTTGGCTTGTTGCAGCGCGTGTTAAAGTCACGCTTAAGTCCTTGTTCATAAATCTGGCCATAAAACGGCTTCATTAGGTGTGTCTGCGTGTGTGTAAGTCTGTTGTAAACTTTGGCTACTCTACAGCCTCCCACGTGGCTCTAGGGCGACCTAAAAATTCAAAAATCAATACAAGGCAAACACACACACAGAGACAGCAACCCACACGCAGAAAAGGAATGAAAAGGTAGAACGTGCAACAGCAGAAACAATTGTAGATAGAGCATCGAAAAACACATAACTATTTTGCATAAAATAAAAGTTTTTTGGCTATTTGCCGTGCGTGTGTGTGCGCCACACTATTGAGTCATACAAAGCACGTATGTCCTTCGAGTCCCCAATGCGGATCTGTGTGTTGTACTTTTGTCTCTGCATTGTTGCCTGTCGTTTGTTTGTCGTCGTCAGACAAAACAAGGCATAAGTACAGCTTGCAGCAACAACAACAGCAGCTGCACAACAATAAGCAAACAAAAGTGGGATGGGAATTCAACAGTGAACACAATAAAATATCACATACATTGACCCAAATTTATGCAATCGAAACTTTAAAGAATCAAATCAAATAGCATGGCATAAGGGACAAGTTTTTTATCTCACACACAGCATGACAGAGAGAGAGAGAGAGAGAGAGAGAGTGAGTTGTGTGATATTAAAGCTGACGGCCTGTAAACGAACTGTGAACGACGAACATGGCATCGAGGCAGGCAGCGTCAAGTCACAGTTTCGCCTAGTTTTTATTTTTTTACCTTTTTGTTTTTTTTTTTGCCCTCCGCTTTCATTCATTTATTTCTTTTGTGCACTGTCATTTGCTGAATATTCATATTTTTTGATCCCAAAAACTTATGAATTATGAAATATGCATACAATTGTCTCGATGTCTGCGCGCATCAAAAATGCGAGAAGTGCAGCAAATACAGAGGGATAGCGAGAGGGAGAGAGAAATATAGAGAGAGAGAGACAGAGAAATAGAGAGCGATAGTCAGAGACAGCGACATTAAAATTCACTTTAGATGAGACAAAAATATATATATATATATTTATGTATATATCTATAGGAAATATATATATATAGAGAGAGAGAGAGAGAGAGACAGAAATGTTTCTATGCGCTTAGCGTACTTTTTTTCACTATCTATGCTCAGTTAGCCATACATGACGTATGCGTAATTGTTTGTTTGTTACTCTGCTTGCCTCCATTGCTCTCCGCCTCCCTCCCTTCCTCTCTATGCTATGATGCGTAGCTGAGAGCTATTGTAAAATTAGGTGACACAATTTCACTTTTCTCTCAACGCTTTTTCCTTGCCTTTTTTTCACATTTCAAATGCATTTTCTTTGATGGCATTTGAAATGGGTTTCGTTGCCGTTGCCCATGCACAAGTGTAAAATATTGTGCATAAATTAAGTTGTGCATGCATATCAGATATGCAATAGAAGCTGCAACCGCATATCTTTAATGATATACAATAAGAGCCATCACCACATGTATTTTACGCTAAGTGCATTGCAATGCACTCAAATTATTCATGGCAATGTGGAGGCTTCAAGCCTTAATGGGAAATGGAAAACTTGTTAGATGCAGATGATAAAACCTGATAATTTATTGATAGCAATTCAAGGCAGTGAAGATAGCTTAAGAAAAACATGTATTTTTGAATAAGAATCGTAGCAAAATTTGGCTATTATCATGTAGAATAGCGAGCTTAATGATAAATGAGAATTGCTATAAATAAAAATCCTTTTGGCTTTATATTATATTATTTTATATTATATTTTACCTATATTTTATTTTATATATTTTGTATATATTTATATATTTTATTTTACATTATATTTATATTAAAATGAAATTTTAATTTATACATTCTACTTTTTAGATGCTCGATAAAACCTAGTAATTTATTTAAGTAAAGATAGTTTAAGAAAAAATATATTTCTGTATAAAAAAATATATTTTTACTATTAAGGTTTATTATTATTAATTTTTCTATTAAGTTTTAAATAAAGCAATGAATATGTAAAAGTTTCAAGGCATTTGATAATTGTAATTAATTGAAGATCCTTTTTGCTTTAGGAATATTATTTAAAAACTAAGTTTCCATTTAGACATCCGATTTGTTAGATGCAGAGGAAAATTCATGGAATGTAAGTGAAGATAGTTCAAGCTAGTTAAGTTCTACCTTAAAATATGTTTTAAAATTAAAAATATAACAAACTTTTATCATTATCAAGTTGAATTTCAAATTTAAAGAAAGATAAGAATATTTTAAGGCTTTAATCCATATTACATTTGCTATAAATTAAAAAAAATATATTAAAATGAAATTTCCATTTAAACCTTCACTTTAAATACAAGCTAGTCAAATGTTATAGTTATATTCATTATTTTTCCATTTGCCACACAAGTGCATACGCAACTGTCTTTAACTCTTTGCCAACTCTTTTATAACAATGAGTTGTTAGGTCTACTCTGCTACACGCATATACTTTCTTGTTTAAGTTGCTGGCATAAAAACCTTTAACGCACTTTAGCTATAATGATATTCATGCTGGACGATTTCCTGGTCTGCTTTCACAAATTTCTTCATTTTTTTCCACTCCTGTTTCTTTGTGGTTTGTTGTTGTTGTTGTTGTTGTTGAGTTGTTTCTCTTTCAACTTCTGGTTGTTGTGTAGAGGAAATAACTTACAATTGACCTCGTTAGCCACTGTCTCATGTGAATGCCGCTTTATGGACTCTGTCTATGCATCTTACTTACACCACTTCTTACTCTATCTCTGTCTATCTCATTCGCATTGTCTTGTGTGTGTGTGTGTGTGTGTAGAGTGCACTAAGCCGGCTAGTTGGTCGTATTAGTGCTGCGACCTCTTGACTATATCATTTCCTGCTCTGTCATGAAAGGAAGCTGCCTGCGCCAGCTTAGCTAATGCTGATCCAATTACGCTAAAAAAAAAGCAGCGCAGCAACAGTGACAAAGCGAGATAGACAGATACAGATACATATACACGTGTATTTGTGTGTCCATCTGCTCTACATATATCCTTGTTGTTTGCTGCGCATAAATGAAACTTTACGCACGTCCCACTGATAAATATTAAGTATTGTAATTATATCTTGTAAAAGTCGTCGCTGCAGTTTTACTTTTTTCTTCTTCTGCTTCGTCTGTGTTCGTTTTTTTTGTTTTTTTTTTTAAGATTTATTGCAATGGCCATCGTTGCTAGAGTTCGACTCGCGCTGAGCTAATTAAATTTAAATTACATTTCGTTTGTTGTGCGTGGCAGATTTTAAAAGGATTCCACGCCCAGTGCTGCGGCGCTTGCAAATAAATTAAAAATGATTGTGTCTGCGGCGCTGTAAATATGAAGCATACGCCCCGTGGTGCTCCGCGTGTTCCATTGCCATTCGTTTCAGCGCTCTGCAAATCAGCGCGCATGAAATTTCAACAAGCCAAACGCAATGCTCCCCCAGGACGGGCAACAAAGCCACAGAAAAAAAAAACACACACACAAACACGAAAAGCAACAGCAACAACAACAACAACAGCAGAATAATATAACTTGTTATCTCTGCAGTTTTTTTCGCTTCGTATAAATAACATTTCATATGCCTCGTTTCGCGTTTTCGTTTTCGTTTTCAGTGGTTCCCCAGTGTAAATGTAAACACGCGCTTATCAATATACATATATATGTATGTGTATACTTATGTGAGTGAGAGTACACAAAGTATAACTGTATAACCGTGTGTGTGTGTGTGTGTATGTGCGCGTGAAGTGTTTGTTTGTGTGCCTGTCAAATGTCATTGCCAGTTGCTTATGTTGCTGTTGGCTAAGCACGGCACTACAACAACAACAACAACTGCCACACATCACAATGAAATATAAGCATTCATGTTTGATTATTATTTGAAATACTCTCACCGACCTTATTCATTGAAGACAGCTGAGTGCAATTGTATGCATTATTATTATTATTGATATTATTAATATAATTATTATTACTATTATTAATATATTTATTGTTATTCAGTTGATTGACAATCTATCAGTTTAATTATCTAAACCTTGTCTTGACTTTAATCCTTTTTGATTTTTGTGAAATTTGCATGCTTTTCTTAAACATTTCTATATTTTTTTAATTAAAAGAAAATACCTGAGTATTTAATAATTTATAATACCTATCTAAGTATTGGCTTAACACTGATTAATTTTTATTTTATGCAAATCTGCCAAAACCTTTCAATTCAGCAGCAACATCAAATATTATCATGCAATTACAGCAGCCCAAGCTGAATTCAAATATTATTGAGAAATAAAAGCATTTTCTATACTTTTATAAAATAATAAAAAATGTTATATTTTATTTAATAAGTTATAAACTATTATATATTATATAAAATAATATGAGTTATTATAAATTTAATTAAAAATTGTTTAAAAATTTATAGATATATTTTTTATATATTTTAAAAAAATATAAAAAATTTTATATTTTATTTAATATAATACGAAAATCTTATATATATTGTATTAAAAATATAAATTATAAATTATAAATTATAAATTATATATATATATATATATATTTTTATATAATATTGAATATAATATTTTAAATAGTATTTTTTATATTCAAATATTTTTTATAAAATATTATATGAAATATAAGCTCCATTCAATATAGCTTTCTCAAATTCTCTTTTAATGAGCGCAAAGTTAATATTTCTATAAAAAGTAAAGTGTATGCCACAGCTGTCATAAAAGATGAGTGGGCTTTAACCCAACTCAGTGGATTTTCTTCACCCACACCACATGCTGTGCGATTTCGTTTAGATGTTGCCATAAGCCGTGCAGTGGGCAAATGTCATAACTTCACAAGTTGTTGTTGTTGTCGTATTATATAAAAGTAGGTTGAATATTGCAATATTTTGCTTTAAAAATGCCAACGCACAAGTGTTAAAATCGCTCATCATATCAACGCTCGCAGCTGCCAGCTGCCAGAGCGGCATAGATTTGCCGGAGAGGCGGCGAGGCTTTTGCTATTGAACTTTGTGCCATGTATGCGCAATATATGTGTATGTATGTATATGTAAAGCATACACTATATCTATATATATATATTCACGTTGGCAACAGCAATTCGCTATGTTATGCTGAGCTAAGCATCCTCTCGACTGGCAGCAGCTGCCACCGATTGTTGCGGCCTTTTAAGTCGGCTCAGTCATATAAATTCTGTGCGTGTGTGTGTGTAGTGAGTGTGTGGCATTGAAATAGCTTCAGCTGACAACAATTGTGGCAAATGTGGCACATCAGCAGCAATGAAATGGCAACAGCCTTGTTATTAGTATGCCCGCCGCAAACTTTAATACCAGAATTGATAGAACTTTATTAATAAACACGCAAGCGAAAGCCAAATCAGTTAACTCTAATGATAATAATAATAATAATGGCTAGTAAAGCAGCCGCTCTACTATCTTTCAAATATTCTCATTTCTTTTCATAACACAAGAAAATTCGGCTATTTTTATGCATATTTCTTTTTATTATCATTTAAGGAACATTCGTCACAGGCCGTGAAGACTTTAAGTCAACAACTAAACTCACAGCTGCTGGAATGCCAAGTTAATGGGCCAACACCTGAATGGCAGCTAACATGGCCAAAACATAACAAAACATGCACCGAGATTTACCAAGTGGCATGCCAAGCGTGTCTTTGGCGGCTAGCCACAAAACTCAGCCAGCTCATAATCTTAAATCTACGCTTTATGAGTAGAGCGAGAGAGAGGGAGAGAGTGAGTGAGCTAGACTGTGCGAAGCTATGAGCTGGAAGTGCTGAAGGCGTATTAGTCTGGAGCTGCTGCTGCTGCTGCTGCCTTTGGCTTGGCCCAAATACACATAATAATATGCAAATGTGCATGAATAAATGTGTTGAAGTGTGCAACACACCCACACACACACACACACATTAGTCTTTGCCATTGGTTAAAGTTAGGGCAACAACATCAAAGCAAGGACTTTTCCCGCTGCGTCAGCTAGTTAAGAGCTTAGTGGAGTGAGCAATACTAGCTGTGCCTGGGGTCGGTGTGGGTAGCCCAACGGCGCGGCAGCTCATGTGGCGATGACCGCGTTAATGAAATGTGCAAATGTACCAATTGACCGAGGCACATTTCGCATACCAAAAACCAAACGAACCAGAGAGCGGGATAGATTGGATGGCGGAGAGTGAGGCAGACAACAGTCGAAGGTTCTTTAACAACTCGACTTTGCCGCTCATTTAGTCATTTGCATATTAAAAGCTTTTGTCGCACAAAGGTTAAGTTCTAAAGATAAAACACAATATACCTAGCACACACATACACATACACTCACACACACACACAGACATTGTATTTTCTTGTGCCAACTGCTTGTTGTTCACATGCGAATCAAGTCCCGGCTAAGGTCAGACGGATATTCCGCTTGAATGTGCGTGTCGATAAAATATTTTACTTTGACGCTATGCAAACACTTTTGTGGCATTTCCTTGGCACACTGAAATTTAAGTATGCCAAACCGCAGTGGGCGTGTGTTGGGAATTCGCCATTTGGCACTCTCATATCGAAATGATTTAGTCTTAAAATAAATAAAATGTCAAATAAATAATATATTTTTAATAATTGTAGGCGGCGAAAGAAACTTTTAAGATTAAATTACTTATAAAATTAAAATGAAATAAATGTAAAGAAATTTCGATTTATACATATGAATCCAATTCTTAAATGAAATTACTGATAAAATTAAAATGAAATTAATGTAAAGTCATTTCGATTTATACATACATATATATTCAGAGCTTCAGTCAGGCATATGAACGGCGCCATAAAACTTTTGCAACATTTTACAACTATTTAGCCGCACTCACACTCACACACACACTCCCGTCTAGCTTAATTAAGCATTATTGTTGTTGGAGCTCGTCTCGCAGCGCAGCGCTCAAAATCCAATTAAACTTAAAAAGGCAAGAAGTCGTTGCCGTTGACGTCGCTATTGCCTTTTAGCCTGTCTAAAAGGATGCCCAATTTCTACGTGACATATGCACAATTTAATTTTTTAATTGCCCAAAAAACTTGCCAGCGGTAGTCGTAGGTAGCCGTCTATGCCACACAGGCATACCACATACACACACACATATATATATATATGTATAACCTTGAACCCTGGCAGAGACGGTGCGCTGACAGCGTCTGAAATTGTCTGTGTGCCTGCTGGCTGGCTGCGTAGCGACAATTCTTTGACTTGTCTTCTAATAATAAGACAAGGACATTTTTGTTTTTGCCCTTATCTTGACTTGTCTAGGCGCCCACCCCCCTCCCCCTATCACACTCTCTCTCTTTCCCTCTTTCTTTGTCTTTTGCTTTGCTTTCAACGTTTAAGTTGCGCTTTACACTAATAAGCAAAAGTGTCTAACGTAGCGTAACTAAATGCGAAAGGCAAACATTTCATTAACAAACACGCACCACAATTGGGCGGGGCCATGTGGGGGGCTGTTAGACAGAATTCCCTGCAGCCCACACACACACCAGCCCCCACCCACACCCGGTTGACAGTTATGTGTGTAATATTTTTTTTCTCTTTCAGTTTCTCTACCCCAAAAGCGACCGAACGAACGTTTTCCTAGACTAGCGAACATTTATATATATGTGCACACACACACGCGCATACGCACACACACACACACACACACATACACATGCTCTCAGAGCTTGTATGCCATCTCTCTGTGTAGGGTGTGTTTGAAATTTCATAATATCTTTTATTTCATTCTTTGCTTTACTTTATTTTAAGCTCTTTGCTTGATTAGAAGGTGTTGCCATAAATGTCCTTTGTATGCAAACATACACACACATATATGTATATGTATATGCATGTGTGTGTGTGTGTGTGCGTTCGCTTCAAATATTATTCCAGCTTTTGTGCTGTTTGCTCATGTGTAATTTACATTTGCCAAGTGCTTTATGGCAACAAGGCGGCAAAAATTTAATAAAACTTTGGCAAATGTTCAGCCAACGATTTGTGTTAGGCTTAAATGGAGTTGTCCTTGATATACATAGGCAGCAAACTAATACATAGAAATTCAGTTTCCAGCTTTGCCAAACTTGTGTGTTATTTTAATAAAAATATATTAACATGTTGCAAAATAAAGAGAGGTTGAAAACTTTATCATGGAGGCGGTTCTATACATCTATATATATATATATATATTTATATATTAATATATATTTTTTTTCAGGTAAAGTCAACAAGAAATTAGTAGCTTGCTCACTTCCATACACATATTGAATATGTTGTAGAGCAATTTCCTCACACTTTATCATTTTTAATATTATTACACGTACTTTCTCGCCGGCTGAGTGCAAGAAACTTATATAAAATGCAGACTGTAAAATCAGCAGCAGGCGGCAGCAGCTGCCAATTTAATGTACACCCAACAGATCCGAGCGCCCCGCGCTCTGCACTCAATGGCAAACCGCAATGAAAATCGCCGCCAGTTGCGTTCGCACCCGCTGAGTTAAGTTATCCTTACCCAGTCCTTATATAAGCTACATAAAATTCAAAGTGCTGCCATTGCCCCTGTGGCTGCTCCTTTGACTGCTTCTCAACGGGTGCGTTCAACTTTTACTACATATTCGGGCGCTATAAATGTCATATATTATCTGATGCCGCTGCCGCTGCCGTTGGTGCGTCATCATTGGCATCTTTCACTCGTTGTCTGTCTAAACATAACTTCAAAGTTTATTAAAAATTTATATAAACTTAATGTTGGCTCTCGCGCAGCTTTAAAGTTTCATCAGCAGTCACAGCTTGCTTTTATGGCTGCCCAGGCTAAGCAGGCAACATATTCTGTTCACACTGTTCACGGACTATTTTTAGTTAGGCTCTGCCCAATTGGGCAGCCAAGGGCATTGGCATTTGTATAATTTAGTATATGTGTAGGTGGCCGTGCGTCTGTGTGCGTAGGCGCCGCTGTGGGCCGCAGCAGCCACAATAGATCAAAGAGTTCAGCTTCACCCAGTGACCCCTGCGTAATTAAGCGAGTTTTCAAATTATTTTTGTATCACTTGTGCAGCTGGGCAACAAGTTTTTGCTTTTGCAACCAATTTATAAGGGTAGCATATCTAATGATGTGCCCTTCATTAGCTGCCAAAAAGGACAAATACGAAATTTTAAATTAAATTCCAACTGAAATTGGAACAAACTATTTCGAGAGCAATAAAAAAGCGTCTGATTTTATTGCAGTGAGTAAATTATAAACATTATTAACTGGGAGCTAGGAAGAAGAAGAAAAAGAAAAGTAATAAATCTTATAGCGATTTATATGGCAAGCAGTCAGTGTAGACTAAGTTGATTTGAAAGACTATAGAAGAAAGAGCAAAGATAAAGCAAATATATACTACTTCTCATTTTCTCTCTCATGCATGCTTTCTCTCTACTTTACTTTCTCTCTAATTCAGTCTATTTTAATCCCTTTTTCTTTCAGTTAGTCTCTACCTCTCCATGTTTCATTATATTGTTCTCATTCTCTCTCCCTCTTGCTCTTCTTTTTCCCTCTCATTCTTTTGCTCTCTCCATCTCATTATTTCCGTCTCTCTCTCATTAGATAAATTTAAAACCCCTTTTGTCTATTAACTATGCGCATTTGAAGGCTTAGAGAACAAAACTAAACAGATTTATTTTCTTCTGCAAATTAATTCAATGAGATGACAGATGAATTTTAATGCTGAAATTTCCCTGTACGTTCTGAAAATGAAGCAAATACATATACAAAAATTATAAAATAGATATTAAAAGCAGATGTAGTAAAAATCTTCAGAGATTATTCAAGATAAAACAAGTAACTAAACTCTAGTCGAGACTGCTCGACTAAGAGATACCCTGAATCCATTGAGCTGTAATACCAATCATTAAGAGCTTCATTTATTCATTAATAGTAAACAACACATGCACACACACACACACACAAACATATGCATGCACGTAATATGCTCACTGCACAGTTTTGCGGCTGCAGAAGAGGCTGTACTATGCAAATTTTATTGCTTAATAACTTTTTTTCTCGACCTATGTTCTTAATGAAATTTTCGGGGAATGATTACGACATCTAAATGTACCTATTTGCCAAATTTCAAGTCTCTAGTATTTGATATACGTGAGTTATCGTTTTTGTTGAATTGTGGGCGAAAGGGGCGTGGCATCAAAAATCCAAAAATGACAAAATGTGCGGATTCAATATAGCTATCAAACACAACTTAGTGCATGATTCTATCTTTAACGGTGTGCACGTCAGACCTCAAAAACAAAGCGATATTTTCGATAGTTATCGATAAAAAAGGAATGGGATGAGTTATCGAAAAAAAAAAATAAACTCGTACAGCGTATGGTATTATCGAGCATTTTGCTTTTTATTTGAAGTCTCTAGCTTTTGTGGTTGCAGAAATCCAGGTGTTTACACGGACGGACGGACGGACGGACGGACGGACGGACGGACGGACGGACGGACGGACGGACAGACGGACAGGGCTAGTTCAACTCAGCTCATCGAGCTGATCAAGAATATATATACTTTATGGGGTGTGGCACGCCTCCTT
Source organism: Drosophila mettleri (assembly GCA_035047625.1). Taxonomy (NCBI): domain Eukaryota; kingdom Metazoa; phylum Arthropoda; class Insecta; order Diptera; family Drosophilidae; genus Drosophila; species Drosophila mettleri. The sequence continues at coordinate 12,493,745 of JAWNPI010000018.1, forward strand.
CTGCCTGTTACATACATTTGCACAAAAACATTATACCCTGAAATTTCCATTTTCAATGGATTCAGGGTATAATAAGTTTCTGGAAAAAATATGCATTTTCAGATATAGATTTTGAGGTCTTTGAGGTCAATATATACATTTTTAAAATGTATTATATTAATAAATATAATATTAATTATTTTGTAGAATTTAACAAGTATTCACCAAGGCCTATCGTAATTTACTAGCTTAGCTAGCCACCAAACGGCATCTTCTACTTCTACTGCGCAGCAAAAACTCTGCCCAAAAAATCTAATCTCAATTTCAGTTAAAGCTAATTCCAAAATAATATGCGCTTCAGCTATTTAATAAGCATTTCCTTTAATTATTTTATACATGTATACAACTAAACTGTTTTTCAAATCAATGTCAGGCACACGCTTAGTTGAGCAGCCGAGCCTTAAGGCGACATGAGTCGACTCATGTCAGCGGCAGCGACAGCACAAGAGCTAGAGGCATAGGCAGTGCCAGAGACATCAGCAGCAGCAGCAGCAGCAGCAGCAGCAGCTGTAAATGACCAAGGTAAAAGATCTAAGCAGCAACTGACAACACCTGAAGCGGGCGCAAACTGCTCCAAGCGAACCCATTAAGCTGGCTAATATAGTCTGACGGTGCTCGTAGTTTATTTAAATTAAACCTTTTTTCAAAGCCAACGTGCACGAGTGTGCGTGTGTGTGTGCGTGTGTCCATGTGTATTTGTATATCTTTTTCAATTAAGTTTCTAGGCCAACCACAACCAACAATCAACAGCAACAACAACAACAAGAAACAACAGTCACAAAGTAGACAAGCAGCTGCTCTTGATAATGATAATGCTGATGATGATGATGTTGGCGACAGCGTCCATGCCACGTAGAGGCAGACGCTGATGATGATGAAGAAGGCGAATAAGAAGAAGAAGTCTAACAAATTGCGAAATCCACATCAAGCCACACCTTAAGCAAACAGCTTTGACTGCACGCGGCCCCAGCTCAAACTTGACTGCGCACACTGTGCGTATACTTAACGCTAAACCCTAAACCACTGAAACCAACTAAAAAGGAAAACAAGCAACGTCAACGTCGTTGCCAACGTCGACCAGCACACTTTAGAGGGTTCCACTACGCCAAACGTAGCATTTTATTTAAACTGCAGTTAATTTGCACTAAAACATTTTAATTGTATTTTTGTAATCTGTCTTCCACTAGTTTTACATGCGGCCAAAGCAAACAGCCACCAGACGCCAGACACCCGAGTCGCCCAGCCGTCGCTAAACAATGCACAGTGGTACGAAAATAAACAAATAAATTCAAGCTCAACTTGCGGCTATTTATTTAGCATTAACGAGATAACGAGATAAATTAATAAATGGAATTTGAAGAATTCAAAATTTGAGTAGACTTTGAGTGAAAATTTAATTTGCATAGTAAAATTTTTGATATTAATTTATATATATATATATAAATAAATACTAAAATAATAAATATCTATATTCAATAATATTATTATAAAATCTGAGATCAAAAATTCTCATTTAAGAGCTTAGTAAGATTTTCTTTGCATCAATTAAATATTTATTTTATTTTTACTGGCCTACTGCTAGAAATCAGATAGAAAATTTGAAAAGATAGTGAATGAAAATTGATTTTTCCTTATGCTTGGAGAGCCATCTAAATAACAAAAACATATATAAAATAAAAAAAAATAATAAATTATTATTATCTGAGCTCAAACATCCCGAAGCATTTGACTTAAGAAGAGATTTTTAAGACTTTTTTGCACATTTTTCAATACAATTTTCACAACTAATATTTATTTATTTTATTAATTTATGCTTGGCAAATTTATAATAAAACAATTTATAATGGAAATTGGAGAATCAGATTTAAAAAATTTAACCTATTCAAATTTTTGAATGCAAATTTATTTTGCATAATGCAGTTTTTTACATAGATATATATTAAAATAATGAAAATATATATTAAATAATAAATTATAATACATTAGTTCAGACCTCCTCAAGCACTTGGCTTAAAAAAAGAATTTTTAGCACAGCTCTTAATATTTTCGCAGCTCTGCGCATCAAATGGTTTTCATAGCTGTCAACCACAGTTCGTGAGGTATTTGGCAACGCCTTAGCCTTCTTTTTTTTTTTTTTTTTTTGTAGAGTTGTGGCTTGGGCTCTGGCTGGCTGTGGCAATGGCAGCTTTACAGCTGCTGCCGAAATGGCAAAGCCACTGCCATTTTTAATGCAATAAAAGTCAACTTAAAATATGCAAATTACGCTAGTTTCAAATTTGTGCAGGCTGCCGCGACTTGCGACGGTCCAACGATCCCCGCCTCCACAAGTACTGCACGCCTTTCTCCAGTTCTTAGAGGCAGCTCCATTTTGGAGTTGTCCACCATTGTCGAGTGGGTCATGGTGTGAAATGTCATTAACATTTCTCCGGGCCATGGACTTTTAATTGTCTGGGTGAGTCTGCTGGAGTCTCTGCCGATTTGACCTGGCCACAGCAACAGAGGCGCCAGTAGCAGCAGCAGGAGCAGCGCTGCCTTTGAAGTTCGCCAAAGACATTAATGTATATTAGTGTCGCAATAAATTAAAAGCATTTTGCTGTTCATATTTACCAGCAGACAGCATAGAGCCGTCGGCAACCAGTGTTGAGAAACGCACTTAAATCTAATTGCAGCGCTGCCATTAAAACGGCCCCAGACTTTAGTTTGCATAATCAAATACAAGTACAAGGCTCTAATGTAATACACATACAAATCACCTGACACCTCACCACACCGTTAAATCCCCTAATGAGCCATATCACATTACGTGAAACTACAAATTCCAAAAGCAGTTCCTTTCTATTGTTTGTCTACTCAAAAAAAAAAAAATAAAAAAATAAGAATAAAACATAAAACACGTGGGCCTCACACAAAGACCTTAAGGGCGTGCCGTGCGCCAGCTATAACAAAAGCGTCAATTCGAACAATGAAGAATGAGAACTTCGGGGAGTGTGAGCTCTCAGCGCTCAGAGCTCAGCTCTCAGGTCTCGAGGGTCGCGCTTTTTCCATTACTAAGCCGCTTAGCGCAAGGTGTCAAGTTTAAAAATCAATTACTTCAAAGTATTACAATAAGAAATCGAGCCGACGAGCGAACAAAAACTCGAGCGCGTCCCACGACAAAAGGCTGAAAATGTTTGTTTTGTAAACATGAAATGCGATTCATAGCCAATCGATAAAAAAAAAGTGCCGCAATAGATAAAAATACAAAATCCTCCTCCCACATAATCCTAGACACTTTTGCAGCTTCTCTCTCGGCGATTCTCATAGTGTTGCAATTACGTTAAATTGTATTCAACAAACGAAAGGCATCTCTTTATGAGCGCAATTGCATTAGGCTGCTTATAAAATTACTTGTAAATTAATTGATAAAGCAATCTCAAGTATTCGATAGCATAATACTCGTTCACGAATATACTCATTTCAGTTGATGAACGAGCAAAAAAATGGCAAACAAGATTCATTGTTGATTTCAAATTTCATACAATCTACCGTGCATGATGGATCTGTGTGCTCAACTCATCAAACTAGCCAGGGGACTGTGCTCGCAGCGACACGTTCAACATATGCCACAAATGTTTATGCCATGGGCCATTCAAAGCCTACTTTTGGGGCACATGCTTCATTTTGAATATTGCCAAAGGCAGGGCCACGCGGTGCGGCGCGGCGGGGCGCGTGTTTCGTACAAGTTCTCAACTTAAATTGCGCAGCGAACGCGTTTTGATGGCACGCACAGAGACCACCCACGCAACTCACACCGAATTCATATTTGGGCAGCTGCTCGGAAGCATGCAAACTGCGTTGCGTAGCCTTTGATTGATGAAGTTTTTAGGAAGGAGACTGGCCCCGAAATTGTGGGCCTGGCTGAGTGTTAAACACTAATGGCAGCTTAAATTAGATTAGAGAGCTTTCAACTTCTGCTGCGGCCCCTGACTCTCTTACTCTCCCTCTCTCTCACTCTCGCAGTGAGTGTGAAGCGTGACCAGCGCATTTGCCATTTCCGCTTCCGCTCGAATTTGAATTTTATAGCATTATTTTCATTTTTGCGGATGGCCATTTATTTAAACTATTTGGCCAAAAAAAAAAAAAAAATGACAGGACGGCGCGTGGAATAGGCCGACTGAAAATATTTCTGTATCAAATATCAACTCATAAAAATCGCACAAAAACACATAAATAAGATTTATTGTTATAGTTGCCACGCATACAAATACACAAACACACACACATTGGCATATTTCAATGCTCATTACGTATACGCAATGGGGCCTGCTCTTTAGGGCTTAGTGTTAAATTTAACGTAAAAATTACGCTAAAAATTAAGCATTAATATCTGATTAGAAGCACTAAAATACGCTCTCCATAGAGCATATGAGCTATGGCGATATATATATATATATATATATATATATAAATAAATAAGTATAACTTAAATATTTAAAAACTTAAAATGTATTAATGAAATATATATTTAATTAATATATTTAAAATAAATATATATAAATTAATAAATATAAAAGTATAAATATAAATTAAATATATTTAATTTATAAATTAAATATATTTTATTTAAAAAAATTAAATATATTTTGTTTATATATAAAATATATTTTATTTATATATAAAATATATTTTATTTATATATTAAATATATTTTACTTATATATTAAATATATTATTCTTTTTCCTACCTAAATAGACAATGTTTTATTGTTGTTAATTTCAAATCACATTTTATTAGTGTGTGTTTTGACCTCGTTCCTTATTTTTTTTTTTTTTTTGCATTAAAGTCTAACAAAACTTTTGTTTACTTTTCTGCTTTCGTGTCACCTGGCTAAACACAAATATTTTACTGTTTTTTTTTTCTCTGTCGACCACGTTAGCTGACTTTGTGTGTGGAATTTCATGGTTACAAATAGTTAATGTACAGTTAATTATTACATAATCACTCGGCCGCACGACACGGCTAGCGGACATACCCGTTCCTCTAACTGCTGCCAAGTCCATTGACTCGCTGCTTTAATGTATATATATAGTGCTTATTCTGGCTGACATTTGCTCGCGCTGTCAGCCATAAATATTAATTAAAAAAAAGAGAACAAGTAGCAGGAGAGAAAAAAAAATATAGCACAAGCACGAATAATCAACAAAAGGGTTGACCATTTGACCCGCAACATTTCCTGTTACTACAATTGTTATTATTCAGGCTAAGACGCGGTTGGCCAAAGCCAATTACAACACAACTTTGAGGCGGCCACTATTTTTAAATTGCCGCGTATTAATACGCAAATAATTTGTGGTTCATTTTCAATTGAGCGAGCAACTACATATTATTGGTCCAATTACAAAATGTAACATATAATAATCAATCAAGACATCTAATTCAATATAATTATTAATTTGTATATATAAAATAATGTGGAACAGAAATTTAATTGATAAAATTGAGTGGAAGGCAACCCAATTCAAATTGATTTATTTTAAGTGCGTTACAGTTGCTCACAATGTAGATCCCAGTCATAACTATCAATTAGAGTCAAAGAAATTTCAGCAATTATTGTGATTTATTTCTTCTACTTCTAAGCAATGAGCTTGTTAAAATGTATATAGAAGAAATACATACAGAAATACCTTATATTATATTTATATAAAAAAATATTTATATATAAAAATATAAATACAGATACATTGTAAAATGTACATTTTGACAAGCTCATTTTTGATATATTTGATTTTTTTTTTTATATTTATCTCTTAGCAGCCTCAACAGCTCAGTTTATTTAACGCTCTCTCCCTATCCCTTCGTTCAGCAGGCATTTACTTTTTCATCTCGGCACCGCTTTTATCAATATCATTATCTAATCAATCTAAACACTAATTACTAACACTCGACATTTTAGACAGTACTACCAAAAGCTAGAAAAAAACACATTAAGATGGGAGATAAACTGACTCTAGCATACCAATCATGCACGACACTTCTGAACTATTCAGCATTAGACACTCTTTGTGTCTGCGTCTATACACTTTAACTCCCAGTCGCATACTTTGGGCTAACTAATCGTTTCCAAGCTTTTACTGAATGCTATTCGATTTCTCTTTAATCTAGCAAATTTATCATATAATTTTATATATATTATATAGAGATATATTCGATAGCTGAAAGCTTTGCACATACATTATTAGTGCTAATGGAAGGTATATTTTTTATTAAACATAACAAAATTACATAAAAGGAACCAAATTATGTGAACTTTTATCATTTTTATCGTTTGTGAAAATAGCACCTTAATTTAGAGTTTTTTTTATTTAGTTAATGCATATTTCAGATCAATTTTTGCCACTAAATATATATTATATAATCATATATTCTAAACATAATTAATAATTATATTTTTCGTGGCCATTTAAAAAAGTTATGCATTAACATTTTTAGTTAAATTACTTATTTTGGTATTTCTCAACATATCAAATTGTCATTCCCAGCTGCATTGTTTCCCACATTCTGAGGGTCAGTCTCAGTCACTCAGTGTATAAAATGGCGCAATAAATTGCTTGGCTGACAAAGTCTAGAGCTTGAAAAGGCGCTAAACAGCAGCAAAAGGCAAGTTGATTGAAAAGTTGTTGGGCAACTGGTTAAGGTAGTTACCTGGCTAACGTTGTTTAGCTGCAAATGGTGCTCAACTCCCTGTTGGGCTTAAGCTCTGCAGCAGCAGCAGCAGCAGCATCAACACACAGATACAAACACACACACACACACACACACTCACTTGTAAACAGGTAACTTTTAGCAAAACACTGTGCACATGTTTTTTGGAACGTTGCGAGCTATTTGACAAAAGTGCCAGGCCAAAAGCTGGGCTATTTATTATGCCTGGCACTTTGGACCAAGCACACATGCACACCCACACCCCCACACACCCACACACCCACACACACATGCATGCAAGTGGGCAACTGCGTAAATCATTTCCACTTTATGCGCTCTGTAAGCCAGACAATGTCAACAAACAGCAAAGACAGAAGACGCTGCGAGCGGGAGGCGTGGTCGGTCGCGGGGGCAGTAAGAGACAAGCATTATAACGCATTAAAAAGTAGCTGCAGAGTTACGAACCAGTGCGACGAGGGTTAGGGCCCAGCCCAGCCAACGACAATCTCTTGCCAGCCAAAAACTTTGGCCGTTTAGAAAAGTGTCAAGCATTTTATCACACCAGGCAACAGCCACAATAACAACAACAACAACAACAACAACACAAACACGGAGAGAGCTAAAGCAGTCTGACTGGCCATAATAAATCTGCAGCAAGAGCGAACGAGAAACGTAAGGCATTGCAGCTAAGCGTGCGCCTAAAAGTATGCAACGTGCAAAGGTAAACAGCGACTGAGTCAAGTGACTGACTGACTCGCTGACTGACTCACTGACTAACTGTGTCTGTCTATGGGTGTGTGTGTGTGTGTGTGTGAGTGAGTGACCAACTGACAGTTGGCCATTTGCTAAGTTTGTCCGCACAAACCGAAAAACTTGTCAACATGTTGAGTGCAGCCGCCCCCGGGCAAAGTCGTCAGTTGCCGGCACAAACTTTGTGGCAAGCGAACGCAAAAAAAAAAAGCGCACAAAAAATAGGTGAACTGCGCTGTGCTTGAATGCCCGATGCTCTATAAGCAGCAGCAAAACTTATAAACAAGTTTTTAATGCAAGCCAATCAAAATGCTAATTGCTAAAAGACTTTTAAAATCAGAATTTAGTTGTGGAAATGGGTAAAAAAAAAAATATATATATATATATGTATATACATATGAATATGCAAAAAAATATTAAACATAAATAAAAAAAAATCAAAGCCCTTAAATTTAGCCTGCTATTTAGCATTTACAGGGTATGCAGCACCCCAAACTAGCTCAAAAGAATAGAAATGAAGCAAACCAAAAAAGAGCTGTCATCAAAAATGAGCACGTGTTTGTTATTTGCGCGCAGGTTTACCTTCTTTTTTTTTTTTTTGCTCACAGTTTGTACAGTTGCATTCCTGCGGGAGCCAGCTTAGCTCTTGTGGTAGCCCGCATCGTGAGTGGATTTCGGGTGTGTTCTTTTGGCACATAAAGCAAACAAGAGCAACGTCAACAACTTATTTGAGAACTAGCTAATTGCATTTGAGATTAACAAATAAACAACAAACAAAGAGAGACAGAGAGAGAGAGAGAGAAAGACTATCTAGGTTTGTAAATTAATGAAGCCGAAATACCCTGTACATAAAAGATAGATCAAGTTCATAGATACATTTCACAGACAATATACAGATAGTTATTTAGCTAAATTTATTCAGTTTATTACCTTAATTAAGCGCATTTAATACATTATTAAACAAACATTGCAAAGAATCTCTAAAAACTTGAAGAATTTATATTGAAATGCGCAAATGAAACTTCTGGTTGGCTGGCCTGTCCTTTGCCTACACTGACAGCTGACTGGCTGAAACTATAAATCTTTGGCAAAATCTCTGGCCATGACAAAAGCCTGTCGGAATAGCTAATAAAATAAGTTGACGTCAGTTGGAGGCTGGTGACGAATTTTCATTGAATTTTTAATTACCGCTGAGATGAATTGACAAGCGGTTGGCAGGTGTTTCATGTTGCCCACCTGCGGCTTTAATTAATTAAGAGTGAAGCTACACACCGACACACACACACTCACACACACACACACAAAGAGAAGCAAGGCAGACCGACAGAGCTGTGTGTGCGGAAGGTTAAAAGTTTTCCCTTTTGGTCTGTCGAGGGATATTTTAAAATGAGCTGAACCGGAAAACATCTGCAAGATATTCAAAAGAGAGTCCTTCTAAGGCTTAGGTGTTTTTGTTATTTGATAGCGCTATAAAATTGCGGCTAGCTGTGTGCGACGTCCATTCCCAGTCTCAATTAACGTCTGTAAATACTTGCCAGCCAATTAGTCTGCAGGCTCAGCAAAAGTTTTCAAATTAAACCCTTGACAGAGAGCTGTTGTAGTAGTAGTAGCTTTGGGTACGGGCATACCCGGTCAGTGATGCATTTTTAGTTATAGTTGGCGAGTCGAGACAAAAAGCAAATTACGACGCTTATCTGCACAATTTACGTGCTCGGGCACAAAGGACACTCGCTGCCTGGTTGGGTCCTTCGCTTTGTCTGCTGCATTTTGCGCGTCTTTGTGCCCAGAATTTGTGAATTTCACGTCGCGCGGCAAATTTCGCCAACATCAAATGCAGCGCGTGCCTCTCAAATTCAAAAGGATTCATAGCGCCCAAAAGCCCCGCCAACTTTAAAACAAAGGAGCCAAAAATGCGAAAACGCCTTGAAGCCAAGGCGACAAGGATGGCGAACGCAACACAGTTCGCATTACAAAAGGACGACGCATCGCTGCATCGACGCTTAGAAAAGCGCAGCTTGTTGCCCAAAAATTGTTCATACTGAATGAAAGTTTTTCTCCCCTTATTGTGTGCACTCGCGCTCTAAATTGCTGGCGGGGCATATTCGTTCGTGACTTGGCGCTGTGCTCACCCAGAGTCTAGAAGCTGACGGCACTCGTCTTGTAAAAGTTCAAATCATAGAATTCTTAAATGGTTAAAGTCGAAGACGATTACCAATGCCTAGGCGAAGCTGTAGTCATAGAAGCATTATCGGTTGATGCTAGAAACTGACCTGATTTATATAAATTTATATTATCAATTAATTCTCGTTTTGAAAATGTCATTTAATAATATTGAGCTAACTCATGAGCCTATATGACACAGGAAACTTAAATACCAAGTATAAATATTTATTATATTTCAATATTATTCTTTATATGCATTGTTCGCATGAGAAAAATATATTTTATTTTGTTTATAATTTGTATATAAAATATATATAATATACAAATTGAAAACTCAATTAAAAAATATCTTTAGTTTTATTTTACAATCTAAGAATCACTGAGTTTCTAATGCAGACCTTTGATTCATAAGACTCTAAATTATCTCAGTTTTTTTTTTTTTACATAATTCAGAATCAGGCCTACCTAAAATGCAGATAATGATAATTTATAGAGATAGAGATTCAGTGCTCAGCAATATATTATGAAAATTATTATATATACAGCAAATGCTCATTTCATATCTCTGTTTCTTTTCATACTTTTTCATTCAGTGCTTAGCAAATTATTATCAAGTCGTCACTCAATCGATCAAGCTACCTACAGATAAACGGATAATACTCATTTCATATCTATCTAATATTCCAACTCTCAATCATCCCACAACTTAAGATGCAGTGCTCAGTCGTCACTCCATCTGATCATGGCACAGCTGGGCATACCCGACAGCAGCGTTGCTACTTGTTTTCCATTTTTAAGGTCTTTTCTACGCGATGCCAGGCATAGAAAATGCGACTTATTGTATGAAAGTATGTGTATGTGTATGTGTATGTGTATGTGTATGTGTATGTGTATGTGTATGTGTATGTGTATGTGTATGTGTATGTGGATGTGTGTGTGTAGGGAAGCTAGCAAAAACATGCTACAAAATTGTAAAGAGCCGCCCGAAATGAGTTGCCAACTGCTGCCAGTGGCAGCAGCAACAACAGCAGCAGCAGCAGCAGCAGCAACTCTAACGGCATGTGGAACTTGGGCCAAAAAGCTCGGCTCGCATTTTTGTGACTTTCATGTACCATAAATTATTTTATGTTATTATTATACAATACATACAAGAACAACATGCAAGGGGTTTAAGCGGCAAGGCGTGGCAAGGCAAGGCGAGGCGAGGTGAGGCAAGACGAGCAACAAGCAAATGGTAAATTTTACTTTTATTGCGATTACGTTGACATCTTGTGTGTGCGAGTATGTGTGTATTACTCACATTTATGGGAAGCGAGCAGCAGCAGCCTCGAATGAAAATAAACCTAAGAAAATACTTAAACAAGACAATGACAGCACATAAACTGGGCTGCACTAACAGCTGGCACATCAAATTTAATGGGCCTCATTCGAAGCAAATCGATGGCCAATAAAATATCAACTACAAAAGCGCATTAAACGAATGCTCATGCCTGAATATTATTATAATTATCTAATGGATCAGAAGCTTTAGCAAAAGCCAAGCAAATGATATATATTAATATTTGATCAATAAATTTGAATTCAGCCGAAGTCGATTAACTAGAAATAATAATGCATTAAATATAATATTATTTTATGATTAAACAAAAATAAATTCGAATTTATAATCGTTTTTCTCAACATAAATTCGAGAAATTTATGTTTTCTTTGAATATTCAAATATTAGGATGTATGAATTGTTTATTCAAATATTATCATGGACGAATTGTTTAAATATGTTCAAATAGAAAAGCTATTCAAGACTCCAAGGAATGTATATATATTTATATATATATATACATATATATTACAATTAAGCGGAATATGTCAACAGCATATACATATGTACATAATTTAATATATATATGTATATATTATATATATTTCTTCATTTCCATTCATTTGCCCATTACAGAAAAAATATTTCGTGGATCATTTATAGAACTTATTCTTAAAATAATCAATTATATATTATAATATATATATATATATTAAGTATTATATAATATATATTAAATATTATACAATATATATTAAATATATTACATAAATATTATATTATTTTTGATTTTTATTCATCTGCTTCTTAACACATTTATTTTATTTCGATAGACCAATCCAATTTCTTTATTTAAGACAGCTAAGCTATTTTAAGTGCATACTTCAACAACATATTTCAAATAAGTCAAATTATTATATTTTCGTTAAATATTTTAACAATATAAAGCAAAGCCTTATACAATTCCTGTTAAATTCCTTTAGCTAAAAGGCATTTCATTCTCAAATGCATAGCAATATAAATGAAGGTTATATATATATATATATATATATACATATATATATACATGCACATATTCACATTCAAATTATCTGTCTCTTTTGCTGGCATTGTCATGCATTTCAATTTATAAATTCCATAAGCGTATGTCTCGTGCCAATGGAGAGTTTAGACAAGCGAGTGGTGCCTTTTATCGCACCGCCGCGTTTAAGGCTGGTGGCAAAGGGCACGGATTGTGGAAAGTGCAGCAGAAGCTGGCGAAAAGCAAAAGCGAAATGAAATCATAAATGGCCGGACACGTGCTGAGGCCACGTGCAACGCTTGCTAGTTGCAAGTTCTCAGCTCTCAGTACTCAAAGGGCGCCATTTGCGAGCTTTTGGCAACGAGGTGTTAAGGTTCTATGCTCTTGCTTTCTCTTTTTTGGCAACTCTTGCATGCTCCGAGTTGGTTAAATATTTAAATTTATTTATTGGCGACCCATTTAAAATAATCAACAACAATAAAAGGCATAAGATAAGGCAGAGCTGAGACTTACCGTATGCTTCCTTGCCCAGGTCCAAGCCCATGCCCATGTCGATGCCCATGCCCATGCCCATGGTCATGTCCAAGGCGACGCCGTGTCCAGCGGCAGAGCCGCCTGCAGATCCTCCACCGCCTCCGCCTCCACCTCCACCTCCGGACATCGAGTGCTGGTGCGCTAATGTGAGCGGCATTACGAACGCCGTAGCCACAGCCAGCAGAGTCATAAAAATTTTCCACATTGTTAACGTGGCCATTTGACTTTTATTGCACTTCATTTTCATGCGCTGCTCCTATTTTCTTTCTCCACGTTTCTTCTTCTTATTTCTTTTTTTTTTGTAATTTCTTTTGGCCAAACGCTGCAGTCAGCTGCTGCTTCTATTTTCTTGTTCTTCGTTTTCTTTTTTTTTTTTTTTTTGGTTTTTTTATATATGCTGTAGGACGCTTGTTGATTTTAATTTGATGTGACTTAAGTTGGATTTGGTTTGCAGATTTCGCCAGTCACAGCTGCAGTTTTGGCCCGTCTGTTTGCCAGCTTCTCCCTGTCTCTCTCTCTCTCTCTCTTCCTTTCCACCTGCTTCTGTGCCTAATGGCAGCACATTGCGAATGGCGCCGCGCTAGGAGCAGCTATAAAAGAATAAAAAATGGGGAAAAAAAATTGAAATGCCATCAATTGAGTACGTTGAAAAGTTTTTGCCGAGGCAGGTATGTAAAGAGGCGGGGGAGGTGGGACAGAGGTCTTACAGCTAGTTAAAAAGTTGTGAAAGTTTTCGTTAAAGTCAAATTGAAGCCGCAATTATCGAGTTGTAAGACGAACACACAGCCTATGTGTGTGCGTGTGTGTGTGTGTGTGTGTGTGTGTGCCCAGAGCAAGTTAGAGCTAAGCCACATTGGAAATGAACATTTTTAAGCAACTGTTCAGTTTGTCAACTTGTTGAAAAAGTTTCGTGCATTCCTATTTCTTAAGGCCATCAACTTCTCAAGTTGTTTAAAGTGTATATGCTCAGAGCATAAGCCATATACATATACAAATATATATATATATATATATATATATATATATATATATATTATTTGTACCATTATTTAAGTAATAGGAAAAGTAAACTGCTTGCAGCCAGAATAAGTTTAAGAATTAATATAAAATAAGGCCAAAGTTCAATGTTCGATTTTTGTGAAATACATTAAATATTAATGTGAAACAAAATTTAAATGTCAACATTTTTGTGTGAAATTATAAAGTTATAAAAAAAAAAAAAAAAAATACACTGATTAATGTCAACATAATATTGCACTTAGCTCTTGAATAAATTGTCATCAGCTTGTCAGACCCAATTAATTTGATATGAGTACATAAATATGTGTATGTGCGCACATATCACGTGTATAGCAACAGTTAATAACTTTTCATCTATATACTCGATTATATTCTATATATACTCAAACCACGCAATTGCAGCAATTCCATAGAAATTTTGCACAAAACTCAGTTTTCATATCAATAATGAAAGCAAAGCGAATTTCATTCACTCACACACACACACACACTCGCACACACAATGCCATTTCACATGCTTTCGGTTTGAGTGTAATTCAAAACTCAATTCAACCGTGAGCCGAGCTCCTTTTGTATAGCAGCCAATACCACTGGCAATCGCATTTCCATTGCCAAGTAGCTATGCAGATAATGCCGCGCGACGCAGCAACAAACAAAAAATTTACAATTTCCGGCAAAAGTCCCTCGATTTCCCCCGGCTCAGCGCACGATAAAAGATATTGCCCCGAGCCAGGAAAATTCAAAAGGGATGCTGCCAAAAAGAAAAGCGAAAATAAAAGTAAATAAATAACTAACATAAAAATTAAGGTACAAAAAATTTGACATACGACAAAAAAGCAACAGAAGCAGCCGAAGGACGATAGGCAAAAGCCACTCATATATCTTTGCCTTAAAGAAGAAGAAAAAAGCATGAATTCTATAAAAATGCTCAGATGCAAATAATAGTGATGATTTGCAAATACAAAATGAAGCTGAAGAGAAGCAGAAGAAAAGGTAGACGAAGAAGACGAAGGAGAAGAAAAAAGGTAAAAGAAACGCTGACAAGCGAAAGGTAGCGCTAATAAATAGATACAAAGGCTGAGGCCATAGCGAAGGAACTCGCAACAGATACACGCCGCCAAAGGGCCAAAAGGTTCACAATGACAGCAAAATTGTGAATGGGTTGTTTGAATTGGGTGAACACGGTGGAGTTGGAATAAGAAAATTCGCCGGCAAATCAATAGAAAGCCAACCTGGGCAATTTTTAAGTTTACCTGGCCTTTTTCCTTTTCTTTTTCTATGCCAAAATACTCTAACAAAGTTTCGGATTACATTAATTTATCAGCCAATAGAGAAAAAATATTTATGAAATGTATATAACAAATTTATAATATAAAAAAAAATTGCATAGAAATATTTCTAATATAAAAAAATTAAAATAAAAATCACTTGCTATTACAAACTTTAAATTTTTTAAAATTTTTAATAGTTTTACAATGTTAAAAAAAAAAATTTTAATTTTTTCAATTTATTTATAATAATTTTACAACACTAAAAATATTTTTAACAATTTTACAATGCACAGAAAATATTGTTTTTTTAACTTTTTTTAACAATTAAAAAAGTGTTTAAGAATAATTTTTTAAACTACTTAAAAACTTAAAATAAAAATTGTAATATTTATCCAAAATATGTAATAAATAAAAAATTAATAAAATGTTGTTACCATTAAGATTTGTCTTAGACATAAAATAGAGTAACTAGAGTTCGTTTTACTGTTCTCCTAGCTAGTTTCTAATTTTGTTGTTGGCACTTCTGTTTCTATTGTCATTTTGTCAACGCGTCCGCTGAGTGTCGTCACTGGAATAGAATGGGCTGTGCTGGGCTGGGCATGGTTTGGGCTAGGGTTTGGGCTTGAGCTTGCTGCTGCTGCTGCTGCTGCTGCTGTTATTGTTGAATATGGCGCAATAGATGCGGGAATCGTTATAAAGGGAGGCGCTTAATAATGATAAGAATGTAAGACATTGCAATAAGCGGCCAAATGGCCGACAGATAAGCGACGGCACGGCCTCAACAATGGGAAGGTGCCAATGTGAGTGAAATAATAATGCCCCAGATGATAATAATGATGCTGTTGATAATGACATCGTTAATAATGATGTTGCTGACACTGTCACGGCTGCCGCTACTGATGCTGATGATAAAACTAATGGGCCGACGGCAATTAGGTATGAGAAATTTGTTTAGGTTCTTTAAATATCGCACAATATGAGAATATGAGAATAAAAACTGAATGGACAGCTTCAACTACACTTGAGCAATTTGCGCACAGTCGAGTGCGCACATTAACCCAAAGAACAAACACATCCAGCAGCACACAAAGAGCACAAAACAAACACAACAGTAGCAGCAGCAGCAGCAACAAAGAGGGGCCAGGCAAAATCAACATGGCGTACGGACGCCGGAAACGGAAACGTCGGCCGGTCGAGCGGTCCAACAGACCAAGCAACATATACACACAACACACACACGCACACAAGCAAGCTTAACAGCCCAGCGACCAACCGACCAATAGACAAACATTCAAACAGCAACAGGAAAGACGGCAACGACCAAAGCAATGCAAAACAAAAATGCATTATTAACTATAGACGAACTATGAATGCTCTACAAGCTGAAAAGTTGTAAAAATTAAATTAAATAATTAAATAAAATATTTAAAAAATCAAATAAAATCTATATAAGAAATTTATATATATTATATCTATATTGAAATTTTTATAAAGCAAAAATTAACAAAGTCTGCGCTAAGCTTATAGATTTATAAATAAATAAATATTATATATATTTATACAAATTTATATGAATATTTATATAAATGTATATACATTAAAAATATTTATTTATATTTTTTTATTTTTAACTGACTTTTGCTTAATGTTTTCTATGATTTAAATACTCTAGATTTTGATTTCAACATGAATCAATTAATTTTTAGTCAAGCCTTAACATATTAAAATTCTAGATATAATATTTTTACATTCCACAAATGCAAAATTTTAAGCTCTCAAAAATCTTTAAAGAAATATTTAAATATTTTCCAAGCAAGAAACAATCACATGCTGTAGAGCAAAAGTAATTCCAGCAGTTTGCTTTCATTTCAAAGCTAAGGCAACAAATGCAATTATCCTGTTATACTCTATGCTTTTGGGTCAAAAGGAATAGGACAAAATGGAAATGGGAAAACATTTGATAGACACATTTTATTGCATGAGGCCAGCCGCCCAGACAGACAGCAGCAACAGCAGCGCCAGCTACTCGTCCAGCAATTGCTACTGACATGCACTCATATAGTATGCACATACATGAGTGTGTGTGTGTGTGTGTGTGCATTTGTTTGCTTGCTTTCCTAAACACTCTAGACAATGGGCCGTCAATAGCTGCCTCGGCATTTCCTGCCGCTGCAAAAAAATAAAACTTAACCCAGCTTCACGTTGTAGTTTATTATTCCCGCAAGTCTCGTGCTTTTCTATTTGCTCTAAATAAATTTTTATCATGTGCCAGAACTAAACTGACTGTACGCCTGTGTGTGCGCCTGTGTGTATGTGTGTGTGTGTCTAGTCCATCATGCCAGGGTAGCTAGCATCAGTCTGAGCGTTATTCATTTATTCATTCACTTCATTCACTCGCTGCTGGCGCTGTTTCTTATGGTTTTTGTGGTTATTGAAGCGATCATTCGGAACATGCACAGCATTTTCATGTTTGTTATTTTCGTTTCTCTCCACTCTCCCCTCCGCAATTTCCTCATCATCTTTTCCCGCTCTGCTTTTATTATGCTGTCCAAGCTCACAACCTCCAAAACTGCTTTTAGCCTCATTATTAATGGCCAAAACGTTTAATATGTGAATTTAAGAAAATTACTTTCATAACACGACATTAATGGTGACATATAAATGGCATTACTCACACCCCGCCCGCTGGACACTAACCGCTTACCCTCTGCCCCCACTCACTCTCTCTCTCTCTCTCTTTCTCACCCTCTCAGTCTGTGCACTTATAGCGCACATATCTGATTTTTAGTGTCGATGAGATTTATCGCCCCAACGAATCGCCACGCTGTGGACACAAGCGGAAATCTGTGCTCGTCGTCCGATTCGTTGCTTGACTTATGGTCAAGAGCTTATGCCGCCAACTGCATATATATATATACCTATATATCATATGTATATATATATATTTATGCACACATCGCATTGGCTGAGTACTCGCTTATTTATTGGCCCAGTGCGTCTCCTGTGCGACACTTGCGGTCGCCGCCAGATGAAATGAAATCGTTTTTAATATTGCCACCAAATTTCGCATAAACTTAAGAAGTGTCAGCAACAACAACAAAGAAAGGGACATACATATATACTCATAAACTGATTTATATGTATCCTGGTAGAGCATATGTGTGCTGTAGCAGAATTGCGTCATAAATGTTTATGCTCATAATTCATGTAGCTGAGCTTTTCATAGTTGCTGTGAGTAAACAGCAGGAATTGAAATATTATATTTAATATTACTAATAATAATTATGGGAAAAAGAAATAATATTATTAGATATATTTATTAAGTGTCAGTTCTAGCTAACAATAAAAAATATAAATTTAATATATTTACTTGAATATGAATTGATTGAAATTGAAAACTGGAATTTATATATTAGAATATATTTATTTTAATTTATTAATAATGTGTTTTTTCTATTTGCAGAATTAGTGGAAGTCCTTGAGAAAAGGTATTATTTATTATTTCTTATTCATTTTATTTAGTATTAGTATTTTAATACTTATATAGTGATTCATTAATATTTTTATTTATTTAGTTAATTATTTATTTCTTTTATTTATTTAATTATCCATTTATTTCTTATTTCTATTTATTTATTATTATTTTTTTATTTAGTTATTCATCTACTTATTTATTTATTTATTTACATATATTGATGTTTATAAGTTTATTTTATTTTTTTTTAGTTATTTATATATTTATTTTTGTTACTACATTTAATCATATGCCCATTTCATTTCATAATTCTCATATATTGGTCTTTGCCTTTCCCCTTTATTATATGCTTCCAATCTTTTCCTATTATTTCATTTTATTTTTGTATCAATTTGTATTCTTGTATTTATTCTCAACCAAATTGAATTTGCGAATGCCCAAAAATTATTTAATATTTCCACCATTTTCCCCTAGTTTAAGCTAGTCATCAGTTTACCGTTACTTTTATAATACACTAGCGCAACATTTACTGTTCTTATTGTGTTCAGTTACTTGATCCTATGGGGTTTGTTCGTCCTTTTTGCATTTAGTACAACATTTCCAATGATGAGCGCTCGTTTATTAACGAAATGAAACATTTCTTTTGCCAAGCGAGGCGAAGGGTAAGCTACGAATATATGTAGATATATATATATATATATATATATATATAAATGCAGTTTATACAGTTCATATATACGTATTTGCGGGTTTTATGAGGTAAGTTTATCGAACTGGAACCTGGAACTGGTGCTGCTCTAGGGACAGTTCTTGGCGCTGGCTTCAAAAGCGAGTGTGCTGGAGCCAGCAGGCAGAGGCGTGGCGTTTGCCCATTGCTCGAAACTCATCTTGTATATTTTGGCTTATCTGCAAGTTTGATGGATTTTTATCCTTTCCGTTGGACGGTGGGAAATGAACTGCCTGCCAGACGGACGCCTGCTTATGTATTTTTATTATTATTATGCCTGTGCTCAGTTCCCCATTTCCTCCCTCTCTCTCTCTCTCCCTTTGTCTATATCTGCCTTTCCTTAGTTTGCTTGTGTTGCTTTGCTGCATTTGTACTTTCTTTTCTTTTTTTTTTTTTGTATATTTTTATTATGGCAGCAGACACACGCAGTTTATTTATTGTGCCTGTATTCTCTTTTGCCCTCTCTCTCTGTCTCCCACTCTCCCTCTCTTTGTCGGCGCCTCTTATGCTTTCTTCAGTTTGGCATTTATTTATATTCGCTTCCTGTGTTTTCGCCGCTTTCGTTGTCGGCGCATTTATAAATATAAATGAGTTTTGCTCGATGAAGGTTAAATTGAAATTTACTTTGTGCACAGCAATGGGTTCCGGTTCCCTTTAAAAAAAAAAAAAGAAGAAGAACGAAGAAGCAGTCAACCAGCCAGCCAGGACACGCAGTCCTTTCGCATTTATATACATAAATACATGTGTATATACATACATATATCTGCAGATCTTTATGTGTGTGCTGTGCATGATGGAAACCTGCTGCTGAAAAGTTTTAGACCTCTGCATTTCCGCCTTTATGACTTCCCCCCAATTCATTTTGCCTCTCGCTTTCTTTTTTGTGGTTTCATTTTAATTTTGATAAGCAAATGCGGCACATCCTTTTTCTGAATGTTTCTTCTTCTGCTGCGTCTTCTTCTTCTTCATCTTTATACATCTTCTCGTCTTGGGTGTGAAAAGTTTGTTTGCCTGGCTGCCTTTTGTTTGGCCTTATCATTTGTCAAAAAGAGGCACAAACGAACGCCTCAAATTGAATATTTGCATAAGTTTATTGAAACAGGCGAAGTTCGCATTAAATCTGTCTGAGTGTCTGTGTGTGTGTGTGTGTGTGTGTACAGACAGGTATATCAGCACCTTGTCTGTGTGCTTCTTTGTGTGCTCGGCATCTGTTTGATTTGGTTTATTTGATACCAAAGGCTCTTGGCTGATTGATTTCTTTTCCACATTTTGAAGGCAACGTAAATAAATTAGCGAAAGTTTCACTCGGTGCTTTTCAAGGCCGCCTGAGCTCCAGTGAGACTACCATGCACATATCATGATATACTCACTCAAAGACAAGGCTCAGCAATTTAGATAAAAGCACTAAATGGATATTGCTCTACTTTAGATAATTCTTTCATACGCCTAAAAACGTTTCTTGAAACAATCTATGCTATATCTGATCTATATATGATTTAAATCTTCTTATAACTTGATTAATCATAAATACCAACAACAATTTGTAAACTAGGAAACGTTTAGACAGAAGCTAGGCTTGCAAAAGACTTAAATTAAATAAGAGGAGCTGTAATATCATTAGAAAAAGTGATATTTTATTCTTTTAAGATTGATTTATATTTTTTTAAAATGTTTTTAATATATATTTAAATATTTAATAAAACACGATGCTTGATTATAAATTCTTGAAATCAAAGCCTATTTTACTTTCAACGGACATTTATTATTTATATATTTTTATACCCTGAATCCATTGAAAATGGAAATTTCAGGGTATAATGTTTTTGTGCAAATGTATGTAACAGGCAGAAGGAGGCGTGCCACACCCCATAAAGTATATATATTCTTGATCAGCTCGACGAGCTGAGTTGAACTAGCCCTGTCCGTCTGTCCGTCCGTCCGTCCGTCCGTCCGTCCGTCCGTCCGTCCGTCCGTCCGTCCGTCCGTCCGTCCGTCCGTCCGTCCGTCCGTGTAAACACCTGGATTTCTGCAACCACAAAAGCTAGAGACTTCAAATAAAAAGCAAAATGCTCGATAATACCATACGCTGTACGAGTTTATTTTTTTTTTTCGATAACTCATCCCATTTCTTTTTTATCGATAACTATCGAAAATATCGCTTTGTTTTTGAGGTCTGGCGTGCACACCGTTAAAGATAGAATCGTGCACTAAGTTGTTGTTGATAGCTATAGTGAATCCGCACATTTTGTCATTTTTGGATTTTTGATGCCACGCCCCTTTCGCCCACAATTCAACAAAATCGATAACTCACGTATATCAAATACTAGAGACTTGAAATTTGGCAAATAGGTACATTTGGATGTCATAATCATGCCCCGAAAATTTCATTAAGAAAATAGGTCGAGAAAAAAAGTTATTAAACAATAAAGTTTCCATAGTACAGCCTCTGCTGCAGCCGCAAAACTGTGCAGTGAGCATATTACGTGCATGCATATGTTTGTGTGTGTGTGTGTGCTTGGGTTGGTTACTATTAATGAATAAATGAAGCTCTTAATGATTGGTATTACAGCTCAATGGATTCAGGGTATCTCTTAGTCGAGCAGTCTCGACTAGAGTTTAGTTACTTGTTTCTTTTTATTACACTCTGATTTTTATTATTATTATATAAATTTTATATTCATTATATTATTTTTATATTATGATTTTTTTTTATTATTTATACAGTATATTTTATATACTTCATATCATATTTTTTAGTAATATTTTTATATTATATTTATGTATAGTTTAATTTATATTTTTTACTTCACATTTATATTATGTATTTATATTTTATAATTTATATAGTATTTTAAGCAAGCAATATACATTTTTTATTATTCTAGAAATTAACATTTACTGACTGCATCACACACACACACACACACATTTGCAGCCCACAAGAGCACTTGAAATTATTACAATTTCAGCTAAAGGCGCAGTTTTTCCATTCGCTCACTCACATTGCCATGAGAGGTGCGCGCACACACACACACGTACACACAGGCACACGCTCAGCTCAGGAAAAAAAAAACGGGGTACTCAAGTTTTATGCGCCCTGACGGATTGTTGCTTTCATTTGTTTTTCTCTTTTTTTTTTTTTTTTTTTTTTTTGTTACTTTTGCTTTTTCTTTATTTGGTTTTTTTCGCCAATTCATGCTAACCGCTGTTGTTGTGGGTGTTGCTGTTGTTCAGATCGATTACCGTTACAAGTGCCAGATACTTGAGCGTAAAAACGCAAGCGCACGTGTCTACAGGTTCATTCTGCTTGCCCTCCGCACACACACTAGCTTTGTTCCCCTCTCTCTCTCACACTCTGTTGAGTAGCGCCTGCAGTCGCAGTTATTGTTGTTTTCTGTCATTAGGAAGATTGATTTCAACGCGTGGCGCCTTCTTCCGCCATTGTTGTTGTTAGCAGCCACACGCAAAGCTCAAACCAAGCCAAAATACGAAAAATACTTAAATACTAAAATTCGGTTGAGATAGCGAGAGAGGGAGAGGGAGAAGGCGAGGAAGAGGAAGAGACATAATGCCCCTGCCCAATCTTTTTATTTCGTTTTGTTCTGTCAAGCGCAGATCAGTTTGATTATATTTGCCATTATTATTGCCAGGTAAATAGAAATAAAAATTCTTTTTATTTCATGCGAAGCACACATCAAACAATTTATGATTTGTTACCGAACATACAATATATATACAATATATATATTCCCCTACTATATTTCTTTACATCACTCAAATGTGTGTTTTTCAATCAAACAATTGAAATTGTGCCTAAAACAGCATTTTCAGCTTGATGTGACATTTGGCCAACAGTTTCAAATTTATAATAATTTATTTTTTATTTTTTATGGCAAAAAAAAAATGGAATTTAAACGAAACTGAAAATCGTGATTTAAGCTGTGAATTGCATTAAACTTTTGCCAAAGCACCCCTCATGCACACACACACACCCACACACACGCACATATACACCAGGGAGTTGTGCACTGTCTAAAAAGTACATTAAAATCACATTAACCCGTCAACGGTTAAAGCTGCGTATACGTAACTTTTGTTTATGCGTTTTGCTTAATGCCCAAATGTGAAGTACACAAAGCACACGCAAATTGGTTTTTCGGTTTACTCAGCACTTTGATGAGCCACTGATAAGATATATATTTATATATATATGAGATATATGTACGTATGTGCTTAGCAACCCTTTTCTCGCTCTCTCTCTCTAAGGGGGGCAAACTGTTATAACTCTCAACTACGTTTCTACGTATCAGCTGGCAGACGTAATTGGCTTTTCGCTATAAATTTCAACAATTGTTTGGTACGCAGCACGCATCTTGCCGCGACCCTGCCCATTGCTGAGCCTTGCCCCCCGCCAATCGTGCCGCAAGCTCCCCAGGGACACTAGGCTTAAATCGTGCTGATGTTTAGGGATGTATGCATAGGCGCGCGTGTGTGTGTGAGTAAATTGTCAAAATTTTGTGGACATTTGGGCGACACAAGCAGCTTATCAAAAATGCAGCATGCGAAGTTCGTGTAACTATAGCTGCTATCACACACACACACACACACACACACCGAGAGAGACGAGCATACAGAGCTGCTGCTTTTGAGCTGCTCGTGCGTGCTTTGGCCAATTCGTTGGCCCGGTCATTTGTGTAAGTCGAAATTGGTTTTTTAGTTGTTGCCTGTTTCAGCCTCATTTGCATATTTCAATTGTCAAACGAAGCACACAAAAAGGGAGAGAATAGAAAAGTGAGAGAGAAAGAGAGCGAAACAAACGCAGAGATGCCTGCTCCTTATTTATGTAACTAATTTATTTACATTAACTTTAACTAGGCGCCAACTAGCTGCAGGAAATGCTTTTAGCCAGGCAGCAGCAGCAGCTGCTGCAAAGGCAACCAAAACAAAGAGACAGCAGCTTCCCCTAATGAAATCCTGCAAATTTAATAAGCAAAGTCCTAGCAAAGTCAGAAACAGAGCTGCACGTTTTTGGAGAATCTAGTTAAGCCTAGGTTACAACTGCTTTTTAAAGCATGAGTTGAGTTTTGTCTTAAAACTAATTTTAAAAGCTTTTCTGGCTAAAAAATGTATTATATGACGCAAATTACGACTTGTACCTAAACTAGGTGTATAGAATCTAGGCCAACTTGAACTGAATTATATGTTTGTATACCCTAAGATATAAGTTTTAATAAATCTACAAGTGTAATTTTTAATTTAATTTACTAAGACACAATATAGAGTCTAAAGTCCTCAAGCTCCAATTGTAAATAAATAATTAATAATTGAATATGATAAATTAATAATTATTATTAAATTATTATTATGACTAAATTTAATTCAAAAATTAAAACAGTCAGAAAAATGCAGAAAATTTAATTATAAATCTTTATCACTATTTTTTCATATCAATTATATAAAAAAATTAAATATATTTTTGTCTAATATTATTATATAAAATATAATTATATAAAAAAAATGAATATATTTTTGTTTAATATTATTATATAAAATATAATTATATAAAAAAAATGAATATATTTTTGTCTAATATTCTTTGCAAATTTAATGTTTAAAGGTATTTAAAAAATTTTAAATTTATAGCAAGAATTATACAATATTATTTTAATAATTAATATTATTTCCAAATTTTATGATTATTGTTAAAACCATTTTTTGTTTATAATTTTTTTATTTTCAACACACAAGTAGATTTTTTGTTATTATTTACTTTTAGTTTTTTTAATTTAGAAGAATGGAGCTTTATTTCTATTATTTTACATTATTAAATAATAATTATTTTTTAAATGATTTTATGTCAAATTCAACGATTCTTTTATCTATTTATTTATTTCAGTCCAATTTAGTCCCATTTAATTGCAAGATTTCAAATACCCTAAGACGACCGCAATGAAAAAACATTTGAATATGGCTTTAGGCAAACTTATCTAGCATCCTTTTGCTAGACAACATAAAAGAAAATATATAGAAGTATGTATATAAGAAATATATATATATATATATATATATATATAGGAGTAAAAAAATAATAATAATAAAAAAAAAAAAAAGTAAATAAACTTTGGGCAAAAGTTTTGCCAACTTTTTGGCAGTCAGTTGGCGCATTTTAAGTTACGGCAATCGACACAGCGAAGAAGGCGGCGTAACGGCACTTGGGTAAAACGGAGACAAGCCAGAGTGGCAGAGCGAGACAGCAAGCGAGTGTGCGAAAGTGAAAAACTGGCGCAGCGAGACAAGAGCTTAAAGTACCGCAAAATTTGAACTGACTCTGTGCCCGCAAACAAATATTGAGCAGATGCTTTAAAGCAGCTGCTTGAAATATAACGGGCAAGCAAGACGCTGAAACTTACCTGGCCAACAAATTGAGCTTTGGCCTGGCGAACTGATAATCCTTAAGTTGTTGTTTTTTCTTTGGTTGTTTTTGTTTTTATATTATTGTTGTTGTTGTTGTTGTTGGTGCTGCTGTTGAACTGTGTCACGCACAAGGGTAACAGTGTTTTGGGCATTCACAAAACATGGCTCAAACTTTTTGGCCACGTGACCAAGGAGTTAAACCGGAACAACAGCTAGAACAAAACACACACAGACACAGAGACACACACGCAATATAGAAGTAGAGTTTCTGTTGTTGTTGTTGTTGTTGACACGTTTTTAATATATGTATGCCAATGAAGCCGAGCACAACAACAATTAAAGCAAGTGACAAGAGTTGCCAAGCGTCGCGTGGATTACTTTACTTTACTTCACTTCCCTACTTCACTTTACTATAACTGTAAACGAAATACTCAACACTCGCTTCGCTCATACTCAGACTATAACGGTAGCTACACACATGCATATGCATTTGCTTGTTTTGTTCCATTTCACACATACGCGACATTCACCGTTAACGCATTGCAATTGCAAATTCGATTTGTTATATTTTTGATTGCGGCTGCTTTTCAGTTTTGTTTTTAATAATAATAAACGCTTTGCTAATTTCAATTTTGCTGTGTCTTCGATGTGCGTCGTTTTGCCGAATTCACCGTTACGAACGAACACGATTTATGCGCGAAACAAGCGGCAGCATTTCCGCATACGTTCAATACACTCCGACGGCTGAGCTTCAACTGAAGCTACAGCGGACAACAGTCGCTTCGTTAAGCATCGTTCACACCAAACCCGAAGCCGTCGATGCGTACGTAGCGATACGACAATTCGAGAGGACGACAGCGTACGTCGTACGACATCAGCATGAGACAGGCACAACAACACGAAGTGCAGAAACGAGCACTGAGACTGCTGAATACGAGGCAACGTAAAACGACGACGGCGAGAAGGAGAGAAAAACTGCTAAATGTTACGATAAACCACTGTTAAGTCTTATAACAGTCGCGATTGCATTATCTGTATATGATCTGGCAGAATATTATTATATTTTTTTTTAATATCAGCCAACATAAATTAAGTTTGATCAAATTAAACTTGTCCGCCTTTTCTTAAAATATAATATATATTTACAAGATTGATCTCTACATTGGCACCTTTAACAACGCGCTGTTGCTTAAAATTCTGCTTGTTGCGCTCCGTATAAGACTTTCGTATGCTCTTCTCTCAAAGACGAACGCTCAGCGCGTACACAAAACGCCATCTATCAGCAAATATAAACAGCTTCATGCATATAAGAGTCACGAAAATAGGCATAAGTGGTTACTGTCTGAGCTAAAACTCAACAGTCGCTGTACACTGCTGCTGTTAAAATATGTATTTATAAAATTTATTTAAAAATTAAGTATAAGAAAATAATTTAATTTTTAATATTGAATGCAATTTTGTTAGTATTTAATAATTAAATTGATAAAATAAGCAAAAGTAAAATAAAATAATATAATATTTATTATTAAATGCAATTTTTTAAAAAATTAATAAAAAATTGGCAGAAATAAAATAAAATAATTCAATATTTTTTTTTAGCTATCTATATTTAATATATTTATAATATAATATTTTTATTTTTTCAGCTTTTACCCTTAACTTAAATCAGTGCTCTGAAATAAAAGCCAATTAACTGAAATTTTTTACAACACTATCTCACGCTTACACATGTATGTGTTTTTACTCCCAAGTGCACTGCTTTATTGCCTTACTGAACTCACACCAATACCAACGCACCTCCCACTCTTCTCCTTCCACACATCATTTGCCATCCCTGTTTCTCTCATTTAGTTACAGCTGCAGCCGATGCCGATGCCGAAGCCGATGCCGCTGCAATCACTCAAAGTAAAAATTGTCATCAAGTTTCTCACAGAAGATGCTAACAGAAAAACGGCATAAAAAACAACTGTAAATGCTAGTGTTGAGAATGAATGCTAGGCAATGCCCTGTAATTGACATAGAAGAGCTAATGCTGGACCATGAATATATTTTCGTTTGTTGATATTATAGAAAATAGTTTCAGAGCTTGACAGACTTGACATACCCTATAAAATAATGAATATATAAACTCGTAAAAGATTAAATTAGTTAATATATAAGAAATATATTTAAATATCAGCAAAATGCAACCAAATGACCGACCCTTTGCTCACTATTTTAATTGCAGGGTATTTATTCCAAAGGAAAACAGCAGCAAAACCCAACCGAAAAACGAATTGCAACAAAATGCTCAAACACACTCAACGAAATTGACTTAAATAAATAAATGGCATAAAAAACAAAGACAAACACATGCACTTCAGCGGCAGCGCGAGAGGGTGGCAATAAAGTGTGAGAGAATTCAAAGGGCAGAGACACATACAAACACACTCACACACACACAAACACACAATTGCCTGACATCAAATTTACAACTAAGAAATGTCCAAAGCGTAGCTTAGACTGAAGCATATAAGAGAGGGACTAGAGTTTAGCTACTGCTGTTGTTCTGCTCATTCCATTTGATGCACTCAATGCAGCAGCAGCAGCAGCAGCAGCGACAACAGCGACAGCAGCAGCAACAATGACAACATTTAGTAGCTCATCCATTTTCATTTGTATTAAGCGAAAAGCCAAAAGTGCCGTCAACTTTTCGCAGCCACTGTCTTGCTACCGCTCTACCTCAACTCCCTCCCTTACATCCTTCCGCTCTCTTCCCACCCACGTACAGGCGCATTACTCAGCACAGTTTGCGTTCGCTGCTTGACAAGAAAACTAAAAATTGCAGCAATCATGCCATCCCACTCACCCCCCCACCAGTCCGTCGAACGCTCTATTCTCCCTCCTGCGCTCTTCCGCTCCCTCTTACAACTATTCTGAGATGCTCGTTAGCGCAGCTGCTGGTTGGAATTTATCTTATTTTTCATGCCATCCGCCATTTTTGTTTTGTTGTATTGTATTGTTCTTTACTATTTCCCGTTATTTTGTTTTGTATTTTGGATATATTGTTAGCCCAGTGATCGATGCAAATTGATGCGTATTGATAATAGAATTTGGGAAGGGACCAAAAAACTCATACAAAATCAGCAGTGAAAATATATAAAAAAAAGCTTCTATAACATTTAAATTGCATTTACATTTTTGGCAAGCATCAACAGCACTATAAATATGTACAAATTTTCTTATTGAGATGTAAGATATTATTATTATTTTTATTTTATTTTTTTTTTTTCAACACATTTCTAGCAGATTTATTGGAGCAGCAAGCAGCAAAATAAAAAATTTCCAGGCCACAATAAAAGAAATGCAGCAAATCGCTGCAACTAGGAGGAGACGAAAAAAAAGAAGAAGCAGAAACAGCTTGCGAGAGAGAAAAAAAGAAATCATAAATAAGAGGCACTGCAATTTGTTTATATTAAAATGGAGAGTCAAAAACGCGTCCTAAGGTCCGGGTGCACAGATTTTTCGCATTGCATTTGCCAAATGCTAACTGCCAACAACAATCAGTAAACAGAGAGCCTCTGCTCTCTCTCACTCCTCTGCCTACACTGTCCCGTTGTTTTGTGAATTATGCGCCTTCCGTTGCATGCGGCGGCAGAAACCAGAGCCAACGCTTACTCAGCCTCACTAAGTGCGAGCGAGCGAGCGAGCGAGAGAGACAGTACAAATAAGGCCTGGCAAATATTTTTAAATTCAGCAGTCGCCCAACCAGCTCTGTCCTGCTCTAACGCCCTGCGCCTACCTACCACTGCACTTTACTCTGTGTGTCCTATGTATTATTTTTACAGTCGCTCCCACAACAAACGGCGCTCGTTTTTGTAATAAAAATGTCATAAATCTTGATTTCTGGAACTAAACCAAAGAGCGTGCGATAAGGGACTCTGTCCCTGTGTCGGTGTGTGTGTGTGTGTGTGTGTCTAGCAATATAACTGTCTATTTACAGCTGTGCATATGAAGTACATTTTATTTGCTTTTATTTATATGCACACGTTTGAACATAATTGATTTATATTTATGTTTTGAAAAGAGAGTCAGACAGACAGCATGAGAGAGGGAATGGGAAAGTTCTTCAAGCGAAAAGCTTTGCTGGAAATATAACAGACCCCGCAGTTACTAAATGAACTTAGAGAGCGAATTGTAAGAGAGACGGGGAGAGAGGGAAAGCAGCATATGAATGCGAAGAGATCGCTTGGTGTCAAATTGAATTTTTGTCGAGTTAAAGCGAGATAGCTGCATGTTTTGTACGCAAAAGACGCAAGGACAATGCAAATTGGCAAGCTTTAATACACCAATGAGCTAAAAAGCATCGAAGAGAAAATACCCTTGAAAAAATATAGTTCATTATATCAAAGTATCTCAAAATGTTATTGATAAATAAGTAAAGCGTAACTAATCAGAACCAAAGACAATTCATTTTATGTTGAGCCATTTCACAATTTCAGTAACCAACCGGCCATGAGAATTATCTGCTTTCAAAAATAAATGATATCAAATCTTAAAATATATATATCAGTCAGAAAGTAGTTAACTGATATGAGCGAATCATAGAGATAGTTGAGCGCTTTAAAAGGGCAACGCTGTTTCAGGCACTGAACACTCCACGTTAAGTATTCACTATGAAAAGTTTAACTCTTTGTCTTTTGGTGCTCGTCTCTGGCAGCTGCCTGTTGAGCACGAATGTGAGTCAACTCATTGTGATTTAATACGCTTCCTACTATACGACTCCCTTCATCATTTCAGGCCAACAGTGTCGGTGACAACTCTTTTGGCTATGAGCCGGTGGAGCTCTATGGCGACGATGGCTTCATCAAGACAATGGAGAAAATTCTAATGAAAGTTTTGACGACTGTTCGCGGCGTCAATTGCACAGTGAAAACGGTTGTTGAGATTTTGATAGCGACCACGAAATATGTGGATGCCATTGATGCCTGCGGCACGGCGGTGCCCAAGGAAGTGGCCAAAATTGTTAAGTGCTGCAAGGACATCATCTCCATATGCGAGGATATCATTCATCTGAACAGCACAATTTGCGCCGCCGAAGAAGATGGCAAAATGACATCCGGCCGTTGTTTCTGGAAACTCTTTGAGGCCGTCATGAAGCTGACCCGCAAGCTCAACACGGCCCTCAAGCTGATGGCCAAGCTGCCAGTGGACACGGAAGCCTGTTTCGTCGACGCCACCAATGAGGTGATGGAAAGCTACGAAAACTTTTTGCCAAGCATCAATAAATGCATCGACGACATGTGAAATCTCTACAGATTATTAAGAATATCAAAAGCAATAATAAAATAATTTTTTATCATAATTTATGGGGAATAAAATAATTATTGCATATCAAACTTTATTGGAGTTTTAATTAAATGAGCGATCTACCCTGAGCGCCAATTCTTCAAGATGCATTTTTTTTTAATTATAGTTAACCAATAGTGAAGCTTAAAACTTACTAAACTATATAATATATATTTTTCTATCAGGAGTATATAGAATAGTAGAAGGAGTATATATAGAAGTGGAATCTTGTCTGTAGCTCATTGAGAATAGTAAAGAGAATATATTCTAAATTTCAAGTCTGTATGATCAATAATGAGAAAAACATTTATGGAACGAACATTACGCATTGCCAATATACCCTTTTCACTTCATTAGCAAGCACAAAGAGAACAATTGAAGGGAGACTTGCATAACTTTCATAGAAGGCAATTATGTAGTTAGGTTCAAGCATCATTAAATGAAGATTGAAGCGAATATATATACAATATGTATATATATATATATATATCATATATATATATATATATATATATATATATATATATAAATATCATACATATATATATATTGTAATGTCAAAAAATATATATATATATATACTAAAGCCAAATAATAAAAAATCAGATAAAAAATAATAAATCAAAGACCACCTGCAATTTTTTTTAGATATGAAAATGAATAGATAATGCATAGAAAATGAATTAAATATATATATATATATATATATATATATATATATATATATATATATATATATATATATATATATATATATATATATATATATATATATATATATATATATATATATATATATATATATATATATAATTATAAATATATATATTTTGCAGGTGTGGCCTGAGATCGGAAGACATTTTAATAATACATTTCAGCTGCCTTTTTTATGAGTTCTAATCGCAATCTTTAATTAGTGTCTGAACATTACACCCCATATGAATTCTAATCAGAGCTTATTAATGGAATTAATTATAGAAATATAGTCGTGATAATTTATAAAAAATATATAATATCTCACAGCAGAAATCTAGGTTCAAATTAAAGAAGTTTTAGGGCTGAAAATTAAATATTGTGAAAGGTAATGATATGATATATGATATGATATCTCACAATTAAATAAGTAAAGTTTTTCTCAGCAATACTGGAGGAAAGTGTTGCATTCGTAAGAAATTTCAATTTTTACCGAGTGGGTGAGATTTAATTTTACAATATAGAGTGAGTGAAGTAGATGGCATGATTGACTTACTTGTATGTGTTTCAATTGTGTTTGAGTATGATGAGTAATGAATATGAAATGGATGAGCAGAGCATAAGTTTTAGATTTGTAGCGTTGCAGAGCACGGTATTTAGATGTGTGCGATTATGTAGTTTTTCTAGATATCTCTTCACTTTTCCTATGGATGAATTGGTGATTTTAAGTGTGAGAGCGCTTGGATTGAAATGTGATTCGTGTTTGTAATTTTGTGTGATGAATAATGTTTCTGATGTGTCTTAATTCCTGGCAAAGGGCTGTCGGCAATGTGAATATATCTGTAAATTATAATTACTGAATAAATTAAGCTGCTGATGTTGAGTAAATTTTACTAAATTAATTAATGCTTAATACACTTACTTCCTCAAAGTCCAGAGTCATCAAATTTTGTTGAATCACAAATTACACACAGATTCTTTAACAACTAATGAATTTTCTCTTCAAATACATATATATATATATATATATATATATATACATTCACATAAATTAAAGCTGCATTCGAATAGTCGTGAGTTTAGGTCGTTGCATTTTGCGCTCTCTATATTTAAATTTTAAAACATCGTCACAACTTAAAGAACTTATTTTAAACACATTTTTTTTTTATAAAATAGTAAGCTAATCGTTACATACACTGGCATGGAATTCATATTAAAATTAATAGAATAATATATATGTATATAGAAATATCTATGCGTATTTATGGAATCGTATAGATTTATATATATATATATATAACTAAAATGCACGCATTCTGTGTCCGTTGTGTGGCAGAAGATTTATCTTATCTTATCACAAGTGAACATCACGTCTCGATGATAGCTTTACAAATTGCAATTTTGTTTAACTTAAATGTAGTGAAATAATTTAATTAAACTTAAGTTGATTTTCATTTGTATATAAGTACGTCAGGTAAATTATGCAAAAATTGTCAATTAATTTAAAATTTTTGTTTCTTTTAGTTCCTCTTCCACTTCTTTGCTTTTAAATTAAGAAATTATCACAAATTGTTTTGTAGCGTTTTTTTTCTTGCTCATTTTGTTTTGTTTCGCTTTGTTGTCAATTAGAGTTTGTTGAATTGTCAAGAATTCGTTGAGGACTCGATCTCGGACTTTGAATGGGTTACCAGTGATCCATGTCCCGAATGCGCTCCACAGGCGGATTACTAAAAGAGTAAAGTCAGAAATATATTAATTATATTTATGGAATTTATTTATATGAGAATTATTTACGGCAACATTCGGGCCATTGCCTGCTTGTGCAGAGGTGATATTTGCACGGCCGCCGAGGCTATGCTGGAGCCCGAGTCCTGCGAGAGTGTGCGCTGCATATGGTGCATGGGATGCGTGCCAACTGGACCGCCACCCACGAACTGTAGCTGCTGCTGATGATGATGCTGGTGCTGGTGCAGCGGATGCGTTTGCACGGAGTGTGACGTGTGCGGCAGCTGTTGGGAGCGTCGAAAAGGATGACGCCACGGACTCTTGGGTGCATCGCCCTGAAATGCTTTGTTCTCTACGCCGCTGCTGGAGACGCCGGCGGGACTGCTACGTCGCGGCGCCGTCGCATGCTGCTGCTGCATATCACGCGCCTTGGAGCTGAGGCGACGCAGTATGCGCGAGCCCAGGCCAGGCGGCTCCTCAAGACCCCGATTGTTGCGCGGCTTGCGATAGCGCACATCGCTCGACTCCTCCAGTATGACATGGCGATCGTATGGCGTGCCATAGTAGACCTCCAGCACAGTGGAGAACGTATGTGGCCACACTAGATCAATGATGGAGATCAGCACGCCGGCAATGAAACAGAGAATGCCTGCGAATCGGAAGAGAGACGTGAGCGAGACAGCGAGAGGAGTGAGAGGAGCAACTCACCTGCAACGAGGACCAGCCAGTAACACCAGCCGAAGTGAAACTCCAGCTTGCCGCCCTCCAGAAAAATGCACAGCGGTCGCTGCGGCAACAGGCAGTGATAGCCCACTGCTGTGCAGACGAGCAGGGCGCCCGTCAAGGCCTTCAGATAGGCGCCGTAGCGCGGCACCGCCAACAGCAGCAAATTCATCAGGAGCCAGGAGGCCAGCGAGGCCCACAGCATGATGCTGGCAAAGTAGCCAGCGGCACGATACTGACCGCCCCACGAGAAGCCCTCGCGACCCAAGCTAAAGTACTCGGCCACCGTGAGTATGGGAAAAGGCAGGCCGCGCTGCAGAGCTAAACGATAATTGGCGCTCATATCGTTGGCTCCCTCCCAGGTGAAGCGTTCGTTGTAGTCAATGTCTGGCTGCGTCCAGTTTCCAATGGGAATGGCTATTGAGTAGAGAGAGAAAAAGAGAGAGAGAGAGAAAGAGAGAATTAGAAATGATTTTATATTTATATTTATATTTATATTTATATTTATATTTATATTTATATTTATATTTATATTTATATTTATATTTATATTTATATTTATATTTATATTTATATTTATATTTATATTTATATTTATATTTATATTTATATTTATATTTATATTTATATTTATATTTATATTTATATTTATATTTATATTTATATTTATATTCATAATTTTACATTCAAAATTATATATTTGTATTAATAAAAGATACATTTTAGGGGAATTTTTCTAGTAAAATATTCCACTGTTCATCATTTGAATAATTTTTATTAGATTTTGCCTAGTTTTATGTAAATATATTTAGCTTTAAGCCAATCCAAGTTTGCAGTCAGTTGAGTCATTCTATTTTGTTTATTATATATATTTTATATTTATTTAAATTATTTTAAGCCAACTGTCAACTATTGACGTCTTCCTGTTGACTTTCGAAAAATTAAGAATTTGATTTCTTTTGCTTGAAGATGCCGTCAAAAGAGATCGTCTCTCAGCAAAAGTTTTTGTTCTTGTTTATTTTATTTTTATTGTTTTTGTTATTATTTCTCTTTCTATTTTTTTTTATGTTTTGCATATTTTGTCACTCGGTGCCAGACACTTTGGCAACAAGCGGCAAACAGAGCAAACAAAATATCATATATCATTTGGGCTTTGACTTTGGAGTCTTCTTCTGCTCACGATGATGATCATCTTGATGATGAAGAAGACCCCTTTTAACTGTTAAAAAGTAACACCAAAAAGCGCAAAACAAAAGGAAAAAAAGAAGATTAATGGTTTGTATAAACCAAAATGCTTTTAGAATTAAAAGCACAAATTGTTTGAAAATCAAAGCGTGTGGGCCGCTGCCCAAAAGATCTTTCAAAGTTTTGAAAGGTAAAGGCACAAAATTAAAGCGAGCATTGATTGGGTTTCTCAATGGGGCGGCTGATCGATATATATGTATATACAATACAGACATATATATATATATATATGTGTGTACACACACATCTTATGATCTTCTTGTAATTATTCAGCTCATGCCGCACTTAAGAGTTGAATGCAATTAACATAGCTCGATCATAGCTCTGATATTCAAATACATTTTTATACAACAACTGAAGACTGCAAGAGTTTCTATTGAACTCTACGCAAAGCAAATAAAAAATATTATTTATAAATTATGCAAATGTAATGCTAAGTAAAGAAAAAAATTAAGCAAATAAATTTTGAAAATCAACAACATAAATAAGAGGTAAGTTTGATTGATTTGATTTGCTGGCCCTTATTTATTATTATAAACTACATGATAAAAATTTCATTTAATGATTTGATAATTTCGGCTTAAATATATAAATTATTATTAAAATAAATATACAAAACTGTATTATAAAAATAAAATTAAAAACATTACCATACATTTATAATATAATTTATATATCATAATATAATATAAGTCATATATTCAAAGAGTTCCGTATTCATCATATTAAAAACTTTGGAAGATCTAGTTAGTTTCTTGCAATTTGAGTCTTTATCTTTTACTGTTTTCACCCTTTTAATTATTCCTTTCCATCATTCCATCCAATATTTTCTTTCCTATTTTTGGTTTTCTCTCTCTCCCTATATATCTGTATCTATCAAGCTGTCTCTCTCTCTCTCTGCCTATCAAGCGCGCCATCTGCTTCTCTCTGACATTCAGCTTCTCAATCTTATTTACTTTCTTTCTCTCTATCTGTATCTATCTATTTCCCTCTTTCTCTCTCTCGTATTGTATATTTCATTCCTTCTTTCTCTCTGTTTGACTATCAATATCTTTCCCTATACCTATATATCTGCAACTCTCCCTTTCTATCTTCAAATATCTCTAGTTACTTCTATCTATATATCTGACTTTTTCTAACTCTCGCGAAATATATATTTTTCTTTCTCTTTTTTGAAGCATTGCAATACTCAATAAATATATCGTTATATAAATTAAATATATAGTTTCATTCCTTAGAAACTTCCACTCATAAACAAAGCCAGAACTCTTGAAATGCCCCTCGCACACTCACTCAATTGGTAGCCGCTCGAAAGCGCGTGCGCTGTTGTAAACCGGAAAATGTTGACGAATGTTAACAAAATATGCAAACATTTGTTGCTGTTGCTGTTGCTGTTGCCGTTGCCGTTGCCGTTGCTATTGCCGTTGCCATTGCTGAGCAGCAACTGCAGCAATTGATTATGCGATGTTGTTGTTGTTGCACTTATAAGCCGCTCACTTGACTTGGCTTGTGCTTAGCAGTTGCTGTTGTTGTTGTTGTTGCTGCTGTAGTAGTTATGTAAGGTTAGCTTGAGCTAGCGTCGAGCCATTGACAATGAATTGCAAAGTGCGAACGAAGCACGACGAACGTGCAACGTGTGGGCAACTTGCAGTGCGTTGCACACACGTTACGCATACGCCGCGTGGCCGTCACTTTGACTGGCTGCTAGGCAGCTGCAACAATTTCCGGCTGCGACAGGAAGTGATTTTTCAATTGCTTTTCATAACTTGCGAAGGTTGCAAAATTGTTGCTGTTGCAGTTGCATGGCTGTTGCTATTGCTGTTGCTGTTGCTGTTGGTGTTGAACAGACAGCCCAGGTTGCGGCCAGGGTTCTGCTTGTCAAATGAACCGTTACATTGTTGTTGTGTTTGTCAAGTGGCTGTCAAGTGGCCATTCAAGTGTGTGTGTCAATATGCTTCACTGATATTAATGAGCTGCAAATACTTTTCATAAATCTGTTCTGAATACTCAACTGCCGCAGTTCATTAAGAGCATATCCGTTCCCTTTGCTCTACTTATACATATATATATATATATATATATATATATATATATATATATATATATATATATAAACCTTTCACATTTGCTGTTTCATGCGCTTGCCTCTCGAACTCGATGAATATCTGCATTATAATAGCACCTTAATCTCCGCACAGTTAACAATTAGCATTGTAAATAGTTCAACAAATTGAACCGGTTCAAACAAGGAGAAGAAGAAGAAGAAGCAGAAATAAAACTGAGCTGCCTAGCCCAAAAGAGACGTGTTGAATTGCGATCAGCCACCAACTGGGAAATCGTATCAATTCGGCAATTTAATGACTTTTTATGATCGATCGCAGACAGTGCGTAGACAATTTTCGATTGGCTTTTCCTATTTTGGGCGCAACTAGAAACCTTGGATCGAGTTTAAGGCCGATTGAGAGTTGTCTGTCGACAGCAGTTCGACTTGACGTATTTATGTAATTGTCAAATGAAATAGATGTAAGTATATATATATATATATATATATATATATATATGCGATCGATCATAAAAATATATATATATATATATATTATATATATATATATATATATATATATATATATATATATATATATATATATATATATATATATCAATTTTGGCATCACAATTGACACAAAATTTGTAAGCGGCTTACGCGGCGTATGAGTCACATTACAAATGATAATCAGTATCCGTTTCTTACAAGCGTGGGAATTACGTTCACAAATGTTGAGTTGAAATTCATCGCAGTCATGTATCAAATAACTGAGCAGACTGTGAATCAAATGTTGCCCCTTCTATACCCTATTTGAATTGTCCCCAATAGGGCATGATGAGTATTAAAGATATAACTATATATAACTAGGTTCATAGTTGCTGCTTGTCATGCACATTTTATAACTTATATTATATTAAAATAAACATACTATTTAATAATATTATGATCATATCATCGATTATTAACTATATTTCCGGACTTCAGATGTCTTTAGTCATTCAAAATATATTTTTTAATAAATATTAAAATATAAATTATCATTATATATATTTTTATACCCTGATCCCATTAAAAAAAACTTAATAGATATTTATCAGTACATATATATAATTTTTACAGGGTGTGCCAAAAGTAATCACCCTGTATCTTTTTTTGTAATCAATAAAATCGATTGAAAAACGCTATAGCTTCTGCCAACGATACCAAATATTATTCATGGCTTAACGATTTGCATTCCGCGCTTGTTTACTTTGGAAATTTGTTTCCAATAGGGTGATTAAGTACTAAAAAAGAATTTATTATTGTAATATTTCAAAATAATTTTTGTATTTTTATTTATATAAATTATATAAAATGAAAGTTATATATTTCCTTTTTTTTACTTATACTTTGTTATTTATAGTTTATTTATATCATTAGTTTTATTCAAGTTAGTATATAAATATAATTTTTTTTTTTAATTATATTTTGATTATTTTTTATTTATATTATTACTCAAGAAAAATAAATATATATATAAATGTTTAAATAATTTATTATTTTTTAATATATGTATTATATATATTTGTTTTTTTTATTCATGTGTTTTTAATTTATAATTTTTTTTAATAGTTAAGCATTTTTTTTTCACTTTCAACTAGCCCCAAAATCACGTTGTATCTATACAAATATATATAAACAAAACACAAGCGCTCTCATTAATTAACAGTTGCCAAAAACTTCCTGAAACTTGTACTACACAAAGAAACTAAAAAATACAACAAATAAATAAAAATTGTAGACAGCAACAATAATTAAAGCCAAGTTGAGAGCAACAACAAAAATATCTGCGGCAATAAAATTGATGTTTTCCTATTTGATGCTTGTGGCACAGCGCCCGGCAGCCAGTCAGCGACGCAGCTCGCGCTTAAGTATGGCACAGCAGCAACAACAGAGACTAAGCATGGCAACAAAAAAGAAATAAATGTTGTTATGACTTTTCATAATTGTGAAGTGATGATTATGCTGATTTCTGTATGTTGACTTTGCTGCCCCGCCAAGTGCTAAGCAAATGGCCAACGCTGGGGGCGGCTGCAGGGAAACAAGGGTAAGAGTAGTTGTCACACACACACATACACAGACGGCACACATAGTTTGGCAGCTGCTGTAGCAGAAATGAATTAATAATCACTTTTTGACAATAGACCAAAGGCACACGACAAAGCGACAACGACAACAACAACTGAACAACGCTTCCGAACCGCCTCCTGCTTTATTCCCTGCTCGATTCTGCGTGACAAATGTGTGTAAAAATAAATAAATGTTCCGCATCTGTCATCGTTTTGACAACTCTCGAGTGCCGCATGTCCAAATTCATAATAAATGCTCACAAATAGAACTTGACGTTTTTTAGTGAAAAAAAAAACACACAAAGAAAACTCAATAAAATAAATAAAAATTTCAATAGTAAAATATTTTAGAACTCAGTTTTTTAAACATATTTAACGAGTGGGTGTGAGCAGCAATAAATAGAATTTAAGGCTTAAAGCTACTTTTTTGAGCTAAGTGTGAAATCTCTTTAATGATATTTGAATATAGAAAAATCTATGTCAAGTTGATGAATAGTATAAAGAATATATATTATATAAGTATGCATGTATTCAATGATTTTTAAATATAGATATATCATTGACATGACAATGTATAATATATAGAATAATGATTATAGAATAATAATTTAAATTGATAAATAACATATAGAATATATATTGCATATGCATATTCAATGATATTTGAATATAGAAATATATATGTCAAGTTGATAAATAATATATAGAATTATTTCTATTTATTATTTATTATTAATTAATTATTATTTTATTTATTATTAATTATTTAATTTTTTTTTATTATTTATTAGTTATTATATATTATTTATTATTTACTCTGTACTATTTATTATTTATTGTTAATTATTTAATGTTTATTATTTATTATTTACTATTTTCTATTTACTATTTATTATTTATTATTTATTATTTATTGTTTATTATTTATTAATTATTAATTATTATTTATTATTTACTATTTTTTTTTTCTTATTTATTTTTTATTAGTTATTATATACTTATTCTTATATTCTCTTATATTATATTCTCTTAGAATATAGCTCTCTTATACAGAGCTTTTAGTTGAAATTCAGCTTATGCCAAGCAATATATAAATTTATATACAATTTACAATGTTGCAAAGTATAATTTTAAGCATTTATCTCTTTGTTCATTTAACTTTGACTTACATAAAAATCCTTTAAAAATTCTATGTCATATTGTTCAATTAACATCAATCAAAGTTTCAATGGAAAAAAAGTTTTTCCCAACTTCTATTGTTCGTTGCGATGCATTAATATATTTGAGATTGAGAAAAACTTGTTTGCTTAGTCATTTGACTGTCGCTTGGCAATCAATAGCCTGGCTATATAAGGTCTTAGCAGTTTGCAGGCGCCTGATCGGAGCCACTGCAACTGAACTGAAGCCAGGTGCGCAATAAAAAGACCAAATACCTGGCTCCAAAGCACAAATGCCGCCAAATGTGGCGGCTCATGGAACGTGACACACACCCACATTAAAAATATCATCGTGATATGATATGCAAGGCAACAATATATTTATATATATCTTCTGCAAGTGAAACAACTTAAACTAAACGAAGCAAATTGGCTCCAAAAATACCAAAATAATCATCATTATCATAGTCATTATGATAATAGCAATAGTTATGGCTAAGCCACAACTCAAATTATTACACTTAGACATTTGATATTTGTAGGTGAATAAAAACTTTTGACTTGACACTGCATTAAAGCGCTTCAATTTCAATTTCCATTTCAATTTCAAATTTAATTCGAATTTGAATTCGATTCGAGGGGCCACAATTAAGTTGTCAGCTTTGGCCTATGCTGAACTACTCAATACAATCAGCCTGCCAAAAATTGACACGCGCAATTATCATATTCAAATATAGTACTAAAATTGTATAAAAAAAAAAAAAAACAGAACTCACTATGAGTTGAAGCCCAAAAGATACCCTGTAAAAGTCAAGATTAATGAACTCGGTAGACAGCTCTGATTATAACTATTCTACAATTGCTACACTGCGCCCATGCTCAACAAGTACAGGGCATCATAAGCCAAACAACATGAAATACTTCAGCACTTTGGCTGTCTTTTTGTCAGTCAACTTGAGCAACTTCGTTTGCCCTTTTGGTAAGCAACGCCCACAAGCTGACACACGCCCACAAATACACACACACACAGGCATAGCAACTTCTAGTCATAACAATGCCAACTCGAAATAAACATGAAGCACTTTTGGCAGCGTTCGTCGAAACAAACGAAAAATGCTACCGAAACATTGAAAGACGACGGAGTGCGGGGCTGGGCAAATGGGTGCGGAAAAATGTAAGTAAAATCTGCATTATATTCTAAAGAGCAATATGCTAGCCTACATAAACGTTGGCCAGTCAAATTGCATGCAGTCAAGCTCAAGCGGTCAGAGACAGACAATCATAGAGCCATTCGAGCACAAACCTATGAAATTCTAAAAGAATTTTAAACTATGTAGTAAGCTAAGATAAACATGAAATATGTGATGATATGAAATATATGAACTATATAAACTATATATTAGCTATAGCGATTAAGAATTGTGCATATGCTGTCAGACAAACAAATGGAAATGGACTTAGAGTTGGAATATGATAAAATATTAAATAAGGCAATATATATTTGCCTAATTTATTAGGCAATTTTGATAAAATGTTAAATTAATTAAATTGAAATTAATTAAATTAAAATTAAATATTTTATTTATTAAAAATTAAAATTAAATATATTAAATTAATATTTATTTTTTGTCCATATTTCTCTGTCTGTTTTCGACTTTATATTTTAGTATCTCTATGCCTTTAGTCTGTTTATCTCTCTGAATCTGAATCTGTATTCTCTTCCAAATAGAGCATTTAGAATTCGGTCAGCTGCACAACTGCATATATATAAACTCATATATCTCAAGTAAATTTTTATATGTTATTTATAAGTTGTAGTTGCAGCTCTTGGCTCACTTGGGTGATTTAACATTTGACCAGGATTACTACGATTGGCATGGCATTTTGAATTGATTTACTGCGTCAGCCTCAAAGCAACATTTCACCTTTTTTCTATTGTAGTCAAAGCTCTTCTTATTGTTGTTGTTTCTCGCTCGAGAGCACGAATCAATGAATGAACAAATGTGCGATTGAGTGAGTGACTGACTGACTGAAGCAAACAAACAAATGCGAATAAGCATGAGCGTGAGTATTTGTGCGTCTGTGTCTGTGTCTGTGTGTGTGTGTGTGTGTGTATAAGCCCAGTTAAAAGGCAGCGCGTCAGCAGTCACTTGTGCGAATATTTCCGCAGGTGTTGAGTGGCATTTTATACGATTGTTGTTGTTGTTGTTGCTGCCGCTGCTGCTGCTGCTGTTGTCTATGCGGGAATCGTGACATGCAGCTTGACTTGGCACTTGGCCATAGAGCATAACACAAATCCAAAAGCCGTGCTACCTGCTGACGTCACACCCTCAACTTTGTTTTATATATAAACATATGCAGAGAAAGATATATATTTGTTTACGTCTTCCATGGCGGCAAATCAATTAGCCAGGCCCAAAGCGTACGCCGTCAAAAGGCCAAATTGCAACTGCAACAGTTGCTTCAAACTCACAAATTTAATTAAAATCTTTTTGTATGCCGATTAAAATCTTGAATGAAAATTGCTCAATTGCTGCCGCTTGCGACATATTCAAGCCGATGCCGTTGCCTTTGCCTTTGCCTTTGCAGTTGCTGCTGCTGCCTGAACGTCGTTTATCTTCCGTTTGGCATCAGCTGGCAAAGGGGCACAACAACAACAGCGGCAGCACCCTAGCTTTGGCTAATGAATTACAAAAGCAAAAACTGATTTTTCTTTTTCCTTTTTTTTTTTTGGTAATATATTCATAATCGTAAACCAGTTGGCAACAAAAGCCATTCAATCAACAGCACGAAAAGCGGGCGGGCCTCATGGAAGTTAGGGCTGCTGTTGTTGATGCTGCCGCTGCTGCTGGTTACTGCTGGCTGCTAGTTATTCTTGTTAAATTTTGTGGTGCTGTTGGCTC
Source organism: Drosophila mettleri (assembly GCA_035047625.1). Classification (NCBI taxonomy): domain Eukaryota; kingdom Metazoa; phylum Arthropoda; class Insecta; order Diptera; family Drosophilidae; genus Drosophila; species Drosophila mettleri. The sequence goes on from JAWNPI010000018.1 coordinate 12,537,088, forward strand.
TACTAATTTAATAAATTTTAAACATAAAATAAATAAGTTTTTATAAAGCCCATAAAATAAGTTTATCAAGAAGTAAAGCGGCAGAGCGAGGTTATAAAAAACTGAAAAATAAGTAAATTCAATGCAACCATGAATATGCATTAAATACTTTCAGGGTATTAAAGTATTTGTTATATTTTGTAAACAATATGCAATGGTTTGCATTAATTATAATTAAATATTTTTGTTTTTACTGTCTATTATTATTATTATTATTGAATTTATTTAATTTAATTTAATTAATTTAATTTAATTTTTGTAATTTTTCTTTTAATATTTAATTTTTATTTATATTCAATTTTTATTTATAAATAAATGTTTTATCTATTTTCAATAAACTTTTTATTGTTTTTATTCAATCTTGTAATAATATTGTCTACTATTTAATCTTTTTTATTTGATTTATGTATGAAACATTTCTTTTAATATTAATTTTTCTTTTATATAATTATTTTTTTTTATATTTATTAAAGAAAATACTTATATTAAAACAAAATTAATTTGTGCTTAAATTCGAGCACCTGACAAACATAATAATAAAACACGAAATATAATGGCTTACACTTTATCACACAAGAAAAGCTCCAATTAATGAAGTGAGATAAGAATTTAGAGAAGGCAATGCTCAAAGTGGAAAATGTCTCTTCTGCATGACCAATATTTTTAAATGACTAGTAATAATTCTAAGATTCACATATTAAGTATATATAACTAGCATTTTAAATGAATAAAGAGAGAGTCTATTAACGCTGTCTCTCTATCTTTCTGTTTGTATCCAGAGAACTCAACAAGAAATTGTGTTGGAGTCCTAAAGCTGCTTTTATACTATACTTAGTTTATTTTTCTTTGTGTGAGGACAGTTTCTACATCATTTTACTAAATTGTTTAAAGCAAATGTAGCTAATATAAACTAAATTAAATGCTATATTAAATAAACAAACATACGATTTCTAGTATGTCTTTCATTGACACTAATAAAAAGGGTGCCAAGACTAAATTAAAATATTTTCTAGAATTATTTAAAGCAATTAAAATAATAATTATATTATTATTTCAATCAATGTTCAATGTAAGAATTAAGAAAAAAAAAAAACAAGTTTCAATTAATTACAGCTATCATGTCACATATAAACGCTTTACTTAATAATTAATATAAAAACATATATATATTCATATATGTATACATACATATTCATATTCATATATTGTCAACTCACCTGTTAGTGTCACATTGACGTGCATCAGTCCGATGTGGGTGCCAATGCGGGCGGGCAGTTTCTCGCGTGAGAATGCCTTGTATGGAGCAATGATTGTTGCATGTGCCACATGCCAGGCTGAACCCAGGCGGGTAACTGCAATAGAAGAAGAAGCAGCAGCATATGAATATGGGATTAACATAATAAACGCCATCGCGCAGCTTAATACTCACTCAGTATGACTAGACCCACAAAGAGACTCAATGTGACCGTCGAGAATGTTGTGAACTTCTGTGAATATGAAAGCGAGATGTCGATTATAATGAGATGCGCAAGCTAGTCAAGTAGGTGTGTGTCTGTGTGTGTGTGCGTGTGTTTGTGTGTGTTATAAGTGAAACTGTAATTACATAAGACGTAAGCGTTTTAAAGCCAGTTACGGCCAACGACTCTGCCAATTGGTTGACTAATTGAATAAGCCAGCCACTCAATTGGCCAAACTAGCTAAGAGGAGCAGAAGGCGAAGAGACGTGAAAGAAAAGGGCGCGCCAGGCAAACAGGTTATAGATTTATATCTGACATCTATTTGAAAACGTGCCGTCGATTATGATTACAGCCATCACTGTCAACCGTCGAGCGTAGACAAGACGGCAGCAGCGTGAGAACTGCGTGCAGCTGCCCAGGCACAGCCCAGTTTAAGATATCATTAAGTTAATTAAAAGATAAAAGAAAACGTTTATATGACATAGAACAGGTTCTTTGGCATTGTCACACTCAAGTCATGCCAAGTCCTTGACACGCACATAAACTAGTTCGAGGAACTAGAATAAAAAGTAAGCTTTATTAGAGTTCTAAAACAAAGACAAAAACAAAATGCTTAACTACGGTTTCCTCTGCATCAGGTTTAATAAACTAAATTCTATTCAAAGTTTAAAGTTCAACCATGAACTTTAAATATAATCATTTCTGAGGCCTATGTTTTTTTTATAGACCTAGCACACTCACCTGCTTACGCACACCCGGAAATATGACAAGGAATGCCGCATAGAATGTGGCAAATAGCACAGATACGGCCACAATGGACACATCGCCCGTGACGGGTGTTCGATTTGAGAATGAATAAAGCGTTGGACCGCCATCGTCTCGAAATGCGTCGAACCAGCCCTTCATGCTGGATAGAGTTATCCTTTATGTTGCTGGTGTCTGCAAAGGGAAAACAAAAAGTAAATAAATAATTAAAATATTTGACAAAATATTATGTAATATTTTCTAGTTACCAGCTTTGCTTAAGAGCTTAAGAGTCAATTAAAATACAGATTTGCATATCTTATGTGCGTACTCAATCGGCCATGCTTAATTAAGCCAAGAGCTAAAACTAAAACCGCAGCCGACACACATCGTGGGTAGATACGGATTGGTACTACTATATGCAGCTACAAGAAATATAAAAGAATAACAAGCAAAAAGAGTATTCTTTGTCTACTCGAACTCTGAATACTCTATACTAGACATGAGCGCAAAATATATGGAATTTGCAGCACATTTGGCAACAGATTTGCGCCAGACTCCAGGAACAGACGCTTTATAGAAAATTTGCTTATAGTTCGTATTCTAACCCAGCTTCATTTACAATAAAAATGAAAAAATAATTTCTTCTGCTGAGTTAGGCGCATTGAAGATACATATATATATATAGAATATGAAAGTGGCAGAAGCTATTTATAAAACCAGAGTTGAAGCTATACTTCAGTCAATGTGCAACAAGAGGAATGCTCGGAAGAAACTCGATGGTACTGCCGAAAAGATATAAGGCGTAAAGAATGAAACTGATGACAATGCTTAGATATGCAGTGATGCCGTGTTAGAAGATAAGAGACCTCCCCAGAAGAAAGAACTTTTTAGTCGGTATGCAAAAATCTGGCAGATCTACGGACTGATTGGCACTGCGTAGACCATTTTCAGATACGTCAGCGAAAAAAAAAGTCTCCTTAAATTAAGTGCTAGGCATAGTTATTATTAACATCATATTCATAGTTAGGACTTTAAAAAACATCATTGTCTAATCATTATTTTTTTTAGACTCATTATCGAAAAATTTAATTAATCAATATGGCCATTATGTTCCTTTACATATTATTAACTATTATTATTATCATTATATAATAATAATTATTATTATTATCATTATTTTATTCTTTATATTATATTATTATTATAATTATTATTATTATATAATTATTATTATAAGATATCATGATCCTTTATATTATTACAATAATTATTAATTTTATTTATTTATTTTATTTTTACTATTATTTATTTATTATTATGAGGAATTGATTTATTTATGCTTTCGTTTCACAGAAGTTGAACGACATTGCGACTGAACAGCAGGGCATGTGATATGCAAATGATCATGCATTCCAATTGAGGGTTCAGAATATATAGTTTTCCTTAAAGAACGAATGGAAATGAAACACAGCTTGAAAACTCCCTCGCGCAGCAAAACTATTGACTCAAGAGAGTATTGAGAGCTAAATATTGTAAAATACATTTGTATACTTATGTACTCAGGCAGTGACTCAAAGCTTATGTCAACCAGCAACTAAAACAATATTTGGGCTTCTATAATATTAAAACTAAAAGATATATTAAAAAAAATCTAATACTCTGACATATACATTAATTTATTAAATTTAAATATTTTGTTATATCAAAAACTTAAAATTTTTAGTTTTTTAGATTTTAGTGATTAATGTAAATCATATAGAAATTATTATCAATATTAATCAAATTAAATTAAAATTAAATTATATAGAAATTATAACAAAAAACTAATTTCAAAATTTGTTGATCTATTAATCATTAATATAAATATAAATTATTATAAAATTGTTGATATTTTATTTTTAAACATTAATAAAACACATCACATATGCATCAAGTAACAGACCAAATCGCTGATGCTTGTTCATTGAACATTATAAATTGTTGTTTAGTCCCTTTTCAATGTGTTACATATTTCATGACACGCCTAGAGTGGCCACTGCAAGAGTATATCAAATATATAGCTGGCAGCTGCCAGTTGCCAGATGCCAAGTAGCAGATGGATTTGCACTTTTACGGCTCGGAACGGATTTGGTTCGTGACTAAGCGTTTAGCTTGCAGATAGACCCAAACCAAGAGATGGAGTTGGGGCTGGTGCTGACGATGCGACTGAAGCTATTTTATAGACAAGTGACAGGCAGCGGCAGCTTAATGCAACCAATCCAGCTGCTAAATTAGTTAAATAAACAGAGGGCAAAGAGCAGAGTAAAGCTCCCTGCTAACCGGAAATGTAAAGCGGAATTCAAATAGAAATATGCAGCAAGAAAAATAAAAACTCAGAATTAATAACCAAACAAAATAAATAAAATACAAAAAAAAAAAAAAGAGCTCGAACAAAGGAATTGAATTTTCAGCACTCGAAACAAACTTGTTAAACATAAGAGATTCGAAAACCAGAAATGCCTAAGATTTAGAGCCGGATTTAAGAAACAAAACAAAAGCCGTCGCGGGAGGGCTGCACAGCAACAACAATAGATAGAAATAGCTGCGTCTATAATCATCATCAGCTGTTGCTTGGAATGACGTAGTCAAAAGTTATAATTAAGTGCCGATCAAATTGAATAAGTGAATATTAATAATACCCTAGGCATAGCGAATCTTTAAATACTCTGGCCAAAAGACGGCCTATACTAAATTAACTAACCATATCATCTGCCACAGCTCAACACTGTGTTTCTTTATCGTCTTTTTTTTTTTAAGTCCGGTTTGTTTGAATCAATTAAAAACAAAACATTTTTAGTGAAGTTAACCATTTTTATAAAGGAAAATTTTACTAGTTAATGGTACACGAAAAAAATAAATTCTTTAGCAAACTTAAGATTTTGAGAATCAGCTAGAGAAGGCTATAAACATTGCGAACTTAGACAATCTCCTAAAGACTTTACTCAATACTTAACACTATTGCCATTCTAAAAATTAAATTTCAATTAGCATTTATATTGCTAAGGTCTTATAAACAATACAAGTCACACTTATATACAGATGTCCATTTAAACGGACACATATAGCATAAAAGAGGAAAGAAAGAGAATTGCGCATACGCAACGTGTTACGTACGCTGACACGCGGATGTAAGTAAAACTTTTGTTATTATTGAAGTCTTCAAGTGTTTAAGTATCGAAGCAACGGGGTTTTTCCCTTGCGGCGAATACGAGTTCTGACTTTGTGAAAGTTGAAGACCCTGCCCGCCCTGAGGGCACACAATCAGTGTCTGCGCCACTTAGAGTCAGAGAGATTTAATGAAGCGACAGCAGAACAAGAAGAAGAAACAGATATTAAAGATTAACTTCAATTGGCTCAGTGTGGGGCCAACTAGAATTGTTATATTCTGTTATACATTGTTATACATAATTACACTTCGTTGTCAATTGGAAATTTGAAATAAATAAGCTCTCTACAATTTTTTTTCTTTAGATTTAACTTTAAATTAAAAATCTTCGTTAACTGCATTAAAATTTTGTTTTAGAATAATTTAACTCATATTTAAACTTTCATAACTTAAGGATTAACTTAGAAATTTGCTCCACTTTAACTCTGTTTTAAATCTTCACGCATTTCTCGCAGTGCTTAAATTGATTATGACTTATAAACACACCCAAAATTTCTTTCAGTGTTTTAATTAATTAACATTTCTTACGCAAAGTTCACTTACCAAACTTGTCAGTTAATACAAAACCGGCATATAAATATCGTTGTTTGTTTCTATTCGTTGTTTAATTTGTTGTTGTTGTTTTTTTTATAAACTTTTTTTTTTTTGTAATTTGATAATCGTCTCGTAAATCCAATTCACAATTTCGTTCAATTTTCAACACGATGCGCCTGCTACTAAATAATATCTAAGCAATAAAATTAACATTTATTAATATCAATTGATTTATTGATTACGTTTGATTAATGAACCACGACACACACACACGCACAAACTGTAAAAACGATCCATGTTAAATTAATAATACTTTTTTTTGTTTTTTAATTTTAGTAAAATTTTATGCGCTGTTTTCACAGCTTTTTACATATGTTTGCAACATTTCGCATTTTTTTTCACTTTTTTTTATTTGTATTTATTTTTATTTTTTTTAGTTTTGTTTATTAGTTGTTTATTTTTACTTTTATTTTTTGTTGCACCCACTTGGCAATTTTTTGTTGTATTTGGCGCGGCCTGAAACCGGTTTTTGGCATTTGCCAGTCAACGCCGTGCGACTTAGCACATAAATTGCATTTTATTTTTAAAACCCGGTAATAAATTGTTTCATTTATAATTAGAATTTTTTACAAGCTGACACGAACATTTTAATAGCAACACCAAAAAATATAAATAAAAGCACAAACATAAATGTGTGTAAAACGTGAAATCGAAAATCTCATTGGGGTGCCTCGTATGTAGCTCTGTAGCTGTTGTTGCTGCTGCTGACCTTCGCATAGTTGTTGCAGGAGCTGTCGCGGTCGTCATCGCTGTGAGCGCATTATTAGCTCGATTACCTAACAACAACAACAAACACAATGCAACTGTCGCTGTCGCTGTCGCTGTCGCCGCCACTGACGCTGCTGCTGCGATAGTCGATGCCGGCGTCAACGCTGGACTTGGCACCAAAACGTAACTCGCCGCATTGCATGTGGAAATCTTAAAGCGCATTACGTTATTACGTTACTTACTACACAACGACTTAACGAAAGAAACAAAAAAAAAAAGCTTTGCGTGTGTCTGTCAAGCAGCGGACAACAACAATGGCACAAGCATTACTGTTACAAAATGAAACCGAAACTACGCGATGCCAGAGCAAAGCAAAAACCAAAAACAAAACAGTAGCAGCAGCTCAGCAACGCCCCACTGAGCCACCAGCAGCAACAGAAGCAGCATCCAATGCAGCTGCTGCTCACTCTCTCACTCTCACTCTCACTCGCACTCTCTGACTCAGAGTCCGACTACTCTGTTGCAGCTTGTCAAGTCCAACGAAAGTGAAATTGCTATTGCTCTGCTCTTCTAGCAGCCGTTGAGTTTATCTTTGTATTTCTTTTGGGTTGAGGAAATGAAGTAAACATGAAATTGACATAATCAAGACGCGGCGCGGACTGCAAATGCTTTAAAAGCTCTGTCGACGTCGCGTCCGCGTCGCTGAATGCGTTACAGGTTTTTGAGTTGTGCGGCTGCTTTTGCTTTCTGTTTGCATGCCGTTATTGTTGCTGTTGTTGTTGTGTGTGTTCAATGAGCGCTGGTGCGTGTAAATATGTAAGAGTCGCCTTCAACCGGCTTTTTTTGCGATATTTTTTGTTGTTTTTAGTGCGCATAGTTTTTTGGCTTTTTGCTTTAGTGCGCTTTTTGCGCTGGTCAGTTTTGGCGTGGGTCAGTTACATGTGTCCGCTCAGCACATAGGAAATAAACAGCAAATGAAGTAATCGACAGAAAAATAAAAAAATTACAGCACCACCAGCAGCAGAAGCAGCAGCAGACTACTGCAACGCACCTTAAGAAATTATCGAAAACAAAAAGCATCAACTAAAACAATAGCATAAATATACGTCTGTACACACACTTGATGCATATACGCACATACACACCAGACATCACACAGAGAGCGATAAAACGGTAAAGTGTACAATAGAGGCACCAACAAAAGAGCGCATACAAAGGTAAAGGGAAAACATGCATAAGAAATACGGCACATGTAGAGCGAGTGTGAGAGAGATAGCTACATTCATATGAGCAGACAGAAGCTACGAAGTTCTCGCATTGAATTTGAATTTTTCTCTAGTCGCTGCTTCTCCTTACGACTTTTTAATTTGTTAATTTTATTTTTTTCTTCCAAAGTTTATTGTGGCTTTTCGTAATGCTTTGACAGAATAAATATGCGATGAGTCGTCATTGAATTTTGATTATTTTTAGTGGGAAATTTTTGTGACGAGTTTTTGGTATTTGAAATTAATTTAACTAATTTTTATATCCAACATCTTTTAATTTATTATTTTCGCAAATTTTAAGAAAATTACAGCACGCAAAAATAACTGAATACGCTTCAATGCATTTTGTTTTTTTTTTCATGTTTGTTTTTTCATCCACGATTATGTGAAAAAGTTTGCTCAATTTTTTATTAGGTCTTATTATATGTAATTTATTTTTATTACCGTTAATTGCTTTTGCACACTTATTTTACCCAATTTTCACGACAATATCACATTTTTTTCACATATAAAAACGTCGACGACAGAGCACAGTTACAAATTACTGGAAAGAGGACCATACCAAGTACCGTTATAGTTTGCTTTTTTGCTTTCGTCAAATAATAAAACTTATAGCTGAATTTTGTTTGCGAATTTTAGTTTTAGTATTTTTATTTTTTGGTTTGCTGTTTTGAATCTAGCCCAGCGCCCGGCGCATGGCACAAAACACATAAAACAAACCAAAAAAAAAATAAGCACAGTTTTTTTTTATCTTCGTATGTACGTGTTTTTGTTGGTTAATGCGTCTGCGCGAATCATTCGAGTCTCGTTACTATTCACTTGCGCCGTCGCGTCCGCACCAAACGCCTGTCGTTGGCAAACTGATCGTCGTTAAGTGCTGAGCGCAAGACAAAATACACACAGAGAGAATGCCAGAGCGAAGAGAGGGAGAGCGCGTAAAAGCTCTGACACTTGAAAGCTCTTTAGCACAGAGAGTGTGAATTTATGCTCTAATAAAATTCACCAGGCACGAGGGCTAAACTCCTGCTGCTGACTAAGGTGAACCTTGTCAGTCCATTTAGCGAATGCAAAGAATGCAAAAAAAAAGTCGTTCACTTTGAGACGACCTCACATACAAATCAAAATTAATAAATAAGTCAAGAATTCGTATTAATCAATGGAAGGTAAAACAAGCGCATGAGTACACCAAAATTTATAATAAAAAAAAAATAATATAATTGCTGATAGGTTGGTAACATCTGCTAATTGAATTAGCATCGAGCATCGAGCGACGCTTGTGCATATAATTAATATTTAATTTACTAATTGAATTTTTAGTGCCGACTACCGTGCTGCAGCCTCTTTGATCCGTACTCGTATGTATGTTTGCCTACACGTAGACATGTCTGTGTCGTTAAAGATCTTGACAGTTGCAAATTTGGCAGGCAAACACGAAGCCAGGCAGAACCACTCATAAGACTTAATCATAGCCGTACACATGGACAGAGCTGTGGAAGCAGACGCATGATGCAACTTTTACGATGTGGCAAATTAGCCATAAAATAAACACACTGATATGTATACATAAACATATTTATATATATATATTTACAGTCTGTATTATATAAGTGCATAAAATCCCAGAGCTTTAATGTGCACTCAAATAGTTAAGATAAACTCAGAAATAATAGTTAATTTAATGTGTTAAATGCGTAAGCAAGCATTGATTTTTTAGTTTGCACATAAATAGCCATAAAAAAGATTTATAAAAGTTTATATTTTTAAATATCTATACTTTTTTATTTTTGAGTTTAAAAAGTAAACTAAATATATTAAAATATTGTAAAATATGTAATAATTATATTAAATATATATATCTGCAACATAAAAAAATAATAGAATAAAATTAAATTAAACATCAATAAAATAAAAAGTTTAATTTTGTAAACTTTTTTATTTTTCAGTTTAAAAAATAAAATAAATATAAAAATATTTTATAATATCTAATATTTATATTAAATAATATAGCTGCAACATAAAAATATAATATATATAAAAAAATTTAAGAAAATAAAAGGTTTTATATTCTGAACTTTTTTACATTTTAGTTTAAAAAATAAAATATGTATATAAGAATATTGTATATAATATCTGATATTTATATTAAATATATCTGCAACACAAAAAATAATAGATATAAGTATACAAAAAAATTGATTTAAAAAATTTATAGTCTTAACTATCTACACTTTTTTACTTTAAAAAATAATATTTATAAATAAAAGTTATAAAAAAATATATATTGTATATGTTATCTATTATTAATAATTATTTACTTATAACTCTAGCTTCTTAAGCCTATTTTATATATTTATTTATCTCAATCCAAATATTTTATTTGCTTTTATAATTCTCACCAATCCCCCCTTTCATCTAATCTAATTTTCTTTTCATCTTTCAACATATTTCGATCAACATCTCCAACTGTCCGTATAAACTTACAATCCCGCCCATCTAAACTCGACATCTTTTATCATTTATTATACTAACTGTTTAGGCAGAGATTTTATTGATTTCAAACTCGTTTTCCATTCAGACTTCAAGATCAATACTCTTGGCTAACACCCAAATGGATGACCACACTCGCTCTCTTCGAGCACTATATCATTTATTGCTAAGTAAAAAAAAAAAAAAACAAAAAATAACTAACTAATATCGATTATAAAAGAGTATTTATTGTTGGGGACCATTAGGTTCGTTGCTTAAGTCTTTTGTTCTAGCGCTATTTTAATGCTAAATTATGGCCTTGCCGACAGCTGGCATCAAACTTATTGAACTTCAATCATCAATAACAACAGCCCAAAACAGCAACCACAGACTTAACACTAAATAATTTAACTAAATTGGCGCGCAAGGTCGTTCACGGTCAGTGACTGCAGAAGAAGAGGAAGATGCAGCAGTAGAGCCAACTGGATGAACTGGACTTGCAATTGAAACTGGGACCAGTTGCCAGCTGCCAGTTATAATGCCCTTTTTTCGAAAATTTATTTTATGCAAGCCATAATAAAATTTTAAATGAATCAGCCAAAAGTTAAATATTAAAAAAAAAAAAAATTACTGCCGGCTACCGGAGACTTAATGAAAATAAAAAAACAAGAATCAAATGCCATACGGATGTGTCGCCAGCGACTTGGAATGCGCACAAAACATGCCGAGGACGGTCAATGGTCTTAACTAAACACAAAAAAAAAAAAGAAAAAAAAAACCATAACAATATATAAACATACAGATACAAATATATTTATAATATCTATAGTGTTAAAAGTACATATCAAGCGACGTGTCTTGATTCAGAATTCAAAACACGCATCAACTGCTGCCGCAAAGTTGTATCCAGAAGCTAGGCTCAATGTGATTCATGACTCAAAGAAACAGAGCAAATCAAGTCAAAGAACAAGAAGATGTGTAGTCTATATAAATAAGAATTATATATATAAGCATATATATATATATATATATATATATATATATATATATATATATATATATATATATGCATATATATATATATATATATATATATAAAAGGGAAAGGGAATCTCAAGCTTATGCACTTGGCTCAAGTTCAAGGTGAGAGACAATTCAAGTCGAGTTATTTTGCTCAACGACTCGAATCGACTCGTATCAGTGGGGCACTGAGGAAGGGCAACATGTAATTATGCTAATGAGCGTATATAGTTTGCATATGCTGCAAGTCAATTGTAATTGTTATTTAATAATTTAAGTCAACAGGTTGTAAATGGCATAACAGATAAGAAAAAATTATATAACTAGTTAGTCAATCCAAGAAAATAAACAAAAAAAATAATTTATGAATGATGAAATTTACTGCATTTTTTGATATATTCAATTTATAAGATCTGCCAAATATTGACATTAATATTAATATTAAATTTACTCTCAAAATCAGGCATTCTGCTGATAAATATTATGGTAGCGCGGAATATTGAAATAAATGGCAAATATAATTTCTATATCAATATCTGATTCTGATAATTTTATTTTATTTTCTGATATATTAAGAAATATGTTTTCACCTAGAAAAATTTGAATTTATGCAAGAAATTTGTTATTTGAATGAAATAATTTCCTTTATTATTGGCTTAAAAATATTTATATATATATTTACTTATTTATTTATGAATGGTTTTTATATACCATAAATAGCCACATTTAATTATTGCCATTAAAAATGAAATATAAATATTTATAACTTACTTTAAATGTTCTTAATTTAAAAAATTAATAAAACTCTAATAAACATTTTTAAAATTGCAAAAATTAAAAAAAAAATATCAAAGCTTTTATTAATTTTTTTTTTTAAATTAATGTATTATAATATTCCGAAAAATTGTTTCTATTCTAATTAGAATAAATATTTGTATATACAAATATATTTCTAGCTTATTCATTTTTAAAGAATAAATGGTATTAAATTGTATGCCCTTTATAAATATAAAATATATGGAAAAATAATAAATAATGTATATAATTTTACATTTTAGACATTGTGTATAAATTATATATAATACATAATATATAATATATAATATATAATATATAATATATAATATATAATATATAATATATAATATATAATATATAATATATAATATATAATATATAATATATAATATATAATATATAATATATAATATATAATATATAATATATAATATATAATATATAATATATAATATATAAACAAAAAATTATATGTATTTTATGTAAAAAATTACATATCTAAAATATAAAATAAAAATGAAAGTAAATTTAAAAATATAGTAAATGTTATTTTGATTACATTGAAATACTCAATTTTCTATAAATACTAATTTATTTCACATTGTTCTCAATTTAAGCATTGAATAATGTGTTTAACTTGAACTTGAAGGTTGCATAATTATTGCTCTCTGGAAGCGAAGCAGCTGCGCACAAGTGCTTCCCAGAACGAATATGGCTACTGCTTCTACTGCTTCTAATTTAAATACATATTTACTTCTATATATATATATCTATGTATTTACTCACATATGTATATTTAATGATCACCTGTGGCATCTCGCTCGCACTAATGGCATCTAATATGCCCACTAATTACAGCGATTACACAAAAGACAACCCAAATGGCTTCCTCGTGTCAAGAGTTCTATGCAGCAGCCACATTCGAATCGACTGACACAGATTAGTTATGGCTGTGAGCAAGCGTTCAAGTCTCCCCCAGCGGGTTCAAGAACTTAACTAGCTAACGATTCTATTAAAGCCTTATAAACTGGAGAGCAATAGGCAAACTCAGACACATACATACATGCATACCAAGCAATGACAATAGCTAAGTAATTTCTGTGGTTTATTTTATATATATAATTGGCGATGAGCGCGTGAAATTTCAACTGAATTAATTTATAGCTAAATAAATATATTTAAAGTAGGAATGTAAATACATATAAAATTTCACATACATTTGATAGATTACATTAATATATATATTTATAATTCTAAATAAAAAAATGTATTAAATATAATAATATTTATGTTCATAATAAATCAATAATATTTTTTTATTTGTTTTATATTATTCAAAAATATTTGAATTTATTTTTTTTTTATGTCTGAAATATATTAATGATAAGGGTGTAATTTTTTTAAGAATAAATAAATTTCATTTAAAAATAAAACTGAAAAAAAAAATTCGAAAAAAATGCTATGAAATAAAAGTAATTTAAATCTCTCGCATTAAATATACTAGAATATGAAAAATTTTAAATTTAAATTTTAAATGATTAAAAATCATATTTTAAAATATTTATTATATTTCAATAAGTTCTACAATATAATATATATATATAAATATTATATATTTATGTATCTAAATCATATTTAACCAAAAAACTTTTAAGTAAATATCTAGCTACTCAACTCTATACTTAACTCTATCTCTCTCGCTCTCTCTCTCGCTCTCTCTCTCGCTCTCTCTCTCTCTCTCTCCCACTCTCTATCTCTCTCTCTCTCTTACTCTAACTTTAGTTAAGCAATATACTAGTGTTCGTGTCACGTGCGTGTCATCGCTAACAGTTGGCATGGCGGGCGGCCGCTTGAGTTTGGCAGGTGAGGATTTGCTGTGCACTGAGGCGTTCATAAAGCAGCGTCTTTTTTACTCATTAAATTTTCCTTTCGTTTGGATGTTTTATTGTTAATGTGTGCGCTTAACGTCGCACCAACTACAAATTAAAACTAATAAAAAATGTGAAAAAACACACAAAAAAATTATTGTGTGAAACTTAAGTGCGCCCCCAAAGCGACGTATTATAATTATAATAATAATTATAATTACAATGTGCGGTGGGGCGTGGATGGCTAATACTAGAACTGAGTACTGCGTCTCGACCTCAGCTCAAATCGATGTGTGTGTGTGCGTGCTGCGCGCTGCTAATTAAAACATTATTTTGTGTTGCCACTAGCCATGCCATGCCCCGAGGCTGAGTTTTTGCATGCGGCACAGGCGAATCGATCAATAGAAACAAAAAACAAATAAAATAAAAAATAAAAATAAAATATAAAAATTCGACAGACAAGTGGCCCAAAAAAGAAAAAAAAAAACAGTTTTTATGAAACGGTAGGCAACAGTTGTCAGCTGTCATAAAATAAAAATAGCAACAACAAAAGCATATCGAAAATATAATTAAATAAAGAAGTTTAAATACTCTAGCAGCATTTATTAACAAATTATGTGATATACGAAAATATTTAAAAGTTTTACAAATTATATGAAAATTTTTATATTTTATTATTCTTATAATTATAATTTTAAATATATTATATAATGTATTTGGATCTTCCTATTATATATATATATATATATAAATTACAATGTCTTAATATTTTATGAATTTTAATTTAAAAATAAAATAATATTAATTTTTCTTCAATTTTAGAAATAAATAAAAATAAAATCGGTAATTTAATATATTAAAAAAAAAAAATTTAATATTAAAAATAAAAAAAAAAAACATGTAAACAAGAAAAGTGTTGTACTTGCCAATTTGTTTCGCTGAATCTTTATTAATTTTTTTCTTTTTCAAATTTCCTTGTTAATATTTAAAAGTTTTAAATTGATTTTAATTAACATATTTCTAAAAATAAACAATTTTTTTTAATCTGATTGAGTTTGAAAAAATTATTTTTAACAAAATCCAATCTAAAGAAAAAGTTTCTTTGTGTTTTAATTTCAATTTAAATTCCTTTTTTATGTGTAATAAATTTGATATATATTTATTTTTATTATTTAAATTTAAGTTCCATTTTCCATAAAAAACTTTAACTTAACTTTGGGCAATATAAAATCAATTTGCAATGCATTTGATGGCTGATTAAGTCGTTTACCTATATAAAAACCTTTTTTTTTTTTGGCAAGGGTATCGACAAAAGACAAAACTGACGACGCACGACAACAACAACAATAATAATAATAATAAAAAAAACAACTACTACAAAAAAGCTCGTCAATTGTTTATTGATTATTTTATTTGTTCAACATGGCAACGGATTGTTCCAATTTTGATCGGTTTATCGCCTTTGCATGCGGGCGCTAATAGTTTTGAACCTGAAACTATTTTTTTGCAGTTTTATTTTTCCATTTGTGTGCCAGGGGCAAGGTTTTGCTTGAGACGCAGCGCAGCCAGGCAGCCAGGCAGCCAGGCAGTCAGGCAGTCAGGCGGTCAGGCGCTGCTATTTATTTATTTTTTGGGCAGGGTCTCTGTATTTTGGCAGTCCGTCAATTAGAGCTTTGCCAAATTATGAGATTAAATGGACTAAAGTTTTGACTTTCTTGCCTTGAGCTTTTCAACAACGACTTTGATAAGCGTTAATTAACAAATCAGTATTAGCTAAATGACAATGACCCTTAAGCAGTTACCCTGTAATCATTTGAGTGACTTTCAATTGTTCTAAAGCAAATATTGAGGCGAGCTAAGAATATACAGGGTATTTGCTGTAGAAAATTTGTTCACTTTATGTATATTAAATGTAGCTATGGATATAATTGAAACTTGGCTTATATAAACTACGAATTGTCTACAAATATAATTTTATATTAAAATATTTGAGCGATCAGGGTATATAAGATCTAGTTATATGTGGTATGTATGTGTAAAGGTTTCTTAATTTCGATGGTATGCATATAGATATTATAGAATTAAGGAAAAATCATTTGAATGTCAAAGCATTTAAGAAAATTTTTTATATAGCTATAAATGTCTGTTCTACGCTCTATGCTCTCATCTATGCAGCATGGCAATCGATAGAATTAGAATTAGTCTGAGAACAAATTTGATAGATAAATTTATATAACCTATATAAAATATTATATATATATATAAAATATATAACGAAAAACAAAAAAATGTATATATTTATATATATAATTAATATATAATATTTATGATATTTACTCTAAGACTAATTATTGACACATAGAAATATTTCCTATATGAATTTAAGATCTGCTCATATTTAAAAAAAAAAATAATATTAATAATAATTAATTGCATAATTAGCCAATGCTTGGATCTAGAAAGAGCTAAAAAATTTATGAATTGTTAATACTCACTGAGTATATAAGTATGAATTATTTACATATACAGGGTATAAAATGCTAATTGTAATATGTGTTACATATAGATATATAAAATTGATAATATATGTATAATAAAATATGCAGAATGTAATAAAAATGCAGATAAATGAAATATTAAATATTTGCTCAGCTTAAAGAAATGCCAGGTATAAATTCCAGAACTATTTGAAATATGGGTATGGGGTATAGAAATAATAGTAATTTTTATATATTTATACAAATATATACATGTAGAAGTCACAGTTAATATAGATTATTATATAATATTATATTATATATTATATATATATATATATATATTATTATCATCATTGGAACTATTTATATATTATTCTATGATAACGACAGCAAAGAAGCACAAACCCATTTAATTATATATACCAAGTGTGTGTCTCATACGACTTTGCCAGCAACGCATTCTAATTGTGGCAAGCACACAATTACAGGGTAGATAAAACATAATTATCAGCACAATATTGTATAGATACATATAAGCAAATATTTATACTTTGTCTGCTACCAATTAAATCTCTTCAGCTTTGAAGTTGAGTGAACTTTAAAAGGTTTCTTTGTCGCTCTCAGTGTCATTGTCGAAATGTTTGTTGCTTGGGTGGCCCAATCTCTGATTGACAATGATTGACAATTAAGTTGCGTTTGTGTCAGATCTCAGGTGTTATAAATTGTGGCGAACACGCTTTACGCTTCATGCTGCTGGCTGCTGGCTGCCGGCTGCTGGTAAAATAGCTACCATTTATGTGGAGCATTGGCCCGGCTTATTATGGCCAACCGACTCGAAGGTTGACTCGCAGCATATTTGGCTAGGAAGTTGTTAGCTGATTTTTCATTGTGGGTGCCTAATTGGAAAACAATTTTTTTTTTCTCTTTCATTTTGCCAGTCGACGCGTGTTTCGATATTCGGATAAGACGAGTAGCAGCTGCTGCTGCGATCATGGGAATTTCTTTAGTCATAAGCAACAAGGGCAACAAATCGTGTATGTGTGAAGGCTGGTCAAAATTTACAATTCATTGAGAGCATTTAGCTGCCATTGTCTCTGAGAATATTTGATTGGGTACATAAATATATAGAAATGATTAGAATTATTACACAAAATCGATAAAATATATATTATTACATAGTTTTTTGAGCATAGCTCACACATTATTAGAGCTCAGATAATTATTTGATAAGAGAAACTAGAAAATACGAAAATAGCCACTACAGCAATACCTAATTTAAATATTTCTCCAACTACTTTATAAAATCTACATATGAAGTTAGTAACTTCAACTTTCTCACATATATTAATATTGCCAGCAAAGCTGCGGCAGGTCGCACGATTTTTTGCTAAGAAAAATTCCCATGATTTAACAGCAGCTGCTATATATATGTATATCAGATATTATATATAAATATATTATTTGAGTCAACCATGAAGGAAAATACATATAAGTTTTAAATTTTATTTTCTATAGGATCTATGATCAATGGAAACCTAAATAGTAAGACAAGTCTAAATTTAGTCTGAAATTACTATTTTTGCTGATCAATTAATTTTTGCTGATACAAACAGCTAATCTGCTAATCTCTTATAATCCAAATATTTTTAGAATACACCTAAACTCGTAATTTTCATAAAATTCAAAGCACAAAAGAATTAAAGATCTGCCGAAAAAATTCAAAAGCTCAACAAGCTTTTTAAACATAACATGAAAACATATATTTAGAATGGAAGACATAAGAGTTAGAGCTACCTGTCTATAGCTAGTTTTCAGATTGTTTAAGTTTGAGGAATGGAATTCAATATACTCAACTCAGAAATGAGCAGCTCAATTATGACTCCATCCTCATGCTCTTTAGCTTAATAAAACTTTGTATGTTACGAAATAACATTATAAATTAGATTACTCATTTGGTGGACGCATAGTCTCATCATGGTCAAATTTTAGACACCTCACAGTCAAAACAAGCAACGGTGGCAGGCGAAGCCTTTAGTTGCCAGCACCGCCCAAGTTGCGTGCCGCTTGTCACATCAGCGCAACGTTGCGGAGTCATTTGTACGGTGAAAATATTAAAAATTAATTAAACAAAAACTTTGCTACTAATGTAAGCAACAATATAAAACACATTTAACGTCGTGCACTTGACCTTGGCCGGGCGGCGGGCATCGAGCGACGCGGCCAAAGCCAAAACCAAAATCAAAACACAAAAGGGAAAGTCAAGCGTAGGCAGAGCGAATACCTCATACCCTAAGCGAAGCAACTGCTACCTTTTGGCATATATTATCTATCGTTTATATTTTATCTATAATCTTCTATTAGCTAAATTTCGATATTTATATTTTATCAGCTATCTTCACACTTCAAACTTTATTTTATGTTTTATATTTTATATTTTATATTTTATATTTTATATTTTATATTTTATATTTTATATTTTATATTTTATATTTTATATTTTATATTTTATATTTTATATTTTATATTTTATATTTTATATTTTATATTTTATATTTTATATTTTATATTTTATATTTTATATTTTATATTTTATATTTTATATTTTATATTTTATATTTTATATTTTATATTTTATATTTTATATTTTATATTTTATATTTTATATTTTATATTTTATATTTTATATTTTATATTTTATATTTTATATTTTATATTTTATATTTTATATTTTATATTTTATATTTTATATTTTATATTTTATATTTTATATTTTATATTTTATATTTTATATTTTATATTTTATATTTTATATTTTATATTTAATATTTAATATTTAATATTTTATATTTTATACCATACCATTCCAACTGCAACCACATAGTCAATATACTCTCTAGAAGCGTGTGGAATAGCACGAATCGTTAGGAGCGCTCAGTCCGCAAGGGGTAGCCACTGTGCCATGTGGGGAACGCGGTGCGTAGAGGCCTGTCCTCGTCGCACGCTTGTCGCGCAATTCACTGGCAACAGTTAGCAGTAGATTTTCGATTCTGATTTTGATTTCGATTTCGAGTTTGTATTTGAAGTTCATGAATTTAATTTGCGCGCAGTCGACAATTTTTTACGAGCTCAGAAGCCAAGGCAAACTGATATGACAGCGCTTACATGGCGTATACGCATTCCGTCGCTTATTTATGACGTTTCCACATTGCGTGTAATTGACATTCACATCGATTACTTCCTAGTTTTTTCCACTGACGGCCCTGAATGACACATGGTTTGCACATTATCAGGCTTAAGTGAGTGGAAAATGAAAATGAATGTTAGAATATCTATCGAGTCACGTACGTGAGTGCAATTCATTACGGTTGGTAGAAAATTTAATAATTTTATAGACAAGGCTGAACATGGTCACTTTTTAATAAACTACAAATAATAATAATAACTTTTATAAGGATTTTAATGTCTGAAATTATTTTTAAAGTTATTATATTAATTGAAGAAGAGCAATCCTTCAAGGTCCCATTTTTAATGGGATCTGGGTATAAAAATATAAATTATATTTAAACAAAAGATTGAAATGTTTTAGTAAGTACTGTTAAATTAATGTCCATTAAATAGAATTTTTTATTGATATTTATTGCTATATAAAAACAAAAGACTTAGGCAACAAACTTGCCGTTTGTTGTTTGCCTATTGATGTTGCATGCAAAAAAGTGAAAATATTAACGAGGCAATTGTTGTCTGCCTCAGTGAAACATACGACGCCTCACCTTGTGCGCAATAGAACTCAATGAAGCAATTTTCTTAAACTTTATTTTTAATTGCAATTACTGATGAGTTAAGTCGAATTGTTTTTAAATTGTTTTTTTTTTTTTTTTATTATTATAAGCAATATTCTCAATGCGACAGCGGCTGAGTTTAGCTTTGAGAATTTTTTAGATTTTTTCTATTAATTGTAAATGGATTGTTCTTTTAATTTACTTTAAATTGACTTTCACTGATAGCCCAAGCTTTGTTTTAAAACATTATTAATTATGAAGTTATTAATGATTTTTTTTTTAATTATTTTTGTTTCTTTTTTTTTTGCATTTGCTCTGGGCGCACTTCAGTTTTTGCCTCGCAGCAAGTTGAAAGAAAAAAAAAAAAAAACGATTAAAGCGTTCAAAATCAACAACTAAAACAATAACAATAAACAAACACTCTGCAGTTGTGCACACGTTCGCTACAACCAGAACGACAACAACAACAAAAATAGCAACAACAATATTAATAAAAAGATAATAATAATAAAAATCAACTTTAATAGCAAATAGATCGTGCGATTGGTAGAATCGGTTTGGATAACTGCCCAGGCGGATGAGCTATGCGTGTATTTAAATCATGATTAGCTCTTTTCGGCATTTTATAATATGGATAACAACAACAACAATAGCTATCATCAAGGCCATCACTGCTTTGGCTTTTGTAAATATTTACATAGATGCCATCAGAGAGATTGGCAGCCGTCAATGCTTGGCTGTGGCATGGTCAAGGTCGAACTGTGGCAGCTATCTATGTAATGTCTGTTGTTTGTTGTTGTTGCTTTTGTTGGTATTGGATTTCAACAATCTAAAGATGCGCCAGAGAACAACTTAATGTTTACAGTGGATAAACACCTTATAGTCTCAAGTATTAAGCAAACTATATACGAAACTGTTTGTCCTTATTGCTTGATGAATGTGCAACAGTTGCTTTTATGCACCTTGTGATTTTTACACTATAATTTTTGAGTCTTACTTTAAGCAACATTTATTTAGAATTTATCAAACTATGTATCTATGTGCATAATTCCTAGGCAATAATCATTCTTTCTTGGTTCGACCTATTTCCTTTTAGACGATCTACTCGTCTTCCTTTAAATTTCCTTCTCGCTCTTATTTAATGCATCGATTTCCCCTTTCTGTCTCGGCCTATCTATTTCTTTTTCTCTCTTTTTTTTTGCTCTCTCATTCACACGCTCTATCTCTCTGTGTGTGTCTCTCTCTCTCTCTCTCTTATTCTTGCTGTTTCTATCTGTATAAATTTTCATTTCGGTCATTTCATCTCATCTTATCATATCTCTCTTTATCTCATTCTCTCTCAATCTCTGAATTTCTTTTCCCTCTCTCTGCATTTCTTTTCCAAATATTTTTGCATACAAATATAAATTTTTCTATTTTTCCTTTCAGTCTATATTTCTTTTTCTTTTCAAGAGTCGATAATCTACTTTTATTATTTCAGTCTCTCTTGCCTCCTAGGGATTTTCAAATATTCCTACTTATTTTAACATGTTTAGCTCTATGAAGTTTTACACTTTCTCTTTCCCACTTAATATCCCTTTTTTTTTGTAATTTATTTTTAATGTATAACATAAATACATATATTAATATAGTCTCAGATTCGGTCGATCCTATCTAGGTATACTCTTCGTTCCATATATTACATCAACACATTCTATTCTGTGTTCCACTTCAGACTCACTGATAGCCCTCAAGTAGCTCTAAGCAACAAACAAACACACTTTCTTAAGAGGCAAATAAATTCGAATCATTTGCTTATTTGTTGAATCAATTGTGCAATTGTTGTGTGGCTTGTGCTTGCATTTGGTCTTCAATTAAATATTTAAGTTGAATAGCTGCTGCTAACCTTTAGCAGGTTTCAAGTTGAAGTTTATTGACCCTAGGCCAAAGGTGTAAGCCTCAAAGCCTTCAACAGGCGGCGGATCTACAAAGATCACTAAGATTCAGTTTTAATTTTTGTTAGCTGGTAATTGGCTCTCTATTCATCGTTATTGTTGCTGTAAATAAATTAGCCAAAAAGTTCAAATGGTCAACTGGCCGAAAACAAAAACAAAAACAAAAAAAAAAAAAAAAACAAATTAAATGAATTATTGGTAAGGTCGAGCCGAGCAGTCGCTGAATGTCTAATGGCTTTCGAGTCAAAGCCCCATACCGAAATGGCAAAGCAAATTCATTTACATGCTCCAAACAATACGCCATATTATTATTACTATTAATATTAGTTGAGGTGGGCCAAATCATAATGGATTGCCATAAATATGGCTATGAATGTTCTGTGCATGCAGAACCTGGCATTAAAACTCTTTGCTTGCCAATTAGCCAACTGCCGCCATTGGCCATTGGCCATTGGCCATTGGGTATTGGGTATTGGGCATTCAAGCGTGGCGTCTGAGCTGAAGGCCAAGGGAGGGACCGGGCAGACCTGATTATGAGTAAAAACACAGCGATTTAATTGGAACATCATTGAAGCAAACAAAGTTGAACAACTAAAACTTTTGCCATGCCTGAGGGCAATTCTGCCAGCTGTCAGTTGCAATTATTTATCTAGAAACCGATGTGCATACTTTTTGTTTTATATTATTAGCCGACGATCCAACAACAACAAATAGCATAATTGTTGCCAACTGCATGCAAAGTTCAGGGTTAAGCATAGACTAAACACCTGCATTTGACGTGCACCCGCATTTGCTAATTGCATATAAATAAGCACTAGAATACGCCTAATTAAAAAAAATAAATGAAAATAAATATTTTAAAATGTAAATATATTAATATGTGCATAACAAACAGCTTAACAGTCTGTGAGCAATTAACAGCATGCTAGCAATAGTTGGCAACGCGTCGTCGGGCGGCAACAAGTGTCAGTTACATGATGCATACAAAGTTTGAAGTTAATATGACTGCAACTATATTTGTAAATGTTTTTATTAAATAAGTAAATTTTCAGATATGTGTGTCAATTGTGTATACATATTTACAAAAACTTTTCACAATGCTCTTGAAGCTATAAAGTTTGTTAACAGCATTCAATAATATAATATAGCTGGCAACGCTGTATATACAATACAGCTGACATATCGATAGACCAACAATCGATTTAGTTAACAGCTGAGCTGCATGAGCTACAGACGCAAACAAAATAATTGAATTGGAAAAATATTTAGCTAAAACACATATAAAGTCATGGAAATACCAGACACCTATTATAGTAAAGATGAATATGTGGAAACGGTGAGTGTTATTCTGCCATATATCTAGATCTTCTTCTCAATAATAACTTTGCTTCGATGACCTCATCTCAGGCATCCGGGAACAAGGTGAGTCGCCATACGGTGCTCTGTGGCTCACAGAATATTGTGCTCAACGGCAAGGTGATTATACAGAGTGGCGCGATCATTCGCGGTGATTTGGCCAATGTGCGCGCTGGACGCTATTGTGTGATAAGCAAAAACTCTGTGATTCGGCCGCCATACAAGCAATTTAGCAAAGGCATCGCCTTCTTTCCCATGCACATGGGCGATCATGTCTACATTGGCGAAGGGGCTGTCGTATCGGCCGCTAGCGTTGGTTCCTTTGTGTACATTGGCAAAAATGCCATCATTGTGAGTCAACAAATCAGCTTTATATTTAGCATTTTATTTTATTTTTTATTCGTTTTCGTTCCAGGGTCGTCGCTGTGCGCTTAAGGATTGCTGTGTGATTGAAGATGGCGCTGTGCTGCCACCGGAGACAACGGTCTCGAGCTATATGCGCTACACGGCCAAAGGCACCATTGAGGGTGGTCAGGGTAATCCGTATTTTGTGCCGGCTGCCATGCAGGATGAAATGATCAACTACACAAAATCATTCTATGAACATTTTGTGCGCTCTCCAGCGCCAGCCAGCTAAACACATATAACTCATTATTTATGCACTAACATTAAGTATTATATTTAATAAAAACGAAATGACAATTCAGTCAATCAATCCGGTGTTGCAGTCGTAGGCCTCTTCGGCAATTTCAAAGACGAAATAGCTCATGCCTGTGCGGCGTGCGATCACAGCGGCTGTTTCCTCAGTGTTGTTCTGCTTGCGCGGTTTTATGTTGCGATCCATGAGAAGCAGCATTGCCGTATTCCGGCAATTGGAAACTGTGGCCGTCACATGCAACGGCGTTTGCTGTCCATCCGACTCGGCGTTCACATCAGCGCCGAATTGCAGCAGGAGCTGTACACTGTCTGGATGACTCCACTTGCAGGCCGAGTGCAATGGGGTCCAACCGAGCTCGGTGCGTGCATTGGGATCAGCCTGATACTGCAGCAATAGCCGTGCAATATCTAAGAAATTGTTGTAGCAGGCACGATGCAGCGGCGTGTAGCCATCATTATCCCTTGCATTGACGGTGTCCGGATCCAGTTTAAGTATTTCGCGCACCTCGCTAATGCGATTCTCACTCACAGCCCACAATATCATGCGTTCAATGCTGGCTACTCAAAACATTTAGTTTTATTTCATCAATATTGAGTTTAATATTTTTACCTTGCGGATTTTTGTCTTCCTCAATGAGATCATCGGTATCATCATCCCAGCCGCTTACAAACATGCCGCGCGGCACTTTCGCATAGCGCAGCTTCTCCACTTGTGATTTTTCATCATCCGAATCATAATCGCCCATATTTATGTATCAAAAAATGATTTGTTATTTTGGCAAAAAATAAATGGTGCTTTTCAAACATATGTTCGCTATCGATAACGTTGCGATAGTAACACACTATCGATAAGCATATGCGTCTATGTCTCGCATTTTACAGCACTATAAATGCTAGCAGCAGCATCGTTGTTATTTATTTTTCGTTCACCGCGGTTTTGTTTACGTTTTTTACGTACACGCAATGTCCAATCCACAGGAGGAGCTTTTGCCGCCGAATGCCGAAGACGATGAGCTAACATTGCCTAGGGCCAGCATTAATAAAATAATTAAAGAGCTGGTGCCCACGGTACGCGTCGCCAACGACAGTCGCGAATTGATTCTCAATTGTTGCTCCGAATTCATCCACCTGATCAGCTCAGAGGCGAATGAGGTGTGTAATCAGCGGAGCAAGAAGACTATCAATGCCGAACACGTGCTCGAAGCACTCGATCGGTTAGGCTTTCGCGACTACAAACAGGAGGCCGAGGCTGTGCTGCACGATTGCAAAGAAGTGGCCGCCAAGCGACGTCGACAGAGCACACGGTTAGAGAATCTGGGCATACCCGAAGAGGAGCTGTTGCGTCAGCAGCAGGAACTCTTTGCCAAGGCGCGCGAGGAGCAGGCACGCGAAGAGCAACAGCAATGGATGAGCATGCAGGCAGCTGCCGTACAACAGAACAATGCGTCAATCCAGAGACCCGCGCAATCGGATAAGGATGCCAGCGAAGGAGGAGGGGGAGGCGGCAGCATTAACAGCAGCTTTATGAGCAAGCCCAGTGAAGATGACGATGATGATGACGACGATGACTACTAAACGAACGAGTTTATTTGCTTTGCGCTTAATGTAATATGTAATAATTGTAATTAAACTATTGTCATAAGTCAAATCTCAGCTATCGTTGCCTGCTTCTCCAGCTGCTTTGCTAAGTGCTTCTCCAGCTGTCCATTTAAATCGTTTAGCACATGTTTTCCTGGCACATATTTGCCCAGAATCTCGGCATGCTGCTTCCAAAACGCGCTGCCAATTAAATCCTCATGTATGGGAACTATTGCCTGCCTGCCCTTCTGCTCATCTTGTGTGTGCAGCACCACTCGCTTGCGCAGCAATATCGTGCCCTTTCTATACATCGCCGGCAAAGTGTTGTAATTGATGCCAAACTCCTGGAAGAGCAATTCGTTCTTGTCGGCAGAGAATGTGCCTCGTAATCGCTCCTCGGCCTGTTGATTGGTCAGACCTGACTCCAATACCAGCTTCCAAAATGCTGTATTATACAAGTTATTCACATGAACGTCGGCCTGTCGCCAGCTCAAATAATCACGCAGATTCTCATCCGAGGGATAGAGCACAACGCGTCCATCGAAGCAGGGCGCATAGCTCAAAGGCCGCTGCATCCAATGCGACCAGTTCATTACATAGCTGCTGGTGAACATACTGGTCACGTAGCTAAGCAGCTTGGAAGCGCGCCGCTTAAATGCTGACGTATCCTTGCGGAAGACAAACGAATATTCATCGCTCTGGCCATAGCCGAGAACAATGTCTCGAAACTCCTCCATCACAGCGATGCCAGCCGCATTCATCACATTCAAAGCTGCATACATATATTGTTGATCATTTATTTGATGCACATTTATACAAATTTTTACCATTTTCATCGTTGGGCTTTTCAAATTTGTGCGCGTTAGCGAATTTGTGAAATTTTTTGCCATCGATGCGTATTACAATCCAAACATTCGGCAATATTTTATCATCTTGTTCGTACGATTTAACATATTCGTATCTGCTGCAGGCCATGCTACGTGTGTGACGCGCGGTAGCGCTTTTATTTATAAACAAATAATTAGCAATACAACTGAGTGCGCGGAAATGCATTAAAAATAACATTCTTATTTTTCACCGCATGTTAAAAAAGGAAACACAAGGTACTGCAGGGAGAAGCAACAGCTTAGAATATTAGTGACGTCACATGCATAACGAATATTCTGTATAATGCATATTATGTGCATTATACATGTTGTGTTGAAGATATAACAAAAGCTATTTAAGTCATTAAATATTTAAGTATTTGAAAACTATGTATTTAATACATGATAATGTAATTGGGTATTTTTCCTCTACAAAAATTAATCAACCTCTTTTCATCGCTTATTCACTTAACAGCACACTTCGAATTGTCGCAAACAGCAATTATCGATAGGCAGCCTTGTTTGATCAGCTGCTGATAACTATCGCAGCTGGACTTTCCATTAACAGCGGCGATTTTTATTTGCATTCGGCGTGTTAATAAAAAAAATGAATATAAATTATGAGCGAAGTGCGACAGATGAAGAATTTGCGCCAGTCAAACTGTCAGACAATGAGGATAGCGATGATACCAATGGAAAAACAGCAACACCAAAGCACTCAAATGCAACAGATGTTGAGGCTGATCCAGATGCCGAAGCCGATGCTGACGGTGATAATGATGACAATGAAGCGATTGGGGCAGCCAACACACATATTGTGGCGCATCATTACAATGAGCTAAAGGAAGCCGGACGCAAGGAACGGCACAAGTCGAAAATATATTTTATGCGCAACTTTAACAACTGGATCAAAAGTCAGCTGATTAATGAATATATGTCCTTAATCAAGCACCAAAAACGGGTGGGCGATGCGTTACGTGTGCTGGACATGTGCTGCGGCAAGGGCGGCGATCTGCTGAAATGGGACAAGGCATTCATATCCCATCTGATATGCACCGACATCGCTGAGGTATCTGTGGAGCAATGCCAACGCCGCTACAAAGACATTATACAGCGCGCAGAGAAATCAAAATTTGGACATAAATTCACAGCCGAATTCTTTGCTTGTGACTCGACAATGGTGCGCCTCAGGGAACGGTACAAGGATGCATCACTGCAATTGAATTTGGTCTCATGCCAGTTCGCTTTCCACTACTGCTTCGAGTCGCTACAGCAGGCCGATTGCATGGTTCGTAATGCAGCCGAGTGCCTTCAGCCAGGTGGATATTTTATAGCCACCATACCGGATGCCTACGAGATTATAAGGAGATTAAAAGCAGCTGGTCCGAATGCCCGTAGCTTTGGCAACGATGTGTATAATATTGAATTTGAATGCGACACGGAGGCACTGCCGCTATTCGGTGCCAAATATCAATTTCATCTGGAGGGCGTTGTGGATTGCCCCGAGTTCTTAGTGCATTTCCCTACGCTCATTAAGCTGGGTCGTCGACACGGACTGCAGCTAGTTAGGCGCAATACGTTCGCCGAGTATTTCAAGGAGACACTGCCCCAGGGCCGACAGCTGCTACAGCGCATGTCTGGGCTGGAAACAATTCAAGCGCATCGCTGCGGAACCGACGACCAGTTCGAGCATGTGCGTCGCATCATGGGCACACAGCGTTACAGGCCCCTGGGCACGCTCTCCAAATCCGAGTGGGAAGCAACAAGTGAGCACTAAATATATTATATATATATATGTATACACCTCTGATACGTATCGACTTTTCTCTTTCAGCGCTTTACCTCGTCTGTGCCTTTAAGAAGTGCAAAAATAGCTGGGATGCCAATGGCAAGCCCTTGTTCGAGTTTGATGACTGAATTGACTGCCACAAGACGCACCCATCTCTAATCGTATCAATATTCTGCAAAGTTTTTCTTTTGCATTTTGCAATTTTTATTTACAACACATACTCAGCATGAACAGATTTATAATTTAAGTTAAAATGTTTTTGAAAGCTTTTAGCATTCATTTCAAATAATTCATAATAATAACAGTTGAAAAAAAAAAACAAAACAAAGAGAAAAAACTATATTTTAGGGTTTTTTGTATGAATATTTTAAGAGAAAAATTATTTTGGAATTTAGAATTTTTAGCATTGAAATTTTCTATTGCTAGTATGCCCCAATTTGTGAAATAGATAATAAAAATAGAGTTTGCTGACTTTGGTTAAGATGTTTTAAAAAAGTGTATGATTTTTTCATGCTGGAAATGATTCTTAATAATATTATATGTGGAAACTATATGATAAACATACATAATAATTTTAATGGGGTGTATACCACAAACAAGGGTGTTTCGTTGCAAGGTATGTATGAAATGCATGTAATGCATGTGTTTTTTAGAACAAGAAAAATTAATTTTATTTTCAGCTTATTAAAATAGAATTTTAAATTTAAAACAAATCGCAAACTTTACTATATCTGAGACTCAATATATATTTCAATTAAAAATATATATAAAAAATATTATTTATTTATTTTTATATTTTATTTCACATATTAATATACATATATAATTTTACAACTTGTGTTACTGAAACAAAAATAATTTTATGAAAATATTGTTATACAAATATAACAGTTTTAGATATAAATAAGCTAAAATTATTTCATACTCAGAAGTAAAATGGAAACAAAATGGCTTCGCTTTTATTTTCGTATACAATCAAAAGGAACTTATTGTGCAACCCTCGCCAATTAGACAATACCTGCCCTATGCCCACTACATTTAAGAAGCTTTGATAACGAAGCTTTTTCCAATGAACGAATTCGAAACTGGAAGTGCGCTTGGCTAATGCCGAAAAGCAACTTGGAATGCACAGGGAATATGTATTGAGAGACAGAGTGAGAGAGAGAGAGAGTGTGAGAGCGCGCAAGAGAGTAAGAGTAAAGAGAACGCGCACAGCTGTTGCTTTCACAGCGACGGCGCCATTGAAGGACAACGGGCAAAGGTTAGTCCTGACGTTTACGTTGCCGGGTCGTGCCCAAGACCGATTACCCAGCGTGTGTGTGTGTGCCTCTGGGTGTGCGTGTGCCTGTGCGTATGCGTGTGTATTGGTGCGAGCCTGTGCCTGGCATTAAATGCATCAATGAATTATTATAGCTCAAGTGTAAATAAATATTTGATAATACAAACGGGAAGGTACAAAACGAAGTTTGGGCCAAATAACGGCATAAATTACGCCCATTGATTGGTTGATGAAGGCAACAGAAACGGATAAGCGTTTGCTCTTATGTATGTGTGTATGTGTGTGTGTGTGTATGAGAGAGACAAAGATCTCAAGCACACGCACACACGCACACCCGCATTGCTTACGCTCTTGTTTAGTTCATTTTTTTTCACTCTACCTCTACAGCTTTCTCTCGCTATCTCTCTCTCTCTCTCGCTCACTCTTTCGCTCTCGTTTTCAATCTCTCTCATCTCTCTTTGTGTTATGTTCTGCCCATCTTCAAGTTCTTGTCAGATAATTTCATTATTTAAAGTTTTGCTCATAAAAATAAACTTTGGGCGTAAAGTTTAAATTTGTTTTGCACACACATGCAGCCACACACACACACACACACACACACCCACACATCGACTCATATATGCATACTTATACATGCATGTTGTTTACAACAGAGTAGCATGTGTGTATCTCTGTGTGTGTGTTCGTCCGCTACGCTTTGTTTAAAGTAGAACGTGCGTATTTAGAAGGCAAACAACAAAACTGTTTACATACACACACACATACACATACACATACACACAGAGAGGACTCGGTCGACTCGTGGCACAATATTGCCTTCCCTCGCCGCCCTCTTCCCCTTTGCTTTCTCTTACCCTTTAGCACCTGCTACCCCTCGGCCTGACGCGCTTTGCACTGATTGGCCCTAATGAATCTTTTTGTTACCTCCTCGTGCAGCCGCCTGCGCATTGTTCCATGCGGTCTATGCAAATTAGTTCGCTCTTAACCCATCGTAACGCCTAGGGCTTGCATTTCAACATGTGTTTACCTGATTTCATTTACTGTCAAATGGTTGATAATAAAACTTTCTAGCATTTCATTAAATATGTAAACGAAAAATAAAGCTGTTTAATTAGACTTTAGGTGCATTTATCAAATGAAAAGGAATTAATTTAGAGCGCGAGTTGTGAAAAACTATTCGAAATTAAATCAAAATAAGTTGGAAATTTTTAATTAGACAAGTGAAACAAGTATTAAAAATAATTTAGACATTTAAATAGAAGATGAATAAATAAAAAATATAATAATGTAAAATAAAAAAGAATAAAATAAATTAAATTAAATAAACAAAAAATGTATTTAAAAAAAATATATATAAAAATTAGAATATATAAAAATAAAATTTATTAAGTATTGTAAAATATTAAATAAATATATATATTTAACAAATTTAAAGACTAAAAATTTCATTCGAATTCTGAGAAATTTTATAAAATTAAAGACTAAGAAATAAATATAAAATAAATTAAAAATAAAAAAAAAATTAAAGACTTACAAAATCGACTTAAGAATGAACAGTAAATAAAATACGATTTTAAAGTAATCTGAAACTTTTTACAAATATTTTTTTAAATGAAATTTACATATGCATTTAAATACGAATTTAAGGCGTTTTTGTCATAAATAAAATTATAAATTAATGCAATAAGAGCAGATTTTTTAAATGCAAATTTCTAATGGGAAATGAGTAAAACAAACTTTTTCGAGTATTTAAAGCAGAAATAAAAAACAGATACAGATTACAAATTTTATAAAAAAATGCTTCTGAAAAAATTGTAAGCTTAAAGATAAAAATAAAATAAAATTTTGTAAAAAATTCAATTATTATCTAACAACAGTTTTGTCATTTCGAAATAATTTTAAATACATATTTATTTTATTCATGCATGTGTTTTTGTTTTTAAATTAAAAATAGGACATACATTATTTAATGAATTGATTTTGAATATTAGCTGACATTTAAATATTTTTTCTAAAGAACTTTTAATTTAATATTATGCATATGCTTTTTTTTAATATCTGAAACTGGTTTCGCCACTCTGACATATATTTTATTCCCTAGTAATATGAAAACTATATTTATAACTATAAAAAATCATTAATCAAAAATCTTCTTGTATATTCAACATATGATTTATTTTTAGAGCATTGCCAAAAAATTCGCTTTACTACCAGAAAATTCGGATTATTATTGCTAAATAAAAACGTATTTATTTAGTTTTTGTTCTACTGCAGCACATGCTGAAGAATTTATTAATTGTGTTTCAGCTAGCTCTAAACAAATAAATTTACATATTTTTGTCTTGGTATGAGCATAAAATACGTTGAGTCTATGGCTGGCGTTGGCACTGAGATATGGGTTAAATCATTTTGCCACAATGGTTTGCCGGGCTGCTGAGCTCTGCTGCAGTGTGTATACGTGATGTGTGTGTGTGTGTGTGTGTGTGTGTGTGTGTTGGTATCTTTTGTGTGTCGTTGGCCACTGACAGTCAGCCAGGTGGGTAGGCAAAATGAGTGGCCTTACATTACGTATACGCAGTGTGTACAAACAAAATACACACCGCAATGTTTATTTTGTAAGCCTGTCGAGGCAAGCGAGCGAATAAGTGTCCGTGTGTCACTGTGTGTGTGCAGCTCATAAAATGCATAAGTGTATATGTGCATAAGTGTGCGTATGTGTGCTTGTAACGGCTTGTGTTTATTCAACCGCATGGAACAATGTGAAAAACGCATGCCAGGCATTTGCCTTTGTTGTAAGCAACAACCCACCAACCAGCCCCTCCCACCGCCCGTACTCTTGGAAGCCTCTGTCGCCGCTTGTGCGCTATGCTAAACTTTCACAAGGATTGCCCCCAGGGTGAGGCTCAAGGGGCCGCTGCTTAGGATGAGGCGTGCAACAATTTAAAAAGATGTGAATGTGTGTCACAGTGTGTGTGTGTGTACATGGTGTGTTTGTGTGTGTGTGTGTGTGTGTATGCACACAAAGAAAGACTAAAAGTATGAGCCGAGCCGAGCCGGGCTGAGCGCATGTTAATCTTTTGCGGTTCCTGTCAAAAAAAGCAAACTTGAACTTTGCCACCAATGAAAGAATGATTCATACCATTCATGATTGATATGAATAATAAAAAGCGACATTCACAAAAGACGACGTAAAAGCCGAAGAGCCAAAAATACAACAAAACTTGCACAAAGTTTTAAGAAGACAATCAGTTATCTGAGTGGCTTATGATGTCTCAAGTCAAACCAAATGCTTTTATATATATTATAGTTGGATTAACTTTCACTCCAAATTCAACTTTGGATATTTTCAAATTAGTTTCCATGGAATAATGTGCAAGGGATTTGTTTTTGTTAGCAGTATAATTTAATTAATGAAATAAATAATAGTTTTTATATATATATATAAACATAAGATAGATATTGACATGTACTATTATCATAGCTCAATTCGTGACGACTATACTATTTGATATAAAAAAATACAAACAAATTAATAAACAAATAATTAAATTAATAAATTAAATAATGAATAAATAAACTAGAGAATTAATAAAAATTATATTAATCAGTGAATAAATTAAATAAAATGTAAAAAATAAATTAATAATTAAGCAAATTAATGAATAATTAATAATTTTTTTAGCTATACCAAATTTAATAATAAAAAAACTTAATATACATATTTTTATTATGATATATTGCAATAAACCTTATTTGTCATGAATTATATTTAAAATTATATTAACACATAATTTTGATTTTAATAAATATTTAAGAGATGTATACTAAAAATATGATAATTAACTATAATTATAATAATTAATTACAAATTTATTTAAATACGTTTTTTTTTATTATAATTATAAATGTTACTAAATATAAATAAAAAAATATAAATAATATCCTATTAATATAATTCATGAAATATTTCAAAAATTTATTTTTATTTAGTCAAAACTGTATAAGATATATTTAATTCGAGCTTGAATTATTAGTATAAGTTTACCTGTATTCATATATCTATATAATCGCAACTTGTCTACTCCAGTCTATATTTCAAGTTTAAAGTTTCCAGCTTCGATGGCGCCTCAACCATGTCAACACATATAGTTCTTCTCCATGCGCCACGCCCACAGTGGGTGTATGCAAAAGGCTGAGCAGCTAACAAGCTGAGGGCACCTTGTTGTTCAAGTCTCTTGCCTTGACGACAGACAAAGGAAGGCGAAGAATAGCCAATGCAAAAACCCAATAAACTTTTGACAACTCTACAGCGGAGACTTCAGTTGAGAGCACCTTCGGCTAGGATACATTTTGACTACAATTATGAAATTTGTCTATGTGGAAAGGAGAAAAAAAAAACATTTTTTTTTTATTACCAATGAAAGTGTATGTGGCCAGAAGCGTCAACTTGAAATTCTTGTCTCAATGGTTGAATATTTTGTTGCCCTTGCCGCGGCATAAGATAGCAGCAATACACTTTGATATGAATATCTCAGCTGAATTGCATACAGCACGCACAGTCATAAGCTAAATAATGCATATGAAACATATTCGCATTAGATATGCACGGCGATTGCATTGATTTGGCCTTTGACTTCGTTTTCTCTCTGTGTTGTCATTGTGTTGCCGCATCTCGGTGCGTATGCGTAATGTGGCAGACGTGCGATGTGCGATGTGTGTGGATGAGTGAGTGTATGTGAAATGAAGTGTAATTACGTAGCCGAGCTCATGATTAATGCATTGCAATTAGCAAAACTAATTGGCTACACCGGAAATGTATCGATTTAAAATTCAATAAGTTTGAGCCTTGATAAGCTCATCAAGCATGCACGTGCCGGTGTACATTTTCTTTGCGTACTTAATTTTCTCCCTCTTCTTGTTGTTGCTATTCTTATTTTATTTTATATTTTTTTTTTTCGCTCAAGGCGTGGCATTTGGGTATTAGCCATAAAGTTGATGTTGTTGCCGTTGTTGTGAAGTGCACACACACGGCAAAAGGTCAACTTGGCAAGTGAGTTAAATGACAAGGACCTTACCTTGTCCATGTCCGTGCAGGTGTACACGTGTGTGCCTGTATGTGTGTGTGTGCCTGTATGTGTGGCCGCCCGCGTGCCTGGCAGCGGCAACGTTGTTGCCTGTGCGTGTTTGCATGTTTGACTGTATTACGACCCCAAAACTTTGGCATGCAATGCCAGAGCGGGGCACAGCCAGCCCCAGATCCAGCCGCGGCCCCGGCCCTGGCCAGGCCAATAATAATGGCTTTCGCTTTCAAAACAAACGCCGCCTGACATTGGCCATAAGTTAAAGCCAATCGTCCTTGGCCATAAAGCGCTCTATGTTCTTCAATTTTAGCGGCCATTTGACAAGTTGCAACAACAACAACAGCAACAGCAGCAACAGAAACACACACACACACAAAAAACAAAATCAACTAAAATGCCGGCCACAAAAGCAACCCAATGCCCGCTGGCCAAGTGGACCTTCGCAGTCATAATTACGGCACACACACACACACACACAGAGGCACACAGCCAGAATTGACAGTTATCAACTTCGCGCCCACTAAAAATCAAACTTTACCAACACTCACGCACTTGCCTAGCTGGAATATGGCAGCAAGCAGCAAACAGCAAACACAAGCAGCGACGCCTTCCAGTCGCTCAGCCAAAGCTTTCAGCAAAGCTTCAGCTGCTGCCACTGCCGCTGCCACTGCCGCTGCCACTGCCTCTGCTGGCCGCTGTCTGTTTTGCGCGTGGCTCAGGCCAAATGTCGGCTGTGTATGGAATGTCAGTCATGGAGTTCCAGTCGTCGGATACATGTGGAACGCAGCGAATAAAAAGACGTGCGCCTCGCCCCCAAATACAATGCGAAAAAGTTTTTTACAAAAATTGTGTGTAAAACAAACACCAGCACAAAACCCAGCCAAGCAAATACGACGTCTGTGACTGTGACTGTGTCTGTGTGTGTGTGTGTGTAAATTATTAAAAATAAAATAAAATAAAAAGAAATATACAAAATATATATAAATTTACACAAAAATATATATATAATTCATGCTAAGCACGTGCAGCAAACCCAAATATAAAGAAATAATTTATATACAAATTTTGCTTCAAAGCAAAATAAAACTTAAATTTAAATAAAATATATTTATATATATATATATATATAAAAAAAAAAAAGGAAAACACCAAAAACATAAAAAGGAGTACATTTTTGCTGGCCGAAATTTAAAATTCAATTTGAAGCTTTTTATGCTGCGTTGTGTTTTTTTTTTTCTTTTACTTTTTTTTTCCTCCTTTTTGGCTAAAGCTCCACGCCCCGTCGGCTGTCGATGGTCGTGTTACAACTAACTGCACCGCAGCATCAACTAATAAACATCATTTAAATGGATAATCTGTGAGGCTTAGGGCATTTCATTAAAATGGATTTACGCCAATGCCGTTGCGCTGAGCTGCATTTGTGCATGGGATTATCGATTGTAATGCGCAGTCATCAAACAATACAACAACAGCAACAAAGCCGCCGCAACAGCAACAACAACAACTACAACAAACATTGAGTTTTGGCCCAAAAAATTAGCAAAGAAAGGAAGAAGAAAAGCAGAGTTCTTGTGTGTCTTATGAAACAATTGAAGTGCCGGGACAAGGCACTAGCAACACGAGCAGCAGCCGCAGCAGCAGCAGCAGCAGCATCATCAACAACACCAACAATACTATCAACAGCAACGACAACAACAGCAACAACAACAACAACAATCGCATCACATTTTTGAACGGCATACGCAAAAGTAAGTGAAATTAAATCAAGTTAAGTGTGAACTGATGTGAAGCGAGACGTTTCAGTTGCTGCAAAATAGAGAAAGAGCGAGAGAGGGAGAGTGGGGCTCCGGGGCTCCGGTATGTAAGCAGGTGTGGCAGCCAAACGGAGGGGGCGCGGGCGACGGACAGCAGTCGTGTGCTTCGCGCACTCAAGTGTTTAAGTGGCAAAAACGCGGTCTCAGTCACAATCGCACTGCTCGCGTAATTATTCAATGTGTGTGTGTGTGTGTGTGTGTGTGAGGGGACTGAAACTAGGTCAGCGGAAGTTGCCCACCAGCAGCCGCAACCAGGCACAACAATAACAACAACAACAGCAACTCACTTATAAAGGTGTCAAAGCAATGCGTCTGCCGCTTATGCTGATTAACGCCTCAGCCAGTCAGTCAGCCAGCGCAGTTTTGCCGATAATCGCCGCGCAAAATAATGTTGCCTACCTCTCAGGGCACACGCGTCGCATGCTGCGCGCATCAAAAAAATGCTGCCTACATTTAAGGGCGCGCGTTTCGCATGCTCAGCGACCAAATCATATTGCCTACATTTGATGGCAGCCATTGCAAAATAATGTCATCTACCTTTGAGCACTCTGTCGCTCACACAAGCACACGCACGCAATGCGACCTGTACAGTAAACACACAAGAATATGAGACATTTTTAGCAGAGCTCACTATTGTACAACAAATATTTATTATTTTTTGTAAATTATTATTATTTTTTTTTTTTATTCATTTAAACAGTTTGTTCCATAATTTTGCAAAATAATTTGAAGAAATTAAAAGCTAGAGTAAAAGTTCAATTAAGAAATTTCTATTAGCATAACAACAAAATAGTTTTTTTTTTTTTATTAATATAATTTCAACAATATTTGTGTAATTTTTAATATATATAGTATTTAAATACTATTAATAATAATATTTATATATTATTAAATATTTATTTTATAACAAAAATAATATTTAAATACACGAAAAAAAAGTATTATTATATATGTCTGAATATATATATACAAATATTATGTAAATATATAATATTATTTATATATTTAAAATAATAATAATAAAATTAATTTTATTTTTGAATTTAATTTAATTAATTTAATTTTGAAAATTATTTCTTTTTCTTTTTTTTATATATATTTATATTTTTATTATATATTATATTTAGTGAACATCACCAATTAGCGAGCAGAAAAACCGACTTCATAAAATAATAATTATTCATATAAAAATGTATATTTTTTTGTACATTTATTAAGATTCAAAGAAGAAAAATATCAATACAGCTGAGTTTGATTATACACAATTACAGTACAGACTATAATTGTTATGTACCCATATAAAATTATTTAAAACCAAGGGAATTTTGGGCAAATTGGTATCATTAAATGTTTTAATTATTGAGATTTTACTGTATTGCCTACACGATTGCGACACGTGCGTGCCTTTTAGAAGGGTCTGTATGTGGGTATGTGTGTGTTTGTCTGTTTATGCGCCTATCTGTATCTACCTCGCACACACAGACACACCCACACTGACGCACAAAAGCGCGTAGCTACGCAACTGATTCGACAGTCGCCGCCTCATGAGGCTGTGAAAAAAACATTTTTTTCTTTCTTTATTTTTCATAAGCAATCGCTGGCTGAAGTTTATAACAAGGCGATTGTGGTGTATGAGTGGGTATATGTGTGTGTGTACGTGTGTGTGTGTGTGTGTGTATAGAGGGAGGTTAAAGCTATAAAACGAAACGTCAAACAAAATGACCTTGCTAAACGAGAGCAAAAGAGAGAAAATAAAAGAGAGAGAGAGAGGAAGATAGATAGCGAATGGAGATATACGAAAAAAGGAGGCAACAACAAATACGTGTAGAAGAAATAGAATCTAATTATTTATTTATTTGTTGCCACAAATGTCAGTTGAACTAAAGCTTAAAAGCTTCCAAATCAACACTAAAATAGAAAACTGGCAATCAAATCAGAACTATTTAAGGATAAAATGAAATTGGCCTCAGCTAGCGGCTGACCTTAAGATAAAATAGAGCGACATGACAACAAGACAAGCGACATGAAAGCCGGCCAAAAAAAGAAAAGAATAAAGAACACAGTATATCAATTTCGTTTTTATCGAATTTCAATGCAAATACTGGATGGACCGACTGTAAGATAATAGAACAGAATATGTATGATATATAAATGTATAAATATATATATATATATATATATATATATATATATATATATATATATATATATATATATATATATATATATATATATATATATATATTACACAAATATGTTAGAGAACAGCAGTGAATATGTATGGTATATGATACCATAAAAAACAAAATAATAAAATACAACTGAAAAGAGCATAAGAATAGATTTCAAAAATCACTGGAATGAGCTAAGAGGCCATAATCGAATATATATTAATTATATATATATTATACATTATATTTAAACAATATATGCCATAGATAGATTAAATATAATAATAGATTAGTACAGAATATATCTACATTCTTATATTAAATAGTAAGGAAAAAAAAGTAGAAACGAAAGCAAAAAGTTTTAAACTAGCATAGATGCTAGATTTGCAGGGATATACGGAAATTGTAAAGAGCGAGCTTATGATAAATAAATTATGAAAATATAAATGTATAGAGTAAATATTTTTTGAAATATTTGTTATACATTTATGATATAATTAAAATTTAAAATTTTTTTTTTAACAAAGATAAATATAACTTAACATAAACGTATACCTAAACATATATTATATAAAAAATTGAAATTGAAATTAGAAATATTAAAACAGCATATTTAATTCTAATGGATTGAATCATATATGCTGTTATAATATATCTAGTTTCAATGTTAATCATGGCATTAGTATATGAATTAAAAATATGAATATAAATAATTTTTGTATAAAAAATCATGATAGAAAATATGTTTATTTACCATTCAATAAGTAATCAACACTTAAATTGAGTTAGTCTGCAAAATTAAAAAACAAATTTGAACAATTAAAAAAACTCTAGTTGGGGTGCCCAACTAGGAGATACTCTAATCTCAATCCATCTTAGTTTTGGATTATATATAGTAACAACATGGTTAAAAATTAAAAAAATATAAATTATTTAGAAAGGAAATTAAAATAAAATTTAAAACGTATCAAAGCCAACTCAGACATTATGCATTAAAAATGAAATGATGTAGGCGAACTGATTTCCAGTGACTTCCAAATATCCTTGATTCGCTCACTCATAACAAGGATATAGTCCTATCAAGCCAGTCATGCAAGAGCTTCTAGTTGACGTATAATCATTGGCTATACCATGCCATTGATATTGTCCTGGTTAAAAGCGTACAGTTGAACCAAATCTAGGAGTAGTAACTCCGCGGATACTATAGAATTTCAGAATCGACTGTTACAAAGGTAAGATATGTGTGCATTTCGACCCAAGATCAGCTGCAGCAGACCCGCTTACATTTCGTTCAATTTCTGTAAATAAAAAATATTTTATCTAGCACTCAAACGGCATCGCAATCGCGGTTAAATACCAGGCGAACATAAATGAGTAGTAGGCAGCGAAATTTTAGTTAAAACTAAGTAGCATTGAGTTGACCTTGAGAGTGAGATGCTAATGTTAACTAACAGTGGCATGTAATTATCTGAGCATGAGAATAAAAGTATGTAACATACTTGTTCATGTTAACTAACATCTTACTTCAATCTCTCATCTCTTGCAAATCTTTTCGATGTTAACTCAATTTTAAATCAATTTTAACTTATATTTCGCGCCCTACTACTAATGTATGTTCGCCTGGTACTTCTCAAGATACTATTAAAAATTTGACTGGCGTCAAACGGTCAGTAAAAATAAATAAAAAATTAAATACAAATTTTAAATAATAATATGTTCAATAATCATTTAAATAATAAACGAATAAATTAATTATATAATAATATATTAATAAATTAAAAATTAAAAAATAAATTATTAATTCGTGATAAATAAATTAATTAATTGAATAATGATAATAAATGAATTTTTTTTTTCTTTAAAAGTAATATACATAATTAAATTTTGTCCAACAATAAATATCTCTCTGCGTGCATTTCGACCCAAGATCGGCTGCAGCAGAGCCGCTTACATTTCGTTCAATTTCTGTAAATAATAAATATTTTATCTAGGCCTCAAACGGCATCGTAATCGCGGTAAAATACCAGGCGAACATAAATGAGTAGTAGGGCGTGAAATTTTAGTTAAAACTAAGCTGGAATTGAGTTGACCTTGAGATTGAGTTTGAGAGTGAGAGAGAGAATGAGAATAAGAGTAAGAGAGAGTGTAATAGTGAGAGTGAGAGATAGTGAGAGAGTGAGAGTGAGAGAGAGTTAGTCAGAAAGAGAGAGAGAGAGGCGATGTTAATTAACATGAACAACTAGGTTGCATACTACTACTCATTTATGTTCGCCTGGTACTTCTTAAGATACTATTGAAATTTGACTCTAGACAAACTGATCATAAAAATGTTTAATGAAAATATTTGGATTCAAGTCTCTACTCTCTAGCTCTATCTTATAAGTTCTGAGATCGACGGACAGACTGACGCACAGGGCGCAATCAACGCGGCTTGTCGTGCTGATCCAGATAATATATACTTTATGGGATGTGGCACTCCTCCTTCTGCCTGTTACATACCTTTAACAAAACTATCATACCCATTTTTAATGGGATCAGGGTATAAAAATAGAAAAATTAATTAAATGCCAATTGAAAACTCATATGCACAAGGTCTTGCAGCTCAAGTTTAGCCAATTATTGCAGCTGTCAGCTTTCCATGCATGTATCGAATGCAAAATAGTGCTGAGTATTATTCACAAGCAGTTTGAGAAAAGTGAGTGTGCAGTTAATTATAGTTGGCTAGAAAATCATAACAACAATTGCTAATTGTGGCAAAACATATAATGTATATGTCATAATATTTCTATTATACTCCTTGCTTGCTCTTTCGAAAAGCATTCACTTGGACTGACAACGTATAAAAGGCTTTTTGTATAGTAAAAGCAGATATTAATTAGAGCAATTAGGTAGTAACAATCAAGTATGATTTTGCACAAAATTTGATTTTATCTAGGAAATTAAAACAATAAATTAATTCATTTCAATTATAAAAATAAATTGCTTGAATAATTCTTTTTACATGATTAAAGAGAGAGTGCTGAGGCCAAGCCAGACACAGTCTCCTGCATGTCTAACTTGGTTCAAGCTCAGCGTTGGGTCTAGCTTTAAGGTTCAGTTTTATGAGTTTCTTCGAAAAATATTATAAAAATAAATAAATAGAAAATAGTATTTGCTTGGTAGCTAAAGTAACAGCTTCAAGCTAATTTATATATACCTTTTTACTACACCAACACTCGAATACCCAAGCGAACACGCATAATGCGCACACCCTCAAAATTGGCAGCAAATCTGTTAAGCACGAAACGAAAAATATGAAATAGTCCAAAAATGAGATGCCCGCACCTTACACACACACACACCCACACACACACTAAGGGTGTGTGCGGAAAACGAGAAATTGCTTGCGTTAGCTGTAAACATAACCGAAGCGAGTAACAAATAAAAATCGGTAAAATGGAAAAAGAAAGGAAAACAAAAGTGCTGGACACATTAAATGTGGCTTGAGGCACGTTTCGGTTTCCTATTTGCCATTGGCCATTTGGCATTTGGCATTTGGCATTCCGCATTTCGCGTTCGTTGTCCATTGTGTTTGATTTTGTATTTGTGAATTTGTGATTTGTAATCAGATTGTGGACGTTCGTTCATTTGTTTGGCTTTTGCAGGATATGACAAGTGATGGTGCTGTTACGTTTTGGATATTTTTGCTTTGTTTGATCGGGACACCGCAGCTGGAGGGCAGCGAGGCGGGCAGGCCGGATGAGCTGCATATTGGCGGCATATTTCCAATTGCCGGCAAAGGAGGATGGCAGGGTGGGCAGGCGTGCATGCCGGCCGCAAGACTGGCATTGGATGATGTCAACAAGGAGCCAAATCTTTTGCCCGGCTTCAAGCTCATCCTGCACAGCAATGACAGCGAGGTGAGTTCACACACATGTATACATTCATATATATATATACCTATATATAAATATATTAATATATGTATATATTCACTATGATAAGTTGGCAGTGTATATAACAGCTAGTCTAGTTTCGACCCCTTGGGTCTCACTTATTTTGTTTCATTTTTGCGTTTTGTTTTTGCGACCGTTTTGCCTCGCATTGTCGTTGCCAGGGCTTGAGCTTGGGACTGACTGGCTCTGGGTGTGGGTAGCAGCGTTCATTAGCATATTTCTCTAGGGGGCCACGCACACACAGAGTGTGGCGTTTTATTATGCTTTTGTTATATTGCGCATAAAGGGTATTTGACGTAAGTGTTCTTCAAATCAATTTCAACTCAATTTCGTGCAACTTTTATTGTCATTCATTCAATATATCCTATTTTGGCCATCCAATCAAATCTATTTGATATATCCATGCGTACTATTTCGCTTAGTGGGTCTGTGCGAAGCTCTCAAATACATTTCAACTTTGCTCAGCTTCGATTTCTACTTTTCGCCTTGGAATTTGTATATATTCAATTTAATTTTATTTATCTTTATCTTTGAGCTTTGCTTCATTTAGATTACCTTTTCCTTTGAATGATTTAAATCTTTGCATACTATTATTTTTACTTGATTTTCTTTTATTTAATTATTATTATTATTTATTTATTTTGTATGTATGTATTTATTTATTTTTTTTTTTATACCCTGAATCCATTGAAAATGGAAATTTCAGGGTATAATGTTTTTGTGCAAATGTATGTAACAGGCAGAAGGAGGCGTGCCACACCCCATAAAGTATATATATTCTTGATCAGCTCGACGAGCTGAGTTGAACTAGCCCTGTCCGTCTGTCCGTCCGTCCGTCCGTCCGTCCGTCCGTCCGTCCGTCCGTCCGTCCGTCCGTCCGTGTAAACACCTGGATTTCTGCAACCACAAAAGCTAGAGACTTCAAATAAAAAGCAAAATGCTCGATAATACCATACGCTGTACGAGTTTATTTTTTTTTTTCGATAACTCGTCCCATTCCTTTTTTATCGATAACTATCGAAAATATCGCTTTGTTTTTTAGGTCTGGCGTGCACACCGTTAAAGATAGAATCGTGCACTAAGTTGTGTTTGATAGCTATATTGAATACGCACATTTTGTCATTTTTGGATTTTTGATGCCACGCCCCTTTCGCCCACAATTCAACAAAAACGATAACTCACGTATATCAAATACTAGAGACTTGAAATTTGGCAAATAGGTACATTTAGATGTCATAATCATGCCCCGAAAATTTCATTAAGAACATAGATCGAGAAAAAAAGTTATTAAACAATAAAGTTTGCATAGCACAGCCTCTGCTGCAGCCGCAAAACTGTGCAGTGAGCATATTACGTGCATGCATATGTTTGTGTGTGTGTGTGTGTGTGCATGTGTTGTTTACTATTAATGAATAAATGAAACTTTTTATGATTGGTATTACAGCTCAATGGATTCAGGGTATCTCTTAGTCGAGCAGTCTCGACTAGAGTTTAGTTACTTGTTTAAATTTATATAAATGATTAAATGATTAAAAATGTTAGGTAATTTTATTTACAAATATTTTTTTGATTTTATTATATTTTTATAAATTTATATATTATTTTTAAACTAATAAATTTCAATTTATATTATATTTTTGTATTAAATAATAAATATCAATTTATATATACAATATATTTAAAAAAAAAAAAAAAAATTATATTTTAATAATAATAATATCATATCAATTAATATTATATTTTTATACACTT
The DNA here is from genome assembly GCA_035047625.1 of Drosophila mettleri. Taxonomy (NCBI): domain Eukaryota; kingdom Metazoa; phylum Arthropoda; class Insecta; order Diptera; family Drosophilidae; genus Drosophila; species Drosophila mettleri. Next base: position 12,581,726 of record JAWNPI010000018.1, read on the forward strand.
CTCCGCTTTTTTATTTATCAAAGTATTGTTTCTGCTTTTTGTATATAAAGAAATATTTTTCATAATTTGCAATTATTTTAATTAATATTCCTTTGTTATATTTAATATTCATATAAATAGTTTTTAGTATTTCTTTATGTTTGTAAAGACTTTTTATGTATTTATATATATTTTTTTTAATTATATATTTTTAATTACATTTAATTACAAAATGATAAATAAATATAAAATAAAAAACCTGGTTCATGTTTTAAATTTGCACATAAATAAATATTAAAATAAAATATTACATTACAGTAAAAAATTAATTAGATTAAAGAATATTTAATAATTTAAATATTTATATATAATTCTATATATAGTGCTATATTTCGTTTATTTTTTATATCAAGTCTTTTTTTAGAGCTTTGTCTATATTTTTCATTATATATTATTATTAAAATATAATAATATTGTCTTATATTTTTCTCTAGCAAAAAATAAGTTTTTCATATTTTAAAGTTAAAAATTCAACAAGCAAATCAGATTTGGCGAAAATGATTTGAAGAACGCTTAGAAATAGTTGGGTATATATATATGTATGAGTAGCTAGTTAAATAGAATCGCTCGCATAACTGTCATGTGTCATAATTAATGGCTAGCTGTTGTCGCGCAGGCTAGCACGAAATGTTATCAATGCGAGCATTTATGCTCAGGAATTGTGGAAGGGAAATTGGTGTAAGTGAAAGGAAAGGACACAGTTTTGTACAGTTACAGTTACAGCTACATTTATACATCTATATGGCATTACAGTAACTGTTACAGCTGGCCGTACTACATAGGATGCCTATTTATAGGCGTAGCTCATTAGTTTTAAGTGAGCGAAAGCTTACCGAAAACTTGTTTTGAGTTTTGAATGAGGTCACTTTGGCGCGCTCGTCTCATCATTTCAGTTTCAGTTTATTTTTATTCAAGGCTGACAGACAAACCTGACGACTATATATATTTATATATCTATATATACTATCCACTATATAATATGTGTATGTATTTGTATATGGGAGTATGTTAAGTGCTGCTTGAATTGAGTTCAGTTTGGTTACGCTTCGCTGGGCATTGCTACTGAAAGGGATTTTACTATATATGCTGTGTGTCACAGAGGCTTTGGCAAACAGCTTCCGTTAAATGCTGCATAATTAGTTACCATCTACGTGGCATCATCATCATTATCATCATCATCATCATTATGATGATCATCTTTAGCAACCGTAGGCGACAAGCGGCAAAGGTCGCACGCAATGCCTTTGCCTTTGCCTTTTGCTTGACCTACTTTGATGTGTGAATTGTCCCGAGGAACGCGCGCGCTCGCTCATATACCGAAATGATTAAACAAGTGCGCTCATAATGCGGTGTGCCCTCCGGATTTATATATATGTATATATACATGTTTTTGTACATAATATATACACTGGTACATGCCACGTACAGGATAATAAAAAAGGGAAAGGACGGGAACACAATGCGACTGGACACGAAGCCAAACCAATTACAACGGTTGTTTACACGCAAAGTCAAGTTAAACAAAGCGTAAATGACTTTTTCATTAAAGGCATGAATTTAATAAATTATCATCATCGTCATCATTATCATCATTGCTATGCTCATCGTGCAGCAAATGCAAATGTATGCATGCTTTATGAGTACCTCTAACAGTTGGCTATTCAACTAAATACATCAATTATTCATTTTATCTATTGAATAGATGAATCGCAAACATGAACAGCAACAAATTATCGAAATAAAAATAATTGCTGATTACAAATCACGAAAAGGAAACTCTGAAGTTAGTAAAGTAAACTACACTTGAAATGCCCCCATGGGCTTCGAGTGCGAATTACTTCTTCTTAGATTTTTTTTATGAAAATCTAATATTTATTTTATTTACCTGCAGCGATTATATTATTTATAAAATACCAACAGTATCTATAAAATTATCTACAACTTTATGATTCTTTGGATATATGAGTGTCAAGTCATTTGTAATAATAAAACTGCATTTAGTCTGTGTTAAGCAGTTCGAGTTGCCTATGATCGCTCTCGAAGCGTTTGCTCTTCCATGCTCACCCTCTGGGTGCGTTCGCTGTTGAGTGCATAAAGTAAAATGAGTAAAAAATTGAGTCTAGAGCATGTGATCCATAGTTGCTTTTATTCTTGACCCAGGTGGAACTGGACCGAAGAGCTTCTTCAATTAAGTCTTTTTATCATCTTAGCTTTTTAAAATGCTAATTTATAAGTTTTTTCTTATTATTTTTTACTTTTATTGTTATTATTATTTTTTTTTTAATGAATTGCGAAATAATTAGATCTCTATTTTTATTCTAATTCAATCAGAATTATTTTCAAACAAGCATCGGTGTTGGGTGACTCAAAGTTGCATTTATTTGGGTTGGTCTGGAATATTAAATGTTATATGTTTGCTTAAGAAATTTAACTATAAGAAAATACAGGCAGCAGAAGCTTTAGCAATGCATATCACTTTAAAAAATATTACAATGAAATATTCTATAAAGTATGACAATGTAAGGCATATTAAACACCTAAATATTACGCATAACTTATGAGTTTCGAAAAATTCTCTTTACTTATAAAACAACATATATACAGATAAAATATTTCGATTTTAGTTATACTCTTTTTACATTCGCAGAAAAAAATTAAAAAATTTCTTTCTGACTCTAAGATGATTATAAATATTACGTATAACTTTCGATCTTAAAAAAACATTTTTTTTTTAATAAAATAATTAAATACAGTTATTTATATACAGAAATAAAGCGTAAATGTATTAAAAGTGTTTTAATTGAAAACATTTTCCAAGAAGCAATTGCTTTGTTTATAAGAAAAAAATATTTTTGTTTAATGCAGAAATGCCTGCAAATATAACGTTAACAGAAATTAAAGTGAATAATTTAAAAAAAAAAAATAATGAAAAAAAAAATGCATAAAAACTAAATAAATTTGCATAAATACATATAAATCATTTAGCTGTTAGGTAAAAGTATTTATTAACTTTTAGAACTTTTTTCTTTATCGGCAAATGCAAATTTATTGGTGTCACAGAGATGCCTGCAAATATAATGTCTATTCATATATGCTTTTAGAAAATGATTTCATATTAAGAAACATAATAAATTAGAGTAATAAATAAATCCTAATTTTTCTTTTGAGAATAAATTCTCTTTGATGCTGATTGCATTTGAATATGCGTGCACAACAAATAAATAATTAAGGTGCAAAATTACGTAAATACAAAAGGAAATTCTGAGCAAAATTGTGAGAGAAAACAAAAGGTTAAATGAAATTACAAAATTGCATCAAGTGAAGCTATGGAATTTCATTTTGCCACAACTCAGCAGCTTTTAAATATTTAACGAAGTTGAGCAGAAGTGAAAAAAAAAAAAGAAATCAATCAATTCTATTTAATTTAGTATAGAGCCTGCCGTCAGAGTTGGGGATGTCGGGTATTGGTTGCATCGGATATTCTTTGCTTGTAAATTTATTTATTTGATTTCGTGCATTATGTAAACTTGCATTGAAGCCTGACTCGTTTGTTGGCAGCTGACAAACTGGGTCATGCCCTTTGCCAAATGCCATTTGTAGACATGTGTAATTGACTCGCTCGCTTGCTTTCCCTCTCTCTACCACTCTCTCTCTCTCTCTCTCTCTTTATCTATCTACAGTGCGAACCGGGTTTGGGCGCCAGTGTGATGTACAATCTATTATATAATAAGCCGCAAAAGCTGATGCTCTTGGCGGGCTGCAGCACTGTCTGCACCACCGTTGCGGAGGCAGCCAAAATGTGGAATCTAATTGTGGTAAGCTAATTGAATGGAATAATATAAATCTCTCTATCAATTTATGTTAACTCAATTTATGTATGCATTTAGCTCTGTTATGGCGCCTCAAGTCCCGCTTTATCCGATCGCAAACGTTTCCCAACACTGTTTCGCACCCATCCCTCGGCCACAGTGCACAATCCAACACGCATCAAACTGATGAAAAAGTTCGGCTGGTCACGCGTTGCCATTCTACAGCAAGCCGAAGAGGTATTCATATCGGTAAGTAAATATATATTATATATATATATATATATATAAATAATCATGATTGCCTTTTGTAGACCGTGGAGGATCTTGAGAATCGCTGCATGGAAGCTGGCGTCGAAATCGTAACTAGACAATCATTTCTATCCGATCCAACAGACGCCGTACGCAATTTAAGACGCCAGGATGCCCGCATCATTGTGGGCCTCTTTTATGTGGTCGCAGCAAGACGCGTTCTCTGCGAGATGTACAAACAGCAGCTCTATGGACGTGCTCATGTCTGGTTTTTTATAGGTAAGGCATCGGATGGGTTTGCTATTTGCATAGGTCATGAGCTCTGGGAGTTCTCTTATGCTAAATTTTAAGTGCACGTCATTTGGCAACCTCTTCATAAATTTTTCATAAATGAGTTGCTATTTTAAATAGCGAAATTTGGGTTTAGTTAAGTTTTATTTGTCAACTGCAGTGAAGGCACTTTTTTGTTTATTTTTTATAAAACTTTAGTTAATAGTTCTCATTCCAAAACAATGATTTTTAGCATATTTCGGAGTTTTTAGGAGTAGTCTAATGAGAGTTAAATGAGTATGTGAAAAACATGTTTAAGTTTTTTTTTTGTTACTTTATCATATATATATATATATCATATATATTTATCCTTTGAAAAAGTGCTATATTTTATTTAAGTTTTTTATAAGGTAAATTCTTGTCAAATGCAGTCTTGTGCTTGCGCAGACGCAACAGTTGATTTTTTATTATTATAATATAATATATATATATATATATATATAAATATATATATATATATATAATGAGAAATATCTGAAAGAGTATTTCACGTTAATATAATGAATGCATAAATTATGTTTACTTAGTTTTTTCAAAGAGTCATTTCATCTATTAGCCTTTAGTTTATACTTGCTTTGAAAATTAAGTATATTTATTAAATTTATATTTTTTATTAAAATATTAACACCTAATCTGGCAAAATGTGTATGCCTATGTTTATGTATTCCATATTTCAACTATATCACTTAAAATTTACTTAATGTTAAGAGAGATATCTTGTGATCAGCCAACAGAATAATGAATGTTTTACATAAAAAACAAGTAACTAAACTCTAGTCGAGACTGCTCGACTAAGAGATACCCTGAATCCATTGAGCTGTAATACCAATCATTAAGAGCTTCATTTATTCATTAATAGTAAACAACACATGCACACACACACACACACACACACAAACATATGCATGCACGTAATATGCGTACTGCGCAGCCTTGCGGCTGCAGCAGAGGCTGTGCTATGGAAACTTTATTGTTTAATAACTTTTTTTCTCGATCTATGTTCTTAATGAAATTTTCGGGGCATGATTATGACATCCAAATGTACCTATTTGCCAAATTTCAAGTCTCTAGTATTTGATATACGTGAGTTATCGATTTTGTTGAATTGTGGGCGAAAGGGGCGTGGCATCAAAAATCCAAAAATGACAAAATGTGCGGATTCAATATAGCAATCAAACACAACTTAGTGCACGATTCTATCTTCTATCGGTGTGCACGCCAGACCTCAAAAACTAAGCGATATTTTCGATAGTTATCGATAAAAAAGGAATGGGATGAGTTATCGAAAAAAAAAAATAAACTCGTACAGCGTATGGTATTATCGAGCATTTTGCTTTTTATTTGAAGTCTCTAGCTTTTGTGGTTGCAGAAATCCAGGTGTTTACACGGACGGACGGACGGACGGACGGACGGACGGACAGACGGACAGGGCTAGTTCAACTCAGCTCGTCGAGCTGATCAAGAATATATATACTTTATGGGGTGTGGCACGCCTCCTTCTGCCTGTTACATACATTTGCACAAAAACATTATACCCTGAAATTTCCATTTTCAATGGATTCAGGGTATAATAATTGCGCTGTTAAAGTTCTCTTAACAATCTCCGCATTCAAGCTAGTCAAATGTTGACAAGAGAAAGCGTCTTGTGACATATACACCTCCTCTTACTTATCTGATTTTATTCTTCCTCAAAAAGCTCATGTCAAACGCTATCAACAAATCTTGCATAACATGTCATATTAATATAAATGTATAAACAGTGATAAGTTGACACTCATATAATTCAGTTAGCATAGCCAAATAAACTTTAGTAAATTATTCAACAACTCAAATAGTCTGCTGCCTGTGCATAGGTAATTCAATGTGTAATTAATAAACTTGTGTACTCTCGATAGGCTGGTATGAGGACAACTGGTACGAGGCAAATCTGGAGACCGAGGGCATTACGTGCACAGTGGAGCAAATGCGCATAGCTGCCGAGGGACATCTGACAACCGAAGCTTTAATGTGGAATCAAAACAATCAGACAACAATATCGGGCATGACCGCTGAAGAGTTTCGGTAAATTCAATTCAAATATTTAAAAAAAAAAAAAAATTAAATAAATAAATTTCTGTCTTCAAACATGTATTGCAGACATCGACTGAATCATGCGCTCATCGAGGAAGGCTACGATATAAATCACGATCGCTATCCCGAGGGCTATCAGGAGGCGCCGCTGGCCTATGATGCTGTCTGGAGTGTGGCGTTGGCCTTCAATAAGACCATGGAACGCTTAACAACAAGAAAGAAATCATTGCGAGACTTCACATACACAGACAAAGAAATCGCCGATGATATATATTCGGCAATGAATTCGACGCAGTTCTTGGGCGTCTCGGTGAGCTACATAAAATATAATATAAAATTAAATATAATAAAAAAATTATATTTGAGATAAAATATATTTAAATAAATAAAAAATATATTCTAATAAAATTTTTAATTTCTTTTTAGGGCGTGGTCGCATTCAGTTCTCAGGGCGATCGAATTGCGCTCACACAAATCGAGCAGATGGTAAATGGGAAGTACGAAAAGCTAGGCTATTACGATACACAGCTGGACAATCTAACTTGGCTGAACACGGAGCAATGGATTGGCGGCAAGGTAAACTAAATAGGCTATGATAAAATCAAAGAAAAAATTACATAAATAAATAAAACTAAAATAATTGATATAAATTATAACTGAAACAAAAACACACAAAACATTCAATAATGGATCACGATGATAAGGATGAAAAGAAAGGAAAGGAGAGTCGCATTAATATAGGTACTGTCTATACGAAACCTGAATCGCAAGACGCTGAAAACCCCGAAGTAAATGGGAATACTGAAAATAGTAAAGATAAAATTGTGGCTCAAGAAACTACAGAGCCGTCGCCACGTAGTTCCCTCCACGAAGAAGACAGTGAGGAGAACGGAAATAGTATGAAATATATATTTAATAGAGAAACACAGAGTAACTCATCCTTTAGCACCGTATCCTCCAGCACACGCAGCTTGGTCAAGGAGTTTATACTCGCCGATTCACTGGGAACGAGAGCGATTGATGCGGAACTCGAAGAGAATTGGCCACACCATGGAATAGTGCGCTTGCCCCTGGTATACGAGCCATACAAAATTAAGAGCCATCGTCGACAGCAATATCCCGATTGTGAATATCACTTTCCGCGCTCGCACGATCCATCACCCAACAAGTACGGCTCGAATTGGTACAAAAATTTGCTCTACTCACTTATTTATCTCTGCACCTTTGCGTATTTTATAACATATATGCATAAGATCATCTTTCGTGCTTTTTTACTCAACTTTAGTAGTAAATCGCCGCAAATCAAGATGAAGCAGCCCTATCTCTGCTTCGCACCGGTGGGCAGCAAATCGAACTACGAACTCATCGAATACGATACGAAAAATGTCACAAATATAATTCATATGCGCGATAAGGTGCAAGACTTTTTGAGCAGACATGTGAATACGAGAGGCGAGATCAAGCGCTTTGGACCCTGCCAAAGAGCGAAAAAATTTGGCTACAGCACCGCCGATCCGTGTGTATTCATAAAAATCAATCGTTTGCTTGGCTTCCGGACGAAACCCTATAAGACTGAAGAGAACATATCGAGAGCCGATTTCGCGCTCAGAGACTATGAGAATTTGAAGGCTTTGCTTGGTAATAGAACTGAGGCGCAAAAGCGCTTAAATTATATTTGGCTAACGTGCGTATCGAAGCCGCACATAAAAATCGAATTCTATCCGAAACCTGCATTCGACGCCTTATATGTGGATATCGAGAGACTAAAAGTTATAAAATCGATAAATGGCAAAATTATATTCAATAATAATTATGCTGTACAACGTTTGATAGCCATTAAATTGAAGAACTTGAAGTTTAATGAAAAATATTCATTTACCTGCAAGATCTGGGCGTTCAATATAAGGAATAATCGTAAGGACTTGGGACAAGTTTCCTTTTATGTGTTGGTCAATAAAGAGGCAGCAGGGAAAAAGTTGAATCAACACGTGGAATTATAAAAAGAAATGTTAAATATATATTAATAAATATTAAATATATATATTAATAAATATTAAATATATATTATTTTTTTTTTTTTTTAATTACTTTCATTATAGGTGCCTCAAGATCGCACAATTGTTACCCATGTGCTGAGAACGGTCTCTTTGCCGTTATTCGTTTGTATGTGCACCATATCCTGCTGCGGCATCTTTGTGGCCTTTGCTCTGATCATCTTTAACATATGGAATAAGCATAGAAGGTATTCGCATAGATCTAAACTCAATGATTTTCTATTATATATATTCCCGACTTTGCAGAGTAATACAATCCTCGCATCCTGTTTGCAATACGATCATGCTATTTGGCGTCATCATCTGCCTTATATCAGTCATATTACTGGGCATGGACGGACGCTTTGTCAGTCCGCATGAATATCCAAAGGTATAAAATAATATATAAAATTTATGTAAGCTTAGACTAAATCTCTAACTAACTGCGCTCTGTAGATCTGTCAGGCACGGGCTTGGCTATTATCCACCGGTTTTACATTAGCATATGGTGCTATGTTCAGCAAAGTCTGGCGTGTGCATCGATTTACAACAAAAGCGAAAACTGACCCAAAGGTAAAGCTACTCCAATCACTCTAATACCTGCCTCATTTATCGATTATTTATCTTCTGTTTAGAAAAAAGTGGAACCTTGGAAGCTATACACCATGGTTTCGGGGCTCTTATCAATAGATTTAGTGATATTATTGTGTTGGCAGATCTTTGATCCGCTACAGCGTATACTCGAAACATTCCCACTCGAAGATCCAGTATCTACAACTGATGATATTAAAATACGTCCAGAGCTTGAGCATTGCGAAAGTGAACGCAATTCCATGTGGTTAGGTATGTCAAAATAATTCACAATTTCAATTTCATTCACATTTTAATTTATTGTTGATTTTGATAATGCAGGACTTGTTTATGGCGTTAAGGGTCTTATATTGGTATTTGGTCTGTTCTTGGCCTATGAGACACGTTCGATCAAAGTGAAACAGATAAATGATTCACGCTATGTGGGCATGAGCATCTATAATGTGGTCGTGCTCTGCCTGATAACAGCGCCGGTTGGCATGGTCATTGCATCGCAGCAGGACGCATCATTCGCCTTCGTTGCACTAGCTGTGATATTCTGTTGTTTCCTAAGCATGCTGCTGATATTTGTGCCAAAGGTAAGGCAACTAAGCCCCCATAGTAATAAAGTAAGCCCTAATTTAATAATTTTCAGGTCATTGAGGTCATACGGCATCCTAAAGATAAAGCTGAATCGAAATATAATCCAGATTCCGCCATATCGAAGGAGGATGAGGAACGCTATCAAAAACTGGTAACCGAAAATGAGGAACTACAACGATTGATAACACAGGTAAATTAAGATTAACTTACATAAATCATTTAAATTTTAAATTTCCATATTATTCTTTCAACTACACAGAAAGAGGAAAAGATACGAGTATTACGGCAACGGCTTGTTGAGCGGGACGTGAATACGAAGGGCACAGAACTGAATGGGACATCGGGTGCCAACGGTAATGGTAATGGCAATGGCAATGGCAATGGTAACGGTAACGGCAATGGCAATGGCGGCACTGCAACAACCTCGCTGGCAATCCAGCCACTGGCTGCAAACATCATCAGCACAGCTGTCTCAGCGCATCCCACGCCCGCAGCCGCACTCGCAATCACACAAGGTGAGTTAACCTAACGACTAATCTAGACTAGCTCACTGCCAGCCCATGTAGCAGTAGTTGCTTTAAATATGTTTTTATTACTTTTTACATTAGAAATTTTGGCCATTTTTGCGGGCATTGAGAAAATCGATTGAATATTTTGCGATTGGACTGTCAAGGTTATTTTAATTCATTTGTACTAAAAAAAAAGAAACAGCTGTCGATAAATGCACTTAACTTTCGGCAATTCACTGCATTTCCACTATTTCATTTCACTTTTAATTTCTATGAACAACAAAAGTCAAACACGATGCAAGTTCGTTAACAGAGCGCTAACATGACACTGCTAAATCACCAATGATCGTCTGTTCAGCACTCACTGAGTACTGCTAAAAGCTATCGCAACAAAAAATATCGATATATCGTTGTCTAACATCACTCACCATTGCAATCGTTATTATTTGAATTGAGCTTTGACAAAACTTAACAAATATATATTTTAAAATATCTCTTGCAGATACTCATGAGCACCGTACATGAAAAAACTTGTCAATTTCCTTTGCGTGATAGGTGAATTATACAAATGAAAAATTGAAGAAGCTAAATGATAACTTAATATATGTGTATGTAACTTAATGAACTTTGTATCAACTTTAAGCTGAGCTAAAAATATATATATACATAAATATAAATTGAGAGAATTGGTAGCAGCAATTTTGTAGATTAAATGAAATATGTATTGTACCTTAAACGTGTTTAGCAAGTACTTAAATCGAAATATACTTCTAAATTAAAAACAATTAATTAACGACATTAGAATGTGAACTAAGCAAAATTGTTAGGCTTTAAAGTTGAACAAAAACCACAAACATAGTCAAGTCATTTAACTAAAATAAAAAAAAAAAAAAACAAAACAAAAATAACTCTAAACGAAATCATGTTAAAGCTAATGTAATTTTTAAATGAAAACAAATTGTTGTGTTAGTACATATGTTCTTGTATAACGAGTAATTTACCCCATAAACCTTTTTTGCTCAGCGCGCTGTCTCCTAGAGCTACAAACACACATACGTACACACACACACATCCACACACACTTATATAAATATATGTGCATACACATGCATTTATTTTTCCCAAGGCGGCCTTTTCCCATATTTCATCATTTTCTGTTCATGCAAAGGACTTGCAGTCCTTGACTCCTATAGACTCCAGACAAAGTTTCGGCCTAGTAAACTCGTAGTCCTAAGCTAGTGTTAGTCTTTATTGTATAGAGCTCATGTGTACGTGTGTGTATAAATAGTTTTATTTTTTCCTTTGTTTTGGGGGCCTGTCCAAAGAATTCTCGTACTTCTAATGATTATTGCACGCGAAAAATAAAAATGTTTTTAAAATAGTTTAAATTTTCTGTCTGAGTCATAAGTAGCACAAATAAAATAAAAAAAAGCATAGCAAATCTTAGATAATTAATAATATAGCCTAATCTAGTGTAGTATCACCATATATATAGAGGCAAATATATATATATATATATATATATATATATATATATTTGGGGGCGGGTTTATGTGCTCAAGCAACATTTTTATTTGTATTTAGTGTTATTAACTTAGAGAAATTATGATTGGGGCAATCTGAAAGCAAAAAGAAAAATTTTTGAACATACTGTAAGTTCTAAAATTGCATTTATATAAATTATATACATACATATATATATATTGAATATATATGTATGCATATGCAACAAGCAAATAAATTGGTAAATATTGAGTGCATCGTTATTAAAATAGGAATTGACATTAAATAAAAGAGTAAAACCAAGTAAATAACGAAAACTGAAAACTATTGAAGACAATTTCTTCAAAAATAAATATAAAAAACATATAAATACAAAAAAAAAAAAAAAAAACGAAACGGAAACCTTTTTTAAATTCAATCACTCTAATCCATCACAAAAAGTGCTATAAAAAAAAAACCATCACATAGACAACATCAAATTCCTACGAAATGAAAGACTTTAAAATCTAAGCCGTTAAATGAAATAAAACTATACACACACAAAACACATCTATATATGCAAACATTAATGATATATATATATATATATATATACGAGAAATTTTCACCTTGCAAAAAACGACATCATCTTTAGTGAAAAATAAAAATAAAAAAAAAACGAAATTTAATAATTGTTAAGGATCGTTGGAATTTGTAGTTTAATTGGATTGTAATTCATATACATATATAGGGAATGCTGTTAGGGTAGTCATAATCTAAAACATGTATATTGTATATAGCGTATTAAGCTAAAAAACAACACATAAAAACTAAGCGAAAATTGCAAGTTTTATTCAAAAAAGAAACAGAAAACGAAACTCAAATGTTAAAAATAAAATTTTTAGTTCTTTGCTTTTCCGTCTCACAACTCACAGATAAAAAAGTTAATAACTAACTTTAGCAAAGCTAATTGTGGTAAAAAAATAAAAATAAACACACAAAATAATAAACCAAAATTCAAATTAATTTCCAAAAAAAAAAAAAAAACAAGAAAACTAAAAAAAAATATGAAAAAAAAAAATACAATTGTAGCAATATGAAGCAAGAAAACTCGGTATGTTCTTATGAAAGTAACATTAACGAATTAATTTAAAGTCTTATTAACGGAATATGAGAATTTTACTGAATAAACAAACAAAAACACAAAAAAAAAACAATGAAAAAAAAACAAGAAAAATTGTATTTTTATTAAGGAATTGCGTACTCTAAAAAGCAAAAGCTCGTTTTAATTTTATTAATTTTTTTCTCCTCATTAATATTTTTATTATTCATGAGAACAAAAATTGTTTTAAAATTCAATTAATGTATATATTTATATTTCATTTGAACTTGCATCAATCCTTTGAGTTTATTTGCTGATTTATGCAAGCAGCGGTCGTGGCAACAGGTATGATAATTACTGTTTTAATTATTTATAATTTATCTTGTTTGAAGAAATATTTTAAGCTTTTCAAATAAATAATTTAAATACGCTGTATTTAGTTATTCAAGAAGCGAAAAAGCTCAGAAAGAAAGAAAGAAGCTAAAGAATTTATATATCTGAGCTTATAATCCAAAGTTTTTCATACCTAGCAAGAGCAATGATTCAATTATAATTATGGATTGATTGATTACTGTGATTTATATATTTATAGAGTACAAAATATAATTGACAACATAGCCAGAACTGTTAAGCTTTGTTCGGTCGAAACTAGAAAGTTTAATTTCAAGCAAAACTAAAATAAATAAAACTGAAATTTAACTAAGACTAAAAAAGGCTTTAATGGCTATAACTAGCTACAACATAGCTAAACTTCTTATGCCTATTTTTGCACTATCTGCGGCTAAAACAACTTTTGAAACACTGAAACAACGCAACCGCAACTTTTACCCGTAGTTTTCCATATGCTCAGCTAGACTGTCACAATTCTCCGAGAACTTGTTTCTACTGTAAACTAGTTTGCAATTGAATTCAGCTCGCAAAGATTCGATTCCCAATAGCCTCTGACCCGATGTGAGTTAACAACCAGTTGCATTAAACATCAGCTGAGTCGCATTACAGATTCTTTTTTTGTTTTTTTTTTTTTTTTTTTTTGTTTCTCCATTACATTTATTTTTACCATATTACCATACAGTTTTTTCCCTTCCGCCAATGCTAATTTGGCTTGCCCACCCACAGAAGAGCAGCAGCGGCTGGCCTGCAAGATATTTATGTCGCGTGTGCGCGAGAGCTTTGCGAAAGCTTTTTCAGCTTTCGCCAAGCATATTAAGCTCCGAACAGCGCTCAGCCAATGCAGTAAGCGCGCTCAGCTCGAACGTTACGGTAGTTCAGCTTCAAAATATAAAAGTCGAAGAGTCGAAATCGAAAATTTTCGAAATCCCAAATTTAAGAACAAGCCATGTATACAGTTAAGCTGCTGGCGCTGTGCTTTATCAGCTGCTTGGGCGTAAATGCCAAGTTGGAGGAACGATTCTCGTGGAAGCAGCTGACCTTCGATTGGCCCAGCGCCGAGGCCGAGGCGGAGGCCAAGCAGAGCGGCCATTATATTGCAGAGAACAATTTGCCACTTGGCGTGGAGCGTTGGGAAAACAAAATCTTTGTCACTGTGCCAAGGTAGGTGACCAAAAAAAAAAAAAACACCACCAAAATTTTGCGATCATTGAACACACTGTAAACTTTTTATATATATATAATTTGATATTTTTTTTTTTTTGAAAGCGGGGGATTGCGAAAATTTAATTGAAATTGACTCAAAAACCGGTTCTTGCTGGTGTTGTTTTGGTCTTTAGCTCTCTTTTAGTTTAAAACTATTTGCATTTTAAATTACTGTTATGCAAATATGACAATAACTTGATAAATGGTAACAACTGCTACATATATAAATACATATATACATATATATATATATATATATATATATATATATTTCATTTAATCTTTGTCTATTCGAAATTGGTCATCTAGTTGCGCATGACGTCATCGTCAGTTCGGTGCTTTACCTACTTCGGCTCAGCGGATCAAAACAAACAGAATTAATAAATTAATATGGTATAATTAGTAATTTCCATAGAAATCAAAATAATAACATCCTGGTTTATTTTAAATGTAAATTTAAATTTAATATGCCCAATATTTAATTTAAAAAAAAAAAAATTTCCAACTTGATGAATTTTTAGTCTATTTAGTCTAATTATCAATTTGGAAAGTCAAGGGATTTCCCCAATATTCTTTCTTTTCTTTTATTATTTGCTTTAAATTAGCTTTAAATCATTTAGTGAATTTATATTATGGAGAAAATATATATGGAGTATAAATATTCTCTCTAAGTGCCTAAGACTGAATTAAAATATCTATTAATATTTTAAGTTATAAGAAGAAAGTTTTAGGCTTAGAATCTGAGACCAATAACAAAAACTTAAATGAGAAATCAAAAATGAATTATTATCGATGCAAATGTCTTTTAGTTCTAGCATATAAAATTATGTTGTCTAACAGATTATATTATTTAGCGTTTTCTGCTTCATTCCTCAAACATATCACATCCTAATTAAAATGAATATTAATATACCTACTTATAATATTTATGAAGCAACTTAACTAATTCATAATATCTCTTTTTTCTCTTTCTCTCATTCTTCTTTCTTTCTATCCCTCTCTTTCTCTCACCTAACAGATGGAAGGCTGGTGTTGCAGCCACCTTGAATTACATTGATCTCTCGACAACTGAGAAATCGCCAAAGCTACGTCCGTATCCCAGCTGGTCGGCCAACAAGCTGCCAATCGATGTGAAGCCACAAGAGCAGAAGACACCATCCGGCGGACGTTTGGATGCGGACAAGGCGCAGGATGCTGGCGTTAAATTGCAGGACAATGCAACAATCATTTCCACCTTTCGCATAAGCGTTGATGCCTGCGATCGTCTCTGGGTGCTGGACACTGGTCTCGCCGACATCTTGGGCAATCCCAAGCAAATTACGCCCAGCTCGATATTGGTATTCGATCTGAAAACGGATCAGCTGTTGCGCCGTTTCGCCATACCCGCCGACCAGAGCAAGGAGGACACTTTCTTTGCCAATATTGTGAGTAAACTTGGCCCAAAATTTTGATTGTACCTCAACGATAATTCGAATATTTCTTAGATTATCGACGTGGAGCGCGAACAGTGCGAAGATGCGTATGCGTATATTCCAGATTTGGGCGCATATGGCGTCATTGTCTACTCGTTGAGAGATGATAAATCGTATCGCGTGAAGCACAATTACTTCCACTTTGATCCGCTGCAGGGTGATTTTAATGTGGGCGGCGTCAACTTCCAGTGGACCGATGGCGTTTTCGGCATGGCCGTCGGACCCCTGAATTCTGATCATACCAAGGATGTTTACTTCCATGCCCTGGCCAGCACCAAGGAATTCAAGGTCTCCAATCGCGTGCTCCAGAACGAAACACATGTGAATGGCGGCGATTCGTATTATGATTTCAAGCTGGTCGGTGATCGCGGCATGAATGGCCAATCGACAGCCGAATCTTATGACAAGGAGACGGGCGTACTGTTCTACACACAGGTAAACAAAGACGCCATCGCCTGCTGGAATGTGAAGCGTCCATATACAGCCGATACCCAGGGACTCATCGATTCTGATTCGCACACCTTGGTCTTTCCCAACGATCTAAAGGTGGACAGCACTGGCACACTCTGGGTGCTATCCGATCGCATGCCCACCTATTTGTACAAGGAGCTCGATCACAATGCCGTTAACTATCGCATTTTGATGGGCAAGAATCGTGATCTGATCAAGGGTACACCTTGTGAACTCTAATATGTATATGCTTATATAAATGTATAAATTTTTTTATGTTTGTTTATGAAATGTATTTTTAAAATATAAATTTTCACTTAATAAAGTGTCCAAGTCTATCTGAATGCACCGTGTTCTAAGTCTAAATATCAGATTTCAGTAAATTATCAGCCAGCTGCACCTTCTCGCCTGGCTTGAAGGCTGGCATGCCCAGATACGGGCAAGTGGAGCATCTAAACGCATCGCCCAGATAGCACTGCAAATAAAAAATATAAAAATTATGAGCGGGGATTAGAGTATTTTGTTTAAAAATTATTTAAAATATAAAATTGAAAATTAAAATTAAAATTAAAAAAAAGCTAAAATTAATAAGGTATACAGCCACAAAAGCTTTTTAAAATTTTGATAAATTATATAAACTAAAATTGATCAGATATACTACCTTAACAGTGTTTCAGAAATTAATTTCTGCTTAAAATTAATGTTATATGTATACATTTATTTGTATTATTAATTTGATAAATTATATAAGCTAAAACTGATCAGAAGTGTTTCAAAAATTAATTTGTGTTGAAAACTAATAAAAATGTATATATATTTTTCTTAATTTATATATATATATATATATTATTAAACAATTTTATGAACTAAATCCTGACCAAAAACACAAATAAAAGAGCTTTAATAAAAGTATGAATTTTATGTGTATATTAATTTAACTTGAATTAACATTAAATACAACAGAACATTAATTAATTTAAAGCTCAGCATAGAAACTCGATTTGGTCGTTTTCGCTTTAAACTTCATAGAATAATTATAAAAAAAAAAAATTAACCATTAACTATTGTGCATGTTCCGCTCTATTTAAATTCGAGTTAATTACATTACATTGTGTATAGATCATTTTTGCTATTATTCATAGCTAATAAGCTTATCTATCTATTGTGGCTACAAATTGCATAGATTTGAAAAGATTTTTTAATAAAAATCAAAATTTAGACAATGGACCTATACAAGAACTCACATAGCCTTTATCAGCACTTTTTTATATAATATATGATTTTGTAAACAATAACAAAAAATATGAATTCGATTAAAGATAAGCGCATAAAGCGACAAATAGAAAGAAATAGAAATAACAATAACAATTTCTTCTAGCTTGGGGTTTACACTATTTCACAGCTATAAAGAAGCAATCAACCATCAAGCTTATTAATTATATAACATTGAAAATGAGACCATGAAACAAATGCAGACAAAAACATAAACAGCCTAAGCAACAAGAAAGCTAATGAGTAAGTTGCTAAAGCAAACGTTACTCGATGCATAAAATATCCACAATTTAACTCTCGACGCTTCCAATTTCTTAAAGCTCTAATTCTCGAGCGAAAACACAATAATAGGTTTACTTTTTCATGAGAAATAAACACAAACACTGTACGTACGTTTCCACAGCTCGACTTTGCATTCTCGGTTGCCGCATTTGTTTTCTTCTCATCCTCCAGCTCTTCGGCCAGGCCGCAGGAACAATTTTTGCACGCTTTACGCTTGCCCGTGGTGCTGCAGACACGCAATCCAGCTGGATCTGGCTTTTGTTTGTCCTCCTCATCGAGCAGTTCCTCCTCATCGATTAGCTCCTCATCATCGCCGCTTATCTTCCACACATTCATGCTAGGTGATTTTTTTGCAAACGAGAGCCGTGCCGATGAGCCCGTCTCATAGCCAGGCTTCTCAGCCGTCAATGTATTGGCCGACACATCCTCGCTGCAATTAATAAACCCAGACAGTTTGATTTCCTGCAACAAACTGGCGGCTGGTCCGATATAAGCGAACAAGTGCAGTTTGCCGCTGGGTTTGAGCATGTGCAGTAGCTTTACGTAATTGTCGGTCAATTGAGCGCATTCAATTACAATTAGATCGAAACACGAATTGGCGTAGGAGGCTAAAATGCATGCAGTTGGCTATAATCATGCTGACTCACACTCCAAATTGTTAACACTTACAAAACGACAGGCGATGCACATTTTCGACAGCGACTTCGCCGCCGGTGGCCTCTTTCAGTGCCTGTACGCGTTTATCCAGCTCTCCGCTATCAGTCCATATGTATAGAGATTTTTGAAGGCCTTTAAATTGCTCCATTGTTATGTAGTTGGTTCTAGACTTTTATACAAATAGAATTTTTAAGCGCACACAACGAACTCAGACTGCCAACTGCTCCACTAACAGATTAAGCGCTGCCAACTTGTATAAAAAAGTGTTGATGCAGTTACAACGAAGTGTAACTTAAAAGGGTAACCTTCAAAAAATTTTAAACCCAACATAAAGTTATTCATAAATTACATATACTCAAATATAAATCACTTTCTTTAATTCACATTTATCTTCTCCATCATGTCGAATTGAATTGACGTCACAAACACTTCTAGTGCTTAGTTAGCCTACCGATAGTTAACTTCGTAAAATCATCGCAAATGCTCTTTTCAGCTATCGATATTATTATATATTATGATATCGATATGATAACAACAACCCTAGTTTGTTTGGTAGCTGCTGCTAGTGGGGTTTGGTTTCGTTTTTATTTATTATAAATCAGTTACCACAGTTTAGTTGCAAGTTTAAACAGCCGCCAGCCGCAACAAGCTTCAGTCATAGTCGTAGTCGCGCTCTTAACTCAACACATTTTAATTATGGCCAGGCGGGCATTCTAAAGTACAAAAAAAATAACAAAAAAAAAATAACAAACCACAACAACAACATCGAAAGCGAAACCGTGAGAAACGACAGCTGCTGCTTGCTGCGTGTGCTGTGTGCCAGGATATAATAACTTGGAGAAGAAAAATTAAAAAGAAGAACACAAACATAGTAGAAGTACGAGTGCAAGTGCAAGTGCAAGTAGTGCCAAATAGTTAAACAAGTTGCCAAAATAAAAACATAATCGAAGAGAAATACAAATAAATTGAAGACTATTTGAACAGCATGTGCTTAAATGAAGAGCTACAGCCAATTTAATTTAAACGCCGTTGCCGCCGCACCGCCCGCCATTGTCTACGAGAACGCAGCCGCAGCAGCCGGCAGCAATAGCAACTCCGTGGACCACAGTCAGCTGCACAGCCACAGCCAGGATATGCCGCACTTTGGACTGGGTAGTGCGCCGCCGCCGCAACAGCAGCTACAAGTGCATCATCAACAACAACAACAACAACAGCAGCAACAACAACAACAACAGCAGCAGCAACAACAACAACAACAAATGCAGCTATCTATGCTGCCGGTTGGTGTGCCAGGTCCATACGCGCGCTCGCACATTGAAGAAAAGAAGCTGACGCGCGATGCCATGGAGAAATATATGCGCGAGCGCAACGACATGGTCATCGTCATATTGCATGCCAAGGTGGGTTCAAAACACAAACATAAAAAAAAACATAAGAACTTTGACAGGTTGCGCATTGTCAGAGGATAAGCGCGATTTCGTGACGTCAGAAGTGTAAACAATTAGGCATAAAGTGCAGTTTCAGTATATAACATAATAATAAATTATAATATATATATAAATAATGATATTTACAAATATAAATATTACAAAAAATAAATTACATTAAAAAAAATAAAATAAAAGAAATATCCTGTAATTTTTATTTGTTGCTATATATAAAGAAATTAAAAATTTCTTTTAATTTATTCGGTAAAAAAAATGTATTTATTTGAAAAATAATTACAATTTTAACAATTTTATAAATTTGAATAATGCTGAAAGTGATAATTTTAAATAAATTATATGGGTAAATAATTCTTAGAAATTATAAATTTTAAACCAAATTATTTTTAGATAAGTACAAATCTAAATTAAATCAATTAAATAACTGAGAAACTTATTTATGATATAAATAAATTTAAAGCTGTGAAAAGGAACTTTTTAAAGCAGTTAAATAATAATATAAAATATTATTTTTAAAAATTAAAAATGATCTAATTAATAATTATTATTATTGTTTTTATTTATTTATATTTTTTTTTATATATAAATAAATTCAATGCAGTCAAAAGACAATTTTTAAATAATATAATATAATATAAAATATTATTTAAAAACATTGAAGGACTACAAAAATGATCAACTCTTATAACAATATTTTAATTTTTAAATATTGAAAAAACAATTAGAATTTTATATAGTTTGGTTGAGTAACTAGTTAAAATTAAATGATAATAAATAATTAATTATAGGAAAAGTAATTTGAAATTCGTAAGAAAAGTAGTTCTGATTGAAAGGAATTTACTATGCATATTTTATAAATTTATAATAATATATAATAATAATGAATAAAATATTTTAATAATTTGTATATAATTAAGTCATGCACAAATTTGAATGACATGAGGTAGACAGAGTAATTTTATTTAGATTATAATTATGTTAGTTTATATGTATATAAATATTTACTTGTATATAAATGTCGTAGGCTCCACTTGCCATTCCACAGCGAATTAGTGCTCCACTATGGGCATTTTTTTTGCGGTTTAGCGCGGCTATCTTCAAGCGGCGTCGGCGTCGACATCGCCAGCGTCCGCCGTCCAGGCATCGCATCCTTCACAGTTGACTGCATCCAAATTAAGCAAACGGCGGCCACAATAAAATAATTGAAATTAATTATACGACAAATTTAACAGCTGCATTGCTGCGGTTACAATTTGTTACGATTTGTCTCTGTCGATAATCGAAGCGCTGATTATTATTGTAATAATAATAATAATATTCTTTTCTTTTTATATATATATATATATATATATATATATATATATATAATTAAGTGTAATTAATTGATTTAATTAAGCTTTTTCTATTCATTTTTCACACAGGTCGCACAAAAATCGTATGGCAATGAGAAGCGTTTCTTCTGCCCCCCGCCGTGCATTTATCTGTTTGGCAGCGGCTGGCGACGGCGCTACGAGGAGATGCTGCAGCAGGGCGAGGGCGAGCAGGGGGCACAGCTATGCGCATTCATTGGCATCGGCAGTAGCGATCAGGATATGCAGCAGCTGGATCTCAATGGCAAACAGTATTGTGCGGCCAAGACGCTATTCATATCCGATTCGGATAAGCGCAAACATTTCATGTTGTCTGTTAAAATGTTCTATGGCAATGGCCACGACATTGGCGTATTCAATTCCAAACGCATCAAGGTCATCTCGAAACCGTCCAAAAAGAAACAATCGCTGAAAAATGCCGATCTGTGCATAGCCAGCGGCACCAATGTCGCCCTGTTCAATCGCCTGCGCTCCCAAACCGTCTCCACACGCTACCTGCACGTGGAGAATGGACATTTTCATGCCTCATCGACGCAATGGGGCGCCTTCACGATACATCTGCTCGATGACAATGAATCCGAGTCGGAGGAGTTTCAGGTTCGCGATGGCTACATACACTATGGTGCGACAGTGAAGCTGGTGTGCTCAGTGACTGGCATGGCACTGCCGCGTCTAATCATACGAAAAGTGGACAAACAGATGGCGCTGCTGGAGGCCGATGATCCGGTGTCGCAGCTGCACAAGTGCGCCTTCTATATGAAGGATACGGATCGCATGTATCTGTGCCTGTCCCAGGAGAAGATCATACAATTTCAGGCCACGCCGTGTCCCAAGGAGCCAAACAAGGAGATGATCAACGATGGCGCCTGCTGGACCATCATATCCACAGACAAAGCCGAATATCAATTCTACGAGGGCATGGGTCCAGTGGCGTAAGTAAATTTGTCTTAATTATAATTTAGATTGTTTGTAATACATTTTGTTTTTGAATGAATTTAGTTCTCCGGTTACGCCAGTGCCAATTGTTAATTCGCTGAATTTGAATGGCGGCGGTGATGTGGCAATGCTGGAACTGAGCGGCGACAATTTCACGCCGCATTTGCAGGTCTGGTTCGGGGATGTCGAAGCGGAGACCATGTATCGCTGCACCGAAACGCTGCTCTGTGTGGTGCCTGAAATCTCACAGTTTCGCGGCGAATGGCTTTGGGTGAGTACAACTTGAATTTTATGCTAATCAGCGGTATTTACTATGGACAATATATATCATTCGGCAGGTGCGACAGCCGACGCAGGTGCCCATATCGCTGGTGCGTAACGATGGCATCATTTATGCCACCGGGCTAACATTCACGTATACGCCGGAGCCGGGGCCGCGTTCGCATTGTAATCAGGCTGAGGATGTTATGCGTACGCGTCACAATAACAACAACATCACAGGCATCAGCAACAACAATAATAATAATAACAGCAACAGCAATAATAATAACAACAGCAGCAATTCACCAGCCAGCGGCTCCAGTTTACAGCAGAGCATGCAGCAGCAGCAGCAGCAGCAACAGCAGCAGCAGCAAACGCATCAGACACTGCCCTCCATCTCGGCGGTGCAGTGGAATAGCCATGGGAGCGGCTTGTCTTGAGTGCGGCAGTATTTCTATTATTTGCAATTCCATAAACATTTATTTATGCCAAGTTATTTAAAGCTCTTCTAGCACACATTTATCTCTAGTTTTTAAGCCAAAAACACATCTCACTCTCCGTCTCTCTCTCTCTTTCTCTCTCTGTCTCCATCTATCATTTATTTGTATTCCTTCAAAACGAACAAATCGAATGAAAATCAATTTCAAGTTGACCAATATTTACATTTTTTGTAGTGCTAGCCGGTACCAATAGATGTATAAATGATAACAAAAACAAAAAAAGAAGAAGATAAACAAACAAATAACAAAATCATAATTGTACATAACTCGAAAGAGCTCACTGACATGAAGCATTGTAACTCTAGTAACTCTAGTTAAATATACATTTATATAGTATATAGAAGATTTATGTATGCGGCTGGGCCTATGCGCTGTGCCTGACTAATTGTTTGCGACATTTTATGGTTGAGAATTGTTCCAGCTCAACATAAGCCCAGCTCCAGACCACATATATATATATACATATGTATAGATTTATATACAAAGCATATAATTTTGTAAGATAATTGAATGATGAAAGTTGTAAGCCTAAGAGAAACCCTAAACTTAAATAAAAATCCAAGAACAAACATAAACAATGTCAGCTAAAAAGTTGCTTTAAAAATTGCCATGATTTAACAAATTTTTTTTACTGATGATGAAAGCGAGAAAGAATTATACGAATTTGCTGCCGCCCTCACCACTGCTCTTGGCTCTTGGAGAATAGTCGATTTAAATCGGCTTGGGAAAATGTTGCCATGTCGTGTGAACAACATTTTTTTTTTTTTTTGTGTGGCTTAAACAAAACAAGTGCAGCACTTCCCACGGTGGGCTGCCTCTTCAACTTTAATTACAGTTGGTTGGTCGATTTGAATTTTTAGCGGCCATTACGAAAAACGCAAAGTCAAGACAGATATATATGTATATATATAAATATAAATATACTTGCTATATATACACCTTTATATGTATTTATATGTGACGCCGCATTGTTCGCGTTGAAAGTTTAAGGAACAGAATATTCACACAGCCCCAAAAGGCGTTGACAATAAGCTGAGAACCTTTTTTTGTTTTAGTTTGTTTTTATTTTTTTTTTGTTTATTATTTTTTTCCTCTTTTTAACTATCTTTGCTTAATATTTATGCATTATTTGCCCGACTACCTGTTATTGTTGCTTTACAGATTTACAAATTAACAATCGCCGTTTTGCATTAATTATCGCGCTTCCGTTTTTGGATTGCCAAACCAATCACAGCATCGAACTTGAAGCACTCCCATTGAATAACTTACAGACCTGAGCTAACCTTAATTGGCTAACGAAAAGCAGTTTGCAGTTATTGTCTAAAATATGCATAAATCTTGGCAGACTTTATGGACCATCTAGCTGCTTCCTTGCCTTTTTAGACAGTTTTAATAAATTTATTTGAGGCTTAAACTACTTTAAAAAATAAACCTTAAAAATAAATATGAATATTTATAAGGTTTCTGTTTATTTATATATAATTTTAAATTAATATCTTTTTTTTTATTATTTTTGCTTTATTAATTAAATAATTAAATAAATATTTATCTTCAAGAAGCTTAAATAAAACGTTGCAGGCAACTCAAAGCTTATAATTTTGAGGCTTAAACTATTAAAAAAAAAAAACGTTGAATAAATAACTATATTTTATAAATTTTTCTTTATATATATATAAAAAAATTTTATTTTTGCTTCATTTATTTAATATATATTTTTGTTCAAAAAGCAAGCTACTCCTTGCCTTTTTGAGATTCTTTATTTTTGCATGGATTTTTGAGGCTAAGCCTATTTTTTTGAATAAATATATAAATAAATAAATATATATTAATATACATATATATTGTATATATATTTAAATTATAATTATTATTATTTATTTTTTTTTTTTTTTTTTTGCTTTAAGAATTTATTAAATATTTCACCCTTCATGAGGATAAATTAAAACGTTACAAGGAACTCCTTGGCTTTTGATATTGTTTCAATATTTTTGTTTGATTTATATTAAAAAAAATGAATAAATATAAATATTTATTAAATTTCTCTTTATACATATTAAATATATATATATTTCTTTAATAAATATTTAATAATTTTATTTTAATAAATGTTTCTCTTAAAAAATTTTGTTGCTTAAGCAACTCCAAGCTGCGAAACACCTTAGCCAGGCACCTTTAAGATTTTTAATTAGAATTATTATTTATTCTTATCAGAATCAGCGAAGCAGTTAAGAAGTGCAACTCACCCCCAAGTTTGGTGGGAACTTTTGGTTTGTGGATGGCAAACGAAAGACTTAAACGACAAACTTAACGTCGCAACGTTGCGTGCGAGATGCGCGAGAGAAACGAGAGCGAACCAGAGGCCGAAGGGGTCAAGTTGTAAAAGAGAAAAAACCACCACCACCAAGCACCAGGTTTTGTAATTGGAACTGCAACTTCTTGAGGCCAGCGCCAGCGCCGTGCACGGCATCTTATAAGAAGCTGAATACGAAATTAGTTGAATTTTTAATGAACATTCACAATTTTTAGTGCATAATTTTTGCTCTCCCTCGACCCCTGAGTCTGGTTAGACATTTGAATGCGTCGTTGGCTTGTGGTCGAGCTGGGGCAGCGGTAGAGGTAGCGGCTGGTGCTGGGGATTGCGTCTTTAATAAAAAAAAAGTTCCCAGGAGCTTCCACTGCACTAATTATCTTGGAAAATCAGAGTCTTGACTTTAAAGCCGGCTGCCGGTTTTCACACGCTGTGAAAATTCTAAACATACAATGCGTGGGAATCGCCAGCCGGTTGTGTGGGAGTCAAAACGGGGTTGCATGCAATCGTAGCAATAAAAAAAGAAACAAATAAATAAATAAATATACATACTAAGAGATATTATATATTTTATAAAGGTTTATATAATTCAGTCTAACGAGTGCCTGTTTCTCTAAGTTCGTAAATTCTGTGGAAAGTTTTGAGCATCGCGAAAATTTGAAATTGATGAAAAATAAAGTATATGATATTTTTAAAAATTAAATGGAATTAAATAAATTAAATGGAATTAATTAAATTAAATGGAATAAAAAATATAATATATAATATAACATTTTAATCCATCCTTCTATGCAACTAGAAAAATGACATGCATATTACCGCCATAACAATATAATATAATAATAATAATAATAATATAATATAATAAAATAATAATATAATAAAGAATAAAATTAAGGCAATGAATCGATGACAATGACTAATTAAAAAATTTAATTATGGGTCACTACAAGTATTTCTGTCCAAAAAGTATGAATTGTGGGCCTTATAAATGACTCAGACAACCATGCATAAAAAATAAAATTGAGGCAGTCTTAAATATATATAAGATTTTTTTATATGAGAATTATTATTATTTCTTTATTTCAATAAATAATCAATTAATGACAAATTAAATTTAAAACTGCTGGAACTTAAATCCATAGAAGAGACATAAAAAAAGTCATACACACACTGAATAATAATAATAAAAATAAATATAATAAATAATATATAAATGATTAATGAAATCAACTCAAGAGAGATCTTGCTGAAATGTTGAAGGATAATACTGAAACTTTTATATACTTATTTAGTTGGCATCGAGTTATTTAATAACTTTTATTATATTTATATATAATATATACTACATGATATTTATATAAATTATTAAACAAAAATTATGATTAACTCATTGTCTACTAATATTGGAGCAAATGTTAATTTTTCTAGTACTAAGGTATGGCATTAATATTAAAGATCTGCATCTCCACTTACCAACCAGTTCAACTTATATGGGTTTTGCTATAGAAGTTTTGGTGATGTTTTTGAGTAATGCCGAATGACGGGGGAATTAAAAACTTTCCAAATTAATGACAGTTGTTAATATTTTCAATACAAAAATTTACTTAAATTAAATATGAAATATATTAAAATATAAATAAAATATGTTAAATATATATATTTAATAAGTCGAATGCCAAATGTCCTAAAGAAGTGTTATTGTGATCGGACTTCAAGAAACCCGGAAGCTAGCGTAGAAAAAAAATCAACTCATTCTATCTAATTAAATCTGTGTATGTAAGAAAAACTCTAAGCCAAGTTTGAAACCGTCCGGATAAATTCATCGAAGGCACAAACTTATTTAGCTTGGACACATGCATTGCATGCTGGTAGAAAAATACGCTACAATGCCAGAAAACAGCTTCCTTGAGCAGACGACTTTTGCAGTCGATGAACACCGAAGCCACTACTTATTTTTATCTACAATTTATATACTTCACAAATGAAATAAATGTTTTATAATACTTATATATATATATATATATATATATGCCATACCCTATTAATTAGTTTATTAATTTTTATTTATATTTTTATACTGACTTGTTCACTGTTACGGTCACAATAAATATAATTTAAACTTTTGCTAAAGCTTGCAATATATTTTTATTTTTCTGAATGTGTGAATGACTACGATTGCATAGAATTTTAGTTGTTTTAAAAATTTCCATAATAATTGAAGAAACCCTGAATTTTTGTCATCGCGCAGATAAAATTGTGAAAAATATTCCCTTGTAACGGAACTTGATGCAAACAGAGTCGATATCGATAGCTCATTTTTGCCTTGGCAGGACTCAGAAATGCACTGTTAAACACAGTCCTTCATCGATACGAATCAAAATAACATTCTCGTTCTATGTAATCGATCGCCGCTTAAATATGTTAATTACAGCTTGAAGTTTGAAATAAACGTTATTTTAAATTAAATATTTTATGTATATATATATATTTATATAATTTATTAAATAATTGAACATTTCTATGTATTTGATACAAAACGTCATCAGTACAGATATGCAGTTGAGATGTACATAAGTAAGATATAAGAGTGCAAAATGTTTAGATACAATAGCTTAACTTTAAAGAGAATTTGCAAGAGCTTCTATTTGATATGTTTAATTAATAATTTAAGTAAACGGAATGTAGTGGGTGGCATAGGCTACTAAAAACAAGAGTTTGCACATTTTTACAAAATAATAATAATAATAATATGAAACAGGGTTTGGCATACAAATTAATTAGCTAAAGTAGCCAAAAACGAAAATCGAATGTGTATTAAGGAGTGGGCGGGAGGGAGGATGCACAATAGGTAATTAACTATAATTTCTAGTTATATCAATTATTGCATTTATAATTTATAATTATTATAAATATATGTGTGTGTGTGTGAGTTTCTTTTAAATATATCTTTACTAGTTTGCTCGTATTGTTCGATTCTTGTTCATATTGGTTAGCATCAGAGATATATATGAAGTTAACAGATCATCCATCTTGTAGCCCAGCGACGTCTCGCAGAGCAGTTTCGAGCCACGAACCAAATTACCAATTGTCATATGGAAATATGTATTACCCGATGACCAGTTCGAGATGCGTGTAAATGGATGTGTGACCAGTATATCCTGCAAATGTATTAAATTATATTTAATAATAATAATAATAATAATTGATATATAAATTAATTTAATTACCTTTGTTACTGGATGTATGAGACTCACGCCGTGCTTGTTAATGGCAATGAGCAACATTTCGGGATAGTTTGGCTCGGTGGTTTGCTTCACCTCAAAGAATGCCGAACCAAACGTGGGCCATCTGAATAAATAAATTTATTTTCAATTGAATTTAGACACAATCATAAATGAGCATAGGCTCACCTGTAGACGATCTTGAGGAATGCCACTTTGGCATCCTCGGAGCTCATGCCGCCATCCTGATTGTATGAGGCCACAATCGAACGTTTCCATTCGCTTGTGCTCTGCATCTTCATAATATCAGAGGGTATCAATTCGCGTAGCATTTGTCTGCAATGATCATTGGAATTATTAGATATGCGTATTCATGTAGGGTGTGGACAGCACTTACGGTATGGCCTGCAGCTCCTGTTTGTTTTCACCGAAGCGCACACGAAAGACAAGTGCGGCCAGCTTGGAGGCCTCCTCGCGCGAGCATTTGTGATAGCCGCGCAATAGCTTCGGCAGCTCCTGGTGATAGTGAAAGATTAGATCGGCATTGCGATCCTTGCCTGGCACCGTGTTCGTCCACAACTTCTTCATGAAGAACACCTGATAGGTGAACTGCGGATTGGCGCCGTCGCGTATCGGTCGCGCCTTCTTTATCCAGTCGGTCAGATGGCGCACGAAATCAAAGAAGAAATCACCCTCTGGCACGGAAATCACCTTGTCGGCAATCTTAACGAACAGCGAGAAGCCTTCGCTGGTGCGCAGCGATAAGCGTTGCGAAATATTGTTGCAAAAGTCCTTGGCGCGCGTCGATGAGTCCACCTCGAAGGCCTCATCGGTGTCATCGGGGAAGTAGACCTTGTGAAAGATTTGCGTTGTCTTATGCTGTATGGCCTCCACTTCCACCTGATGCGGCGGATATTTTCGCTGTCCATGGCGTATCGTTTTCTGTAAGCGATGCATCGAATCCTGTGAGATGGGATGACGGCGTGTGCGCAAAAACAACAACAGCTCCTTGAGCAAACCCTGCGAGCAGGCAAACAGGCCAGTCGCCAGCCACATTAGCTCCCAGCCGCGCTCCTCGGACATGCGATTGCGATTGTCGGTCAGCTGCTTCATCAGCTGGCAATAGATCTCGTCGCGCAGTATCTCATGCTTGAGCGGACCATCGAATATGTGATCGGTGATCTCGTTGCCCATGCGCGGCCGCTTCGATGGCAGATCGCCCATGTATTTGAGTATGGCGGCAAAGGCGAAGCATGCCTCCTCGACGAGCTCCTCCTTGCTCTGCAGTTTGCGCAGCAGCGGCGCCTTGATCGGATCCCTGGCATAGCGCCACAGTTCCTCGCTGCGCTTCGAGCCAAGCGTCAGCGTTTTCGACATGGTGCGCTTGGGTGGCAAACGGAAATGATCCAATGCGTACTCCATGAGCGTGTGGGGGCGATCGCGCGGCTCCACGACACCGCCATTCGATGCCATACTCAAGCGGCGGCCATGGTGCGCCTCCTCGATGTTGAACAAGGCCAAAATGTCCTGCGGCGGTTTACTCAGCGTTGGCAGCACATAAACCGTTTCGGCTGGAAAGTCGCCGCGCTCCTGCGTCCGATCGCAGCGCCCAATGCACCAGCCATTGTTCAGCACAGACTCGCCGCACGACTCATCCTCCAAGATGATCAGATCGCCTTTGAAGAACGACAAGAAGCTGGTGCTATCCGAGGGCGCGCGATAATCCTGCACGGCAATCACGTATTTCGAGCTGCAAAAAGGCAAGGAAAATTTATTTAGAGAGAGAGAGAGAGCTTCACTCCACCCACCGCTTCTTGAGGCCGTCCAAGAAGTAGACAACCAAGTCGCGTATATCCTCGGCATTGGGACTCTGGAATGTGAACTCCTCGCCGCGCACCGTCGACAGGCTGAAGGTCTGCGTGAACACTTTGTTTGTCTTTTGGCTGGCCACGGCCGTGATCTCCGGAAAGCTTAGCTCGAGCAGCACCTGCTCCTGGTCGTCCACCACATAGACGCCCGTCCAGTTGACCGCAATGATGACATCATTTTTGGGCAAATTCGGTCCCGAATTGCGATAGGCCTCGTAGAAGCGCGAGAAGAGCAAGGGCCATTTGTATTTGGCATAGCTAACGATGTCCTCCTTGATCTTGAGCGATGCTATCTTATCCTTGACATAGTAGGACTTCTTGTAGGCCTGCAGCACAAGCGCCGCCCAGCGCTCGATGGCCTTGTCAACGCCGCTGAGACAAAAGTCGGGTATGAAATTGGGCAGCAGCGTGAACAGTCGCTCCATGGACATGTCCGTGCCGTATTCGATGAAATACTGTTGGGCCGCTATCATCGCCAGATCCTCCTCCTTGTCGCAGCGATACTCGCCGAATTTGACGCCGCGCACCACCTGCTGGTAGATGAGATTTGTGGCCACCTGATCGTTGGTCGGCTCATGCCATGGCGCAAAGATCTCCTTGCGAAAGAAGAGACGCCACGGCGCATTGCGCTCCTGGGCGCCCTGCTCCTTCGCATACTGTTCGCACTGCGAAATGGCGTCCATCACATGATCTCCGCCGCTGCCCAGCGAACTGACCTTGTCGAACAGCGCAATGTAGAGCGAGAAGCCAAACTGATCCTTGAGCGTTATCTTCTCCGACAGCTGATTGCACAGCTCACGCGCCGTCGTCGCCGAATCGGCGAGCAATGTTTTCGTATTGCCATCCATAAATGTGATGGGCAGCATGATGGGCTTCTTCGATTTGGTCGCCTGCAGCTCCAGCCACGAGGGCGGCTGATTTCGTGTGCCATTGTTAAAGGTGCGCTTCAGCCGCTCCTCACAGTACGGCGCATAGCCGGGCGGCCCCTCCCGAATGAACGCGCGCAAATAGTTGACAAACTTCTCGGACGGCGCAAAGCAGCCGACGCACAGCGACAACAGTATCCAGCCGCGTGCATGCGACGACTTCAGTGGATTATTTGTCAATTGCTTGCAGATCTGGCAATAGATCTCGTCGCGCAACTCCGCGCGCAGTATGCCGTGGCCGATGATGAAGTGCAGCTTCTCCAGATTCGATGTGGGACGCGATTGCAGCCACGACTGATAGCTATCGGCCGTATACTCGTCATCCTGCAGCCGTCGACGCACATCCTCGCCCAGTTTATTCTTGCGCTTCAGCGTCAGCGAGACGAGCTTGTGGCGTATCGAGCGCGGCTTTTGCTTCAGAAATGCCTCCGGATCCAGGCCCATCAGCTGAGCCTCCTGGAATTCCTAAAACGAGCAATAACATTAATAGACATAGACACATCCAAGCGATCACTCACCTTGCTGCGTATAAAGTTACGTCCGAGCGTCGCCGTCACCTTGGACATGACCGAGGTGGTGTCCATGCGATCCATGGTATGATATTTGGGCTCCTGCATGTCGCCCGTGAAACGCAATATGGTTATCCACAGCGCCTGGGCGGCCAGCTGATCGCCCTGTGTGTGCAGCGGCAGCAGCGGATGCTTCAGCGCCTTCTTCGCATACTGATGATTCACATTGCCCTGGAAGTAGGTGGCGGCAAATTTCTGAAATTTATATTCCGACAAGTCCTCCTCGTCCTCGGAGATGTGCATTGGCGCAATGATATCCTCCTGATTGATGGCCTGCGCATGCGGCAGATCATTGAACACGGACGTCTCGCGGCCGCCATGCGGCGTCGGCGCATCGCTGCTGGAGTCGGGCAGAAAATCGAACATTGCCTCGACCAATTTGCCATCGTCGACGGGCTCCTCCTGCTTGCGGGCCGCATCGTTGATAATATTCATTTTGACCTCGACGCGACGACGATCCTCCAGTTGCTCCTGTATCTCGCGCCGCTCCAGCTCATGCAACCGATCCCGATAATGCTGTTCGGCTATTTCGCGCGCATTCTTATTGCCCCGATGCAACAGCTCCTGCTCCTCCAGCTTGCGCAGCTGCAGCACCTCGGCGAACTGCTTGTGCTCCAGCCGCAGCTTGCGATACCGACGCACCGCAATCATGCGCCGCACATGCGACTGTATCTTGATGACCGCCCACATTTTGTTGCCGTACTCGCGTCGCACCAAATAGCCGCGCGCGTGCGCCTGCAGGCCCACAATGTGGCCGCGCAGATGCCGGAAGCGATGCGAGAGGACGCGCGACCGTATGAGCGCCTGCAGTCGCATGTAGCCCACGCGCATGCTGCGATAGCGCTTGCGCTGCGCATAGCCCTTCCAGACGCGCTGCACACTGATGGCGGCGGCGCGCAGACGCAGAAAGCGCCGCCTGTACACCCAGCCGCGTATGCTGCGCTGCAGTATCAATATTTTGCGCGTGAGGACACGATCGCGCTCCTGCTCGAGGAACAAGTCGTGCGCATCCTTCAGAAAGACCTTTGTGTGTCCCAGCTGATAGTCGGATTTGCCCAAGACCATGGCACAGATTCTCGACGTCGCCGCCAAGCAGTCGGTGCGATGCGCCGGCGGCACGCCGGCAATAAGAAAACGATAGCGTTCGACAAACTCACGGAAACCGTGTCGTATGGGATAGCCGGCGCGTCGTATGCGTATCGTTTCCATCATGCCCGAGTAGCGCAGCTGGCGGCAGCATAGGCCGCGATCAAACATCATCGGCTTCTTCAGCTCGTTCGGCTTGATGCAGCGTATGAAGAACGGCTGGCAGCTGCTCAGCGTCTTCATCAGGGCGTCCAAACTCTTGCGGAACTGCGTGGACAGCGTTGGGGTGCGTTTGCGCGTCTCGGCGCCCATCTCGATGTCCTGCGCAAAGATCTGGCGCAAGAACTTATTGCCGCTCTGGCTGACCAAATGCAACAGATCCGGACTGAAGGTGTCACGATTCTTGTCCAGAAAACCGCGTGTGTCATAGAAGACGATGCCAGCGAAATGATTGAGCCCGAAACTCGTATTGATGTCCGACTTGGGCTTCAAATAGTTCTTGTGCGCTCCGTGCGTTTTGTGCAGCTTGGCGAGCATTGTCTGATCGGTGCCCTTGGGGAAGCGCGCCTCCTCGTCGATCAGGGCCATAATGTTCAATTGCTTTATCGCAATCAGATCGAGCGCATCCTGATTGTCGACGAACTCAATGTGCTGCCAGTTGATGGCCTCGTGATTGTACTCCTCCTGCTCGAGCTTGAAAATGTGCTGCACAAAGAATTGCTGCAGATTCTCGTTGGCATAGTTAATGCAGAACTGCTCGAAGCTATTCTGATCGAAGTTCTCAAAGCCGAATATATCCAGAACGCCGATGGCATTGCGTGACGTCGCCTTCGGCTTGAATATGGCCGTATTTATCTTACGCACAATGTGCACAAACAGACGCCCATAGATGCCCTTGACGAAGGCGTCGCGCACATCCACAGACTGATCACGCGAGAGGGTCGACACAACAGTTTCGCCGTGAGCGAACAGCGTGCGACGCGTCAAGGCGTCTATCAGCGGCTGTATGGGCAGACCCAAGAGACCCGCCACGCGCTCCACATTGATGTGCTCCGGTATCTCCGTCGCGTCCAGATTATCGACAACGGTCGCCTTATACTTAATGTTGCCGCAGTGCAGCAGAGCGGCCAGCAGCTTGATTATCTCCCATATTTCCTGATCCGAGAACAGCAGCACCTTCATCGCGGAGCGTATGTCCGAGAACTCGGCTGCATCGTCGCGACCCTCGCATGTTATGCTGTTGCCGCCCGTCAAATATCTAATGGAATAAGAAGAAAAAGATAAATTTTAATGCGTATAGAGGTTGCTTAGAGTATGATAAACTAACTTAAGAGAGTTTAAGAGAAGCGAGCACCAAAATATATAAATGGATACAAATATGGGAAATATCAGATATATATATAAATATATCTGAAAATCTAAATTCAAATTTAATTTAATTCAATTTCTATATATCGAAAACTCCTAATATATATTGGATATGCCATAAAATAATATAATAATAAAATATATGGAATGTATATATTAAAATATATATTTTTAAAATAATCAAAATTAATATATAATAATTTAGAGAGATTAAACTAAGAATATTTTTAAATATTTCTAGACACACTTTAGCTAAATAAAAACGAGATATTTGAATGAATAAAGAGTTTACTTAGAATGTGATGAACTTACTTAAGAGAGAAGTGGAAGTGGAAAGAGAAGATCTGAGATATAAGAACATTTTTTTTTTGACATTACAAAGATATCTATAGCAAATCTTATTATGTATAATATATATCAATATATATATACCAATATATATATATATGAGAAATACACTTTTTTATATATATAAGAATACATTCAAAATTCCATATATATAAATATTGATTTACCCGATTTATTTAAAATATATATAGTGTATAGATCACAATTTCCATATATGTATATATATATATTTAAGATATCCAAAATTCATATACCACAAATTAAATAGTTTCAACTGAGAATATTTTTAACTATTTCTAGAAAAGCTTAAACGATATAAAAAAAAGATATTATAATGGATATAGTTTTTATTGATATTAAATATATCTATATATATCTATATAATATATCTACCTCAAATTATATCATATATGATACATGGATATATACGAAATTTTATATATAAATAAATTTAATATATTATATATCCAAAATTCCAAATATGCTATAATCAATATGATATATTTAAAATTTCATATATATATATATATATATACATATATATAAATATATATATTTATATATATATTTTAATGTATTTTTATGCACACTTCTCATACACCCGACATAATTGTCATGGGTTTCGACTCACTTGTAATCGGCTGCCGCGCCCAGTTCGAGGCGACTCTTCTCGTCGGCGGAGAGACCCGCCAGTATGCAGTAGAAGACGTGATAGTTGCGCTCACTGTGATTTTGCGACACAATGCGCGACTTCTCCAACAGATACTGCTCGATCTTGGCGCCCTCGATGACCCCATTGGCACTGAAGTGTATGTCTATGTATTTGCCAAACCTGAATGAGACCAGAAGCGTAATTAAAAGAGCACAATTTGAAATGACTTCAATTTACCTTGAGGAGTTATCGTTGCGTATCGTCTTGGCATTGCCAAAGGCCTCCAGAATGGGATTGGCCTCGAGTATTTGCTGCTCGATCCACGAGTGCTTGCCGCTGATCGCCGCCAAGTATTGCAATATGAGTTTTGTGCTCTCCGTTTTGCCGGCGCCCGATTCGCCCGATATGACAATGCATTGATCCTGGCGATAGCGTTTCATGTGCGCATACGCATTGTCCCCGATGGCGAAGATGTGCGGGGGCAATTCGCCAATTTTGCGCTCCTTGTACAGCTTAATCTGATCGCCCGTGTAGATGGGCAAGATCTGATACGGATTGACAGCCACCAAAATTGAGCCGGTGTATGTCTATAAAGAAATTTCATAAATATCTCTGGGGCTGTGCTTTGATTATGCTTACATAGATTAGATTCTCTTTGTAGCGTATGAGTAGATTACGCAATATGCCCGCCTCGTGCAGATCACCGAGGGATATCATATCCTCGACGCCCTGCACGGACGAGGCGTGCATCGCCTTGATGCGACGCTCCGGCGCCAGCCAAACCTCGTCGCCATCATCGTCACGCACCTGGATGCGACGACCCTCAGCGGAGATGACACGTGCTCCAATGGCCACATCGAATTCCCGCCCCGATGCGGGTTCTATCCAGATGTAGTCACCCTGTAAACAAAAAGCGAACGCTTACAATTCCAGCTGGGCAGGGCTACCATGGCGGGGCCACATAAAACCTTCTTTTTTTTTTCAAGAATCACTTGAGCGTAACATAAAAAAAACACCTAAATAAACGTAGTCAGGGACAGACTTGATAGATATACGAGGCATGGGAGCCATTCGCATTTACAGCGAAGTAAACAAGTTGCAAGGCAACAATGAAGAGAGTGAGCGTGATAATACCCTGTATGTCTCTGAATGAATATAAATGAAAAAAATTCATTTTATAATAATATTAATACAAAAATCTATAATTATATTAATAATACAATAATCTATAATAATATATATCTTTCAATTTTTATAGAAATATCTGCAAGAATTTCGGAATAGGAAAAGTATAAATTTCCTATCTATAAACAGTAAAAAAATAATAACAATAACAATAAAATTTCTAATACTACTATTTTTTTATGAGCAACTAAAATTTTATTTTATACTTTCTCAAGCCTGGAAGTAACTTAATTAATTAACTAAATTTGCAAAACAAAAATAAAAATAAAAGAATATTCAAATTAATCAAGAAATTTTATGTTAGGCATTTCAAAATATTGTGGACTAATATTAATAAAAATAAAATGTTAATATATATATATATATAAATAAAATAAAATTTAATAACTAATAATATAAATATATAAATAAGGTAAGTAAAGTAATATACATAACTATATCACTCATCTTATATTGTTTATATTTATATATTTAATAAATTTTATTTATTTATATTACTATATTTTATTTATATATATTTATACTTTCATCTCTCTGTAAAACTTCTGTTGCAACGGAACCCTACTTAAGCATTCATTTGCATATCTACATCATCTCCGTTTTACACTTTTCTTTTAATGTGTACAGGGCATACGCTTATTTGCATGTATGTGTGCGTGTAAGCATGTGGACATGTGGACATGTGTGTGTGTGTGCGTGTACTTCCGTTTGCTGTTTGGCTTAGACATAAAGAGAGTTGATTTATACACTCACTCGCACACATTCCCTCAATCTCACACACTCACTCTCTCTCTCTCTCTCTCTGTCAATCTAACGTTTTGCTCTTCGATCTGCGCTCTTTACTTACACGTGTTACAATCACCATATTCGTCGTCCTTCATTTACTGCTCCTGGCGCTCACTGGCATTCAAATGCAAAGCCCGCTTAGCTCTGCAAGTAGAATAAAAGAGAGTCGAAGATAAGATAAGAGCAAAGAACAAAAGAGTAATAACAATAAAAAAAAAGAACAAGCACAATCGAACAGCAACAAGTTGCTGCAGGCGCTTGAAACCGGCTTCAATAAAAAAAAAATAATAAAAAAAAAAACAAGTAGAAGAGTTGGAAATTAAGGTGAAGTTTACGGTAAATTGAAAGAATTTACACAGTTGTCGTCGCTTCTTCTTGTTCTTCTTCTGCTGCTGCTGCTGCCACTGCTTTTCGTCTCCCGTTCATTTCCTCATTTCTTTTTATTTCTTTTTTGGCGACAAAAGTTTAAATTTTTAAAGGGGAAACCAAAAGTCAAAACCTTTACAAAAGAAGAAAAAAAAAAAACGAAAGACAACAAAGCCAAAAAATAAACCTTTAGATATGCAAAAAAGGCAAACGCACAATTTCACTTTTAATAATTGTTGTTGTTGTTGTTGTTGCATTTAGTTCCCAATCAGAACGATCATTGCGTTTTGTTATGCAAATAATACTAAATGTGTTTTGCTTAGTTTGGCTCGTTCGGATTTTCGGCTTTTGGATTTGTTTTCATTGAAAAAATTTACTTTCATTACTTATACGGCGCTTTGGGCCATGGAAATATGTGGGCCAAACGAAAGGTGGCAACCATCACTTAGCCGTGTCTAAATACGTATACCATAATATAATACATATGCAATATTTAAATTGAAAAGAAAAAAAAAAAAACAAATACTGATTCTGATTGGAAATGAACGTATTACTCATTTCCAGTTTAAATATATTTTATTTCAAGTACTTTGATTATTAAAAAACAATTGTTCAGCTAATCTAGAAAAAAAAAAAAAAATAAATAAATTTACTTGATTATAAATCATTTGTGTATACATATGTATTTATGTGTAGTAAATTAGTTTTTGATAAAAAAAAAAAAAACAGTTAATTGTACAGGTAATCTAAGTCTTGAACTAGGTAAAAATGCGTCATAAGCTAATTGCACAGTTGGAGGCGTCTCTATATGTATATAAATATACATGCATGTATGTGTGTGTGTGTGTGTGTGTGTAATTGCAGACAGGCATTTTTGTGGCACACACACACACATATATAAAAATACGTTAAATAGTCTGGTTACGCTCTGACGATCAAAACACAATCCACCCTACATCAAGACACACACACACACACACACACACCCAAACACAGAGAATGAGCGACAGATAGAGAGAGAGAGAGAGAGAGAGTGCGGAAGAGCTAAATACAGGTAAGTGCTCAAGTGTTCTACTCAACACTATTTAAAATACGGATTGCCTAATAATGCTATCAGTAAATAAGCAACTGATAACACCTGACGATTGCGACACCGAGCATGACCAAAAAATAAATAAACAAATGTTAAATATAAAGCTAAGGCACGTTCCCACACGGGCTCTAGTTGGAATGACTGGTAAAGTGAGAAAATAAATAAAATATTCAGCATCGAGTGTGTTTCCAATAAGAATATACATTATCTGATTAGAGTTCTATGCGATTAAAATTGTAAACTTAAAGCGAAAATACGTAATGCCTATAAGATTCAGTAACTGATTTCTGTCACAACATTTCTAATTAGAACATGTCAGCATGTCTACGCTAAGTATGTCTGCTTCTTATTAGCTTATATGCATCATATCTGCTACACACTATCTAATTAGAATTTGGCAAACCGTAGCGTGTCGGTGATAACAGCTGCTAAATCTAAAAGAAAAAAATCTGATTTGATTATATATCACATTTTAGCACGTATGGAATAAGCACGTGCCTGTGTGTGCGTGTGTGTGTGCGTGTGTGTGTGCGTGTGTGTGTGCGTGTGTGCAGAGTTCACCAAGAGTCATTAGTGAAAGTTCGTATCGTGCTGCCACGTACATTACGCTTTAACTATAAGTATAATGTCTATCTGCATGTTAACATAACGCATACTTCAGACGAAGAAAAAAAAAAAAAAACAATAGTGTTTTTTGTTGTTTTTGTTTCACTTTGACATTAACAGCACTTCAACTGTTAAGGCTGCAGTGGCGTATAAGAAGCATTTACCGCTGCTCTCTTTAAGTCTTCCAAAATAGTATACAAAGCGCGTTGTATTAGTTATGAGTGCCATGCGTGTATGTGAGTGTGTGTGTGTGTGTGTATGTGCATTTGTGTTTTTTTTTTTTTTTTTTTTTATTATTATGCCGATGCCGACCTTAAAAAAGTTTCACCAAACAAACAGAAAGTCGCAGTCGCAGTCGCTGTCGACGCTGCCGTCTTTGGCTGCGTGTGGCGGCTGCAAAGTCGCGAAAGCTGCAAAGCCAACAACAACAGCAACAATAATAATAACGATGTTAGCAGCGACTCAGAAACAAAACACACATTAAGTGTGGCATTTTAGGTGTTTTTATTGAAAAAGGGTTCTCAGCGCTGCAAGCTACAAAATGTCCCGTTGTGCAACAAACCGGCCAAACAAGTGCTGCTGGCTGCTGGCTGCTACTGTTGTCGTATAGAATTCTAGCCCCGGCTCAAGCGCCAAGCTCAAGGCTTGAGAGCAAGTTATCTATTTGTTTTTTCCTGCTTTTCTATGAATTGAATGTGTGAGCAAAAACAAGAGAGAGGCAATGCGAGAGAGCGCGCAGTGTGGGGCACCCATTTATATGAATGTGCAATGTGAGCCGCTCTTCACAGAGGGCTCTCTCTTTAACAGGTGCGCAAGTGTGTGTGTGTGTGTGTGTGTGTGAGAGTGAGTTTG
Source organism: Drosophila mettleri (assembly GCA_035047625.1). Classification (NCBI taxonomy): domain Eukaryota; kingdom Metazoa; phylum Arthropoda; class Insecta; order Diptera; family Drosophilidae; genus Drosophila; species Drosophila mettleri. The sequence goes on from JAWNPI010000018.1 coordinate 12,621,997, forward strand.
TGTCTTTCTGTGTTGTTATTTGTTAAACTCTTGCGCTCTCTCTCTCTCTCTATCTCTCTTTGCACCTATGTGTGTGTGATTGTTTGTGTGTATGCGCTTATTAGTACCGTTCTAGCCAACGAAACCTGAAGCGTAGCTAACCATAATTTGGTCAGAGGCTTAGCCATAATGCAGCCACGTCTCAGCTCATCTGTTGATACACACACACACTCACACACACGCATACAGTTGGGGTGTCAGTTTCACTTGTGACCCTTAAAAAAGACAACTAACTACGCCCTTGGCTAGATATGATACTCTTATTAGTTTTTCAGCGCACTTTTCTAGTTTTACACAAACACACACACACAGATACTAACACATGGCTTGCAGGGTGAATGCACTCAATTTTTCTACACCATTAATGAGTTAGAAGAGCGCGTTTGTGCTTTAAAACAACGTTCGATAATAAACGAATCTTTGTTCCCATGTTCTTAAGTCAACAGCTATTAACGCAAATTCTTTAATTAACACTTTGTTCACTTTTTAGCCCCGTCTAGGTACAAGTTCCACTTCCAGACCAGATCCAGAGTCGGGCGAAACTTGTAGCTTTGGGAGATTTTAGTTGAAGCGGTATATTCTTTAAAAACAGGTTACATAAATAGGTCACGCACCATCGAGTGCCAGTGCGAGTACGAGTGCGAGTGCGACTGCAGCCGCGCAACAGGTTAACAATGGCCGCTTGGACTTTAACTTTGACTTTAACTTAAATAAAAATAATTGCCACCATTAAGTACACACGCGTTCACACATTTGCTTAGCTAATTTGTTATTGGCTTGGGTGATTATTTTCTTTCTTCTTTCTTTCTTTCTTGTTTCTTCTTTTTAACGGTAGTTACCTCAACAACCAAAATAACCAACCGAGCGCAAAACCGAGCACAACCGATCGTTGCTAACAAAAATTGTGAACTGTCGGTAATGTGACCTGTCTGCGCTAGCATAGAAATGTTAAAAGCTGTAGCAGTGTGACCAAGCTGTGCAATACCTAAATGCTGTCTTTCAGTTTTCAAATATTATAAGCGATTACTGACGTCATGCAAGGTACTTTTTTTATCATCTTTAATTAAAGCCGCCAATTTGACAAATTGACAGCTTAATTTCTTATTAAGTGGGTACACTGCTTGGGAAAATTATTGTTGACTGCCAAAAAAAATATAAACAGTTGACAGCACCGTTTTTGGCATGCACAATGTACAGCAGAAGTTGCATGCAGCGCGTCTTATGCGTTCCATAACGTGCGTTTGAAACACGAATGCCCAAAATAGATCAAATTGTTATCTAACAAGTTACGCAAGCCGCTTAAGATATTGTATAGTAATTAAATTATTTTTTGGAAATATATTTAAAATTTGAGTAAGAAAAATATAAATATATAATTATATTATTTCGAAATGTTAGCTGCAGTATGTCAATTAACTTGATTTTGACGTAAGCTTGAGCAAGCGGAAAGCGCAAAAAAAGCCTGCTGAAAGCTAAAAAATCAATGCAGTTGGCAACACTGGACGCCGTGCATACTGTACCTCAGTTAAAGGCGGGCAAACACTGATAAAACTGAAACACAAATATATATGTACATTGATACAGTTATACACATACATACACATATGTATATATAAATTTATATATATATATGTGTGTATGCATTTATTTATTTTGTATTTTCTTATTATTGAATTGTTTTTAGTTGTTTAGGTCAGTGAATGCATTTATCATCGGCTTACATGCGAAAAGCTTGTTTAAGGAGGCGTGGAAGTGGTGGGGTGGGGTGGGGAGGGGAGGGTAGTGGATAGAGGGGAGTTATAAAAATGGGACGCTAAATAGATCTTAGCAGAACTTCCAACGATTGCCGCACTCGTTGCACATGACAAACGTGGTCATCGGCTCGTCGGCGGATCGCGTCTGGAGCTGATTGTAGGTGCAATTTCGCTTTTTGCATTTGCCGCACTTCAGCAGATCCGTTTTGGTGCCTTGCACGGTGGCCAATTGGGCATCGTTGATCGCCTCCTTGACGAACTTTTCGCGCAGCTTCTTCATCTCATCGCTGGCCATTTCCTCGGGCGTCATTTTGGCCAACTGCTTGGCTGAGACGGCACCGCACATGAAATTGCCACGCAAGCCGGGATTTTTGGGATCCTTCAGATTAGCGACACGCGAACGTATGCGATTCTTGTATTTCATATCGGTATTCTTGAACTCCGAGTAGATGGCATCCTCCAGTTCGGCGGCCATCTCCTCGGGCTCGGCACAACCCTCGGGCACTTCGCCCAATTTCAAGGCATTCGTTAGCATTTCGCGACACTTGAGTCGCACTGCGTCCGTCATGCCGCCAGCTGGAAATGACGTTTGTGTCGTCGTCGTCGGTTTCCTTTCGTCCCGCTTGTCCTTTGTCGAACTACTGCTGCTGCTGCTGCTGCTGGACTTCTCTTTGCCGGTCGAGCTCGATTTGCTGGCGCTCGATGTTGATTTTGTTGAACTATTGCCGCTGCTCTCTTTATGGCCAGTTGCGTCTTTGGGCGTGGTGTTGCTGTTGCCGGTGGCCGCTCCTGGCGCCGGGGTGGCCAGAAAACGTTTCCAATTCTTAATTAATGTCTTCGCCAAAGCAATCACCTCGTCATCCTTGCTGCTCTTGCGCAGCTCATTCACCGTCATCCCTATGCGCGTCTTGGTCAAAATTTCCAAATTAATGCTGAGAGTTTGCAGCGCCTTCAGCAGATCGAGCGCCTGGTCCTGGCCCTGGTAAGCAATACACAAACATTACATATACATACATATATATATATACATATATAAATATAGAGCAAACCGAATTGCTTTGCCTGTCTATTATTTAATTGCATTTACTCACGGCTCCATCGCTGCATGCGGAAATTTTGCCAATTTTCTTTTGAATCCGAAACACTTCGTCCTCGACGCTCATTGTTAACAGGTTTGATATCTAGTTAAATGAATGTTTGACAGAACAGAGGTTATGTTTATTGATATTTGATTAGTTTGAGTGATTGCTTTTGAATGTGCTCTCTTATTTTAATTTGTCTTAATTGGTCTATTACATTATTTCCCTCCAATAAAATGTTGTTTACTAATTTTTCTTTTATGTATTCTTTAGAGTTCTTTACTGTGAACTAGTTCCAATGCCGCCGCGGTATATGCAGAACACGTAAGAGTGCCAATTCGAGTAGTCGTTAATAGAATGTTAATTTCTCATCACTGTGGTTATTTTTTGTTTGTGACACAACGGTCACATTGCTCACTCTCTGTTAAGTGCTAAAAGCTATTTATACGCGGCATCACTTCGAACTGAAGCGTTAAAATTTAATAAAGAACTGTTTTCGTTTGTGTTTCAATAAAAACAGTTATATACAATACAGTTAATTGGTGAGTATTTTGTGTTTGTTGAAAATGTTTCCACAAGTCGTAAGAATATTGAATATAAATATTAAGTTCGCTTTTCAGTTTTTTTTTTTTCTTTCCTAAATTGCTATTCGTAAAGGAGTTTATTTAATTATTAATCCAATAAAAATAGCTTCATAACTTTAAAGGTAAGGTATTTACACACAATTGTAAATACCTATGCACTTATTTGAGTATTTCACAATAAAGCATCGTAATGTTTTTTCATCTTTTATTAATTCCTCAATTCTCGTGTCTTGTTTGTCTTTCACCGTTATATATTAGAGTTGCCAACCGTCGTGGCGCAAGCTGTTTCATATGACGTGTTTCAAATTTTGAACAATTTAACAGCTGTAGACAACACTAATATCAAAGTCACAGGCGAATTCTTTTGATTCCTTTGATCTCCTGTTTCGTGTCTCTCTTTAAAGCATTCATTGTAATTTTTCAGTCATCTTGTTCGGACATTAACGGCGCGTGGTGTGAAAACGTTGACTTTATCAAATAAAAAATTTATATAAATTCAAAGGTGAGTTATAACTACAATAATTTCAATTAAATAAAGCGCAGTAATTAAGCAAGATATAATTAATAGACGTATAAATGGTGGAATTTTCTTTTGCCAAGTTTGTTTTCTAATTTTAAGCAGAGAATTTTGCGACCTTTATTTCGCTTTCACTATTCGCGTCCAACTCCCGTTTCAGGATTGTGTGAACTCTTTTCTGTTGTGTTAGCTTTTAGTTTTGAGCAGCCTGCGCTGGCAGAAATAAAAGGTTTCGTTCATAAACACGCGCACAGCGTGAAGTTCTCTGCGCACAAAGAGAGCAAAGCAAGGGCTTATGTACTCTTTGACTTCTAATGGCATTTGTGCGAAAATATTCTACAACTTAAGTGCGTAAGAATTATACATAAATAAGAATTTGAATTTCAATGAAAAACATATAGTATGTACATATATACTGAAATTCATAAATTTGTCAATTTTCTGCATTATCTGAATTATTTGAGTTACATTTTCCTATAAAGTAATACTATTCTGAATTATTTTAATTCTTTCTTATTATATTTCTTTGATTCTGAAAAGTCACCATTGTGTCATTAAGAAAAAGACACGTCATGCTGGATAAAAATGGTTGACTTTTCACCTCTTCTTGAGTTTAGTATATTTTCGTGTTTATCCTTTGATATAAATACTTTTTCTTCTGTAATACCTTTTTATTAATATATGATGGCATATAGAGTCAGTTATGCGCCTTTTCTCCAGTACGCATAAAATTAAAAAAAAAAAAAAAATTAAAGTATTTTATTTTCTTTTTGCATTGTTGCCAAATTTCCTAGTTTTTTGGTAACTCTTTTGTGTCTGTCAGTTGTTTTATGAAAATTTTACATGCAGAAAGAATAGATTCAAATTAAGCTTTAATAATTTTTAAGCTTTAATAACAGAAATGAGTGCACTAGTCGGCAGTGCCCGAAATGAGTATATCTTGAACACTAATATGCAGGCAAACAGATATTTTTCGACTTAGCTCTTTGATTTGATATGCTCAAGAGCATATACACCTAAAGCCTGCTGTTACCCATTAAAAATACCAAAACCCCCATTCAGCCTCAGAGTATAAAGATATTGAAAATAACTGCCATTGCTATTGATATCTATATCTATTACAACAAATGTAAGTTAACTTTAAAAGATTCTGTTTTTATTTTCTTTATTTTTATCAAATAATTTTTTATATTTTTTTCTGGTTTTTAAACGAGTTTCTTTCAACTTTTTGTTGAATTGTGTTTGTTTTTCATGTTCTCTTTGGGCTCAAAATACAATACAATATTAGTCAAAAAATGTATTTTGTATTCTCTTGTTCTCATTTTTCGTTTCTTTTTGGATTTGTGGTTTTAGTCGTAAAATTGTTGTTGCCATTCCATTCAAGTATTGTTCATAATCAACGTTCTTAAATATATATATATATATACATATATATATATATAAATATATATATATATTTAAGAGATATTTTTATACAATTTCTAATTGTAAAAGCATAAAATTTTACATGTTTTACAGGATTTTGGTTTTTCATTTATTTTTCTTTTCTTTTCTGTGTTGTGGTTTTACATATAATTGTTTTGTTTTGTTTTTTTTTTCTGCTGGATTTTTCTTTTTAGCGATTGACTCAACTGATTTTATCATTAGTCGCATGTTGTGTGTGTGTGTTTTTAGCTCTACTTAGTAAGGTATTTTTTTTATATAATTTGCTCCAATAGTTAATATAAATTTTTGTTTTTATAATGCTTAAATTTAAATTGTCAGTGTGTGTGTGTGTGGGTGCTTTGATTAAATTTAGTATATATGATGCACATTAATTTGTTTTATAATTAATATAATAGAGCTTGCATCATAGCGGTATACGTATATATATATATATATTTATATATATAATAGTATATATATAGTATTTAATGTTTTCTGCTTTTTTTTTAAGAAACAATTACAAATTTTTCAACATATTTTTTTTTATAGTTTTTCTCCTCTATTTTTTATGGACTACCAAGTTTTGCGTTTTTTTTTTCTTTTTTGTTTTTGTTCATTTATTAATTTTTAAATACAATTTTAACACAGTAAAAATTAAAAAAAATGAAAATGCATTTTTATATGAGGGCGTATGCATATAAAAATGTTTTTTTTTTTTATTATTATTATTTATAACAAAATTAAATGTATGTGTAAATGATTTGCATGAATATTTTTGCATCCACCAAATGAGAATAAATTGAGTTCGTGATGTTTCCTTAAAAACAATTCTCATTTTGTCACTGGAAAAGCGAACTGTGCTTGTTATGATATATAGAAATTTTGAAACTGTGCAAATAAGAAAACAAAAAAAAAAACAAATAAAAATTAAACTGAAATAAAAATAACAAATTTTCAATGCGTGTGTCATAGTAATAGAAACTTTGCTCTTTAGTTCTTGTTCTCTAAATTGCTTTTGCTTAAGATTTACAGTTTGGTTTTTGTTTTTCTTCTCATATACTTTAATTGTATATATATATATATATATATATATATATATATATAAATTATATATATAATTTCTCTCATTTGCTGTTTTGCTTTTTATATTATTGTTATCTCAAATATTGTGTTTTTTTTTCTTTTCTTTATTTAATTTGTTTTGTTGCTTTTGGCTTTGGCTGCACTGCGGCCGCCTAAAAAATGAAAAATTATTCAACTCTTGCTTGCTTACAGTTCGTATGTTTGTGTGTGTGAGTGTGTGATATATATATATTGGTTATCTGTTCCTGCTCCTAATATGCAGACACCAATTCTTAAAAATTGAATGCACGCCCGGCGCCTCTCCAGCTAGCGCCATCCCAACTCATCGACTGCTCCTCTCAATCCTCTGCAACATTTAATCTCCGAAAATTCAGCTTAGGCGAGCGTCGGGAACTGGCGCTCATCGTTGACCTTGGGGGCAGCATTCTGTTGCCGTTCGTTGCCGAAACGCTTGCCAGCATGTCCGCCACCAATGCCGCCGCCCAAGCCGCGACGCTCAATTGGCGGCCGATTGCCGCCTTCGGGACGCACAGATGGACCATTGCCACCGCCCACATTGCCGCCATCGGCATTGCCGGCGCCTTGCGGGCCGCTTTGCTGCGGTCCGCGATTGCCCTCGTTGCGTGGCCCGCCGCCGCGTGGACCGTTGCGGCCGCGTCCATTGAAGTTGCTGGCGCCGCCGCCGCCGCGACGACCGTCATTGAAATTGAATTGAATGTCGAGGACGCGCTGCTGGCGGCCCACGCGTTGCGGATACATGGCAGGATCGTATTCAAGTTCCTCTTCGCTTTCGTTCTCCTTCTTTTTGTTGTTGTTCAGCACAATCATTTTCTTCCATTGCGACGTATCCTCACCTGAAAAATGTTTGTAAAAAATATGTAGAGGGTTAGAAGATTCTAGTATATATATAAATAAATATATATAAGGATAACAATATATAAAAGCAAATAAATATATATAAAAAATAAATATACATGAAAAAAAAATATATATATATATATATAGATGTATATATATATATATATATATATATATATAGATATTTATATATACAGGGACTTACATGTAGTCTAAAATTAGCAAAAGTTATAAATTTGATATATATAGATTATATATTGATGTGATAGATCATTTTTTTATATATATACTTAAAATCTTTAGTTCATCGTAATCATAAATATCAAATTCATCATCCTAAATTCTATCAGACATTTTTTTTAAATTTTATTAAATAATTAATTTGCGACTTTAAACTCATCATTTGATTCCATTTATATAATGATTGAATGAAACTGCTTGGAAAATACTGGATATATTTTAGAATATAAAACTATCAAGTATATGGAAAGGATCATTCAATGTTCCTTCTAGATTCCTCAAATAGATTTTTTAAATTCTAGTCTTCAACTAAAAATCTTTCTAAAAAGAAATCACACTTGAATATATATATATATATATATATATATATATATATATATATATATATATATATATATATATATTCATTCTATATTTATATCTTCAACCATATTGAACCCACCTTCGCCGGCTTTGCGTATGTTGAACTTGGGCTTGATGCGCTGCTGCTGTTGGGCCTTCCATTCGTCTAGGGTCAGCTCTTTGGTCTCTTCCTCTGGCGGTGTTTGTTGTTCGTTCGATTGCTCATTGCCAGATTCATCGGCCTTGCCTTCGGTGTTGTTAGCGTTGTTGTTGTTGTTAGCATTTGAGTCATTGTTGTTGCCGCCTTCATTGCTCTTGTTCACGTCGTCAATGGCTTCCTTAACCGAACCCCAATTATGAGCGCCAGCTCCATCGCGTTTATCAATTGCCTTGACACCTGTTTTTTTAATATTAAAAAATTAATATTAATTATATATATTTTTTACATCAAAAAAACCAAGTGTAAAAATTTAGCTATCAAATTTTAGATTATCATGGAATTTCTTTGATAAGAAACTTGGGGCCTGAAATCATTGACCTTTAAATAAGGCTTATTTTTTTTTGTGCGCCAATTCGAAAGGTTGAAAATTTTGGCGAATATATAAAATTTACAATTTACAATTATTTAGTAAAATGTGAGTAATTTGAGTAATAACAGCTCCCCTTCCCCTGCCCTCCACACTGCGTTGTGTGCTCTGCGGGCCCCCGACTAAGAAATGTTCCATGGCGTGGAATACTTGTGTGTGGGAATAGCCATATACGATTGGGGGGGAGGGGCACTGAGCGGTGGGAGAAGAATCAAACTATTTTTAAACATATTTCTATACAGCGCATGTTGTGAGGCCGAAGAAATGTGCGCAACACTCAATTTTTTGTATAGTTTTAAGATTTGAATGAGTAAAATCAAGAAGTAAAGGTAAATGTTGTAAATAGACCTTTTGGGGTTAGGATGTGCAATTATATATATATATATATATATATATTTAGATATGTATATGTATGTGTGTGGCTCACCAGTTTTATCAGAGCCCGACTGACGATCAAATTCACGTTTACGATTGTTGCCATCAAAGTTGCGATTCTGACGTTGTGGACGATCGCCGCCAAAGCCGCCGGTGTTGCGATATGGCCGAGGATTGCCATCAGCGCCAGTCAAATTGCCAGAGTTGCCACCTGGAGCGCCATTTTCGCGCACGTTGCGGCGGTTGTTGCGCTGCTCGCGCGTTATCTCACCTCCGGCGCCGCCAGCACCGCCTCCACCATTCTGTTGACGAAAATTGACATTGCGCTGCTGCTGCTGTTGTAGTTGTTGCTGTTGCTGCCCTTGACCAGTTTCACGTGTTTTGCGCGCAGCGACCGCAGACCCAGCCCCACCTTGCTGCTTGTTGTTCAGTTTGTCATTGTTGCTGTTGTTGTTGTTGTTGTTGGTGCCCTGTGCAGTCTTCTTGCCATCATTTTTGTTGAGTGCACTTGGTTTGTTTTCCTTTTCGGCTTGATTTGGCTTTTTGTTGGCGGCTGCTGTGCCCGCTGGCTTAGCTGCTTTGGCCGTTGGCGCCGTTTTTGTTTTGGCCGCTGCTGCCGAGGCGCCAGTTGCTGGCTGCTGCTGCTTCTTCTTGGCCGCGACAAGATTATCTAATGGTTCGCTAACATCGTCGTCCATGAACAGAATATCATAACGATTTTTACCGGTGCTATCCATGTTGATGTTGGTCTGCTGTTTGTTGTACTTGCAATATAATCTTTCGATTGATTTTTCCACACACAACTGATTTTTATGCAAAAATCACACACAGAATTTCAGAGTTTTCTGTCAGAAAAAAAACTCGTGTGTGTTTGGTCGCTGCTGCTGCGCCTATAAATGTAAACGTATATGTGAATATGAATATATATGTGTGTGTGTGTGTGTGTGTGTGAACGTGTGTATTTGTTTGTTAATGTGTGTGTTAGAGAATAGAAGAAATTCGTTTTTTTTTTTAGTCTTGCGTTTTGCTATTTTTTCTTTTCGTCCGTCGTCGTGTGGTGTGTGGTTGCCTGGCTGCGCTCTAACCTTAATTTTCTGCGTTTCTGCTTTGGCTGCTACACACAAGCGTGAACATATACTCACACATATATATATATATATATACTCTACTCAAGCGCACATGTGTTCTACACTACCAGAAGGCAAGGCGAAAAAGCGCAAGCAGCATGCTGTCTGTGTATACATACACAGAACAGAGCAACTCACGTTTTTTACTTAACAGCGCTGTCACACTTAACAGTTGCTCATTTTTGCGTCAGTGAATGGCAAAAACGAAATAAAATACTGCTGTCTCAATTGCGTTCTTTTTTTTTGCGGCGGTAAACTTAAATTTAAGGCTGCGCATGTAAATATATATTAATTTATTATTTATTTTTAAATTTACTTCAGCTTTATTAACGAACCAATTGTGAACATGTCTGACTGGGAAGATGAGGTGAGCGGGATTGATATAACATAATTAATAAAAAAATGTATTAAATTTCTTAAAATACATTTAGCCCACTCAGCCTGTGTACGTGAATAATGATGTTCGCAAATTGCACGAGAATGCTGCTAGGCCGAGTAAGAGGGCAGAATCGCCCTCAAAATATCGATCTGAGTGGAGCGATGAGGACAAGCCCAATGAGAATCGTCGCGTTACTGGAGATGGCAATGGCAATCGCGGACGTCGTGATAACGGGGAAGTAGGAGAAGGGGGCGGATATCGTGGACGTCGCGATGATGGTCAAGAAGGAGGCGGATACCGTGGGCGTCGCGATGATGGCAACGGTGGCGGTGGAGGCTATCAAAGGCGTGGAGATTACCAAGAAGGAGGCGCCGGAAGAGGCTATCGTGGACGCACGAATAATCGCGAAGGTGGTGGAGGAGGAGGTGGCGACGGATATCGTGGTCGCCGTGATGATAACGAGAATGGTGAGTGGATAAAAAACTAGTTATAATTTTCGGATAACGGTATTTAGTAAGATTTTCATGTATCGTAAATATATGTCCAAACTATATGTCTGTGTGTCGTTTGTTCCAATTGTTTTGTAAACGCTCATAGCGGATCACTTGATGTTCACCAATTTGAATGTGCCCAAAAGCTATGATAAGGAAACGATAGCTGCATATTTAAAAGATCTAAATCTGAGCGCACCGAATCTGTCGCTCGTTGAGTTACGCGAAAAGCGCGACTATTTGCTAAAAGCTTTCAGAGTTCTTGTTGAGCAGGAATGGGCAAATGTTGAGGAAACGGAACGTCAACAGCGGCTGCAAGAATTGAAGAGCCTCTGCCCGGTGGCTGCTGTTAGGATAGATGACATAATGTTAGATGTGGATGAAATGCTAAGCCGATCTGAGGATGAGCTGCAGCAGCTGCATCGCTTGGAACTTAATCTATGGCAAGCACGACGACAGCCGGAGCAGCAGCAGCAGCAGCAGCAACAGCAGCAATTGCAGCAGTTGCAGCTGGATAACGATTCAATTGTGGTACCAGGAGACAGCCGAAAAGTTGCAACTCGATTGAGTTACTCAACATCGAGCAGGAGAGCCCTGAGAGGTCGAGCCGCTGTCAAACAGAACCAAGAAAACGTCACACAGCGCATTCGTTATTTGTTTAAGAACGCAGCACGCAGCTATGAGCTAAATGATGGCAACGTGGAGCCCATAGAGGAGGAGTTTGTCATGGAAATGACAACGGAGCGAGTGGAGCAGCAAGTGCCCACGCGTTGGCTCTCCGAGAACTTTATGCGTTTGCGAGAAATGCGTAAACCGCATTTTTCAGATGCCAACGAATTGCATCAGCCGCTGGCCTGGCCACTGGCCATAGACGAAAGGATTTGGCTGTCCAACCGGCAGCCGGCGCTAGAACTGAATCTGTGGTTCATACGTCGTGCTAGCGAGTCGAGTCAGCAGTCGCAGCAACAGCAAGAGCAGCTGGATCTGGAGCCAGCACTGCCGCGTCAGGATATACAATCTCACAGTCAGAATACGCCCAGTCACGGCGGCCTATTGCCATCAAGTGTGCTGGATAGCGGAGGCAATGCAGCGCCAATGATCAGTAGCAATGCGGCATCCATTTCCAATGACGGGTATTAATAACTAAAATGATTTTACCCCCAATTCTCTCAAACTGTCCAATTAGAGATCAAATCTGTCATCTCTTTCTGTCTGTTTTTGTCTCTCTCTATATATATTTTTTTGGAGCTTTATATTCGGTCTTTGTCATTCTTTGTTACTAAATTCATTCACTCATTTGATGCTTCCATGTGCCTTGTTAGCTATGCCTCCATATAACCTCATAATTTTTCGCAACTCTCTATTTGTTTCTTCTTCTTCTTAGTCTTCTATAATTTTATCTCTCCTACACTTCTCTTTCAATATACTCTCTTTATCTATATCTATAGCTATTAATATTTTTCTCTCTATCTCTCTGTATATTTCTATCTATACATATCTCGCTCTCTTATTTATCTATCTCTCTCTCTCTCTCTCTCTCTCTCTCTCTCTCTCTACCTATATCCATCTCTCTTTCTATATCCATTTCTCTATCCATATCCATCTCTCTTCCCATATTCATATCTATCTCTATCCATCTCTCTTCCTTTCTATCTCCCTCTCCTATCTCCCATCCCATCTCTCCCTGACACACTCACCTCTTGCTTAACTGCTGTGCCGCCGCATTAGCCTGTCCGTCGGGTTGCTTGATCGTCGTTCCTCTTCTGTCGCAAGTCGGTTGATTTATCTATGAACACGGCGCACTATGTACAATTTTGACATTCACTCGAAACAAAACTTGCAAATGATTTAAATGTGTGTAAATGTGACATGGGGGCCCGTATGTGTGTGTGAGTGTGTGTTCTGTCTGTGCATGTTTTTCTAATGCCTCTATTTATGAATCATGTAGAAAGTCAACTGATTTCTAACAGGCTTCGCCTAGGCTCAAGTGTTTCTTTTTTCTATATTACTCAGTTTGCCCCCGCTTTGATTATTCTATCTGATCTCTCTCTATAAATTGTGCTCTAAGATGCATCTGGTAATCGGTTGAGAAACTTTATGAATTTCTAAAATTTATCTAGGTTTTAGCCTCAAGCTAGCTGACTCTACTGATAGCTGGTATCAAGTCTGCAGCATTTTTAGACAGTAGCTTTATCTCTGAACTAAATGAAATTTGACTCTTCTAATATATTAATATTATTAATATATTCATTTAATTGTTAACAATTCTTGGCTATTCTTTATATGTTGCTCAACTCGTTGTTTGACTTCTTGAAAGTTTTATTATTTATACTTAAATTATTTTTGTATAAAGTCGAATGGCAGTCTGAAAATATATAATATATAAATATATATATATATGAATATATAAGCCGGAATAGTAATTCAACTAAATATTTTTTCTTTGCTTTGTTTTGTTAAAAAATAAGACAGTTCTAAATCAATATATTAATCATAATTCAATCAATCAATATTTCTATTTTATATATTTGTGATCATGAGTAGACCACAGAAGTATATATGTCCCGATAATTTTTAAATTCTGGATACCAAGCATTTATTATTATAAATTTAAATTCTTTAGCTTTGGAATTGGAAAGATATATATATATATCTTTCTTTTTTTTTTTTTTTTTTTTTTTTTTTTTTGGGCATAGCCGGACAATCAGCGTTGCGGACGGACAGTAAATCATTATTTATATTAATAACATATATATTATTATATATATTAAATATTATATATATATATATATATATATATATATATATATATATATATATATATATTAATTTAATATTTTAATAATTTTTAATATTAAATTTAAATATATAATTATAATGTATTCATATTGCATATATTAATAATATATATATTTTAATATTATATATTATCCTAATCCTAATCAATCCTAATGACTACTCCACTCAGTATAAGCATGAGTAATATATTTCCTAGAAGATTTGTCAGTTATAATAGTTTCGCTTTATAGTTTGGAAAAGCTTTTTCACTGTAAACTCTCTAGTTCGGCCTACATGAAAATTAATTTCTTTTCTCTCGCTATTTTCAAATGCAAACTCATTTTCGCCCATTTGCTGCTCTGCCCATTTCCTTGAATGTTCTTTTGGTACTCACACAATTGCCATCCACAGTCTTTCCGCCGTCCAAATGGCAAGTGGCGATCAGGCAGCTAATTTGTCAGCTGAGGACATTTCTGCTTTGTGCGCGCCACCGATGCCGCCTGAGACCCCTATCTATGGGGATGAATGCAGCACATTGCCCATTGGAGCTGTCGTCAGCTCGGCTGCGTCCGCATCGGCTGTGGAGTCGAATGTCTCGGCATCGCTTGTATTGCGGTCGCGTCATGCGTTCGCATCGACGCCTTATCGCACGCTCTTGCCGGCCATCGACGAGGAGCCGCTGCAGCAGATGAGACCCTCGACAATGCCACGCGTGCTTGAGCTGAACGAGGAATCCGTCACAGAGACAACAGCCGGAGGAGTGATGGTTATTGAAACTGCAGTTAATATCTCGGCTACGTTAGCGTCGCCAACTATGCCGCGCGATTGGGCATCGATATTTAGGCCACGCACTGCTCTGCCCAGTTATATAATTGGCCCCGAATTCGACCAACTTGTCACTCCGTCACCCATAGGGCTACGCCGACGTAGGCGCAAGCGCAGGCATCCAGAAGCCGCAGCAACGGCAACGGCAGCGGCAGCGGCTCGAAATGAATTGGCGCAAATTGTGAATGTGCAGCCGCCCAGCAATGATGAGGTGATGCTCGACTATTTGTCCAATCTCTTCCAGCATATATGGTCAGAAGTGGAGGAGCCAATGCCGCCGCAACAGATGCTCGTTGGGGCAACTCAGCCGGCAGTGCCTCAGCCAGAGGCGGCCGAAACCAATGAATCATTAATATTTGCCACGAGCATGGAGCCAACAGTTGTTGAGGTCACCGAGGCATCAGCTCTGCCCATGGATGTAGATGTTGTGCCAGCAGCGTCGACGCTTGATTTGCCAACATTGCCTGGGCAATGCGAGACGTTGCCGTACAGCTTAGATGAGCTGCCCGAGATGCCATTGGTGACCTCCGTGCAGATTATTAACCAGCCGGCCAGTGCGATT
The DNA here is from genome assembly GCA_035047625.1 of Drosophila mettleri. Taxonomy (NCBI): domain Eukaryota; kingdom Metazoa; phylum Arthropoda; class Insecta; order Diptera; family Drosophilidae; genus Drosophila; species Drosophila mettleri. The sequence goes on from JAWNPI010000018.1 coordinate 12,637,042, forward strand.
GTGAATGCCGGCCAGCCCATGACGGATCTCAATGAGACACCAATAATAACAGTGGAAGAAACCCGCATGAAGCGTGTCGAAAGAGAGCTGCGCGAAAGTCTGAGCTTCATTGTGGAGCACAAGCATCTGCTGCGTCTCATGGTCGATCATAATATACACTTGAGCGATAAGCAACAGAAGGAGGATCAGTTGAGACGGCATCATCGATCTTCAATCGCCCCCCACAGTTGTCCACTGGATGACGATGACGACGATGATGATGACAGCGATGAAGTGCAATACGTCTCAATGCCAGCCATGTACACCTACGATCCAAAGATCATACTGAACATGTCGGAGGTGAAGCGCAGCGTAATGCATAAGCTGATCGGCGCTCTAGTCCGCAATAATCGTGTGGACATGCGTGCCAAGGGCTTCTTTGAGAATCGCATGGAAGCTGCCATTGGATATCGCGTGCTCTTCGAGCTGAAGGCAGCTAATATAGTTAGTCTCGATGCAGTTGCACGCTACGCGATGCTGGCTTAAGGGGCTAAGTTAAAGAATCTTGACAGAAAACAAATTTAAAAAAAAAAAAAAAAGTTTTATACCATCTTAAATTAGTTTCAAGATACAAAATCTCATCTGATATGAATTTTTAAATAAGATAATTTTATCTTAAATGCATTTGAAGAAACAAAATCTCAACTGATTGAATTTTATTTTGCATATTTTAACTATTTCAATTTAAATCATTTTTACAGATTTAAAAAAAAATTAATGAAGTTTAGAAATATGAAATGAGCTGAAATATAGATTTGGAGAACTGAAAAATTAAATATATTATATTAAATATATTTAATTTAAACATGCTTATCTGTAAAATCTGTTTATGGATTTTATAGGTTCTTTTCTTTAAGACTTAAAATTTTACTTAAAAATGTGAAAATAATTTAAGCAAATGAAAAACTTTGAATTAATTAATTTCAATATAATTATGTATTTAAATATATATTTTTATTTCATATTATAAGATTTATAAAGTAAAATAACAAATTTTAACTTTTTATTATTATTATATATTATTTTTATATTACATTTTTATCAAATTAATAAGTTCATTTTAATTTATTATACACTATATTATATATTATATTATATTTTTACCTATTTAAAATTATTATTTGAATTTATGGAATAGAGATTTATATTTAATACAGATTACTTTTGTTTGGTAACACGTAAATATTTTTATGACTAATAGAAAACAAAGAAAAATTTATTTTATTCAGTAAAAATTATTTATATTTTCAATTTATATAATTTAATACCAACATATTTTCAAAGTTTAAATTATAATGATAAAAACAAAAAAACATTGAGAAAACTATGAAAAAATATATACAAAATTAAATAATTTAAATTGTGAAATAAATTAAATAAAATGAATTAATTAATGAGAAAGAAAATAAAATATATTACTTAATAATATAAATAAAATGAATAAAATATTATAATTAAAATTAATTTTTAAAAATATATATATATATAATATATCACTTAATAATATAAATAAAATGAATAAAATATTATAATTAAAATTAATTAATAAAAAAAAAATATATATATATATATGTTACATTTTGAAATAAATCAACTAAAAAGAATGTATTATTGAGATAAATAAAATAAATTAAATATTGAAATAAATGTATAAAAAAAAAAATAATATATATACCAATATATTTAAAAAAAAATATTATATATTGTTTAAATGAATTTTAATATTAATAAATTGTCTAAAATTGTTTTTTTTTTTTTTTTTTAAATTCTAATATTAATAAATTGTATAAAAATTATCTTAGCTATTAAAAATATATTTGTGTGTTGTTTGATTTGTGTTTATGCATGTTTACCATTAACAATTATTTACATAATTTATTCAAAAATTATTAATTTTACATGATTTAATTCAGTTGAAGAACGCCGTGGCGGCGGGGAGCGTCGGCGTCGCGACGATGGCGATTTGAATAACAATCAGGACGATCTTGGCGAGGAGGGTGAGAAGCCGAAGGCACGAGAGTTTTATATACCGCCCGAGCCGACCAACGACGAGACTGAGGTCTTCAGCACCGGCATCTCGTCCGGCATTAACTTTGCCAAATATGATAATATACCTGTCAAGGTGAGTACAAATCATTGACTGACTTCTCTCTTGTGGATCTCGATTATATTCGGAATATTTGGCCGCAGGTAACTGGCGAGAATGTGCCGCCGCCCATTAAGACGTTTGAGGAAGCCCGCTTGCGCGGCAGTGTCCTGGAGAATGTGGTCAAGTCGGGCTATGTGGTGCCGACGCCCATTCAAAAGGTCGCGATACCGTTGATCGCCGAAGGGCGCGATTTGATGGCCTGCGCCCAGACGGGCTCGGGTAAAACGGCTGCGTTTCTGTTGCCCATCTTGAGCAACATATTGGATGAGAGCCAGGATCAGGAGATTGGCAAGCCGCAGGCGGTGATTGTGTCGCCGACCCGTGAACTGGCCATCCAGATCTTCAACGAGGCCCGCAAGTTCTCGTTCAACACGTATCTAAAGATTAGCATCGTCTATGGCGGCACCTCGTTCAAGTATCAGACCGAATGCATTACCAAGGGCTGTCATGTGCTCATTGCGACTCCAGGTCGCCTTTTGGATTTCGTTGAACGCACGTTCATCACCTTCGATGATACGCGCTTTGTGGTGCTCGACGAGGCCGATCGTATGCTGGACATGGGCTTCTCGGAGAGCATGCGCCAGATAATGCAGCATCAGACCATGCGTGCGGAGCATCAGACTCTAATGTTCTCGGCCACCTTCCCGGAGGAGATACAGCGCATGGCTGGGGAATTTTTGCGAAATTATATATTCGTAACAATTGGCGTAGTCGGCGGCGCCTGCTCCGATGTGCAGCAGACCATCTGTGAGGTCAACAAGTTCAACAAGCGCTCCAAGTTGATGGTGAGCAACGGCGGCAGCCGCTTGCAGCAGTTTTAAATTAATTATTATTATATATATTTTTTTTTTAGGAAATTTTACGCGAAGGCGCCGATGGCACCATTGTCTTTGTGGAGACTAAGCGCGCCGCTGACTTTCTGGCTTCGTTCTTCTCGGAAACCGAATTTCCGACCACCTCCATACATGGCGATCGTTTGCAGAGCCAACGCGAGCAGGCTTTGCGTGACTTCAAGACTGGCAAGATGAAGGTGCTAATTGCCACCTCAGTCGCCTCGCGTGGCCTCGGTGAGTTGCTCGCGCTGTTTATCCAAATTTCTTTGCAATGTGATTTTCCCTTTGCAGATATTAAAAATGTGAAGCATGTGATTAACTATGATATGCCCACAAATATTGATGATTACGTGCATCGCATTGGACGCACTGGGCGTGTGGGCAATAGTGGACGTGCCACGTCCTTCTTCGATCCCGAAAAGGATAATATCATCGCGGGCGATTTGATCAAGATCTTGAAGGGCTCCGGCCAGAAGGTGCCCGATTTTCTCAACGACATGGGCGGCGGCAGCAACTATTGCGGCTCCAAATTTGGCGCCGTCGATGTGCGCCGTGGGGTAAGTAAAATTTGAATATATAATAATTAAAAAAGTTGTTTAAAAAGGAAAAAAAAAAGAGTGGTTAGTATTAAAAGTTTCCAAATTATGTTTATAAAATATATATAAATATATATATATATATATATATATATATATATATATATATATATATATATATATATATATATATATATATATATTATATTATATAAATAAAAATATATATATATATATAAATATATATATATATAAAATGTATATTTAAAGATATTTATAATATTATAAAATATATATTTTTATTTATATAATATATATTTTATAAAATATACATTTTTATTTATATAATATATTTTTTATAAAACATATCTCTATATATATATTTAAATTTGTTTATCTCCATTGCCTTATCTTTCATATAGGTGTTCAATATTTTTCAAACTACCCTCGCTTTAAGCTCTTTTCTTATATCTGAGCATATTTTTTCATATAAATTTTTATTTACATTTTTACAGATTGCTTGCGGCAAAGCAACTAACTTGGAGGATGAAGAGGATTGGAATTAAATTATTCTAAACTACCTACTATATTTTACACACATTACTTTCGACTACAACACAAAAACAACAACAACAAGCAAAACAACTAAATCGTTAAAAAAAAACAGCAAAAAAAAAGCATAAATTATGCTATACCCATCAATTCATATAAAATAATATATGAATATTTCAACGCTGGTTTGAATAATGAAGCTATTCACTATTTTTATTCAAATAACATTAAATATGTAACATTTTTTTATATATAATTAATCGAAATAAATAAAAGGATTTTTTCTTTTGACAAAGCATTTGTGCACTCCTAATTTTTTTACTCTTAATTAACAAGTCGATAAATGTACAGTGAGCAAAACTGATCCAACTATTGTAAGAGTTATAATTGACAGCGAAAAATGACAAAATGCATGCTCTTTTTACCGTTTGAATTTGAAATGGTTTCGCTTGCTCTTTGCATGCCATGTGCTATGCTCTGCTTTGTTATCTGCCGGCTTTTTGCATGCTGTCTGCACCAGCTCCCTTAACGCGCCCCTGCAGGAATCGTGGAGTGTGCATGAAAACAAAAAAGACAATACGCATTTTGCTTTTCTGTGTTTTTGTCTTTGAACACGTACGCACACACGCATACGCACACAACAAAATCAATAAATGTGAAACTCACCATGCGCTCGCGCTCTCTCTGCAGCTGTGGTGAACTTTCGCTTCGCTTAGTATTTGCGTGTCATTTCAGTCTCTGACGGCATTTTCCAGCGTGTGAACGTTATTTCGACCGCGTGCGCAATAAAATTACAATTACAACAATTTTGGTGGTATTTAACAAATTAATAAATGATATAGCCAAAATAAGCGAAGATACTGCAGTGATGCGCTAAAAAGTGTGCTATATATAAGTAAAAACAGTTTGAAACAATTGCATTTTTTGCGCGTTGCTTTTGTTGTTATTGCCGCGGTGGCATTGGCTTAACCTAAATCGCTTCTTAGCGATTATGAAATAACGGCTTCGAGTGGCACTCGCCGTTGTTGTCGCTGCGGCTTTGATGAACAAAAACAAGCAAAAGTAGGCAACAAGAATGAAACTGTTTTTGTGACGCCAACGCACATTGAACCCTAGCTCAACGGGCTGCGGGGATGTTCTGTGTGAAAGATCCCGTTACTTGTAACGTTACTCCCTGTCACATTCTTAGCCGGCGTTGCGAATGGAAGACTGCAAAAGAAAAAAAAACGGTGTATTATATTTCTTCTCTTTGTTTCTGTTTACAAAGTTCAACAGTGAATATGACATATGCTCTCTTGAGTTCTCTTACAATTCTACTCAAAAGAATAACTGCACTTATTGAGATTGAACGAAAACTTGCGGTTCTAATAACATGACTATGCACAGTGGTCGGCTTACATGTATTTTGTAATTAAAGTTATTCGTTTAGTTGGCGTGTTTCATTTGTTTTTTGTTTCTCTCTTCAATACTTAAACGATATCGGTGAATCGGCAAGTTTTATGTTTAACTGTTAAAAATGATTAATGAATGAATGTTTTTCCAGCAGAACTCCGTTATACCTTTACGTAATAAACACGTCACGACATTTTTTTTTGTTAATAAAAACGAAACTCGACAACTTCGAGAAACAATTTATCAAACAAAACTAATAACAAAAGTAAGAAAAAAAATAGACAATCAGCAAACAAAACGCAATATTATAGAAAGCCGGAGAAGACAATAAGGAAAAAGACAAAATTAGTTTTTAGTTTTATTTTTTTTTTGTTTTCATTTTTATTTTGGCACACACAATGAGCCAAAGTTTTGATAGTTTAATGCACGGTGGAGGCGGCGGCGGTGGTCGGCGAGACTTTGAGGAGCGACAGTCGTCAGAGGATGTGCCGGCTTCGACGGCGACAACAACAACAACAACGACAGCCGGCGATTTAGCCGCTGGCGCTGCTGGTGCAGGAGCTGCCACTCTGCGAGATGATGAATTCAGCGAGGACAACAATTTCGAATCGAATTTGCGACGTCGCAAAGGCAAAATAATATCCTGTGCCAAGGAGACAATTGAGAATGGTAAGAATGTCGCTCTCTTATACATATACATCAAATACCCATCTTAAAGTTATGCCTGCAAGCGATCTCTTTGAAAGCTCGTTTCAAATCAGAAAGATCTTTAACTCTTTAAAGTATTCTGTTTAATTCTCTTAAATATTAAATTGCCATTCAAGCGTTCTTCAATTCTCTTAAATATTGAAATTCTATTCGGGCGTTCTTCAATTCTCTTAAATATTGAAATCCCATTCAAGCGTTCTTCCATTCTCTTATATATATTGAAATCCTATTCAAGTACTCATTATTGTGACTTAGCTGTTATTTGAACAGTTAGCTGGCTATGTAATTTGCCCATAAAGACACCTTACTAGCACGCAAGCCCTCACTCTTTGTCTCTCTCCTTCAGTAGAGATGCTAATTTCGTAGTCAACCCTTATACTTAGCACCCTTAACCAAAAGTCATAAATATCATATGGATTTCTTCAAAGTGCTCGTATGATTCGTATGATTTGGAGCACACGCAACACCCTTGACCCATAAACATTAATTCACCTATAAAAAAATTACTGACGCGTTTGCTAGGCATTCACATGTGGGCGTTGAAATCGTATATATCAAATTTGAATTTAATGATGATAATTAGCTATTTTGAAGCAGCTCTTGGAAATCAAAAGAGTAAAAGAGATGACGCTATTGACACTCATCTTGATCTCTTCAGCTCAGCATTCAAGAGCGGCCATTGCAGATAATGTGAGAGCGATGAATTTCGTTCTCGTTTCATTGTCTTTTTATACATGAAGCCGAAGCCTTCATTGAATAAATAAATGTAGAGCTGAAAAAGGCATTGAAGAGTTCCACAGCTGCTTGTTTCTTACATTACAAATTGCACTCATTAATAATTCAAGAGAGAGAAATATTCATACTTAAGTGAATTTGCAATGCGCGGGGAGGGCATTTACTTAGAATGTTGAAATGTGTGAGTGTATGTATATGTGTAGAACTGTGCTGTCATTGGTGGAATTGATCAATGTATACATGGGAGCGAAAACTCAGCTCTCTCTCTCTTTTCATAAAAAATTTTGCTTCTCATTGCCTCACAATGCAAATGTAAAGACTAAAAGTGGAGAGAGTGCTTGTAGTGGTATTGCCTGCATGTATTTTAGCGCCAGGTTCAGCGAGAATGTAGATAACATTTGTTTGGAGAGGGGCAGCGCTGCTGGCATTGACAGAATTACTGTTGATCTCCTTTCTGTGAGCGATCATTATGAATTTTGCGAGAGCGTAGGTGAATCGTTGAGCTGTTGGTGACATCGTAAAGTCTGAACCAAGCGTCAATTTAGTCAGTGCTTGTCAGCTGTGCCGTCTGGTTGGGGTGGGTGCGCGTTTATATCGAATCGATTTAAATTGAATATAATTTAAAGTAAAGCTAAATGACATTGTCTTTATTGTAATTTGTTTTCGAGCTTCCTTTTTAAATAAATTTGATGACACTTATGTATATATATTTATATATATATATATATATTTATATATATATATATATATATATATATCAATATATATATATATATATATATATATATATATATAAAAAATAAAAATAAAAGTGAAGGAGAAAAACAAGTAAAAGGACGTGAAGAACAAAATGAATAATAAATGAGATATTGATGTGCACGGTAAAGTAGATTAAATTAATGCTGCAATTTGCGCTACCCACATGAATTCAGTGAAATTAAAAAATAAATGCTAGGCGAAAAAAATATATGAAGAATAATAATGGACAATGACAATGTTAATTAAGGGTTCTTGTAAGCTTTTGGATCAACGTGCTTAACACATTTAATGAAAGTCATATATTGCTACTGTGGGAGATTTAAAATGTTCGCGTGGCGGCTTATGTTGGACATAAAAAATAGATGATTAAATATATGAATATATTTATAATGATAAATAATAAGTTTATTTACGGAATAGTTGTGAAATATATTATATTTTATAATATATTTAATTTTTAATACAATTTAATACAGTTATATTAAAATTTTCAATTTTTTTTGAACGTTTAATATCGATTATGTTTTTTTTGACCACCCTCTCAGTGTGGGAGTAGTAGAAAAATTACGATCTACTAAATATAAAAATACTTGAATATTTTTTATACAGATTTATTTTCATGCTTAATATATACTATGTTTTTATACCACCCTCGTAGATACACAAGTGTGTTGATTTCTGTTCTGTTTTTAGCGCGAGTTTACATGGGCCAAGGAGAAAAAAAAGAAATGCTAGCATGACTTTTAAACTTTCTTCGCTTGGCGTTCGTTCTCGTCCTGCTCGCCCACTCCCGTCTTGCCCAGTCGTTAGACATAGAGAAGACGCAATTGCATCGCGTGCGTTGGCCTGGCGTGAAAATCTAAAAAGTTTCACTAGCAATTGGGCACTGGCGAAAGAAAATGTAAGCAAGTCTTATCGATTTTCTGAATACGATAATGTCTGGCTGCCATTAAGGCAATCGTAAGGCTGGCCACCGCACCTCGTTTGCCTCAGCTTAGTTTTGTATCATGTACTCTATATTTGCCATCACTGTCAGTCAATGCTACCCAGCCCTAAAGTTGATTGTCTCGGCCCCATTGTCCGTGTTTAGTGTTTGTTTTTGTCCTTTTGATGATTGTTTTCGTTGTCAGCCCTATGAGCAGCCCTATGAGCAGCCTGACCTGACGGGGCTATCAATCGAGGCGTCACCCGCAGACATTTTATAGCTCCTAGGCTCTGGCCATAAATTGGCATTGCCTTCTGCTTTATTAACCCCTTAGCCCCAATTCGTTTATTGTATGTCTGCAAATTACAATTTGTTTTATTTTTTTTCTCTCTCTATGATGTTTGGAGTATTCCACTTGATTTATTCGTTATATAATTACCCGTAAGTCAGGTCATTTATTTGAAGCTGAAAACGCAAAAGCTTAAGTTTATGCCATCAAAAAGCTTAAACTCAAATATATTTTCGCTACGAAAAGATTTGTTTTCCAACAATTGAAAAGCCATTAAACCAGTTTCCTAGGCAAAAACAAAAATGCTAAAAAGACTAATGGATAAATAATGCCCGCATCTGGCAACCCTGGAAATTGTGTGACTGAGGCGCCATTTGAGTGTGTATTTTGCATGTCTAGTGAGCATGTGTCTATGCGGGTATATTGGCTTTATGCATGCTTTACTTTGTATCTGTGTATTGAGTCGAGTCAATTTGATTATGCCTAATGTCGGAAATTAGAAACTTAAATTATTTCTTAAATTTGTCTTATGAAATCAAACTGCGACTTCAAAACAAGTTGTAGATTTTATTTGTATCCTTATAATATTTAATTTCAATTATAATTTAATTATAATAATAATTTAGGTGTATTATATAATTTCTAATTATAATATACTCATTAATTATAATTTAATTATATATAATAATATTTTTGTGCGAATTCAACAAGAAGCACACCCAGAGAATAAGCATAGCGTAGCAAGCATATGGAAAGCATTCATTGGGAGAGCGACACTCCCGCTCACAATTCACTTGCCACTCTTAGCATTTAAAATTTAATTTTATTATTTGAAATGACAACAAAATTAAATAATATTTTAGAAAAATATTTCGAGAAAAATATATTTAAAAATTTGAAAAATTTATATAATAATTAAAAATTTAATTTCATTTGAAATCTGAGCCAATTTTGCTGGTCAAATCTCATATAAAGGATTTTTACCAAAATATCCAATTGCTCGTAAAAAAATAACAGCTATGTGAAAAATATGAGAGTGATATAAAAAACACCATATAGCACCGATATTTATATATATATTTATTTAACAGCTAAAGTATTTTCTTCGTATCTGATTTACTCAAAGTAAAATTAGATTTATGAATTTAGTCTATACATATCTTTAGCTGTCAAATAAAGTCATTCATGGCTAAAGTGAATCATTGGCTTCCACTGCTATTTGGTTGAACCTTTCATGGCATTCGGTTCTATTGTGCGTATATTTCGAGCTTTGCTCTTCACATATTTTGCATCTGAATTTACACAGTGAACCCATCAAAGCCGATTACATTGGCTCGATAATGAAGCAATGCTAGCGGCTTATTTATGTTGTGTGTGTGTGTGTGTGTGTGTGCTGTGAACCTAAAACTCAACTCGTAATAATATTTGCATATAAATTTTCGTATGTCAGTTGGTTGATGAGCGGCGGCGGGGACTGGCGGAATAAACGTTTTGATATGCAAATTTTGGTTTGATATTGAAATGAAGTATAAACTGTGGCTATGTTATATAATCAGTAGCAATGTCCTGCGGATTTTCAATTAATTTTTATTTATTTAAATCTGCTTAACTAAACAGTTTGCTTGAACAGAGAAAATGGATCACAAAATCGATGAATGAATTGAAAAATTATTAAAATGTTAAAGAGAAGAAAATGTATTTAACAGATGGCAAAAGTGCTAATAGAACACACAGAAATTACTAACATTTAATATATATTTCTGTATATTAAAAGAGTATAATAATTCAACTAGTTGCTCAGAGTGACTACCAGTCTGCACTAGCTGGCTCGACTGGACAACTAGAGCACTTTTGCATATGCTCACAAAACGCAAATTTAATTTATATCATTGTCAATAAATGTTGTTGAGTTATGCAAATACTTTCAATATATTTCTATATTTACCTGGCAAGATTTACAAAGCACAGCAAGCGCTTGTGCTGTGGCTAAGATATCCTTCATCCTTCGTACTACGTTCTGCCTGGCACATGTGCAATTGTATACATCGATAGTTTCCATCTGCATGTTGCCTGCAGCTACTCTGTCAATCTGTGCTCAGTCAGGTGCTCAGTGAACTTAGCTGCACTATTCAATTGATACATTGAAAAAAAAAATGTTTAAGAAGTAAGACATTTTTTTTTTAATATTAAAGTTTTATTTGTAAGATGTTGAGCTATTTTGACATGCAAAATTTTTCTTTGTGTTATTTTACATATTTTATTTTCTTCATATATTTATTTTACTCAAAAGAAAAGGTTAAATTTTTTTTTATTACTACAGTTTTATTTGAGAGAAATTTAGCTTTATAATTCATATATGTTTTTTACACTAAAAAAATAAATGACCGTTTTTTCTAAAACTAAAATTTCATTTGAGAGAAGTTTAGCCTTTTTATTTTATTTAAATATTTTTCTTTAAGTGTACCTACCTTTTATTTAAACATTGACTGTTAGCAGCTGTTAAGCCCTAGCCCAAAAAAATCGTTTACAGTTCAAATGTTTCAACTGCACAGATACCAAGTATCATCATTATCATCATCATCATCATCATCATCATCTTTGGCAGGCTGTGTCATTGAGAGCAGCTTAATTTCCGTTAAGCGTATGCTAAACTGCATATACATGAGTGTGTGTGGGTGTGTGTGTGTGTGTGTGCTTGTGTCTCAACTTTGATTGGTAGGCAAATGCGATTGGTTTCTGTCAACGACATTTCATGTTTTAATTTCTTATTGATTAGCATCATGAATGCATTACATTGCGCAACTGCTGCTGCGCTTGTTCCTGTTGCATGTGCAATGCGTGTGAAGCATGTAATTCAATTCGAGCTTGAATATATCAAGGGAATTCAACTGTGAATGTGTAATAAATTTTTTAAAGAGGTTGAGAAAGCGAAAATAGGGTAACTTTAGGTAAAAGACTTTAAATAATTATTATATTTATATTAAATATAACTCGCTTTCAATTTTCATTGGAAATTCCCAGCTCTCCACTTTTTGCAGTGCATTTTCTTTTGTCTAGTTTTAGCCTCAATTTTCAGCTATCTATTCATCTATTCATGTGTTAACCATGTGCAACCATTTCCTGCACACGTAAACCAAATCCACTTCAGCCACCAAAAATCCACTTCCCTTTGAAAATGTCTTTGGGTAGTTTCTTCTCTCTCTCTCTCTCTCTTTGTCTTTGCCAATCCCTCCGAAAGCTAATCTGAGTCGATCAATCTGCATTTTCCACATGCTTCTATATATATAGACACACATTGTTGTACTTTTATGCCCATGTCCGGTGGACAGCCGCAGGATACGAACAAAAGAAAACTAGCGTAGTAAGTTGCAGCAGTTGCTTTCGCCAGTTGCCGCATCCTTGCCACACCTGGCCGACCCTGCACTAACTAGAACTGGGCAAATCGGGCGCACCCACGCCCATTTCATTTGCCGTGAAATTGGGCACAGGAAAAAAAATAAGTTTTATCAAATGTAGCCAGGCATTTGGCTGTCTGCATTTAGGACTACTGTGAACACTGTGCATGTGTCTAAACATTTTGGCATTCTGCCAATTGTCGGACAACTCTCATGCATTTTCAAGTAACGGCGGATATAAATCGAACAATCAATGCGAACAAGCAAATGTCGCCATCCTAGGGTAGCTCTATTAAAATTGCAATAACAAGAACTCAAGTCGAGAGGTTTGCGATATGTGAGACTAGAGAAATTAAAAGGGGGGATTTAGTGGAAGTGAACTCGACATGTGAAGTTTATTTTATTAAGCTACAGATTTTCTGCAAGCCGAGAAGTCTAATGTGTACAGGGTTGATTGTAATCTAATTTATTTTTATTTAATCTATATGCTATTCGAAATAAAAAAGAAAAAAAAAAATGAAAAATTAAAAAGAGAGTAATAAGATTTAAAAATTGCAAATAATTAATAACTCTGAACTGACCATAAATTGGCTGTAAAAAATATATCTTTGCTTAATATATATAAATAAATATGAAGACTGGTAAAAGCTTTAATTTTTAGATACATAATATATTACATTTATATTAATTATATATTATACTTACATTTATTACACATAATATTCATACTTATTATATATTATATTTTTTCTACCCAGTACACAAATTAACATTAAAATATTGAAAATTATGGTTGGGTTTCAGTAAAATTTAGAATTTATTTTATAAACCTAATCTTATTGGGTTTTAGAAGAAGAAGCAGAACGAACGCACTATTTTAGCATTGACTTACGCCTAAGATTCGTTCTAGTGGAGCTCTTGTATATGCTCTAACTTTATTCTTGCATTCAGATTCCCTTTCTCCACAAATCTTTTTGGCGCACTCATAGACTCTCTTTCAAACTTCACTTTGATTTAACCGAAACTAATGCATAATGGCAAATGCAACTTGATTTGGCAGTTTTGGCCATTTTATGTAGCTACCACGACGCAATATCATTTGTGTCTGATAAAAAGACGTTTTATTTATTCATTGCTCAGATTTAGATCAGAGATCATTTATGCAGTTCATATAAATATTTTTAAATTATAACAAAATAATATAACCCTGAAACTATTTCTCAAAGATTTCGTATATATATTAAATATTCAGTTTCAATATTTTATGTTGTAAATAGATTTTTTATTTTAATTTAAGCATTTTGTTCACCTTTAACCTTTGATGCTTACTTCTCACTCAGCAACGTGGGCAATGCTTTTCCATCGTTACGCTCTCGTGCACTTAAAAGTAGGCAATAAATTGAATTTATTTTGATTTTTTCGCTCAGAGCATGCCATAAATATGACATTATCGCCACGCCCAAGCACTCCCCAGCCCCTTTCGCTTTTTTTGCCGTGGCAAATGCTTTGACATTCATCATACGTTCCATGTGGCAGAGCCCGTTGTTCGTGTTGTTGTTGTTGTTGCTGTTGTTGTTTATTTGCGCCATTAATTCAATTGAATTTTTTTTGTCGGTTTTTCTTTTATTATATATATTTGTGTTTGTGGCTTACAATTTACCCGCGACAGGATTTATGTTCATGTTATCAGTTTATTTTTAGCTGATTGAATTATTTAATTTGTAGGAAAGAAAGTGACGCTGGATTATATAGATTTAATTGTGAGATATAAAAATATTATATAAACACTGAAAATGATGATTATGACATGTTGGCGGTTAGTTAATGCATTTCAACGTCTTGCTGCTCGATGTGTACACAAATACACAAAGTCAACAGCTCAGGGATTGGTCTTTAAGTGCTGTTTACTGTTGCGTGTTCACTCTATTAATTCTTGGCTCCACGCACATTTTCCACTCAGTCTGCTTGCCCAGCGATGTTTGCCCAGCTGCTTAACACATGTTCCAGTGTCAGCGATTCAATTGTGTTTATCCTAATATTTTTTGCTAGCATATCTTTGGTTATACGAACATGCGAAACGTGTTTTTGAGCTGATTTGCTCTGCTCTAACTGCAGCTATTTACATTCTAATGCAAACACATAGAACGAATAGTTTTAAATTGAAATTGTAATTTATATTTCATCACAATTCATAGTTCAATGTTGTGTTGTTTGTTTTCATTTCCATTTCTGCTGTTGGGGTCGTAGTTACATATCCTCCTCATCAGCTTGAATTGGATTTGCGTCTCAAAGTTTTGTGGTTCAGCCTCAACTTCTCTAGGCTGTTGTTCCTCTTGTTCTGTCATAGCTGTTGTTGCCCATTAAGAGCTGCAATCAATCATGTTTTTTTCTCTCTCTTTCCTTCTCGCTCTACAAGCTCAAACGCCTCGTGGGCGTTGCTAACAAGGCTCATAAATGAGATCAGAAACAAGCTGGTTAATTTTCGGGCAGGCTGTGTGAAGTGGCTTGTAAAAGCAATTAATCAGACAGTTTTTTGGGGCTTAGCTGAAATTGAGGCGTGGCTAAATTCGTTGTGAATATAGAAACATGAATATGAATATGAGTATAAATATATATATATAATCATATTCATTCATAGTCTCATATTGATATTTTTGGTATTCATATTCATATTTTTATATGCATATAGAATATATGAATATGAATATGAATATCAGTCTATATAAATATATACATAGAATTTAAGTATTTAAATGAACATAAGTATGAATATGAATACCTTAATGAATATTAATATGATTATTAATATAAATGTAAATATATATTGTAATAATAATTGTGAATATGAATATGAAAATACGAAATAATATAAAAATCAAAATGAATATATGAATATGAATATGAAAATGTATGTGTATAAAATTTAGTAATTATTTATTTGGTAATTTATATATTTCCACTTCTTTAAAAAGCTTAGCTCTTCCTTTCCGTAAACTCTGGAATTTATATATAAAATAAGATTTATGTATTTCTTGACAATCAGATTTTGATTATTATCATCAATAAACAAGTCAACTTCCATTTGGTGCAGTTGAGCTCAATCTTTGGGAAATGCCAACAAAACACACAACCGACAATCTGTTAACTTGGCTTCTAACGTTTTTTGAAATCTTATCTCAAGCTGTAATGAGGCTTAATGCCGACGCTGAATCTTCCTTGCCTGGGGCAGTTGTCAGTTTAGGTAAACGTTAAGACATAATTACAAATTATGCGCGCAAATTAAATAATAAATCTCGTCCTATATTTATAATAAAAATCCACTTAGCGAGGTAGAAGCTCAACACGAAAGTCGAAAGGCGAAAAGGTGCAAAAACGGAATGAACTCAAGCTGGCTGAAGCTTATTTAGCTGTGTGTATATATGTGTGTGTGTGAGGGTGTCTGTATGCTGCAGATTATTTTGCTGGGACCGTTGATGTTATAATTCAATAGCCTAAACACATTTTAGTCAGCTTTAACATTTTAATTGCTTTAGACAAATGTTGTTTGGCAGTAACAATTTAATTTTGCTTAATTATGTTTAAAGGCCTGCCGGAGTAGACATGTGGGCGCCGTTGGCCGCAAACTTGTGGCTTAGCAGCCACATTACCAAATACTCACACACACACACACAAATATATATATATATATATATATACACATCGTTGTCATGTACGTCGCTGCGTATACGTAATATGCGTACACGTAATCTGCGTATACTTAATGTGACAGCCATGTTAGGCGCCAAGCAGCGCTTTTCATGTCACTCAAGAGCTTTACGTTCTGTATGCGTATACCCTGTACTATCGTGCATACATGTGCATGGGCAGCATGTGCTACAGACTTGAATTTAATACAAAAAATTATATTTTAACTAATCAGTTTCTAATAATAAATTGTACATATTTTGTGCTCTCTTCAGCTGAGAGTTATTCATAGGGTAACATTTAGTCGTTTACATTCAATTGATTGATTTTTTTTTATAATATTATTTACAAAAACATTCGCATTTGAGCTGACAGTTGCGAGTTGTTAGATTTTTATAGCTGTCGCTTGAGATTTTGATGCGTTTGTTGTAGCCAAAAAGCCAACAAACAGTTGACAGATATGTCCGTATCTTGAGCACATAACAAGTTACCAATTGAAATTCTTATACATTGATACTCAATCGGATTATGTACTTGCGGCAATAAATAAAGCACAATTTTGCTGTTGAAATATTCAGAATATGTGAAGAAGTGTCTACGCTTACACTTTTCTTTACATATTCTTATATTATTATTATTACTATTAAATAGTTCAAAGGCTTTATATAAATTATCTATGTTTTAAAATGTTAAAAGGCGGAGCTTTCTTAGATACTATAGGAAAACATTTCTAAGATTTTTAAATTGCAAACATTTAAAAAATTATTTATGGTATTAAATTATATAAATTTATAAAAATGTTATTTAAAAATATATACACATAAAATATTTATAAATAATTTATATTTTTGATTATAGTATGTCTTTAAATGTATCTATTTAGAGTTGGATTTATAGATTATTTTACTGTTTACATAAATTTAAAAACATTAATACAGATAACCTAACAAAAATGTCGTTGAAAAATAAATAATAATAACATATTTATATATAATTAATATTTTTTTATTAGAATATATCATAAAAATATAGAATTTTCAAAATTTTTTATATTTTAAGTATTTTTTATTATTTTACTATTTTATTTATAGATTATTTTACTGTTTGGATAAATTTAAAAACATTAATATAGATAACCTAACAAAAATGTCATTGAAAAATAAATAATAATAACATATTTATAAATAATTAATATTTTTTTATTAGAATATATCATGAAAAATTAGAATTTTCAAAATTTTATATATTTTAAGTATTTTTTATATAATTTTTTATTGCTATAATATTTAACAACAATATTTTATTAATTTTCTTAAATAATTTTAATAGCTAATTAGCAAATGCTGGTTACATAAATGATTTCACTTTCAATTGACCTTTGCTCATAAATCTATTTAAGAAAAAAAGCTGCATTTTTTTTAAGTTCAAGCTAATTACTGAAGAAGCTTTTATTATTCGCTTTGGTCATTCGTCTTAGTCATTCTTTCCTTCATTAAAAATATATTACATTCTTTTTTAATTTCGGCGTTTTTCATTTTGCTATGCAACTACATCGTTTCTCTTCAGTCAAATTGAAATATGCTGCTGCAGAATTTTGCCCAAGTTGTTAAAGTTTTTGCTCTACCCCCAGCTTACTGTTTGCCCGCCCATTTTCACGCCCTCTGAGTTGCCCTTTGGGTTGCCCAAGGGGCTGCAGCATTTGCTTATTGTTGAAAGTTTTGCAGCTCATTAAGGTCTTAAGATGTGCATGCAGGTGACACTTCAGATATATAGTATACTATTTAGAATTTTATATGGTATTTTATATGGTATTTTATATAGTATTAAATATTATATTGTAACTATTTTTTTACTGTACAAAGAAATACTAATATATAATTAATTCTTGACTTTTTTTTTTGTTATAAGATTTCGGCTAAAATCTCGTGTTCCAAAATATTTTTCTATGGTTAAACTATTGTTATGCCAACTATTTTGATAGTTTACTTTAACGCTCAATCATTTCTAAAGCTTAAGCCATATTAATGTCCATTTGCGTACGGTCGTAATGGCTGCCTCCATCAGTCTCGTTGCTGCCCCGACTGACAATGGTCGCTTTCAGTTTGATTTTAAATTGTGCCCTACAATTATATATGCAGATCCAATCAATAAGTTGACATCACTCGTTCAAGAGTCAGCAGCGTCTCGCTTTTATATGATAACCTACCCCACCATGCCCTACACCCACCAAATACCCTCTAGGGTCGCTGTCCGACTGCTGGTCGTTTTGACACTTTGAGTGGTTTTAGTTGTCAGAAGTGCTGGAAGTGTGAAAAAATCGTTGCTATGAAAATTCTTTGCATAAAATATGCGCTCT
Organism: Drosophila mettleri; assembly: GCA_035047625.1. NCBI lineage: Eukaryota > Metazoa > Arthropoda > Insecta > Diptera > Drosophilidae > Drosophila > Drosophila mettleri. The sequence goes on from JAWNPI010000018.1 coordinate 12,655,394, forward strand.
AAAGGGTCACAGCAGCAACAGCAGGCGAGAGCCCTGCTTTGGGAATTTTTAGCCGGCATCTATAATATTTGATTGAGGCAAAAGGCAAAAAGATTCCAAAAGATTGGCAGTGAGAACGCAGAGCAAAATATGGGCATGAATAAATAAAAAGTTACTATTTTAAAATATTGCTAATTGAATGCGAGAAGAAAAACAAGTCGTAGTCCTTGGAGGATACTTTAAGATCATGTTAGGTATTTAAAATGAGGACTTTTGACTTTATCATGCAGAGTTGATTCCTCTGTCAACTCAGTCTTAGGAATATTCGCCTATATTAATATTATATTAGTATATCCTTGGAAATTTCTATAGACAGCTTAGCTCGCTCATCTGTCGAAACCTGAACCTTGTTTGTCCAGTGACCTGAATCCATTTTGAAATATTGCATAGATGACGTGACAGCCTTCTGCAGTTTGTGCTCTTTACGCTTTTTCAATATCACATTGTATTTCACACATGGGCACCATAAAGTCGTTTCGGTGAATTGATGTCGTTCCAGTGTCTAGTGAAGAGGATTCCTGTCTCAGCGACCCGACCTGCACCACTTTGGTATCGTTGTCCTTTAATGGTATTTGTGGCACATTTTTATTGATGCACTGAACTCTTCGAAGTGATTAAGTGTGGCATCCACTTTCTTTTTTTTTTTCCTTTGTGCGGGGCGCCACTTGGCCCTCCCTGACAATAACAGGCGCTTTTGTGTTTGCTTTCGCTGCTGTGCTGGATTAAACGAGGACCAACAAGAACTAACGCTTGGTCAGCATAAATTAATTACATTTGTGTGTGTCTCTGGGACCCAGGCAGAAATGAAGCGACAGTTAAGGCGGACAATGTCAAGTGTTGAATATCATGTGCTGTGAGCGAGTGAGACAGCGAGCGAGTGTGTGAATGTGTTTCTGTTTTATGGTCTACTTTGTCGTAAACTATGCATAGCCATCCAGTGGGCTTGAGCCATAAACTTTTAAGTTTTATGTGGTTAGAGTACTTCATATTATATATTATTCTTTTTGTTTTCACATTACTTATACTTGTGGGAGCTGCTGGAAATATGTTGGTCTATTAATGACGTTCTTCCTCTCACTCTATCTCTTTCTCTTCTTTGACGTTTCTCACATTGTCTACCTTCAAATCTTTTTTTATCTCTCTCTCTCCCTCTCTCTCTCTCTCTCTCTCACTTTCTCTCTCTCTGTTACTTTATTTGCAGGCATTGCATTCTCTTTATTTGTCGTTCGCAGTCTCTTTCGATCTCTCTATCTATCACTCTATCTATCACTATATATATCTCTCTATCTCTATCTCTATCTTTTTCTATCTTTGTCTGTCTCTCTCTCTCTCTAGAATTTTTTTGTTTCACTCTTTCTCTCTCAATTCCTCTTTAATACGACCTCTCACTGACTCTTTCTTTCTCTCACTCTTTCTCCTTCTTAATATTAATTTGATAAATATTACCTTTCTATGCGATTTTCACATTATTAAAAAAAAAGTATATATATACTTAATCTATATTTAAGCATTATTAGCAAATATATTAAATTTTTCTAAGTATCTAAGTTAGGAAATCACAATTAATATGCTTCATTAATGATCATTTCATGGCTGCTCATTTTACCACTTACCTTCGCTGAGCATTAGCAACCTTCACGCAATTTGATTTCAATTAGACGCATTTAGTTCGAGTCGATTAAGCCACATAGCGCTAAGTGCACAATGGCTAATGAGCTTCTTTCCTCAGTTTAGCTGCTCGTCAATGTCATCTGCGTTCAGCTAATTAAAACATAAACTGTTCCCGCAGACGGCTTCGAGTGTGTTCGCAATCGTTTCGTTCCCGGCACACGCAATTACATGGACTTAAGTTAGTTGTTGGCAGCAACTGATTAAATTTGAGCCATTTGTTGGGTGTTTGGGCTGGTTGGTTGTTGGGCTGCTTGACTGTTTGGGTAGGTGGCTTACGCAACGCTTACAAATTACGCTGCTCGATCCCAATTGCCTCCAGACAAAAGGCAACCAAGGTCTTTGCTATGCTTCAATGCGCTTTCAACGCCCGCCCTAAAGCCGATTTCATTAATTATTCAGGGCACAGTGCGGCCCAGTCTCCAGCTGCCTGTTGGCAGCCATTTTCTGTCTTCTAGCCGATATCCGGACGGCTTGGGCCGCATCTGATTTAACAGGCACTTTTTAACTATGTCAACTGAATCCAACTGATGTCCATTGTATATATATTATATATATATTGTATGAGCTAGCTTTAATGGACTAAGATTTACGCTTAATTAGCTTTCAATAACTGTAAGCCTTATCAAAACGATATTAGCATAGTGCTCGTAATTATAATTGAACGCTTTTAGCTGTTTTGAAATGAAAATTTGCATTTCACTTAGCTCAAGTGAAGTTATTTATAAAACTAAACTTATTTAACTGGTCTGGAAGCAATTGAAATTTAATTAAAATCTAGAGTGCAATTAGTACAAATTCTAAATTTATAAAACTCATTAAGCTGTTAGAGCTTGCTTTGGCCTCGGGGAATATTTGATACATCTTTTCCAAAAATAAAATCAGAGCCCGAGCGACACTGGCATCCAAAGATAAATATTCATACATATATATATCTAATTACATATTTCCGGCTTGTACATGGCATGAATATATCTAAATTTGGTTCGCTTACCACATGGCAAATAAGCGGCAGCATTTGTGTTTGCCAACCGCCCATACAAATTGTCAATGCAAATTTTTGGCCAATAAACCACCAAACAACATGCGAAATATACAATTGCCGTGGCTATTTTGGTATGCTGCCCGCATAGGATTTTATTCCACAAGGGAGCAGGGATTTTATTGCACGCTTCGCTCATAAAATTCAAACAAATCTCACGCACAGCATCTGCTCACGCATAAGTATAGAGTGCGTTGAGCCTAGTTAGTTTATATAGGGGACTACTATTTTAATGCATGAGCAAATGGGTTTTAGCATATGAATAGAGCTTTCACGTCCATTAAATGTGGATTAGTATACAAAAATGGTGCAGTGTGCGTCATATAGGAAATATGCCAATTGTAGAGTAAACATTTATCGATAACTATATTCTATTAGTTGAATTTTCCTACATAGTTAGGCAACACTTTTATTCTTTGAAAAGGGAAATAACCATTTATCGGTTAAGTGCGACAATCGATAACTCGCAAGACTAGATTTCATATTGAATTAGAAAAGGTTTTTTAATTTTTTTATTAAAATGTTTATTAACATATGGGCGCTTTAGAAAATGAAAATATTTATTGAGTAACAAAAAAATGTTTAGCTTTATAAATCTACTAACTAACTGTCTAGCCAAAACTAACAGTAAATATTTTAAATTGTGTATGGCTATTGATAAGTATGAAGATTAAGTAAAAATAAATTGAATTTTATGAGCTTGTCATGCTTATTTACTAATCCATAATTATAGCAAAAATAATGTGAGGAAAGGCAATGCTTACATTTATAGATACGTAATAGTTAAGTACAAAAAAATAAATATGAAATCTGTTATATAATAATATAATATAATTAATTTTTTTATAAAAAAAATAAATAATTATTAAATCTATGTTATATAATAATATGATAATTAATTATTTTTTTCATTTTTATTTAACTTATACTTATAATTAATTATTTAATTTGTATACCATTCTCAATGAATGGGATATTCATTAAAATACTGAAAGGCCAAAGTTCCCTTTCGAAGTTATCGATAATTATTATTGAAAATTTGCATTAGTGGCACAGCTGAAACTAAAATTAAGAATACTTTTGCTGTGCAACTCTTGGTTTTTATTCAAATCTCAAGAGCCATAACGAAAAACATTAAACACCAAGTGCTGGCAGCGCTGTGGCACCAAATTAAACTTGGCCGCAACGGAAGCCGCTATAAAAGGTTGCAAATTGCATTTGACATTCGTTTAATGAGAAATGGAAGCTGTTGATAAGCAAAAATGCAGTTTGAGGTCGCCGTATGCTGCCACAGCAAGTTCGCCTCTGCTTTCGTTCGCTTGCTATCAGTTACGCCCCAGACCTTGGACTAACGCTCATAATTAATTACGACCTCGCGCATATATATGGCAACAAATGCTAGATACCAAAAGGACATGGCATAGGAGGAGGTCCTTCACTTGGCTTGTTCGCAACTTTTGGTAGCTGTCATTAGTCAATTTGTTGGTGTTGTTGTTATTATTCTTCTTCTTCTGAAACAATTTTTTCCCCCTTTTTTTCTGCAGTTCCTCTAATTAAAAGTTGTGGCAAATTTTTGCGGTTTATTATTTACCTTTATATTTGTTTGTTTATTTGCCTACGTCTCTTTAACCGCTGCACAATTTGGCATACCTGTTCGTGGTTATGCAACACAGTTTGAGCGCAGGATGTGCGGCATTTTGTCTCTCGTCTATTTGAACTATGTCATGTGGCTTCTTGACACATAAGCCCGAGAGCTTTTCCATAAATAATAAAACAAGATTTTAACTATATTTGCTTGCAGCACATGCATCAAAATTGCTTCATAGCTGACATCTGATAGCAAAGGTTATGCTTGCAAAGCTGATGAGGCTTATATAGAATTTTTAATGACTTTTTACCTGCGTGGCTCACTCTTGACTTCTATTAAAAACTACTTTTCTTTTAAGTATTAAATATTTTTTTCTATTTATAAGAAAATTTTCTCTTCTTGTATTACTTTGCTTCACAGTTTGTCTTGTATTGAATTCACATAAATTTATTTATGCTTCATAACTTTTAAAACAACTCTCGCATCTATATATGTAGCCAGTGCTGTATATCGGCAGCTGATAGAATTTTTGTTACCTGCATTAAGAGCAGTTTTTGTGCTGGCGTCAATTTTCCATTGTTTCCACTGTAATTCTCGTCTATCAGAACTTTTATCTGGCTTTTTTGTTCATGCCTCGCTGCAGTCTATAAATATACATTCGCTCAGGAAGCAAAAGAGAATTTGGCAAATATATATGTATGCAATATTGCAGAGAAATATTTTTTTACTTTTTAGTGTTCGGGCTAGAAATAATCCATGGAAAAAATTGCCGTAAAATACGTGTTGTAAATTTAATAAATTATTTAAGGAAAAAGGCCAACAAAATTGTGGCATACATTTTCAAATGAATAAAAATGTTTGAAACACAATCTGAATAAGATTTGGTTATACAATTAATTTAATTTGGTAACTTTTTAGAAATCAGATGATAGTTTAATATATATTTAAAATTATATGCATTTAAAGCTTACATTGAAATGAATAAATTTAAATTAATTAATTTTCAATGCCAAAAACTCAATCTATATGTTTTGTATTGTTGCAGCTTCCCGCCAACTACGCCGTAAAGTGCCATACGCTGGCCATTTGATGACGCCGCGTCGCCTTTGGCTTAACAAAATACCCACACAGTGCGATGTGGTCATTGAGTTTCCAGAGGATGCACCAGATGAGGCATTGCGGTGGCTGTTAGCTCGCATACGCTCGCAGCCGCCAGCTGGTCTCGGTCTGTTGGTACAAGTTAAGGCGCACGACAGCTCCAGACGCAACGCATTCTATGTGAGCGCTCCAGTTAATGTGTAAGTTGAAGCGTGGGCAAGAAAATTAATTAAAAGAATATATATAATAAAATATAATAGCAATTATTTTTGAAAAAGTTTAGATTAAATTTAATGATGACGAGTGGAAATTACAGAGTTGAAATGACATAGATTAGTTGCTCCTTATCTAGTATTGCCAGTAAGTAGGGAATATCCGATTAGCGCATATCTTGAGTCGTGCTTAGAGCTATAATTTCACTCATTCGCAGCTATCGTTTATATATAATACATATTATAAAATAATTTATTTTGATTGATAATAGGAAAATTATTAGACTTTTCCAATTGTACAGAAGTTCAGTTAGACAGACGTCTTCTTGGATAAAAGTTCAGTCCAATAGATTTCCTCTGGGAAAGACGTCACCTCAGGCAGACATTCTCTCCGACAGACGTCCTCTCGCATAGAAGTTCTGTCGGATAGATTGCCTCTGAGAAAGAAATCCCCACAAACAGATGTTCTCTTCGACAGACGACCTCTCTTATAGAAGTTCAGTCGGATAGACGTAGTCTTGGATAGAAGTTCAGTTCGATAGATTTCCTTTTGGATAGACGTCGTCTCGGAAAAACATCTTCTCGGACACACGGCCTGAAATTTTACCACTCAGACTCAGCTCATATTTTTGATCAAATATGTATACATATATACTTTATGGGGTCTGTTCCCCAAAATCATTTTTTTTTTTTAGCTCATTGATAATTAATGGGAATTTCTCCAACTTTACTATCAATTTCAATAGACTCCAAGCATAACATATACCAAAATCAATATCTAAATCAATATTAATTCTCATCTCAAGCACAAGCAAATTTAATTATGTTTATTAAGTCAATTTGGCTGACATATGTCTAAAAATCCAATTAATACTAATTTCCCGCAGCCTTTTCAAAGCCGCTGAGGAGGCACGGCTGCCGAAACGTTTGCGGCCCGATTTGGGCGGCGCCTTGCGTGAGTTCACAACACGGGAGAGTCATTGCTTTCAGCAGTTGCGCGGGGATGTGGGCACCACGGCGTTGTTCACCTCACAGGAGCGCCAATGGCTGGTGTTGCAGGTGTTGCAGGGTCTGCGCGCCGGCTGCAGCGATATCGATGCGTTGCAAGGACGCGCCGCCGTTGCCGAGGGCCAAAGCATTGTGGCCGCCTGGCAAGAGTCAGGTCTAATCACACAGGTTTTTCCGCTGCACGAGACACGCTCGCTGGCACAGCTGCAAACGCACTGGGTCAAGCAAATATTTGCACCCCAACCATTGGGTAAGAGATCAATATATCATTTCTCCCGCTATATATTTTGTAAACATATACAAATCTCGTTGCAGATGACATCGCTGCCTATTTTGGCGTTAAGGTCGCACTCTACTTTGCCTGGCTGGGGCATTATACTTGCGCGCTGGGCGTGCCCGCTGTCTTTGGCACCATACTTTATTGCATATTGTGGGGCAAGGGTCAGACCGCGCAGGATATGGGCCATGTGCTCTTCTCGCTGTTCAACGTCGCCTGGGCTTCACTGTACTTGGAGGCCTGGAAGCGTTACTCCGTTGAGCTAGCCTTTCGCTGGGGCACGCTCTCAACGCCGCCCGAGCTACTCGAGCCGCCGCGACCGCTCTATAAGGTGAGTCGATGCAAACACAAACTGACAATTGACAAATTGCAAATGGCATTGAGATTTGCTTGTATTTTTAGGGCCCGCTGGAGGAGAACAATGTGACGGGTCGACTGGAGCCGAAAGAGGCGCCTGCCTGGCAGCGTCGCGCCTTTCGCTACTTGGTCAGCTTTCCTGTGATTGGACTGTGCCTCTGTGTGGTCTTTGCTGTTATGTTTCTCATGTTGCGCTTCCAGGTGAGTGGAGCTGGCAATAACATATTTATAAATTTAGATTAAGTTAAGTTTTCGGCTCACCGATTGTTGGAAATTTCTTGCAAGGAAACACAAAGATTGCGAGAGACAGACAAAGAAAGAGAGGGAGAGAGAGAGAGAGAGAGAGAGAGAGAGTGAGAAACAGTTTTAAAGTGTATATAAAAATTTAAATTTTTTTATATGTATAGCTAAAAAATGCTTCGTTTTGTATTTAATGTTTTAATTTTGATTAAAGAAAGATTTGAAGTGAAATAATAGCTTAATATTTTCTTATTTGTGAAATATATATAATTTTAAAATATTTGATATATATATTTATTTTTATATCATTTTTTTCTATGTATGGTTTATATAATTTTTATATATTTATTTTATATAATTTTTTTATACTCTGAATCCATTGAAAATGGAAAATAAGTGTATAATGTTTTTTTTTATATGTATTTGTTGCGTATTTACATGTTTATATTTTTCATAGTATTTTTGTTTTTTTAAAGTATTTTTGTGTATTTTTCTGACATTTTAAATAGAAGCTGTTTTTTTAAGTTATATATTTATTTTTTTATATTTCCATACGCTTATTTATTAATAATGTAAGAAATTTTTATTATGCTGAAAATTATTTTTAATTATTTTTTAAACTTATTTATTATTTATTTTATTTATTATTTATATTATTGATTATTTACTAAAAGTTATTTAGATATTTATATAAGTATATTTAATATATTTTTTTACAATATATATTGTATTTTTTGCATTTATATGCATAAATATATCATTTTATTGCATTTAATTTATTTATTTTTATTAATTGAAATCATATAAGATTTTTTAAAATGGCTCCTTTTGCTAATTCAACTCTCTCTCTCTCTCTCTCTCTCTCTCGCCTTCTCAATTTATGTTTCTGATTCTAATTGCAAGTTTACTCGCTCTTTATTTTCCTTAAAGCAATTTAGTTGATTGTTTGCACAGTGCGTATTATTAATATTGTTTTACATTTAATGACAAATTCGCTGTATGTGGTCGACTGGGGCTGTATGTGTGTGCGTTAATGTGTGTTGATTTTAATACATTTAGTGTGGGTGTGGGAGCGTGTTTATCAATTTGCTTAACGGTATCCTTTCGCATTTCATTAGCGAACGCATTTGTAATTTCTGTTGTTGTTGTTGTTGCTGCTGCTGCTGTTGCCGTTGTCGTTGTCGTTAAAGCTTTTACGAGCACACGCACATAAGCACCTGCATACACGCACACTTGCCATATACACACGCACACACACACACACTCCGCGCACACGCACACTCATTCGCATTTATGCTGTTGGCTTCCGTTGCTATTTTTTATGATTTTTTTGTTTTCTTCTCTTTCGCTCTCTTTAGTATTGCATTTAAAAATAATAAATAAACCAAAAAAAAAAAAAAAAAAAATAACAAAATCCTAATACAGTACAAATAGAAATAAAATACAGTAAAAACGTTATTTATCCATACATCACGCCTCATTGAATTGTTTTCTATCCTTTTCTTTTTCGTTTGTGTTTCTCTTTTCTGTTTTTTTGTTGTTTCTTTTTCCGCAGGATTGGCTGGATCATCATAAAATACCCGATAGAGGAATTGCTCAATGCATGTATAATTTGCACAAGGTTTTTATTGATTTCATTTAATCTTTATTATTATTACGAATAAGTACATTTATTTGTCGCGCTCACACGTTTTTAGCAATTCGTACATCATCATGTCGTAGCTATTATAATCATGTCACAATACTTACACGCGCACAGAGCATAAAACATGGTTTAACATGAATGAAATTCTATGGGCCACATTATTTTTTGTGGTCAGTTTTTACGACTACCTTTTTTGGAGCGGGGGAGCGACCTAAGAATAGCTGAGAAATTTGATAAAATGCCAGAGCAGATGTTGAGGGAATTTCCATTTGAATTGAGCTGAATTGAAACAAATTTGAATGCCTATTCAAAGTATGCTTTTAAATATATATAAAACTCATGTGTTAAGCTCTAAAGCTGGGATATAATACTACACTTAATCTCATATACCTTTTATAGCTTCGTTTGTCATCAGCTCTTGGAATATTTATATTTTAGTTTACCAACTGCAACTCACAGCTCAAACATTAACTTTTTTAATAATATAAATATTTTTTTTTAATATAAAAGCATAATTAAAAGGCACATAGCATACTGCACTTGCCGTCACTCATTATGTGCTGTGCTTTGTTGGTCGTTCTGCGCGGCCTAACGTAAATTATGATATTCAGCTGGCAGCTAGGCTAACTACCTGCTTACAACAGGCTGTTAATTAAGTTGAAAATTATGTAACAATGCAAGAGAGACGAACACGAACGCACACACATGTCCAAAACAGACACGTCACACACACACACATATAGCGCACGCTCACTCGGAAGTGCTGGCAGTTTAAAAGCGCAAACCGCTTTTGTTCTTGCGTAAAATATGAGCCAGGTTTGCTGGTTAATGTGTGTGTGCTAGGCATACCCAGCAAATCAGTTAAGCAAGGAGTATGTTTGGTGTGCGCAAGAAGTAGGCAAAAAATTGGAATTATTTAATTTTAAATTTTGTATTCGTATGAATTAATGTTAAAATTATAAATGTCTAAATAAGTATATAGAAATCAGTTATTAAAGAGTATTTTGATGATTGTTTTTAAAGCCTTATTAATTTAAAAAAATTGTTTGTCAAATATTTAATCAATATCCAAATCATAGCAGATAAATCTTCATATAAACACATGTTAAGAGAGAGAGAGAGTATTTTATAGCTAACTTTATATAATAACCAACTAAATAATAATATATTATAGCTAATAACTCTTTAGTTCTTATGAGTTTCAATTATAAAAGTATCGCTCTTAAGAGACTTCTTTCTAATTGATAATAGAGAGGAATAGTCACATGTTTACTACATCTAGTGGATAGTCTAGGCGAAAGCTATATATATATCTATCAAAGTTAACAGGGTATCATATATTTATAAATTCAGTTAGATTATAATCGAGAGATATTTAAGAGTATATTTAAAAGTTGATAATTTTTTAATTCTGATATAAGATTATTTCATTTTATTAGATTTAATCTCAGATTAAAATGTAAATTATTTGTTTGAAAAAAAAAAAAAAAAATCTCAGATTGTATAAAACATAGCATACTTTAGAGGGTATTTTTTTCCCGGGGAATGCCACTTCTTAAGTCTTCTTTTTCTGGCTTCTTTGTTGGCCTTTGAGTCTTGCCAAAAATAAATAATTAACATTTTATTTAAACAGGCTTGGCAGCTTAACAAGTAGAACATAGGGTATTTTCTAGTTAATAAAACATAAATGCTTCTGAGCCAAAACTTGAAATAATATTTCTCTCTGAAACTCTATAGAAATATGAGATTATAATAAAGCTAGACTTGGCTGTACTCAAAGGGTATTTCAAAGATATCATAATATTTATGAAACATGAAATTAACTATGAAAATGTGTTTTGAACTGTGAAGTTCTAGGTCTAATGTGACATTAATGGCTAAATAAATTAAAGAGTTTATAAGGTTGTTTATAGTTGATATCTAGACCTTAACCTTATCTTAATGTATTAAAGTAATACATTAAGATAAGGTTAAGGTCTAGATATCAACTATATTCAACTGTTATTATTCTTGTTATTATTCACACATTAAGTGGTATCATATAGTCTATAATAATATTATAACTGACAGCAGTTGAAGTGCTATTTAATTGTTGAGAGACAACCAGAGAGAGAGAGGGAGTGAGAGTGAGTGAGTGAAAGAGCGGGAACGACTCTGTTTTGATCTCCTGCCGCGCGCAGTTGTTGATGAAAGGTAACTTTCACAACGGATATATATCGTAATGGAATCAAATTAAGCTGCAATTTTGCCGGCAGAGCGAAATGTTTTATTAAATTGCACGCTCCCATTCTCTTCCTCTCCCTCTCCTTCTCTCTCTCTCTCTCTCTTTCTCAAAGTAATACTTTGACTTAATCTAGCGTAAATATGCACTCATTAGTTTTATATATATTTGATTTGCTTTTGTTGCGTTAGGATTGGTGGGACTCGAAGCTGCCAGAGGACAGCGTCCTGTGCTGCCTCAGCGTGATACCCAAGGTGTTGCTGGCTGGCGCTATTACCTTGATGGATGAGGCATATTTTAAGCTGGCCGTTTGGCTTAATGACAGAGGTAAGCTGTGCTTCTATAATAATCGAGCTTCTATAATATTCTCGTCATTTTTCTTGCATAGAAAATTATCGGCTGCAATCGAAGTACGAGAATCATTTGATAGCGAAAGTGGCGCTTTTTCAATTCGTCAACTCGTTCCTGTCGCTCTTCTACATTGCCTTCTATCTGCGCGATGAGGACAAGCTGAAGGAGGTGTGTGAGATCAAATATTTTTTAAACTTATAATTAATTTCTTTTATGACTTCTCAAGCAATTGGCCGGTTTGCTCATTTCGCGTCAGATTATTGGCAATCTGCGCGAGTCGGCTGTACCCTATGTGCTGGAGCAATGGAAGCTGGCCAAGCTAAGCTTTAATATGTGGGGTGCTCTCAGCCCCACACAGCATGTAAATCGCAGTCTCGCCGAGGAACTGGCCAGCGCCGAGGAGAAGCTCAAAGCTGAGGCAGCGGCCACAACTAAAACTACAGCACAACAAGAGCAACAGCAGCCGCAGCCGCAGCAGCAGCAGTCGGCCAACAAACGCAACATTGGACAAGCTGAGATTGAGAGCTCTCTATACAAAGTATGAGATATTTGTGAACTTTTAATTAATTTATTTTGTAATGATGGGATGAGATGTTAGGAGACTTAGAGATGTCAAGCAGGAGATGTATTAATTTGTATGATTTTATTTATTTATAAGTTAAAGATAATATGGAAGGGCAACTTGGTCATTATTTATATAATTGTATAGTAATTATTTTATTAGATTTGTATTGTAAAAAATGAAGAAAAGTAAGATATTTTTAGACTTAGTTGAATTTGCATAATCAGAGTATATTATTTATATACAATATTTATAAAAATACTATATACTATATTTAGTAAAATAGCTTAGAAATTTAAAGTAAGCGATGTATTGAGGCTTTTGATTAAATTTTTATTGTAAGAAATATAATATATCAAAAAGAAGCTTAAGAACTTAGAGTGCGTTTCGAGATATAATTCAGAGTAGAATAGAAATTAGTAAAGATAAGAAATAAGTTTAAGAATTTAGTGTATATTATTTATGGAATAAATTTTTTTTGAAGTGTAAATTATAATTGAGTTTTGAGATATAATACAGAATAGAATAGAAATTGGTAAAATTTCAATAAGTTGGCAGAAAATGTATAATTTATTTTATATTCATAACTTATATTTCGAGATATAATTCAGAGTAGAATAGAAATTAGTAAAGATAAGAAATAAGTTTAAGAATTTAGTGTATATTATTTATGGAATATATTTTTTTTAATGCAGTGTAAATTATAATTGAGTTTTGAGATACAATACAGAGTAGAATAGAAATTGGTAAAGTTTCAATAAGTTGGCAGAAAATGTATAATTTATTTTATATTTATAATTTATATTATATGTTGAATTACTTCTAGATAAATTGAATATTCTTGAAAAGTTCTGAGAGTTTGAGTTGGGTTTATTTATTATTATCATTATTATTTATATTTATTTATTATAAATCCATTAAAATCGTGTAGAGTTAAGAGAAATCGATTAAAATCTTGGAGAAGCAAAGGAGTTTATGTTGGGTATATGTGTGTATTTATTGTAGATTAGGATAGCATTGAGATCTTGTACAGTTAAGAGAGTTTGAGTGGAGTTGATGTTATGGGTTTTATATTATTATTTATATTATTATTTATATTTATTTCTCATAAATCGACTTAAATGTTATAGAGTATAGAGAGTTTGTGCGTATTATAATTTTATATATATGTATTTCATATAAATCGCTTTAGATATTCTACAGTTAAGAGAGCTTGAGCAGAGTGAGTGTGTGTATTTATTATAGAGAGAGAGTTTGAGTTGAGTTTATGAAGTCAATATTAGAAAGTTCTATAATATATATAATCTATAGAAAATATCGAAGAGCTATGAAATCGAAATTGTATTAATAATCTTTCTGCTCAACTATTGCAGTACGATGGCACATTCTCGGATCATTTGGAGATGCTGGTGCAAATGGGCTATGTGGTGCTCTTTTCGGCTGCCTTTCCGCTGGCCGGCATTTGTGCGTTGATTAACAATCTGATGGAGATACGCTCGGATGCGTTCAAGCTGGCGCATGTGCATCAGCGACCGTTCGGGCAGCGTGTGGCCAACATTGGCACGTGGCAGAATGCTTTGAGCATTTTATCGCTGGCCGCGGTCATTGTCAACTGTGCATTGATTGGTCTGTCCGGTCAGGTGTCGCGCCTCTGGCCCGGCCTGACCACGGCCCAAACTATCATCTTAATAGTGACGCTGGAGGTGAGGGCAAATAACAAATATTATATGTGCCAAGCTTTTAATGTATTTCTTTTGTTTTATTGTGTGCAGCACATAATGCTGGGTTTGCGGCAGGCGTTGACGTGGCTGCTGCCGGAATTGCCGTCATGGCTGGCGGCGGAAATAGCACGTGCCGAGCACTGTCGCCGTGAGATGCAGTGCAAGGGCACCTCGCCGCGTCCCACGCCGCCGACACCGCCATCGACCACATCCACGCAGCCGGAAGGGGAGGGGGCCGGCGGTGCCGAAACCACGCACGATCAGTCCATGGAGAGTCAGCTGGCTGAGGATATGCTGCTCTATGGCCACGAGCTGGGCGCCAACTATGGCCGCAGCATTGAGGCGGATGTGAATATATATGAGAATCGTGACTCCTCGCCCGATTCGCCGCCCTCGCAGGTGCGTGCCCCATACCCAATAGCGTATATGTCTATTAAAGCTAAGAGCTTAATGACTTTCAGACCAGCACCATACTCATTAGGCCGCTGCATGAATCCACGCCGCCGCACGGTGGCGCCTCGCTAAGCAGTCTGCATCACGATGGCAATGGGTAAGTGAGGTTAGGCCAGCGGCTAAATTGTTAAGTATTTTGCACACGCCAATTTAATTAAGACCCCATTCTATGGCTGCATAATATGGCTGGCACACACGCCTCACACACACACACACACACAAAAATCATTTATATATTATTTATATAAATATATAATACCAAACGCACTTTACACAATTTTCTTAAACATTTATATATAAAAATATTAAATACTTTTTTTAATTATTTATTCCTATTTGCAATGGGCTCTCGTCTTATTATCGTATTATGCATTTGCCCATTTCATTTATTTTGTTTGTTTTATTTATTTTTGAATAACTTTTATAGCGCTTGTAAAAGTTGTAGGCAAAAATCGCAATTCTTTATACCGGAAATACCGCCATTTCTTGGATATTCGGTGCGCAATTTGAGTGCTCTGTCCACGCACAGTCAGGGAATGCAACAACAACAGCAACAGCAACAACAACAACAACAACAACAACAGCAACAGCTGCTGCTCAGCGGGTAAATTGTGTAAATTCATTAGCTTTAGATGTGTGTCAAGCATAGAGCACTGTGCTGTGCTCTAATTTATTGCTGTTTGTTGTTGTTTTCGCTTTCAAAAAACCCAAAGACACCCCAAAAAAATATCTACAAAATTCTTAACAATTTCTCTAGCAATTGGCCGAACTCTTCACTTTACAAGCTGCTTACTCTAACCTAATAGATTTATGTATATATTTAGTACTCTTAAAAGTATGGGTATTCCGCTTTAAATACAATTTATATAGATAATGGCATACCCCTACTTTATATTCTCTTCTCACTCTCTCTCTCTCTCTCTCTCTCTTTTCTCACTTTTATTTTTGTGCTCTTTTTTATCTCTCGCTTCTCATATGGCACTTTGCAGCGCTTCGGCTAGCACGCTAGCTCTGAACTCAGCCGCCGCCAGCTACGCTGCCTCGATGCATATACAAGAAATTCCGCCGTTCCGCAAGAAATCCAGCGATTCGGCCGATCACACAGGCAGCAGCACGGGCAGCAGTCCACAGCTCGCAACGATGCGTCAGCTGCAACAGTTAACCCACCAACAGCAACACCAACAGCAGCAGCAGCAGCAACAACAGCCAACTAGAATCGCTGAGATTCCGCCGTACAGCAAGCAGCGTAAAATATCCACAGAGAGCGCAACCAACTTGCCGCTGAGCGTAAGAAATTGCACCATATATTTATATATATATATATATATATATATATATATATATATATATATATATATATAAATATATATCATTATATATATCTATATATATATATATATATAATATCTATTTATCCATTAAAAGTCTTTAACTCTCACACAAACTGAATCTTAGCTAAACACCCTCTACTTGTGCGTAGTTCGACAAATAGTCAAGAATCTCGTTACCCGACTATAAACTACTAACAGTTCCCAAATACTAATCTGTGCGCTAAGTAGTATTATTTACTATTAACTTTTATAAATATAACTATTAATTTCATTATTAATATTAGTTTTATTATTATAAAATATTCGGGCAATAACTAAAAAATAAATAGCCTCACTTGATTTTAATAAAAATAATAATTAATTTTATATGTGTAAAATTATTAATATCAATAGTATTATAATTACTAAAATTAATATCATTATAATAATATTAATATTATAATAATATTAATAATATTATTATTAATTTAATTTTATTCTTTTATTTTTATTAATAAATAATAATAATAATAATATTATTATTAATATGAAGTTGCTAGAGTTTTTTTTAGTAATAATAATATTATTAATATCAATATTATTATAATTACTAATATTAATATTATAATTACTAATATTATTGTTAACTTTATTTTTTTATTTTTATTAATAAATAATAATAATAATAATATTATTAATAATATGAAGTTGCTAGAGTTTTTTATAGTAATAATAATATTATTAATATCAATATTATTATAATTACTAATATTAATATTATAATTACTAATATTATTGTTAACTTTATTTTTTTATTTTTATTAATAAATAATAATAATAATATTATTATTATTAACATGAAATTGCTAGAGTTTTTTATAGTAATAATAATATTATTAATATCAATATTATTATTATTAATATTATAATTAATATAAATATTACTATTATTACTATAGTAAACTCTAGCAATAATTAAACAATAAATAGATCCATATCACTCGATGTTGTGAATAGCTCAAAAATAGTTCTTCCGCAAAACACCTTCACACTGTAATCTTTATAGGCTTTATGAATATATCTTATAAAATTTATAATATATTACATATTAAAATATAATAATTGACAGATTTAGAATTCATGTTAATTAATTAATTTAATAATTTTAATTAATTAAAATTAATTTATAATATATCTAAAGAATTTAGGTTTACCCAAATAAGTTTTAAAATTTGGATATTATTTGTTTTATTTATTTTATATTATTATTATAGGCTTACCCAAATAAGTTTTAAAATTTGGATATTATTTTAATATTTTACATTATTTTTATATTCTATAATGTGCGAGGTTTGTTCAAAAAGTTGTAAAAACCTGCCTATCATTCCTCTTTTTGAGCTATTTTGTATGCCCAAATCATAATTAATATATGGTTAGCTTGAGAATGATTGTGACGTCGTTGAGAGTAGAGCAAAGAATCTGCATCAAAATTGTGCTCAAAAACTAGACTTTATTTTAATCTCAGGCCTCGACCTCTGTGAGATATTCTCATGAAGCTGAAGAAACTCCAGAGGAGTAACTGAATTAGATCAGAAAAAAAAAACATTATACGTTATATGTTTTCTCATTGTTAATGGGATCAGGGTATAATTATAACTTAAGCAGCTTTGAGGTTTGAGTATTTTAAAGAAGAGTATTTATTAATCCATTATTTATTTAATTATGAATATGAAAGACCTTACAATTAAACACAATTTAACACAGAAACTCAGGGACTTTCCTCACACAGAAGACGTCACAAATGATATTTCTAGTTATTAACATTACTGTAGTAGTAACTGTAGCAATATATATACAATTATTTAATTTATTTTGTATAGTTTAAGACACTTAACACTAGCATACATTGAGGGCATGACAAGGCACACACAAATCTCAGTTACACTTAGACAACATCAAACAATCAAAGGCAACTCTAACTCTGTTTACTGTTTAAAGGACAAACTGCATATAAAACTTCACGCACCCGAATGGATGTCACGCTTAAAAGTCAACGACAATGCGAACCTCCATAGAAGCATAGATTGCATTGCCAAGGTAGTGAAGCGCTGTCTAAACCGGATATATATATATATATCTATATTAATCGATGTGCATACAAATTGGTTTCTGATGCTGCCTGATCATTCTCTTCACATATATATAAAATTTTGTCACTGTTGTTGCTTTGTTTTGTTAAGAGTTGAGTTCCATTTGCAGGCAGCCTTAGTATACTATAAATATATATGTCTACATATTCGATTTGAATTGGGCATGGCCGCTGCTTTATGTTACGCTGGCTTTAAGTACTCGGCATATTCTATGCATGAATCAAGCTTTAAGTGTGTGTGTGTGTTTAGTTGCGAGCATTAAGAGCTATTTGCTATCAACTCAATGCCTAATCTCTCTCTGTATTTTTTTTGTTTTTTTTTGTTTTTTAAACTGAAGGAGCTCGGCAACACAGCGGACAACTCAGATATATTGAAGCCGGCGCCATCGTGGAGCAATGTGGCCTTGAAGACCGGTGCTCCGGGCATTATGCTGCCGACGCCACCAGCGACTGCTCAGCAAATTGTTGCCTCGTCGTCATCGTCGTCGGGTGGCGGTGGTAGCGTCTTTAGTCCAAGTGGTGCAGGGCCGATCGTTGTCGCCCCCAGCAGCAGCGGCGGCAGCGGCATCAGCAATTCACAGTCACGGCCCAGTGTGGGCGCTTTATCCAATTCATCATCGAGTTCATCGCACAAGCAGCAGCAGCAGGCGAAGCAGGCAAAGGAGGAGCGTGAGAAGGAGCGTGAGAAGGAGCGCGAGAAGGAGCGGGAGAAGGAGCAGGAACAGGCGGCAGCGGCAGCCACTGCATCCACATCCGCTGGCAATACAGATGATGAGACAAAGGGTAAGCGCTCTAAAGCTCATTGCATAAATGATAGATAAAATGTATTCATTTGCTCGCCAGCTGCTGAGTTGGCGGCCAAGAAATCGCGGCTTAAGCAAAAGCTAGTTAAGAGCGCGCGATCTGTAGCCATATTCTCGCTCAAGCTTAAGGAGCGGCGACAGCGCGAGGCAGAAAAGGCAGCCACAATTGCTGTGGAGCATGCCAAGGTAATAAATTCATGCAATTTTGTCGCACTAAATAAAATGAGAAATTTTCTTGTCTATTGTCTAGGCTCTAGCTAAGCTGCCAATGCCGCAGCCTGTGGGCGGTGAATTATCCTTAATACCCATCGAGCATCTAATACAAATCGATGATCTCAAGCCAGCGATCAAGCCAGCGAGCACAACAGCAGCAGCTGCAACGTCTGTTTCCTCGACTACACAGGCTGGTTCCTCTATGCACTATCATCAGCAGCAGCAGCAGCAGCAACCTCATCCGCATTATCATCATGCGGATAATTAAGCTTGGCCAAAACAGTCACAAAATTAGCTAAACTAGAAACGCACACTGTAAATAGTTTTTTTCTATGCACGTAATACCCATATCTGGTCCATGTTTTAGAACGATCTATCTATCACTAACATATTGATGATATGAGCAATTTGCTGAATGTGTGTCTTGTCCAGAGTTGGAAGCAACTAAGTAACGTTAGTACTTAATGCAATAATTAACTAACTAACAACTAATTAACGAAAGTTATTAACTAGAACATAATATGGCAAAAGTTAAAAAAAAAAAAAAAAACGAATAACAATATTTGAATATTTTTAAATCACATTCACACACTCACATAAATGTTTGTTAATATTCAAAACAATAACAATTGTGAAACGAATTTTGTTTTAGTGTGTTTTAGCCGTTACATGTTTTTTGTGTAGTTAATGTTCTTAGCGATAAAGGAAATTCAAAAAAAAATATTTGCCATTTGTTAAAACTTAATGTTACGCATTTATGTTGCAATCACTTCTGACAAATATCTATGAATTAATTATGTACTTGACAAAAAGCTGCAATGGGTAACTATATGTTGCGTCTATCAATCATTGTTTCTGACTAAATTGTAACTCACTGAATTTCTATTATTATTTACAGACTCATGCGCGTTGTACTCGTTGCAGTTCTCTTAATCAAGCAATCAAACTCAAACTGAAACTCAAACTCAAATACAACGACAGCAATTGTGATGCTCAATTGCAATGCGCTCTCATATGTCGTCCATTGTTCCTTCCATATATATATATATATATGTACGCATGATATATAAATATATGTACACAGACAACAGACTTCGCATTCGCTTAAGCTAAACAAATTAAACAAATCTATTTACAAGGCAAATCAAATGCAATTACAAAACAAATCCGAAAGATATTATGTTAAATTAATGCTGCAAACGGAATACACATACACACAAAGGACACATACACACACAAACACACATATATATATATATATATATATACAGCTAAATCTACCAATGGATATTTGTACATAATATTTAGCATTTAAGATGTCAACGAGAAATTTACACGTGAATATAAATATATAAAAATCATTAAATGTGCTCTTGAGTTAAAAACTAAAAACAAAAGTGAAAAAATTGAAATTAAACAAAATTAGGTAAATGAAATTGTTTGAAATGTTTGAAATTTTTTTTTTGATTTCACTTTTTATTTAAATCTTTTAGGCTTGGTCTGAGGCTGGAAGAACAGCTAATGAAAATGTCTTAGCTGTTGCATATTTTAAGGTGTTGCTAATAATTCCTATGATGATAAAGTTTAAGTGCAAATAATGATGATGAAAGTAAGAAAAAATAAAAACAAACGCGGGTAAGTACAAATAAAATTATTGATTTATATTTATATAAAATAATACCAGTATATATAGATATCAATATATATATAATAATATTAATAAAAATATTTTAAATGTAAAAGTGACAGAAGAGTGGGAGAAAACAACGGATGCATATAGATAAATTGAAAATAAAATAATAAAAATAAAGAAATAATAATATAACATATAAATGAATTAAAAAAATATATTTATAAAAATAAAAAAAAATGTGCATTGAAAATAAAATAATGAAAATAACAAAATAAAAAAATAATAATATAACATATAATTAAATTTAAAACAAATTATTTATAAATAACTAAATAAAAATATTTATAAAAATATATAAAATGTGAGTTTAACAGAAGATTGAGAAAAAACAGCGGATATATATAGATAAATATAAAACATATTAACTAAATATAAAATAAAACAAAATCAATAAAAAAAAAATTAATATAAAATATAAAAGAATTGAATTTAAGTGATATTTATAATTAAATAAAAATAAAATTTAATAAAAATATATAGAACGGAATAGTGACAGAAATTGACAGAAAACAAAGGATAATAGGAAATATAATAAATTAATATAAAATATAATATAAAGAATATAAAATTTAAATTTCAAAATATAATTGAAGATATTTTTTAAAAAATATTTTTGTTTTTTTTTTTAATTAAATTACAACAAAATAAGAGTGAAAAAAGAATTATAAATATATAATAGGTAATAAAAATCAATTCTATTATTAAAAACTGCTTAGTTATGAACACGGTCCTTTTATACAGACATATAATACATTGCATTATTGATTCTTTCATAAAATTCGATCATTCTTAATTTTTATTAAGTATTATATATACATATATCAATCCATTATATATATTATATATGATATTGTCATATGCAGTCAAAACGAGCCTTTTAAGACTGTTGGCAAAATACATTTTATGGGCCTTTGCATACGGCAAACAATCTGTCATATAACACACACCTGTCACTGAAGCCCATAATATGCATTATACATCTGGCTAATATATATACATATATGTATGGTTGGTGACCTATCTGTGTGCGCTCGTAATGGCTGTCGACTCGTGCGCCTGCCCGTCTGTTGGGCTGGGGGCCTTGAAGCGCGCTAATTAGCGGTACGTGCGGAGTGCGTTTTGTCAGGCGCTCGATTGTATAGAATACGAGCCTGGTGGAGTGAGGTGTGTGGAGCCTGGAGCTGGACTCCGAGACCTGAGGGCATTGCCGGCCAACTCGAATGACTCTGACTGTCGAGATCGCATTGTGTTATCAATGAATTCAAATCAGCAGACATCAGGCAGTCAACAGCGAACAGCGAACAGCTCACCTGTAACAATGACATGTGTTGCTGTTGCTGTTGCTGTTAGCTGTTTTCTGTTGATGAGAGCGTGCAATTTTGACCCCAGTGACCGCATCCACAGCCATGGGCTCCTCTCCGCCTATGCCCGCACTGCATGGTGCCAAGCTATAAAACAAAATGAAAAATGTTGTTGCAAACAAAATGGCATGTAGGCAGAAGTGCACTTTAGTCGAACATGAAAATACCCTGTACACAGTAAAATTAGGTCTACATGAAATATTTTTTCTATATATAAGTTAGAGTTTGAGATTACATTGAAAATAAGAAAGACATAAAATAAGAGAAAAAAATTTTAATATAGAAAAATATTTAAGAAAATAAGAGAATATAATAATCGAATAAATTAAGATAACAAAATAAGATAGAATTTATTGGTAGGTTGAAAAAACTTTTAATTAATTACAGATTTTTTAGTTAAGCTTATACTTTAAATATCTATAGATTATATATTAGACTATACAATTTTCACAGCCTATTTAAATTTTATTATTTATATATATGTCTACATATATATCATTCCATTCACACATTATTACCATATTAAATATCAGCTTCCCGCATGTGCTATACAAATATGTGCAGGAGCAATATGCTCATATTTAACTACATTCACCAATTACAGGGTATTTATTGCACACACTTGTCACAATATGCCCTATTAGATTTAAACGTAATGATTAAACCATTTCCAGTGCGTGTGCAATCAATTTGTGTTTGTTGTTGTCGTTGTTACTGCTGGCATCTGGAAAACTTTCAACTGACCCATGATTATCCTTGACCCAGGGTCTACGGCAACAGACAATGTGTCATTTTAAGAGGCCGGCATTATTTTTTTTAGCGGAAATTTAAAACTTTACGGAATTTTGGAATAAAATTGTGAAATTTTACGGATAGTCCAATTTTGAAAATTAACGGAATTTTAAGTTTTGAAATTTAACGGAAAATCAAAGCTTTCAAATTAAACGGAAATTCGAATTTTGAAATCTAATGGAAATTTTAATTTTGAAATTTAACGGAAATTCAAATATTGAAACTTAACGGAAACGATTAATATCGATAAGCATTATCGATATGTTATATCGATTAATGTCTTTTTTTATATCGATATGTACCTTCGATACATTATATCAATTAATATCGGTATATCGTATCAATAAATTTCGGTAAATTATTTGAATAAATATCGGTATATGATATCGATAAGTATCGGCACGTGATATCGAAACCGATATATAATATCGATATTAAATATCGATATATAATATCGGTATTAAATATCGATATATAATATCGGTATTAAATATCGATATATAATATCGGTATTAAATATCGATATATAATATCGGTATTAAATATCGGTATATAATATCGGTATTAAATATCTGTATAAGATATCGGTATATTATATCGATATATAATATCGTAATATTATATCGATATATAATATCGATTTATTATATCGATAAGTATCAGCATGTAATATCGATAGGAATCGGTATGTAATATCGATAGCTATCGGTATGTTATATCGGTAGCTATCGGTATGTAATATCGATATATCCGATATATTCGATAATATCGGTATTTTATATCGATATATATTATGGGTATATTATATCGGTATATTATATCGATATATAATATCGGTATATTATATCGATATATAATATCGGTATATTATATCGATATATAATATCGGTATATTATATCGATATATAATATCGGTATATTATATCGATATATAATATCGGTATATTATATCGATATATAATATCGGTATATTATATCGATATATAATATCGGTATATTATATCGATATATAATATCGGTATATTATATCGATATATAATATCGGTATATTATATCGATATATAATATCGGTATATTATATCGATATATAATATCGGTATATCGATGAATATCGGTATGTGAAATCGATAGGTATCCGTAAGTAAGATATATAATATCGGTATAAAATATCGATATATAAAATCGGTATAAAATATAGATATATAATATTGGTATTAAATATCGAAATATAATATCGGTATTAAATATCGATATATAATATCGGTATTAAATATCGATATATAATATCGGTATGATATTCGATGTATAATATCGGTATGATATATCGATATATAATATCGGTATTTTTCGATAATATAGTCTTATTATATCGATATATAATATCGGTATATTATATCGATTAATATCGGTGTTTGAAATCGGTAGGTATCGGTAAGCAATTATTGATATATAAAATCGATATGTTTAATCGATGAATAACTCTATGTGATATCGATAAGTATCGGTATGCTATATCGATCTAAGATATCGATAAGTATCGGTATGAAATATTAAATTAACTATCGATATAAATTGGTATGTGATATCGATATATATCGGTATATAATATCAATATGAAATTTAACGGAAATTCAAATTTTGAAATTTAACGGAAATACAAATTTTGAAATTTAACGGAAACTCAAATTTTGAAATTTAACGAAAAACTTAATTTTAAATTAATTTTGAAATTTTTTTTATTATTGTTTTAATATATATATTTTTTTTACAAAGTCTCCATTAAAGTTATATCATTAGTCCTAAAAGTCTGTGACATATTTGATCTGAAATTAAATTGCATTTTTATAAATTTCATTTGCTGAAGCCGAAATGCAATCGCTGTACGCTTATCCGCAGCATCGCTTGGCCCATTTCATTAAGGTCAAGCTACTCTCTTTTTTGACTATTTATTTTTTTTCTGGGTGCTTTTACCACCGGAAATTGCAGCAAAGCAGTTGACCCAAACAAAAAAAAAAAAAAACGATGGACCATAAAAAAACACAAGAGAAGGAGAGAGAGACAGAGGCAAAGGCTGAACTCAAGACTTTAAAATAAATTTGCAAAAAATGGCTAAAAATTAGCAAAAGGCGAATTGAACGAGGCTCAAAAACACAACAGCCAAACTCATGTAGGAAATTATAACGAGCTAATGTTATATATATATATATTTTTAACTGTGTCTAGAGATCAGCACGGGATGAGCGAAGGCTGACCACTTGAACATGATCCACGAATGATCATTGCGCACATCATGATCATGTTGAAATAGCACTAAAAAAAGAGCTGAAGCTTTATGAGCGATATTACCGTAAGATAATGAAAACTGTGGGGCGTTGGCTGATTTTTTGGGTGAAATCTCGTTGCGAGCGGCAGCACCTGACCCGAAAATGTTTCACATTTGCCCAGTTACAGTTAAACGCCATTTTTTCCGTTGAATTTGTGCTCGTTAAGCAGCGTGAGCGAGTGCGTGCGAACGAGATGGCGAGATGGTGTGTGTTTTGTCTTTTTCGTATCACAATTTCAGCTTTGGCTACAGCATCTGCTACAGCTTGAGCATCGAGCTCAGCTTGGAGCTTGTTGCCCATTCGGTAGCCATCAAAACAGAGTTTTTTTTGTTTTTTTTTTTTTGATGTTGGCCTCAAAAATGAAACATGGCCACGCCTCGAGGGCGCAACGGTAAATGGCCCAAATGTTGTTTTGACTTTTTAATGTACAAATTTGTTGTTGTTTTTGTTGTTTATTTAACTAAATTTGTGTGCGCTGTGGCTGGCTTGACCCATGGTTTATTCACCTGTCGTCATAGTCGCGCTGAAATTAAAATTAAAAATTAAAATTGCAATAACTCTTCCACTTGCCGTTGTTGTTGCTGTGGCTGCTTTTATCTTAATGAAACATTTTTAAATCGCTTTCAACCAACGTCGGGCTATTAAACCATTTATAAAGCTCACACTCTCCGCACTTGAGCTCCGATTTAAATGCATTTAATTTTGAGGCATGTGAAAATTAATTACATTTAATTAGCTTTGTCTTACCGCGCTTCTGTACACCTCATACATTCTATAAGGTATATATATATATTTATATATATATATATATATGGTATGGTTGTGCTAGGCGAGAGAATAATAGATATATATATATCTACTATTCTCTCGGACAGCTCAGCCATAGATGTTGCCGTTTTAGCGTCGTCTTGCTGGCTTCTGCTAGAACATACTCTCTAAATTGTATTACAATTTCTTAGAGAGAGAGAGAGAGAAATTGAATATATGACACAGAAAAATATCTCGCATTCTCTCTCGTAGTCTCAATCTACCTCTATCTCTCTCTCTCCCTGTATCTTCTCCCTCTCTCCACTCTCTCCACTCTCTCTCTTCTTTTAACAACAACTTCTAAGCATTTCGTGTCATATCTTTGCCTCCACTTGCAGGGTATTTCTGTCTGTGCCTTACTCACAGCAATCTCACTATTTGTTTTGTTTTATTATTTTTTGTGCTCTTTTAATTGTTTTATAATTTAAATTTTCGTTCAACCGCAGCGCTCATAAAACTGTCCGATTGTGTCGACTGTCTGCCTGCCTGGCTGCCTGTCCATGCAGTAGTCGAAAAGTAGCTGAGAATCGTTTTAACGATTTCTCGTATGTGTGCCAGCTGGTTGAGTGACTGCCGTTTGGGGAATGAAACACTTAAAGGTCAACTGAAATGTTCTTTAATTGAATTTCAAACGAAATGTACTTAGGGCTCGGTTCATTCAATTTGCCATTGAGATCGATGCTTCCATTCAAATTAAACGGAAGCTTTACCCAAAATATAAAATAAAAAGAATCAAGATGTTGCCCAGGAGATTTGTTGGCGTCTTGGGTGTGCGCCAATTAGACAATTCGAGTATTGCCCGCTAGCACAGCCAAATGAAACTGGCCCCAAACTATCTGATCACACACAATTAAGGTCAGACAGCATATAAACTACTGGTATTCATTTATTTAACCGCATTAACTAGGAAATCTGCTTTCAATAGAAAACCATAAATTTAGGCCTGGCCCGAAGGCAATTGTCTTGATTTTATAATTAACAATTTGTTTATACAGGAGTTGCCCATGGGCTTAGCTTTTGTTGCATATTGTTGCCATGAAACAAGTCGAGTGTTTTGCCAGTCAGTTTTGGGTCTGGGTATATGGAAGTGGAAAAGCTGAAACCAAAAATTGCCCAAGGCGAGCACTGCAATGCGTAATTATATTGAATAATAAAAATCAAAATTGAAAATTGTTTGAGCTAGATTTTTAGTTTGCATTTTGAAAATATAATTATGACATTTTGAATATATATTATATATAATAAATGAATATATATAATAAATTATTAAGAATATATAAGCTGTGTCTGTTTTATAATTATGTGTATTAATTATTATATATTTTATTTTATTTTTTCCTCATGTTTATCCATGGCATATAGTATTTATTGACAGTTTACTATATTTTATATTTTTATTTTATATATTTTTTATTTATATTTTTTTATTTATATATATTTTTATTTTTTTCATATTTATTGATAGTTTACCAACTCTAGTTCCTCTACTCAAAATTCATTGATTTTATCATAAATATTCATTACCTTCAAAGTAGTGCTCAACACTTTTTTTTCACACCAGGAGGCACTCTAAAACTTTATTTTTGTATTCTGTTCCCAAAAGAAAAAGTGAAAAAAAATATATGTCGAATATATCTACACTCATTGGGGACATATTAAATTGGGTGAAACTGTAGCTTCTAGAGTTTTAGAGCTAGAATTTAACATGAGCTTATATTAATGAGCTATGTTTATGATAAATAACGTGAGTCATGTTATCCTGTACAGATTGAGAAAATTATTAATTCATACCCTCCAGGGCCAGATCTAAATATATAGTGTTCTTCACAAATTCGTATATATTATGAACACGTAAGACTATAAAAAATATAAAAAAAAAATTCTTTACATTAAAAAATTCCCCAAAAATGTCGCATCAGAGACCACGTGACCTATTTGAACTGAAAGTTTTTGCTTCATGTGAGGCTCTGCAATTTTATGCACTCGCTGCGGGCATAAGTTAGGCGATGGAAGTCCCCGAAGCGCCAATGCGCTCATTTAATTAATTTAATTAACTAAATGGATTACACAAGCAGCGCGACAAAATTGACAAAAACGACACCCAGTGGGATGGGATGCCGGTGAATTAAGGGGCACCACTGCAGTGGCAGTCAGTGGTGGGAAGACGTGCTCCAGCTGTAATCAGGCGGCATGCAGGCAATGGCAACGCTTTGCTATGCAGTCCGCACGCTTTATAAAATAATGGGAGTGCCGAGAAGCAGTTGGGAGAGCAGCAGCAGTGAGAGCGGCCGGTTGATTGCACCCGTAAGTGCCATATTGTCACCGTTTGATCAATCAAATTGCCGCCAATGGGGCAACGAGAGGCTCCAGCTCGTAAATGTAACTCAATCGAAACGAATCGAATCGAATCGGGCGAGCCGTTTCGCATTGATGCGTAGCTGTCGCTGGCGATCGTTGCGTAACTTGTTCCTGTCTTAGCCAAAAGCCATACGCAATTAGCCACGTTCAGCGTACGGAGGGCCGTCGTGCCTTCATGCGCCTCCGCTAATTGACAATATTTATGAACACGTACGCATTTTGTCGCCGCCTTAATTGGATCGTCGCCCACAGCTCACAGCACACGGCTCGCAGCTCGCAGCTCGCAGCTCGCAGCTGGCCAATTATTTTCATCAAAATTGCTCACAATTTTCAGCGTGCGCGTTTGAAAATGAAGATCTTAACTCAGAACTCAGCTAAACGGACGCGTTTCGGTTATACGAATGCCACACAAAATAGTAATAAACTGTTTAGAGCTTTTCACATCTAGCGCATACCGAGGTTTTTCTACACTAAAGCTCGATTGTAAAGAATTTAAGAAATTTATTAAGATCAGAATTGAGGAATTTCAACAAAAATTTGGGAGATTTATCAAGATTAGGATTATATTAAAACTATTGAATTTCAATTTGAATTTTTTCATGATCATAATTATTTAGTTAATCTTCACGTTTTCTGTTAATGTTTTTTATATTTTATTTATGTATATTATATATTTATCTTTATTTTATATAATTTACTCTTTGTATTTAATATATATATATTTTTTTTTATTTTATATAATTTATATATGCATACATACATATGTAGTTATTTTTTATATTTTATAATCATTTCATACATTTTATATATTTTTTTATATATTTTAATTTAATTTGCTAGTTTGAATAAATATTTTATGATTTTCTAAAAGAATATACAAAGTATGTATATATATTATATTACATATAGTTGTAAAATACATATAATATATATATTTTTGTAAGTTAACATTTTTATTTAACATGCATTTAAGATACATACTCATAAAAAATATGTATTTATATTTAAAAATTAAAAAACTACACATATAAAATAATATTATATAATATAAATATAAAGTATTTATTTATGTACTTATAACTTTAAATTATATATATACCTTACATAATATTTAATTTTTAACTCTACATAAATATTAATTTAATTAAATTTTATACATTAAAATGTTTACAATTGCATCAAAAATTAAGTCTCTTTAGTTTATCTTGAGTACCTGCCACATAACCGATATACCCTTTAGTTAGCGGAGTCTAAACAAAATGTGTATAAAATGTGTGCCATAAATTGTCACTAGATGAGATTTCTACGATTTATAACTAGGACCGGGTCTTGACTTGCTTTTACTTTGCTTTATAATTTTTGCTATTCACTTGCTTATTTTATAAATATTTTTTTTTATATATTTTTTGTGGCTATTTAATTCAATTAACTTTAATTGCGCATAAAAGCATTCTTGACGCTCGCTTTTTAGACTTTAAGCCAAACAAGTTCCATTTTGCACGCAGCATTTGAAAAGTCGTTTTTCAGTTGGCGCCGAGGAAGGCGGACCAAGGGGCGTAGGTCTAATGTCAGTGGATTATTAATGATAGAATACTAAAAAACTATTTGCTTACAACTATAAACAAGAGTTTTGTATATTTGATATGCATTAAAGCTAATGTTCGCTGTCAAGTCATTTGGCAATGGAATTATGCATAACATTTTGAATGTTTAACTCATTTGAATATCGTTTCTATGTGAATAAAGCAGAAATTAAAAACGATTTGAATATGTTTTTTATAAAACTAAAAAATTGCAATTGAAGCATGATGAAAACACTAAGTTAATGCAAGTTTAGTTTGGATTTAATAGTTATTTAATGCATTTTTCAATAATAATTTAATATATTTACTATTTTATATAATATTTTATTATTATTATTATATTCATATATTATTATTATTATACAATTTAAAGAATTTCGGTTTTTTTCTTGAGTGAATGGGAATGAAAATATAATTATAAGAAATTAATTATAAACGAAACAAACATTGCTGCTTTATATATATATTTTTGTTTAATTTGAAAGGATTTTTGTGAAACTTAACGAGACAAGTCTAAGCTTTAAAATCTAAACAGAAAGTAGATTAAAGCTGAAATCTTTTTTTTATTGTAGCATTGATATTATGTAGTTAGTCTATATCATAAATGATAAATGATAGTGAAAATATTATATGTATTATATTATATTATTATTATAAGTTAATATATCTTTTTTTTTCTATAAAGAAAATTTACCTATATTCATACAATAATTTTGTATAGAAGAAATTTAATTTATGATCTACAATGAATTTAAATATTTTTTGACAAACTTCCTCAATATATATATTTTTTTTTAAGTATTTAGTGCAATAAGGCAGAAAGAAAATTTATTATATTTAAATAGAAAAAAACAATTAACATAATGATCTGTCGTGGTCTTTAGTAGAATATTTAATTCATGCATGGCAATTTTTCATCCACGAATGCTAATATTTTCGTAAGAAATGATTACAAATTTCTCATACTCTAAAAGTGTTCAACCATGTTGCGGCTACAATGACACTTTAAAGCATCTTTAATAGCTCATTTCGATTGACCTAGAAAACGGTGAACGGTGAACGCTGAACGTTTGGATAATATCTTGAGGATTGTTTTCGGAATTCGTGCTATGCTGTTTAGTCTGTTTTACCGCTATGCGTTGCATAGGAAGTGCTCGACTGGCATAATAGTTGGCCCCACCGCAGTCGCAGTGGCTGGAGTCGGCACAGCAACAATATGTCTCATTGGTTTGTGGACTGTCATTTGTCAAAAGGTAGCATAAAGCAAAAATCGACCAATTAGCGGCACAGTTAAACGTCAACATCCTCACGGTACAGCGCAGCACATCCGGAATCCGGAGCAACAGAGATTTGTGCTGCTGCTGTGGCTGTGGCTGTGGCTGCGGCTGCTTCTGTGGTTTGGGAGCTACCGCCCGACCACATGTAACCAGTGACGGTTACATTTTCGCCATCAATCAAAGAGGCGACGGGCAGCAGCTGGGGACAGCCCAAAGGCTGCGGCCCGAACCGCACTCGAGCTGCGGGCGCCTGCGCTCAAAAATGCGGAACAGACAAAAAACACTAAAGGAAACCAGAATGAAAACTTGACATTGAAATGGACGAAGATGTAATACGCTTGAGTTGTGGGAAGATATTATAATATTCTAAATATTTATAATTATTTATAATTATTATTATTATTATTATTATTATTATTATTATTATTATTATTATTATTATTATTATTATTATTATTATTATTTTTATTGTTATTATTATTATTATTATTATACTTATTATTATTTATTTATTTATTTATTTATAAAGCAGCCTACGAATTAAATATTTATATTTACCTATTATATAAGATTAAAAATATTTATATTAAATTATTATTGAAGTCTTACTAAGCATAAAGAATATTAAGTAAGTAGATGCTAGACTTTAGATTTTTAAATTATTTAAAAAATATTATTTAAATATATAAATGTACATAAAAGTATATTTAAATTAGAACAAAATAAATAGCTATTTCAATAAACTTTTGAATATTTATAAAAATTTATACAAATAAAAATTATAAAAATATTAGCACTCGAGTTATTTACTCCATAAAAATATTTAAAAGTCTCAAAAATATGAATTATATAAATAAATTATAAAGTAAATTTAGTATATAAACTGTCGCATTGCGAATAACAAAATTGTAATACTCTAACGTCGAGAGTATTGCGCAACAAAAAGAGTAGGAGCTGAGCAGAAGAAAATGTTGATGATGACGATTTGCTGGACATGACAAACATCAGCCGTGGCTGTCCTGGGGATGTCGCGAGACGCGCAACTGACTTGCGCAATTAGTTGTCAATTATCACATAACTGTGCGGTCTAAAGGCCGCAGGCCTCAGCCGAGGCAGAGCGGCTGGCGGATGGCCAAGAGTCGTAGTCGCCGTAGAGGGTCTCTCGATAGTAGCCGTGAAATTGGGTTTATTGATTTGCTAAAACAATTTACAATTGTCACGAGTCTTAGATTTATTTATTTATGTTTTACGGCCCGAGTGCTGGACCAGGCCCAGGCCCAGGCCCAGGCCCAGGCAAAGGCAAAGGCGCTCTTAGCCGCTTTCATTAACGTGGCCATAAAGCACGGTCACAAAACGTATATTGTGTAGCAATATTTCATTTGATCGAAGAGGCTACCGTTTGTTGTGGGTGCTAACGGCGGGATCACCCCAGCTCCCTCTCACTCTCACCCTCTCACTTTCTCTCGCTATCTCTCTCTTCCTTTTGAAATACATAGCGCAACGTTTGTTTTATTCGACTTACAAAGCCTTTGCATTGTTTGCTTGTTCGTGGCGCTCGGCTGACATCTAATTAACACCATTGGCGACTGGCGTGTTTTACTATTTCATTTATTTGACTTAGTTATTCAAGATGTACGGCATGAGCAGACGGAACTAAAGCCACCGAATTGAATTGAGCGTAAGATTCCAGTTGCGTCTCGAGTTGTAAATGCTGTGGAATTGCGGTAATTGTGGATATCAATAGGCATAGCAGAGCAGCGCCATAAACTGATGGCAGCTAATTCTTAGTTGAGAGCTGAGATCTCTGAATGAAATTTGTGGCAAGATTGCATTTTAGAGAGTTTTTATGGCTCTAGGGAATTTGTTGTCATTTGCCACTAATATTACAATCAGTTTGAGTAGCTGAACATATTTTCTACATATATTATTTATTTTTTTATATTTTTATATAAATTGTTTATTATTTTATATCTAATATATGATTAAAATTAACCATTTAGTTAATTCTTATATTTTTTATATTTATTTTCTTATTTATTGTATTTCTCTTAGGTATGGCAAAAATGAATTTTATAGAAAGTATTTATAGTTGTATCTTAAATTGATTTTGAGCATATATATATATTTTTTTAGTATATTTAATTTTTCCTTTTTATATTTTTATATCAATAGTTATATACTTTGTATTTAATATATGATTAGAGCATTTAGCAATTTTATTTATTTTTTATAGTAATTTTTAAGGGGTCTAGAAAGCTTCTTAGTAATTAGATACATTTTCTATAAATATATATATATTTTTTTTGGATTTGTGTATAAATTATATTATATAAACTAATATAATTATATTATATAATAATTATATGATTAGAGTAGAGCATTTGGTAATTAAATATCTTATTGAATTTGTTCTCATATATTTTATATTTTTTTTGTCTTCATGATAAATGCGAATCAAGTTTCTACATATAATATATTCTATATAGTATAATTTTCGTTATTTAGAGATATAATATAAAATATTTCATGCATATCTAATAATATCTGAAAAATCTTTTTAAGCTTTTCAATAACTGAATATTGCAACATATATTTATAACGTGAATTAAAACTTTTAAAAATATAAAAAAGTTTTCAATATTTTTTATATACTTTAGTATTTTCCCCAATTCAATTAGCAGCCTTTTACTGTTCGTAAATAGATCAAGCTGATTGCGTTAGCTTTTTGGCCTAATAGTTAGCAATTTGTGTAGTGGCCATTAGTAGATTTTCATTTGGACCAAAAACTGACATCGCAGGCCTGCAATTTGTTGGCAATGTTGCAGCAATGAACGCAAAAGGCGGCAACAGGTGCACAATTAACAACAATAGTAATAACAACAGCAATAGCAACAGCAACAACTACAAAGCATGCGTTAATTACGAGCAGCAGAGCCTGATGCCTGCCCGGCTGCCTGGAGCTTGGCTTGGGTGTTACACTCCATATGGACTCTTGCATGGGGGCCTGGGCACGGTGACAAAATTAAACTTAATTGTTTTATGACAGCCGACAAGAGACAAGAGTTGTGTGTGTAGATCTGTGTAGCCTATGTGACACCCAGACATCAAATCACAGCCTCAGATCCGAGCCTCGAGCCGACTGCGACTGCGACTGCGGCTGCTGTGAGCGGCAGTTGACATTTTTTAGGGTCTTTAACTGCGTAGCTTTGTTTTTCTTGTTATCGTTTGTTGTTCTTGCTTTTCTCCTCTTGGTTTAGTTTAATTGTTTTTTCTTGTAAACGATTTTGGTGCCTTTTTTTCTGTGCAGCTTCCATTTTATATTATTTATGAAAAAATGTTTTACACAGAACTAAGCAAACAGTGCACAAAAACAAAAGGCCGCCACACAATGGACGACAGGTGTTGCTGGCTTCGCTTGAACTGCTCCGCTGTTGCGTGGCCCCAACTACTTTAAGCCATATAAGCAGCATTTCTATCATTGTTTTAAGGTAAACTTTAAGCATTTTCATGTCAATCATGGGAGCTGCCACTGTGACTGCTGCTGCTGCTGCTGCTGCTGCTAGTTGACGGAATTCAATTCAGACAACGCGCAACCTACATAACTAAAAGAGTTGTTTTTTTATATATTTATATTTTATGCCTTTGATCTATAAATATAAATATGATTCGAAAGGCAGGAGAAACAGTAGCTTAGGGCAGCTGGCTTATAGTTGATCTCTGTTATACTTCATATAATACTCGAAGCTTTCGAATACCCTTTCTAAGAGCTCAAATGTTTTTTTTTTTCCAAAATAAAATTTAATTTTTATTTTGATTAAATTTTAAATAATATTAACCAAGAAATATCAGAAATTATATCTATAGAAAGATGAAGGGTTTTTTTTTTAATTTTTAAAATGATAATAAATGAATAAAAGATAAATTAATCTAAAATAATAATAAATAACAATAAAAAAAATCTAAAAAAAAAATAATACAAATATTTTATTTATTTTACTTATAAATTTATTTAAAAAATATATATATACTTTAATGTTTTTTTTTTTAAAATATATAAAATAAAAAATATAAAAGAAATAATTCTATTAAATATTTATTTTATTTATTTTTATCATTTATTTATTTTTCATTATATTATTTTATATTTAATTTATATATATAAATATAAATAAAATACTTATATATCGCCAATATTAAACTAATATATATTTTTAGTTTGACACTATCTGTGAGGCATAGTAAATAACCAAAAAAAAAAAAAAATTAAAAAAATAAATATATATATATATATAATTCCAACTCAATCAGTAGTTTTCTCAGCACTTTCAATTGGTTTTGGTTGGTCAAAGACACACTCAGCCTCTCTTTTATGCACTTCCTAAGAGCCACATTAGAGACGCACATCCGCAGCTACTGGGATGGGTGTTTGTGTTGCTTAATACTCTACTCGTTTTACGATCCTTTTTAGTGCTCTTTTAATTTTTGTCATTTGTTGATAATAATTATGGTCATTTGTGATAATTGTGGGCCATTGTGTCATCGTGGCTTGGAAAAGTAGAAAAACTCTCTCGCTCGCTCACACTCCGATCATAATTGTCATTTAGATAATTAGTTGGGATTGGGTTGGCATGTGAGTTGGCCGACGGTCGACAGAGTTCCACGAGAGTTGATTAAACGAAAAGTTATGAAAAAGGCGCACTCGAAAGATTTATGAGCGCTGATTAGCGGACGTTTAGCTGCATGGACCATGGCCACAAGGGGAAAATACGAGATGGAAAAGTGAAAATTGGATCCTTGAGTCGTTAAGTTGTGATCGTAAAAGACGTTTTTGTTATGAATGAGAAAAGATTTTGCTTTTAATTGTGTGAAAAAGATGTGCGCTGAGAGAATAGGCGTGACAACGGCATGAAAGTCTTACTCAGAAATGGTCAGCGACAACTTCCTGATCTATGGCAATACGAAATCCATAAATCGCTTAGAAATGGCCATATATCTTATCGCGATTAAACCACCCAAATAGTTGCCACACACACACACGCACACGCACACACACTCACACCTGGAAAGAACTCATAATTAAATTATGCAAATTTTGCGCACTCTCCCGGCAGGCGGCATCTTCAAATGCGACACGTAAGACAATAAACCGAAACACCCAAGCAGTCGCCTAATGTGTAGCCCCTTAAAGGCGCATAAAGTCCGGCTAACGCCCCGCCGTAGTCAGTTGCGGAATTAGAGGCAAGGCCCCACACATCGTTAAAATTTTGATTGATTTTGTTCACCAGCAACAGCAGCAGCAGCAGCAGCAGCAACAGCGAGGAAACCGAGCCACGTCGAGCTGAGCTGCTGCTCAATGCTCATGCCAGATCTTAATGAGAATGTAGCGCATTTAAATGTGGAGCTGAGCATTAAAATGACTTCGAGTGTCGCAAAGCGAAAAGTGTTTTATTTCGTTTTACTTTTTGGTTTGGGTAGCGTCTTACCTTGGCTCATAAGCATTCAAGAGCTGGCCACAGAGCAGCTACACTGCAAAAAATCACCATAGTTATAAATAAAATCTTAATAAAATGCATGGTTTTTATTATTATTAAATTATTAAAAATATGTTAGGTAACAGCAAAACATAAGTTTTGCTTCAATGTAAAATCTTAAAATAAAAACTAGACTTCAACATATTAATCTAGCTTACGGCATATTTATATTTTAAATTTCTTATATGTATATATATATATATATTATATAATATATAGAATATTAATTATAGTAGATCATATAATTTAATGTATATACTAATAATAATAAAATTATTTTATGCTGTTTAATATAAATAAGATTTTACTCTTAAATTATATTGCATTATTTCATACTACAATTTATTTTATTATAATATATTATTATTGTTATTATTATTTTTTAATATTATTATTTACATATATATATTTAAATAAAATTTTTCTTAATATTTAATTCAAAAGATTCTATATTATTCATTGATTATAATATTAATAAATATAATAAATTAAAAATACATTTTATAAAATATAATGTGACAAAACTAAAAAAAAAATTATAAATTTAAAAATTATTAGTTTTAGAAGATAAAGAGAAAAGAAAAACAAAATATTAAATAAAATGCTGCAAAATATATGTTTGAATAATAATAAATATATTTAAATTAAAAATGTTAAAAACACAATACAATGAGTTGAATGATATAAATTAAAAAAAAAAAAAAAAAAAAAAATATATATATATATAAATATATAAAATATATATTTATATCATTCAACTCATTGTATTGTGTTTTTAACATTTATAATTTAAATATATTTATTATTATTCAAACATATATTTTGCAGCATTTTATATATATATATATAAATGTTCCTTAAATGAAAGTAAATAAAAATATAAAAATATGAATAATAAAAGCCAAATCAACTTAACATAAAATCTAAAAAATTAACATTTATTTTGCAATAATTTACAATTTAAATCGAGTTTGTTTCCAGTGTTGCATAAGGTGTTTTATCTATACACAAATTTGTATTTAATCGCTCATTTTCGGCCACACACAAAAAAAAAAAAAAAAGCAAAAACAAAATAAAAAGACCTTGCCTACGTATTAACCGAAAACATACTTTGTATGTGGGGGATTTATTGGGGCGCTCCATAAAATTTCTCAATAAGCAAACGAGATCCTAAGATACGTCTGTTATCTCACTCTCGCACGGCAGAGGCCAGGGCGTTGCCATCTCTGTTCGACGCGCTTCCAATGAAATGTGTTTTTCGATAAAAATGGTCCATGCGATGCGATCGAATTTAAATTGAAAAATTTGATTTTAATTCTTGCATTCTAAATGTGTTTTCATTAGCATAATTAACGTCGAATTAAAACTGCGTTCGTTCGCTCGTTCGTTCGTTCGTTCGTTTTCTGTTTCGAATTGTAAAAATAAAATAAATTACATTTTTACAAGCGAAGAAAGTTTCTTTGCTATAGTGGGAATGTGTTAAGAGTGGAGCATGGTGAAGTGACAGCTATTCGTCAGATCGTTAAATTGCTGTTAAGTATGTGTTGAGGATTCATTAAAGCATTTCGTTTGGTGCTCGGTCCATTTCGAGTGCGTGGCTTTGGGCTGGTTATTTTTTCGTTTCGATCTAACTGACTGTCCGTCCGGCTGTCCGTCCGTCCATCTGGCTGGGTGGCTTTTGTCTTGATTTATGCTTGTGTCTCATTTATATTGAAATTTGATATATTTCAGCATGCGCTTGATTTTGCGAGGCGGCCGCAAGAGTATATATTTTATATTCGAATTAATTGAAATGATTGTGATCTACAACACGACTCGACGGGCACACATACATGCATATATACTATATATACATATATATATAATTTATGAATATCGCTTTGCTGGCCTGTATGTTAATGTTCACAAAGTCTTTGTGTCTTTTCTTTGTGGCCAACTGCGTATAAATTATACGGCACACACAATAGTTATAACACCTCCTAAATGTTTTCCGTAAGCGTTGCCCCACTCACAACTCTTTAGCAGTTTTTATGCTCTTTCAGGGATTGCGAAGAGAGTATATTGGGTTTGTGCAAGTCTTCAAAATTTTAAACTTCAGGCACATCAAATTTCCTCTAAACTCTTAGCAAAAGTGTATTTATCTCTTTTTTAACAACATGAACGAGTATTATGCAGTTGGTGGAGCCGACCTTAAAGAGTAGATTCTCTATTTATTTGTTCGGTTAGGGAAGGAGGGTTGGAGCTTATATTTAATTTTATGGCTGTATTAAAAGTCTGTTTAGCTGCTGCTGCTGCTGTGTGGGCGACATTTTGCATAGGTTTTAAGGAATGCAAGTTTACAGTTTTTGGGAAAGTCGCGTCCAGCCGTTTGATGTATTCCGCTAGAATGTCAAGCGAACAAGCACAGTTTGTCTATCTATCACAACACGATCATATATCACCTCGCTGACAGTCAGGTGTGTAAAACAGCTCAGCTCGTTTCTTTAAGTGTTTCATAGTAAACAAAGCCAAAAGACAATTTTCTAACTATAAAAAGAAATAAATAAATAACAATATTTTTGTTTGTTTTTGTTTGTTTTTTTTTTTTTTTTTTTTTTTTTTTTTAATTAAGAATTGGCTAACAATTTTATTTAAATTTGTTTTTAAATTTATAACAGAAATCAAAAATATTTATTGAGCAAATAATCTATTATTAAAAGAAATTTTTTTTGGAAAATATAATGTCAAAATTATATTATAAACAAATTTAATTTTGACATATAAATATATATATAATTTTAACATTATATTTTATATTTTTATTTATATATATGAAACTATATGTTTTAATACCTAAACATTTATAATACTAATAAAAAGATCAAACAGCCAATAAATAAATAATAATAATAATACATAATACATAATAAAACAATAAACAAATTGGAGCTACTGCCGAGATATCCTAAGTCAAATTATTTATAATCAAATTGAACTGAAAAATATAGTTTCGCAATCGAAAATATAAATTATAGTAAATATAACTATCTAGAAACATAGCTATATGAATGTGTATTATATTTCAAAATATTTTACATTCAATTGGGGAATTACTTAACAGGATAGTCACTGATTCGTCCGTTAAAGGTATGAAAATCGTGCAATGAATATAAAAAACCTTTTGCAAATCAACACATTTGTCAGGCTACACATTAAAAAACCCGAAATTAAAGTCGCATGCAGATGTCTTTAGCCAGGTTAGCAGAGCGAAAGAGGGAGGGAGGGAAAGAGCAGTTAAAAAACTGGGAATGGGTGATCACCCGCTGACAGAAAATCACTTGGCAACGGCTGATCATTAACCGATAACACATGACATTAAAGGTTCAAACAAAGTGAAAGAGTTTAAACGCACACAAAATGTGATAAATGCCGACCACCCCATGGATCTACAACAACAACAACAACAACAACAACAGCCGCTGCTACGACAACAACGACGGTGACAATGACAGTGACCACATTAAGATGAGCAGGTGAGGCGAAAAACGAGCGGAAAATTAATAGTGTGAACGAAGATCGGCAAAAGCATACGAAGACGAGAGCGTGTGACAGAGTGAGAGAGAGAGAGAGAGAGGGGTTGGGCCAGAGTGAGAGCCAAAGGCAGTAAGGCACACACACACACACACGCTCAGATGATATCAGCATCTCAGATAGGTATCAGCTTACATTGGAGCCCCGTTCGTAGGCTCTCGGCTTTGCCCCCACCACCTCCCCCAACAACATGACGGCAGCGAGCAGCCGGAAATTTGTCAAAATGTCAACGGGTGAAACAGTTTGTGGCATGGAGTTTTTCGTTTTGGGAGTCTCCACACACACGCCAGTCTCTGGACTCCAATTTTCAGGGCAGGCTCTCGGGCGCTCTCGGACTTCAGGCTCTGAATCAAGCCACGTAGCTTTTGTAAAACAAACCATTAGCAGCTAATAAACATTAGTCATGCGACCGCAAAACGAGTAAGTGTGCTTGAGCGTAGAGTAAACGACTATTAGATACCCTGTATTTGATACAAATAAGCTGACAGATATTGATTGACTCAATTCAATTTGACTTGGTATTTATAAATTTAAATTAATGAATTATGATCATTATGGATAATTTGGGATATTTTCCACGATGTAAAGAATTAATTAGAAATTGTTTGCTATATGAAAGGTAACTATAATTTACCATTACCAAATTTGGAATATATATCTTATATAATCTACAGTATTTACTTGAAATCAAAAAATATCGAAAATAAAATATTTCAAGTGACAAATTTGCTTTAGCTAATATAATATATTTTATCGTGCCTGTGTCTAAAAATATGTATATATCGATATTTATCTATGTTGAGTGGGAGAGAAATTATAGAAAATATCGTTAGTTTTGGTAATGTATAATAATATACCCTGTAAATTCTTCTCTTCTATTCTACAAAACAAGCCTCAAAATCTTATATCCATATTTATCGATAGCAAAATACCAGAAATATGCGCACCATACAAAAAATTAGGTAATAACTAATACTCCCTTTCACACAAATTTGTCATATGCACAGGGTATGGAGAGTAAGGGGCTGGAGAATCTTAGCTCGACCCGATGATTTAGTGAGTGTAATTAAAATTTAAAGTTTCTTTCGCTCGCATATGTAAATGATCTGTGCGGAATTCCACGAAATAAATGAACAAGTTTTCTTCTCTTTTTTAATTTTGTTTTTCTTTTTGGTTTTGTTTTATATATATATATATATATATTTTTTTTTTTAGTATGTATTTCCACTCTCTTGTAGTTTTCGTTTATAATTATAATTTATGCAGCTCGATGTGAGCCGCTTGTTGACAGCCGACCCCATCAATCAGTCTAGGATCGCTGTGGATCGGTCTATTGGCGGCACGGCAGGGCACGGCACGACAGGGTCCGGCACGGGTAACGCT
Source organism: Drosophila mettleri (assembly GCA_035047625.1). Lineage (NCBI taxonomy): Eukaryota > Metazoa > Arthropoda > Insecta > Diptera > Drosophilidae > Drosophila > Drosophila mettleri. Next base: position 12,697,030 of record JAWNPI010000018.1, read on the forward strand.
CATCTGCCACCGTTGCCAGAGCGATATGGATCGCATTTTGTGAGTGAGCCCAGACAAATCGTGTACAAGATAAGCTTACATTAGATTAAAGTCCCGGGCTCCAGTAGCTGCACTCTAATTGGCCATGCAATTGGATACTTGCGCGCCAGACCGCCCGCTCCTTGTTGACTCAACGCCTTGTAGCTGTTAATTATGTATGTCTCACATCATTTACATACATACGTATACCGATATATAGGGGTATGTATGTGATTCCTTGAATTTCCCGCTGTGTCACCATTTTGTGGCGCGTTCTGCGTGCGTCCTTTAGATTTATTGGACCTTCGTTCCATACAAATCAAGTTGGGCGTTTTGTTTTGCACATTTTTATGGGCGCTACTGATGCTATGCAAAGCTATAACGAGATATATATATATTGCATGAACTGCAGTCAGTCGAGTGGCTTGTAAAAGTTGTTTAAATAGTTGCATGAATCACACGAGTTTAACAGTAGAGCGACAAGATAGAGCAGGAAAAGATGTGCAATGAAATAAAAATCAAGAAATGACTTAAGATAAACTTAAACTGGAAATATTATATATATTATATTATTATATATATATATATTTTATATATATATATATATATATATATATATATATATATATTTATTTATGCATTTTGTTTGAATCAAATTTTTATCTTCTATTGAAAATGTCGATTCCCACACATTTCATATACTCTGTATATTATTATTATAATTTATATTAGATTATATTATATTAGAGAATTCATAAATTCTCTATAGCTGAATTTCTATTGTAATCAAATAATTATATATAAATTGAAATAAAAGTATTATGCAAATTGCGGTTAGCTATACATATTTTTATCAATAATATAAATATAAATAAAAATATTTATATGTTAATGAAACGTAGGTGTATAGATATATATAAATACGTTTCGTATATATATATATATATATATATATATATATATATATATATATATATATTAAATATATATTAATATTAAAAATATATATTTAATATTAATATTATATTAAATATTTCATATGTTATTCGAGAGTCCTATAATTATTTTATAATAGATTAATGTGCTACTAGAGCATATTTTGTAAAAAAATTATAAAAAATTGCGAAAAATGCATTAATAATATTATATTTATTTTGCTATATATATTTGACATTTATTATTAATAATAATAAAGTCCAAGCAATAGTGGTTCAATTATTTAACAAAAGTATTGTGATTACTAAAAAGATTAAAAATAATAAATGTTAAATATATATTAGTGAAATAAATATAATATTTGTTATTTATTAATTTTCCGCATTTTTTTTAAAATTGTTTAAATAAGTTTCTGTTTAAATTTTTTCTTATTGAAAAACGTTATAGAAACTTAAAAAAAAATAAGCTTTAGTTATGATAATAAAGCATATTATTTTGGCTACTTTGTCTAGCTTTGGGCGAATACAGTACCAAAATAGACTTGTCCATGATATTCATAAGGATCCTTTCAAGACTTAAGTCAATTTTTATTTAGATCGCATTTCAAAATGCACTCACAATATATGAGTCATATGAATTAACCCATGGCTCAAAATGCAGTATTTGTTGACTGATTAGGCTTAGAGCTAATCACTGAAAAGCTCATCATTTAGTTATTTTGTGTTGTTGGCTTAAATAAGTTCTGTGATAATACAACGCTTGTATGCGCTGAGCTCCTGTCCAGCATATTTAGTCAGCTGTGTAAATCGCAAGAGCAATCTACATGCTGCCTGTGCCTGCTGCAGCTCCTTTGTAGGTCATTACATAAAGCTGGCGAAGAGATTATGTCACGATGCTTCCTAGCTTGCCCTTGGGTCAGTTTCTCCCACACTGACCAGGTGTAATGCGCATAACCGTAAGATTCACACATGCCCAGGGCAGGACGGACAACGAATAAAAGCAACAGCAGCAACAGCAGCAGCAGCAACAGGAGAAATACATTTTGAAAATTTAATGATGCGCACATTTTATTACCGCAATTAATTACAAAAACAACAACGCGTCCACAGAAATCTTGAATCACACAGAATTTGAGAGGGAGACACAGAGAGAGAGTGAGAGAGAGAGAGTAAGAGAGAGCGAGACTGAGTTAAATGAGAGAATGAGCATCTAAAGCGTAAGATCGAGTGATAAACGTTATGATAGATGAGACTAGTAAAATGCTACTACCAAATGGTGTTTGGCCGCTGGTTCAGCTGTGGTAATTGGAGGTGCAACAGGCAGCTGCTGTTAGCCAGGGCTGCTTAATTGGCCTGGCTGCATGGGAGAGCGCTATGCTCAGAGCGCAGCTTCAAACTTGTTTCTTGACCAATTAAATGGCACAGAGAGAGAGAGAGAGAGAGAGAGAGAGAGAGAGGTGTGCGTGTGAGAGAAAGAGTCAGTTGAGTGAGCGCGCGATCAGCTTCAATCTCGGCCTGGCTCAAAAAGACCTCGTGGACCGTTGGCCGCTTTTGTAGCCGCACATTTCGTGTTTTGACGCGCAGCGCGACAGACGACGGCAACAACTGGTGGTCTATGAACGTCAACTCAAACGCAATGGGCTTTAAGCATACGATGCTGCAGCGCAGCTACGAGCTGGCCGCCTCGCCCGGCCCCCAACTGGCCGCTGCGCCGGCCGCGCCACAAGTCACAGACTTTAGCATAAGCCGCATATTGAGCAGCTCTGGCAGCAAGGATAATCCGGTCAAGAAGTCAACAACAACAGCAGCAGCAGCACCAACACCACCAACAACTGCTGCTGCTGCTAGCAACATATTGGATCTATCGAAGAGTCGTCAACAGGCGGTGCAGCCTGCGCCGTTGCAGCTGAGTCCCGCTGCCTACGGCTATGCGATGTTGCCGCCGGACCTGTTGGCCATGGCCAGTGCGACCAAGTTCTATGCACAGTTCTTTCCGCACTTGCTGCCCGCCTATGCGGCGGCTGCAGCTGCCGCCGGCCTGACAACGCCGCCCACCTCGCCATATCAGCAGCAACAGCAGCAGCAGCAGCAACAGCAGCAGAAGCGCTACTTTGCGCCGTATGTGATCAACGGGCAGAGTCCGACGCGCACGAAATCTTCTAGTGCCTGCACTCGACCGGATTGCCTGGAATGCTTGGACTATTACAAGCAATTCGGCGCTGGCTATAAGCCAACGCCTCTTATTTCGCCGGCGGCTTCATCGGTGAGCAGCTCCAGCAGCTGCCGACTGCCGTCACGTGACGCGCTGCTGCTCAGCGCCAGCGCCAGCAGCAACATTTCCCTCACCAACATCTCAGTGACCAATCTGAACATGAGCCGCACGGCGACGACAGCAGCGATTTCACCTGTAGCCATGTTGCCCAAATTGAACAGCAACACCAACTCCAACAACAACAACAACAGCAACACAAGCGCCGGCGAGGAGATCAGCTATAAGTGTCGCATCTGCGACAAAGTCTTCGGCTGCTCTGAAACGTTGCAGGTGAGTTGAGTGCAACACAGAAGTTGCAGAGTGGGCGGCTGGGCGTGGTTTGTCTTGGTGTGTGTTGTAGCTAGAGCAGTTATACATGAGCAAAAGCGAAGGGGCTTTAAGGTCTTTAGGGATTTTTTAACTATTGAATAGTTGAAGCAAATTTATTCAGTTAAAAAAATAATGAATAAATTTTGAAAATATTTTTACATATTTTTAAAAATTTATTTGTTGAAAAAAAAAAATATATATATATATATATATATATATTTAAAACTAAAATAATCTTGTAAAAAAAAATCAGAGAAATAAATTTTTTGATTAAATTCAATTATTTATATATGACTTAAGATTACACTTTCTACATTTCAAAATTAGGAGCTTAGTTTTTGTCTTAAATATATGTAACATTTTAATTAAATAGTATTTTTTTTAAAATAGTATAATTTTTTTAAATTAGTATAATATAATTTTATAGGCACTTTTGAAGTTGTTAAAGAATTCTTTAAATTCTTATACAAATGAAAATTTTTTTTGGCAATGTTTTACGTTCTTAAACATTTCCTTTCCCTCTTAAAATCAAGGAATAGAGTAGAGACTTTTCTGAATTGATTAATAATCTATTTATGTGATATGTTAGGTATGTGAAAGGCAAAATAGTATATGAGGTAGAGAAATGTAATTGAAATAGTACTAGTCAATAGCATACATTCTCGAAATGTATTTGAAATAATATATATTATATATATATTATATATATTATTTAAATTAATATATATGACATATATATTATTTAAAATAACATATATGATATTATTATATATGATATTATTTCAAATACATTGCGAGATAGTTTTGAGTTGCGTTTTAAAGTGTATTAATTAATTAATACCAAGGCTATTTTTATAAAATAGAGTTAGCTTCATAAGAAACTAAATTTATTTATATTTTTTGGAAATTTTTTACCAACATTAAATTAGAGAAATATTTAAAATTATTTATTTCTTACTTAGCTGAGCTAAACTTTTTGGTATATGCAATGTTGTTTGCCCAGTTATCATCACATAAATATTTGCATTATTAATATATTTATAATAATTATAAATACATTTATAATATACAAATTTATTCATTTAAATTTCATTTGCAATATTTTTACTGCCAAAAAGAGCTGTGATTTGCTTGTTGGCAGTAAGAATTTAAAAAAAAAAAAACTCTCTATTGCCTTGAGCAATAATGAATTCTTATATTAAATTTAGAAATGGTGTTGTTTTTTTTTATTGATTACTTAAAGCCACACGAAACAAATATTTTAAATATAAAATGTATTTGAATTCGGGGAATTCCAGTTTAGCTTATCGAAAATGTTCAATCTGTTCGCTTAGAGCTTAAGTGTGAGCAAAGGCAGTCGACAGGCAGCTCAAGGCATCATTTTTCTTGTTTCAACTGCGATCAAAGCAAGGCGGCAAATGGGGCGGGGTCTCAAGCAAAGGCGGAGCAAGCGAGAGTAAAGCGAAGCAGAGAGCAAAATTAACGGGTCGACAGAGGGGCAGCAGCGGCGCAGCAGCGCTGCTCATGCAAATCACGTTGATCGTTAAAAATGGTGGCGCCCAAAACAGAAGCAGCAGAAGGCGAAGAGTAGCAAACGAAAAGTGTGAGAACTGGTTTTACGCATGGGTGCAGCAGCTTGCGGCAAAGAGAGAGCACACACACACACACACACGCACACAGCCGTTAGAAAGAGAGCGCAGCTGAGCGCACTTAAACAAAATGGCCGCCAAGCCAATGAGCAGCATTTCTGTATTCACTCACCATCTCACCATATCCACCTCTCCCTCTAACGCATTGCAGGCGCACGAGAAGACACACAAATCGCCGCGCTACGAATGCTCCGACTGTGGCAAGGGCTTCTCACAGCTGCGCAACTATAAATATCATTTGAGCGTGCATCGGGGCACCAAAGAGTTTGCCGCCGAGTGTCCGGAATGCGGCAAGACGTTCAACGACAAGGGCTACCTCAGCAGCCACATGAAAATCCATCGCAATCGCAAGGAGTACGAATGCCCCTATTGCCCCAAGTCGTTCAATCAACGCGTCGCCTTCAATATGCACGTGCGCATCCACACGGGCGTCAAGCCGCACAAGTGCGCCGAATGCGGCAAGCGTTTCTCGCGCAAAATGCTGCTCAAGCAGCACATGCGCACCCACAGCGGCGAGAAGCCATACCAATGCTCCGTCTGTGGCAAGTCCTTTGCGGATCGCAGCAATATGACGCTGCATCATCGCCTGCACTCGGGCATCAAGCCCTTCAGCTGCCCGCTCTGCCCGAAGGCGTTCACAAAGAAACACCATCTGAAGACGCATCTCAATTATCACACGGGCTGCAAGCCCTACGTCTGTCCACATCCCAACTGCAATCAGGCCTTCACTCAGTCCAGCAATATGCGCACGCATGCCAAGAAATGCCAATACCGGCCGTTAGATGGCGCTCAGGCATTTCCGTTGCCCCCCAAGCAGCAGCAGCAGCAGCCGCAGCCACAGCACACGCTGACTCTGGCCTCAGCTCCCAGTTTTGTGATGCCACCGGCTACGTTCGCTGCCGCCGCATCCGCATTCCCGCCGGCACAGCAAACGCTGCTCAGCAATCTGCGCACATTCTAGCCAAGCAACGGAAATGAAAGAAAGAGAGAAAGCGAGAGAGAGAGTGCAAAACTGTGACTAAGCCAGCTTCGGATTGAGCAGAGTCTTCAAGGTTTAGTGTTATTAATATATAAATAATTTTTATAAAAACCAAAAACAATTAATTTCACCTAGATTGATAAGAATTGACATATTAAAAAATTTAAGCTTTAAATTTTTAAAATTTTTTTTTATCTTACACATATTGTAGAAGTCTTAAACATTTGTATATATTAATCTAGTCCTCCAAATTTTCAGTTTAATTTAAGAAATATTTTAATTTAAGAAAAAATACATTTGTTTGAAGCTTGAACATTTCTCAGACTAAATTCAACATTTTTTCTGATTCTTAGAGTCGTTCAACTGGCATCTATTTGAAATTTAATTAATTGAAAACCTTAACAATATAATTTATATTAATATTTACTTAAATATTATTACTTTATATTAGAAAAATGTTAACATAATATTAAATAATAAGCTAAGATATTTAGCTTATATGTAGATTTATTATTTAATTTTTGCCTTGACTAAAAAATATAAAAATGTATTTTTAAATTAAATAATTTAGGAAAAAAAAAAACATTTAAATATTTCTGCTAAATATTACAGTTACTTGTCAATGTCACTGGTTAAATTCACAATGACATTTCACTGTGTAAATAAATAATCAAAGCCTATTAAGTTTTTTCTTTGCATTCGCATGTGATTTAAGTGAAATCAAAGACAAATGTTCAAGATATTAAAAAACAAAGATTATTAACAAAAAAAAAAAAACTATAATCAGCAATGTCAAATTTAAATGAAGATGCATCGGATCACCACCTAATTAATTATCCATCCTACGGGCCGTTTTACGGCGTGATGGGCGTCAGCGCGGCCATAGTCTTTTCTTCGGTTGGCGCTGCCTATGGCACGGCAGTGTCGGGCACGGCGATTGCTGCCACGGCTGTTATGCGACCCGAGCTAATCATGAAGTCCATCATACCCGTTGTCATGGCTGGAATTATAGCTATCTACGGACTGGTGGTGGCGGTGCTAATAGCTGGCAAACTGGACTCGGCGGCCACATATTCGGTGATCATGGGCTATATACATTTGTCAGCCGGTCTATCTGTGGGTTTCTGTGGCCTGGCCTCTGGCTATGCGATCGCATGTGTGGGCGATGCGTGTATACGATATACGGCCCAGCAGCCGCGGCTATTTATTGGCATGATCTTGATTTTAATCTTTGCCGAAGTCCTGGGACTTTACGGCATGATTGTGGCCATCTATTTGTACACAAAAGATATTTAAGTGTCGTATAATATTTTATGTCATAATTAAAATGCATACTAGATATATTTAAAATTTTTATTGATTGATTTTACATTGGCATGAGAATTTATTTTTATCAAAGTGAGTTAAGATTTTAAAATGTTGATTCGGCATGCCGATTTTAATATGGACTTATGCAAATAGTAAAGAGTTATCGATATTTCGATTTGCCTATGTAAAAAAAGTATCACTCAAATAATATTTTAGTGATGACACAGTGAATGTGCAGCGTAGCCCACCGTTTAACATAACATAAGTACATAGCTGTTAACAGTGCACTCCACCAGCGAGCAGTACATAGCTGTTAACAGTGCACTCCACCAGCGAGCAGTGGCATCTTGTCGAGCTAAGCATATCTGCTCCACACTTAACATCGATATCGACTCGTTTGTACCTGTAAAAAGGTAATAGCGCACGTCAGCAACATACGCACGCACCACATAGCTAGCTGTCACATTTGCACACACACGCGCATGCCAGTGTGTCTTTAGTTGTTTTTTTTTTCTTTTTCTAATTTCGAGTGAAGTAAGTTAACAAAATTTGTGTAAGTGTTACAATTAATTGTGAAATCACACATATCTACATATATACAGTTTTGTACAACTTAATGTGAGCATACACTTTGCGACTGCTTGCAGGCGCAACAGCAAGAAATACGCAACAATTCGGATTCACTTTTCGCCAGCGTGGGCAAAAGCGAAAAGCGAGGAGAGAAAAAAAAGAACACGCTGCGATGGCCGAGTATTGGCAGCAGCAGCAGCAGCAGCAGCCGCAATCGCAGTCGCAGCCGCAGCCACAGGAACCGCTAACAAATGGAGTTAGAGAGGCAGCAGGCTCCAGCACAGCTAATGGCCCAAATAATAATAATAATTATGTAAATTTCAATCAATTCATCAGTCAACATAATTTGGCAAGCTCCTCCTACAACGTTGGCGGCGGCGGCGCCTTTGGCTTAACGTCCAACAGCGGCGGCGTCTCCAATAATGTGAGTAATATTATTTTTCCATTTACAGTTAGCTCAATGAAGATTTTTTTTTGTGTTTTTTTTTTTGTGATATTTTTTTTTTTTTCATTTACAGTTATATGCGCCAAGCTTCTATGGCAATCAAAATGGCGACTGTTACACTGCAGCTGGAGCAGCTGTTACTTATCCGGTTGCCTATCAAAATCCCTATGCATCCCTGGGCCATAATCCGTTCGCTGCCTCTGGTGCTGGCTCTTCTTCTTCTTCGGCTGGTTATGATATCAGTGCTTCCAAGCTGCACGCAACGGCGCCCGAATTTGTGCCCAATTTTTCGAAGCTCAGCCTAACGTCAGCAGCAGCAGCAACAGCAGCAACAGCAGCGCCAGCTACAGAAAATGCCTCTGTTAAAAATCACAACAACAACAACAACAACACTGCCACACAGCCAAATGGAGCAGCAGCTGTGGCCGGGAACTCAGCGCAGCAGCAGAGGCAAGCGAAGCCACATGGCAGCAGCACTGGTGGAGGTGGCGGCGCCGGCGGTAACAATACTCGCCAGCAGCGACGCAACGATTATCGTGAGGAGCGCAACGAGGAGCGCTATGAGCGCGGCAAGAAGCCGCAGAAACAGCAACGTTATGAGAATCATCGCAGCAACAAGCGACGCGATGACTGGAATCGAAATCGTGATCGCATCAATGGATATCCCCGTGCCGCCGAGGAACTGGACACAAGCAATAGCAACGACAGCGCGCAGACCTCACCGGAGAAGCAGCAGCATCAGCAGATATCGCCGCGACGCGCACCTGACCTGGAGAAGCTGTCGCAGCGTGAGAAGCTAATGCGTGACATTGAGCAGCGCCGGCTCGAGTGTCTCGTCTGTGTGGAGCTGATCAAGGCGCATCATGGCACCTGGTCGTGCCAGAATTGCTATCATGTGCTGCACCTGAAGTGCACCATCACCTGGGCGAGCAGCTCGAAGTCGAACGAGGGCTGGCGCTGTCCGGCCTGCCAGAATGTGCTGCAGGAGCTGCCGCGCGAATATCTATGCTTTTGCGGCAAGCTGAAGAATCCGCCGTTGACGCGCAACGAGCTGGCCCACAGCTGCGGCGAGCCGTGCTGTCGCGTCGAGGGCTGCAGCCATGCGTGCACATTGCTCTGCCATCCGGGGCCGTGTCCGCCGTGTCAGGCGAACGTGAATCGGAGCTGCGGCTGCGGTCGCACCTCCAAAATGATGCAGTGCGCCATGAAACAGCCGGTGCAGTGCGAGGCCATTTGCGATAAGCTCTTGAATTGCGGCGAGCATCGCTGCCAGCAGCCGTGCCATGCGGGCAAGTGTGAGGCGTGCGCGGATCAGGTGCAGCAGCATTGCCATTGCGGCAAGCAGCAGCGCGATGTGCTGTGCACGCGCGAGACCCAGGACAAGCGCAGCTATTCGTGCAAGGAGTGCTGCGGCAAGCCACTGCCGTGCGGCAATCACAAGTGCAAGGATTCGTGTCATGCCGGCGCCTGTCGCCCCTGCAAGCTCAGTCCCACACAGATCACCAGCTGTCCATGCGGCAAGCTGCCGGTGCCGGCGGCACAGCGCACCAGCTGCCTGGATCCGGTGCCCACGTGCGAGGGCACCTGCAACAAGACGCTGCGCTGCGGCAAGCCGGCGCATCCGCATCAGTGCGCCAGCAAGTGCCACCTGGGCCAGTGTCCGCCCTGTCCGAAACAAACGGCTGTGAAGTGCCGCTGCGGCCACATGGATCAGATGATCAAGTGCCGGCAGCTGTCGACGCGCGCGGACGATGCGCGCTGCAAGCGACGCTGCACCAAGAAGCGCAGCTGCGGCAAACACAAATGCAACGCCGAGTGCTGCATCGACATCGATCACGCCTGTCCGCTGCCCTGCAATCGCACCTTGAGCTGCGGCCGGCACAAGTGCGACCAGCCCTGCCATCGGGGCAACTGTCCGCCCTGCTATCGCAGCAGCTTCGAGGAACTGTACTGCGAGTGCGGCGCCGAGGTCATCTATCCGCCGGTGCCGTGCGGCACCAAGAAACCCGCCTGCAAGCGCCCCTGCTCGCGCACCCACGGCTGCGAGCATGCGCCGCAGCACAATTGCCATGCGGCGGCCAGCTGCCCGCCCTGCATGATGTTCACCACGAAATGGTGTCACGGCAATCATGAGCAGCGCAAGACCATACCCTGCTCCCAGGCCAGCTTCAGCTGCGGCTTAGCCTGCGGCAAGCCGCTGGCGTGCGGACGACACAAGTGCATACGGTCCTGCCACGAGGGCGAGTGCCAGCAGGCGGGCGAGCTGTGCCGCCAGAGTTGCGCCAAGCCGCGTCTGTCGTGCGGCCACAAGTGCGCCGCCGTCTGCCACGAGGGCGACTGCCCCGAAACGCCCTGCAAGGAGCTGGTCGAGGTGCAGTGCGAGTGCGGCAATCGCAAGCAGAATCGCAGCTGCCAGGAGCTGGCGCGCGAGCACAGTCGCATTGCCACCGCCCAGCTGGCCTCCTCCATGGCGGAGATGTCGCGCGGCAACTACATGGAGCTCAGCGAAATTCTGGCGCCCAACAAAAACAACAAGTCCAACAAGACGTGAGTTAAAAAAAAAAATGAAAATGATTTCATTTTCCATTTATTGAAATTTTTATGTCTTGGTTCATTTTTCGTTCTTACAGCCTGGACTGCAATGATGAGTGTCGTCTGCTGGAGCGCAATCGTCGTTTGGCCATTGGCCTGCAGTCGCGCAATCCGGATGCCCATCTAAAGTCGCTCACCAAGTACTCGGAATTCTTGCGTGGATTTGCCAAGCGCAATCCGGCGCTCACGAAGACCGTCTACGAAACACTCAGCGATCTGGTGAAGCTGGCCAAGGAGAGCAAACAGAAGTCGCGCAGTCACTCCTTTCCCACCATGAATCGTGAGAAGCGCCAACTGGTGCACGAGCTCTGCGAGGTGTTCGGCGTCGAGTCTGTCTCGTACGACAAGGAGCCGAATCGCAATGTCGTTGCCACCGCGCACAAGGAACGCGTGAGTAAAACAAGAGAAGAGAAAATTTGTAATTAATTTTAATTATTTCTAAATTATTCTGATTTAGTGCTGGCTGCCGGCTACGAGCATCATGGAGGTTCTGGCACGTGAATCGGGGCAGCGGCGTGTGCCTGTGCCCAGCAACAATGCCTGGAACCTCAAAAAGTGAAAAGAAAAAGCAAATTGTGTAGAGAGAGAGAGAGAGAGTGTGAGAGTGTGAGAGTGAGAGTGTGGAGATTCTCTTGTTAACGAGCCTGAACAAAACTGAACACAACTTCTTAACTGTTAGCTAAAGCTTACAAATTGTTGGCATCAACGTTGGATATACCAAAAGATGAAAGATGTTAACAGAACAATACTTAATGCAAAATGGATACTGTTAATCGACTTTGAACTGTTTTACGATGAATTTATGTAAAGCTGAATCCTACGACTACGTTGCGTATAAAGAAAATAATAAACAAAAAATATATAAAAACAATCAACGACGCGACTATCCAACAAGCATTTCCACAGCATGGACGTTACGTAACGTAAGCGTTACAGCATTTCTATTACAATTACTAATAAATAAACTATGTCGTAATTGTTTAACATTTTCAGAATTACGCGCTCTGTATTTATTGTTTTTTTCTTAGCTATGCAACACTGTTTTTACTGTGTCTTGTGCTTGTCTTGGGCGTGTTCGTGTTTTGTGTTTTAGCTGGTTGTGGTCTAGGCTAAGCTGCCCGATTTATTTTTCAAGTCCATAAGAGTGTAACACTCTGTAAATTAACATTCATTTTGACTTGCTTAGCTTGTTTTTAGGAATAATATTTAGCCAAGTTACACACCATATAAAGTTACGTGGTAAATTTATTTTTTTTAACAAAAAAAAATAATCAACAAAACTATAAAATTATAATCAATAACAGTAATAAAAAATTAAAATATTAAATTCAAATTATTATAATAAAAATAAAAGAAGGTACAATAATAATAAAAAATTAAAAACAATAACAGATAAATAATATAAGATACACATTTAAATTAATATAATAAAAATAAAGGTAAAATAATTAAAAACTAATAATAAATAACAGGTAAATAATTTGAAATATATTTATACAATAAATATATTTTATTTCTGATTATATACCATGTATATAAGACGTATTAAAATTATAATATATATTATATTAAAGTTTAATATTATATATTAATAATATAAAACTATTAATATATATTTAAAAAAAAAAAAATTAAAAAAAAGGTTAAAATAATGGTTCCAAAATACCAAAAAAAAACTATATATATTTGTTTGTAGTAAAAACCTATTATTTTAACATTATTTTTAAAAAATAATAGTCTTAAAAATTTTTACATTTTCTTATCATTTGACAAAAGAATTTTTTTGTAGTAAAAATTTTTTATTTATTTATTTTTAATTATATTATTACAAAAAATATTATTTTTATATTTTTCACTTAACAATTGGCAAAATTTTTTTTTTTTTGGTTAAATTATATTATTTAATAATTATTTTATTTATATAATTACAAATTAAAATTTTAATAATTTTTTAATTTTTAAAATATACTTTTTTTTCTAAATTAATAAGAAAAAATACTTTCAAATCTAATTTAAGTATTTACAAATTAAATTTATTTTTTAAAAACAATACTGTTTTCATTATAAAAATTTATCAATATATTTTATTTAAATCTTTTTTATATTTTTCTCTTATCAATTGGCAAAATGTTTTTTTTTTTTTTTTGTGGTAAAATCATATTATTTATTTATTATTTTATTTATATAATTACAAAATAAAACTTTAATAATTTTTTAATTTTTAAAGTATTTTTTTTCTAAATGAATACGAAAAAATACTTTAAAATCAAATTAAATTTGTTTTTTTTTAAAACAATACTGTTTTCATTATAAAAATGCATCAATATATTTTATTTAAGTCTTTTTTATATTTTGCTTGTTTATATTTTTCTCTTATCAATTGGCAAAATGTTTTTTTTTTTTCTTTTGTGGTAAAATTATATTATTTATTTATTATTTTATTTATATAATTACAAAATGAAATTTTAAAAATTTTTTTATTTTTAAAGTATTTTTTTTTCTAAATGAATACGAAAAAATACTTTAAAATAAAATTGTAATACTTAAATTAAATTTGGTTTTTAAAAACAATACTGTTTTTATTATAAAAATGTATCAATATATTTTATTTAAATCTAATTAAATAACATGAGCTTTAAATTTGAAATATTTACAGCTGATATTTTGCTTTGGATACATTTGCATGAAATATAATTATTTATTGTGAATTAATCAATCAGGAGCAATGCGATACGACGTCGAAGGATTATTGTTACGGGTAAGTCCAAGTTATATAATAATATTTGTTAGCCATTTAATATGGCAAATTGGTATTGGGGCATTCAGTTGGCCGAGCTGTAGTCCATTTGTTAATTGAAGATGCCAGTGGGCGGGGTGGTGCATGGATGCTTGGCTGATTGCAGGACAGTCAAGAAATCTCGTAGAGCTTGGCTATATTCCAATTAGATCAGGCCAAATGAGATGCTGCTGCTGCTGCTGCTGCTGCTACGTTCGTTTCGGGCGTTGGGCACGCTTCTAATTTGTTGCCATTGCCGTTGCCATTTTCACGGCAAACAATAAGCGGCGCCCAGGGAATAATGCCAAAATAAAGATGAAATGTTACGACAAGCCAAGTCAAAAGACGGGAGTCATTCAATAGCAGCAATAGGGCAACCAGCTGAAGCTTCTCTCGAAACGCACTCACGCATGCGGCAATCGGTGGGGGGGTGGACAGAGAGAGAGAGAGAGAGAGACAGAGAGGGAGACTGGGGAGCGAGAGTGTACGGTGGAATGGGAGCCTGTTGGCGTATATGAATATAGACCTGACATAATGAGCCAGCTATAAGCGAAATGGATGCCAAAGTCGTTGTCTTTCCCGTCTATGTCTTAAGATGTGTGCGTAATTTGAATTTAGTCTGCCAGGGAGTTTATTAACAAATACAAAAACAAGCGAAAAAAAAAAATATAAGAAAAAAAAAACAAAAGTACACACACACACAGACACACACACAAGTGGAGTAGACCTCCGGAGTGGCTGCTTCAAGACATACGCTTGGCCTGTGCATTGAGCATTGGAGCATGGCGAGCATGAGACGTGGGGGCATGGGAACCAGAGAACATGGGGCATGGGGCACATATAATGCCACAGAGATTATATTGTGGTTGCCCCGTCACTTGGCTCGTGCCAGATAATAGCTGGGCTGGGCTGGGCTGGGCTGTGCTGTGCTGGGTTACTTGCCTTCGAGTGGGTAGCTCAGGCTGTTGCCTTGTCGCCGAAAGAGTTCAATTTGGGTCAGAGAGTCTGACTCCCCGGGTATGAGTTGCACTTTTAATTAGAAGATTGCGTCAGGCACAAGAAATACAAACGCAACATAAGTAAATACGAGAGATTCGCTGCTAACGGTAATACCGAACCCAAAGCAGTTGATGCTCCATCGGGGAGCTGGCCACAGTGGAGCTGTGCAGCAGTTCACCTAAGATATTTGCTTATACTCCTCTTTTAAATCTTAGTTTGACGTCTCAAATAATATAGGCTGACTAATTCCTGACTAAATAAGTTGTGCATAGAGTGTAGATCCCCATTTATGACATATCTCATATATAATATTTTTTAGCCAAATCTGTTTTAAATTTAGTAAACGGATTAGTAGTGTTCTATGCTAAGGATACCTTATGATACTTCTTATGAAGTGAGACCATTGAAATTGAGAACTCTGTCTCCTTTCTGCTCATCTGTTCGTCCGTCTGTCTGTTCCAGAGTCTTGAAATGACTGTTTACTCTTGGATACCATACGCATTAAGAGCTTATCATTTATTTTCAATTACTCATCCGTAAATGATTGAAACATGCACTTTGTTGTGGAGTGTTTAAAATTTATTTATTTTATTTATTTATTTTATATCTTGGATTTTAAATGTCAAAACTTTTCAGTCTTTACTCTTAACTCTCAAAAAACTGATTTCAATTACTAAAGAGTTGGAATTTAGCATACGCTTTATTTTGGCATTAAAACGCTCTGAAATGGTGTCCATCATGCAAAGCCTCTGCGCAGTAAGCTGAGAGCAGCCTGCATAAAATAAACTTAGGTCGATAAATATATCTCAACGGTTCTTCTAGTTGAGCCGAGCTGCCGTTACTAAATATCTTATAGAGTTTCTGTTGTAAAGACATTTTAAGTAGTTTCATGCAATCTGTTCAAATTTCTCATAAGAAAACAAATTCCTAAGAGCTCTTCATATAGTTCAACGTATTTACTAGTTGAGTAAGATTAACTAGATCAATATCATTCGCTTTTGTAGGCCCTAAAATATATAGAAAATCTTTTTCTTTCTGAGCTTTGCTAATAAGCAACTCAATGCGATATATTGTCGTGTGTTTTTAAATCGGTATATAAATAAAAATATAAAAAAAAAAAATAAAACAAATAAAAAAAAATTGTTAAAAATTAAATAATATAAAATATTTTAAATATTAAATATTATTAAAAAATATAAAATAATTATATATTAAAAAAAAAAAATAAATCATATAAAAAAATATATATACAAATATTTAATATTTTAAATATTGTATAATTATATTTTATTTTATTTTTCAAATGTATATTTATTTATAATTTATTTATTTATTATTTATTATATTTAGATATTTATTTATATATTCACATTTATATTTCTTTAAAAATAATTTATTATATATAAAATAAATGTCTGTAATAAACTACATATCCATTTTGAGACTTGATTGAATTTATAACTATTTAAATAGAAAATATATGTAAGATAATTATTCATGATGGATATCTTTAAAGTCTTAACACTTCTTTAATCTATAATAAACTAACGAAGTCATCTTCATAATTTTAATTAATATTATTTAATATATATATTAACGTAAGAGGAGCAGGATCTTTTACTCTAATTTGACAGCCTCAGCAACTTGAGTGCATTATTATTATATTAGAAGCTGCTCTATAAACCGTATGTGACACATTTCTCCATCTGGCTAGCTGTAGCTGGTTTTCGTTGGGTATTCGTGTCACTGCATCACATTCAAAATCAATTTAGGAATTCAAGTCTTTGTTGTCCTCGCTAAATGCATATGAAAGTCAAGCGAAATTTTTTTGGGGCTCGAGCGCGAGGCCGAGTTCGTTGCTCATTTAGTTTGACATTTAGCTGATGCTACAGTTGCGGCAGCCTTATATATATATATATATATATACATAATATATATGGGCTTGGGCATGGCATGCATATTATATATTAATGTATGGACAAAGGAATGACAGAGAGAAAGAGAGAGCGAGAATGATGGAGAGAGGGAGGGAGGGAGATGGAGAGTGACTGTTGAAATATTCATTAGGCCTGAGTGCAGTGACAGAAATTATGCCTGCGTGTCGCTCTGCGGACAACATTGGAATGTTGTTGTTGTTGTTGTTGTTGTTGTTGTTGTCGTTGTTGTGGCACTAGTCGCACGTGCGTCATAGAGGCAGAGGCAGAATACCGCAGCAAATGCCGGCACGAGGCGCATTCAATTTGCGCATTTGGCTTTTTAAAAAATGCATTAAAGGCGCGTGCAGCAGCGACAGCCACCACCTCAAATAACTGGCTAACGTGAATAACGTGCCCCAAATGCAAGCCAGAGAGACAGACACACGAATGGACGGAGGGAGGGAGTAGGAAGTTGCGATGAAAGCGCGAAAATTACTTCCTAAATAGCCGCCTGACTGGCTGTCAAGACGCTACAAAAATGGAACAGGAGAGGAGCCGGAGGAGTAGCGGCTGGAACAGGAGACAGGCCAGGCGACAGCCAAGACCAGAGACCAGACACGAGCCCAATAAAGGATATGCATACATATATATATATATATATATATAGAGAGAGAAAGACAGAGGCCACAGACGAATTCAAATTGCAAATTCGCCGCAGATTTTTTATGCAGTTTTCCCTAGACCAAAATTAAGCCAAGCGAACGCTGCGGAACGAAACGAACTCTAGACGGGTAGAGCCAGGACGAGGACGTCGCTGACATTTTTGACGACAAAATAAAAATATAAGAAGAAGAAGGTGAAGAAGAAGCTACTGCAACAAGGATGACAGCACAACTGAATGCAAATATTATCGTATCCGTGTGCGAGAGACGCTGAAGGCAGAGCCCCAGCACTCACACACACACACAGTGAAAAGGTGACAAACTGGCCGAACGGAACACGGGTGCAGTTAGGGTTGGATGTGATAGGCAAATGTCTATATATACATACATATATATATATATATATGTATAGATATATATATAGATATATATATTTGTGTGTCTGCCTTCCAGCTAAATGCATTTCGGTTTTATTCATATTTTATTCAAATGTGGCAACCAAAATGGCACAAACACTGCGCAGTTATTTATGTTTCGTTTTCTTCTGGCCCGTGCAGCGCGACTCACTCACTCACTCACTCAGCCAGGGCTGCATCGAGTGAATCGTTACTCCGCGATGGGTTAAGCAATTGAGGAAATCCTTTGACTTGACCTGGAGCAGCAGCTTCAAGTCGATAAAAGCGCGAAGCAAAGCTGAAATTGATTGGAATTGATGATTGAGAGGGTCAATTAAATAGTTCGCTCTGTGTGCACGTTTTCAAAGCTGCTCAATTGAACTGGTTCTCTAACGACTTAAGCTGGAAAGTGCCTCTTACCCAATTATTCATACATTTTTATATGAGTGCTATGAGATGCGTTAATTCTGATTTAAGTGGAACGAACCGGATCAGCTCTTCTGCATTAAACAAGTTCAACAGAATAAAAACTTTGTTGAACTAGTTCAGCTCAGTTCAAGTGAACTGTTTTAATTTTTTGAATTCATACAAACTGGTTTCAAAATTGCGATACACAAATATTTTAAACTATCAAAATTTGTTTAAGATAAGATGAACCAGTTCAGTTCAGATAAATGAAATGGTTATTAATAAATTTCATTTCACTTTAAGTCATTGACAATGCGAAATCCACATTAAATATAATTTTTATATATTTCATTTAATGAAAAAGCTCACATGAAATATTGAAGCTATTATTCATGATCTAGCTCCGCTGTAATGCAATCGTAATTCTTAAATATTAAAAAAAAAAAAAAAAATAAAATAAAAACAAAATTTGTATTACAGCTCAATGGATTCAGGGTATCACTTAGTCGAGCAGTCTCGACTAGAGTTTTGTTACTTGTTTCTTAAGTATTTAATTCATAAATGAAGCTCAAATGAACTACTCAATATCTGTGCAAGCAAACTAGTTCCAGATCTATTGGAATTAGTATTTATCTGAATTTTTTTTAAATTGTAAAGAATTCAATTAATTTTCTTTATTTGCATAGTTAAATAACGTTTATATGAACTGCTTCAGTTCTTGTGAATAATTGTGGTGCAGAGTCGACTGATTGTCATTTATATAATATTTGGAGTTTTTATAGCGATGTTAGCTCTCTCAAGACTACATAATATATATGTATATATTATCCCTTGAAATATTAATCAAATGAATGTGAAAACATTTTGAGGACATTTCTATTGACTCAAATCGGAGAGATTCTGGTGCGTTGAACCAGTCCCTGAATGCAGCATTTTATTGAGTTGCCAAATTGTTGTGGCCATTTCTCATTCTCGTTCCTTTGTGTGTGTTTGTCATTTGAGGGCGAGGCAAATACTTTAGAGCTCTCTCATTGCTTCAATTTTGGATACTGTAGGAGAGGGGAAAGGGTAAGAGCTGAGGGGGGACGGGGCAGAGAAGTAAAGCCACAGTCTGAGACATCAGTTTTGCCATGAATTGCATTTTTCTGCGCCGCGCCCGCTGCCCCGTCGTTAGCCATAAACTTGTCATCATTTTAATATTGGCAGCTTATAAGCCACGTTAGACGCAGCCAAGACCCACAGCAACAACAGATCAGCAGGGAATGTGCAATGAAGTGGTAGCAAGAAGAGGGAGAAAGAGGAAGAGGAACGGGAGAGGCAGGGAAAGAAACGTCGACCCAAAGCCAATGTCAAGCCAAGTCAAGACAAGCCAACTCAGCAGCGGATTATCTGCGACAGCCCCATGAAAGGCGTTGACGTGCAAGTGGAACGCCCATAGCCAGCCGAGGGCGGCGCGTGGGGTTTTAGATTGAGGACTATAGCTAGTTTGTATGTGTGTAGCAAAAATTTACTGTAAAATACAATTTCCCGTTTTTATAGCTCATTTCCAACAACATTTGCTTAGCCAGCTCGTCGCGCGTTTCGAGTCTCGCGTCGCGCGTCGCTCGGCTCCGTCGCCATCTATGGGAAAACAATTTTTATTGCATTTCGCTGGCAATGAGCAAAATGAGCGGTGAGCGGGCGGCGAGGTGATAGGTGAGAGCTTAAGGGGTGAGCGAGTGAATGCTGAACGTTGGGCGGTGCAATGACTCGCGCTGCTCGGTTGCGATGGATAGATGGATGGCCAGCTGGCTGACTGGGGCTGTAAGTAAATATTACTTCGTTTCTTCTCTTCTTTTTTTTTTTTTTTAAACACTTGGCATTAAGTGCAGCAGCTGTGGGCCATGCGAAGAAGAAGCAGCATTTGGGTGGGGGAGGGCGCGAGTCTGGTTAGCAGCTGCCACGAGGCATCGACATGGCAGCAGCCGCTGCGATGCCAAGTGGAAGCAGGCAAAGGCAGAGAGGGAAACAGGCAGCCAGTCAGCCAGTCAGGCAACGTTTCCTGCGTTAGTTGTGCGCTTCAAGATTCAATTATAATGCAATAAAGCGCGAATCAGAGTTACAATAAAAATAACAAGAGAGCTACACAGCAGCAGCAACAGTAGCTTCACACACATACACCTACACCTACACCTACACATATACATCAGCAGACATGCTGAGTATACAAGAAATCTTCAATACTCACACTCACACACACACCCACACCCACAGCTACAATTGCAACTCTTCCATATGCATGCAACCTCAGAAAGTGTTCCAGAAATTGTACGAATCTTTTTAAGAGGTTTTTGCGGTTATTTTCTTCAATTGATTTTGGGTTTTGCATTTTATTATTAAATTAATTTATTAAGGCTTTATTCTAGCTAAGTATTTTATTATTTTAGTTTTTAGTAGATAGCTAAATAAATGAATCAGAGTAAGTAAAAAAGTTTAAGCGAAAATATAACATTTTTTTTAAAGTTAAAAATTTATAAGAATTCTGTTGACGTCAATATTAATAATTTATTATCATATTTAATATTTTTATTATTATTTATTTTATATTATACTTTTTATTTTATATAGTAAAATTAGTTTTCATTAACTTTGTATATTTATTATATATTTTCTTAATAGGCAATAATTATTTAAATTAGTTAATAAAAATATAAAGTTTAGATAAATAAAATTATTCGGCTTTAGATAAAATTTTGGTAATTTGATTGAATAATTATAAATATTTCATGCTCTTTATTTTATTCTTCTAAATTAAGAAATTATTAAAAATATTAAAAGTTTTTTTAATTGCTTTTTTTTTTTTTTTTTTTTTAGTTTAAGTTTAACTATTTTCTATTGGAATATTTTTTTTTTTTAATTTATTTCCAAAGAATTTTAAAAACTACAGTGTTTTATGTAATTGCTTAGAAAATAATTTTTTTTAAAATTTTTTTATAAAAACATTTTTTTTAAAATTTTGCTTATATATATTTACACAAAGAAATAAAATATTTTCATATATAAATATAAAATATTTTCATATATTAAATATTTTGCATATATTATTTTCCACGAATGAATTATAATTATGTTTTGTTCCAATGAAAAGCGAGCAAATCTGTTGCTTAGGTTTCATTTAGTAAAGCTATTCCAGCCTACAAACATAAATATAGACACAAAGCATATACATAATTTCCATAAAAATGTAATAACGAATCAAGTTAAAGCTTTATTTAAGTTGCAACAGAAGAGAAAATTAATAGAAAATTCCAATTAATTTCTTTTATTAGATCTGCTGCTATACGTAACTTAAGTGACTTTGTTTCTTTATTGGTTGAATAATGTAAATGAATTTCGCTTGAATTATGTCTATAAATATGCATAAATAAATACCTTAATAGGCTTGCCGTGGAAATATATTGCTTTGAAAATTATCTGCAATTTGAGCACAATTAAATTAAATATTGATTTATAAAGCAAAATAACATTGAAAAGTGACTAGAAAAACAGAGAAATTGATTTCTGGATCGTGTTTGCCATGGGAGAAGCTACAGTTGGCCAGAGCTGATGAGAGAGAAAGACAGAGCAGGAGGTAGAGCAGGATGAGTTATTTCCCGCTCTAGTGCTGATGCAGCAGCTAAGTGTTTAAGTGTTCTAATGTAACTTTGTCTCAACTGCTTCAGCTACAATTTTTCACTCATTTTCTTGCTGCACTTTGGTCGCAGAAAGTACGTTGACTGCTTCTAATTTGATTATGATTGTGACTTTCCTCTTGTTTCTGTTTTATGGAAATTATCGAGTGTAATCAGTCGCTCAGCGGTCATAACAAAAAAACAAACTTAAAATTGACTAATTCCGAAAGAAAATGAAAAAAAGTAAAATATTTCAAGCTGGCCGACGGTCATTTTAATTATCTGCCAAAAAATGCAAAGCAGCTACAGGAACGGCAATGACAGCCAGAAAGAAATTCAATTAAAATGGAATCCCCGGAAATTCCTTGTAATCCCAAACTGCCCAAAAAAAAAAAAAAAAAAGCAAGCAGCAAAGGAAGTGTGTATAATGCGTATACATATTGTCAAAAGGCAAATTGTACAACTCACGAAGGTAGCACAAAACATGTGGCCAATAAATTCGTGGCGGGGCGGGTGACACGAAAAAAGAAAGAAAAAAAAAAAAACTTAAGTATGTAAATTGCCGCACGTTCATTTTTTGATTTTCCCCAGCATGAAATCAGTATAATCTGTTTTGTCAGTGCCTTGACCAACAACAGCAGCAACAGAAAAGTCAACGTAAAGTTTGCCAGCTGAAGTTGATTTAAAACGCGACGGCAATTCCTCTCTCTCTCTCTCACTCATTCTCTCTTTCTTTCTTACGCTCTGGGTTAGCCCACCCGGTGCTTATCCGTGTCCGTGCTTTGGTCCGTATCCCTGCCCAGAAGCGCTGATTAACGCACTCGAGCGCAATCTGCCTCACTTCACTTTTATGTAAACACAAAACAGAATATAAAGGCATAAAGCAAAATAAAATAGAACGCCTCTCTTTCGGTCTGTCTCTACGTCTGCTCCGTAGAGCAGCAGGCCTATCTAGATGTTGAATGTTGGAAAAAAAAAAAAAAAAACAAAATGAAAATATGTTTGACTCTCTGTCTGCCTTTTCATATTAAAGGTAATTTTCATATTTTTGCAAATGGCTGCCTGGTAGTATTCTCCAACTATCCCTCTCTCTCTCTCTCTCGCTTACCCACTCAGTCTCTATATCTCTTTCTATCTTTGTTAGCTGTTTTAGCATACGCCAAATTCAATCATTTAAATTCAAAAATACACATAAATATACTTGTATGAAAAGCACAAAAATAAAAGTATATATTTATCTGTACATACATACACATACACACTCATATAAATAAATACATATATATGAATATATATTTAATATATATATATATATATATATATATATATATATATATATATATATATATATATATATATATATATATATATATATATATATGAAAAGCTACAACGCCAACGGCCGACGACTGCATGAAAATATTATCTACGTGAATTCTGCTAAAGCAAAGACGATTGTAATACCCTAAGGTGCAAGGATTACAATAACGATTTGCCCCGAACAACGGGCGTGTGTTACGCATACTAAAATTGGCTATAAAATTGAAAAATTTAACAGAGCTTTTTGTTAAATTATGATTGTTCTTTTGTACGAATTGTGGTTGGGCATTAATTGCATGATGTCAGTCAGTCAGTCAGGAAAATCTAGAAGCGCTTGAAGTAATCGTGTTAATGTGCGGCCTGTTAATTATGCTCGCAGTATATGGGTCATGACGGGCTCCTAATTAATCATATAAAACTATTAATTTAGTTTTACTTTGATTTATTGACTATTTTTATCATAAATTTCAATTTAAATTACTCTAAATCGAAAGCTTTTATAAATATATATTTTTTATGAGCTTTACACTTAAGTTAATTAGGTTAAATATGTTTTTATTATTTGATTATTTTCTCTTTCATAACTATTTAAAATGTATTTATATATTTTAAGTGATTAATGAAATTAATTAAATTTTATATAATTTAATTTGATTTTTTATAAATTTAATTTAAATTTTTCATAGTTATTAAATCATTCCATTTGCTTTATATAGTCATTAAATTTATTTATTTCTACTTGAAAATATAATTATTTATATATAATATATATATAATATATAAATAATATATACATAATAGAATATAAATAAATGAAATAAAAATGAAAAATATTAAAAAAGTTGGCAAATATTTAGATTTACAAAAATATATCAAATATTCTTTTAATAATAGAATAATTTTTATACAAAAAATAAAAAGTAGATATTATTATTCTTTAAGGTAACTATATATAAAATTTTTATAAATATATAAATAAATATATATAATATATATAAATATACATTTTAATAAATACTTTGATATTTATCTATATTTTTTTTAATTAAGCAATTTACTCTCTTATTATATAAATATATTTTTTTTAAAAACATTTTAATATATATATATTGTAGTTATTTTTGTATATATTATATATTTTTTTTAAATGTTTGAAAATTATATAACAAGCATTATATTTAGTGAAATGTATTGACAAAAGCTCTTTAATTTTAATTGAATAACTTAATTATGTAGCTGCAAATAATTATATAATTAATAATCTTGCGCGGCTAATACCCGACTCTAACTAGATTATAGCACAAAGCTTATGGCATATCAATTTCTGTCAGATGCTTAGTTATGCAAAACATGAATATTAATCAATATAATGACTTTGGCGCAGAATTAGAGCTGCAATTTATATGCTGCCAATTAATAATTATTTAACATATCAAAAATATTTATATATATTTCGTTTAAGGTTTAATTAACTGAAAAGCATTTTATTTGCTGAAATTTCGTCACTTTTTAGATACAGTAAAAGACAAAAATAGCTTTCACTTTCTGGGTTTTTTTTGTTGTTTTACTTGACTTAAACCCTTGAACTTTTGTTTCAACACAAACCAAAGCTTGACCCTTGACTTTTTGCTCAACGCTAGATGCGAATCAAGTTTATTTTTAAGTGCTTTGCTATCATTTTGCTCTTTTGAACAGGGTTACGACTTGTGCGGTGCTATCTCTAGTAATCGTTACCAATCTCTTGTTAAAGTTATGTTATCCGTCATGCCAAGTGCGAGTGCATCAAAAGGGCAAAATCTGAGCTGAGTCGCGGCTTGCGAAACTACAAAAAAAAAAAAAAGATGGAAATATTTTGAGCTGAGGCTGCTTGGCAGCGTGCTGCAAAAAATATTTATTATTCAAGTGTGTGTGTATGTGTGTGTGTGTGAGAGTGGGTGGTTACTATGCTCTGCCTGTGTGTGTCTAGTGGAAGATTGTTTGCCCTCAAGGTGAAAATATGCTAAGTAACAAATAAAAGCAAGATCTCTATCAGAGGTAGCCCGCCTCAGCTGCGTAGATGAGAGCGAGGGCGACGCCAGCTGCGACCGAGACTGCAAATGTTGCAAACGAGTGGAGGCGTCGTTTCTCTTGGCTTTTTACATACATATAAATATATATATAAGATATATATTTTTGTGGTTTTTTTGAGAAGTGCGGCAAAACTAGCGCAGGATGAGGAATGAAACGAAACGAAACGAAAGAGACGATACGATACGAAACGAAACGGAACGGAACGGAATGGACGGCCAAAGCTTGTAAACAAATTAAGAGATTGCTTTTGGCCAGGCGGCCCTCAAAAGCGTTCAACTGAAGGCTAAGCCAATGGGCGTAGCGCGCCAGCAATGGGGCAATGGGCGTTTCTAATCAAATCAGTTGCTGCATGCAATAAATTCCAATTGGAAAGAAAAAAGAAAACAAAAATAAAGAAAAATAAAATGAAAACAGAAAACACTTTGCGGTTGCTGCTGCTGCTGCTGCTGCTGCCACAAGTTGAAGCGACAAACAACAAAATTGATTGGGCGACTTTTTTCCTTTGCTTTTGTTTTTTGTTTTTTTTTTTTTTTTATTTTAATATTTTTAGGTGTAGTGCGTGTAAAATTGTTGTTTACAAATTGCTCAACTTTCCGAAAATGTGCCCAAAGGGGCATAAGGAGTGGGGCGTGGCCATGGCGTGACTGCGTTTCGTAAAAGGCCAGGCTTTTGTTTGTTTTTTGTAGTTTTCCCTTTGGCCTATATCATGTAAATATGATTATTTTAAATCATGAAACTCTCAAGCGTTTTGTAAATAATTTCGTGCAGCCCAGCTAAAAGCTGTCAAACTTTACCCAACAACTATGAAAAAAGCGTTTAGACTCGAATGCATACAAATATTTATGTATATTGACAGATGTGGCCTAGAATAGCTTAGTAATTAAAGCGTTTTGACGAGGCTTAAAAAGGTTGAAGTAGCAATTGAAAATGCCTAAAGATATTTGTCAGTGAGATCGAAAAGCTTGTAAAAAGTTATGGAGGTAGATTAGACTTAAAGCGAAATAATATTAATTTAATGAAGCTTAGCGGTAGAAAATATATATATATATATATATATATATATGTATATATATTTATTTTTTTTTTATTATTTTTCTGCAGCTTAAATGGGGGACAGAGGCTTTTGTAAGAAAAAAAAAAAAAAAAAAAAAACTAAAAGAATAATTTTAAAAACACTTTTAGACTTTGGCAAGTTTTTACCATTAGACTAAAAAAAAAAAAAAAATTAAATAAATAAAATCAATAAATAAAAAATAATTTATAACATGTTGCCATTTGAGTAAAAAACTAGCAATATTTTATAAGCAAGAGTTGTGCTATTCTCGATTACCCAAAGCACTGACATGTTTATTATTTATGTAATTTATTATTATTTATATTATTATTATAATGTAATATTTTTTATATTGAATTTTTTTTTTAATTTTTGTTTTTCACTTTTTATTTAATTTTTTTTTCAACTTTTTTTTTGTTATTAAATTTTTTCCAAACATTTTTTTTTATTTTATTTTTTGGAGTCTAATAGTAATATATATATATATATATATATATATATATATATATATATATATATATATATATATATATTTATACATCTGAAAACCATTTCTATATAAATTCAAGCTGTTAGAATTGTAGAGCTGCGCCTAGCTAATTTGTTCATGCTCTGTTAAGTCTTTATATGAGGATGTTTGATCAAACTGAAGATTGGTTTAACTTTTGACATAGAACATGTATTTCTACATGTTTTCTTCTTCTTTCGGTAAGCTCGTTTCAAATATGAAACAACAATCAATCGAGCTGCTCCCATCACTTGTTCAAAAACATTTTCAATAAAATCTCAGAAAAAATGCCGTAAATTTATAAATACATTGATGATGTCAGATTGTATCTATGGTCGTTTCTATGGACGCAACATCGCCTACAGCGAGGACTCCATTGTTATAAAGAAAATCTTTTTGCACTGTCTGCCATGCGGACTGGATTCGGAAGTGCTGTGGAGCTACTTTAGCGGCTTTGGCAGAGTGCTGCACATGGAGTTGACAGAGAAGGCGAGTGACAGCAGTCAAATATGGCTACGTTCTGTACGAGAGCTCGCACGATGCAGCCGATGTGCTGCTGAAGGAGCGGCACTTGGTTGGCGAACAGCTGGTTAAGGTCGCTGCATTTTATAGCTGGGGTCAGCCGGACTCGCTCGAGCACTGTGCGCCCATTTGCCCAACGTCGCCCATAATGAGGCTAAATGACGATTGCCTGCTTTGCATATTCCGTTATCTAACGCTGGCGGATCAGCTGAGTTTGGCACGCGTCTTGCAACGCTGCCTACCTCTGTATAGCTCCATCAATCTGGGCATCTTCAGGGGGCTCAGCCTGTGGAATATTCGAGATTTTATGCTGCTCTTCGGCCGGAATCTGATTCAGGTTGTTGGCAAAATACCGCTCACGCATCACAAGGAGCTGATCGAGTACGTGGCCAGCCACTGTCAGCGGCTTAAGGTGCTGCGCCTCAATGAGAGTCCATTATCGTTGCGTAATATGCAAAAGCTGTTCGCTCAACTGCAACAGCTGGAGGTGTTGGAGCTCTTAAATTGTTATCTCGGGGATGAATGCCTGCTGGCATTGAGTCATCTGGATAAGCTCAGGGATTTGAATCTCGGCTACAATTGCAGGCTAACCGGCCAGCATATGGACAGGCTGCCCAAGTCTATAGTTTCTTTAAATCTTTTACATTGCCGCGATTTCGATTTTATGCTGCTGCCAAGCATATGCAGCTGCTTGCCTCGACTGAAGAAGCTGAGCGTCAGAGCTACGCACACAGAGCCCACAGAGCCCACAGAGCACACGGAGCACACGGAGCTCACGGATGTATTTCGGCAGTTGGTCAACGAGCATTGCTGTGAATGCTTGGAGAGGCTGACAGTGAAACCGTTCGGCTATCCGGGCCAATTGGAGTATGTGGCCAAGTTGCCCCAGCTCAGACATCTGATCTTTGCCGATCATCTACCTAGCCTTAAGCTGCTGCAGTGGCTGGTCACATTCAAGTCGACGCAGCTGGTCCAGCTGGAGATTATTTCGCGCATCACGTTCGATGCCAGTCATCTGGAGCTGATTTCTCAGCTAAAGGCGTTGCGCATTTTATCGCTGCCCCATCACAATGAGATCGATGATCTTGTCATGGCGCAGCTGTGCCAACTATCAGACTTGGAGCAAATCTCGTTGCAGGAGTGCAAGCAAGTCACTGATTCTGCGATTCTGCGCTTGCTGCTTAGCTGCAAGCGGCTGCATGTGCTCCATCTCGAGCGCTGCGTTCTGCTCACCACCCAGCTCATCTATGGCATTATAGCCGAGCTGCGCGAGGAGCTACGCATCGGACTTACCCAACGACATTTGCCTGTGAAGCTTTTCTTTAATAACGGTAAATTTACAAATTTTGTGCTCGACTTTCCCGATGCAGCTACGAATGATCTGGTTCACGTGGAGCTGAGTTTTATCCGTCGGTAGAGGAAGGCGGATGGAGTTGGTTATTCATTGTTATGGTGTGTAAAAGTTCAGTTTTAATTGTTTCCATTCCATTCACTGATGCAATATCGTGTTGAAATCCGCAGTGTTGCAGAAAGATCGTATTTGAATTCGCAACAAAAAGATCCCATTCCAATAGATAAAACGAATATCATATTCTTATTTTCAACTCCCAAAAAATTATATGAATATCGTACTCTAATTTACTGATGGAATATCGTGTTGAAATTCCCAGTGTTGCAGAAAGATCGTATTTGAATTCACAACAAAAAGATCCCATTCCAATAATAATATCCTATTCTTATTCTCAATTCCCAAAAAATTATATGAATATCGTATTCCAATTTACTGATGGAATATCGTATTGCAATACACAATAAGAATTTTTGAAAGAAGATCGTATTTTAATTTATTTTCTAATTTATTTTCAATTTCTAATTCATAGAATGAATATCGTATTACTATTCAATTATTTAGAATTGGGAATAGTTATACGATATTCATTCTATGAATTAGAAATTGAAATATGATATTATTGTAAATTATTATGATATTATTGTAAGGATCGTATTCCAATTTACTGAAAGAAGATCGTATTCTAATTAACATACAGAAGGGTCTATTGCAATTCAGAGAATGAAGATCGTATTCCTAGAAAATCGTATTTTCATTCGCATTGAAAATATCCCGTAGCTCTTCTCAAAGGGAGGATCTTATTCTAGTTCACATTATAGTTTGTTTGACAAGAACAAGGCTAATTGGCTATCAATTGAAGTCCAGTTGATGTTGAGGTCGTATATATATATATATATATTATTCTAATATTCTTATATATATATATATATATATATATATATATATCCAATTAACTCATTTCCTTTTACTGCCTTAACCTCTGCCTTGGGCATCATGTATGAATCGCTTGAAAAATGTTAAGGTAAATAGGTTTTTTGCTTTAAATTATAATCATATTAGATTAAATAGAGTCTAGATAAATTTATGATCCATAGCAGGTATACCCGATAGCAACTATGTCTATAGGCTTTGCATTTGCTTTAGCGAATCGAAAAGCGCAGCAGTTGTAGCTAAGGAAAAGTTGCCAGGTAAATAGCAGCCGGCAGCCAAACAAAATGACCAAGGTTATGCATATATTAAGGATAAACATAACTTTTACGGAAATTATAATTAAACGTGGGCGCCTCGAATCGAGAGTGGAGACGAGCCGAGTCGAGTCGTGTCGAGTTGAGCCGCGTGGAGAGTTCAAAAGTTGGCAAAGCGCCGCACGCGGAATAGTTTTCTAATTAACTGTGAACTATGCGCAGCAGAGAAAAGGCGTGCAGCGATATTAAAGGAGCAATGAAAAGAGATGGAGACCGAGTGAGAGAGAGAGAGAGAGAGACAGTGTGTATGTGTGTGTGTGTGTGTCCAGTGCCGGAGCTGTGAGCTGTGAGATAAACCGTGAAATCTCATGAATTAACTGTGCCAACTTTTGGCTCCTGGCTGGCACACGAAACTATTTGAAAAGAAAGACAATTGCAACTGGAGAGAGCCGCAGTTAGGGGCGGCAGTGGGGAGTCTGGTGACGGCAACAGCGACAGTTTCTCCACAAATGATTTAGTTGCGGCGGAAAGCGAAACGTCGCCAACAAACAACTCGAGTGCGGGCATGCCGCCATTGTGCCCGCCATTGTACCGGAAATGCCGCACAAATGAGAACTGGAAATGGAAGGAAGTTGACAGAGGCATGCAGCGTGCAGAGCGGCGGAAGTGGAACGGGGACGGGAAAGAGGGCGGGACTGGAGCTGTTGGGAGGACGACGACTGGGAATCGAGCTGCTCGTGTCCCCGCAGAGCAGCGCGCAGAGTAACGTGCGAGGCGTCAACAATGTCACATGACAGGTCGTCGCAACACCAGCCCAGACGGTCCGACAGTTGGACATTTGGCAGTGGCTCTCAGCGCAGACAGAGAGAGAGAGAGAGAGAGAGAGAGAGAGACAGAAAGAGAGCAAGCGAGTGAGTCGAGTCGAGTCTGGAGACTCTGACTCTGGCAGCTCCATTGGGTCGCTTCTCTAATTAGCTGCAGTAATGGCATGTCAACAGTGCCAAGCGTGGCATCAACTTGCACAGGGCAACGCCAAGACAACGACAGCCGGCTGCAGCAGCTCCTCCAGTTGCTGCTGCCACCGTCCCACCGTCCCACCGACCCACCGCTACAAGGCAACTGTGCAACTGGAGACAGGCGCCAGTGTGGCCAGTGTGCCATCAGCTAGACTGTGATATGCGGCTCTTAACCCATTTTGCTCAGCAAAAACGCTTCACGAAATTAAACACAAACTATCAACAGTGGCGGAAGGCATTCTTAACAAAATATGTATTAAGTTCCAAGCGTCCCAGTTTCTGCTTAAGCACAGAGAACAATTCTCAGAATCTTTTTCTTAAAGTACTTCCACATTTTTCGCATGCTTCTCTCATTTTGTTGCCTACTCTACTGCCCCACTCTCTCTCTCGCTCACTCTCCCCCTCTCACTCTAACTGACATTGCTGAACAGTTTAATTAGATGGGAGAGCAGAAACTGAGCAAATTTAAGCAAAGGCAAAATATTTCGAAAATATTTAATGAATCTCATATGGAAGCATTCAATATGAATATTTATTTATGTCAATTCCTTTAATCAATGTCAAGTTTCAATTTATTTGGCATTGATTAAAGGAATTGACATAAGCTAAAAATCATATTGAATGCCTCAAATTGAAGCCAAAATCTAACACTTGTAGGCCGCAATGTGCTAAAATATGCCTCAAGCAGACAGACGAGCTTTGCTTGATAGATTCCGCTATATTTAGAATCCTAAATAATATATAAGATTATGTAAATATAATAAGCCGAACAGGGCAGGCAGACTGCTTAAGAAAAAAAAAATATATATAGATTTTAATTAAGAAAAAAAAAATAGATATATAAATCCAAGATAAACATTTTAATTAATGAGTATATAAAATATATATATAAATGTATATTATATATCCAAAATAATATATAAGATTATGTAAATAAAATAAGCCGAAGAGGGCTGGCAGACTGCCTAAGAAAAATATATATATAGATTTTTATTAAAAAATAAAAAAAAAATCCAAGATAAACTTTTTAATTAATGCGTATATAAAATATATTTATATATAAATGTAAATTATATTTTTAAAAAAATATTTATTTATACATGTTATTTTTTTTAAATATTAATTTGTATATATATATAATTTTTTTTTTATATATAGTTTATTTTGGATTTTGGATAAGTGGCCCTGTCATGCTCATAGTCTCTTCCATTCGTTCACTTTGGCCAATTCATACGCTCTGAACTCATTCATTTCATTTAATTATTTAGCCTTTCAGTTCTCATAGTAAAATCCAAAATTAAACCCAATCCCAGCTGCTGTTAAAATATAAAACTTAAACGAAAAATCAATATGAAATTGAACTTTAACTTATCGTTTATAGAGTATTCTTTTGCATAATTTTAAATATTTTTAGCAATTTTTTTCATTTGAAACGAATCCATTTAATACCCACATTGAGTTGAGTTTTGCACTTGCAGCTTGCGGTTTACCTTTTGGCGCAATCGAGCCACAGCGATTTTTCCTCTTGAAGATATACAAAAATTTTTGGCTGGGTTTTTTCTCATTTGACATAAATAATTGGCGCATAATGAGCATAACTTGAAGCAAATTACAGCGCGTGTGCTTCGAACGCTAAGCAGTTGGGTGGCGCTGCCACGGCCAAGCTCACGCCCACATGCGCGCCCACGCCGACGTCCTCTAGGGCTTCAAGGCATTAGGCAAAAGGAAAACTTAAAAATATGTCCAGGCTGTGGGTGTGGGTGGGGGCTGTAGCCAAGGCGAAAGGCGATGCCAGCCTTAGTTATCAGCATTCACTGTAGTCCCCTCTTGTTCACAGTGTATATATATGTGTGTGTGTGTGTGTTGTATTTGTCGTCCTGCTGTTGGTCCTGTTGCTGGCACAGTTTTTGCGCTATTTTCGCAGCGCTCTGCTTCTTGTTAAGCTGCGCCAACGTTTTTCTTTAATTATTCAAAAGATAATTACACTAAAAATTTTTTGTCATTTGCAAAACCGTCCCCAAGTAACCCAACTTGCAGTACAAAATCTATAGACACACTCGCTCCTTTTCATATACATATACTTATATATATATATATATATCTTCCTTTTTTTTATTTTCATATTTTTTTACCCTTATTTTTTTTGGACGAAGTTTGCTGTGCGAAGAAACTTGCAGCCAAGCGCTAAAAATGCTATTTTTATTTTGCTTTTCATAATTGCCAGCCAAGTGAGAGACAAAGACAGAGACAGAGAGAGAGAAAAAGAAAGAGAGCGAGAGAGAGAGGAAGAGAGGCAGCAAGCGCATCTGCCGGATGGGAACGGAAAGTTTAAGGAAACGCAGCCCAGATACGTATACAAGCGGTTTGGCACATAAGATACAGATACCCAACGGGAGGACAATCACATATGCTTATATAAAACATGGGTTCGCCGAGCAGCTACAAAATGTGCGAGCGACTGCCAAAGAAGAAGGCAGTCAACAAAGTTACACGGCTTTCAAATAACTGAACTTTTAATATAATTAACAAAAAATTCGCAATTTTATCGGATTTATAGCTTAAAATGTGTAGAATTGAAGACCTTAAAGGAATCGAACGGGGTAAGTGAATACGAAAAGTTTACTTAACAATTTAAAATGAAAATAATTTGGGTATAGCACCTGGGAATTTACTATACAAATTTACTATAAAAATATTTAAAATATGAACACAATTAGACAAAATATTTTTAGGGATAAATATTTTGATCTTTAATAGCCAAATTTTAATGAGTGTAGGATATAAAGAAAAATATTTAAAATTGAAATGAAAATACAATTTAATAAAAAATATAATATATATATATATAAAAAATCCACAATATTGTGGGGAAGTATAAAAATATTTTAGCAAATTTTAAATTCCGATAAAATTACTATTTAAATTTTAAATATTTTTACATTGGGAGAAAGTGATAACAAATGGAAAAAATAATAATCCAACTTGAAATAATACTTTTATAAATAATAATAAAATTTTATTTTATTTTTATTTTATTATACATATGAACAAGAATTAGGCATACGAAATTTTAGTTGGTATAATGAATACAAATACCTGAAAAAATTTCAACAAATACTTGAAATATATTGCAACATCAGACTTTATATAGATAACGTTTAGTTAAACATATAAAATATTACAAGTTAAAAAGAAACTTTTTAGTATTTAAATTCAGTATTTTATTTTTTGTTTGCCTTGAACTTATTGTGTCAGAGATTGTAAAAATCTCACTGATGTCTCTCCGTGTAAACTCACCCATTTCGTTAGCCACTGACTCAAAAGACTGAAATATATTTTTCTGTATGCTATGAGCAGTAGGAGTACATCAAGTAAAGTGTATCTTTTAGTCGCTCATTTCCGATTGCAGCATTTTTACTTGCTCTTACTAAAATATTTAAGAATAAATTAAAAATAAATTTGTATAAAAGGAATTTGGCAAGATTTTTATGTGCGGCAAATATTTTTAAAATGTGGCTAGGTCGGCCTATGGTAATTGCCAAAGAGTTCGATAATTATGGAGACATATTTAATAATAACAAATAATCATAATAAAACTGCTGCAGACAGTGTTTCACACACACAGAGTGGAGTGTTTGGGTTGGGCATAATTGGCAGAAATTAACGTAACCGTACAATCAATATTTATCGTCTATATAAAGTGCCAGCCTACACACACATATATATATATATATATATATATAAATATAATAATTCATACTTTATGCATGTATTTATATATGTGTGCTCCCATTTATTTATGTATGTATTTATTTGTATATTTATTCATAGTTGGTTGCCTGTAATTTGCAAGCGTCGCGCTTGCGTTTTAATTTAAATTCAAGTTGAAAGTTGCATTTTAAATACTCTGCAAAGCAATTAAAAAGACAGTTTTGACTGGTTTATTGGATAGGGCATTTTAAGCAATTGTAATTTTTCTATCTCTCTATAACGCTAGTTATCTTTATGTGTATCTAACTTTTTCTATCTCTTGCTTGCTGAAGGAGTTTTCTCTCTCTCTCTCTCTTGGCTCCCAAATTACCGCGTCTATTCTCATGTTTTTCTGCAACTGCGGGGCATCTCTCAGTCGTTCATTTGCGTCTTTAGCCCTGCAGTTTGCTTGTTGCTTTTGCTACTGTTGGATGTGTTGATTTTGTCCATCAACAAACAAAAATGGCACGCAAATTATGAACCGCAAATGTGCGTGCGATTCGGCCCAGCAAGATGGGCGCTGACTACGCGTGGGCGTGCCACTTGATGCAGCATATCAGCTATATAGATGCTCATATATATATATATATATATATATATATATATATATATATATATATATTTATAAATATATATACATATATATATATACATATACACTTACATCTGCAGTGCCTCGGAACGCAATTGGAAATCCGCACAACGGCCGCACATCTATTTTTAATGGACACATTTTCATGCGTATCTTTTTTGTTGCATTTCCATTTTGTTCTTGTTTTTATCAGCAGCTGCAATTTTTGGGTCAATGTTTATATGTAGTGGCAAAAGGTTATTCAATCTATCGTTCATAATTTTAAAGCGGCTTTTTGGTCAAATATTTTATCATTTATTGCTAAAATTGTTTTCAAAATTATTTTCACACACATTTCATTTGAATTTGCATCAATATAAATTGGAAACTTGAGTTGAGGGAAAATTGTTTAAAATGTTCTCGTTTTTTCTAATCTTCTTACGGCCTGAAATCTTTGTATACTCCAAATAAAAATAGTATTTTTGCCAGCAAAATACTAGTTTTGGTCTTATAAATAAATTTTAGACATTGATTTGAGCTCAACTGCAAAATTAGCACTTTTCAAGTTAATTTTCGGTAGTATTTTGTAGTTGCATGAGTTTAAGAACTCATTTGTTGCGTTGTTATGGATTTTCTTTAAGAATATATTAAAATTGTTCTGAGCACGAAAGTTTTGGAGAATTTGTTCAACGAATGCTTTTACAATTCTCTCTTATTTTTACAAGTTTTTATAGCATTGTCCAAGGCAAGTTCTACCTCAAACTTTGCCCTCAGCTCAATATGGCATCAACTTTTTGACCACAAACTTCATCAACTCATCAACAGCAACAGCACACACACACACACACCCTCAGTCTGCCCCTCTCTGTCTGGCAAGACGCAACACGTGGCCCTTGCGTGCCTATTTGCACTTGGCAAGTGGCAAGTGGCAAGTTTACATTAAATACAATAAATGCTGGCCACAATTTATGCAACATCAACAACGAGCATGGGATCCAAGTGAATTTCTGTAGAACCGCATAATGCGGCTGAAATCCAGCAAAACTTAGTGCTGCCCTCATGCCACAGCACATGCTAATGCATATTATTGCAGCCGAAGTGTGAATTCATATAAAGCTAATAATAATAAACAGCTGCACTTGAAAAGTAAACAACACTTTCATTTATTTTGCAAAAAGTGAGGTGGCTAATGGGTAAGGAGTGCTGTTTATGAGAAAAGAAAAATAATAATTAATAAATAACAAATAATAAAAAAATAATATTATTTATTAAGAAATAATATATAATACACAAATTATATTAATTATTAGGAAATAATATATAATAATAATAATTATTAATAATATAAAATAATACTTTTTATTAAAAATATATATATATAATAATAAATAAATAATATATATAATATTTTTTATCAAAAAAAAAAAATATATATATATATAATAATAATAAATAAATAATATAAAATAAATAAAGATCTAGACATAAAAAGTATAAATACAATACGATGTAAGGGCAGACCAAGCCAAATCGATAGATTATAATTGAGTTACTTCTTAAGTTATCGATAATATTTATCTTTTCTAAATTCTAGAAGATTTTGCATTTTTTTTTTATTTGAATTGTTTGAATCTTTTTGAAGTTGTAAAAATTCTAGATTCATTTTCCATGTGTAGTTTTGACATTGAGCTTTCATTGAAATGAAATTTTTTTTTGAAACTTTCACAAGCTCGTGAGGCTTCGGAAGTCATAAAAAGTGACTATAGAATTTAGTCATCTTACGGCCTATAAATTTAGCTCAGACCACGTTCATTTCTTTGCTAAGCCTAAAAAGCTGATCTAAGTTAAAATCGGATCACATATTAAAATATGTTGACTCAAATTGAAAATTAGACTTAACACAGCCTATCCATGATCTGATATGCCTTATAACGTGGCATAGTTGAGGCTTCACTTTTCTTCTTTTTCTCAATCTCTGTCCATTTGGCTCTTAACTGGTCACCATCATCCTCTGTGCTGCATTAAGCTCAAGCTGAATTACCTAAAACTTAATACCAAAATAAGTTCAAATTTAACTTTACACTAATTAAAAGTTAGACTTTTGAGTTGAAAAAAAAAAAAATGATGATATCAAAAACAAAACTGTTAAAAATATGAAAATAGTTTCTGGAATCGTTACGCAATAGAGAAAGTTTGGTGTTGCCACACTAATTGGCAACAAGTTGTTTGGCAGTTGCCAGATGCCGCACAGAATGGAGGCTAAAGCGCATATGCATTTGATGCGTTGCTTAATAACTTTAACATAATAATACTCGCCCCACGCACACACTAACAAACTCACATCATAATATATAGAAGCGTTGCCAGATCAGCTAACGAGCTCAGTCCTTTGGCATCATTGTGAGGCAACTTCACTGCTTATCGATGATGTGCAAATTAAATTTCGAGTGAGCTTCGCAATGCGTGTGGGCGTGTGGGCGTGTGGGCGTATGTGTGTGTGTGGGAGTGTGGGAGTGGCAGGGCGACGTGTTTGGTCTGTGACAGTTGCCGGACAAAGCATTGATGGATGCGTTGCGCACGTGTTGCCGACCGCAATGCAAAATATTTTTTACACTTCAGAATTATGGGCGAACAGAGTGAGCAAATAAATAAACGGGGTGCGGAGGACCACGGAACATTGTGGCTGGCACGCGGACATACATAAATGAGAAATTTATAAACAAGCGCCAGTGGCGCCACCTAGCGCTAAGAGTACGCTGTGGTTATTCGTTACGCTTTTTATGAAATGCATTTCCATGCAGACACACACACACACACACACACACATACACACACATACATATAGCGAACATGGTTCAAACAGAAATAAAACTCAACTCACAAATGCAACTAATTTACAAGGACAAGAGTGGGCGGCGCATAATAATAATAGCTGTGGCCAGAGGCGTGGCCACTGACAACATTTACGGCAGTTGGCATTTGTTTATTGTTTTAACTGGTTCAACACCAGTAACTGTGTGCATTTACCCTAGGCCGGCCAGATGTGCTCAAAGCGCACACACACGAAAGCCATTTGAAACTCTGACTTTGACTTCATATAAAGTCGAAATAGAGCTAAGCATCAAGAAATTTTATATATATATTCTATATGTATTTTATATTTATTCCATATATATTTTATCAGGGAATAAATTTAATATATTTAAAAATTTGGTTGAGTGCCTAAGCCCAACGCAAATAGTATTTGTCAAAAGTCTTCCACTTCTGAGCAGCTACAGGCGCTCAGAGACCACAAATTTATAGTCATCATAGTATAGATCACCATAGATCTGTCTGAGCTACAACAGTGAGTTGCTGTATGGAGAGCTTAAGTTACTTCTGAATGAGATTGCCAAATCTATAAAAAAAAAAAAAAGAATAAGTCACATTTTTTATTTTTCTTGAGTTGATACGAATCAGAAATTAGCTTGAAGAAATTCCCCCCTTTCTTCAAGCTAATTTCTGATTATTTAATATTATTTCTGTAAATCATCTATTTTTAGTGGTGCATAACATACCAAGAGCTTATATTTATTTTATAAATTTTGAATGATTTTATGTGCCCTTACAGCTTTATTTCAAATTGAAACCAAATTGAAATGAAATATCTTTTATTTTTTCAACATTTTCTGCTTCATTTCATGTATACATATTTCACATATATATGTTTCTATATGTGTATAAATAACGTAATTGTGCGCATTCAGCGGCTTATTTCAATTAATAATACTTGATTCATTCGCTTAATGCAATTATAATTCCGATTTTTTTTACTTTAATATTAATTGCTTTATTACAGAGTTTTCTCGGTTCTTAATTCTTGACTTTTTGAATGCAAAAAATTAAAACACCGCATTAATTATTTATGGTAATTGCCAAAGAATATATTTACCAATGAATGATGTGTTCAAAAAAGAAGTCGACGATATTAAAACAAAATGAAAAGCCAAGCGAAACAGCTGTAAAAAATTAGTCGAGCCTTAGAAATGGCCAAACTTTTTGCCAGACGTGGGGAGCATTAGCACAAATTATGCCGACAAAAAAATATAAATAATAATATATAATAATAAGGAATATATGTAAGCTGGGGAATTGGCAAGTTCTTAATCTTTTTTCCAAAGACATTTTATATGTTTATTTAGTAAAATTAATAGTAAAAATTATTAAATATAAATATATAGTATATATTATTATATATAAAAAAAAATATATAATAATAAGGAATATATGTAAGCTGGGGAATTGGCAAGTTCTTAATCTTTTTTCCAAAGACATTTTATATGTTTATTTAGTAAAATTAATAGTAACAAGTAAGAAAACTCTAGTCGGCGCGCCCGACTAGGGGATACCCTAATCCCACCCCCCCTTAGTTTTCTTAATATAGTCAATAACTCGTATGTACAACCATATCACGCAACTTAAGTATGTGCCAATGGTACTAAGAATGTCGATCAAAGAGGAATTATGCAAACAAATTCGACACAAAGATTATACCAGCTCACTTTTGCAAGCTCACAAGAACTGTTCCGTTACTATTAAAGAAGAAGAATCGAAAACATATTCGCACAGCGACACACAGCGGCGAGCGGCAATTGGAAGTAGGTAGCAAAAACAATTCGAACACAATTCGACCCAAACTCAAAGGCAATTGCGGTTCTTAGAAAATTTGTTCGCGAGCATTTGCATGTATGTGTGCACATGTATACAAATTGAACATGTATAAGCGCCACCTGGTCTGTGTGCGCTTGCAGTTCAATCGCTGTTGATCTAGCCAAACATTTTGTTTAATAACTTTTGTGTTTATCAACGGATTTTGATGAAACTTTCACCATATGATTTAAATAATTGATTTAGTTTTCAAAAATACCAAACACCATATATTTTGCAACTGAAAATAATTTTCAAAATTGTGGGGAAATTTGGGGCCAGTATCCAAATGTAACAAAAACCGAAATTGGTAAAAATACACATAAAGCTACATGCGAAATTTGGAGTCTCTAGCTCTTAAGATAAAAAAGATAAAAAATCATAACTGTTTTTTCATATGGTTTTAAATCGATAACAAATATTCAGGAATAGTTATCGATTTTCTGAAACAAACTCGATATGCGCGCCCAATATACGCGCCTAACAAAAAAAAATTCAAGTCTCTAGCTCTTATAGGTTCTGAGATCGACGCGTTCATACATACGGACGGACGGACGGACGGACGGACGGACGGACGGACGGACGGACGGACAGACAGACGGACAGGGCTCAATCAACTTGTCTTGTCGTCCTGATCAAGAATATATATACTTTTGGGGGTGTGGCACGCCTCCTTCTGCCTGTTACATACTTTTAACAAAAACATTATACCCTTTTTTCCCATTTTCAATGGGATCAGGGTATAAAAATTATTAAATATAAATATATAGTATATATTATTATATATAAAAAAAAATATATATTATATTTTATATATATATATATAAAATAAAAAAAATAAAATAAATAAAAAAAAAATGAAATTAAAAACTCAAGCTTATTTTTTTTTTTTAAATATAATAAAAATATAAGTATTATATCATTAAACTATAAATGCTAAAAATAATATTTTTTGTATCAGAAATAATTTTGTACACATACTTAAATACTTTATTATTATTACTTATTTTATTTAAATCAATTTCAAGTTAATTGTTTAAATTACAATTTGAACTTTATTTAATTTTGGTACATAAATAAAGTTTTATATATTATCATTAAATTTGAGTGGCTTCAAATTAAATAATAAAATATAAAAAATATAAATTTTTTTTAAATAGTAAAGTATTGAAAAACATATATTTATCAACATATACTTAAATTTGTTTTCTATTTCCGTAGCTAAAATTGTGCTACACTCACCATCTCCCTGTCTCCCTCTCTCTTTCTCCCTGTCTCACACTCTCTGATTTATAGGCAATTCAAGTTCTTTCGCAGCGTTAGCCTAGAATTAAGGAGGACTTGAAATCGTTTAGTTAGAGCAAAGATTGATATGCCAAAGCCTAACCTAGGGCATTATTAGCTTCGACTTTGGCATTTTGGCCAGCTTGCGCTTTGGCCTCTCAAATCGTTGCTCTTTGGGTTTTCCATGCGTAAGTTTTGTTTGCATAAGCCACGCCTAAGCATGTGTGGCCAACTCTGTGTGCGTATGTGTGTGTGTGTGTGTGTGTGCGTGTGTATTAGTTGCTTGGTTTGGTTTGCTGGTGCGTTTGTTTGTGGCTCGCTTAATCCTTTCATTTTCATAACTCGTCATAGAATGTTTACAAGATTAAGTTAGTTTTCTGTGTTGCTCAAGTGGCTTTGGTCGCCCAACAGTTGCTGCAGCTGCAGTTGCAGATGTTGCTGCTGCTGCTGCTGCTGCTGCTGCTGACGCTTTTGCCATGCCACATAGGAGCAATATGGTAGGGCTGGGCTGGGCAAGGCTGCGCTGGGGCTGAGGCTGTCGTCTGGCCACAGCAAGTCCACCAAAGTGACTGTTGCAATTGCCTTTTGTTGTTGTCCTTGTTGCTGCTGTTGCTCTATTTGTTGTTGTTGCTATTGTTGTTGTTGCTGTTGCCTTTATACTAAACTCGGCAAAAAGTTTTCGTATTAAAAAGTTGGACGTAAGGATTTCACAAAAGCTTCCGCCGCATTATATTGAGAGCTGATTTTGAGGGTGCCATACAAACAGCCACCGCACCACCGAGTCAACCACCCAGACCACCCGCTGCGCTTATTCTTATTTGATTGCCAAGTGACATTGCAGTTGCTGCTGTTGTTGTTAGTTTGTTTGATTGTTTGCTTGCTGTTGTTGCCTTTGTTGCTGCTGGCAGCACTAATAGTAATTAAAGTTATTACAAATGGAATTTATATAACTGTTTTTTGCCTTTGCATAAAACGTATTAAAAATATATAAATAATAAAGGCTATAAATATTATTGTTAATCCAAAGAGTTGATTTATTGCGGCAGCTAGAAATATATTTAACCCTTTCGAATATTGAGTGCACTTTTTTGGCCAGTTTATTAATTGATTATTAGTTTTATAAAATTTTTACAAGTTTTTTGAAAGAAAAAACATTATTTTAAGTTTAAAATATAAATGAGAAAATTTGTTTAAACAATTTGAAATTCACAAAATCTTACAGTTTTTATTTAGATATTTTTTATTATATTTTTTATATTATATTTATTATTTAATAATTTTTATATTTATATTTATTATTTTATTATTTGTATTATATTTATTATTATATTATTTATACAACGCTAAAAGGTTAATTTAAAATATTATAAAA
This sequence comes from Drosophila mettleri, assembly GCA_035047625.1. Classification (NCBI taxonomy): domain Eukaryota; kingdom Metazoa; phylum Arthropoda; class Insecta; order Diptera; family Drosophilidae; genus Drosophila; species Drosophila mettleri. Next base: position 12,739,601 of record JAWNPI010000018.1, read on the forward strand.
AATAAATAAATATATTTTATATAAAAGTTATCTTAAATAATTATTTTTATTTATTTTTATTAAAATTAAATTAAATATTAAGATATTTTAAACTTACTTCTGTAGCTTAAAAATATATTTTAGAATCGTTCATGATAGTTTAAGTTTAAATGTATATATATTTTTTAATAGTTATATATAATGGTCTTTTAATTTCTAATATATATAAAAAATAAATAAAACAATATTTTTTTGTTATTAAAATATAAATTAATTGTAATTAAAGTTAAAATTAAAAATAAATTTAAATATGAAAAAATTTAAGCCTTATCTATAGCATCCCAAAGATTTTGTTCTCATTTTTATATTTGTATAAATTTATTATTTAATTTTGTATTATAGATGTTTCAAAATATGTATCTACTATCTAACTACTCGAACTACTTTAAAGTAAATCAGTTTTGCTTATATCGTGACATGCTGGACGCCTGCTGCAAATATTAAGCATATGCATTAAGTGCACGCAGTGTTATCGAAATACAATTATTTCTATTATCTACTATTCAATATCAGCTTAACTTGATAGGCAGCCAGAGCTATTGGTTTCAATATGAGAATTTAATCGTGTTAAACCGTCTCAAGCACTTTGCGAGCAGCAGCTGCTGCTGCGTAATGCAACTCAACTTCTGTTGACAGGCCTAAATAATTACTTAAAGAGAATTTAGTAACAGGCCGAGCACAATATTTATGAATGCGTAATTAAAGTTATTGCAAATGTATTTCGTCTGATTGGATTTTCGGGTCGGAGCTGTCAAACTCAGCTGTCGTTCAATAAACTAAGCTGAGAGTGCAAAGGCAAAAGGCAGACAGCTGCAGGCTACCGACTGCCGGCTGCCGAGTGCACGATGCAGGACATAATTCGCAGGCGTCATATTTGTTAAGTGTGCGGCTTTCGGGCTTGCAATATTTAATGCGAAAGCCTATGCCAATGCCGATGGCTTGGGGCTAGAAAACCTCAACGTTAGCCGCTCCCCTCTAGGCTTTAGACCTCAAACCACGTGGACCGCACAAAATAATCAAGTTTTGTTTTGCTGCTCGATTTGGATTTGAGCCACATGTGAGCCATGCCCACTAACAGCAATTTGTGCGCCTACTTTGCTCGCTCGCTTGCTTGATTGCAGCGGTTTTTGGAGGCGTGGCCGAGGCGAACGCCTCAACATACCAATGCGTACTCGGCATATGCGAATTTCCTGTAATAGATCTTGTGGCAAACATAAACTGCATGTTAAATGCCTTTGCCTGCGGCCCACTGATGACTGTGTGTGTGTGTGTGTGTGTGTGTGTGTGTGTGTGTGTGCGAGTGTGCGACTGTGTGTGTGTAAGCAATGTGCGTGCGTCATGCTCAAATGATAAATTGTTACAGGCACGACCTGTCGAGCAGCCGGCAACATTGTTGAAGTATGCAGAAGAGTAGCAGAGCAAGAGAGAGAGAGAGAGAGAGTGGAGAGAGATGGCAGCAGAGGCGAAATCATGCATTACCATGTTGCAAACCGAAGATGGAGCAGCCGCTCTGATAGCCAGAGATAACATACAATGCATAATAGTTGATGCCACACAATTTACACATATTAAGTAATGCTACCGGTAAGACGACGACGAGTGTGTGTGCCCCTGTGTGTGTGTGTGTGTGTGTGATAAGTGTGCAGCGGTCAACGCTAGCAGCAACTAGACAAATTGCAACAACACATCCTTTGGATTCAATGGCCTCGTTTGCATAAGCGATTATTGTGCATTCGCCAAATGAAGTCATGTGAGCTACTTTCTGTTTATAGTTAAATATCTATATATCTATTTCTATATTCACATATATAATCTCGGCATATTCAAGCTCTGTCCAGCCCAAGCAAGCATAATTATAAATGCTAATGCAAATGGGGAAGTAATATATTTATGGAGCCCCAACTCATGTTGCGACCTGCCTAGCAGCAGGTGAATAATTTAGTTTTCTGTTACGCATCTCTATGAATAGCTTCATTAAAATGTGTAGCTGATGCTTTTATGATCCATTAATAATATCAGTGGAGATATTAATTATGTTATCAAAAAAAATATATTATGTATAAAATTATATCCTATAATTTCATCAAATTTCTCTTAGTTCAGATCTGTTCGATCTACATTAAACTTTGCTGAGCTGATCATTGCTTCGAGTTAAGTATTTTATTTGCTCCTCTCTGTAACTGTCTCCATGCAGCTGCGTTCCCCAAGTACAAATGATTTCTTCTATCACTCCACTTAATCGTTGTCTATTTTGAGGATTGTCGCAAGAGTCTATTCAATGCTCTTCCAAAGTCTATAATTTGTTCCGAATGCGATGGCCGCTAAGACCATATTTCTGCCTGAACAGAATTTTTCATAGAAAGTCAATATTAAATAATTTTATAAATTGTTTGAAAAGAAAAATGATATTTTGGCTAACCATAAAAATAATAATGTTCATAAAATAAATATTTTCAGTTCATTGTTTTATGGTTATTTAAATATGAATAAATAGCTTACCATATATAATAATAATAAATATTATATAAATTATGTGATACAATAAGATAATTTATGATTATATTGCACAAATTTAATTCTAATAAATTAAATTACTTAAGATTTGAGCTGATAAATTTAGGCGAAATATTTTAAAGAAATTAATTTTTGCTGTGTCTCATCTTGTGTTCATTCCTTATGTAAAAAGTCTATTTTTGCGAGGCCACCTAACTATTTTTCATCCAAGAAGTAGACTAATTATAAGATTCTATAAAAGATAGTATTCAGCTCAATGTCATATTTATTTAATATTTTGTACTTTCAAAACTTTCAAAGCAAGTTTTACTTTAAATTGAACTAAGTTGTTGACATCATTCAGTGATGCGTGCGAACTTAAGTTTCAGAAAGTTCTCCAATAGCAATTTTGTTAAGTACAGAGCCTTTGGCAGCATACCAATTTTGCATGCTGTATACATTTTTTCTGGGCAGGCTTCAGAGATGAGTATTAAGATAGAGGAAACTTGCTCAAAATTGGTCAATTAAATCAGAACGAATCAAATAAAATCATTAAATATTCATACTAATTTTATTCTGGTTGGGCTCTCGGGATAATGTATAAATGAGAGTAGATAATGATAATGATTAGCGCTAAGCTCAGATATAGAAAACTCTTTTGTTTGTATTCATTCTCAAATACTTAGCAGTTGCTCTTGTTACAGTAGTCAAAGCACAAGCAAATTGCTTAAACCATTTCAATTTGTTAATGCCGCATATGCAAAGGCATCCGATATCTGAGATATCTTAGCTAGAGCTACAATATGCGCTTTTCCTTAACAATTATATATGTATATAGATACATACATATACACAGGCAATATCCCGTGCTCAGGCAAGAGCAGCAGCAGCAGCAGCTGAAGGAATGTGAATGGGAGCTTCAAGTGCTTTGACGCTTTTATTTTGCCAATAAATTGTGTTTTGCGTAGTTTGTGGGTCAGCCGGAAATGTATTTTGATTTAAAATGCGTAAAGCGTTGCGTATACGTAATACGTAATGTGAGCCCAGTTGCACACACACACACACACACACACTTATACACATGTAGAGACATGAGTGAGCGAGCGAGCCAACGTCTACGTTGTGGGTTCAAGGGAAAATGAGTTTGAGTTGCAGTTGCTTTTCTGCTTGCCTTTGCCCGGGCGCTGCATGTCAAGTGGAAAATTAAGATTGATTACGGCAGATAAGCCGTTGAATTTACAACGAATTTAATTGATTGCATGTGCACTCGACTGTGTGAGTGTGTGAGTGTGGGCGTGTGTATGGGCGAGTGTGAGTGTGTGAATATCGTTTTTGTATGTCATGTCAACCTTCAAGTGGCAGCCTGTCAATTGCTTAGCGCGCCAACGTTGAAATGCTCAACTTGCAATTTAATTGCTTGGCCAGCCAAAAAGGTTTTCCCATTTCCCATTTTCCATTTCCCGCTATCGTTATATTTTTTTTTTTTTTCAGCCCTTTTTGTTCAGCTCTTTCTGCAAAGTTCGCTGAGCAAGTTCCTTGCACCTGGCAACAGCTCGTTAAGGTGCCAACAGCGTTCGCACAAAAGAAAAGCTGCGGCAATAAGGCAAAGATGATGCTAACCGCAGCAACAGCAGCAGCAGCAGCAGCGGCAGCAACTCACAGCAAAGCGCAGCAGCGAAATTTGTGGCGGTTTTGATGCTCTATAAATTATTTGTTAACACCAATCGGGAGCTATGCTATTGAGCTTAGATAAATAATAGTCAAGCGAACGAGTTGTAGAAATAGAAGATTTTTTCTGATTTCGATTTCTATTAATTGTTTAATATATTTATGTAGATAATATATTATATATTTAGATATTTTTTAATATATTAATATATATATGTATATCTAACAATTGTAGATAATTGTAGATAATATATTATATATTTAGATATTTATTAATATATTGCTTTTAATATTTTCTTAAGAGCGTTTGCTTTACTTGCATGCAAAAAGATTTATTTTTGGATTGTAGATCGATTATTGAACCAATTTTTTGTTTATTCGTTTTATTTTATATATATATATTTTTTTTTTTACTTCTACTAAACTCTAAAAATAATAAAAAAAAAACTAATAATTTTTAGTAAATAATTTGTATACTATTTTTTAATCTCATTTTTAATTTAATTTATCTTTTCATATTTTACCGAGCTCCGCAATACAGCTCTTGCAGATTAGTTAATTTAAGAGCGGCAAACCCATAAACATTAGTTGTCGAGAGATTTCATTTGTAAAGCGATTTTGGTTATTCGTTTCGTTTTCTCTTAATCTTCATTCGATCTCACAATGCATCGAGTAAGCCGACGCTCGCAGTAAGAAACTAACCATCACTTAACGAATGCGGATGTTCGTGCATTAACGATTTTTTCTTTGAGAAGCTGCTCGGCGCCCAACACAGTTATTAATAGTTTGTGTTTCATATTTTGTATTTGTGTAATATAAATTGGATATGAATTATTTAACAGATCGGGGCGTAATAGTTTTTAAAATATTCAATATATATTATTAACATTTTTATATTTTAAAAATTTAGAAAATTTGTATATATTAATTTTATTATTTGTTATTTATACAAAATTATATATTTTATAAAATATCTCGCAAATTATTATTTATGTATCAATCAGACTTTTAATATTTTATTTTAATTAAATTATATTTGTCATATTTATTTAAATATATTTTATTAATATAAGAATATGTATTTAATATTTTTATTATTATCATTATATATATTGTTTTTATTTCTGCATACTTATTTTATATAATAAAAACAATATACTGATTTTTATTTATAATTCAAAAAATAATTTTAAAATTAAACTAAATAATTTATATAATTTATTTAAATTTAATTATTATTATTATTATATATAATTTTAAATTTAATTATTATTAATTTATTAATTCCCCCTTTATATTTATTTAATTTTAAATCTTTTTTACCTTTTTCAAATTTATGTGGGTAACACAAATATTTTCTTAAAATAAATATAGTTAGCTGAACTAAATTTTGTTCCAGGGTATTTCTGATTCCGGCATGTCCCATTGAGTAGTTGGCTGCGCTGTGATCCTTGTTGTTGCTTTTGTGGCTGCTGCTTGTTATGCCATTTTATACGCAGCGTGTTGAAGCAAATGTTTATGTTTGTTTACTTATGCATGCGTGCGAGTGCTGGTCGCGCCAGTGTGTGCGTGCGTGTGTGTGTGGGTGTGGGTGTGGGTGTGTATGTAACTATATCTGCACTTGTATCTATAAATGTAAGTCGCACTTTGTGGGTGTGGTTGAGTGTCGCTCATTTCAATAACAAAACGAGCTCAAGTCACTTGTTCTCACAACTGACGCACTTAACTGAAAATTTTATGCAGGCACAAACAAGACGGAAACTGAGCAAACGACGCCAAGCGAACATCTCTTCCAACAGCTCCTGGCTGGCAGCCCATTGCATTATAGCCAAGATAATGATGGCTAATCAGCTGTCTCCGCAAGACTGACAACTTAATGCATAAATGTTTCTGTCCCCGAATCAATTGGCATTAAAACGATACACACGACCGAGCTTAAAGTTTGCAATTAGCCTGCTGGCTTTTCGGGCCTCTGCACATAATACCCTCATCGCTCTTTCCATCTCCCTTGCTCTTTCTCTCTCTCGGTCTCTCTCTCTCTCTGTGTCTGTTGGCTTAGGTAAAACTTTCTACCTGCATTTGTCACAGAATTTATGATATAAGCGCCAGCGCGGGCGGCCGGGTGGACTTGGCTTGAGTTCCTTTTGCTATTCACTGGGTTTTATCTAATAAAATCTAGAGTGTTTAATCCCTTGCACTCGACTGCCGTTCAACCTGCTGCTGCTGCTGCTGCTGCTGCTGCACCCTCATTCGCCTTTGCCGCTGCAGTCAATGTGGTAGTCGCATTCGGCATCGCAGTCACAGTTGCACAGCTGGGACTTTGAATCCATTGCAATGTTCGTACCCAGTTTGCCTTTTCGAGAAAAGTCGCCTTCATTTCTGAGCATGGTCTGTGGATTATCGCAAGAGCTTTGATTAACAATAACTGCCAGGCAGCTCATAAATTCAATGCTTGTTCCGTAGAGCTTTTTTTGAGCTAAACAATAATTTAAATTGGCATCGAAAGTGAAGACGAATTAAAAAAATATTTTTAATTAAGGCAAAGCAAACAATAGATGTAGTTGCATACATAATTAATATTTTGCTTATAAATATATTTAATATATTTTTTTTTCTATTTTTTGAACGATATTATATATTGTAAATATTTTTAATTTTATTTTACAAATATATGTTATTATATTTTTTTTATATTTATTTTCAGAATTTGTGTGTTTTTTTTTTTATGTATATATATATATATTTAATATATATATTTTTTTAATTTAGTAATAAAAAAATAATAATAAAACTATAAAACTATATATAAAGTCATAGCAAATTTATAAATTTATTATTTTATTATATATTTTATTATTATATATTATATATTAATTTTATAATATATTTATATTTCGCACATATATATGTAAATTTATAAACAGTTATGAATGTTTTTAGCTTATTTTAGATATAAAACAAATACTAATAAGTTATTATTTTATTCAATATTTTTTTATGTATTATAATATTATTTTAAAAATTTGTGTAAGCCACATTTCGTTCTACTTTATTTAAGTATTAATTTTTCATGCCCATTCTATAAATGCTTAAAGTGCATATAACTAATAGTAGCTTATATATATAGTGTATTCGATATTCGGCATTTACTTGGTTTGCTTTACTATTTTCTAAAAATTCATTTCGTGCGTCTGGTCCAGCTCGCTGCACAATGTAAAGGCGATGCAATCGGCGACTGATAAAGGCGGTCGTCGGGTGGGCAAGTTAGAATAGTTGAGCGGGCTGTGGGTGGGTGGGCCAGTGTCCAGTGTAGAGTGGACCAGAACACGGCGCAGTGCGTTCTGCTGCTGCTCCAGTCGGCACTCGGCACTCGATCAAATTACTTATTGTAGCCGCGCCGCAGGATGCGCAAGTGCCATTAATACAAATAAAGTGACACAAATACAGGCAGAGAGCCCAAGGGCATTCAGACGGGCTGGGGGGAATGGAGAGGGCAGAGGGGCTGGCCTGTGGGCAGGTATCGCAGTCGCCTTGCCTGTTATGCCATAACTGGCCATAGCTGCTGCTGCTGCTGCTGCTGCTGCCAGGGCCATAACTTTTGCCTGCTGCAGATTTAGCCAAGTGGAAGACTAATCTCTGAATTCGGCAGCACAAGCAACGGCAGCAGCAACGGCAACGGCAACGGCAACGGCAAAACTTTGAACAATGGGAAAGAAAAGTTTAGAAACTAGTAGTCGGTGAGCATGTCAACTGTGCGCAAGAACAACGAACAGCATTTTGCTTGACGGCGGGTGGTCGGACGGTTTTGACCGTTTCCCGCGTCGCTATGCAGCGAGGCGTTAAAACAGCCACCCTGCCAGCCAGCTAGCCAGTCAGCCAGCTAGCCAGCCAGTCAGGTGTGGCGGGTACGGAGGCTACAGAGCAACACAAAATAAATGAAAACAAAACGAAACACGCAGCACAAAAACAAACGCTGCTCGAACTACAAGAAGCTGCACTCGATTAAGCTCTTTGATAGATTTTTCAATTTGCATCCTTGCTCTCTGGGCTAAACAGTTAAGGCGTGCGATTTGTTGACTCAAATGCTGCAACAAAGCGGCCTTCAATTTGCTGTCTGTCTGGTCTGTTTGTCTGTCTGACTGTCTCCCTGCAGATAAATAGCGCCAGAGAAGGTCACACGGCGCTGAGCTGGGCTGACAGGGCGTCTGTACTCGCGGCTGCTAACCAACGTCCCCCACTCTCACTCTCCTTCATTCTCACCCATTGCCACGCCGTATCTCTTGCAAAGGCGACAACAAGAAGGCGAACAGAAAGCCGACAGCTGCCCTTGAGCTGATGTCAGTTTGGCTTGGGCTTGCGTTTTTTTCTCGCTCGCTTTTCGTGTACACACATAAAATGCTTAAAGCGGGTGGATTAGCTGCGTGCTCAACTAGAACTTGGCTAATGTGCACAATTAGTGGCTGCGAAATAAACTGCATAAGATATGTCCGGCAGCAAAAGGTGAAACTAGAGTTTATGTGGGGTGGCCAGAGATTAATTGCGCCTTCACTCTCTGTGTGGCAGCATTCCCAAATAGATTTGTACACGAATTAAATGAAACGAATTCATTTCTCCTTGACTGCCAACGTATAAAAGTGCTACATAATAAATAACATTTATATTTAAGCTTGATTACTCGAATTTTTAGTCAAAAGTGAGGGTTCAAGCTAAAACTAAATTTAAATAATTAGTGAAATAAATATTTTAGAATGATTTCATTAATATGTTTAAATAAATAAAAAATATTTTAATTTATTATTATGGCTATACTTATAAAATATTTTTGTTTTATTTTAAATAATAAAATTTGCAATAATTTATCTAATGTATACTTTATATTCTTATGTTGTATTTCATATAATTTTTTATTTATATATAAAAATACATTTTCGTTTTATTCACAGTGCAAGTTAATTTATTGGTATTTTCTATTGCTTTGCTATTCTTCGTTCACAAATAAAAATATTCCAATATTTTAACGTCATAATTTAAATTTAATAACTTACTTAATTTGAAAAGCATATTATTATTGAACTATATATTAATAAGTTTAAATTTCATATTTAAAAAATAATAACAATAATATATAACAATAATAATAAAATAATAGTACAGTAAATAAATTATAAATATATATTAGATACATTCTGAAAGTATTTTTATTTTATTTATTATTTAAAATAATAATTTATTAATATATTCATTTTAATATCCATATTAATATTTATAATAATAAAAAAACCGTAAGCATATCAAAAATTATTTATTAAATTTATATTGTTATTTTTTTATTATTTCCAATAATAAGAAAAATATATATTTGAAATATAAATATAAATAAAAATAAATATAAATATTTAGAAAATATTATATTATTAATAATTTTAATATATTTGTATAATTTTTTCTTTTTCCTTTTTTTTTAATTTTAAATAATATATTTAAAATAATATAGTAATATCATAAATATTTTACTCACCACAATGTTATAAATTATTTTTTTTTTTCATAGTATTTAAGCTGTTAAAGCTTGTCTGCCATATATAAATAGTTAGGGCATTGCCTAGTCTCAGTTAAAGGAAACTAAATATTTTCGATTTACCTTTTTTGTATCACTATTTGCTCTGTGTTTGTTTTTGCTGATTCTTATTGCGATGCCAAATGCTGCGCCCATATGTAGGCAATGCTTTTTTTTGTATATATTTAAGCTCATTTTGCTGAGCTCATAGCGCGCATTGCCTCATTGCCTCGTTACCAGGCATATGTCAGATTGGTCCTCTCGCGCCCCAACTCCGAGTTGTTGTTGTAGCTGCTGCTGCTGTTGCTGTCGATATTTTACAGGTTTCTCCAGGTATGGGCAGGGAGGGGCAGGAGCAGCCGAAACGGAATTTATGTTTGCGCCCGTGCGCCAAGTCAATGAATTGCAACAAATTTCGCCTGCTTGCGGCTTGTTAGGCGGCATTTATTTATTTATTTATTGCTCGTTGCTTTTGGTCGTGTAATAAAGACACAATATGAACGGGGCGTGGCTGGCCAGAGCGCGGCGGGGCGGGGCAGGGCAGTACAGCTGTCAGGTGTCGCTTGCTCTTGTGACTTTTGCTGCTATGTGGTTAAAATTTTTAACTCCTAGCGGAACGACGAACGACGACAACGACGAAGATGAAGGAGATGGGAGATGGGTGACGGGCAGCGGGCACTGGCAGAGGCAAAAGCAGAGGCAGAGGCAGAGGCAGAGGCAGAGGCAGTCGAGTCGCATTGCGCGTTCATTTGGATTTATGTTGTGTTACGGATTTTTGTGGCCTATAAATTGTAATTACTTTAACGCGGCTAAATGAGTTTTTGGCTCAGGCATTAGCTGACATTTCGCCCATTAAATGTTGTTGTACTTATTCAACATTGTTGTCGTTGCGGTTTTTTCGCGAGCGAGCGAGCGTCCGTCCCAGTTGTTGTAATGGCCGTAATTAAAATTGGTTGCTTTCATAATGTGATTGGCCTGGCTGCACAAAATGCTCGATTCGGTTTCGCAACATTACGATTTATATATAAGAGCAAACCATGCCATATATCAAACGAACGGGGCCCACAAATAATCGTTCAAGTCCAACGATTTATGGACATAGCAGGTGAGTCTGAGATCGAGCGAGCGAAGCGAATGAGACGCCATTCCGAGAGCAAGATGTACAAACTTTGACCTCTGCCATTTGCCAGCACTTCAAGCTAAACAAATTCACACGACACACACACACAGCCACACACACACACACACACACAGAAGACATTGGCAAAGTCACAGGCTTGCAGAGAGAGAGAGAGACAGTGACAGACAGTGGGCATGGTCGATGGGGAGCACCGACTGATGGGTCTCTGCGGCTGGGCCACTGGGCGCACACTTCAAACCACTCAACTAGTCATAGACTAAATACTTGTGAGGCCAGACGGCAAGCAGCTGGGCGGGAGCTGTGAGCGAGACCGTTGAGGATGAGGGCGAAGACGGTGACGAGGGCATGGTCGTATGCCCCAAAACCAGACGCCCCTGGCAAATAACGTTTTGCAAAATCGGCCGCAATTGCCAAACTAGCCAAATTAGAGAATATGCAAATGCAAGCAACATGCAGCAGCAGCAGCAGCAGAGCGAGTGAGAGGGAGAGCGAGTGAAAGGGAGAGGGAGGCGAGAGAGTTGAAAAGGCTTGCAAAATTGAGCGAGCGACAGACAGTTTAGAGATGTGCGACAGCTGCGAAATGCTTTTCAATTGTAACACAAGTGACTCACAGGCTATGAATGGGTCAGATAAAGCAAATTATTCAACAGATTTTTTTACAACTATGCAGATGAGCGCGGGGAATATCTTAATTGAATAGATGAAAAATATGTTTAAGTAGCGTATAAATTCTTAAATAAATTAAAACTTTGTTGAATGTTTCGAGTCACAAATTTGAAAATGGAATTTAATGAAGAGAATGAATAATGAATAATAAGATTGGAGCTAATATATCAAATTTGACTTTATATTAAGCATAAATTTGATTAAATATTTAGCCGTAAATTAAAATTATATATAAATATATTTTATTATATTTTTGCTAGATCATATTTTAATCTAATGTCTTAAAAAATAAAGTTTATGTGATGATAAATATATATATTTTTTTAATTTATATACTTTGTATAAATATTTATTTATTGAAAAATTTATGATCCTAAGACATAAATTAATCAAATGCTTGTAATAAATATTGTTATGTTTTCTGCTCGAATTTTCAAGTATTATTATTATATTATATATATATTAATAATATCATATTAATAATTTGGTATCTATATATCTATCTATAGGTATATTTATATAAAAATATATTTACATATTTATAAATTTATATTTATATATATTTTTTTAGTAATTTATATGTTTATATTCTAAAACATTTATATATTTGTTAATTTATCGATTTTAATAAATTTTTTTTTATAATATATATATTCTTTGGTTGGATGAGAATTTGAAAATTAGCATGTCAATTTTTTTTTTTACAAAATTCCCCAATATATATTTCTATACATAATAACATAATTGTTGCCATATATATATTTAGAGCCTTCATTTTTAAATTTTTAAATTTTGCTTAATATATTTTTCTCAAATTAAACTTGAAATTGAATAGCCCAGCCAAAGATTAAGCAACATTTGACTTTGCTGTTTATTGTTTTGTAATTTATTTGTGGCCTTCATTAGCTAGAGGGAGATTTGTATTAAATTACATAATTTAGCCATGTAAAATTGCACTCGATTGGCCATGTTAATTTGCATGGTTGAAAAGTTATTTTAAATCTTCTTTACACTTGAGTATTTGAAGGTCTTCTCTTAACTCTGTGTTGCACTTGAGTGTTCTAGCGTGTCGGCTAATGCTGTAGCAACATGTTTGTGAGCTCATCTCTAGGCCAAACAACATATGGCTTTATTGTCAGCACTCAACGCCATCAGCAGGGAGGAAGAGCAGCAGCGGCAGCGTGTTGTAGTTCAACAAATTAAACAAACTCCACTGTCTGCTTCATTATCGTTATCATTATCATTATCAAGATCATTATTATGATTGCACGGGGCGGCTGCAGCAGCAGCAGCTACAGCTGCTGCCACTGCGGTTCCGTTTGTCGTCTTAATCGAGGGAAAGGAACTTTTGGCCAGCAATCATTTTGGTCTATTTTGTTGGCCATTTTAGTGTTGGGCTTTTGTTTGTTGTTGGCCAACCATAAACTAACTAACACTAACACTAACGCCAACACTAAAATGGCTAACTCACATTGGCTGACAAAATTACATTTTGGCTCAAATGCCGTGCAAATTTTGTGCAATTAAAACTCAATTGAAGGCCCACAAAATGTATCTTAATTCTGCAATGCACCTAAACGTTAGCACAATGAACGCCTACAAATTGGCTTGGTTTATGTGTGTGTGTGTAGGCAGTGCACGACTATTAGATGACCTGTAATTAAATTTTTTGAAAATTAACAGATGAACAGATGAAGCTATCTGTTAATAGATTGATTACAGATTAATGTCTATAAATGTTAACAGTGGCTTAACATATGAAAGTGTGTTAACAGATGATGCAGAGCTTTAACATATGAAAAGTATTTGTTATGTACACTATCGGTGGTGATAGCTTAGACGCAATGACAAAAACAATTTTATATAAATATCCTGGTTCAGTGACTTTTAAAGTAAAATTTAGGTAAATTTTAAAATAAATATTATTTAAGAAAATTGTATTTTTTTCTAAACATATATTTGTATATGCTAACAATGTCTTAATAGATTAATGTGTATTCTAACATAGTGAAATAAATAAAGCTGTCCCACAGTTTATAGACCATCATATACCAATTTCTATATGCCATCAGTACTTATATATATATATATATATATATATATATATATATATATATATATATATATATATATATATATATATATATATATATATATATATATATATATATATATATATATATATATATATGACTAGATAATATGGAAAGGAATATAATTTCTCATTAGAAAACTCTAAATATTTCTTATATATATATATATATATATATATATATATAAGAAATATTTAGAGTTTTCTAATGAGAAATTATATTCCTTTCCATATTATCTAGTCATCATGTAGAATTTAGTATCAATTCAGAGGATTTCTAATTAAACCTATTATTATAAATATTATTATTATTAATAAATAATTTTTTATTTAATAATTCATTATAAGACGAATGCAACTTATTAAAATGTCTTTATATTTTTTTAACTTTCAGTATACCTCTGCTAGATAGGGCTGTCTGTAAAGATTGTTTTCCCATAAACTCTAATATTAATGGAGTATCTGAGACACTGGCAACCCATGTATGTGAATTATTTGCTGTAAGTATAACAAGCATTTTCCCTTTTTTTAACTAATGCTTAAGTATATAAACTAGAACAAGTTCATAAAAGAATAATATCTAAGGGAATATCTATCTGTTTCCCCTCTTTAAATTATGGTGTTAACTGGATAACTGAACACAAAAAAGGCACACAGAATGAAACACCCAAACTCACTTAACTATTTAACCTGATAAAAATTCACACGCACACACATTTTAATATAAATATAAATATATGTAAATATTAATATAAATATTGATATCGTTTGGTCGTGGCTTTGGCTGTCTGTTAAAAACATTTGCATAAAAGTCATAATGCCATGAATTTCCATTTTCAATGGGTTGTAAGTCGCTTTTAGCTGAGTCTTAAATAATTACAGGGTATTAATAATAATATGTTTGCCGCCCTCTGCAGCCAACTGTGCTTGCGGCTCTGATGGACCCAAGCTGTTCAGTGAAAGCCGCGGCTTAACCGTTTAAGCGCCGACTGAATTTCATGCAGCAGACGCAGTTGTCCAGCTGCATATGTTAACTTTTTGCTGTTCGTTTGGTAAAGCAGGCCTGGCCTTTAAGGTCGACACACACACACACACGCGCACACACACACATACACACAGGCAGCCTCACTCTGTGTCAAGCGATTGCATTTGGGTATTGGGGATTAACGTGGCCTGAAACTGTTAAAATGAAATCCGTTCGTATGTCGCCGACATCGTTTGAGACCCTTGAACAAACTGTCGCTGCTTGCAGCAACAACAGCAATAAAAAATGACAACAAAAAAGGCGAAAGGCGAGCAGAGAGAGAGAGAAGGGAGGGAGAAGGGAGCAAAGAGAAGAAGAAGAGCAGGCATTTGTAGCCATAAAAACAGTGCAATTTGTATTTGAAATTGCCGCAAAATCCCAGCAGCAGTCAACGACGGCCCCAGCAGTCGACGCAACAGCAGCAGCAGCAGCAGCAACAGCAGCGGCGGTAGCGGCGGCAGCAGCAGCAGCGGCGGCGGCGGCGGCGACAGCAGCTGAATATGTATGAAATTGACGTTGGTTTCAGCCAAAAACATAAGCCTGCCACACAGCAACAGCTACTGCAGCAGCAACTGTAACAGTAGCAGTATCTGACAGCAGCCCCACTCCTCACCTCCCATTGCCCCTCATCAACCCCACACAGCCCACTGCTGCTCCCAGTCAAATCCACTCGGGTGTTGTTTTTGCAGCGAGACGCGTTTTACGCTGCGTTGCGTGCGTGCGTCGCATCATTCTCATTGTTTCTGCGGTGTGCAGTGTGTGTGTGTGTGTGTGTGTGTGTGTATGAGTGCGGTGTGTGTGTGTGCGTGTGTATGCGGTGTGCTTGTGGTGTACGCTTAAAGGTAAGCAATTTGTTCACGTATGAGCAAGTGTTTGTCTGAGTTTTAACCCAGTGGGCGCAAAATTTAACAAGTGATTTTAATATTTAATTACATTTGCTCAAGCTCGACTTAGTGAAGCGTTTACTAGTTCTTTTCCTCCATACCCTGTGAGCATGTGTTGAGCAAACAAAGTCTGCTAACTCGCTAAGCGCTGTGAATCTTAATGAAAATTTTTACTTGAAGATTATTGTTAGCTTTTTATTCTACTCAATTTGAAATTGATATAAACATAGAATAAAATAAATATAATCTAAAAATTTATAAATATAAAAATATAAAAATATTTAAATATAAAAATAAATAAATATAAAAATATATAAATATAAAAATCTTTAAATATAAAAATTAATAAATATAAAAATATATAAATATAAAAATATTTAAATATAAAAATATTTAAATATAAAAATAAATAAATATAAAAATATATAAATATTGCCATCCATATATATTTGTTATCCTTAGACTTTTAATATAATAATAATAATATGTATGATTACGATATATAATCTAGATGTGGACGTACTCTCAGTTGTAGACCCAGACCTAGAACGAAATCTAGATCTGTACGCAGATCTAGACCTAGCCTAGAGCTACACATAAACCTAGATCAAGAACTACACCTAGATCTAAGCCTAGATCTAGATTTATATTTAGACGTAAAACTAAACATAGATCCAGACTTAGACTTGGATGTAGATCTCTACCTAAACAAAGATCTGCCCTTTGATCTAGTTATGTACGATCTGTTTCTAGTTCTAGTCCAAGATAAAGAGCTGATCAAAGACGCATACCTAAGTTCATCTTTAACTATCACATAAAGGGTATTCTTAATTCGTTCTCTCTTTTTGTTAGATATCATGAGCCTCTCTTTGCGCTTCTAAAGTATTAAGAGATTTGCCGATAGTAAAGGATATAACTTAGTTCATATATTAGCTCTCGTTTTTGTTGGCTCAAGTTGCCATAAATATTTGCAAAGCAATGAAAACTAATCAAAATAATTGAAATAAATTATTGAGCAGGGAAATTGTGCTTAAATATATATAATTTGTTGAAATCTAAGGCCAAATCAAATATGTGCATGTGAGCGGCATTTGGAAGGACAGTGTTTCGCCTCAGGGTTAAGTGGACGATTTTTGATAGTTGGCATCGAAGCTGAAGTTTGACGTGAAAGTTGGAGGTGCAGCTGTTGCTGCTGCAGTTGTTGCTGTTGCTGCTGAGGAAAAGCCACAAACAATAAGCCGAAAGTAGCAGCTGATGGAATTGGAGACAGCCTGACGGAATAAGTTAGTGAAAGACGAAGAGTGAGCGACGAGGCAGAGACACGCACGTTGAGCATTAGAAACGAAGCGCAGTGAGACCACAATCAATATTTTATCAAAGCAAAAAGTAAAAGATGAAGACGAGGAAAGGCAGACAAAGAGAAAGAGAGAGAGAGATAGAGAGACAGAGAGAGAGAGAGGGCGGGAGAGAGAGTGCAGAGAATATAGAATTTAAAGAAGAGATTTCTTTTCTCTTTGTGTTTTCTTTTTTTTTGGTCGCTGTCTAAGCCGTCGAAACAACGCCATAGATTGACCCGAACAGATGGATGGTCGGAGGGGTCAAAGGCAGGGATTGGGGAGGCTCGCCGCCCAGGGGCTATTTACTATTCATGCTAAGCCATGGCGTGTGCAAAAGAAAACTGCAAACAATGAAAAGCGAAGCACATGAAAAGCCAGTCCAAGCAGCGAGCATGAATAATAAAGGAATCAGCGCCCCTGAAAAAGCTAGCCCAAGGCAACCAAAAAAAAAAAAAAAAATCTAGATATATATATATATAGAGCCACCGTATAAGCCATATACTGCAACGATGTGTATGGATGCGCTCTGCTGGATAGCTGAGCAAACTTTCATTAAGCCACTTCAAGAGATTCGTTAATAAATGATGGAAAACGCAGTCTGCCAGCTGTCATCAATCATAAGTATTGCAATCAATTAATTTGTCCATGGCTTATTGCTAGGCAACTGGTAACTGGTAACTGCCAACTGCCAACTGGCAACTGGCAACTGACGACGGGTACAAGGAATGCTGCCTGCTCGAGAAAGGACCTTTTGCATTTCAAATTTCAAATGCAGCTTGAGTCGATTGCATGGCTGCCCAGTTTACTGGCCATGTTTTCGACTGTTTAGAGCCGTAGAGAGCTGTAAGTGGGTAGCTATAAATGGCCATGTGGGTGGCGAGAAAGAGGGGCGCGCGGCGGAGGGAGTGAAAGAATCGAAACGAGTTGTGGTGTGGGCGGGGCGTCGACGATGTTAGCAATTTGCCAAAAAGGCTGCTAAATGGAAATTTACCCAGCACTTGAGCTGGCCACGTGTCAAGTTAGCGTTACGTGACACGAGCAGCTCGTGTTGCGCAAGCAGATAACGAACATCGTGTCTAGATTGCATCACGAGCAAGCTCGTTGGGTCACGAATGGCCATGAGCTAGCAGGAAGAAAAGTTGAAGCAGAGATCATTAATTTTTCTATCAGCTTGGAAATGATCAATAGAAGAAGACGAGAAGAAGAAGCACGAGATGCGGCACGAGTTTGTCGTGAGCAGAGAGCAAGATGTGTGTATGGAGAGAAAGAGAGAGAGTCATAAAGAGAGGGACTGAAGGAGAGAGACTGGGAGAGAGAGAGGGTGAAATAGAGAGACTGAAGCATATAGACTGAAAAATGAGAGAGAGAGAGAGTAAAAGAGAGAGTTACAGAAAGAGACAGACTGAGAATGAGAGTTTGATTTGTGATGCATAGACAAAAGTTAATTAATTTGTCGTATACTGAGCAGAGCGCAAAGCGTGTGAATGTTGAGTATGGAGACAGAGAGAGATAGAGCCAAAGCGAGAGAAAAATAGTTTTGACTTGTGATGCATAGACATGAGTTGATATGAATTAGTCGTGTTAAACGGACAGCAGAGGTCAGTCGCATTTGCTTATATTGATCAATAATAATTTATACATGAGACATAAAAAAAATAGACGCAACTGGTGAATAATAATTAAAAGAATACGAACTATAATGATAGTAATATAAGAATTGACCTTGGCTAAGTTAGGCAGTAGAAAAATTGGCACAATCCTACTAGAACTGATCATGTTAGCCAATAGCAAATCATAAATAGATACTTCAGGTTGAGTAATAATAGGAAAAGACTCAGACTACTTTGACTATCCTAATCAATTTAATAATTATCAATTTAAAAATTAATGTATGTCAATTAAGCCCATCCAATTCATGAGGCATGCTTAAATAAGCCCAAGAGTAAATGGAAAAATTATGAACATTTTTTAGATGTTTTTTGAAGGATCTGCCATTTTATTCAACAACAAAAATAAAAAAAAAATAAAAATGTGTTTTATCGACTCATTATACCCTAATAATTATTAATTATTGATATTAGTAATTAATGATAATATTTTATATTTATCTATTATTATACATCATGTTAACAAAGCTTCAGTTGTTCTCCAAAACTTAATACCAAATATTAAGCACTCAATCTCTAAGTCATTTACTAAATACTAAATAATTCAGTATATACTGAAGCTCGCGCATATGTTCAGGCTCGTGTTTTGCCAGAAACAAGAAAAAAAAAAACCAAAAAACGTATTCAAACACGCGTCTATCTCCAGGCAAGTGCCCTGTAAGGCAGTTGGCCTGTCCATATGTCTTGGCTGTCAGTTGCAGCACATAACAAAGTGTCAATAAACGAATTTGGCCCCAAAAAGGAAGAGATGAACAAGAGGCAGAGGAAGCAAAGAGAACAGGTACTACAGCCTCTCAAAATATGTGCCAGAGACAATGCTCGGGCTGGGCCGGTGGGCCGGTGGGCCGGTGGGCCGCTGGGCTCATGTTTGTTGTCTCTACGGCTAGGTTCCGGGCCAAGTTGATTAAGCTCTTGCCAAAAGGTGTTAGCAGGAACTTTCCACTGGCACTCGACTCAGTGTCTCTCTCTCTCTCTCTCTCTCTCTTCCTCTCGCTTTCTCTCTGTCTGTTGTGTGCGGCTGCGACATGGCCAAAATGAGTGCATTGAGTCCTGTGAAGCAGTGAGGAGCTTGTGATTTCTTCTAGCTAACTAATTGGCACGCAGCAATTGCATTCGAAATTTGTAATTTCGATATGATCTTGATTGGGCTCTGCGTCAAGCTCAGTATTTTTTACTGCATAAATGTACTCAAAGCCATAAAAGGCATGTGAATCTAGTTACTGTAATTAAGGACCAAAACGGTCCAAACTACGAAAGATTCCTATTGGAATTGTGTTCGGAAGCAGCTCAAAGCCGGAGCATTGACTGCAAAATGGATGTGACTGGGAAGTGTTCATAAATGATGCACTTTGGCAAGTTGGTGGGCTGATAGGCACGGACACATTTCAATTGGACAGCTCTTCATGAATGGGACTGTGGGGCTGTAGATGATGAGCGTCTGAATCAGTAAATAACTGACGCACAGAAATTGTTAATTATTTACGATTCATGATGCAATATTTACTGAATAAACTTTACGATTTAATTATTAAATAAAGAACTAGTTCAGTTTATTTAAATTATAAATTGAACTAGTCACTAATAATACCTATACATTTTTTAAGTATGAAGGGATCATTTCATAATTTTAATAAATAATATTAATTTTTTTTAAATAAATATTTTTTAATTTTTACTTTTTCATCGTCTGCTTTCTGTTTTATATGTCATCTGAAATCTCTCTTTTTATATTATATTTTTTCCTCTATCTAGAGTATTTTATTTTATCTTTTGTCCTCTTTTTCTTATTTATTTTAAGAATTTACTTTAATAATTATTTTTTATCGTTTGCCTTCTATCTTTTATCTTGCTTTCTCTTTTATCTATCTTCTGTTATTTATTGTTTATTGCGGTTACTATCTTCAGTATTTTATATTATCTGCAAATTCTTTTTTTCCTCTCTCTCTCTCTCTCTTTTATTTCCCGTTTTTCAGCTGCCATACATTCTCTTCCAAATTCTTCTTTTTTCTTCTCTCTCCACGTTGGCAATTTTTGTCTGTTAATTCTTAATTCGTGTATGGTTTAATACCAATTAAATTGTTTCAAAATTAAACTTGAAACAACTTATTGAGAACGCAAATTTTTACAATTTAAATGTTTGCCTTCAATTAAAATAATAGGGTTTTTAATCTACTTCTATTATGATTTCTATAAATATTATTTATATATTTTATATATATTTGTATGTATATTTTATAAATATTTTTTATTTCTTATAAATATATTTTATAAATATACTTTCGCTGCTAAAAGCCAATGCTACTGTTAATGCTAGTGTCTAACAGTGACTGTTGCTGTTACTGTTACCGCCCACTGCTACTGCTGTTAAGAGCATTTTCGATTTGTCGAACTGACCGCAAAAGTTGCTAAGCCCATTTCACTTGAAAATTATAACTGGCATTCAGCTGCTCAGCTGAAGTGAAGTTGCAGTGCCAAATAACCAAAAACTACCAGGCACACACACACACACACACACACACTAACAAAGAGTTGCCCAAAAATTGTATATAGAGCGAGTGGGGGAGAGGGTGAGAGCCGGGCCCTAAAAAGTAGGCTAATGCCACTTTCGAGTAGTTGGTCTAGGAGTCGCAGTGAAGTGTGGCTGAAAGTGCACTTGTTACCAATTAAGCTAATCCGTCAGATAATTAGTAACATAACACACACATAGACACACATACACACACGCACACATACACACAGCGACTCGTGTGGCAGCTCTTGTTGCTGCTGCCGGCTTGGCACATGCAATTTATAGCCGCACGTGGTTGTTGCATTGCATGTATCACGTGACACTTGATTTCCGGCGCAGTTGCCAGTTCTCTGTGCCACGCCCTTGCCTCTGGCGCTGCTCCAGCTCGTGGCCCCCGGCTGCCGCTGTCGCCAGTGCACAGCGTGTTTGCTTTGCTTTTCTTTGCGACTTTTCTAATTTGGACTCTGGCACAACATGCAACGAAATAGTCGTCGACGTCGTCGCGAAAATTTGTGGCTGGCACCTTATTAAAAGCGCACAGCAGCTGAGCCAGGGCCAGAGAGAGAAATAGAGAGAGCGAGTGGGAAGGGGGCAGGGGGAAGAGAGGAAGCTGAAATTGGGCGGCAAGTCCTTCAGCGTTGACAACGTAGCCACATCCTAAAACCTAAAACCGAAAACCCAAACCCAAACCCAAACCCAAAGCCAAAGTCAAGCCCCATTCTCATGGTACGTCTTCGTCAGCTGCAGTTGCAAATTGGCTGGCAAATGGCGTTTGGCTGCTTTTAGGCTGGCTTATTAAAATTTCAGCGTGTTCATTTGCCTCTAAGTCAGCGGCGAGACGGAGCGGAGTAGCGACTAGGCGACTAGGCGACTTTCGGGATTACCCAACAACTAGTTAATGTTTGATTTGCCTGCCTGACAGCCAGCCCGACTGACTGACTGAGTAACACACATGGCTGCATTTTGGTGGCACACCCTTTAATCTAAAGCCCCAACAAGCACCACTTACCATCCCCCACTCTGTGCCCCTCCCGGCCCTCATGGCTGCAAAGTTTTCTACAGCTCTCTAAACTATGCTGTCAACCTTAAGCCCTCCAAATTGCTAAGCAACTTGCGAGAGCGCCAAAGCTGCGCTCATCTATTGGAAATATTTATTAGCTTTCTAGTTAGTTGTATTAGTTTTGTGATTGGGAAAGGAATTTGATAAGCAGCGAGTGGGAAAATTGCAATAAATTTATTTTTATAATGTCAGGAATTTAAAAATAGTATTTAAATAAAATATATTTTATTATTAAATACATATAAAACTTATAATATATATTTTATTTAATATATAAATAATTTATATTTATCCATGAAAATAAGAATATTAAGGAAGCATTAACTATTTCGGCTATCATGGTAAAAATTTAATTATAATTTTTCCATATAAAATATATATATAAATACATATAATATAATACATATTAATGTATATATATTTACAAAAGAAAAATAAAATAAAAATAATTCTAAATATGTAAATAAAAAAAAAGAAAATATATATGTAAATATTAAAATATATAATAATATATATATATATATATATATAATATATATATAATAATATATATATATATATTATATATTTAATTTATATATGATGTATTTATATTGAATTTAATATTAAAACAAATTAAATTTATTTTATTTAATTATTATGTTTACTAAATTACATAATATACATTTATTTAATTTTATTTAAATGAAATTAATTATTATTATTCCATATATAATACATATATATTTATATATATATATTATATTTTTTTTATATATATATTATATATTTTTTTTCTTTTATAGTTATATAGTTTTTTTCCATACATAATATATATATATATATAGATATTTAATATTAAATTTACTTTCTCTTAATACATATTTTGCAGAGCTCATCCCACATGCCGAGCAGATGATTTGACTGATTATTCATAAAAATATTTATATTAAATAATCATAAATATTCTGCGGTGAGTAAATTTCAAATACGATTTTGGCTTGAGTTTCTATAATATAGTTTAGTGTATAGCTATTTAATTATACCCTGAATCCATTGAAAATGGAAATTTCAGGGTATAATGTTTTTGTGCAAATGTATGTAACAGGCAGAAGGAGGCGTGCCACACCCCATAAAGTATATATATTCTTGATCAGCTCGACGAGCTGAGTTTAACTAGCCCTGTTCGTCTGTCCGTCCGTCCGTCCGTCCGTCCGTCCGTCCGTCCGTCCGTCCGTCCGTCCGTCCGTCCGTGTAAACACCTGGATTTCTGCAACCACAAAAGCTAGAGACTTCAAATAAAAAGCAAAATGCTCGATAATACCATACGCTGTACGAGTTTATTTTTTTTTTTCGATAACTCATCCCATTTCTTTTTTATCGATAACTATCGAAAATATCGCTTTGTTTTTGAGGTCTGGCGTGCACACCGTTAAAGATAGAATCGTGCACTAAGTTGTGGTTGATAGCTATATTGAATCCGCACATTTTGTCATTTTTGGATTTTTGATGCCACGCCCCTTCCGCCCACAATTCAACAAAAACGATAACTCACGTATATCAAATACTAGAGACTTGAAATTTGGCAAATAGGTACATTTGGATGTCATAATCATGCCCCGAAAATTTCATTAAGAACATAGATCGAGAAAAAAAGTTATTAAACAATAAAGTTTGCATAGTACAGCCTCTGCTGCAGCCGCAAAACTGCGCAGTGAGCATATTACGTGCATGCATATGTTTGTGTGTGTGTGTGTGTGTGCATGTGTTGGTTACTATTAATGAATAAATGAAGCTCTTAATGATTGGTATTACAGCTCAATGGATTCAGGGTATCTCTTAGTCGAGCAGTCTCGACTAGAGTTTAGTTACTTGTTTTAAGTTGACTTTTCTGATATTTCAAATATCAGCCACTTCAATACCTTTTGCTCCCTCTCTTTGCTCTCTTAACAATTCAATTGAGTTAAAAAAAGAAGATTGCTCTAATTTGTTGCTAAGTGCTGCAATCTTCAAGCAGCCACAATGAAAAAAACTGAAAACCAAAAAAAAAAAAAAACGAGAAAAAGAAGCAGAGGCAGAAGAACAATGCCCACTCTAATGGCTAATTAAATCGCTTGAATTACAAGCCAACAATATTAAAATATTACAAAATAAACTTTTTGCGTGTGGGCCGACGAGGCGCTCGCTGAGCTTAAGCAGCGGCGATGTGTAGGCTGGACCTGGGGGCTGTGGGCTGTGGGCTGCTACTGGGGCCAAAAATATTCAACAAAAACTTTTCACATTAAATAAAATACAAAATGCCCATTAACAGTTCGAGTGGATAAACTCGGTTTGCATTTGCACACACGCCCACATAGAGAAAGAGAAGTAGAGTGAGAGAGAGAGAGACAGGGTGGGATAGAGGGAGTGGGTAGTGGGACGGGCATGTGGGTGCTGTGTGCAAACAAAAATTGAATTTCGGTTCGAGGCTCAAAACTCAAAATCGCGCGCGACGTTGGTGGTAGAATTTAGGGTGCGGGGCAGCCTAAGGGGATTGTTGGCGCCCAAGCGCCCAGGCGCCCCCCAATGTGTCGAAGGCGCATTGTTGTTGTCAAGTATTGTTATTCCTGTCGTTGCTGTTGTTGTTACTGGTATGGCTGGTACACAATAAAATACGAACGAACGACGACAACAAAGAAGTACAAATTAAATCCCAATTGGAGTTGACCGCAAAATGGAAAAGACCACAAAATTATAACCACAACGATGTGGGTGGTAGGGCTGGTGGGGGCAGCAGCTCGCGAGGCTCGAGGGGCATGCAACAACTTGGCAGCGCTGCCAACTGGATTGCCTCAGACCCCAATACGAATCGAGGCTGCAGATAAGCAGCGCCAAGTTCTGCTTTGTTTGAGGGCGTTGTGGCGCGCGCTTGGGGCACAATTATTGTTGGGCAGGGGTAGCCTAGGGTAGGGTAAGGTAGGCTAAGCCAGGGTGGCTAGATATTTCGATAGGCAGGCAGGAGTCGTACTGTTTCCGGCTTCTATCCATGCCAACATACATATGCATGTATGTATGTGTATGGGTGTATGCCAGCTGCCACCACTCCAGCGGCCACTCGCTAACGTGGTTTTATTTCGGCAATTGATCTGGCAATCGAGCCAAAGCACAATGCTCACATTTAGTTTTGATAGGCCAAGCCAGGCGAAATTGATATTTATATTTAACGTAAGCTAACAATAAGCCACAGCCAATACTCACACACACACACACACACACACACACACGTACAATGGCCATGTTCACAGGGCGTATGCTTAATGTGACCAAGTGACTGGCGGATTTCCTTTTGTGCAGCATTCCGGCTCGATTGTAGTGAGCTATCTATATACATATTATATGTATATAAGTATATATATAGGTATATAAGTTGCCAGGGTAGCATGCGGCATGTGGCCCAGCTCAAGGTTAAGTTTAGCCTTCAGCTTGTAAAATAATTATATATAAATATAATTGTGTATGCACGAGTTTTTAAGCGTGTTTATTATTAGACTGATTGCTTTTTATTTTATATATATATTTTTAATAGAAGACTTATAATTTTAGTGCCACGGTGCTTAGTGTATCAAGAGAGAGTATATTAGACCACTTCTTATGAGTCTAGTAAAAAATTTCTTATGAGTCTAGTATACGAGTTTTTATAAGTTCAGTGAAATAATAATATAAGTTTTGTATATGACTATTATAGGGTTTTATAAGTTTCATATTAGACTTATACAAGTCTCGTATAAGACTTCTACAAGAGTCGTATACGACTTTTTCACGCATCGTATAAGACTTTTAAATTTTCAGTACACGACGTTTTTTGGTTTCTTATTAGACATCTTGTAACTCTTGTATATTAAAATGATTTAAAGCTGCATTATGAGATTTTTTATAAGTCTACTAAAATAAATTTTAGTGTACTTCCTATAAATCAGGAATAAAATTTCTCATAAGTCTATTCTAATACTTCCTCTTATTATTACGATAAAAGTTCACTTCTTCACACTTTTTATGTGCATCTGAAACCAACTCTTATTTAATTATTGGCTCCTTCTATGGGTTGTTTTCCCAATTCTTACACAAAACTATTCTTCAAATTAGCTCCACATTATTTGGAGCTCCCTTGGCAAGCCAGCCCCAGCTAGCCATCATATTTAGTCATTAATTTCTATTTATTTAGAACTTGTAATTGGTTTAAAAAGTCAGTGTGCAGGGCAACAGATAGTCGAAGCCTTTCAATTATGTCCGTAATAAGTTATTTACAGTCTGTGTGTATCTTTAACTGGGCGTTGCGTGCTCCACATTATAATTAGCCAGCAACAGAAGCAACTACAACAACAACAACAACAACAACAACAACAACAACAATTGCATTGGTTTGGCTCGTATGGCCACGTCAAAGTTTGGCCTATAAATCGTAGCGCCAAAATTTAAATTAAAACCAAATAAATTAAACGCCTTTCATTGAAGATTAATGGCCTTAAAGCAGCCGCACTCTGCGGACGCTGTGGCAAAGGGGGCGGACTGAGAGTTGGGTGAGAGACAGAGAGTGGCAAAGAGTGGAGAGTGGCGTCGCCTCTGCCTGCCAGCCTGCAGCGTCTCGCTTTGTACGCTTGACTGCGAATTTTATGGTTGATGGATTTTCAGCTTTGGCTCGCGAGAGGCTCCATAGTGCATACAGCCGTAGACGTAGCCGTAGCCGTAGCCGTAGTCGTAGCCGGAGACGCAGTTGGTGCCGCGGGCCAGACTTTAGCTATGATTTTGGGCCTTAGCTTTAAGGCAACTATAGTTGAAAAAGGTTTTCGACCGAAAACTTAAAGGTTCAGCCAGTCGAACACGTACTTAATTCAATTTCTTTGCCAGCGATTCACAAACGAATATTTCCCATCACGTGGCCGGTTCTCATGGACGCAGGCAAATATCTAATTCGATTGGCCGAGTGCGTAAAGCGGAATCATTCGCATGTCTCACAACATCATCATCATCCGTTTGTAAACTTGAGACAGCAGCGTAAACCTGTTTTAGCAATCCTCGGATTGTTTGCAAACAATATAAATAAATTGACACTGATAGCCATGCATTGCTGGCAATAGATAATCATTCCACTTGAATCTCTTCAATAATGTTTCCAACCAAACTTGCTTGTGCGCTCTCACACATCAATCATTATGGGAGAACTATCGATGACAGAGTTGGACATTACATGCAATGAACACATTTGATTGTTCATTTAGGTGACGTGAACTAGTTCAGTTTACTGTGCAGTGCTTCGTCTGAGATTGAGAAAGATTTCCTTCGTTGACGAATTGAGTGGTCTAATAAAAGAAATATAAATTCAGGTGATAGGGGGGAATGGCTTGAAACTTTGTATATATACATTAACAAAAATATGAATAAATTTATATATATTTATTTTATATATTTAAAATAAGTTATATTTATTATTTTATATATATTTAAGTTTATTTTTTATATTTATATTTATGTATATATTTATATTAATATATAAAATAATATAAATATATTGACGAATTGAGTGGTCTAAGGTAAGGGAATGACTTGAAATTTTTTATATACATTACCAAAAAGATGAATAAATTTATATATATTTATTTTATATATTTAAAATA
Organism: Drosophila mettleri; assembly: GCA_035047625.1. Lineage (NCBI taxonomy): Eukaryota > Metazoa > Arthropoda > Insecta > Diptera > Drosophilidae > Drosophila > Drosophila mettleri. The sequence goes on from JAWNPI010000018.1 coordinate 12,767,368, forward strand.
AGTTATATTTATTATTTTATATATATTTAAATTTATTTTTTATATTTATTATTATTTATATACTTATATTAATATATAAAATAATATAAATATATTGACGAATTGAGTGGTCTAATAAAAGTTCAGGTGATAAGGGGGAATGACTTGAAATTTTTTATATATACCTTACCATAAAAATAAATATGCATGGGAATATACGAGAATTTGAATAAATATATATATATTTATTTTATATACATAAAATAAGTTATATATATAATTTTATATATATTTAAGTTTATTTTTTATATTTATTATTATTTATATATTTATATTAATATATAAAATAATATAAATAATCATATGTAAATAAAATATTAAATAAATAAATAATATAACATGAATAACATTAATTTACATAAATACATATATAGAAAATGTAAATAATTACAAAAATATAAAATAATATAAATATATTATTTTAAATATATATAATAAATATGCATATTAATTGAAATGAAATACTTATATATTGCCATGCATATTTATATTCACAATAAGGTCAATAAATTGGATTAATTTAATGCTTGCTTCTAGATTCGCGAATAGCCTAATAAATCTTAATACTTTATTGAACAGTTCAGTTGAACAATAATAATTTGCAGCTTAATTACTTTATTTCTCGTTCTGCCCAGCTCCCTACTCTCACTATATTCTCCTCTTCCACTTCGTTTGACTCTATATATATTTTCCTCTATTTATTTCGCTTTCTAATTCCACAAAGCTGCTGTCTTTTCTGCCTCAGACTTTCTTTATCTCCATAGAAGTATTTTTCTTTGCTTACCTTATCATCTTTGAGAATCTCTCTGTCTCTTTATATATATATGTCTAATTTTTTTCTTTTCTAAATCTCTTCCTATGTCATTGGGAATATTATTTATCTCTCAAATTTTATTTCTTCCTTAATTTTCCGTGCGCTCCCTCTCTCTGGCGGTTTCTCTCTTTCTGTCTCTCCCCTATACAATCTTTCTGTCTGCACTTTTCGTCTTCACACATTTAATTTGTTCTCCCTAGCTCTCTCTCTCCCTCTCTTAACATACTATCTGTCAATACCCTCTCTCTCTCAGTCACTCTGTCTCACTCTCTTCTCTCTATCTCTCTCTCTCTCTCTGTCTCTTTATATATATCACAACAACCTATCTTCGACTCTTTCTCTCTGTTCAAGTAAAAACTTTCTCATTTGAATGTTTTTCCATTTAGTTTGGTTTAAATCAATAAATGAAATTTGAATTCGTATTTTCAATTGATATATATAATATATATATATATATATATATATATATATATTTGTATTATTAATAAATATATACATACATATTTACATTATATAAATTATAAAAACAGCAGTTGTTGCTATTTCGAAAAGAGTTGCAAATTGAATTGAAGCGCGCCTCAGGCAGTTTCATGTTCCATTTGAAACAGGACAAAATAAACATTTTCGAAAAACTTGTTTTTCGTATTTGGCATTTAGCGTTCCTCAGGCCACGTTTAATTCAAACAAAAATTGGGGTTTTACGTATTTGAGTAGAGGGTATTTTGTATGGCTTACGGAATTCATTTACTGCAGATGCCGGAGCATCATAATATTTATCATCATTAATCAGCAAGTGGGGGACAATGTTGTCTTAAAATTTATATATATGAAGTTTGAGCTCGAAGATGGCAGCGATAATCTCTGCAAATCGCTTGAGTTTTGCACCAGAGTTATGTCTATGGGCGGGAAGTGGGTTAAATTGTGTAGAAGGTTGCTTACTTGCTGCTCGGCTGGTTGCTTGGCTCATTGTTTACAGCTCCTCAGCGCAGTTGCTCTGTGTGTTGCTCCTTGGCTGAGGCAGCTGCTGCCACACGCTTGCAAATTGTCAAGTTGCGGTTGCGCTTTAAATTATGCAGCCAGCAGCAGCAGCAGCAAAGCAGGATGCGGCAGCGGCAGTGGCAGCAGCACCAGCAGCGGCAGCTTGGTTGGCATCCTTTAACATAACAGTTGCAAAATTTTGAGAGCAGCTGAATTTATATACAGCTTAGTTGCAACCCAAAAATTCTACAAATTTTAATAATAATGAGCAGCAGCAGCAGCAGCACACTCACACAGCTGCATGTGTGTGTGTGTGTGTGTGTGTGTGTGTGTTGCTTTATTATTTTAGCAGCACATGTCTGCACACACACACACACACTCACACACACACAGACATTGTTCGAGCTAAAAATTGGATTGCAGCTGACGCTTGGCAAAGCCAAAGCATAACAAAAAAAGAAGCAGAGAAATGCAGCTACCCACCACGCCCATGCCCCGCCTCCTCTCTCACTCTCTCCCTCTCGCAGCCGCCCACATACCAACATAATAATATTATGTTGCAGCTGCCAAGGCGCAGAGATCGTTGCTGCAACTGTTTGCTTAGCAGGGCAAATGGAGCAGGCAGCGGAGCGGCGGAGGCACAGCGCCCGAGTGGCAGAGTGGCACAGTGGATGGCAGCAGAACGACTGCAGCAGCAGCAGCGCTGGTTGCTAAGGACAACACGCTCTGTATGTGACGACGTGTGGTCGCAAATGATATTAACAATTCATTAATTAACCTCGTTTCGTTTGGGTTATGATGAGAAGGATGACGACGACCAGCTGGAGTGGGAGCAGCAGTTGAGCTAAAAGACGCCACCTGTACCTGTATAGACAGATAGAGAGGGAGAGTGAGAGAGGGAGAGTGAGAGAGAGAGAGTCACAGCGAGAGCGAGATGGTGTCCAGAAACCCAAAAATAACGCTTGTCATTGTTCAGGGTAGCATTGGAAGCGGTAGTGGAAGATGAAGCAGCAGCAGCAGCTGGCCAAAAGCTTAGTCGTATGTGCATATTTATACAGTTAGCTAGATGAGTTGATGGCAACGGCCATCCCCACAATCCCCCAGCTGCTTTACGCTAAGTTAACTTTGAACTACTCATAAAATTCGCATCTGGGATGTTCCGAGAAAGGAAATTGCGTGAAAAATTAAAGTTTGCTGGGGTAATTAGAGAAGATTTTGGTGAGAAAGAGAGAGGAAATTAAATAGAAAGATAGAGAGAAGAAAGAAAAAAGGTAACAAAATATAGAAAAAGGAAAACCACAAATATAGTGACAACATAAATAGCGAGAGAAAATATACAAAGAAAGCGAATACTGAAAAAGAGAATCACAAAAAGCACAGAGCGAGAGAAAGATATCGAGTAACAGAAAGAAAAATAGAAAGGGAGCGGCATATAAAAAGTGTGAATGAAATAGAGGGATAAAAAGAAAGAAAACAAGGAAAGGGAAATACAGAAATTAAAGGAGAGGGAGAGTGAGAGAAAGAGGGAGAGAAAGTGACAGAGTGTATTTATATGTGAAGTATTAGGATGAAAATTTATTCTCGAAATATCGATGGATAAGGCAAGAGCACGAGCTTGACAGAGATATAATATGCGAGAGAGAAAAAGATTGCAAGCGAGAATAATACTGGAACAGTAACTGATAGAGCAGATTTAACTGAATTTATACAAAAATAAAATAGTATCGAGAAGCCAAGCCTAAGACGGAATGTGCAAGATAGAGACAGAGCGAGAGAGATTAGTGAGAGATGGAAAAAAGTATCAAAAAACTAACTACTTAAACACAAATATGAAATAAACCACAAATATTGGCATAAGCTGTATGAGCAGAGCTCAGAATTATAATACATAAAGCTTCAATTGGATATTCGAGAAATTAGGAAAGTAGAATTTGCTAGCATTAAAGGAAATCAATGAAAATTAAATGGAATTCAATATACAACTTCACTCTAAAACAGACAGAAATATACAAATATAGTATAAAAGCCTGGGAATAATGCTTTCTATTGTCATGACAGGTTAAATTATCTAATCAAAGACAAAAGTATTGTAGCTCATTCACATCATAAATCATAATTTTTGTACTAGTTGAATTCGCGTTGTTTTCGATTCTCGAAACGTGGCTCTGCGGCCAGTTGAACTGCAAAGTAAGCCAAGCCGCAAACGTTGATACCCATTTTCATTCGCAACTGGCTGCTGGCCTAGCCCAGTTGCTGCTCTGACATTTTAAATAATTAATGTTTAATGCATAAAGCGATAGCTAGAGGTCGAGAAGGGGAGAGGGGGTGAAGGATGCAGAGGTGAAGCACGAGTTGACGAAGCGCTGAAGCTGTAGCTTTAGGTGGATCTGTGTTACTGGGAAACAGTTTGCAGTGGCTGCCGAAACTCGGCAGGAATAAGTGGAAACTAAACTCAACTAAATAGGACTCAGCCGCTCCTCCACTCAACGCTCGAAGGGGCCTGCTGCCGCTCATAAATAAAAGATATTTTAATGTTTTTACGTAATTATGGCAAAGCAATTAAATATTAAATAACATTGCGTTAACTATGCTATGCTTGCGGCTGCCTCAGTTCCAGCTACGGCTACAGCCCCAGCCGCAGACTCGGCCTCCACTGACAAGTTGGGGCAGCTCCCTTGGCCAGCTGCTGACAAATCAATCAGCAAACGTAATAAACTGTAGACAGGACACTGATTCAAAAGGCCAGACAGACGACAATTTCCGCTTTGCAATTGACATGTGTGTGTGTGTGTGTGCGTATGGTCCATGGTCCAAAAAAGGCCGACAACAACAATATTGTAGCTTGTGTTGCCTTCCTTCTCTCTCTTCCCTCTCCCTCCCTCACTCTCTCTGTCCCCAGTTGCCATAATAAAATGTCTGATGCCCAGATAAAAGCGAACACAGCGGGCACGACGAGGACAAGCACTCGAAACTGCTTACAGCCCGAGCCAAGCCCCTTCTCAATGCCCTTCCAATTGAATGCACAGCAGGTGGCGGCTCACTCGAAGCACTGAGTGCTGAGCTCCTCGCTGATATTATCACTTCCTGGACATTATTTGGCGCCGTAGGCCAAAAGGCTTAGCCCGGCCCAGCCCGGCTGGCCCGGCGCATCTCAAAGATGCGTTTGCGACAGTCTTTGCAGCTCGTCTCTGGCTGCGACTTTCTAATATGCGAGGGTTGCTTGCAGAGTGTTGGCTTTTCTTATAGAAATTTTAGTGTGACAGCCATAATCTATAGCTAACTATCAGTGGGTTGTCAAATAAAAATAGTTGCCACCTCCTCTTAAAAACTACACCCATAACTCTTCAACTTAAAAATATATATCATAATTTATCAATAAATTTATTAATTAAAAAGTGAGGGATCTAATATAAAATCCACTAAAAATATTGCATATATGGGTAAAAATTGTTAATTGTTATTTATTTATTTTATTATTTATTTATTATTTATAAAATTATTACGTTTTTTTTTTATTAGATGTGATTTTTTCTGTCTTCTGTTAATTGTTATTTATTTATTTTATTATTTATTTTTTATTTATAAAATTATTAAGTTTTTTTTATTAGATATAATTTTTTCTTTCTTATTGTATTTATTTTTTTTTTTATAGCACTGATTTAAGATATATTTTTATTCAATATTCATTATTGCCTTAAATGATAATAAATTGCATTTAAGTCTGCTTTTATTGCCGCAGATATACCAATATATATTAATGTTAATAAGTATTCTATTATTGTAGAACTAATATTTATTATTATTTCATTTTATTAAATAATAAATTTAATTTTTATTTTGTATTTCTTTAAATTATTTTTTTCTTTTTATTTTTTTTTTTAAATATATAGACAATGAAATTCATTAAAAATATTCTTATATAATTATATATAATAAATTAATTAATAACTATATAAATGTATTCAATTTGTTGTAAATAATATATTTTTATGACTTTTTATTTATAAAAAAAAAAATTATTATTAAAAAAATTATTAATTTATAATTACATTTAAATAATATTTTTTTATAACCAATTAAGATCATTAAAAATATTACTTACAAAACATAATTTAAGACTTTTACCTTTCGATAAAAATAGACCCATATTTATTTAAACAAATTCTAAAACTGTACCATCTCAAAAAAAGTGTATTTCAACGAAGCTAAAATTTTTGTACTGAAATAATGTAGTCAAAGTATATGCTAATAAACTGTCTTAGCAGCCCTCGTAATTTGTATACGTCGTGTGAGGGTAGTTTGTAAAGAAATTGCACTTTGACTCGTGCTTATTACAATAAGCGCCGCTCTCGGTGCCACCTGCTGCAGTGAAAAGTGCATAAGCATTGAGGTACTTGAGCTCTCCTGGCTGCACCACCGCACCACGGAACCACCGCACTACCACGCACCGAGCACCGAGCACCAGAGCAGAGCAGAGTCGGGAGTCAAGTTCGAGCCTGTAACAAACGTAACGAACGGAAACGGATATTGCATACTTATGCCGAGTGCAAAATGGCAACGAGCTGTGCTAGACTTTCCGGCAAGGCACCACCACTCGACCAAATACATATACATATATTGATGCATATGTATGTGTGTGTGTGTGTGTGTGTATGGATCTGTGTAGTAAGTAATACACACATCCAGCAAAGCGGCAGCCACTGACAAACTTTGTGAAAAGGACTTGTAAAATCAAAAGCCGATTAGATTCCATTTCAATGAGCAGCAAGCTGGTTGGTCATTTGGTGGGCGTGGCACCAGGCACAAGGAGTGAGAGCGGGGCAGCCGTATTGATACAAAGCACGGGACTTACTTTCGCATTCGTATTCAGGTTCGGTTTATTGCTGTTTGCCTGCTGCTGTTACCTGCAAAGGTAGCCCGAAATCGAAATCGAAATGCAGCAAGCCGAGTGGCGCAGACCCATCGACCCGCCGGCCCACCGACCCGCCGGCCCATCGACCCGCCGACCCACCGACCCACTATAAGCGATTCAGCATGCTTACGTCTAGTCTAAGGGCACGACCATATCTGGGCACTGCACTTGATTAGTTCGCAAATTCAAGCAGCCAAAATGTCATATATCAGTGGCTATGGCAACTCACGGAGCCACTAACGATGTGCGCCAAGCCACGGCAAAAGCAGACACACCACTCGGCAAACATATGCAACTGGGGCTTAGCTTCAGTGGTAACTGTCCTACTCTACTCTAAATTATGCTTATTTGACATAGACGTAACTGGAATTTGCGGCTCAAAGAGAGCTAGGCACATACGCGCTCAAGTCGCTCCAATGGCTGCTTGAGCTGGGCCAGTGTGGAATGTGAATATGGCATGAAATGAGAATGAAACTTGAAAGTGAATTATTCAAATACAAAAATCATAAATATGGCAAATATGGCAAAATCAATTAAATGTTTATTTATGTTTATTTTTATATTACATTTTTTTTATTTGTTGCTCAATGATTCTGTTATTTTTGTGCTCATTTCATATGAAATACAAAAAAGCAATAAAACTTGTGAGCTATTAACAGATCTGAGTATATTTGATCCATAGATCTAAGATCAAAATATATTTAGATATAACACATGATATGATATGAGCTTTGATCTACTTATAACAAACGATATATTAGATATATATTCATATAAGTTGCGCGAAATAAATAATTTAGAGTACGTTTAATAACATAAAAAATTAAGCAATGAATTTATTTAAAAAAAAAATAAATTGGTGCTTAAGCTGAATCAAATTATCTATATAATTTACTTAAATAAATAAAAAGTATAACTAAAATATTAAACAAAATATGTAACTGGGACAAAATCATAATTTCTGCCTTGAAACTAGAAAAAGTCCAAAATAATCTTTAGAATTTGTCTTAAATCAATAATTAATTTAATTTAAAAAATCATGCTGTGTTGCTTAATACTTGCATAATTCGTCTTGGCATTAAATAAAATTATTATTAAAATTATTATTAATTGTAATTATATAATTATGTATTTAATTAATTATTAAATATTATATTCAGAAATATTTATAAATCATTAAATTCATAAATATTTTTTATTTTTGCGAATGAAGTTATTGAATATGCTTTATATATACCTTTCATATATTATTATTTAATAGATATAATAACAGATAAAATAGTTTATCTAAATATATATAACTATACATACGTCGTCGCTTAATGGCAATATAAATATTATTTGATTAATTAATCGTTTCTTTATTTTAATTTGAAAGAGAATATAAAATATAAAGGTATTAGATTTCTATGGCGCATAAAAAGTCCACTCCACTTCAAGAGCGGCGCACTGATATATATATATATATATATATATATATATATATACTTACATGTGTGTTGTACACTGGTCGAGCGACTGCACTTGACTGCATTTGCGCATTTCCAATTGACTTTTCGTGATCTAATCATTTAATGGTATGCGCTCTATGCATTCTGTTCAATTAATTGCTACGCTTTACGCTCGAGCTTAAAAAATCGAATTACACCCACGTCAACACACACACCAACACACACACACACACATACACCTGTGCTGGCAGCGCTTCATCTGCAATGCTCAGTCATGTATGCGCTCAGCAACTGATTTGAGCTGAGGCCCTAGGGAAGCTCAGTCGATGGAACACTCGATGATGGTGAGGATGAGCTGGGAGAGGGGCATGGGGCATGTTACGAGTCGGACTAGGGAGTAGCTTGTCTATTTGTTTTAATCAGTGAAGTCGACCGGCGAGCTAATCGTTTATGATTTAGTTTTTGATTTGCTCAGCCAAGAATTGTCCATAAATCAGAGGCTACAGAGGCGCCAACAAAAAGGTAGCCAGAGCTGGTACTAAGCTCAACAAACTTTTGTGAGTGTTGGTCGGTTGGGTTTTTTTTATGAACTGTGCCACAGCGCTGATGCAGAAGACCAATAGCAGCAGCAGCAGCAGCAGCCGAGTGGCCGAGGCAGCAGCTGCGGCAGAAACCGCTGAGCCACAGAGGCGGCCGCTGTGTGTTTTCGACTATAAAATTAAATTGCGATGTGGTAGAAAGTTAGCAAATGCCCAGTACAGTGGCAGCAGCAACAACAAACTATTGCTTACTGCCCCACATTACACATTTGGCCAAACACACACACACGCACACGCACACACACAAATGGAAACTGCAGCAGCGAACAATTGTTCGGCGCATATCATTTGGTTAAAAGGATTCGTTTTACTCGACGTTGGTTTGTTATATACGAAAAACCATTCGACTGCTGTGTGTGTGTGTGCGCGCAGTTTGTCTGTGTGCGTGTGTGTGTGTGTGTGTGTGAGTACGTACAAATCAACTAATCTACTCCCCACGGCAAAGTTACGAGAAGACCGACAATTATATCCGCTCTCTGCTCACAATTTTTGCATGTCGTAAAGTTTCGAGTGGTGCGCAGACCACCCCACAGCCCCAACCACCCCACCTGCTCGCTGCTCTGCAGTCCAAATGCAGCCACTAGTTGGCGCAGACGTTGCGCCAACTGAGCAGCAGCTTCAATACACTACGATCTTGGCCATATGATTGGGCTAGAACGAAGTTACCAATCGTATGCCGAGCGAACACAGGGAGAGCGGAGCTCCCGCTCTCATTAAATTTACAAATTAATTTTATTATTATGAATAATATTATTAATTATTATTTAATAAGTGAATTTGTGAATATATTTGACATTGAAGATAAATGTACGAAAATTCAGTTGTAATTGAAAAAAGTTGTTGGCTTTATTTTAGCAGGAGCTATCTGGAAGAGATCTAAATTGGAATAATATGATCACGAATCTTAACAAAGTGAATTTCAATTAATGGAAACAGTTGGAATACAGTGAGCTCCATATACTCTGAGTACATGTATGTATACATGAATTTTCTATTTAATTTATTTCAGAGTAAATTCCTATATAGAGTCAATATAATATTTATTATATATTATATTTATTTTCTAATTTTTGTATTTCTTATAAATTTTGTATTTATAATTTTTATTTATATACTTAAATTTTGTACAAAATATTGTATTTGTACAGTTTAGTTTTTATTTCATATTATTTTAATTCGAAAAGTTAATAATTATTTTATTTTTCTATTATTATTATACCATTTCAATTTAATAAGCAGTTTTTAAATGAAATTATTTTTATTTTACTACAGCAATAAAAATGGTAATAATTTCATGTAAAAACTGCGAATTAAGCTGAATGTTATTTATATTTCCCATATATAATAAATTAATATATTTTTTTTTATAATTAATATTATATGTTTTTTATGTATTTTCAATTCTTTTTTTTTATATTTTTCTATAGTATTTTGTGTTTTTATTATTTGTATTATTTTATATGATTATATCAGATTGAGCTCTTATATAATTCTTTTTATTTATTTTTTGTTTAGTATGTTCTTATTATTATATTTTTTTTATTATTTATATTTATCTACAAATTATCTACAAATATACAATAATTGTATCTATATATTTAAGAGCATTTCGGTGGCGTTGTCTTCTCAGTATTTGCTTTAGTTGTTGCATACTTTTGGAAGCACTGCGATTTTACAATTTGTATATGGTAGATTGGTGTGTGTGCTGAAGTGTGTGTGTGTATGTGTGTGTGTGTGCCTGTTGTACCGAGTGTGAATCTGCCTGGCATTACTGTTTGTATTGCCAAAGTTGTTGTAACTTCGTTAAAATAAGCACTCTGTTAGTTTGGCCCGCCGGCTCAATGGGCACTCGTCCGTACTCTCCGCCCCGCTCCGCTGCCCCTTCTGCATCAGCCTGCTCTGAAAACTCTCCTCTAGCTGTTGCCTCAAAGTCCCCTTCTGGGCAGTGGCAATGCAGCAGATTTGTCGGCGGTTTTTGCCATTACAGCCACATACCTAGCTGCAGACCTTCCCGTTGTTGTTGCTGTTGGCACTGCTGATAGTTGTGCATCTGCATTAGTGATGGTGGGTGAGTGGTGCGAGAGCGCTGCGCAAATTGGGTGGATTTTGGAATTGGACTTGGACTGGGAATGGGACTGGGAATGGGAGAGCTGGAAATAGAGGCGCCCGCGTGTCATGTGTGTGTCGTGTCGTGTCGTGCGCCAAGGTACGTAAAACGTAAACTAAACGTTTAATTTTTCGGCTAGTGGCGCTTCGACTGCAGCTCGGATGCATTGCAGCACCTGCGGGGCTATTAAACTGCAAACACTTTGCCAGCGCACAGCTGGAGGCGGGCTCAAGCCGGCAGCAGTCGTTGGGTTAGCGCGTTCCTTTGTTGTCGCTTTCGATTTCGCTGGGCTAAAACAATGGCAGTGGCAGGGGCAGCGTCAGGTTCTTACCGAAAACTTGTACTTAGCGTCGTTTCCTTCCGCTCAACACGGCCAACAAGCAGCGGCTCGTTTGGCAGCGCTGTCTGAAATGCAATTAAGTCGCATCGACATGCAATCTCCGGCATGGCAAAGGCGCAAACACACACACACACACACACACACACACACAGGCACAGATATAGGCCAGTATGCAACATATACGCAACATGCAGCACTTGGCCAGCGAACAGCTGCAACAACAACTGGCAACAGCAGCAAGTGGCATTTCCATTGCCGCAGGCACTAAGAAAGCCCTAAAAGCGCTGAAAGCTTTCAGTTAGCCAGCAGCAGAGCTACAGAAGTAAAGGACATACACTGAAAGAAACTGGAATCAACAATATATATATATATATATATATATATATATATATATATATATATATATATATATATATATATATATATATATATATATATATATATATATATATATATATATATATATATATATATATATATATATAAATTAATAATTCTTTAATGATACATTCTAAAGATCCTGTGTCTCCTGTGTTTCTCCTCCAGTAGATGTTGTACTTTACGGAAGATTATTATTATAAATAGGTTCTTTCTCAAGATCTTGCGTCCCTTAGGTTTTACTCCAGTGGATGGCGGACTTCAGCGAACATTATGTTGGGGAATTAAGCTCAATCACTCGCGTTGTCGCTCAGTGATATTATAATCCATAATGAACAGCCTCATGCTGTCCTTATTTCAATCACAAGTAAAGCTAGCCAACGTTACTTCTTTTGTCTTCTTGCCACTTATTCTAACAATGCAGATTAATAACTAATCATGGTTACTTGATGACGTTTACTTGACTCCTTGAATACTGGAATACTTAATTCCTTTAATATCGGACTGATGTTATGAATTGCAGCGGCAAGGCATTAGTTACGAGAAGCTTGAATTTATTGGGAATTATAAGGCCGCACAAGAAAATCAATTGAAGGTTGTTGAGCAACAACACAGTTTCAGGGTTGCTTGGCAGAACTATCGTACTAATACGATATCATCGCGCCAGTGCGAGAGAACATATATATATATTTTGAATATACAATAAGTTTCATGTGCAGATATTGCTAGAGTAGAGCCGAAGCCATGGGCACATATTGAGTTTTTTTATGAAGACACTGTTTAGTATCCTCGGAGCTTCACTTCACATTAAAATAATATTTGTTTCAGTGGTTTAGCCTAGTAGAGTATTCCTAGATTCTCACTCTGCTCATCTGCCGGCTCGCTCAGGATCGATCATTATTGTTTAATATTGATAATAATTGTTAATTTTCAATTATCATCAATATTGATATAGTGAGATCTGCAAAATGAAAGTATGGCAATTCTTCTTTTTAACAACAATAACTCTTGAAAAAGAGAATTATGTGAGAAATTTGTATAATGAATAGACATATTCACATTTTACAATTTAATAATTAGGTTCCTATCGTAAATCAAGTGCTGCCGCTGCGATGCCTATGCAGTCGTGCGTATTATATTATTCGGTGTGGTTATGTCTTCGATCTCTCGCTCTTCCTCCTCCTCCCAGCACCACTTGACATGTTTTGCTTGTATTTTTTTTTATATCAACCTGAAGACTTTGGAGTATCTCCTAGCTAAGTCATCTCGACTGAAACACTCTAATTTGATTGTTTTATATATTCTAATTAACTATTAAAAATTAAATTCCAATTTATTTATGTATTTGCCATAAAATAAATAAAAGTAGATTGTTTTATTTTATTATTGAAAATTATAGAATTTACATATTCAAAGAATATATTTTCATCTATATTATAATTCATATATATATGTATATTTATATATATAAATAATAACATATGGAAAAAACCGCATGTGATATTTTTGCATATTCAATTTGCGCATTTGTCCACTAAAAAATGAATCAAAAAATGCTAAGTTTTGCACATATTATGAATAATCGAATGCTTTAGCCAAAATCAGTTTCGAGTCTTACCGAAAATCCATGAAATTATCAATTATTTTTATGCAAAAAAATTAAAAATAGAAATAAATATATTTTATGATAATTTTGCTAGCTATTAAATATTCATTTTGAGAGCCAATATCAAGCAGAGAGAGAGAGAGAGAGAGAGAGAAAAAAAAAGTATTATTCATATGCAAATTGTGTTGATGGCAAATGCTCGTATTTGAAATATTATACAAATATTCTAATTAGTGAAATTCACTTTTGAATCTGACATAGATACGACACGTCGAGAGGCTATAGAAAGAGTGAGTCGTGAGTCTGGCGAGGAGTGCGCTTCAAAATGTAAATCCACACTCAGCCGTAAGACTTGGCTATTACAAGATTATGTATACGCATCGCAGACCCATTGGTTTTTTTTTTTTTTTTTTTTCTTCATTTTGGCTTGTTGTTCGTGTTGGAGCACTTTGGCCAGCTCGCACTTTTACTTTTATTTTAGCCCGGCTATCTGAAGACAAGAGCGAGCGAAGTGCATCTAGTGCACAAGTGGAGCACTCGTCAGAGCTCTTCAGCGTGCCGATAATCCAATTATGGCCCTGGCCTGCCAAGGGTCTGACAGGCTTCACTTGCTGCTGTTGCTGTTGCTGTTGGGTATCCTTTTCTGGCTAGCTGCGCCACCTGTGTGTCGGGCGCTCGCTCGAGTCTCTCACATAATTTTAGCCAGTTTATTTGGCTGTGGCTCTGAGCGCGTTATTATCAAGTTACATTCGCCCAAACACTAAACATGCGCGTGCACAAAAGGGTCGCCGCCTGAATGGGGGGCTAATGTCTGAGGCTTGCCGCAATCGCCGTCGCCGTCGCCGTTGCCGTCGCAGTCTTTAATCAGTTGGGGGCGTGTGAGTGTGTGGCTTAGCCATTTGCTGCGTATTTGTTATTTAAAACACGTAAACGCTAAACTAAGCGAAAGTGTTTGGGATTTTCAGTTCAGCATGAAAGCCATTTTAATTAAAATAGCTTTTGCGGCGCAGTAAAAAACACACACACTTCGTGTTAATATTTCTAGCATTTTTATATTTATTTTCATTCATTCATTTGGTTTTTTATTCAATTTCATTTGTATTGATATGATTTTTGGTTTTTTTTTGTTTTTGTTGTTTCTTTACTACTTTAATTTTGCTTCTGCTTTTGTTGTTAAGGTAAAAAGGAGAACACAATGCATGCGCTGATATCATGTGTGCCTGTGTGTGAGTGTGTGTGTGTGTGTGTATTTACAATATAATATTCCACTTTTTAAATATAAAAATTGTTTCCGCTCACATAAATGAAAAAGTGAAAATAAAATAAAAATATAAAGAGGAAGCAGCAGCGAACGCACATTCCCTGTTGCTGCACAAAGATGGAATTTCATGACCATTTAGCCTGCTCATAAATTGATTTATTCATTTTTGTTCGCCATGAATAGTTTTTTATTTTATTTTATTTTTTTTTTTCATTTATATATATATATTTATTTAATATTATTATTATACTTGTGTGCATTTTGCATCATCGTCGTGTAAACAACTACAATTAGTATCACGATTGTCATTGTTGTAACAAAAGCAGAAACCAAAATAATATAAAAAACAAAACCAATAAAATAAGTATTTTTTTTGTAATATTTTATTATGCATAATTTATGTCGTTTAATTGGTATTTATGTGTTAGTGTGTGTGTGTGTGAGTGCACTCTGTAAATGTTTACGCGTTTCATTATGACTCTTTGTTTGCTCTGTCCATTCTTTCTTTATTTAATTTTTTTTTTCATTTAACTTTTGCCAAAACTGATATGTACTTATATATGTGTTAAAAGTTGACTGCTGCCAAAGTTGGTAAAGACTTTGTTTTTCGCTCTTCATCGCTAAATGTGCATTGTGTCGTTTCTACTTTAATTTTGTATATTTTTATAATTTTTTTTTTTTTTTTTTTTTTTTTCATTTAAAAAAACCCATTGTAATTGCTAGCCAATTGTTATTTAATTTTCGTATTCATATCTTTAAATATTTTTATTTATATTCATGTATTTATAATGTACTTATTGGCCTTGCTGCTAATTGTATTCCATACTCGTGTCTAGAATGGGTTTTTTATATTTATTATTTATTTTTTCATTCAGCTTTTAAAAATATTAATTATATATATATTTATATATATATGTGTGTGTGTAAACTATTATTAACAACTTAATAATCTATTGGATCTATATAGATGCAAGAGTGTTTTCATTATTATTTAGTTATTAACTACATTCTAGTATAATGTGTGTGTTTTTGTGTTTGTCTATGAGTAAATATGACGACTTGATAGGAATCATCATAAATATAAATATATTCTTTTTTTTTTTTGTGTGTGATTTTATGTAATCGATTGTATTAATTACCATTAAGTTGGCCAAAGACTCAGCGCTAGGCGTTGCCCACCTAATGGTCTTTTAATGATAGTGTAACACATGATAATTGTTACAAAAGGAAGTTAAATAAAATATATTTCCAAGCAAGAAATTTCAAATAATATTAATTATAATTATTGTAATTAAATATTTCATATATATATATATATATTTAGTCATAAAAACTACCAATCGCTTGGCGCTAGTATTTATGTAGTATTATTATTATATAAAACTTATTGATTACGAGTGGACATAAACCGATTTGCTGTTTTCATTCGTTATTGTTTAGGGTTCATTAGCTAATTCCAAGTGCTGCCAATAATTTAGGCTACATTTAGTAAATATATATATATATATATATATATAATAAGTATATATATATATATCTTAGTTTATATACATTGTTATATACATATATGGCATTGCGTTATCCAACAGGCGCTTCAGTCGGCCAGTTCGAGCAGCGACTAGAGCCAACATCAAAGGGACATGGTGAACAGTGGCAGCGTCAGCGCCGCCGCAAACGATAGCAGAAAGATGCGCTGCCCGGAGCTGCTCAGCGCGCTCGCCTGGCACAGCAAGTCCTCGGGAAAGATCTCCAGTATGGGCAGATGGCGACCCGATGCCGGATCGTGGCAGGTATTGGCACGCGCACGCTGTTTGTGAAACGGGTAAGAAATTATTTAGCGAGTGCTAAGGCAATGTAAGAGGCAGAAAATTATCATAATTATCATAAATTATCATTATGTGAAAAAGTATCTTTCAGATACATTTATTTTTTGTATTTGTTAGCTACAAATGAAACTGAGCTGCATAAGCATGGGTTCGATATGTATCTGTGTCTGTTGTAGGCAAAAGCAAATGTTAGATGTGAAAGCACACAAGCATCTGTGACCTGCAAGCGTATCTGTAGGTGAAAAACTATCTGTAAGATACCAAAATGTATCTGTGAGATACAGTAGTATCTCTTAAAAATACCAAAACATATAAATTCCTATATCTGATGTAAAAGTAGTTACAAGATACGAGAATATCTATTCGATACAGTACTATCTGTAATAGATATAAAAGTATCTGTGAAGTACAAATGTATCTTCGAACGTCAAACCTAAATTATTGATATAAATTATATAAATTTGAAGAGCACAAATATCTATGATATATACAATTGAACTAAATTAACTATAAATGTATCTATTGCATGCATATATGAAGCACAAGATACTTTGTGATTCAGTGAGATGCCTTCAATACAGAAAAGCAGATGTATTTCGTGAGATAAAAAACTATGTTGAAGATGTTAAGGGAGATAGAAATGTATCTTACAGATGCCAAATTGTACATGAGACACAATAGTATCTGTGAGATACAAATGTAATTATCTTTAAGGTAGTGAAACGTATCCGTTAGCTGCAGCAGCTCGAAATGTATCTGTTAGATGTAAAGTTTTTACGCAGCACAAAGGCATCTGTGAGCTACAAAGGTGACTGTGAAGTATCTTGGTACAAATCGAGGCACAGAAGTATCTGTGCGCTACAAAAGTATCTGCCATGTGAATGGCAACTAACTGTGCCGCTGCGAAACTTGCTGCACAATGCAAAAGTATCTCCGAAATGCAGAAACGTTTGTGATTTGTGCAGTGCGTAGCCGGCAGAGTTGCGGAGTTGTAATTCAAACTGCAAACTAAACTTTCTGCGTGGATGCGAAACTAATGACGGCTGGCAGCTGCCTGCGTGGCGCACTTTAAGTAGTTTAAGTAATTTTAAGAAATTTTTTAGAGCAGCTACCGCTAGAGCTAGTTAAACTAACTTGTATAAAAGTAAAGGAAATCAAAGCTTACGCGCATATCGGCAACCGATAGAGGTAGCTTTTGCAAATCAACAAAAAAAAAAAAGGGCAGAATTAAAGTAGACAGAGAAAGAGAGAGAGAGAGAGACAGGGCGATAGTTGGTTGTCTCACCTGCACCATGCGCTTGAGATCGTCCTTTTGGATGACTTTGATCTGTGCGGATTCGCGCAGCCAGCGACGCAGCCAGTGCCCGAACCAGACGAGGCCGCACTCGCACTCGAGCGGATTGTGCGCGGTGTTGAGGCCGCCCATGATGCTGCGCGTGCCCACCGCATCCCAGTAGCTCTTGTTGGGATAGAAGCTGTCGGCGGCCAGAGCATTGATGCGATTGTGCGAGATGTCTATGGATAGGTGGGGCACCTCGCGCAGCGTATAGAAGATGCCCGGCGGCAGATCGGAGATGCGCGTATGCGAGATCTTCACCTGCAGCCGCTGATTGCGCGCGAGACCCGTGAAGGCATCCGGCGAAATGGTCTGCACATTGCTGCCGTACAGCTCGAGCAGCTGCAGCTTTGTGTTGTTCGCCAGCTTGGCCAGCAGCTGGCCACCGATGTTGGGCTCCACGCAATGGACGCGCAGCTCCTGCAGTCCCGGCAGCCGTGCAACCAGCTCGCCGAGATTCGCATGCGCGCTAGCATGGAGTTTGCGCAGCGAGCGCAGCTTGGCGAACGCCTGCGGATTGGCCACCTTCACGTCCAGCAGATTCAGCTCCGACAAGTGCCGCAGACTGAGCAGATCGTGCAGCGTGATGCGACGCAGCGGATTGTGCGCCAGATCCAGCACGCGCACCGACGGCGGCAAATGCTCCACGGCGCAGCTGGCATTCATCAGTTTGTTGTGTGAGACGTTGACGTAGCGCAAATGCCGCAGGCCGCCCAGCGGCGACAGCTCCTGCAAATAGTTGCCACTGACGTCCAGATAGGAGAGCAGCGGCAGCTTCAGCGGCGGCAGCACATACAGCCCCATGTGATGCAGCATCAGTTTGCGGACGCGCGGCGTGTGTACGAACACCTCGCGCAAATTGGTCGTAACTAACGGATTCTCGGAGAGATCCAGATTGGTCAGATTGTTGAGGAAGCTAAACGTATTGTCCGGCAGTATGGTGATGCGATTGCGCGCCAAACTAATATCGTAGAGGAACTGTGAGTTGACAAACATCGACGCGTCCAGATACTCGAGGCTGTTGCGCGACATCTGTATCGAGCGCAGCGTGAATCCGATGTCCGTGAACGCCGGCACCGGCCACACGCTCAGCTGATTGTCGCTGATGTCGAGGAACTCCAGGCGCGTGTTCATGAACACCTCGCGCGGCAGCGCGCGCAGCCGATTCGCACAGATGCGCAGAATTCGCAGCTTGCGGAGATTCGAGAATTGCTCCACCTGCAGCTGATCGAGCTGATTGTGACTGAGATCCAGCTCCTGCAGGCTGTTCAGGCCCTGAAAGCTGCGCCGGCGCAACGAGCTGAGATTGTTGTGCGCCAAATTGAGTATCTCGAGAAATTCAAGATCGCCGAACGCATGACTCTGCAGCGCGCCCAGCGCATTGTGGGCCAAGTTGAGGAAGCGCAGCGTGTTGGCCAAATTGTTAAAGCTATCCGATTTGGCCACATGATTGTGACTGATGTCCAGCTGGTATATGTACATGTAGCTGCTCAGCTCGTCGTCAAAGTTGGAGATGTGATTGTGACTCAGATTGAGCCGCAGCGGCGTCGTGGCATTGGAGACATAATGAAACGATTTCAGCGATATCGCGCACAGCTGATTGTGCATGAGATCCAGCGCCGCCAGATTGGGCAGCACTGTGAAGGCCGCATGCGAAATGTTGCTCAGCCGATTGTGCGACAGATCGATGTAGCGCAAAAATTCCAGATTGTAGAACGCGTGACGTCCAATGCTGCGCAAGCGATTCGACTGCAGATTCAATGTCTGCAAATCGCCCAGATTGTGAAACGTCTGCGGCTCCAGGCGCTCCAGGCCATTGTAGGAGAGCTCAATCTCCACGAGGTGACTGTGCGCATCCGGCAGAAAGAGGCCGTGCGGCAGTGCCTTCAGCTGATTGAAGCTCAAATTGATGTAGCTCAGCTCGCGCATCTGGGCGAACGACTCATTCGAGATGCTCTTCAGATTGTTGTTGTCCAGGCCCAGCCAGATGAGCTGCGAGAGCGGCAGCAGCGCATCCAGCGGATCGAGCGACTCCAGGCTGCGTGCGGGAAAGACGGCAAACGAGAGCTCCAATATTTTGAGCGTATGCGAAACATTCTCAAACACCAGCGGATGGTGTATGGTGATGTCGTTGAAGCTCAGGCTAATCTCTTGGATCTGCTCGAGGCCCGCAAAGGAGCCCAGATGCAGATGGGTTATCTTATTGTTGCGCAACAGAATCGTCTGCAAATTGGCGCCCCAGCCGTCCACGGCGAAGATGCCCTCGGGTATGTCGGCTATGGAATTGTAGCCGATGTTCAAATACGACAGCTGCGTGTAGTTCTTTAGCCCCAGCACGGGTATCATCGTAAAGTTGTTGCCACTCAGGCTCAGCACACGGAGATTCTCGGTGAAGGTGGGCAAATTGTGCAGCTGATTGATCCGATTGGAGGTGAGATACAAATATCGAAGGCGATGCAGTGTCGATATGGCCACGGGCACTGTCCTCAGATGATTTCGCTCGAGATCCAAATACTCCAGCGTATCGGTCAATCCCTCAAAGGCGGCCGGATGCACGCGGCCGATGGCATTGAAGGCCAGCACCAGATGCACAATGCCCGTGTCCCTGAACACCTCGGCGGGCAGCTGGGTCACATAGTTCTGCTCCATGTTGAGCGCGCGTATGTGCACGTCCGAGTAGTTTTGCTGAAAGTAATCCGATTCCAGCTGCTCGATGCAATTCTGGCCCAGATCGAGCTTCTCCAGGTGCATGCGCAGCGGCCGCAGCTGCAGCTCCTTCCACTGCACGCTGCGCAGCAAATTGTCCCGCAGACTGACGATGCGCAGCTCCGGCAGCTGCTCGAACAGCTGCTGGGGAAAGACGCTGAGCAGATTGCTGGAGAGGTCCATGGTGACCAGCGAGCGTGGCAGGTAGCTGGCCGCCACGTGGGTGATCCGATTGTTGGACAGGTCCAGCCAGAGCAGCTTCTGCAGCTGCTCAAAGGGACGGCCGCCCGCACGCTCCCCCGCGCCAGCCCCAGCCGCATGCTGAGCATTGCTGCCCTCCACGCGATTCTGCACTGCGGCCAGGCTGCTCGGCTGCGAGCTGTTGTCGCCCGCCCCGACGCCGGAGTCCACAGAGCCGCTGGGCGATACTTCCGTAATGTCGTTGCCGGACAAATGCAGCGAGCGCAGCGTATCATGCAGCGCCTCCCAGTTGCCGTCCAGGCTGGTTATATGATTGCTATTGGGAAGCCAAAGGATTAGATTAAATGAGCCAAATATTGGGAATAGGATATATTTCCAGATCATCTTGGATTGTCAGTCAGAGATTGGGACTTAGGGAGAGCAAATGGCTCAAAGATGAATTCTTCTTTCTCTCTTATATTTCGTTGTAAGCGAAAAAAAATGCGAAATATTAACGAAAAGTTTTCTCATTAGTTTTCTTTAAATTAAATAAGTAACTGGAAAACTTTAGTTTATATAGCAAATATTATATTTAATTTTTCATTATGCGTAGAAAATTGATTTATTTATTTATTTTTATTTATTTAATTTTTTTTTTTGTATTTAATTAATAGGATTTTTTTTTTTTTTTTAGTTATAATTTTTGTTTTTATATTATTAAAACTAGTTTTCCATTTACTTATTTGGCGCGCCTTTTATCTAGATATATTTATCTTCTTCCTCTATCATTTTTTATAACTTCTAGACTCAAAGAGTAAGTTTATCATCTAAATTTCTTAAACATATCACTTAAGATACAAATGTATCTTTGGCACAATATGAGTTACTGCAAAATATGTCTAAAATATATATATATATATATATATATATAAAATCAAAAATTAATTTATGGTATGCCAAAGTATCTAAAACTTCTGAGAAGTTACTGCATATGTAACTGAATGTGATCTAAAAAAGTATCTGTAAGAGGACTTAAAAGTATCTCAAAGAAGAGACTTTTTTTATATTATTCGTTCTATCAAAGAAAGAAAATCTATATAAAAGAAAACCTCTCAGTTATGGTGTTATTTATATAATAATGTAATCAAAATAATTCTTAAATATTTAACTGCAAAAAGGCTAACTTGGCCAAGAGCCTCTCCACTCATCTAGGCGCACTGTCATTTGCCAACACTAAAATTAAACTTTTTCTTTGGCAATAGAAATTAGAGAAATTAGAAAAAGCCAATATTAAAGTATCAATAGATATGAAGAGCAGGAATTAGAAAAGTGGAAGCGAGAGCGAGCGGCTGGTAGAATAACAGTGAGGGTAGAGAAAGCCTTTCACTTACCGTTGCGCCACGAGTCGTGTGAGCGAGTGCAGTCGCTGCAGTGCCTCCAGCGGCAGCTGCTGCATCTTGTTGCCCGAGATGTCCAGCGTCATCAAGGAGTACGTCATGGTGCTGGAGCAGAGAGATAGAGATATAGATGTGTTTAGCTTTATTGTTTGGTATTTGTGATATGTTTGCGATGCGAAAAGTTTTGCCAAACTTTTAAAGCTAAGCCTGGTTGCGCCCAACCGTAGCGCCGCTCTGCGGGGCTGTTGAGGTGCTGCATGCCTTTCGACATAGCCGGCACACAAGTCAGAAAACAAATATTTAAACTTAATTAACGCACCGCACACCCAGCGACGACAACGAGTCATCGTATGACCTAACCTAACCCAGCCCCGCTGTGGAGGGGACACACTCATCGACATTTCGTTACCGCTGCACTCCATTAATAGTTAGACACAGACACACACACACACACACACACACACATACAGGCGCGCATACAGAATAAACAGCAAACGAACAGAGAAGAGCGAGGAGCGAGAGAGAGAGTAAAAGAGCGACCTCAATTATGAAAACCACGAGCTTTTACAAACAAGCATCAGGCTGCTTTAGAGCAAGGGCGACCCATGTTCTTTGTTCGCTTTGTTGTTGTTATTATAATTGTTGTGTTGGGCTGTCGGTTGCTGGCGACGAGGAATCAAACGCAAACCGAATTTTTGCGGCTCCTTTTGCTTACTCTCGCCATTTCTCTCACTCTGCCTAACTGTGTGTGTGTTTCGCGCTTGCTCTAAGCACCTTCTCGCGGCATCAGTTGTTTGTTGACGGCGGCTGTTTTCGGTTTGCGTTTTGGTTGCCATTTCCCGTTTACCGTCTTTTGGTGCTGTTGTTGTTGTTTTGTTACTTGTGGTCTCACTCATTGAAGTTGCGTGAGTAGGAGCGAGTGTATGCGTGAGTGAGCGAGTGCGTTTGTCATCAAAAGACTCTAAGCAAATAGAGCAAATTCGCTGTGTACTTACTCGGGCATACACGTATGCATATGCATAAGTCGAGGGCAGTTCAAAAGAAATGCTCAACGCAATCTAAACATAGCTGACTGAGATTATTTATTAGCTATATAATTTAATTGATAAAACTCTTATTTAATTTTGTTAATTTATGAATTTAATTTAAGACAAATTTTATATATAGCTTTTATTTTTTTTATTTTGATTTTTTAATGCATTTCTGAAATATTTTTGAGCTACCCTCCAACTTAGCTTGCTCTCATTTATTACAATCTTCAAAGAGTGAAATACTCAGAATTTGTTGAATGAAACGTCTAACGCCATATCCTTTCAATCTATTTATAGATTATTGAATACTGTGGCAACCCTCATACACATGTGCTCGTATGCATGTGTATGCGCACATTTGAAGCCGCTAACGGGCAGCACGCAACACACGTTGAGATGGAACACGCACACTCACACACAGCCGCTAACCTGCGTGTAAATTATTAATCACGCACACAATACAACGAGAACTGGACGTAAGCTGGCTAAAGGCTTTCCGATCTAGCGATAAGGCAAATCTACTTTCATTGGAATCATTAGCGGCTGGCTGAAGAACCTAACCTGCTTGAAATAAATATATTTAAGCACTTGATTGCAGGAAATTTAGGTTAGTCTGATTAAACTTAAGGCTGTGACATGTATATAATGAAAAAAAAAAAAAACGATCGTATCCTGACAGATTTTAAAGAAATGCTTCTTGTATACATATTTCATGCCCTCTTTATCTTTAATATTTATTTAGAAATAAAATTATACCAAATCAATGTAACAAATTGCCAAATTGTATGATTAAAAAAAAAAAAATTAAAAAAAAAAATTGTAAACAATAATTTTGTAGTATTTTTTATTTTAATAGGCTTTTTTATTAAAATCAATAAAATATAATTTACAAGTCAAAAATCAATTTCGTTTTATTTCAACATAATAATAATAATATAATAAAACATTGCTCTCGGAGCTCCTCAGTTCTTTTCTTCTCTTTTTATCTTAGTCGAAGATTTTTTCGCCACACCAGATTCAAATTTGTGTCCAAAGAGCAGCTGAATTACCAGGCGAACAGAAATGACTAGTAGACTGAAAACTTTTCACAAAAGAGCAATATGAAGTAATGCATGACTCTTATACAATGCTAACAAACCTCTTATACAATTTTGACAATACTCTTATACAATTTTAACCTCACTCTTATACAATGCTTAGAGCACTCTTATACGATGTACACCACACTCTTACACAATATTCAAAACTCTCTTCAAAAATTTGAACAACACTCTTATACAATGTAGACAACACTCTTATAAAAGTTAACAACTTTCTTATACAATTTAAGCAACACTCTTATACAATGCTAACAATACTCTTATAGAATGCTAACAACATACTTAAACTATGTTGACCACATAGTAATATAATGTTAAATTAATTTTTATACTCTTTTACTGTGCCAACAATATTATGTCAATAAACATTGTAATTAGTATATGTTAGTAACAACACATAAAACTTATTTAAACGCCGACTTTAAAAATATCATACATTTCTTTTGTTCAAAATTCTATTGCGCAATAGGCAAATTGTCCAGGACTATATAAATAGCATGAGATTACCAAAAATATATTAGCTAATATTTCCGCATCCATAATCCACTCTGTTAGCTCGACTGTATGTAACAGAGCAGTATAGAATCTATCAGCTCTGTAATAGATGCTTTATAGTTGCCTCACTTACACATATGTACATGATCACACTACGCTCTATGTATAAGACACGAGATCAAATGTATGAGCGTGAGAGCAAGCTGCCGTGAAAAAATATTCTCCCTCTCTTTGAAAAATAAATAGTGTACATACGCTTGCTTCTAACTCTGCAATCCCATCAGTCAACCCACTCACTCTCACATGTTATGCAAAGGCAGATGAATGGGGAGCCAAAACAAAAGCAACAATTGCTCAATACAAGCATAACTCAGTTGACTAATTTCTCACACTCTCATTTTAAGCAACTGAGCTAACTGCACTCACATATTATCCACACATCTAGCAGTAAATCCGCTCATACTCACATACTCTATAGAATCTTTGCTCGCCTCGGCAACAACCATATGAATGGGGATCAAAAGGAAGAGCATGCTCTTATACTAAGCAGCCAAAACACTCGCACTCACATAATTGTACATTTCTTGCCCTACTCTAGCATGAACATAAAAAATGAGAATAAAGCAACAGCAAAAATGCAAGCTTCCGAAAATAATAGGTTCTCCCGCTCGCTCATCAGAAATAAGCGTACTGTGAACAAACAACTTGCTACTAACTCTGCTATTCACACATTGCACGTTATCCACGTTTTTCGCTCTCCCCTGGCTTAAGCATATGCAACGGGATCAAAAGCAAGACAAGCAAGCGATGATGCTCTTGCCGGCATAACTGTGTCTCATACAGCAATGACTCTGTAGCGAAGCACTCAACCTACTCAGACTTGCACTTATGCATTATCTCGCTCTACTTTAGCACATACGTGAGACAGGATCAAAACAAAGAGCGCAAAAGCTTCTGAGCATGCTTTGTGCTGCGTTCCCACGCACTGACATACTACCGCACTGCTCACTCTGCAGGGCAAACTGCAAAGTAACTGACCTATCTGTGAGAGTATAAGAGCAAAGTAAAGTGTACACAGTGGATAAACACTTGTTGACAGCGCAGCGCTGTGATCCGTGCACACACACACACACACACACACACGCAGACGCAAATTGTACAGTGGAACATTTATTTATGTATTTTAATTGGTTTCAAAGCTAAATATTATTTTTTTTAAAAGATTTTCTTTCTTTTGACAATAACAAATATGACGCCTAAAGCACACAGAATACCGAGTAGACCATAGCCTGCATAAGCAAGCCATTTAAGGCTTCCGGATCCATCGGCATCCTTAATGGAATAATCCCACGATATACAGTTATACGCGTTCGAGCTGCAAAACACTTGACAGTCGTCCCCTTTCACAAGGCACTTGACCCAATCGAAGCACGGCTTCGTGTGATCATCCGCACAGAAGCTTAGGCAATTCGCTGATCTGAGCAACTCCCGAGCCGTGTCATTCCGCAGCCAGCACTGACAGCTGCGCCTGCAGCTGTCCAAAAACTTGGGAATGCTATCAATGTCCGCGCCTCTGCACGCTATCAGCGACAACAGGGCCCCGAGCCAGGCACGCCAAAACATGTCAAAGATTTCGCTCGGTTCTCTTTACTCCAGCTGTTGAAGTGACACGCGACACGATCCAAACCCAACTGAACTCAGCTGCCATTCAACTTCCTCTTGAGCAAATCCCGATAAGCTGAGTAACGAATATACATTTCAACAGGCATACGGGTCAATGGAAACTTATGTATTTTTGATAAGAGGAATGGGCAAATCTGCGCTCGGTTCCATATGAGCTCGTCAGATAATTATTAACCTCGTTTCGAATAAGAATATATAATATTCATGCACTGCGAAATGATAATGATAAAAGCAGAATAACACTTGAAAAAAGTGTTTGCGAGGGCTGCTTGAAACTGTTTGCCTTAATCGGAAGTTAAGCAGCACGACGAGGGCTACTTAAAAACTTAAGTCTAATATAATGGCATGAGAGAGGACTTGCTGAAACATCAATAGTAAACGAGGGTTGCTTGACTTTTCTTATACGAGGGTTGCATGAAACGTTTTACCTTAGTATGAAATTAAGCAATAAATCGAGGGTTACTTCAAGATTTTAGCCTAGAACTGGCACGAGAGGGTTTCTCGAAACATTTTCCTTTTTATATTATAAAGCGAGGGTTGCTTTAAACTATTTTCTTTACTTTGAAATTGAGAAACAGCCTAAATGGCATACGAGGGTTTCTTGGTGACTTTTCCTAAATGATATTCTAGAGCTACTTGCTGACTGCCCTGACATGAAAATACATTCAATCATGCTCATCAGTCGTTTAATCATAGTTTAATCTAAAAACTAGAGAAATTTAACTGAGATTTTCTGTATTTTTAAATTTGCATATTTATTTGATTAATAATTGACTTCTTCAAGTTGCGTGACTAAAAATATATATTATTAATTTCATTTAAAAATATTTCTATAATTTCTCCATATATATATATATATATATATTTAAATCAACTATTTCAGCTGTTCATTTCGCTCGCATCCATTTAATTATGCTCATTTTACTATTTTTAAATTTGATGTTTTGCAGCTGCTAAACTAACTTTTTGATTAACATGCGATGCGCTCCGGAGCAAATGAGTATGTGTGGGAGAGAGAGGAGGGAGAGAGAGAGAGGGAGAGAGGGAGATAGAGAGATAGCTAGTTGGTATGGAAATGGATGCTTGGCGTAATTTCAGCCACATTTTTGTCAGGTTTGTGCACATTAATTAGTTTGATTTAAGTTGAGATGTGGCCTGTTGACGAGCGAGTTCACTGTCTATTTGCCAGCCGACCCCTGCCCCTGCCCCCTGCCACCCCTTTGCCCACTCCTTTACCACAACTACCCCATTATCTGTTTACTTTTGTATGCTGTGCTGGAGCGGGGCAGCTGGTTATGTGGAACTCTTAAAAACTGCGCAAACTGTTAACGCGCGTCCATTTAACTTTGCCAAATGTGCTGGGGAGCGTGGCGTGGCGGGGCGGTGGTGCTCGC